>JAUIMM010000015.1:29152500-30572500 GCA_031769625.1 Taudactylus pleione | reverse complement strand
GTATCTACGTGTTTTATGTGTAAAAGGCACCACTACTGGGGGCACTGTATATTGGGCACTGCATAAGGGGCACTATATAAGGGGAACTACTGGGGGCACTGTATATTGGGCACTGCATAAGGGGCACTATATAAGGGGAACTACTGGGGGCACTGTATATTGGGCACTGCATAAGGGGCACTATATAAGGGGAACTACTGGGGGCACTGTATATTGGGCACTGCATAAGGGGCACTATATAAGGGGAACTACTGGGGGCACTGCATAAGGGGCACTATATATTGGGCACTACTGGAGGCACTGCATAAGGGGCACTACTGGGGCACTGTATAAAGGGCACTACTGGGGGCACTATATATTGGGCACTACTGGGGGCACTATATAAGGGGCAATACTGGGTGTACTGTATAAGGGGCACTAATGGGGCAATGTATATTGGGCACTGCATAAGGTGCACTACTGTGGGCACTGTATAAGGGGCACTACTGGGGGCACTACATAAGTGGCACTACTGGGGGCACTATATAAGGGGCACTACTGGGGGAACTATATATTGGGCACTATGGGGGCCACTGTATAAGGGGTACTACTGGGGGCACTTTATATTGGACACTACTGGGGGCACTATATATTGGACACTACTGGAGGCACTATATAAGGGACACTACCGGGGGCACTATATATTGGACACTACAGGAGCACTGTATAAGGGGTACTACCGGAGGCACTATATATTGGGCACTGTATAAGGGGCACTGCATAAGGGGCCCTACTACTGGGGGCATTGCATAAGGGGCACTACTACAGGGGGCGCTGCATAAGGGGCACTACTACAGGGGGCATTGCATAATGTGCATGCACTACAACAGGGGGCTTTGCATAAGGGGCACTACTATTGGGGGCATTGCATAAGGGGCACTACTACAGGGGGCGCTGCATAAGGGGCACTACTACAGGGGGTATTGCATAAGGAGCACTGCTACAGGGGACATTGCATAAGAGGCACTACTACAGGGGGCATTGCATAAGGGGCAGTACCCCTCCCTCTTAAGTCACAGCAGCCCAGCACACGCTGCTGTGTACTGGGCTGCACTGGGAGACTGCTCGTCGCTGTGAAAGAAGCAGCCGCAGCAGTCTCCTATGCCTATGGTGGGAGCGATCACGCTGATTGCGCCTCCCGTTGGCTGTGCGCCGGGCTGAGAGCGGCCCCCTCCCCAGCGCGCAGCTCCGCAAAAATGGTTTTATAAAAAGGGTGCATGGCCACGCCTCCTGCGATTAGGCCATGCCCCCTGTCACCTGGGCCCGGCTGTCGGAGGGCCTGGCACTACTACAGTGGGCATTGCATGAGGGGCACTACTACTAGGGACATTGCATAAGGGGCACTACTACTGGGGGCATTGCATAAGGGGCATTAAGGTGCATATGGAATGGAAAAGAATGTTCCTAGAGTGATGAGAAATGGTGGTGTGTCTTGTTGACACGCCCCCATTTTTCAGTGACCACGCCCCTTGTGGAATGTGGCCACGTCCACTTTTTCGGTGTGCGCAAATAGGGGGGGCTCCATTTTTCATCTTGCCCTGGGCTTAAAATACCCTAGTTACGCCACTGTGTGCAGGTGTTGATCCATGACAGAGGATATTTTCAGACTGGCCATGTGCTGGACCATGACGGAGGATACAAGAGCAGGGTGTGCAGTGCAGTCGGGTCCCTGGGTCCAGAAGGGGTCCACGCTGCACACCATGCACCAATGTTTAATACTTACATCTCTGGAGTCTCAGGTCAGGTCTGCAGTAGCAATGCAAATCACTAGGAAAATGGCACAGCGATTTGCACATGCACAGTAGAGGTGTCTCTGGGACCATGGTGCGGGGCGTAATGTTACTGGAGACCTGCACATGTGCAGTAGACTCTTGCACAATGCCAGAGTCTACTGCACCACAGAGAGGAGGGGACTGACACAAAGTAGGAAATTTGACCTCCCAAAGGAACTGATGACACTTTTTTATTCTGTAATAATTGAGTCTGTCGTGTGTACCTGGATTATAGTGTGGTTTGGTGCAGCCAGTGAACGAGGCAAGGCCAGACTACAGAGAGTAGTTAGAATTGTGTAAAGGATAATTGGAGCTGTTATACTTGTCTAGGGTCAGGAATCGGTCTGGTAATATCGAGGCGGATGAAACTCATTCAGGTCATGATCTGTTTCAGCTGCTCCCGTCGGCAGGGCGATATAGGTCATGTTTTACTAAGACCTAGACATCTCAAAAGTTTTTTTCCGCAGGCGATTTCGCTGTTGAATTCCTAACTGAAAATATTAATATCATCATTATGTTAATTGTTTTATTTAAAAGTTTTTATCTGTGTGTATTAATTATTATTTGGTATACTGTGAATGTATATTTCTCATGTTAAGTGAGTACTTGGCCAGTAGTTACCAAAGTCAAATTCCTTGCATATGCTTGTATACTTGGCCAATAAAGTTGATTCTGATTCTGCATATGCAAGGTCTGAGGCACCCACTTGCACTTGCCCCTTATATAGTGTCCCTATGCAGTGCCCAATATAGTGCCCCCAGTAGTGCCCCTTACGCAGTGCCCCCAGTAGTGCCCAATATATAGTGCCCCCAGTAGTGCCCCTTATATAGTGCCCAATATATAGTGCCCCCAGTAGTGCCCCTTATATAGTGCCCAATATATAGTGCCCTTTACACACAAAACACGCAGACAGGCAAAGTTATACTTACCTGAATCCCTGCTCCTGCCATGCCCGCCACTGTCTGCTCCTTCATCCTCCCGCTCGGTCGGCACTATGGGGGAGACATCATGATGTCTCTCCATTCACCCAATGCGGGAGACGGAAAGTGGAGCTCATGAGTGAGCTCCAGCCTGGATCCGGCCCTGGGTGCAGTAGTCAATGAAAGTCTGTCTGACTCTCATTGGCTGCTAAAACAAACACACTGCCGCTGGGTATTATGTGTGTATTACCCGGCGCTGGCGTCAGTGTATTTGTTACTGTGTAGTGCGGACTGCACTCAGGACCTGATTCAGACCCGCTCACTAGATGTGGCCGCTCGCTCCCAGCGTATGGAAATTCAACTAAGTGACGTCAAGGCAGCCGCTCGCACGGCAAGGCATAAGCACTCCCACTATGTCTTGGCGAGCGATAACTTTGTGTTTACAGACGCCCACCAGCCTGTCTTTAGCCTCCCACTAGCGTACGTCATCTCCTGGAAGTATATACAACCATTGGTACATCAGGTTCCATCGGATCTGACCACAGCGCTTGTGGATGACTCTACCCTACCGCAAGCACTGTGAGCAGTTCAGTATATTATTCAACCAGGTGACGTGTACTATGACGCTGCCTGTTAATTATGCACGCCCCAGAAAACGGCGTGAAAACACTCTGGCACGCCTGCGTCCGCAACTCCACTCCCCCGTTACTATTGCCCTGCCCCTGTTACCATCCACAAATGGCCTCTCCTGTCACTCATTCCACTGGGCTGTCTTTGCAGGCTGAGCGAGCACATTCCGATCGCTCGTACTAGTTTGCGCACGCGCACTGCGAACTAAATGCATGCGCACATTAGCGAACATCGTCTACAGCGAGAGGCCGTTTGCTAGCGAGCAGGTCTGAATCGGGTCCTCACTGCGGTCCGTATTACACACTAACTACTGACCGGTCCGACATCGCCAAGGGAATGCACCCTGCAGGACCCCCCTTAGTTACGCCACTGGACTTGCCCCAGGCCCATGCCAGATGCAGATTATACGTCAGAGTATGGCCTCCAATGTGAGCGATCATATGTCTGAGTTTGCCACCACTTTAGTGAAACACCCGCGACACTCCCATAACACGCCCATAAGATGGATCATCTTTGTGTATCCACTTAGCCACCTCCCTGTCACCTCCCAGTCACTGCCCAGGAATGCCCAATACTTTTTCAAGACCTTTCTGAGACTATACATCTCAATGAACTGTGACTCTGTGTGCATGGACTCTGGGCGAATGCACAGTACGACTTAGGTCCGTATTCAATTAGAGGCAAAAAGTCGGAAAGGTTTCGCCTGTCCAACTTTCCACCTCCTTCGCCTGTTTCAGAGGTGAAAACTTTTTGTGCACGTCCCCGCTTTTCGCCCTATTCAATTCCAAACCACGCGAAAACTGAAAGCGGCGAATGTGGAACAGGCGGAAAGTACTGTCAGATGTGGGGAAGTCAGTCTGTACCCCAAAAAAGATGCATTAACATAGGGAATAAATATAGATATGTACTAATAGACCTAATAAAAGTGTTTGGGGTACTTAAGTAGTTTAAATAACTTCTTATTAGCGTCTATGTAAAAGTGGTGAAGAATGGCATTAAGCAGTATTTTTTGGTGAAAATAAGTATTCCTGTCAAATTTGGGGTACTTGAAAATGGGTGCAAGCATATTTGAATGTTTCTAAAGTAAACTTTTAGAAAATGTCAAAAACGCACCTGCTGCATGCACCTGCAATACCAAAAACACCAGACCCATCCTTGCATACCCCCCAGAAGTCTATTTTGCTAGTTTTCATGCTTGTCCCCCCACTTTTTACTTTTTTGCACAAAAATGAAAGTACTTTTTTGAGGCATTCAGCTGTGTTTTTTTTTTAAATATTTGGCCTTTGAGGGAATGTACCAAGGCTTCTGGGTCGCTTCCCCACGTCTGCACCCCAAAATAAAGAATTTGTACTTCTTTTCACCTGCTATTCATAGGCAAATCTTTTTCGCCTATTACATTGCATTGAGTTTCCGCGTAGGTGAAATCCGGCTGGAATTGAATTTGGAGATTCGTTCCGACCAGGCGAAAAGTGGCAATACGCGAAACTTTTCACGATTACGGCTTTTCGCCTCTAAGTGAATACGGCCCTTAGTTTGCAGTAGAAGAAAAAACGTTCAACTTGCATGTGACATTGTCAGAATCAGGCCCATTGTGTTATGATGCTTTAAGGGTTGTTGTTAGGCATTGGCAAAGGGGAACAGCCACAAACCCCTATGTTTGCCTATAACTTAAGATAGATTGATAACAAGTGATGAGAAAAAAGAAACATTTATATAACCTTATATGCTTCCTAACATTTCAGTTGTATTAACGATGATACTTACAGATAATATAAAGCAACAAATACCTCAATCTGTGAAGAAATGCATGTACTTCATGGCAGTGATTCCAAGTTAATGGGACGGAATGTATGTGTTAGGATACCAGACTGGAAGTGTCACAATAAAATTCTTAATATATATTACATTAAAGCTATATTTTATTATATGAATTGTACATCAGGTTTACAAAAGGTAAAGAAGGAAATGGAAAAAGTATGCCATTAAATCAATGAGTGACATTAATTGACACTAAGGGGTAAATTGACTTAAGTGCAGATTTTTAGAAGTGGAGATGTTGCCCTTAGCAACCATTCAGATTCTAGCTATTATCTTCTAGAAGGTGCTAGATAAATGTTAGGTATAATCCGATTTGGTGCTATGGGCAACATCTCCATTTCTGAAAACCTGCACTTTAGTAAATATACATCCTAAGTTCAGGTTCACTTATTTATAATTATAGATATTTTTTCATGATTTTGAAAGTATTCATTACAGATTTTCTAATTGATGTTACAAAAAAAATCATGTGGTATCTGTGTCTCTGTATGTGTTACAATCATAGATAAAGGTTGGAAGCATTGCTTTATATATTTTCCATATACAGGTTGAGTCTTACATATCCAAAATGCTTGGGACCAGGGTATTTTGAATATCGGAATATTCCGTATTTGGAATAATTGCATACCATAATGAGATATCTTGGGGATGGGACCCAAATCTAAACACAGAATGCATTTATGTTTCATATACACCTTATACACACAGCCTGAAGATAATTTTATACAATATTTTTAATACTTTTGTGCCTTGAATAAAGTTTGTGTACATTGAACCATCAGACAGCAAAGGTGTCACTATCAAAAAAAATCTGTATTTCGGAATATTCTATATTTCGGAATATTTGGATATGGGAGGCTCAACCTGTATAACTGTACATCAGGTTTACAAAAGGCACATTTCTAGTTCTACTGTATGCCCTGGATGCAGTACAGCCATTGCCCCAGCATATGGCGATCTTACTCCAAAAATAAGAGCTTGTATTTTGATATCTGAATATTCCTTCTAGACTTTAAAATAAATGAGATCACTAAGGCGCAAACATGAAGTAGAACTTATTTTTAACAAGCACAGTTGCCTGTCTGTAACAGAAAGTCACAATGTAGAAAATAAGTCCCTAACCAACTCTGTGACTCAGCGTTATAGATGTAGAAGCCAGTGAATGAGTGCATCAGTAGTGAACCACAAAATGATACAATGTAAGAAAACCGTTGTAATGTCATATCTCTCGATTTTTTATGGGACATTTTTATCTGTGTAATACAAAGGTATTTTTTATTTATTTATTATTATTAAACACCAGTTACAATTTGTATAGAACATAAGGAGGATGCAAGTGCATAGCAATTGAACTGGATTGAATTTGTGCCCTAATACCACAATACAAAGACCATTTGAGATACAGCAGACTTGCAAACATTACTCCTTCCACTGGGTATAAAATGCTCTGCTCCAGGGGTTCTCACCTAATTTATGATAGCAGTCACCTGTGTTACAAACATCCTTCTCGTCAAGCCCAGGAGCAGGGCATTGTGTACCTGGTGGTAGGGGTCATACTGCATGTTATTATACAGTACCTATACTGTTCATGTTAGACTATCTTTTAAAAGTACCAAAACTTGTATCTAAAAACACAGTCATATAAAGTCAAAATAAGGACCAATTATGCCATGGTTTTTAGAAGCAGTTCTGCTCCAAAGAAGAGTGAATATGTGCTGCCTTCTCAGAGACCAGATTGACAATAATAAAAACATCTGGGCACAAATATGCCTTATAATATAAGTATAATATTACATAACAATAATATAATTTGTACCCTCCAGAAAGAAATAATTACTAAATTCACTATTTGTTGGTTATTTAGACTGATTGGTTTCTAGTAGTAGCTGGGTGCATATATCACTGCTCTTCCTACATGTACAGGTCGTTCCTATTACAGCTCGCTGCTGGCAGTGTATGCTTCCCTGGGGAAGAGAGATATTGAGATGAGAAGTATATAGCTAGGACCGTCTATGTGGCACTTGTATTCTGAAGCTCATTCATTCCACTCATACTGCAGCACTCTCCTCTTCTCTGCACTCCTCCCAACATAGAACAGACTGGATGTAATGTGACTCTGTTTTATCCCATACAGGACAGCAGCTGGAGCTCAGACACCTCGATCCCACAAAGTGCTTCCTTCCCCTAGCAGCCCAAACACCATCAGAAGCCCAGAAGCCCCTGGCTCCTGGGTTACATTACCATCCATCTCGACTACACCTGGCCAACCGCAACTGCTTCACCTTGAGAGCATTACCTCTCCCCCGGATAGTGAGGCATACTACGGAGAAACAGATAGTGACGCTGACACCAGAACATCTCCAGGGCATCCCCAGAGTGCCCAGCAGCATCAGTGCCAGCAGCAAGCAAACCCAGAAAAACATCGCAGGCCACGTAGGAAGAGTCCAAGGTCTCCACCTGACAGCAAAATAGAAAACGAGCAACAGTCACTGTCTGAGATGAGTGGTTATGAGAGTGGTCCTGGTGGCAATGTGGAGGATGCCTTGCAGCCAACAAGTGGAGTGGCCAAAAGAGAAATAACATACCAGCCTGACAGTAGCAGAGCTGAAACTCCCTTCTCAGATGTGGAAGGCTTTCTGCCAGCTGAGGAGCAGGAGACGATATCCAGTGTCACTGCAGAATCACCTGAATGTTTGCTGTTGCCCCATGCCACGAAAAGCATACGAGCTGAGAGACATCTTATCCCAATGATAGGACCGGTGGAACACCCTGTAGATGAAGATCTGACAGTGACCTATTCAGATAAAGCCAAAGAAGCAAGTAAGTACTAATTCAGATTCCTTCTCCCAAAAATAAATCCAACCTCTTGAGGCCCTGAAAATCTTAGCATTGTATTAATTACTTCTAGCCTCATTAGCATTAATGTGCCTGAGTAATATTTTCAAGTGCATGACCCCCAATGGCTGATCTGTCTTCACATACCAGCACTTCTTTGGTAATGATTTGAATACTCTCAAGGTTTGGCTAAGATACGATCTGGCTCCTGCGGTTTCTCTATATTTACCTTTCAAGGCCATATTGAATTTCATCAATGGTCTTAGCAGAAATAGGAGAATCCTGTGAGCAGTGCAATATTACTGTAATTATCTCTCACTATCTTCCCAACACACCATCTGTTAGGCCCCTGCCATAGAGACATATCTTATTAAATACCTGCACATCAACTTTCATAAACAAAATTGCAGTAGATAAGTAGCAGCCATGGACCACTTACAGTAGATACAAAAAACTAACAATTCATTTTTAACAGGGTAAGAGGTCTATGCCAGACTACCATAGAAAGTGTCATCGTTTGTAGTCTAGCTAGCACTGAGTTACTAATTTCATACCTCTTTCTTGGTAACTGTGACATATAAGTGCAAGGTAAAGTATTGAGAAAGGGAGGATCACAGTTATCTCTGAGAATGAGACGTAATATTCATCTGAGAATGAGGTCAGGTGTCCATTGGATGAACTTGTTATTGCAATTAACCAATCTTACTGGAGGACTGCAAAATTGTCCAGGAAGACGAGAGTCAATGTGCTGAAAATCAGATCCTAGATCTGAGGTCTTTCCACTGCGTGGGTTGATTCTTTGGAAATAATAAAATGCAATATATTTCACACTTTTGTGTGACTCATCTTAATAAAAATAGTAGGATATATCATTTGCTGTTTTATATGGTAGAATTCTTTCAAACACGAAAGATTATAGTTGATAAAATCTAAATATACTGTATATCATTTCAAAGGGAATAACTTTAGTTTAACTAGCAGGAAATGCACATATCTTTTTAGCTTCTGTGCACACAATGTCTGCGTTGATATGAATTAAATATATAAGGGATATATTATTTTGATGATGTAAGTAAGTAGATTCAGTTTACAAAATGGATGCTTAGTCGTTTTGACATGCAACCTGTAGTGGTAATAACATGCAACAGTAACTGACAGTGCTCTCTGGGCCTGATTCAGAGCCGGTCGCTCTGACAGAGCGCTCGCTCTGAATCATGGGCGGTCTTTTTTTTTTTTAGAATGGCCTCCTGGCCGCTCGCATAGCTGTGGGTGACCACCCACAGCTATAGCGAGCGGCCAGGAAGATGGTAGGGTGGTTGTGGTAGGGTCTCGTGGCCGCAAGCCCCAGAGAGATTTCGTCTCTAACAGAGCCGAAATCTCTCCCACTGACATATCTTGTGATGTCAGTGGGGCCGCCCCCAAACGGAGGCGTTCACATGGGAACGCCTCCGTTTGGGCAGCCACTCCCCCGCCCCGCCCACCAAAGGGGGCGAGCTGTCACTCAACATCGACAGCTCGCCCCCTTTGTTGCGAGACCCGGAGTGACGGAGTGCCCGTCGCTATCCGGGTCTCGCGCATGCGCACGACGGAGTCGGCTCCGTCGTGTGCATGCACACTGGCCCACCATCGACCCGGTTGCGAGCACACAGCGCTTGCGACCAGGTCTGAATCAGGCCCTCTGTTAGACAAGCTTTTAAATCTGACCTGTCTGAAAGATCATTGGTTCATGTAGTGATAAGCTTATGGTTGTTCAGGTTTATACCAGAGGAATCCATTGTTTTATCGGGACGATTAATATGTATGCATAATTAAAAATTTTGATGGCTGGTTTGTCCAGACAATAAATACATCAAGGAACCTATATGTGGAAGCCACAAATAAAGTCCATTGGGAATGACCTGAAGTCTTTAAGATAACAAGCTAGGCTGATGCTCAGTAGATATGAATAATATACCGTAATTAGTGAGTCAATTCTTCCTCATTTGTTTACACTTATTATAGTTGATTATTAAATATTACTATATTTGTTTATAATGAGTTTATCTAAAATATGGAAAGTCTTGAAGTTCCTCTAAAAAGAGTAACAAATTCATATATTCCAACACACAGTATTTTCTGCATCAAAAACATAGATACTTTGGGCCAAATTTGAGAGATTAGAAAATGTGAGTGTTTAGCAGTAATCTCTCACATTGGTCAAGTTTTATCTTCAATATGGGAAAAGATCTGGATGAGATTTTAAATCGTGAGAGTTTTTTGAGTCTGAAAAACATGCGAGTTTGCTCTGTTGCTTTGTTCTCGGACTCTATTACATTTATTTATAAACAGTTTCTTATATAGCGCAGCATATTCCGTTGCGCTTTACAATTGGAAACATTTATAGAACAAAACAGGGTAACAGACAGACATAGAGATAAGAGGGCCCTGCTTGCAAGCTTACAATCTATATACATTGGCCGAGTTTAAAGAGTGTGAGTAAACTCTGTCCTTTTCTAAACTCTCACCCTATTACATTTGGCCCATTATGTCACAGGGTTAGATGTACCAAAACTTCAAGAACGATAAAGTGGAGAAGTTGTCCATAGGGAATTGGTATGTAATGCCGGCAGTCTGGATGCCTCCTGTCAAAATACAGACAGTGGCATCCCGATGGTTGGTATCCCGACAGGGGTCGGGTAAGTATACTTACCCTCCCCCCTTCTCACCCTAACACTCCCTTCTTGTACACTAACCCTCTCCATCCCGCATCCTAACTCTCCCCATTAGTGCCTAAGCCTAACTCTCCCCCCTTAGTGCCTAACCGTAACCCTCCCCAATGGTGCCTTACCCTAATCCCCCTAGGGGTGCCTAACCCTATCCTCCCCCCCAAAAAAACCTTAAGCTAGCCCTGTTATGCTACCTAAAACTAACACTCCCCCCCCCCCCCACCCGCAGCTAACAGCTAAGACGCCCCAACTTTCCTGGGTCGGGCTAGCATCAAGATTAAGTTAGGCGTCGGTATTTCAACGCCTATCTTAAGTCCCGTGTCGGGCTTCCACCGTCGGGATTCAGACCAGCGGCATCCCGTCCGCCTGTCTGCTAACTACATCCCATCCATAGCAACCAATCAGCTTCTGCCATTTTATAGACTATGCTAGATAACTGATAGCTAGAAGCTTATTGGTTGCTAGGGATCAACTTCTCCACTTTATCTCTCTCAAAGGTTTAATACATCTCCCCGTCAGTGGAGTCACAAAATAACAACGATTTCTACGTAATTATGTTTATTATTTGTCAAATTACCAAATGTAATAAATATAAATACTCTATATGATTTCATTAATAGTTTAATTACTTGTCAGGGTACTGAAGCATTGTTACACTATGGATAGGTTTTGGTTGATAACTGGAAAAAGGGTAAAATGTGTTGCCATTTAGTCAACCTTAAATAATTAAGAGTCAGTACTATAGATATGCAAGTTTCAGCCTTCTCCTTCTCTCCAAGCTCTGAGACACCCACTTTCAATGCTTGTGGACTTTGCAATTCTGCCGGCGGTTGTAAACACTCCATCAATGGCGTACCATCGCTTGCACCATTGACACGTACAATGCTCTATGGCGAGCGCAGTGTCTACTTCTGAAAATTCTCTAAGCATGGCCTCTGTGGTTGTGGGTTGAGAACGCAACCACACTCTCTGACACGCCGATGACACTCCGATAACATGCCAATGAAACAGTTTTAATTAATTTCACTGCAGGCCACCTCCGATGAATACCCATGGCTTTCCGCTGCCAGCTCAAATGGGAGCAATTACATATACAGCAACAGTCTCTGTGTACATTCAGTGGTATACTATGCATGCACCTTAGGGGCTTCCAGGAGTTTTGTGCATTCGTAGTAGCAAGTAATCACTCAACTGTGCAAACATTAAAACTTTGTCCACCTCTAAATCAGGCCCACTGTTCATAGGGGCTTATCCAATAAGTGCTGAGCACACTTCTCCCTGTATGTTATGCAGAATGCTATAAATAAGGGGTTCTTAACTCCAGTGCTCAAGTACCACCAATAGGTCACGTTTTGTGGATTTCTTTAATCGTAGGTGAGTTAATCTATTTGCTGGGTCAGCAATTATCTCACCTACTTCCTCACACAGAAATCCTCCAAACATGATCTGTGGGGAAAACTTGAGGGCTGTGCTTGAGAACCATTGCTGCAGATTATCACTCTCGTACTTACAGCCTCTTCCTTAGAGTTGTATGGGCTCAAATGCTCATGTTGTAACCCTTGGCTGCAGAATAGACAAGTGCAAATTATGCAACGCAGAACATATTATTGTGTGGAAGATGTATTTTTAGCTCCACCCACTTAGTAGCTTTTGTATGTTAATGAGGGGCACCTGAGCAGTCTGCATTGTTCTGTTTCTCTCACATAAACTTGCTCCATATGGAGAGTCATATAGTTATTGGAGCATAGTAATATTTGCACACAGGTTGAAACCGGAGAGGAGTTTCCGAAAGTCCAGGAGCCATGTATAGGAGAATATCCTGGACTTCTCTGGCTACTTTTCATTTAGCTCTCATGTTACATGGATTTCCAGGTGCTACATACGTTTCTATAAAAAAAAGTCCATGTAGTAAGATGTACACAAGAAGACTAGTGAATTTCCTTGCAGTGGCTTGCACGCAGTGTATTGGCTAAGCATAATACGTTGTGAGGTGGCACTCTAAGCCCCACTTGACCTCCTTATGCAATACCCAACCTCTTGTCTGATGGATAGTGTCTCCCTCCAGCGTCACTTCCAATGTTATTCTGATGACTGATGCAGGCAAGGTGAGAGGCGGTCCAGTGCTTCGCATGAAGTGTGCAGCCTGACACTCGGTTACACTTCTGGCAAGGCACACTACTCTTCATTTGTAAACTAAGCTACTCAGTCATTACTTCCATATTTTGTCAGGTATGTAGCTGATGGAGGAAACAGAAGCAAATTGCTCATTTTATTACTTCTGTTGACCCAGGGTAATTATGCCTTTTGGGTTTGAGCAGTGTTAATATTTACAGTAAGCCAATTCTAATGAAATATTCTGTGAAATAGTGTAGCCAAAGACTTTTGAGCTTCAAATGGAAAGTTGTAACCAGGGCCCCTTGATATCGCAACATTAATAACAGCTAGAACACACTTATCATCACTACCTAGTCCACAGATGTTTTTCCATTGCTGCCTGCCTGTTAGGGGACAGATTTCAGGAGCACCCAATTTTCTGCTCCCCTTTATTATTGTCTGTCCCCCTCCTTCCAGGGGTCCTTTCCTGCCTCTTCCAATGCTGGTCTTCTCTTTGTCCCTATTGTTTGACCTGGTTCTCTTAAGTTGTGTGTCTTTGTCCTTGTCTATTCGAATTGTTTTCTGTGTATGTCCTTCATCACGGATTGCTGTTTTACTCTTATTCCAACTGCTGAGGGAGGCAATGGCACAGCATTTTAGTAAATTCTGTATACTAGAAGTGTAAACTGGGCTGGAATGGCTTGGAAAAGAATCTGGTCTTGTGTAGGAGGACCAAATTAACTGTAGGCAGGCCCTGGCCACAACTGTAAGCAAAACCAGTGGAGCCAGCATTGCACTGATACAAATGTAGGCTGCATGAGTGGTGCAGATTAATCCTGCAGCAGGAAGATGCCAGAATTATCACTGAAATAATAGTTACTAGGTCAGGGAAGTTTTTGCTGTGTATGAAGCCCAGCCATTGCACATTATATGATCCTTACTTTGTTATTAGTGCTTACCGACTGGCAACTCAATCACATATTTTCCATGACAGTGTAAAAAAAAAATAAAAAAAATTACATTGCCTCTACCTACCTGTAGCTACAACTTTGGCTAGTCCCTTCCATGGTGGTGGCCATTCCCTTAGCCCAAAGAATAGGTTCTACCTTCCCAATAGTCTCTGTTTTTGTACTTGGGGGCAGGTGTGGCTTTAAAAAGTAAAACTACAAATGTTTAAAAAAAACAGCTATTAAAGTAAACGTGGCAACACCTATTCAATATGCATCCGAATGAAACAAAAATGCTTCCATGAATGATGCATACAAAATGTATTGCCAGTAACATAATTCAGGTATTATACTGTTTTGCATAATGATTTGTCCAATACTTGTTATAGTTATAAATCACAGAGAGCATAATAGTTACCGCCAGTGCCAGATGAACAACAGGACAGCATGGGGAGGTCACCCAGGGGCCCCCACACACTACGGGGTTCCCACACATAGCTAAATCACCAGCCTGGGAAGCACCTTAGGTATAGGTATGAGATGCCAGCGCTCGGGATCCCGGCTGTTAGAATCCCAACGCTGGCATCTTTAAAGGGTTAACATACTGACACTTGTTGGTCGGTATGCTAACCCTTCCCCTCTCCCAACCCTAACCCTAATTCCCCCCCCCCTCCCAGTGCCTGAACCTAACCTCCCCCTCACGGGTGCCTAATCCTAACCCTCCCCCCTTAGTGCCTAACCCTAACCCCTCCCCCTGGTGCCCAACCCCGCACCCTAACACTAACCCGCCCTTACACCGTGATACTTACCTTCGGTATCCCGGCGGTCAAGATGATGGCGCTGGGCTTCTGACCGGCGTCTGGATTTTCGGCGCCAGTAATAAGAGCATCGGCATCCCGAACGCCGGGAAGCCGAATGCATTCTGCACCTTGGCATATGTGAAATGTGTGGCATAATGTGAACAGGGCACACTACATTTGTGGTACTGAGAGTACTTACAATACACTTTTTAATAATTAATTGATATTAAGCGCTAGCATATCATATTCACAATTTTATTGGTAGGTGCCCCTGCAAATGAATTGCCCTGGGCCCTCACTAACCTAAATATGGCCCTGGTTACCGCCGTACAATACTGGGAGCATCCTTGTGATTACAATACAAGACAGAGAGCGGCCTCTGTACAATACAGAGATGACAGTCATACACTACCAAAAGCATTTGAGTGACTGCCATATAACAGCATTTTAGTACAAAGGATGACAAATAAAAAAAGAAAAATTCTACAAGGCGCTAAATATATACAGTTCATATAGTGTGATCACAGGTATTTACCAATACAATACAAATAAAATGCAAATTTAGATAAAAGTTGGATCAGTTCCAAGCGCACACCACTGTTCAGCACAGTGCATAGAGGGGATCCCAGAAGATCATCCTCTCAGTTGAATAGATTCATATAATGAAGAAAGAGAATAAATCACAGAGTAATATTTCTTGAAAAAATGTGCTGCATCATGTGACCACTCTCTCACCCAAAAGTAATACTATTAAGTTTTGTGTCAATGGATCACACTACACTGTATAATGCAATCATTATTGCTAAAGAAAGGAAAAGAGACACCTTATAAACTAATACAATGTATTATAAGGTGTCTTCTTTTCTTTCTTTACCAATAATGATTGCATGATAGTCTAGTGTGATCCATTGGTACAACACTTAATAGTATTCTTTTTGTGTGAGTGAATGGTCACAGAATGCAGACTTTTAAATCAGCTGTCTCCGCGCCAGTACAATGATGAATTGCTCCAGCGCTCGCAGTGAGTTAGTATGTTAATTATCGGACCCTGATAATTAACATTGAATAGACCCCTAAGAATAGAGTAGATATGGTGTAATACAGTAATAAATAATATAGTAATAACACAGTACTAAGTAGTAATACAATAATAATAATAATAATAATAATAATAATAATAATAATACAGTACATACAGTGTAATACAGTAATATAATAAATTAACATATAGTACAGTAAAAACACAGAAATAGGTAGTAATAGTAAAAACACTGAAGCCTAAAAGTGTCTTCTGCATTCCATTCCGTGGAGCACACAGATGCCGAAGTAAGAAATAAGTACTCTATGAATGGATCATAGAAAGGGACACTACTTCTTCGCTATTTACAGAATGGTACATTCCTTATTACATGCTGTATTTTTTTAAATATAACTATATATCTAATGTAGCGTGTTTTGTTCTGAGTGTTGGCTTTAATTAGCGACACTGATGAAAGGGCAGTGATTATCGATAAGATGATTTGGAAGGAATCCATCAATATCTAATTCCACCACTCACAGCAGAGGTACAGAAAGATATATCATAAGTAGGACAGAAATTAAACGTAAATATACCATATACTTATGCTGCCCTGGACCATTGCCTATATGGACCTTCTATAAAGTAAGTACTGTAAAGTAAATGAGGCACTCATTACTTACTGTACATAATATGACATACTAGCCTATTTTTTAAAAAACATTTCAGGGAGATTGTGAAAGCAATACTTATGTGTACGGTTCTGAAGATAGCATGTACTGCTCTATCTGAGAGGCATGTGATAAAATTGAGTTACTGTATATCCAAAATATTTACACAGTACGTGTAGAACCATGTTTTGCTGCAGTAACAGTTTTAGGTCTATTGGGGTCAGTTTCTACCAGGTTTGCATACTGTCTGGATGTGATTTTGACCATACTTCCTGGCACGGAATCGGTATGAAATACCGCCGGCGGTTCGATTCCTGACAGCGGCAGCCCGGCAGCTGAACAGATCCCGGCAGCGGCAGCCCGACAACGCTGGAAATCCCGAACATCCTGAGGTAAGTAAAAACTAACCTAACCCCCCCTAACCCTAACCCTCCTTAGGGGTGCCTAACCCTAACCTCCCCCCCAAGTGCCTAACCCTAATCCCCCCTCTAAGTGCCTAACCATAACCCCCCCTTCCCCGCTGCCTAAACCTAAGTCCCCCGTGGGGGTGCCTAACCCAAAGTCCCCCCCCGGGTGCCTTAAACATAACCCTCTCCCCCCCACGGCTGTCCGCTCGCGGCGCCCGGCATCTCTACGATCGGGATGCCGGGCGCCTGTCTCCCGGCGTTGGAAAAATGACAGGCGTCTAGATATAGACACTTGTCATTTAACCCATGCCTGGATAAAGCAGTCGGGAAGCCGGCTGTCGGGATCACGTCAGCCGGTTTCCTGATTGCATCGCTCCTGGCACGTATGCTCCAGGCTGTTGAGGTGGGATGTATGATACTTGCGGACTGTAATTTTCAAATAGTGCTACAGATTCTTGATTGAATTGATTTCTGGACTTTGACATGGCCATTGTAGACAATTCACATTTTTGTTGTTCAACCACGATAGTATTGTTTTGGCCTTGTGCTTGGAATCATTGTCTGCTGAAAAGTAAACTTTCTCCCAAGCTTTAGTTCTCTAGCAGTCTGAAGCAGGTTGTTTTACCATATCCAACTGCATTGTGCATCGGCCTTCAATTTTAACAAGATGCACATTCACCGCTGAGGAAAAGCATCCCCACAACATGATACTGCTACCCCCCATACTTCACTGTTGGGATGGTGTTTGCTGAGGAATAGGCAAATGTTAGGTTTGTAGTGTTTTGAATTGGGGGCCAAAAAAATTTATTTCGACTCATTGACTACAAAACTTTATCTTGATTTATAGCTGAGTTACTTTGATATGTCAGCCACTGAACTCTGTAGCTCCTTCATAGTGATAGCTGGCCTCTCTTCCCTCCAGTGGCGTAAATTCATCCCAGATGCCCGGAGGCAAGTTATAATTTGGTGCCCCCCGTCACAGCCGCTGACATTGTAATGTAGCATTTTGCAAGCAGATACACCCGCAGTTGCACACAGAATATAGGCATGCCATGGAGGAGTGAGACAGAGTTGTGGGTGAGGGGGCACCGGACGTGTCACACTGACAAAAGAAGCTGCTGAGGAGCAGCAACACCAATGAGTATAGATATTGGCTATAGATAGACGGAGGCGGCAGCTGATGGTCTGACATGGAGCTCTCCACTAGTGTATGGTGGCTTCTCAGGTGCCAGGAAGAGGTGCCATGTATTAAGCGGCCATAACAGTACACTCCGGGTACATAGTTATAGCCCTAAGAGGGGTGAATACATTGAGGTAATGCAGGCGCCTCCATTGTCTCCCATAGTTCTGCTCCTGCTTCCCTCACAGGTTTCCTTCTTTCTATGACACTGTTTTGAGGGACAGCCTTGTCTAGGCAGCGTCTGGGTGGTATGATACAGATCTCATTTCCTCACACGTTATCCAATCATGCCGACAGAGATATCCCAGCACTTTATATTATATTTTTGTATCCTTTCCTATCTTGTGTATCATTATAACTTTCTTTCATTTTCTCTTTGGTCTTCATTTTCACAGTTTTACTTCAGATTCACTGAACATTGTTGTTTTATCCATTAAATCTGACTTTTTTATGATTCATATGTAGAGGCTAACTGAAAGCCAATTGTTAGAACAATATCTTTTATCCTTGCAAACTTGGGCTTCCACAGCCCAGGGGTTGAATTCTTAAGCAAAAGGTGTTTTTCAGTTGTTATTTTATTTTTTTTCTCTTTATGTACCATTAGAGCCTGCTTTTTCACAATAAAAATACTGTCAGGAAAAATCTGTTTGTCATTTGTAATATATGCGGATGGGGTGCAAATATGACAGAAGGCTATGCTTTGTACCAAGTATTTGCAAACTTTGACCATTGAACCCACTTACACAATGGGGGTTATGTAATAGATTTTCGTTTATATTACGGAAGTAGCGTTTGCCACTAAATTTAAAGCAGCAATCAGTTACAAGGTAAAGCCTTATCATTCCTACCAACATTGGGCAGGAGGGGAGTGAGACATTGTGCGTGCAAAAAAAGAGGGCATGGCCTTGTGGTACAGGGCTTGGATGTGCATCACACCACCATTTTCTGTCACACTGGGGGCATGCACAGTGCTGCACGGGCTTCTAGGCTTCCTCCAGTTTCATCCCCTAGTTTATGGATGCCGTGCACTATGCAGAGCAGCAGGTGAGAGGGAGACTGCCCAATCTTGCCCCCCCCCACTGTGACAATGCGGCCCGTGGATGGGATGGTGGGGCAGTGCCCAAAAAGCGGATCTGTTCCGCCAAAATAGGAAAGGTTGGGAGGTCTGGCCTCTAAATTTAGCTGCAAACTCACTGAAATCCTGTAATATTGGAACCTATTACATAATCCCCAATATTTTGCCATAGGCATGACTTTGCATTAAAAATATGCTGCACTCTACTATTTTTAGCATTTGAAATAACCACCTCTAACTCCCTACCACCAAGTTCATGCGATTTGTCACACGTCCCCTGTAATACAGCACTCACCACCTCTGATAAAGCACACACCGCCTGTAATGCAACACACATGCCCTGTAATGCAACACACATGCCCTGTAATGCAACACACATGCCCTGTTATGCAGCACACATATCCAGTTAATCAGTATACTTCCTTGGGCACAAATCAACTAATTTATCACACATCCTTGGTCACACAGCCATTCATGTATGTATCAGTGTGATGGCGAGTGGTTGCTATTTTCTTGTAGCACACATGCTCCTTAAACTTTTCCCCAATGTTTCCTTTATTGTGGGTAGACAGTGATGACATCATCACTGTGTTGCACCCACCGGGTGACCTCAGAGAGATTACTAGACTCTCCAGGGAGATCACTCACTATTTCCGGGAGTCTTCCTGACATTCATGGAGAGTTGGCAATTATGGTTACATGCTATAAAGCAGATGAGGTGTTACTTTTTAAAGTGGAAGACATATTGCTATATTTGACTAATACATTTGAAATCTGCTTTGTAGAAGGGTCATTCCATGAAATATAGGACACAATACGTGAAAATTAAATTGTATCACAGCAGATTCCAAGAAATTTTCAACTTTATTTCTTTCTACTGATGAACTTAATGTAACTGTCACAGTGACTTCAGATGATATAGTTAACGTTGGTGACTGGTTCTATGCTGAATATGATGGAAAGAGTTACCCAGGTGAGATCAAGGACACCAGATGGTGAATACGTAGTGAGAACAGTGGAGCAAGCTGGCAGTAACTGGAAATGGGTTTCCGGACAATAGATAGATGGTTAAAAGGTCGCTTATGTCTAGATAGACACCAGATGTGAGACAGGCAGTAGGTCGAAAGGGACAAAAGGTCAACAGGGACAAAATGTCGACACACTAAAGGTCAAAATGGAAGAAGGTCGACAGGTACAAATGGTCAACATTGTCAAACGGTTGCCATGAAAATGGTCGACAAACAAATGGTCAACACATGCTTCTTTGTATTTTTTAAGGTTAGGATTAGGGTTAGGCACTTACTGGAGGGTTAGGGTTAGACACTTACACCAACGGTTAGGCACTTAACCTGGCAGTTAGGGTTAGGCACCAGGAGGGAGGATTAGGATTAGGCATTTACTGGAGGGTTAGGGTTAGGCGCTCGAAGGGACGGTTATAGTCAGGTACTTACCGACAGTTATGGTTAGGCACCAGGAGTGAGGGTTAGGGTTGGGCACCAAGGGGAGGGGTAGGGTTAGGGTAAAGATTAGGGTTACAAAACAAAAAAAAGCGTTGGCCATTTGCGTGTCGACCTTTTGAGCCTGTAAACCATTTGTATCTGTCGATTGTCTCCCATGTCGACCTGTAATGTGTCGACATTTTGTCCCTGTCAACAATTTGTCCCTGTCGACCTATTGCCTGTCTAACATCTGGTGTCTATCTAGACATTGTCAACCTTTTAACTGTCTATCTTTTATACCACACCCCTGGAAATGGCCACCATCACCAGATTAAATATTTTATACATCTTCACAGTTAATCAGGAAGGTAAACTGGCCTACATTGATTAATTCACGTGGATTCTACAGGTTTGAGTAATTGGTATCATAGCCCTTTGACTGTGGACAGAAATTTGTATGTAACATGAGTCACATGTCAAAATTGATTTTAAGTATAGATTGGTTAACATTCAGTTTTTTGTTTGTGTGTCAATTATAAGTTTAGGCCTTATAAGTGTATAGTATAACAATCATATTGTAAAATTAAGAGAGCAGGTTTAAATAAATAGTCCCCTCAGTTCCTATATCCATTCTGTTGTAACATGAGTCACGCATATATTATAAACAATAAAATGTAACTACTAAGGGGGAGATTTAATAAAGCTTGGAGAGAAATGAAATTGGAGGTAAATAGCACCAACCAATCAGCTCCTAACTGTCATTATTCAAACACAGCCTGTAAAGTGACGGTAGCTGATTGGTTGGTGCTATTTACCTCCAATTTTATCTCTCTCCAAGCTATATTAATCTCCCCCTAAGAGTGTACATTTTTTTTAACTTCTAAGCATTAATTATAACTACACACCCCATTTATTATTGTCATAATTTTAAAATGATGAATTTCAGCTTAATTTTTGTGTGTGGTGTATAAAAATACAAAGACGTTTTTATGCACCACACACAAAAATAATTTTTTTTTATTATTGTGTTCTATCTTTTCTAGGGCCGTACCAGGGCCCTGTGCTGGTCCCCACTCCTCACGCTCCCAGAACATGTGATGTCATGACATCAGGAATAGGGGGTCGGGTCAGGAGCAGCTAGGTAGCTGGGTGCCAGGAGCATCCGTAATATGTGTCAACTTGTGCCTATACAGCCGAAGAAGGGTGACACTAGAGCAGTACTGGTGCCGAAGAAGGGTTACACTAGAGCAGTACTGGTGCCATCTCATTGGCCTTGCGTCCAAGGCAGTGGCACTAGTTACACACCCATCTCTATAGCTCATAGCTTATCTTCAACTTGTGCTAATGCTGTCTTTATCTTTACACCACTAAAATGCTTGCTATATCTGTTTCCACATTGTCATATGTAATAATATGTAAAATCCAGCAGGAAACATTACAGACAAATAAAACATGAGACATAAGTAAAACATTTTGAAACATTTGTCAGGCACAATAAATACAAAGTAAGTCGACATTCTGTTAGAGTAAGAGATGTATATGTAGTACATCACACACGGCAAAATGAATTTGATAATTTGGTGTGGCACATGCTGCACCAATTTTTTTAAATTGTACGTATTTATTGCAACACATAACTCTGTACTTACAGTATGAGCACTTTGGAACAAGACATGTATATATATTTTTTTATTCAATGCGTAATATTTCATCACAATTCCCCAGTGAGCCAATATGTCCCATATCTTGTAGTAAACATTCTGTAGGGGAACTTAGTGCCTGATTCAGAGCTGAACACTCTGACCAGAGCGCTCGCTCTGAATCAGGGCCCTCCTACCTTTTTTTGGAGCGTCCTCATGGACGCTCGCATAGCTGTGGGTTACCACCCACAGCTATAGCGAGCGTCCATGATGATGGTCACGATGGTCTTGACCATCACGACCATCGGGCTTGCGACGGAGACCCTGCGGTAGGGTCTCGCTGCCGCAAGCCCTGGAGTGATTTTGACTCTATCAGAGCCAAAATCACTCCCACTGACATCACTAGTCAGTGATGTCAGTGGGGCCGGCTTGAGACGGTAGGCGTTCCCATCAATCAACATCGACAGCACGCTCCCTTTGGTGCGAGACCTGGAGCGATGGAGAGCCCGTCGCTCGCGCAGTGGGGGAACATCGACCCGCTTGCGAGCATACTGCCGCTCACAAGCGGGTCTGAATGACCCCCTTAGTGCCCTCCGTAAACTTTTGTGTGATTGCACACATTCTATGGATGTCACCTGATATAGCTGAACCTCCCTTTAATAATCTGTCATTTTGATTACAATTTTTTGACTCCTTCAAAACAAAATTTCCTAACCAGCAGATTTTTTTTGCTAATGATTTGGAAGTAAGATCAATTGGTATGCAGTCGGGAAGCCAGCAGACCTAATCCCGACAGCCGGCTTCCCGACTGCTTTATCTCGGAGAGGGTTAAATGACCGGCGTCTACATCTAGACGCCTGTCATTTTACCAACGCCGGGAGACCGCTGACCGATCAAAGTGATGCCGGGCGCTGCTGCGGACAGCCGCTGGGGGGAGGGTTAGGTTTAGGGCTCCCGGGGGGGACTTGGGGTTAGGCACCCCCCCCGGGAGGTTAGGGTTAGGCTAGGGAGAGGGAGGGTTAGGGTTAGGCATCCCCGGGGAGGACTTAGGGGTAGGCACCCCCCCCGGGTTTAGGCAGCGGGGAAGGGGGTGTTAGGTTTAGGTACTGGGGGGGAAGGTTAGGGTTAGGCACCCCTAAGGGAGGGTTAGGGGGTAGAATCAGGTTAGTAAGTACTTACTTGGGACGATCGGGATTTTCAGCCTGTTCGGGCAGCCGCTGTCGGGATTTGCATCATACTGATTCCGATCAATTATACTGGCTGATCACATTCTTGTGTGCGAGGCTGGCTAAATTCCACAGGTGAAAGTGTATACTATATGATATTTGATTTACATATTGACACCATAACAGAAAGGGATGTATTAAGTGACTCAGCTGTTTAATGTAGCCCAAATGATCAGTACAATATAAGCTACTGGTGTGCTGTTAATGTCTTTATAATGACTGCAGAATGTTATCTTTGACTACTTGCACTGTTACATTACACCATTATGGCTCATCCTATCAAAAGACTAAGAGGAGAACCTGTTTTAACACAGTTTACCCTTTCTCCAAACTGCACGCAGTTGTATATAAGCTATTTTCTGATCCGCATGCAAGAGAGGTCTTCTGCATGAGATCAGCACCCAGAACAGTATGTTCAGCTGCTTTCAGCTGTCTGATATTCCAAGCTTTGGTGAAGCAATACCTCTATATCTAAATGCAAGTGGGTCATAGCATTTGCACACTAATGCTTAAATAGTTTGTTACAAGGGAAAAATATATGACTCTATGAGGTAGCACAATATATGTATTGATGTGGACCCCATATATGTATTTATTGTTTAATTATTTTACTGAATGTGCTGTAATGTTATCTATGACAACCAATCAGATTATTTCTGTCTTTTTGGTACAGGACACAAAATGAAGGACAGCATCCAATTAGTTGCTATGAGTTACTGAGTTACATTACATTTGATTATGTAAATTCTAGGGATGTGCACTGACCCCCGTGTTTTGGTTTTGGACTTGGATTTGTATCTCCTTCAAGGTTTTGGTTCTGGATTTGGTTTTGCAAACCACCCTCAAGTGTTTTGGTTTTGGATCTGGATTTTTTAATTAAAAAATAGATAAAAAGATAAAAAAAACAGCTAAAATCATGTAATTTATGCGTTCCAAAACCCAAAATTCAGGTTTAAAATCTGAATTCCGAACCGCAAAAAGATCAGAACCGCAACCCGGATTTACCCGGATTTCCTCAGGAGATTAGAACCACGACTCGGATTCACCCAGATTCTCGAAATTCGGGTGGATTCGGATTCTGGAGAACTGAACTGCACATCTCTAGTAAATTATATTACAGCAGTTGTCTACAGTTGTGATGCACCATTATAGTCTGTACAGCAGATGGCACCCAAATATGTATAAGCACAGTATCAATGAGTATTCATGAGGTGGTGTGCAGGGTCGGGCTTCTGTTTGTCCACATATTTTATATTGGTAACCACCAGCACTGGTTTTGCCTATCACACTGACCCTTATCATAGTATGAACTTGTTAGACAATAGGGAGTACAAGCACTGTGCCCTTAGTAGAAGATATAGTGGTATATTTACTAAAGTGCAGCTTTTTAGAAATGGAGATGTTGCCCAAATCAACCAATCAGATTCTACTTAACATTTATCTAGCACCTGCTAGAAGATAATAGCAACATCTCCACTTCTAAACACCTGCACTTTAGTAAATGTACCCCATAATATTAATAGTACTTTTGAATTTAATTACATATAGTATGAGTGCAATATTGTTTTTATTGCTTGTTAGAAATAGTAATATTTTGCTGTTTATAAAATGCTCTCCTGATAAGGCAGCTGCATACAGTAATTACTATGTTCAGGAAAATATCTAATGTGAACATCTAGGGAAACAGGGATAACATTGCTACCATATAGAGCTGAATCTCTACAAGCAGCAACTAGTAACCCCTCCTGTACAATTCTATTATTATTATTATTATTATTAATAATAATAATAATAATAATAATATTATAATTCGAAATTACATTATTATGCAAAGATATACAGTCACTTCAGCCCCTGTCGCCATTGAACTTGCCATGTACTTCTCTCTATCATACCTCCCAACATTTAAAATGAATAAATTGGGACAAATAGGGGGGTATTCATAAAAGCTTGGAGAGATATAAAATTGGGAAAGATAAATTACAAACTCAGCTTCTAACTGTTATTTTTCAAACAGCCTGTGACATGACAGTTAGGAGCCGATTGGTTGGTACTTTTTCTCTACCAATTTTATCTCTCTCCAAACTTTCATGAATAGCCCACTTAAGTGTGTTCCAGGTCACAATGGTCATGTCAATGCATCTGGGGTATTTTTACTACAGCTGAATTGCTAGGCTTCACTAAACTCCCTCCCCTACCTTAAAAACAAGCATGAATTGCTGTACATACCACAGGCACCATGGTGAGTGTGGACACACCCGCCACTTTCCAGTGAGTATGCGCAAATGAGCAAGACGTTAGGACCCATCACATATGGGGACATTTGGGTGATATACTCTACTACAAGCTCATAAACACATATAAAAACCTTCCACTGTTCTTGTAACAACATGTTGAAATGAATGGGGTTAGCTAAAATATAGCTCCGGTATGTATTTCTCACTGGCAAAACTAAAGTATACAAATTATATCGTTTCTTTGGGAATAGATGTGTATTATCTTGAGATGATGGGAAATGGGAAATATGTTATCTAAGGCTGGGTACACATGTAAAAATATTCTGTCCAACCATCCAACTAGTTGATTGGTTGGAATGAAAATCTGGTAAGGTATGAAAACAAATGACAATCAGCAATTTGCTCCCAAACGCCGGAAAATGGACAAAAACTGTTGTTTGAACAAATTGTTTAGATCAAACATTTAACAAACTTGTCCAACGACCATTTTAATCTGTTTTCTGGTATTTAGGAGCAAATTGCTGATCATCATTTACTCCCATACGTTACCAGATTTTCATTCCAGCCAATCAACTAGTTGGATGGTTGGACAGAAAATCTTTACGTGTGTACCCAGTCTTACTCAGGATTTACACAGAGTACATTTAAACTATCTGTAGTTTTGATATTAATTAAAATGGACTTCATATTTCTGTTGTGCAACGGATGTTATCAATACTTCATTCATACTGTCATATAAAACAATATGCAGGGAACACAAATAGCAGTATTACAGAGAGACAGCTGAAAGATTAGAGGCTTCTCCATTATTTTGGATAATTCCATTCGCAGGAGGGAAGGTTCCAGCTTTTATAAATGTAAACGTCACCTCTTATACATCTGGAGTGATCTCAAAACAGAATCACTGCCAGGAGTCCAGTAGTCAGCAAACATTCTAGGAGATGTTTCATTGAGGGAGCGTTCAGTCTTTAGTCATGAGACCCTAGAACCTAATACTTCATGAAAGATAAGTCATTGGAATTCTGACTCTCAAGTCTTTGTCCTTCCAGTAAGTATGTGCTTAGATTCCATTATTGCTATGGTCTTCAGAATGTTATCTGATCTTGATTTACTCTAAAAATGTACTGTATATCCCGAAATAATTGGTGTTCAGAACTTAAAATCTACTTTTGTATAAATGTGAGTTAATACATTTGTTATTAATACGACTCAATTATTTAATTGACTTTATATTATTCAGGTTGTTTATTAAACAAAGTTACCTGGCTGATGTAAATCAATAAACTAGTTATGTATATGTACTTTAATAGATGCAATATAATATAGTGTAATATATGTGTGTGTACTGTTTAGTTTTCCTTTTTTGTCATAAGACTTCCTGGAAAAGAAGTGAATGACTTTTGAACAAATTTCAAACTTTGTTTTATTATACTGCTTAGTCCAACAGTAAGCAGTGATTTTCTGCCAATCACTAGGGGCATAGTTTGATATTAAATATGTTAAAAGAATACATAATAACCACAAGGTAGCCATAATACACAAATGTACAACATGTACTAAAAGAGACTATGGGTCTTAAAAGGGTAATGTATATTAATAATACTAATCAAATATTGAAAACAATATAAAATGGATTTGTTGAATGGCCTTGGATGACTAATAGTTGTGCCTATTACTGATAAGTTATTTTATTATATATTATTTGTACTACAAGGCATGAGAATTATTTTGAAAAAAGAATTAGTATAACAGTATAAATACAATATACATAGGAAGTGGTTACTTTGTTAGAACAATCAGAACAGCATAGTAATTTGTAATCATTTGTTGAAAAGTGTGGGGCTTCTATATGTTCCCATATGCTCCTAACAGCATATGTATTCTGACAGCACAGGTATGCTCTTGTATGCTCCTGACAGCACAGGTATGCTCTTATATGCTCCTGACAGCACAGATACGCTCCCGACAGCACAGATAATCTCTTCACAGCATAGGTATGCTCCTGACAGCACAGGTATGCTCAGTGCTGGACCTAAATTTTTGGGGCCCAGAAGCTTGAATTATTATGGGGGCCCCTTTGCAACCAGCACCAATAGGGCAACATCCAACAAGGTCCAAAGGGCCTTGTTGCCCTTGCAAGGACCTTGAGGCACAAATAACGGTGATGTGGAAACTAGAGAGCGAGAGAATGTAGATAGATAGATGTAGAAAACCCCCAGAGAGTGAGAGACTGTAAATAGATAGATAGATGTAGAAACCCCCCAGATAGTAAAACACTGTAGATAGATAGATAGATAGATAGATAGATAGATAGATGAATGTAGAAAGCCCCCAGAGAGTGAAAGTCTGTAGATAGATAGATGTAGAAACCCCCAGAGAGTGAGACTGTAGATAGATAGATAGATATAGAAAACCCCCAGAGAGTGAGAGACTGTAGGTAGATAGATTGATGTAGAAACCCCCCAGAGAGTAAAACACTGTAGATAAATAGATGTAGAAACCCCCCAAAGAGTGAGACAGTAGATAGATGTAGAAACCCCCCCCAGGAGTGAGAGACTGTAGATAGATGTAAAAAAAAAACCAGAGTGTGAGAGACTGTAGGTAGATAGATGAACAATTCCTCCAGAGAGTGATAGACTGTAGATAGATAGATACAGTGCATCCGGAAAGTATTCACAGCGCGTCACTTTTTCCACATTTTGTTATGTTACAGCCTTATTCCAAAATGGAATAAATTAATTTTTCTCCTCAAAATTCTACACACAATACCCCATAATGACAACATGTAAAAAGTTTTTTTGAGATTTTTGCAAATTTAATTAAAGAAAAAAAAAAAAACCTAAGAAATCACATGTACATAAGTATTCACAGCCTTTGCTCAATACTTTGTTGATGCACTTTTGGCAGCAATTACAGCCTCAAGTCTTTTTGAATATGATGCCACAAGCTTGGGACACCTAACTTTGGTCAGTTTCGCCCATTCCTCTTTGCAGCACCTCTCAAGCTCCATCAGGTTGGATGGGAAGCATCGATGCACAGCCATTTTTAGATCTCTCCAGAGATGTTCAATCGGATTCAAATCTGGGCTCTGGCTGGGCCACTCAAGGACATTCACAGAGTTGTCCTGAAGCCACTCCTTTGATATCTTGGCTGTGTGCTTAGGGTCGTTGTCCTGCTGAAAGATTAACCGTCGCCCCAGTCTGAGGTTAAGAGCACTCTGGAGCAGGTTTTCATCCAGGATGTCTCTGTACACTGCTGCATTCATCTTTCCATCTATCCTGACTAGTCTCCCAGTTTCTGCCACTGAAAAACATCCCCACAGCATGATGCTGCCACCACCATGCTTCACTATAGGGATGGTATTGGCCTGGTGATAAGCGGTGCCTGGTTTCCTCCAAACAGAACGCCTGGCATTCACACCAAAGAGTTCAATATTTGTCTCTCAAGGTCTGAGAGTCCTTCAGGTGCATTTTGGCAAACTCCAGGCGGGCTGCCATGTGCTTTTTACTAAGGAGTGGCTTCCGTCTGGCCACTCTACCATACAGGCCTGATTAGTGGATTGCTGCAGAGATGGTTGTCCTTCTGGAAGGTTCTCGTCTCTTCACAGAGGAATGCTGTAGCTCAGACAGAGTAACCATCGGGTTCTTGGCCACCTCCCTGACTAGAGCCCTTCTCCCCCGATCGCTCAGTTTAGATGGACAGCCAACACTAGGAAGAGTCCTGGTGGTTCTGAACTTCTTCCATTTACGAATGATGAAGGCCACTGTGCTCATTGGGGACCTTCCAAGCAGCAGATTTTTTCTGTACCCTCCCCAGATCTGTGCCTCAAGACAATCTCGGAGGTCTACAGACAATTCCTTGGACTTCATGCTTGTTTTGTGCTCTGGCATGCATTGTCAAGTGTGGGGCCTTATATAGACAGGCGTATGCCTTTCAAAATCATGTCCAATCAACTGAATTTACCACAGGTGGACTCCAATTAAGCTGTAGGAACATCTCAAGGATGATCAGTGGAAACAGGATGCACCTGAGCTTAATTTTGAGCTTCATGGCAAAGGCCGTGAATACTTATGTACATGTGATTTCTTAGTGTTTTTTTATAAAATTTGCAAAAATCTCAAAAAAACTTTACATATTGTCATTATGGAGTATTGTGTGTAAAATTTTGAGGACAAAAATTAATTTATTCCATTTTGAAATAAGGCTGTAACATAACAAAATGTGGATGCACTATAGAGGGATGAGAGGGAGAGAGAGAGAGACCCTGTAGGTAGATCATATACAAAACTTACTCACTTCCTCTGTTGGATCCCATCTATTGATCCTCCTGAGTGGGATCTTTGGAATCCCCCTGAGTAAGTCTCCCCACCACGCTGCGTGCTCCCGCCTCTGAACTGCATGACATCCTTCAGTCAGCTCAGCTTTCAGTTTGTGGTTAGCGCTGCAGGGCCGACTTCTGGCAGATGGGACAGCACAATTGGAGATGGGAGCATCTAGTGGCACCTGGCAGTACTGCACTCAGCAGTGACACTGACAGCAGCTCTCTATTCTGCACCAGACCGGCTCATAAGAGCCATCCTCTGGTCGGAGCTGTAAGTAGTGTCTGCTGGCCGATACTGATCAGGGGTGGTTTCTGGATACTCAGAACACCCCCTACATGCACTACTGTACAGCATATTCTAAGGTTCAAGTACTTCAACCAATTGGCTTATTATTCTATCATTAAAATAACCTTATTTTTATAACTCACACTTAAAAACTTCATTGCTTTTGTTGAAAAATTCACTAATTAATAAAAAATAGCTTCAGGGCCCCTCCTGGATTAGGAGCCCTGAAGCTTATGCTTCATTAGTTCCACAGTAGATCCGCCTCTGGGTATGCTCCTGGCAGCACAGGTATGCTGCTGACAACATAGGTATGTTCCTGACAACATAGGTATGCTTCTGACAACATAGGTATGCTCCTGATAGCACAGGTACTGCATGCTCCTAACAGCACAGATATGCTCCTGTATGCTCCTGACTGCATAGGTATGCTCCTGACAGCACACATATGTTCCTCAGAGCACAGGTACTGTATGCTCCTCAGAGCACAGGTATGCTCCTGACAGCATACAGTTGGTATGCTCCTGACAGTATAGGTATGCACAGTGGCGTAACTACTGCCCCCGCAGCCCCCGCGGTGGCTTGGAGGCGCCGGGTAGCTTGGGGGCGATGGGGGCAGTGGTTATGCCACTGCAACTGTGAGCGCTGGGTTCTGAAATGATCGGAGGCTAAGGAAGCCTCCGATCACTTCAGAGGCCAGCGTTCCCAGTAATGCAGTGCGCGGGTGACGTCATAACGTCACCCGCGACCTTGGGAACCTGCGCGGCCACGTCTGCTGGATCTATTTAGATCCAGTCAGCGGGAGAGACAACGCGGATGACAGCGCGCAAAGTCAGGTAAGTGAGGGAAGGGGAGGGGAAGGAGAGAGAGGTTTGGGGAGGCCACAACTACAGGAGAGACCACAACTACAGTGGGCACTACTAAAAGGGGCACAACTACGGGGCACTACTAAAAGGGGCACAACTACAGAGGGCACTCCTAGAAGGGGCACAACTACAGGGGGCACTACTAAAAGAGGCACTACTAGAAGGGGCACAACTACAGGGGGCATTACTAAAAGGGGCACAACTATAATGGGCACTACTACAGGGGGCATTGCATAATGGGCACTATTATAGGGGGCATTGCATAAGGAGCACTAGTATAGGAGGCATTGCATATGGGGCACAACTACAGGGGGCAGTACTTTAATGGGCACAACTACAGGGGGCCCTGCATAATGGGCACAACTACATGGGGCCCTGCCTAATGGGCACTACTACAGGGGGCATTGCATAAGGGGCACTATTACAGGGGACATTGCATAAGGGGCACTATTACAGGGGACATTGCATAAGGGGCACTAGTATAGGGGCATTGCATATGGGGCACAACTACAGGGGGCACTACTTTAATGGGCACAACTACAGGGGGCCCTGCATAATGGGCACTATTACAGGGGGCATTGCATAAGGGGCACTATTACAGGGGGGCATTGCATAAGGGGCACTAGTTTAGGGGCACTGTATAAGGGGCACTAACTTGATACACGCAGTTTACAGGTTATAAACTATGTACCCAATAATCTGGTTCTACACGGACATAAAATCTGTGCAACCTGTCTTGAGCTGAGGTGACAGACTGGCAGGATCAGAGAGGAGGGTTGGTGAAGTAGATCTGTCAGGGTGGGATGTAATGGGCATTACTGTTTGGCATAATGTGTATTTGGCATTACTGTGTGCACAATGTGCTATTAGGGGCATTACTGTGTGGCATAATGTGTTGTATGTGGCATTACAGTGTGGCATAATGTGAAATAGGGGCATTACAGCGTGGCATAAATTTGTTATAAGGGCATTACTGTATGTCATTATGTGTTATACGTGGCATTATTGTGTGGCATGTGTAAGGGGATTGCTGTGTGGCATAATGTGTTGTAAGGGGCATTCCGGTGTGGTACACTGTGTTATAAGTGGCATTACTTAGTGTGTGATAATGTGTAAGGCACGTTACTGTATCATGTAACCACACACCTTTAACGTCGTCTTTGGGTGTATTTGATCTTTGGGCGGGGAAGGGGGCGCCTGAAACTTTTTCGGCATGGGGGAGCAAAATTTATAGTTACGCCACTGCATCTGACTGCATACAGTCGGTATGTTCCAGCACAGGTATACTCCTTGCAGCACAGGTATGCTCCTGCCAGCACAGGTATGCTCCTTGCAGCACAGGTATGCTCCTTGTAGCACAGGTATGCTCCTGACAGCGCAGGTATGCTCCTTGCAGCGCAGGTATGCTCCTTGCAGCGCAGGTATGCTCCTTGCAGCGCAAGTATGCTCCTTGCAGCCCAGGTATGCTCCTTGCAGCCCAGGTATGCTCCTTGCAGTACAGGTATGCTCCTGACAGTACAGGTATGCTCCTGACAGCACATGTAAGCTCCTTGTAGCACAGGTATGCTCCTGGCAGCATAGGAATGTTCCTTGCAGCACAGGTATGCTCCTGCCAGCACAGGTATGCTCCTGCCAGCACAGGTATGCTCCTGACAGCACAGATATGCTCCTGACAGTACAGGTATGCTCCTGACAGCACAGGTATGCTCCTGACAGTACAGGTATGCTCCTTGCAGTACAGGTATGCTCCTGACAGTACAGGTATGCTCCTGACAGTACAGGTATGCTCCTTGCAGTACAGGTATGCTCCTGACAGCACAGGTATGCTCCTGACAGCACAGATATGCTCCTTGCAGCACAGGTATGCTCCTGGCCTCACAGGTACACTCCTGGCAACATAGGTATGCTCCTGACAGCACAGGTATGCTCCTGACAGCATAGTTATGCTCCTGCAATATAGGTATCTGGTTCGTCCAGCACATTATCTAACTGGTTTAAACAATATAAAATAGCTTCCTTTGGCTATTTTCATTAGATGAGTATATTATTTGTGAATAGTTTCATGTGATATTCTAGGCTCACAAGTGTCACTAATGGGAGAAGAACATGATCATATACAATGTTTCAGCAGTACAGAAACTGTATACAAATACACATTAAAAAATATGCTGGACCTATTTTAAATTCACTAATATATATTTCAGGGGGGGGGGGTGCTGATTTACAGTGCATAGTTCAGGTTTTTCATTAGCATAAAGCTGCTGTAACACTAACACTCTAGTTAGACACATCAGTCAGCTTACTAGTGGCCGAGAAACAAAAAAAACAGGAGAACAATGAATAGTATTTTCCAGGTCATGGTGCCTGGATAATTCTAAACATGAGTAGTACCTAAGTCAGGATTATGGTTGCAGCTGACTGGATGAGCTGTTGGTAGGGTCAAGGTATCCGGTCAACTGGTTGACAGTAATAAAAAAAAAAAGTAAAAATTCAAAAGGTCGATTCATTCTGAATGTTGAAAGTCAAAAGGTCCACATGGTCATTATGTCGGCCACCAATATGTAGACCTGTATTTAGGTCAACATGGTTGAATGGTTGACACATTTAAAGGACTGACATTTAATATGTTGTCACTAAAGGTCAACATATGGTTTTTTGATTGTTAGGGTTAGGTTTTGGCATTGGTTTACGGTTAGCTTTAGGGTTAGGCTAAAATAATATGTCAAAATTTTTGTGTCGATAAGTTAAATGTCAACCTTTTGAATGTCTAAAAGCATGTCTACTTATTAGTGGTCGACCTAATTACTATATCAACTTTCTGAATGTTGACCTTTTTTACTGTAGACTACATAGCAATGGGATTAATGAGTTTTAATACCATTATTCTTATATTAAACCTGAAATACAGTACTACACTAAAATATTATTTTGTTTTACATATTTTTACTCTTGTTTCATATTGCAATGTAGCAATCGGACATCACAACGGTTGAATTTGTGACTCGGCTGAGACTGCATGCTACTTCTATGAGGCCTAATAATCCATCACCTTCCCTATAAAATATGTCCCCTTGGCTTGGTGCTGCTGCTAAAATTTTCAGGTCCACAAGCTCTCGGATCTAATAGTTACTGGTGCTCTGGCTGTATCTCAGTGAACTCTGATTGGCTTTCACAGTTCACGAAATGAGAGGCAGCCAAAGGGTTCATAACCAGGAATAGTGCATGTTACAAACAGCTCCTGACTGCTCGCACCTGGCAATCCCATCCATTTCAGTTAAAGTTCCGAGGCAGGGGTGAGCACTACTGGGACATGGGAGCAGTACGTTGTGCTGGTGTATGGGAGCTGTACTGTGTGCTGGATAGGAGCTGCAATATGTAGTTGGGTTAAGGCAGGTATACTGTGTATTGGGGTTGAAGCTGTATTGCATACTGAGAGCACTAGCCTGTATAGTATACTGAGTATATGGGCTTTATTCTTTTTATTTCTAATAGCGGGGCATTCGGCTCTATTATATACTGGCAGTAGGCTGTAATATTTATGTCACTTTCTAAAATACTTGGTAATGTTATATTATACTGTAAGTCAAGCATTGAGCTTGGGGCTGTATAACAAAAAATCATGTTTGTAAGATTTATTACGTTTTATGGGAGGTGGAGTGAGGGTGCCCCAGCTCACATCTTGCCCTGTAACCCATCTCTACTCTGCTGAATATTCATGTGCCATATGTAGGATGTGTGTGTAAGTCATGTATGAATACTGTCAATGCTCATATTTATTGATGACATATTCTATAAAACAAAGCGCTCCAGGACATAACTGATTATTGACTTCTAGCAGGAAATAATAATTAATAAGAACCACTTTATGCCTGTGAAATGTGTGAACAGATGATTTTACTGCACAAATAGTTCTTTACATCCTCTGCATTAACACCATTATTCTGGCAATAACTGAGATGGGAGGACTATGTGTTAAAACAAATATTTTGCAACATAATATGTTCAACACAAGAAACATCTGTTCTCCTTCTTCCTATATGGTTGGTCCCAGAAATAATTGTACAGTAATAGTGTAATAGATGGAAAAGGCATGTTCTGTGCTCACTTTAAATAATGCCCAGACCTCACCCTATCAAGTAATAGTATAAATATGTCATAATGAGTGAGATTTTACCCTGACGCAAAAGTATAAAACAGAACCTGATCTCTGAAACCTCATTGGTGGTGGAAAAATCGAGTGCTTTTGCGGGGAGAAAAATGCTGTTTGCCCATTATCAAAACAGGGGACTTACTCCTAAATGTGACCTCTCCAGCCCTCTGTCTGATTCTAAATTGTCTTACCCTGCAAACCAAACTCTTTATATTGCAACTGATATGATCCAGCCAACTCCTCCCATGAGAAACTGTGCACTCCCACATATGACACCATCTTAGATTCCAAAACAACACACTTGCCTTTAAAACGGGAGTATTTGTGGAATTGTTTTACAGGGTATCTAAAGATACCCTGTGTTAAATGAATTCCTAGCATACATACATATTTATTTACATATTTTTATTAAACTATCACCGAATATCTGCTTTGATAAATGTACCATTCCCTGCTCATCACAATGGTTCATTAGTGCTGCTTTGCGCTCTACTGGATCTCACACAGACGTGCCCTGAAATGAGCAAAACGTGCACTTTAGTCATTTTACTTTAAATTGGGCTCCGATGTGGTGCATGAGACCAGATTCAGGATAGTAATACACGTCATGCTGTAGGCAATCCTTTCGTTTATTCATATGTACATTACAAGGTACAAACCAATCCATCCTTACTGAATGTTTATAATTTGTCACTGATACCAGGCTCTTATAGGAAAAGCCTTAAATTTGCAGTGTTACTCTGAGCACATATGTCCAGATCTTGTCACTTTCAAGTAGATTAGTCACATTTAGCATCAAATGACATTTAAATCAAATTAGTTCAGATGTGATGTGACTAATGGAAATCAGGTTAGCCAGTGATGTCTACTGACCTGTGTGTGCCATCAGTCAGCATGGACATGGAAGGACCCATCTTTACTATGCCATCCAGTCATTTGATCTGATGCCTAGATGCCAGATCCGTACAATTTGTACATGTAAAAATGAGCCAGGGATCTAGTTGTCCCAAGATTGGGTTGACACAGTGCAACATGAGTACACAAATTGTGCATCTAGTTTCCTGTTTGGCTTCTTGACTGCACACATGATTTTGCACACAAGTGGGCTACAGTTTAAAGTGCAGTCAATGGCTGTTTCGCTTTCAAGAAATGGAACTTTGCCTAATTTCTTTGCATTTATCCTTAGAGTGTAGAAAGTAAGAGGAACATAGGGAAGTCATTCTTTCAAATGTTATACTATTATGCACTGCGGTTTATATGTAAAGTACGGTACAATACAACAAGGCACAAGGATAGGATGTGAAAATAGAGGTGAATTTCACTAGTTCCCAGATGATGTTTAAACCAGGGCCTTTTACATGATGGAAGCGTCTAACCTCCAGCTTTTCCCACCCCTTGTTGTTTATTGCAGTAGCTCTCTAATGAGCTGTAATTGACATCTTACATTTATTTATTACAGTGTATTTATACATAGAGTGTCAATTACATTTAAACTTGTCCCAAGCACTGCTGGCTGTTACGCCAATCACCTGAAGCTGTGGGAGTGAAATCTTCTTACTACAGGAGTCCTAGACATGGGACTCCCACAGTTCTGCTGGCTGGAGGGAAGAGCTATTTCTCCGGGAAATTCAGTCCAACAGAACATTTGCTTTCAAGTCGATAATACCTCTTTAATTAATCTGGCACCCCGTATATGCCTATAACTTGTACTGGAAATTTCTTTTGCTAGTGTTCCTACTTGTTTTCCCATTATAGACGGTGCAGGTAAAATGAGGACTCTTGAAGATGTCTAAAGCACTTTTATAGACCTCTGTGAAAAAGTTTCCATAGGCCTATGGTAAAGTGCTATGGACAGACTTTCAGTGGCAAAAGCCACAGTGACAATTACTCTCAAATTAGTTATCATGGGGGCATCTTTGATTAAAAATAGGTTGCTTAAAGTTAAAAACCACTTTCAATTTCTAAAAGCTACTTAGGATCAGAGGTCATCATAGTCTCTTGCATCTTCTCCTGGACAATACGAAGCTAATGGAGGACGCTGTCCTTATAACTCCAGGTTTCTTAACCTTTTATCTTCTGAAAACCTACATTAAATATGTAAATAAGCTTTATATTAGTATATTTACGTGCAATTACATATCCCATGTTTTGCCAATTAAGTATATTATAGTAATTATTATATATTTTAAAATTAATAATAAGACAATATCCTGGTGCCCCTAACAAAAAAATGGATAATAATGTCCTCTCAATCTTAATAGGCTTGTGGAAATATGATCATTGCATCTTCGTGATAAGAACACCTGCTTATTACACCAAGAATAGATATTAGTGTACAAATATGAGTTAAAATAAATTAACTGGGTTTTTTTTGTTGGTTTTGTTGTGGATTTTATCTTTTTTTCTTTTTGGTGCTACTTTACATCATGTAGTTAATTAAACTTATTTATTTAAAAACACTTTTCATTCATAACTAAAATGTTTCAGCTTTCTAATTCTGCATCTGGTTGTTCCTTTTCAAAGGCAACTGTACAATTTCCAAAAGAAACAAGGATCTTTCTATCAGGATCTTTATGGATAAGAGCAGTATTTTAAGTGCATTGACCTCATGTTTCCAGACTGGAATACATATCATTGTTTCACACTCCTTTTAAAAGGGACGGGGGGTAAGGAAATTTGTGGATTGTAGAATATATTTTTTTCTAACTCAATCACAGGCAAAGAGGAACATAGCTGAAGTGACAGGTGACAATGTCCACAGCCTTGTCCAGCGATAAGCCCAGGCACATAAAAATAGACTCCATGATCTCATCAGCTTCTGAGAGCCAGTGAACCCAAGAGCTATGCCAGGGGAGACAAAAGTGGGGACTTAAAAAGGCTTGTAGAAAGGGCAGCAGAGAGCTGGGGATATTTTCTTACTTTGGTTAAGCTCCAGCTCGGAGTGCATTTGTCCCTTGTCGTCTCTTTATGGAACATTGTGACTCTAATGGTGTATATGTCATGCCTGATTCACCGGTATCTTCTTACCACAGCACAGATAATCCCTATGCAGGTAAATCGCATCTCCTACCGGTTACCAATTTGATACTCTTCTGTAAGATAAAGTTCTGGCTTGTTTCTGCCTGTCATATGCATAGAGACTGTATATTGAAATTGTTTGGATAGAAATCTGTTGTATGAATATGATGCTAGTATAAAACTCCAAGAAATACATCGGATTTTTTTTGCCTGGGATTGGGCTTTGTGTACTGCAGGCAGAGGCGTTGAGTGATAGGCTGGACAATTTGAAGAGCATGGGAAGATAAGTGTATAAAGTGGACTGACCTGCTTCAATAACACTTCCCTGGCTGCATCTCTTGGCATTGTGCTTGTCAGTAAATGAAAATCCCATGTATAGTTATCATTGTCATAGCTGAAGTCAGACATTTAAGGCAGGGAGGATAGCACATTATAAGCTGGAGTTTTTATTTATTTATTTTATTTCTGTTTTGTTCATAAAAGAGTTAAGACTATCAACCAAAGGAACACTAACTAAATAGTGACAGAAATACAGCATTCTAACACTAACAAAAGGTCAAATAGTACACTATATATACAGTATATATATGTATATATATATATATATATATATATATATATTTATATTTATATATTTCACTTTCAGATTTTCTTTTCCTGTTGCACTTAGTAAATACTATCAGCCCAGAAAACATTGCATAAGACTGTAACAAAGTGTGACAGACACATTTTTTTCTTCAGCTTTTCGAGACATTTTATTTGAAAATGCTAATTGTTCTGGGCTAAGTTTTCACATTCAGGATGCTGTTATTGACGTTCTTCAAAACTGATGGACGCCAGATTTGCTTCTCTAGAGTTGGCATTTTTTAGATAAACAATATTTCATTGTTTAGTCAAGGTGCCATGAGCTCTATAAATTACAAGAAAACATTATATACAGTACTATTAAGCTGATTTAATGCACTTATTACCCACTCAGAAGAAGACAGTGATGTAAATGAAAAAGTACATAACTGTGTTCTTTAACATATGAGGATTGATTTAATTAATTTGTTTCTTGCCTTTATGCTGTAGCAAGGATGGGGAATCTCGGGCCTGGGGGCCATATAAGGCCCTCTGAATCATTTGGTTTGGCCCTCTGAGCTTTTTTCTGCTAGCCTCATCTGGCTAGCAGGGTGCCTAGAATGGCAACTTACAGCCAGAATCTATGCAGCAGTGCCGCCTGGATCTTCCTTAGAATGCTTCAGACGGTCATACCGCTGCCCTTACAGCTCCCCAGAACATCCTCAGGGTGGACCCACACCGGGCCCGTAAAAAATGTTATATACTGTATATCAAAATGGACCTCAGCAGAAGAAAGGTTCCCCACCCCTGTGCTGTTGTCACAAAAAAATCATCTTAATGACTTAGAGTGCCTGCATAATCTATGTCTCCTTTTAACTTTCATGTAATTAAAATAGCCAAGGAGATAGAGGGATAAATAGTTAAATATAATAATGATCAGTTCACTTTAATCGTTTACTTTAAACGCAGAGAGCCAGTTGATCAGCTTCATAGCGCAGAGATTAATATTGCATTGCTCATCGTTATATGATATAAATACTGCATACCATTCCTCCTTTTAGTAATGTCATCTGCATTCCTGGTTCTGCAGGAAACATTTTCCCACCAGGAAGTAAAGGTTGTGCTATAAAATAGCAGAACTTAAAGCCAAATTTATGAATCTTTGATCAAATTATTTTGCTCACTGAGGCTAAATTGATGAATGTCACCCTCGGGGCTTTGCTTATCTTCCTCTGCATGGAGGAAGGATACCGTCCCGTGTCCAGAAAGTATATGGTATGATATATTCTATGGTATTTATATTGATAAAATAGATTTTTATTATAATAAACGGTCTCAATGCACAGAATAAGCAGTTAAAATAATAACTTTAGCTTACAGAAGTGTATCACATTGGTATTACTTGTAAAAGCAGCCAGTGTTTTCCTTGTATGTAGAAAACAATATTTGGATTTGGACCCCTTACTTCACAACATGGTTTATTGGTACAAATTTGCACCCTTTATGTTTTTCTACTCATTTGTTGTAACTTGTGGGGGAGATGTACTAAGCCATGAAGCGAGATAAAGTGGAGAGAGATAAAGTACCCACCAATCAGCTCCAAACTGTCACATTACAGGCTGTGTTTGAATAATGTTAGTTAGGAGCTGATTGGTTGGTGCTTTATCTCTCACCACTTTATCTCTTTCCAAGGCTTAGTACATCTACGCCATATGTTTCTTACTGGCCAATATCATGTTAAGATTAGCAACTAAACCATGAATATATCTTCTGCTCTCTTGCAGAACTTCACCACGGTGAGAGTGTACAGGAGAAGAACGTCAAGGAGGCTAGAACCAAATGTAGAACCATTGCGTCTCTGTTAACTGCTGCTCCAAATCCCCACTCCAAGGGTGTTCTTATGTTTAAGAAGAGACGGCAGAGAGCAAAGAAATACACTCTTGTGAGTTACGGAAGTGTAGACGAAGATCGTTACAACGAAGACGAGGACGGTGTCCTCCCAACAAGTGAATCAGAATTTGATGAAGAAGGGTTCTCTGATGCACGAAGTCTAACAAACAATTCAGACTGGGACAGCACCTACATGGACATTGAAAAGCCTAAAATGGAACATGACCTACAGGAAGAAAAGGGCCTGAGTGAGGCATCTGGAAAAGGAGCAGCATTGTTTGAAGTACAAAGGCAGAAATCAGAACAGATGGTTGAAAATACTCCAACACAAATTCTGCAAGAGCGTCAGAAAGCTCCAATTGCCCCTCCTAGGAGATCAGTAAGTAACGGGAATGTCATAAATCTGGTTAATTGTGATAGAAGCTGTGAGACTCAGAACTCAGAGAATACCAAGGTGACAAGCACAAAGATATCACTAGCCCAACCTCACTCTCAAGTTCCACAAACTGATACTACCCAAACATCTGCAGCTGCAAGTGGAATCTTTAATAGGTCTGCACGACCATTTACTCCCGGTCAAGTTGGACAACGGACTTTGGCATCATCAGTGGTGTTCAAACCTTCCACACCCAAAAAAATTGAAAGTTCACCTGTGCAAAGTATTGCTCCATCGCCTTTCACTCCATTTATAACTGACACAAGTTCAAGTCCTCAGAAAGCTCCAGTTAGCTCTGTTGCATCACTTTATATTCCAGCACCTGGGAGACCTGTGCCATCATCATCAGCCCAACATATTGAAAGTGAAAAAGAAAACTCTCCAGTTCCAACAACACCGAGGACTACTACTGCCTCTATATATCTCTCATCTCCTTCCCGTCTTCCAGGACCTCAAATGGTTGCTTCCCAGCCATATGTAATAGATTCCACTCCAGTGGCCCCATTGACATCTACTATGTCACAATTTATTAGTCCAGCATCCAGTAATTTGAGGGATACACCTTCTTATATCTCACCAGTTGCCCATGTGAACCAATCAACAGAGTCAGTAAATTCGAGAGAACAGAGGATTTCTGTACCTATTGGACGCACTGGTATCCTAAATGAAGCTCGAAAGAGAGGAGGCAGGAAACAAATGTTTGTCAAAAAAGAAGAGAAGAAATGCTTACCTAACCCAGAGCTTCTCTCTATGGTGCAGAATATAGATGATAAACCCAAACAAGAGCAACATGGGGCAGGTTTTGAGTCTGGGCCAGAAGAGGACTTTCTCAGTTTAGGAGCTGAAGCTTGCAATTTTATGCAATCTTCTGCAAGAAAATTTAAAGTTCCTCCCCCTGTGGCTCCAAAACCCATTTTAAAGACATCAGAACAAATTGTGAATGGAGGTCAGGATATGCCCCAGTTGAAAGGCAAAGGAGCAGAATTGTTTGCAAAACGACAAAGTCGTATGGACAAATTTATTGTTGACTCAGACCATAGATCTAGCTCCAGGCCTAGCTCAAGGCCAAGAACACCCTCACCAACGCCATCTCTTCCATCATCTTGGAAATACTCATCTAACATTCGTGCACCACCTCCAATTGGTTATAATCCATTGGTGTCTCCATTTTATCCATTAGCAGCATCCAAATCCCAAGGTACCAAAGCAAACAGCATAGTAAAAAAAGGTGCAACCAACAAACCAAGAATGCAAGCCATTGATTTTATGCGTCATCAGCCTTACCAGCTAAATTCAGCCATGTTCTGTTTTGGTGATACTTCTAACGGCCAGGATACCCAAAAATTAAATGTTACTCCAGCTAGACAAGTCCCTGTGAAAACTGCTAGAGCTCACGAAATCAAGCGCTTCTCAACTCCAACTCCAATGTCATCATCAGTCAACATGACACCTACTGTATTAGCTCCCAGATCTGCAACAACTCTTGCAGAACCAGTTTGGAGAACTGATGCAGCTTGCCAACCAATGCCAACCAATGTTGCAGGGCCAGTGCCCTATCATGCTCCTTTACAGGAGGCTCAACAGATAAATCGAGCTGCTTCAGTCCTTAGTCCGATTAACTCATTCTCTTCCCCTAGATCATCAATTTCAAGAATCCAGGCAGCAAAACCCAGGTTCTCTGCGGCAAAAACAGGAATGCAGGCTAACGTGTGGAGACCAGCCAAAGTTCACTTCTAACCTTGCAGATTATATGCCTATGATGTTCTTGACCCTCTAGTGAAAATGCTCTTGAAATAAATTTTTGCTTCGCTGTTTTGTAATGTGTGTACAAAATAACAGTCTTTTCATCCTTGTAGTCTTGCCTGGACAACCGTGTACTAAGCAAAGACTGTTTTAACCTAAGAAACTAGGCAGAAGGAAATATGGAAGAAGATTATCATATGCCTCTGAATCTTGGTGGATTGTAGAAGGGAAACTGTAGATGAACTATTAAACGAATGCAATGTACAATTGCAAAATCTAAAACTGAGAAACTTTGGAGGCCGTAAAACTTTTGAAATGCACAGAATGTATATGGGAAAGTAATGTAAAACTCTTTAAAGGAAGAGTATCCACAAAGAAAGGCTAAACTAAAACACTGACATTGTATCAACGATGGTAAAAGGTTGGTGCAGTTACTAGAACTAAGTGGCTTGAATGTAAACCTGTTTTATGTCATACCACCATCCAATGAGGTGACATTAGATACAGTACACACATATCTGCCAAGATAAGAATTTTTTTTTAATTCAAACTCTCTTTTGCTGCATCATTTTGCAAAAAGTTTCTTTTCTTGGGCCAGATTGAAAATGTCGGAACGTCACTAATGGTGCACAGTATATTGGACTGGAATGTAAAGTTGTCAAGTCATAATGTCTCTTGCCATAACTTCTCCAGCTTCTTTTGAACCAGTTCAAGAAATAACTGCATGCTAATGTTTTTTTCCATGGTGTGTGCATGTTTTTGAGACAATTTCTGCAGCACAATCATTGTGTGTTTCATGCACAAAATTGAGATGATTTGTTTGTTTACAAAGTGTGATGTTTTGTTTTTTTTCTATCCAAAGGCAATTGTCACATGGATTTATGCACACTATGTTGTAATTTAGGTTTTGTCTAAATTTACTAACGTATGATATTTCTCAATATGCAAGTATGGAGTAGTTTCTGGTAAAATATAAGTTTATGTGACTTTTGTAACACGGCTCTGAACTGAGATTTATTTGCAGTGATTTACTTGTTATTAATTCTCAGTTAAAATAAAACATAATAAAAAAAACAAGAGATAATAATAACAAAAATATAAACCTTAATTAGCAAATTGAATCTAAACTTATAGCGGGCACATCTTTCATGTCCATTACTAACATGTAGTATAGCACTATCAAGATTTCCTAGAGACCAGAGTTTGGTGTATAACTTAGCTGCTTAATGTTCCCTGTTGCATGTTTCACTCCTTTCTCAAGGTCACAAATCCTAGTATAACTAAAGTCTATAATGGTAATTTAGGAACCATAAAAGTGTAAAACCACAACACAAATGTAATTTTTTTTTTACTTTACACTATACTTTTTGCACAATTGCATCTTCTGTAGTTTTATAGGAATATTATGGATTTGCAGGACAATGAGACACCAAAGGTTTGCACTGATGGCAGTAGGTTGGCTGATCCAGGGTGTACATTGGGAAGTGTGAGTTAGGCACACAAGCGACTCTAGTTGTACTCTGAAGTATTGAATTGAAAGGTCATACTATGGGATGGCATAATTTAAATAAGATAAATGGGTAGGGAGAGTGAATTTCCCAGGATACACAGACTTTACCTCCTCTGATAGGTGGTTGAACATCTAAGGTTCAGACAATCGTGTCTTGTGCCTAAGCTTATATAATATAGCACCTTCTAGAGGCATTTTTGTGTGAAAGTGAACTTCTAAACGTACATTGACAAATATAATACAAAACACCTGTAATAATATCAATTCCAATGTCACCTCGCTTTCATGATTAAAGTGAGACATAAATGAAGCTAAAAGAACAGTATTGTACGACAAACACTGGCGAGGAAGGTAATAAGTTGGACTTTCGTGCAATATATTTACTGTTTCCACTATTCCCTGTTAACTAGGAGCTGACATATTTTATGAGGCTGTTTCCAAGATCTGTAGAAAGGGCATGTATTTTGGTGGACATGAAGACGCAATGTGGGTTCACTGATTTTTCTATTTGTAAGTGGTCCATCATGTTTCTGGCTGCCACAAAAGTCCTAAAATGTACATCTGTATTTAACCTGCTTCTAAGAAAGTGAATATGTGTGATATACATTGCAGTGCAATCCGAGCCACTACTCGTAACAGACAGTATTAGTTGTCGTGTCATGATGATTGTACCTTTTTACATGCAAGTTACTGTGTCATATGACCACGGAGCATTTTCCATGCATGTTATCCATGTACTGTGTCGTATGACCATTTCCTACATCACACAAGGAAGTAAGTATGCATAATGTAAACTTCCTACCCAATGTCATGGGTCATGTGCAGGTTTCCTATCACATTAAGGTAGCCCTTGATTTAGGAAACGTTGGCACTTCTAAAAACACAAAGGCTTGGTAGGATGGCCATTTCCCATCTGAAGTCTTAGCATTTCAGATCTTCAGTCCAGATGCTTTAGGATAACACAGTACTTTTGAACTATTAAATTTGCCTTTATATAATACTTATATAATAACCAAGAATAACTCCATGGGTTGCGGAGATTAAGGCACTCTCCAGACTTGTTGGTTAGGCTGTGTTCTCATGAATATTGCTCTGCTCACAACATGGCCACCTCCTCTGTTGTTAGGTGACAAGTGCTTTTTATATTTTTGATATGTGGTGTAAAATCATTGGTTCAAAGCATGGACAACATCAGAAGATAAAGAACATTGGGATATTGGAAACTTTTGCCACAATAGCATTAATATTGTTCTGCGCCATTTGAGCGTCACATTACAAAGTGGTGGTATGGCATAAAACACCGTTGGCCATTCACTGTACCAACCTGCTTGAAGACTGTATGACAATGTTTTGATAAGTGAACACACACTGCAAGTATCTGCGTCTACAGTTCAGTACAGCGTGTTCTGGATACTGTTCTTGTCAAGAACGCAAAGTCTGAAGGCTGTCTGTGCCAAGCACGTGGTCGGCATTCAGGGAGATGATTGATTTGACACTTGTAGATGATTGTAAATGAAATAAAGGCTTCAAACTCTTGTTTAAGTTATTTTAGAATAGACATTGAAAATCTGGTATTGGATTAATATGATGTCAGTCTAGATTTAACTGCAGCAAGTGAGAGGTGTTGCTGTCTGTGTTAGATGGGGGATGTACAAGGATGATTTGAGAGCAAATGTAAAACATTCATAAATCCAACAGAAAAGCTTCAGAACATGAGTAGCTGCTTTGCTTGTTTACTACTCTAATAACAACAGAACACTACTACTACTATGCTAAGCTTACAGGCCTTTTTCTGAATTGACTCCAGCATTTGTAAAGTAGTTTTCAGAAACTAATTTGAACATAATGACACTGTGTAATAGTGTAACTTGAGTCCAGAGGGTCAGAATGTGTCAGTAGAGTGTTTACTTTGCCACTTGGCAGTACTGAGCATTAGATTTCCAATAGATTTATAAGGTGTGCAATAAACTTTTTTGTCCAAAGTAAAAACTAGATACATTTTGTGTTATTGACTACATGTGAATGAGTCGTGAATTACTTATCTTTTTTAACACACTGAAAACAAAAATAAACATAAGGGGAAAACAATATACATAATTCCATATATCATAAACCATTATAAATATATTGAAATTGCACAAACAAGCATACCTTGCTCACACACACAAGAATAAAACTGCAACATGACAACTTAAAAATAGTCACATTCTTAAGCTGGGTACACACTATGGGGCATATCCAATAAACCCCGTGGCTAATTGTCGCGCTGGTCGGGATTCAATTAGCGGGGATTCCACACACAGGAGTCCCTGCTGTCGGACATTACCTCGCACCTCCATGGTAATATCCACAAAAAAACGGCCTATTCGGCGTCGCATGAGAGGTAAAAACACACTGATTCCGCAGTTCTCGTGGAATCAGTGTATTCACGCGCACGAGACCCGAATTAACGGTGCAGGGAAAAAGCTATTTAATTGAATAGCTTAACCCCACGCCACGGGACTTTTGCCCAGCAATTAGTCGTGGGTGAACTCCCGCGGCTAATTGGATATGTCCCTATGTGATCCCTCGCACGATATATCATTCCAATGCGGTTTAAAGTGATATATCATGTGTATCATTTAGTGTGTACTGTACAACCGATCGCACAAGCCTGCAGGTCATTCATTGCATCGTCCCATCTGCTAAATGCAGCATGAAACCACACACTGCGCCATCATACACAGCATCGTGCAGTGTGTATGGATGGCACGATGTATCGTTACATCGCATTGTGCCATCGCTGGGTACACACATCATGCCATGTATACCCAGCTTTAGACACTATATAGTTGAGAACCCAGTAATAAAGGACTGATATGTGTGAACATATATCCTGGTTTATTTGTAATCCAGTCATTCCAGATGAAATAAAGGTATTCTGGGCCTGAATCAGACCAGCTCGCGAGCACTCGCAAGCGGGTCGATGTTGGCCCAGTGCGCATGCGCACGAGGAAGCCGGCTCCGTCGCATGCGCAAGACCCGGATAGCGACGGCCAAGCCGTACCGTGTGTGGGGACCGCCCGATATGTCGGCTGTCGGATCCCCCATCGTGGCGCAAGGTGCATATGGTATGGGCAGCTTAAATGTCCCCTTCTGTATAGTTTTCTTCAAAAGTGATACAGAAATAACTAATACAGGCCCCTATTTAGTAACGAGTTTTATCACCAAAACGAGTGATAAATGTCACTGTGTATGATAAGTGGTGCTCCAGCCAATCAGCTCCCAACTGTCAACTGTTAGAAAAATAACAGTTGGGAGCTGATTGGCTGGAGCACCATTTATCATACACAGTGAAATTTATCACTCATTTTGGTGATAAAACTCGTTACTAAATGGGGGCCACAGTGACTGAACAATAGTTATGCAAATAAATCTTCATTTGTTACTATTTATTAATTTACGGTAATTTATATAGCAGGCACATATTAGGCATTGTACTACAGAGAATATTTCAGTTCCTACCGCTAGGGGAGCTTACACTCTATACTCCCTATACACACATATGTCCTGATTCAGAGGTGTACACAATGTCGATGCCGGACGTAGTGGAGTGATTATTTGCTACTGTGCATTCGCCAGAGCTACACTGCGCAGCACAGCGATGGGTTTGAGATGGCAGTCACACCGTGGATTTATTTGCAAAGTAGTAGGCGTTTGAGGGAGGTAACGGGTAGTGGCAACAAAAATGCAGGTTCGTCGGGACCATTTTCTAGGTATGTCTGTGTGAATTCATACGCAGATAAAGAGGCGATGGCGTCTTACATGAGACGGATATTCTGAGATATCATAGGGTTGCTCAGAGATTGACCAATGTTTTCGATGTTCCTTTTTTAGTACATACGTGGCGAAAGGGAGATGACGGAAATGGGCGTTTCTGTGCATCATTACGCATTTCCGCAAGTCTGCTGTGCCTAAAATCGCAATTGCGAATGCAACTGCGTTCATCTCTAAATGAATCCCATAGACACTTAGGTTCATGTTTTTGGCAGAGGCCAATTAACTTGCCAGCATGATTTTTGGCATGTGGGAATACTTTGAATTACCCAGCACTTTACAGAGTATTTCACATCAGTCCCTGCCACTGTGGAGCTTACAATGTATATTTCATTAGATAGGAAGACGCAACTTCTTCCTCTTCAAAATCAGATTCCCCTTATACCTCATAATCCTCTTTGCATCCTCCAAGGATACGTCATCAGGATATTCATACTCCTCACACTCTTCTTCATTCTCTTCTTCAGAGTCAGGGGCCACATTTTAGGTTGAATTTTTTGGTCAGCATTCAATTAACCCATCAGTATGTTTCTGGTTTGTAGGATCAAACTGGAGAACATGGGGGATGCCCATGGAAACATGAGGAGAACATACAAACTCTATCCCTAAAGGACAATGCTGGGAATCAAATCAAAAAACCTCAGGGCTGTGGGGCAGTAATGCTAACACTACACCAACCATGCTGCCAACATAATGCAAATACTGTAAAAGATTAAATTTTGATGTTTAATTGATTAGTAATTGTCACGAACATGGACTGACTCTCAGATACAGCAACCCGGACCAGCTGGTCATCACGATGGCGCACCACGGTCACTTACCAATATACACAATCTTATGCTACCACGAAAGGGAATAACAGGCCCTTTGCGTTTTCCAAACATATTAATAGTTCACCTTCAATTACACCAAGGTATGTAGCATGGGCCTCACATGCACAGGTTACAATAAGAAGCATGGAGAATATCCTAGATCAAATGTGTTTGATCTGAAAAAAAATGTCAAGGCTTTGTTACATAAAGGACTAATAAAAAGATATACAGATTAACATGCAAACAATTTCAGAAAAAAAAAGTAATAACACAGAGTTTTAGGACACTTACAACAAGGCCAAAAATCTGCTGTGTATGAGAGCACAGGAAATTAGCTTGGTACATCTCAGCCTAAAGGCTTCTTCTCCGAAATGGACATTGAATGCTGAGTGACAATACTTTTTATGGACACCCGGCTCTCTCTTTGTTTCTCCCTCAAACAGATTAAACACGTCAATTTAGCAGAGCCCATACAATTTACAATATACTTCTTGTCCTAATGATATGTGGCTTGCATTATCCATCTGGCCGGAAATATTTGGAATTCAGTGGTCTGCAACTTCATATAACCTGGTTGATTTAATTTTCCTCTCGCTTCAAAAGGTTTTAGAGCAGTGACACAATTCCTTTGTGCTCTAAAAGGGGAAGAAAAGGTAAGGAGTTCTGGAACACAGGTCTCTCTCTCAGAGGTCATGCTGGAGTAAAGCAAACACTGTTGTTCTGCCCTTTGATGTCAATACTGACTTATGTACAAGAATTCGTACATAATAGCAATGGACTTAGTGGGCCTGATACAGACCCGGACGCTATTTGCGGACGCTCGTCCTTAAAAAGGGGCCGGATATTTAAATTGAGCGCTCGCTCTTTGCGGTGTGTTGACGCCTCTATGTCTGAGCAAACGTCTGAAAAATGCGCTCGCTATTTTGTAAAGACGCCCATTTGCAGTTCGCATCACACGTCATCTCCGTTATTTATTAGATTAATCGGGAACATCGAAAGGCATCTGAACTGCTCGCAGTGCTTGTGGTAGGATTTACTTCCCGCTATCACTGCGAGCAGTTCAGGCTAAAAGACAACCAAGTGACGTGGTCGATGATGCTCCTTTACTAATTATGCACTCCCATTAAACGCAGTTTTTGACCGTTAGGCACGCCTGTGTGCGGATCTCCACTCCCCCGTTTTCAAGCACCTACCCCTGCTACCATCCACAAACGGTCAAATTAGCAGCCCCTCGTTGTTTTACGAGCGCACGATTTCCGACCGCAATGACTGGTTTGCGCATGCGCATTGCGAACCATACGCTTGCCCAGTTGTGCGAACATCGCTCAGAGCGAACGAGTGGCCGCTTACGAGCGGCTCTGAATCAGGCCCTCTGTTTGCTTTGTAGCTGTCACTAGCAAGGTCAAAATTCCACAGGGGAAAACATTCAACAATCAGGCCCATAGTGTGAATATAACATAATTTACATACAGAATATATATGGATACAACATACAGTTTGAACAATCCCATGTTTTAGGATCAGATACGGTGAATGATCACAACATTAATGGAAAGTGCTGGTCATCTGCATGTTTATAGGTTCATATCTGTTGATTTCCTTCTGTTCAAATAAAATATAAAGCCTTCTTTAGCTTCCCTATCAATATAGTAGGGACTGAGGGCCCAAATCAGACCCGCTCGCTAGGATACGTTCGCATGCCGCCTGCTGATGCTTGCAATGTGCGCATGCGTATGCATCGCAGTGCACGTTTGCGAACTAATCCGTGCGATCGGGAAGCGTTTGCACGCTGCGCATAGCCACCTCGCTAGAATGAGTGACAGGACGAGCCATTTGTGGGTGGTGACAGGAGATGGCCGATGGAAACGGGGGAGTGGTGGTGTGAACGTAGGCGTGCCTGAGCGTCTTAAAGCCATTTCAGAGGCGAGCATAATTAAGACGCAGCGTCATAGTCCACATCACATGGTTGAAATTCACACTGAAGCACTCGCAGTGCTTGTGGTAGGGTAATGTCAGCCACAAGTGCTTCGAACGCTTCCGATGGTAATCGATGTTACCGATGATTGCATACACTTCCTGGAGATGACGTGTATAAGTGGGTGCCTTAAGACAGGCTGCTGGGCGTCTACATACACACTGCGATCGCACTCCAAGACATAGTGGGCGTGCTAATGCCTTGCTGTGCGATTGCGGGATTTGCATACTTTGGCTGCGTGCGAACGCATCTAGCGAGCGGGTCTGAATCAGGCCCTTGGCTCAATGTGTTCCGACCTTTGACTGGTATGCACAGTAACTAAGCCTGTTGAGACTTCATAGTCCACTTACAGTCAAACCTGGCCACTCTGTGAAGTCCTTAAAGAGCAGTAACCCAGCATCAACGCTGTCCAGGAAAGGCCCTTTCTGCCTTGAGTCTACATCCCTTTTACATCCCTCTCATGTTCCCCAGGTGGTGTGATTTCTCATTGGCTCATTAGCTATTCTCCAACTTGCGATTAGGTTCACACTTACATGGGGCTGGCCATGCACTTCCCCCAGTCCTCAGCTCCCTTAATGGCAGAGTTCTAGTAGGTGGCACTTATTAAATAGGCTGTCAGACACATTCCATCACAAAATACATTTTTATTTAACATATATCCAAATACCATTGTGCAAAAGTAATATTTTGGAATATGTTTGCATTACTATTACTGGGGCAGTTTCAGAGATGTATGCTGATGCCAAAGCAGTTCAGATCCCGTATGCAGCTACTGTGCGAAAATATGTAAATGTCGCAGACGCTCAAGGAATGTATTGAGACGCCCCACCTGCGGCTTTGAAAATCCCAGCATCTATGTAAAAAGATGCAGCATCGGTTCCAGATCATTTGAATATCGGTCTTCTGAGCAGCCCTGTGGTATTGCAGAATAGCTGCGGGAACTGAGGTGCCGGAGCCATATTCATTGTGTATGGGGTCACAGACGCAGGCTGTGGCATGGACCGGGAGACTTGCCCTCTCTTGCGGGTGGCCCGGAGTGCCACCTGATTTTTGGGTGCCTCCCGGCCATACTGGGAGAGTCGGCAAGTATGACAGAGGCACATATAAAGAGGGTCACAGGTACATAGGGGGAGAAGTATTAAGCTCTAGAAAGTAATAAATTGGAAAGTGATAAACTACCACTAACTGTCGTGTTTGAAAAATTACAGTTCTGTAGGAGCTGATTGGTTGGTAGTTTATCACTCTCCAATTTATCATTTATCATTTCCAGAGTTTTGTTCATCTCCCACACAATCACACATACAGAGGTTTACAGATACACATATGCAGAGGGTCACAGATGATACAGAGCTATACATGCAAAGGGTTAAAGATACAGATTCATAGATTCGGAATGTAGTCTGCATCCGACGGTTAAGGTGCCTATCCACTAGCAGACATGAAAATGACTGCACGATTATGACATTGTTATCGTGCAGTCGTTTTCATGTCTGCTCATAGCCTGCACTGAATGAGCAGTCGTTCAGTACAGGCTCATCTATCATCTGCAAACATGCAGGTCGTCAGGTTGACCAGCATGTTTGCATGATGATATATGTCTAAACGACCAGTGGGCATGTGCATCGCTGATCGTTTTAGACATATTTGCAAACGATTTGCAAACGATTTATGAACGATTGAATGATAACGATATCGTTATCATCCATTTAAATCGTCTAGTGCAGTGGTTCTTAACCTGGGTTCGATCGAACCGCAGGGGTTCGGTGGTCGGAATCGGTATATAATACCACCGGCCGCATGGCCGGCAGTTCAAATCCCGGCAGCGTCAGTCCGACAGAGGAACAGATCCCGGCAGCGGCAGGCCAACAGCGCTGGAAATCCCGATCGTCCCCAGGTAAGTACTAACTAACCTAACCTACCCCCCTAACCCTAACCCTCCCTTAGGGGTGCCTAATCCTAACCTCCCACCAAGTGCCTAACCCTAATCCCCCCTCTAAGTGCCTAAACCTAACTTCCCCGCTGCCTTAACCTAAGTCCCCCGGGGGGTGCCTAACCCTAACCTCCCCCTGGGGGTGCCTAACCCTAACCCTCCCTCCCCCTAGCCTAACTCTAACCTCCCGGGGGGGGGGTGCCCAACCCTAAGTCCCCCCTGGGAGCCCCTAACCTAACCCTCCCCCTCCCGTGGCTGTATGCTCGCGGCGCCCGGCATCCCTTTCGATGGGGATGCCAGGTGCCGGTCTCCTGGCATCAGTAAAATGAGCGGCGTCTACATCTAGAAGCCGGTCATTTCACCCCCGCCGGGACATGACAGTAGGGAATCCAGCTGTCGGTATAATGTCAGCCGGCTTCCCGATTGCATCCCGGTGAGTCAGTCTCAGGGGTTTGGCAGAGGTGTGTGTCCATTCCGTTCGCCAGGTGCATTCGCCAGGTGCATTAATATACTTTTGGCATTCACACAATACTTTTATGGCATTTTTGCTTTGTTGGTTTTGTTCTTTGAACACAGTGATCTTATGTGCAACTGATGCATGGTTCATTTTGTGTACAAATAAAATATATATCTCTATGTTTTGAATTTGAAAAAACATTTTTTTATTTTTCCAACTATGAAGGGTTCGGGTAAAGCAAGTATGAAACTTGCAGGGTTCAGTACCTCCAACAAGGTTAAGAACCACTGGTCTAGTGGATAGGGGCCTTAAGGATGATGACAGAACCCATGTGCCGGAATCCCGACAGCAGTCTGAATCTTGGCTCCAGAATCCCGACAGCTGACATCCCGGCGGTGAGTATTAGGGTTAGGGTTAGGCACTAGGGAGAGGGTTAGGCTGCGGAGGAAGGGGGGTGGGGGGATAGTTACCAAATTCTGTCAGGATTCTGACTGTTGGGATGCCGTTGTCAGTATTCAATTTCTGACCATAGGCATCGTGACCGCCGGGATCCTGTGCCCAACCCATAGATTAAGATGGTCACAGATACAGATGTGATCACATAAATCTGTGCTCAAATAGTGCCAAATAGACCAGTTTAGCATGCCACAGACCGCCAGATGGTTTTCTTACATTGATGGAAGAACATAACCGAATAGTTTGGGTTTTTTTTAGTTTTTTTTTCAAGGTATCGGGACACGGTGCATAGCCACGCCCCCGGGCTCTGACTGACCCACAAAGCCACACCCCTGGGTTCTGATTGGCCCACGGGCCATTCAGTCATAGATCAGGGATGACCATCGGTTGGTAAAGCCATCTATGGTCATCCATTGCATAGTTGGTTACCATTGATGGCCACTTTCTATTTAAATGTAATCAAACAGCTCTGAGCGTCTGTGCTGGCCAGGCTGTCAGTGTGTGTTCACTGCAGTGTGCTGTGTCAGAGCGGCTGCTGTAATGGAGGTAACACATACTAAACCATCAAATTAAACAAGTGTAATAAAGCAGCCTCTCTTACACAGCGCACTGAGCTCCGATTGTAGGGATCGGGGGAGGGGTGGGGGAGCTGCAGAGTAATGGAATGCCCCTAAGGCATTCCATATGCTCTAGGCATTTGCCTAGGGCCAGTTCTGGGTGCACATGTTTGCGGAGGTGATAATATGCAAGTACTAGGTTCAGCCTTCCCCTTGTGTACTAGCATGCACCTGAATGTGCAAGCACTGAAACGCCCACTTTCAGCGTCTCTTTGCACTGTAATACCACCAATGATTCTTGACACACCGCCATCGGCACACAATCACTTGCTCCATCGACACTTGCACCAGTCCTATGGCAGGTGCAGCATCTCCGTTGGAACATAGCATCTGTGGAAGCGACTCTGCGTCTGAGAACACAACAACTTTCACTAACACGCCCACAACGCTGCCATAACACGTCTAAGGAACATAATTTTTTTTACGTTCACTTCAAATCAGTCTCTACCCAGGAATACCCACCCTACATCTTGCCTTACAAGCAGGTTAGTTGCCACTCTTGGAAGATGGGATTGGTGTTCTCAAACCATCTGGCACTTTAGAAATACTTTTGTTATGTGTTTCTTTTTTTTTTCATGACATAAACATCTACCAGCAACGCGTAGTACAGTAAAAGTGATCTGCCACTTAATGCTTCTACAATTTTGGAGCCAAGTTGTTTTAAATAACTGTCTCCTCCTTAGGCCAATTATAACTGTTTATCTTTATAAACTGTTGACAGAGTTTGACACAACATTAGTGAGAGGAGACAGCCTTGATCACACTGAAGCTTTATTTATACCTTGCCATAGTAATTAGTGGGAAGTTAAGATTTTGTAGACATCTGGCAGGGCACCCAGAGCCTGCTCCACAGCACTGTGCTTGGGATAGTCAGACTGCTGTTCTGTGCACATAGGGATGGTCTAATGTCAACCATTCATAACTGTTTAGTAAACACCAATACATACTTGCCGACTTTCCGCTCCCTCCTTCCGGCGGGGGGGCATGACGCAACAGAAAGGGGGCGTGACACGGTGATGATGCAGCCTTGAGGGTGGAGCATGGGGCATGACGGCACGTTCGCATCATTGAGATTGTGAAGCAGGGGCGGGACCACGATGACACGATTCAGGAAGGCTTGTGTCACAGTGAGCCGGACTCCGCACTCACTTACCGGGACCGGCGGTGCTGGTCTGCAGAGGGGCAGTGGGTGGCGCATCACCGGCGTTCCCCGCTGCCTACAGCCTCTCTCTCCTCTGATGATTGCAGGCGGCCGTGGCTCCCTCAAGGCACGCGCGCTGACCTGCTGAAGATTTAAAGGGCCATACACACACCCTTAGCAAATGTCACAGGAAGTGACTGGAATAGTGCTGCCTATTTAAGGAAGACTCTGGGAGCACTCCAGTGCCACAGTATAGACTCATTTACCATACTCCAGCGTTCCTGTGATATTCCGTTAACTGTTTCTGACCTTGGCTTCGTTTGTGACCCTGATTTCGCCTGACCCCTGGTACTGCATCTGATATCTGGTTTTGACTTGGCTATCCCCTGTGACCTGTTTACGCCTGCTCCCTGGACCGTCTAAGTCCGTTTGGTTCTGACCTGGCCTGTCGACTAAGCTATACGTCTTCTCTGCTTCATCCAGAGGTTACCAGCGCCTGTATAAGGGGACCTATCCTGAGGGCCGCGACCTGTGTGCCGGACGCAGCCAAGTCCATACCTTCTTGTGAGGGTCCCTGGTGAATACCGCCAGCACATTAGACTCCACGCCTCAGGCATAGGTCTAGCCAACTCCATATATATGGGCCACATCCATAATCCGTCCGAGATTTGTGACATCTTGTCTGCCTTTCTGGTGGGCCGGGAGCGGCACCTGATTTCGGAAGGCTCCTGGCCGAATCAGGAGGGTAGGCAATTATGCACCAATATCCATGTCTACTTGGGATTTTTACCTGTAGCAGCCCTTTTCTTTTTGAACTAGAAATGCTTACTGGTACTCTGTTGCCCCCAGGACTTCTACACAGAATTATTGGTGCTTATTGATCAGGATTATATTATAGACAGCAGAGGAGAAGGCAAAGTTAAAAATGTTGAATTAGGAATAATGGAACTTGGACCTGTTTTTGTTCCTATAGTATTATTTACATCAATATTTTCAGTAAATTTTGACTACCTCACAGTGTTAGAAGTGGAGTGCACTACTGTGCAGTCTCCAACAAAATGGCTCCTTGATAAAGCAGCCAGGCAAAACGCGCATTGGAATTTCCCCTGTACTGCTGGTCAAAACAATTGAGATTTGGATGGCTTAACAATATTTAATACTTTCAGTACGGACTGCAGCAAACAGTTCCCTACTAGGGGAAAGATTACTGTGTTGATATATGATTATGTTTCCACAGAGGTGAAAAGTTCAATATTCACCTCCAGGAGGATTAGATCAGATGGAGCAATTGGACTCACTGATCATTACAATCACTTGTAGATACCACACAGAAATAGAGGATAACTGTTACGATTGTAACAGAATGATACCGTTTGTAACAAGCCTGATACAAACTGTTACATAATAGACAATCTGTGTATAGAATTGCAGGGAAAGTAATTCATTGTAGGAATAACTGGCTATATGGTCAGTGATAAACGGAATACAGCCTGCATATGACAGACAGTACAGACTGCAGTTTTATAGTCAGTGATAAATGGAATATAAACAATAGATAGATGGCGCTAATTTATCACAGCAGATAGAGAAAATATGCAATATAAAAATTAATATTTATTAATATGCACATATGATATGTGAATAATCCCTAAATGGGATTTCTAAAAAAAAACAATCCTAAAAAAAGCATATATAATAGAAAACATGTATTGTACAAAAAATAACAATGAAATATAAATATAGCAGCCGGTGGATAATGATCTCCAATCCCCTGTAGTACAGGGTGCCAAAGTCCCTTTCTGGATCAAATGATAAAACTGTGCACAGTATTGACTCCACATCCAGTGGTAGAAATAATGGCCCTCATTCAGAGCCGTACGCTCTGAGCAGAGCGCACGCTCTGAATGAGGGCCACCCTCCATAATTATGGATCGTCCTCCTGGACGCTCGTATAGCTGTAGGTCACCACCCACAGCCTATACGAGCGTGCAGTTTGATGGGTGCGATGGTCTTGACCATCGCGACCATCGCCATTGCGAGCCGGAGCCTGCGGTTGAGTTTTTCAACCGCAAGGCCCTGAGTGATTTTGGCTCTATCAGAGCCAAAATCACTCCCACTGACATCACTAGTGATGTCAGTGGGCCGGCTTCTGATGGTAGGCGTTCCCTTGGGAACGCCCCCTTCAGGGAGGCACGCCCCCGGCACACCCACCAAAGGGGGCGTGCTGTCAATCAACATCGACAGCACGCCCCCTTTGAGCAGACACAATGAGCGAAGGAAAGTCCTTCGCTCGTCGCGTCTGGCGCATGCGCACGACGGAGCTCCCGCCGTCGTGCGCATGCGTAGTGCACAACATCGACCCACTTGCGAGCGGACAGCCGCTTGCGAGTGGGTCTGAATCAGGCCCAATGTTCCCAGTGATTGTGACACTATGTAACAAACGGGCCACAGACTGATAATTATAGCAACATTGGTATCAGAGCACAGTGCAGGTGAGCTAAACTTCAAAGTGGAGTATATGCTTATGGTCGAGCAGTACTGGAGCAGGAATAGATGTATATAAAGGCTCAACAGTACTCACAATCCTCCATTGAGCCAGGCCACTCCGGTAGTAATAAATAATAAGCAGCCTCCGTGGCCACCACCAGTGCCCCGGGCAAACGGAACGAGTGTCCGACAAGGTCTCCCTCCCTCTGAATCGATCCGGCGGTCAGCAGTCTGCGGCATCCATAGCCATAAAGGCTTCCTTGAGAGGTGAATTGAGCAGGGACTGACCCCTCCTAGGATCTGATCCCGTGATACAAATCACCTGCGTTGCTCACATGGATCCCGGCAAGCCGCTGTATGTCAACCAGCGTGTCAGCCGCTGGGGGGGAAAAGGAAGACAGGCAAAAGTCTCGCACTGCAACATGCAGTAAAGGATGGAGTCACACCACAGGATAACACAACCGTGTCCTCAACGCGTTTCTCTGCACCTGGCAGCTTTCTCAAGAGGCGGATGTATTCAGGGGGTCAGTCATGGCCCAACCTTATAGTGCTGCCAATCACAAATTTCAGATGCATTAGAGTAATCAATTAATTAAGACAAACACCACTACTCCCTTCGTATCTAGTGATATCACCCATAGGGAGAGAAAAGCAGATATTTAAACAGGCTTAATTATTCATATTTACCCGCACCTAATACAATACAATTCATAATAATAATAATAATAATAATAATAATAATAATTAATAAATACACTACAGCAAGGAATATATATTAATATTAATAACCAATACATAAATAAATAAATAAAAAACATGTAATAGATAATAAATAATATTAAACAAAAGCAATATAAAAAATAATAATAAATAAATATACAAAAGATATACATAACAAAATAATCACTGATATAAAAAAAACACAAGAACTTAACGTGTTCTATTGCCTAAATATTTAAAAATAGGAAGCAGAGAAGCACCATCAGTACAGAACCAGAATGAAAAGGCTCAGGTACACTATATACTAAAAAAGAGTTTTATGAGAACAAAACAGGAGAAGGGGCAGAAAGAGCTTCTCACAAATTACTAAATAAATTCAAGATCAATTGTTTCATTTAACCCTTGTGGCTTTAATGATTACAGTTTCAATATCCAAGAAGCTTCTTGTCGACATAAAGTTCTAAATCTGTCGCCGCCCCGATTCGTAATAGGTATATATTCTAACCCAACTACTCTCAGACCAGAAGGATCACTCCCATGCATTTCCAAGAAATGCCTTGGGACACTTTGGTTCGTACACTTATTTAAAATATTCCTCCTGTGCTCCATAAATCTACACTTTAATTTTCTCATAGTACGCCCTACATAATAGATATTGCAAGAACAATATAATAAATAGACAACAAAGTCCGTATTACAGTTAATAAATGTATCTATTATGAATTCTTTCTTGGATTGACTAGAAAATACAGTCTTGGTTTTATTGACTACATGTAAACATGTAGTACATTTATTACGATTACACCTATAGAAACCACAAATATTCAAACCTGTAATAGTACTCTGTCTAGCTAAGGATTTTGAATCCCGGGAATTATTAAAAAAAACTGCTCCAGTGCTGCTCGACCATAAGCATATACTCCACTCTGAAGTTTAGCTCACCTGCACTGTGCTTTGATACCAATGTTGCTATAATTATCAGTCTGTGGCCTGTTTGTTACATAGTGTCACAATCACTGGGAACATTGGCCCTCATTCAGAGCCGTACGCTTTGAGCAGAGCGCACGCTCTGAATGAGGGCCGCCCTCCATGAAAATGGAGCGTCCTCCTGGACGCTCGTATAGCTGTGGGTCACCACCCACAGGCTATACGAGCGTGCAGTTTGATGGCCGCGATGGTCTTGACCATCGCGACCATCGAAACTGCGAGCCGGAGCATGCGGTTGAGGTTTTCAACCGCAAGCTCCGGAGTGATTTTGGCTCTATCAGAGCCAAAATCACTCCCACTGACATCACTAGTGATGTCAGTGGGCCGGCTTCTGACGGGAGGCGTTCCCGTGGGAACGCCCCCGTCAGGGAGGCACGCCCCCGGCATGCCTACCAAAGGGGGCGTGCTGTCAATCAACATCGACAGCACTCCCCCTTTGATCAGACACAACGAGCGAAGGACTTTCCTTCGCTCGTCGCGTCTGGCGCATGCGCACGACGGAGCTCCCTCCGTCGTGCGCATGCTCAGTGCACACCATCGACCCACTTGCGAGCGGACAGCCGCTTGCGAGTGGGTCTGAATCAGGCCCATTATTTCTACCACTGGATGTGGAGTCAATACTGTGCACAGTTTTATCATTTGATCCAGAAAGGGACTTTGGCACCCTGTACTACAGGGGACTGGAGATCATTATCCACCGGCTGCTATATTTATATTTCATTGTCATTTTTTGTACAATACATGTTTTCTATTATATATGCTTTTTTAGGATTGTTTTTTTAGAAATCCCATTTAGGGATTATTCACATATCATATGTGCATATTAATAAATATAAATTTTTATATTGCATATTTTCTCTATCTGCTGGGATAAATTAGCGGCGTATATCTATTGTTTGTTTTCTTGTTTAGATTGTTGGGAGTGTGGCAGACCCCCGATAGGTGTGCGGCTTTTTTTGACCAGCAGTATAGCACACAGTGCACTCTCACTGGCGCCTTAGCTATATATTATATAAAAGGAATATAGCCTGCATATGACAGACAGTACAGACTGCAGCTTTATAGTCAGTGATAAATGGAATATAGCCTTCATATGACAGGCAGCACACGCTGCAGTAATATACCAATCAAAATTGTAGCCAGAATATATAAGAGAAACATATACTAACCAGCAATATAGAAATACAGGCCCTCATTCAGAGCCGTACGCTCTAAGCAAAGCGCACGCTCTGAATGAGGGCCGGGCTCCATTTTCATGGAGCGTCCTCCTGGACGCTCGTATAGCTGTGGGTCACCACCCACAGGCTATACGAGCGTGCATTGTGATGGTCGCGATGGTCGAGACCATCGCGACCATCGAATTTGCGAGCCGGAGCCTGCGGTTGAGGTTTTCAACCGCAAGCTCCGGAGTGATTTTGGCTCTATCAGAGCCAAAATCACTCCCACTGACATCACTAGTGATGTCAGTGGGCCGGCTTCTGACGGGAGGCGTTCCCGTGGGAACGCCCCCGTCAGGGAGGCACGCCCCCGGCACGCCCACCAAAGGGGGCGTGCTGTCAATCAACATTGACAGCACGCCCCCTTTGATCGGACACAACGAGCGAAGGACTTTCCTTCGCTCGTCGCGTCTGGCGCATGCGCACGACGGAGCTCCCTCCGTCGTGCGCATGCTCAGTCCATAACATCGACCCACTTGCGAGCGGACAGCCGCTCGCGAGTGGGTCTGAATCAGGCCCACAGTTTTTTAAACAATTATTTGTATTTTCTTCCTATACACACTAAGGGTCTGATTCAGACCCGCTCGCTAGCATGCGGCCACTCATTGCAGATGATGTTTGCTAATGTGTGCATGCGTGTAGTTCGCAGTGCACGTGCGCAAACTAGTATGAGCGATCAGAATGTGCTCGCTCGCCCTGCCAAGCCAGCCCAGTGACAGGAGAGGCCGTTTGTGGGTGGTAACAGAGGCAAGGCAGTAGTAACGGGGGAGTGGAGTTGTTGACGCAGGCGTGCTAGAGTGTTTCAATGCCATTTCAGAGGCGTGCATAATTAACAGGCAGCATCATAGTACACGTCACCTGGTTATTTTTTACACTGAACTGCTCGCAGTGCTTGCGGTAGGGTACAGTCAACCGCAAGCGCTGCGGTCAGATCCGATGGTACCTGATGTACCGATGGTTGTATATACTTCCTGGAGATGACGTACGCTAGTGGGCGGCTAAAGACTGGCTGGTGGGCATCTATAAACACAAAGTGATCGCTCACCCAGACAGAGTGGACGTGCTTATGCCTTGCCATGCAAGCGGCTGCCTTCACGTCACTTAGATGAATTTCCATACGCTGGGAGCGAGCGCCGCATCTAGCGAGCGGGTCTGAATCTGGCCCTAATTTCTTTATTGTTTGTGATACATGTTGATTGTAATATTTCGCCTAGACAATGGGATTCTGGAGAATTCATATATTTTTAATAAATAGCTAATAAAGTATAATTATACTTTTAACAGAAATATTGTTCAATATAGAGACAAGGATCAGTGAATGATAAGTGCACCATACTAGACACTCTCTTTTTCTTCTTTTTGTGCAGTAATCTAGTAGTGAGATATCCTTTTAGTTTTATTATGTATTAAAATTTTACTTTACATGCAGGCAAAGTTGTAAACATACAGTATACTGGATGTAATATTACAATGTGAACACTAGGTGACACTGGAAAACTGTATGTTAAACTGATATGGGTTATTCACTGAAGCAAGAAACTAGGAAACTAGTTTCTTCGTAAGAGAAGCAACTGTTATTCTATCAAAATGAAGAATAGAACAAAGTTAAATACATTAATAGTAAAAACACTTTGATTGCTAAAATGTTAATTGGTTCTTAATTTAAAAAAAAATGGTGTTACAATGTCAAGAATATGATTGTAGTTAAAAAGAAGTATTTTTGAGATATTTTTGAGTATAGTCTGAAAGTAATGGAACCAGAAAGTGGTGGTAATTTTCCCCTAAAATAGCGTTACTTGTATTTACCACTGTTCAAAAGATAAACTGTCTAATTTTTCAATGTCTGCTACTTTTTAAAAAAATAAAAAATTCATTTTTGAGAAAAATATAATTTAAAAGAATATTATTTTAAGTAAAAACAAATAATCTTTTAGGAAAAAATACCAGTTTAAAATGTCATTGAGGTTAAACATTTGATTAGAATGTAAGTTTAATTTTGGTACAGCATCTCACATTTAGGTTGTCTATAACAGTGGTTTTATTTTTTTATTAACTTGATATCACACTGAGGCATCATAGTGGGACAGTGGTGTGCACTGCTGCCTCATGTCACTGGGGTCCTGGGTTCTCTTGTAAATAGCAGTGATTAACATTAAATTATTTTGGTACTAAACTGGCTATGACAGTGATGGTGTGTCAGTTAAAACTATAGTTGACTACACCCGGATATTTGGGAGACCTCCTGAACACCTTGGAGAGTAGGCAGCCGGCAGAAGGCTACTCAATGAATGCAAAGTGGGTGTTATATGGTGAATCAAATACAAATAACCAAACAAGACTGCGCTAATTATATTACCACCATGGGACTCTGAGATGGCAGAAAAATACACAACAGTCAGGGCTCCATATAATAAAGATCAGTTGATAATTTAATCGCATTTAAAAGGTTAAAATACACATTGCATTCACACATATATATATATATATATATATATATATATATATATGGAGTGGTAGGTCGCACACAAAACTTCAAATAATAATGTTGCAGGAGCCAGGATTAATTCTTTGTATAGCATTTAGTCCAATTAGGACAAAAATCAAGCACACCATTCATAGTGAAAAAAGTATATTTGTATATCACCAGCAGGGTCAAAAACAAGCAATTAAAGCATAAAAGTACCTAGTACTTAGCTTCTGGGAAAAGCAAGCAAATATGCTTTACATAATGTTTAATGGCAATTTGTTTTTAATTCCACTTTAATAGACTTCAGCCCATCTATGCAGTGCCCTATAATGGTCTTAGGGCCTGATTCAGCACGGTACGCTATTGTGCTCGCGGCTGCGTAATCGCACGCAGTTCTGCTGTGAAAATACGCTAATGTTTGCAACTGCTCAGCCAGCATAGAGATGCCCACTACCGACTACTAGCAACATTGAGTAACATCGGACCCTCACGCACAATGACAGCAGCTTTGACCTCTGCGATGGCTTTCCATGTGTGAGCGTGATCACAGTGCAATCGCAATGCTATCCTGCACACACGCATTGTGGGGCATACGCATGCACAGTACGCACCATCGGCCGATCTGCATACGCGGTTGCAGTTGCGATCCATGCTGAATCAGGCACTTAGTACCACAAGGTCTGCTCTTTCTTTGGGGAAAAATCCTCTATAATTAAATATTTATATCTATATAACAAGCGAGAAAGTGTGTCTGTCTGTCCATCTTTTTGTCCTTTATGCACGGCCAGAGTTTTGGACCTAGCTCCACCAAATTTGACATGTTGGTGTAGTTCGACCAGGATTGTTTTTGCCTTGGTTTGAACAGTGGGCCTGATTCAGACCCGCTCCAAGCGCTATGTGCTCGCAAGCAGGTCGATGGTGGCCCAGTGTGCATTCGCACGACGGAGCCGGCTCCGTCGTGCGCATGCGCGAGACCCGGATAGCGACGGGTAAACCGTCACTCCGGGTCTTGTACCAAAGGGGGCATGCTGTCGATGTTGAGTGACAGAATGCCCCCTTTGGTGGGCGGGCCGGGGGCGTGGCTGCCCAGACGGAGGCGTTCCCATGGGAACGCCTACCATCTGGGGCCGGCCCCACTGACATCACAAGTGATGTCAGTTGGAGTGCTTTTGGCTCTGGTAGAGCCGAAAGCACTCTTGGGCTTGCGGCCACGAGACCCTACCACAAGGGTCTCGTCGCAAGCCCGATGGTCGCGATGGTCTTGACCATCGCGACCATCATCATGGCCGCTCGCTATAGCTGTGGGTGGTCACCCATAGCTATGCGAGCGGCCAGGAGGCCGTTCTGAAAAACCAGAGGGCCGGCCCTGATTCAGAGTGAGCACTCTGTCAGAGCGTCCGGCTCTGAATCAGGCCCAGTGTCAGGGCCACACACTGTCACACAGTCCCTAAAAATGGGGACACTCTTATGTTACACAGGTTCCAGGGCTGGCTCCGGTAGAAATCGGCAGTCTGACAAAAACCCGTGAGAATGCAACAAAGTTATCCTTTTAACTGAGCAAAGTTGATGACTCATGCAAGTTCATGTTATGGTGCATACACACGGTCAGATTTTTCTGAACTATAACGATTTCTAAAATCATTCAATCGTTCATATCTGAAGGAAAATCTGACATATCTGACATATCTGTCAGATCTGTCAGATGAACGATTTGAACGATGCGCATTCCCGATGGTCAGATAACAATATTTGACATCCATTTGCAAGATTCCATTCATTTTAATGCAGTCAAAAATCATTCAATCGTTCAAATCTTTGGTAAAATCGTTCAATTCATTCAATCGTTCATCTGACAGATCTTACAGATCTGAAAAATCTGACAAATCTGACCGTGTGTATGCTCCATAACATCCAGAGCCTCTGTGTCTGCATGCAAGGGTGTAACCAGGGGAGTAGAAAGCTGTCAAGGAAAGGAGATGCCACTGCTGATTGGCTGCCAGTCCGTAAACTCTGATTGCCTCGCGACCGGTGGTGCTGCCTCTCCGTGACTGCCTGCCAGTGAGCCAGCTGTAATCAGCTGGCGGGTCGGCACCAAATCAACATTGCTGACACCCGGGCCCCCCTCGACGGCTCTAACTGGACCAGTCATGCACCTTGTGTGCGTGACTTGGTGCAGGGGAGTGGCAGGCCACAAAGGCAGCTTGAGGAACATAGCAGTCACACTCCTTGCATCCACGGTAGTTATGCCACTATTTGCAAGCATGGTAAGAAACAGTGGGGTCCTTTTCAGGACCAATGGAATGGGGTTATAGGTGAGGACAATGTAAACAAATAAAGGCTGCAGGTGTACTTCAGGGACCAGTCTGCAACCCGGACACCGCCAGCTATCCCAGTTAGTATGGAATATGCTAAGTTTCTGAAACTTTTACATATACAAATGTTGCTGTGACTAAAACCACAGTCAATGCTATATTTTTAACTTGCTAAATAAGCATTACATAGTTGTCCCAGAATAACCCTGCCTACATCATACAGTATATATGCTGGAAAAGGTCACTGCCATTGTAACCAGGACTGTGATCAGAAATTGCAGGGCACCCCCATTCCAGTGATTACAATACAGTTCTTACTAATGGTCAGTATACCAAGCAAAGCTCATTCTGTGGAGTAATATAAAAAGCAGATGAAATACTGGGGGTTAGCGATTTAATGTGGTTAATGTGGTGGCTAGTGTTTTAGGTGGCCCTATAAATCTTGTGATTTAATCTGGTGATTAATGTTTAAAGAAGTCCTACAGTCTGGTGACTAATGTAAAACAGGACCTACAGTCTGGTGACTAATGTGTGACAGGACCTGCAGTCTGGTGACTAATGTGTGACAGGACCTGCAGTCTGGTGACTAATGTGTGACAGGACCTGCAGTCTGGTGACTAATATATAGTAGGACCTTTGATCTGATGAGTAATTTATGACAGGACCTTCCATCTGGTGACTAATATATGGTAGGACATTTAATTTGCTGATTACTATATGGCAGGACATTATTCTGCTGAATAAAATATGGCAGGATCTTAATTATGGTGTCTAATGTATGGCAGGACCTTTAATCTAGTGACTAATAGATGGCAGGACTGTCAATCTGGTGACTAATATATAGCAGGACCTTCAATCTGATGAGGAGACAACTGCATTTAGCAAATTCAAGGGTCTGTCAGAGCTGAGCAGAGCCCGGATAGCAGAAGTCCCCACTACTAAAGGAGGTGGTGAGCACCCACATAGCACCAATGGCAGACATGGGCGATATATCATTCACCTACAGTATATATTCTCCCTATAGCTATCAGCTAGATAGGAGAGCAGGCAGTGAGTGATTGGAACACATAATAATGACACTCAGCACTCCTAAGAAATCTTCAGCTTGAGTGGAGAGCTGGGGGAGCATATTTGGAGTATTAATTGTGCCAGAGGATTACATATACTGAAATATATCCTCCCCTCACTCAGGTATCATCTATGTAACAACTTTATTGAAGTAATTTAGTGACAGGCCTTGAGGTATACTGTCATTGGGAAACTGCTAATTCCAGGGGTTAAAGCAATTCAACTTTAAACTTCACTGCAGAACTAATTATCCATTTAGCAGGAAACACAGATTTTGCAGCAGCTCTAACTAGAAATACAAGTGTTGCCAATTAAAGGTTATACACTTTTGTTGGGATAAAATAAGAAGTATATTACAACAGTTGCAAATAGAGTATAGAGGATGTCAGAGCCACAGGTCAGTGCATAGGTTTACTCTATGGCTACTTCCTCTTCTCACTTTATGAAACGTCATTATTACTCTATGGCTACTTCCTCTGCTGCCTTTATGATACGTCATTATTACTCTATGGCTACTTCTTCTTCTCACTTTATGATACGTCATTGTTACTCTATGGCTACTTCCTCTGCTGCCTTTATGATACGTCATTATTACTCTATGGCTACTTCCTCTGCTGCCTTTATGATACGTCATTATTACTCTATGGCTACTTCCTCTTCTCGCTTTATGAAACGTCATTATTACTCTATGGCTACTTCCTCTGCTGCCTTTATGATACGTCATTGTTACTCTATGGCTACTTCCTCTGCTGCCTTTATGATACGTCATTATTACTCTATGGCTACTTCCTCTTCTCGCTTTATGAAACGTCATTATTACTCTGATTCAACTACTATACTGTATGAGACTGTTCACACAAGTGCACATGGATAACTGTATAAGACTGTGATATTTCCAGGGATGTCGTATTCGCTGTAAGATTCCAGATTCCTGCATAGTTTCTAGTTACGGCTCAATATATGTTTATATAGATTATTCTGATGTGGTATAAATGTATTGTTCAGTTAAAATGTATGAATATATAAACATGTATAACTGAGTACTTCAAAGTTAAATTATGTAGCAAATATTTGTTATTGCCTAAGTATTACTTATTCACATAAAGATATATGAATTATAACCTAAGTGTGTTACTTACCTGGAGGAGCACCGAGAGTTATTGGTGAACACCGAACCTAAGAGGGACAGGTTTTGAATAGGACTACTATTATAATTTATATACTGGGTTATCTACCCCATATTACTTAATTCCTATTAACATTTGGATTTTCCCAAGTAGGCCCAGACTGACCACTAATACTTGGGTGGAGGCTTGGTGCAATTTAGATCTATTCATTTTTTCCCTCTTAAGTTTAGATTAATCTGTCCATAGATGTTATATTACTCCTCACCCTTGTATTAATACTGACAATTTTGCCTCTGTATTCAGCTTTTCTTTTTTTTCCTCTGGATGTTTTACTTCTACAGGTTGCACAGTCTGCCAGATGTAACCTATGCAGTGCACCCAAGATGGCTGCCACAAATGGTGCTGACATTGGCAGGATGAGCAACTTGTGGATCTATTCATGTACCCGTATTTGTTCCTTGTATGATATCTTACGTATGATATCTTACACACTGTAACCTTCGCAGTGCGCTTAAGATGGCTGCCTCACCTGGTACACCTGTGGATGAGATAAAAATAATACTTGGATCTCCTGGCTATGTAAGGTCTCTGCTCTTAGATTTACTAAGCTAAAACTTCCCCATTTTGTGAAATCTTTCCTAAGTGTTACCTATTCCATCCTGGGTAACCTATGTAGCGCGCCTAAAATGGCTGCCTCTCTTGGTTCTTTTCATGAGTGGGATATATAACCCATGGAAGCTATTACTCAAAATGGCTCCACCAACCCTGCATTATGTCCCTCATACCCATTATGTTGACTATTTTCAGTTCGTTTTCTTCTTTCTGTAATACTAAAACTCTGAAATTGTTTTTGATGTTGCAAAGCAACTTTGAATCCTGATGGAGAAAAGCGCTATATAAATAAAAATGATTGTTATTATAATTATTACTAATAGAAGGATGTACACCACTTATAGGAATGTTAAGGGTGGGTACATTAGACAACAAGGGCGTTAGTAACCTAGGGCCCCTTTAGAGGTTAAAGGGGAGTTACATAATATATGGCAGGACCTTCAATCTGGTGACTAATGTATGGCAGGACCTTCAATCTGGAGACTGATAAATAGCAGGACCTTTAATATCGTGACTAATATATAGCAGGACCTTCACTCTAATGATTAATATATAACAGGACCTTCAATCTGGAGAATGATAAATAGCAGGACCTTTAATATGATGACTAATATATAGCAAGACCTTCAATCGAATGATTAATATATAGCAGAAGCTTCAATCTGGAGACTGATAAATACCAGGACCTTTAATATGATGACTAATATATAGCAAGACCTTCAATCTAATGATTAATATATAGCAGGACATTAAATCTGATGACTAATGTTTCAATCTGTAGATTAATATATGGAAGGACCTTCAATATGGTGACTAATATATATAGCAGGACCTTCAAGCTGGTGCATAAAATATGACCGGACTTTCAATCTGATGACTAATGTATGGCAGGACCTCCTATCTGGACCTTCAATTGTGTGAATAAAATATGACAGGACCTTCAATATGATGACTAATGTATGGCAGGAACTTCAACATAGTGACTAATCTATGGCAGGCCCTTCAATATGATGATTAATATATAGTAGTGCCTTTAATCTAATGACTAATATATAGCAAGACCTTCAAACTAATAACTAATATAGCAAGACCTTCAATCTAATTACTAATATTTGGTAGGACCTTCAATCTGGTGACTAATATATGGCGGAACCTTTAATCTGGTGACTAATATACAGCAGGACCTGTAATCTGGTCACTAATATATGGTAGGACCTGTAACCTTATGACTAATATATTAAGTGTCTTTAATTGAGCTGTTACGGGGTTACAGACGGACCTTAGAAGCACCATACAGCACTACAATGCAACTTGTATGTGAATTCCCAGGTCATCGACTTGTACTCCTGGAACAACATTTAGGGGTCTATTTACTAAGCTTTGCTAGGAGATAAAGTGAACGGTGATAAGGTACCAGCCAATCAGCTCCTAACTGCCATTTTTCAAACACAGTCTGTGACATGGCAGTTAGGAGCTGATTGGCTGGTACCTTATAACTTTACACTTTATCGCCTAACAAAGCTTAGTAAATAGACCCCGTAGAAGTTTCCTATCTGATGAAGTGGGCTGCAACCCATGAAATATTATTGGAAGCTCTAACCGCTTTTATGAGATACTATCAACTCAAATATTGTAGAAATAAATAGGAATTGAACTATTACAGTGTTGGATTATTTACAATCCGAAAGACTCTTATGGTAATTCTAGCGGCACAACTGCATTTATGAGATACATATATTTTAGTATATGGCAGGGCGTCCAATCTGGTGACCATTATATGACAGGACCTCCAGTCTGGCAGACTCTAAAAGTATTGGCTCGTGTACGAAGCCCTCCCTAACATACTTTCTATGTGTTGCTTGTTTATTACATTCAAGGGAATTCGTTTGAGGTGTCAGTCGGACAGCTTCCAAAACACATTCTGTATGTTAAATAGACTTACATAGAAAAATGTTTGCACAACTTCCTGCCTGATACTATTAACAAATCAGAGCTCTGTGAGTTGTCTGATGTTACTGACAGCTCTCAGGTCTCCATTACAAAAAACAGGTGATCACCAGAGTGTGGCCCTAGGTACAAATGACAGATATAGCTGTAAAAGGACATAATGAACCCCACAAACACTGACCTAAATTTATGTATGTCATGCCTCCACATACCTCCTGTCCTGGTTCCACATACCTCCTATGTCATGGTTCCACATACCTCCTATGTCCATGTTCCACATACCTCCTATGCCATGGTTCCACATACCTCCTATGTCATGGTTCCACATGCCTCCCCTATGCCATGGTTCCACATACCTCCTATGTCATGGTTCCACATGCCTCCCCTATGCCATGGTTCCACATACCTCCTATGCCATGGTTTCACATACCTCCTATGTTAATGTTCCACATACCTCCTATGTCGTGGTTCCACATACCTCCTATGCCATGGTTTCACATACCTCCTATGTTAATGTTCCACATACCTCCTATGTCAATGTTCCACATACCTCCTATGTCATGGTTCCACATACCTCCTATGCCATGGTTCCACATACCTCCTATGTCATGGTCCAACATGCCTCCTATGCCATGGTTCCACTTACCACCAGGGCCAGCAACAGAAATCTCGGGCCCCAGTACACTGATGTCTCTGGGGGCCCCACCTACCCACCATGACCCCAGTTCCCGCACATCCCTCCCCTGCATGTGTGATATGCGAAGCATGAGAATTTTAACTGAAAGGTATGCCAGCTTTTAAATAAAGTAAAAATACACTATGACTTACCACACTGTCTCACTGTCACTGATGATGCAGGCTGCATTTTTTGTCTGCTGTCTCTTGCAAGGTCTTCTTGATGACAGTGCTGTGGATGCCTCAGGGGTAGGAGATATGGAGTCTGCAGTCAGCTATCCACAGTATTCATCATCTTCCTCAAATTCAGCCTTTCATCACCATCCTCAGCCCAGAAGCCCCATCACCTTTCTCTGCCCACAAGCCCGAACACCTTTCTCTGCCCGCAGCCCCATCCTGTCCCCAGCACCCATCACCTGCCTCTGTCCCCAGCCCATGTCACCTTCCTCTGTCCCCAGCCCCCATCACCTTCCTCTTCCCCTTCATCTTCCTCTATCCCCATCCCCCATCACCTTCCACTGCCCCAGCCCATGTCACCTTCTGCCCCAGCCCCTTCCTCTGCCCCCAGCACCTTCTTCTGTCCCAGCCCCCATCACCTTCCTCTTCCCCTTCATCTTCCTCTATCCCCAGCCCCCATTACCTTCCACTGCCCCAGCCCATGTCACCTTCTGGCCTCAGCCCCTTCCTCTATCCCCAGGCCCATCACCTACCTCTGTCCACAGCCCATGTCACCTTCTGCCCCAAGCCCCTCCCTCTGTCCCCAGCCCCCATCACCTTCCTCTGTCCCCAGCCCATGTCACCTTCTTCTGCCCCCAGCCCCCTTCATCTTCCTCTGCTCCAGCCCGTGTCACCTCCTTCCTCCAGCCCCCGTCACCTTCCTCTGCCCCAGCCCATGTCACCTTCTTCCTCCAGTCCAGTCATCCTTCCTCTGCCCCAGCCAATGTCACCTTTTTCCTCCAGTCCCATCACCTTCCTCTGCCCCAGCCCGTGTCACCTTCTTTCTCCAGCCCCCATCACCTTCCTCTGCCCCAGCCAGTGTCACCTTCTTTCTCCAGCCCCTATCCATTTCCTATGCCCTCTTCATCTTCTTGCCGGAAGGCCTGGTCAGAGGGAGCTGACAGCGGCAGCCATGACGTGTGTGTATCCAGGTTCCATCTTCCCCTTCCGCAGTCCTCCACCACAGCTTGCCTGGCTTGCAGGTACCTGACCTATGACGTCACGCTGCCGTGTTGCTTAAAGGTCAGGCCCGGGCCACAGCTGAGCCACCTGGAAGAGCTCAGCGCTGCCCAGGCCAGGCTACAGGGGACTTGGAGCTGGGGCTGGGCGGCCGCTTTGGGTCCCATCGGCTGGAACAGCATCCGCTGCCTGTCCGGTCCTCGGGGCCCCTCTGGACCTCGGGGCCTGGTACGGGTGTCCCCTTAGTCCCCCCCTGTTGCCGGGCCTGCATACCACCTATGTCGTGGTTCCACATACCTCCTATGCCATGGTTCCACATACCTCCTATGTCATGGTTCCACATGCCTCCTATGCCATGGTTCCACTTACCACCAGGACCAGCAACAGAAATCTCGGGCCCCATACACTGATGTCTCTGGGGGCCCCACCTACCCACCATGACCCCAGTTCCCGCACATCCCTCCCCTGCATTTGTGATATGCGAAGCATGAGAATGTTAACTGAAAGATATGCCAGCTTTTAAATAAAGTAAAAATACACTATGATTTACCACACTGTCTCACTGTCACTGATGATGCAGGCTGCATTTTTTGTCTGCTGTCTCTTGCAAGGTCTTCTTGATGACAGTGCTGTGGATGCCTCAGGGGTAGGAGGAATGGGGTCTGCACAGTATTCATCATCTTCCTCAAATTCAGCCTTTCATCACCATCCTCAGCCCAGAAGCCCCATCACCTTTCTCTGCCCACAAGCCCGAACACCTTTCTCTGCCCGCAGCCCCATCCTGTCCCCAGCCCCCATCACCTGCCTCTGTCCCCAGCCCATGTCACCTTCCTCTGTCCAGAGCCCCCATCACCTTCCTCTTCCCCTTCATCTTCCTCTATCCCCAGCCCCCATCACCTTCCACTGCCCCAGCCCATGTCACCTTCTGCCCCCAGCCCCTTCCTCTGCCCCCAGCACCTTCTTCTGTCCCAGCCCCCATCACCTTCCTCTTCCCCTTCATCTTCCTCTATCCCCAGCCCCATCACCTTCCTCTGTCCACAGCCCATGTCACCTTCTGCCCCAAGCCCCTCCCTCTGTCCCCAGCCCCCATCACCTTCCTCTGTCCCCAGCCCATGTCACCTTCTTCTGCCCGCAGCCCCCTTCATCTTCCTCTGCCCCAGCCGTGTCACCTCCTTCCTCCAACCCCGTCACCTTCCTCTGCCCCAGCCAATGTCATCTTTTTCCTCCAGCCCCATCACCTTCCTCTGCCCCAGCCCATGTCACCTTCTTTTTCCAGCCCCCATCACCTTCCTCTGCCACAGCCAGTGTCACCTTCTTTCTCCAGCCCCTATCCATTTCCTATGCCCTCTTCATCTTCTTGCCGGAAGGCCTGGTCAGAGGGAGCTGACAGCGGCAGCCATGACGTGTGTGTATCCAGGTTCCATCTTCCCCTTCTGCAGTCCTCCACCGCAGCTTGCCTGGCTTGCAGGTACCTGACCTATGACGTCACGCCGCCGTGTTGCTTAAAGGTCAGGCCCGGGCCGCAGCTGAGCCACCTGGAAGAGCTCAGCGCTGCCCAGGCCAGGCTACAGGGGACTTGGAGCTGGGGCTGGGCGGCCGCTTTGGGTCCCATCGGCTGGAACAGCATCCGCTGCCTGTCCGGTCCTCGGGGCCCCTCTGGACCTCGGGGCCTGGTACGGGTGTCCCCTTAGTCCCCCCCTGTTGCCGGGCCTGCATACCACCTATGTCATGGTTCCACATGCCACCTATTTCATCGTTTCACATACCTCCTATGTCATGTTTGCACATACCACCTATGTCATGTTTGCACATACCTCCTATGTCATGGTTCCACATACCTCCTATATCATGTTTGCACATACCACCTATGTCATGGACAGTGCCAGATTAATGTCCACATGGGCCTGGAGCTGATATTTATGAAGGGCCTATTGCAGAGGTTCCCAAACTTTTTTGAATCACGGCGCCCTAGAGTATCAGCATTGTTTTCACCGCACCCCTAAGCCAAACATTTGTTATTGAGAAATCCTGAAAAAATTTAAAGTAGTAAAGTGAAGTAAATTGCGCTTACCTGTCATCCTTAAATTCATTTATGTGGTTGTGGACAGGTTTGAGCTTCTGTTTGTCCACATATTTACATTACATTGACCATAAATAATTTGATTTGGTATGAACCACCAACTTGAGGCACCCCTGCAAGTGTCCCGAGGCACCCCAGGGTGCCACGGCACACAGTTTGGGAACCACTGGCCTATTGTGTGCCGCTGCAGGGGGTGTGACAGTCACTGCGATGGTGTAACTAGAGATGTGAGGACGTGAGCTGCGAGGTGTGGTCTGCACAGGGGGTGTGGCCAGTGCCATGGGTGTGGCTACAGTAGAGCAATTACAAGAAAAAGTTGTGCTCTGTGTGAAATGGTATGAACTCTATTGTCTGTCTTTCATTAAGTGCTAGAATAGTTTAAATAAAAGAAAAAAAATCTAAATTGTTCACTGATCATTGTCATATTTCTATAAGTGTTCATCCCACATCCCTAGTCACTGCCGTAAATTAATAAATGAACTGCCTTCTTTAGCTGTTCCTTTTAAAAAAAATAAAATATTTGTAATAGTAATACTGGACTAGGGCAGTAAGGGCTACCTTACTGCTCTGCAGCTGTGCATGCATGAGCTTGTTTGGGCATTAAGTTTTTTTTGTTAGTTAAAAAAAAATAATTACATTTTAAAATAAAAAATATTTAAAATTATAAAAAAACTCATAAGTCTTTACATATAAAAGACTATCTTTTTTGTTTGCTTGTTTTTTAAAATGTAATCTGTTATTGCCATCCTGAGATAGTGCTAATAGAACAGGTAGGACGGGATGGGATGTACTAAAAGGGAAAATGCGGTAAAAACCCGAAAATGCGTTTTTTGGGAGTTTTACCGCATTCCCCATATGTACAAAGCCCCAATGGGTAATGCCATCTTCAGGTGGAGTTACCCAATAGAAGCCTATGGGCTTCTAATCGGTACGTTCCCCCTTGGGAGGGATCCGATCGGATGCACACATATACAGAGTGACCGTGCAGTATTGCTGGGACTGGAAGGAGCAGCATGTATGCGCTGTGACACAGAACTGCACAGCACTGTGCAAACTGGACGGACCAGCAGAGGAGATGGGATGGTGAGCACAAGGGGGGGGAGGAATCTTAGGGACCTTCATAAACCAACTTTCTGGGGCCCCTATACACCTTAATCCAGGGCCTGTCACGCTTCCTGTTTGTGCTGACACTGTCCCTTTGGGAGCGGTGGGGTGGGTGTGACATCACACATGTGCAGAGGTGGCACTTTATACAACGCAGGGAGGGCTTCTGAAGTCTGCCATATTGCTTGCCACTTCTTGCACTCCCAGCTCTGGGTCCAAGTCAAGAATCGGTCCCCTTATGTGCACCTCAAGCTCCTGTACCCTCTTAATTTACCACTTGCGGTTAAGATGCCAGGGGACGGGATGCCTGACGTCTGTATACCGAAGCTGGAATCCTGACTCCCGTCAGGAAGCCGATGCTGTGATCCCAAAGGGATCAAGATACCAACGTCAGCATCTCGAACACCGGTATCCCGAAAGTAAGTATACGGGTAAGGGTTAGTGTAGCCCGGTGTTGGTGGGGTTAGGGACCTCCTGGGGAGGATTAGGGTTAGGCACCGACCGGGGAGGGTTAGGCTGCGGGGAGGGGGGTTTAGGGTTAGGTACCACTGGGGGGAGATTACGGTTAGGCACCAACCCAGGAGGGTTTGGTTTGCATATATACACACACACATATATATATATATATATATATATATATATATATACACAGTATATACTATAAACACATGTTTACACATAAATAAACATACATACATATATACACATTTACATACATATATATTATATACACATTACAATATATCTATATATATATACATCTATAGATGATAGATAGATAGATAGATAGACGCAGACATTACACCCACCTGTTTATGTACACTTTTCTGAGCTTTCTCACTAATGTCCGGCTGCAATGTGCCAGGTCAGTTGTCAAAGAGGGGTGAGGGGTCAATGCCTGGGCTTTAGAAAACCCAGGGGCAGAGTTTTGAGCATCCCTGTATAGAGATGAAGGGGGCGGAGCTTAACGCGATTTGGGGGCGGAGCTTAACACGATTCGGGGGTGGGGCTTAGTGCAACTCAGAATGCACTGTCGGCCTGCCTGGAGGCGGAGTTTCGGACAGTCTGGGGGCGGAGCTATGTGCAGGCCCGAGGATAAGCGGGGCTTCGGGCAACGGGGCCGGGGGTGGAAGAAAGAGGGGATATAATCCTGCAGAATGGACGGGGCTTCGGAACGCTGTAGTGGACTGGTGACAGGAAAAGTTTTTTTTCCTGTGAACACAGCATGCACTGCAGTAGGTCCTGTGGGCCTATTTTCATGGGGTGGCCTGGAGCTGGAGCTCCACCCGCCCCATTGTTAATCCGGCCCTGGTCATGGATTCACATACCTCCTATGTCATGGTTCCACATACCTCCTATGTCATGTTTGAACATACCTCCTATGTCATGGTATTACATACCTCCTATGTCATGGTTCCACATACCTCCTATGTCATGGTTCCACATACCTTCTATGTCATGTTTCCACATACCACCTATGTCATGGTTTTACATACCTCCTATGTCATGGTTGCACATACCTCCTATGTCATGGTTTCACATACCACCTATGTCATGGTTCCACATACCTCGTATATCATGTTTGCACATACCACCTATGTTATGGATTCACATACCTCATATGTCATGGTTCCACATACCTCCTATATCATGTTTGCACATACCACCTATGTCATGGTTTTACATACCTCCTATGTCATGGTTCCACATGCCTTCTATGTCATGTTTCCACATACCACCTATGTCATGGTTTTACATACCTCCTATGTCACGGTTACACATCCCTCCTATGTCATGGTTACACATACCTCCTATGTCATGGTTCCACATACCTCCTATGTCATGTTTGAACATACCACCTATGTCATGGTTTTACATACCTCCTATGTCATGGTTCCACATACCTCCTATGTCATGGTTTCACATACCACCTATGTCATGGTTCCACATACCTCTTATATCATGTTTGCACATACCACCTATGTTATGGATTCACATACCTCATATGTCATGGTTCCACATACCTCCTATATCATGTTTGCACATACCACCTATGTCATGTTTCCACATACCACTTATGTCATGGTTTTACATACCTCCTATGTCATAGTTACACATCCCTCCTACGTCATGGTTACACATACCTCCTATGTCATGGTTACACATACCTCCTATATCATGGTTCCACATACCTCCTATGTCATGATTTCACAACATGTTTATATCTCAAAATAAAATACAATCAAGGATACATGTTCTGCTTGGAAAATATTCCCAAGCCAAACTGTTGGTCCAATGAAATAACTGTAAAAGAGAATTACCAAACCCAGATCTCCATTTGGCTGCAATAGATAAAATGCTAATATATGTACATCACTCATGCTGTATGCAGTGCCATACGCTGTTGTTTACAGCTGGCTGCTAGTGGAGGATGAACATTTCACAAACTAACCTCTCCAAAGCAACCAAGAGCCAGATGGAGACAAGGAACATCTTAGTAATAAATATAATTGGTGTGATTTACATGTGGAAAACTGTATACATTTAATAAAATGTAATAAAGTATAAACCCCACTTTATAAGAGGGAGTGGTTCCATACGTATTTTAACATTTTAATGGGGCACTTAATATGCAGTGCCGCAAAATTGAGGTATAGCCTATAATATTAATATGTTTCTTTTCTTTTCTGCTTGTGTAGTTTCATATCCAAATGATATTACTTGTGGGTGGGTTTGAATCCCGTTCACACAGTATTGCCCATTATGTAGCCAGTAACATCTCCTACACTTGAGCAAGCTCTAGTGACGGTAACAGTGCTGTATGCACTATAGGTGCTTCCGTCTCAGCAACAAATGTCAGTTAGAGAAAGCTGTGTTTTGTATTTTGCTGAAATCCTCTATTCTAATTTTACGGATAAGGCAGCAATTAATCCCTGTGTAAAGAAAGAGTATGACACATTGAATCTGGATGGCCCCACAAGTTCTTTGAACATACAGTAAGTTGTGTGCAAGACAAAAATGTATATACCAAGGTCACTTTTTATTTTCCTTCATAAAATAGCTTTGAACAGTTACAAGCAATAATATTGTAAACTGCTATGAGACAAGATAATTGTTTGAATCATTATTTTAATTGTTATCTACACAGGTTTTACTAAATGATTGTCATGTTGTTTATTTAGCCCTCTTAGATGACGTTCCATTTCCAACACTGTTTGGAAAAAACATTATTTTTGGTGACAATAAATTAAAAGGAATCTAATTTGCATAGTATGGATTACGGATACAGGCCCTCATTCAGAGCCGCTCGTTAGCGGCAGTACGCTCGTAGCGTTCCGATGTTGTGCAACCACGCATGAGCCGGTGTTACACAGCACATGTGCGTATGGCTGATTGCGATCTTTTTTTAAGTCGTTCGTCAAATAGCGAACAGGAAGTGACATGTCAAATGTGATTGACAGAACAGGCCGTTTTTGGGCGGTGACGGGGGTGGAGATGGGAAAACGCAGGCGTGTCGAGGCATTTTGTGGGCGTCCCTAAATTATCTCATGCGAACAGCAAATGTGATCAGAACGAGTCATACGTCACTGTCTGATCCACTTTCCGTTCAAACTGCTCGCACAGCTTGGGGTCTGGTATACTCTAACACAATGTCGATGGTCTCGTCCCCCTCCCCGTGCCTCTTCGATGTATCATCGATGTTTAATTTTTAAACAGAAAAGCAATCAACTTTGATTACAAAACTTGCTTGTAATGTGTTTAACAACTAGTTTTTTTTTGGAAGCACAAAACCGTACGCAGGTGAAATACTCAGCTGCTAATTTCAGGATTAGACAATCAATTAGCGTGCCATTTTTGGCCCCAAATTTTTTTTCTGTTTTTTGTTTTTGGGTTTATGTTATTGCAACAATATTGTCAACATGTTTGTGTTTTTTCTACATTTTAATGTTCCCAGAAATTTCACAAACATGTGTTCCTTTAAACTCAGAAATGGTTTTTAACCCTTTAGAAAAAAGTTTTTTGTGTCGGGATTACCTAAAAACCAATTTTAGAATAATGTCACAATACAATGTTGAAGATTTAGAATGTTTTTATTTTTTTACACACATTTTTTGTTTTTCAAGGCCATTTGCCAGTTTGCAGGTCTGGATAACGTCACAAAAAATTACATAATGAAATAAAAAACAAGAATGGCATTTGGCCAAAATAAAATAACACACATTAAAAACAATTCACAAGAAAGGAGAGGGAAGTTTTGGCCCTTAAGGAATATGGGTCAAGCACAGAAGGATTGTGGGAAAATTAGCCAGTGCTGTCATAGTTTTTTGCCCCGTTTGGCTGGGATAGGGTGGGAGCCTGACCGGGTCCGGGATGTCCTTTGGCTGGCCTCTCCAAAGGCAGATGTTGTGGCCTCTGGACTAGGCAGAGGGCTAGGCACATTTTGAGGGATGGCTGTTGTTGTGCCAGAGTTGGAGGATCCTGAAGGAAGGGAGGCCGGCTCCACCATGTGCTGGCGAACGAGCTGCTCCAGGGCATTGGCAATTCGGATGTTGGCCCTGGTATTTTCCGCCAGGGCCTGACCAATGGTCACGTTGGCCGCAGCATTTTGCTCCATGGCCTCCGCCACCCATAGCAGACTGGCGTCCATCCTCAGCAGAATCTCTGTGTGGTGATCCGATTTAATATTGAGATCCGTGAGGAGGGCCACTGCCTGTGAGGGGGATTGCCCTGGACTGGCTTCTGCAGGGTCCCCAGCCGGATCTACTGCTTCCTCCCCTGCAGAGCCAGCAGAAATTCTGCGGCCAAGGCTCCCCTCTGGAGCAGACTCATCCGCCTGTGTCTCTGTGAGAAAAATGAGAAAAGAGGAACATTACAATCTACATATTGTCACAAACACATTTCTGAGTTGGTAACATAACAACATTTACCTGGGACAACATGAGGAGCCGCAAAGTCTGGCATGTCCGTATCCATGTTGGACACGCCAAACACCTCCTCATACTGCACACACCCCTGTGCCAGCTCTTCCAAGTCATTCAGCTCCAATGACACAGGGGTGAGACCCCCACCTGTCCCCCTTGCATGCCTAGCCCTCTCTGCCAGTTTTTGTTTCAGCCGATATTTATAATCGGTCCATCCGTGGGTGATAAAAAAATGCATTATTCCTGTAGTATTTGGACCTGTAACCACTTATATTAAAAATGTAGTTTTTATGTACCGGCGTTTGACATCCCGGGCTAGACGTTCAAACTCACCCACCCTATTGACAGCACTGGCTATCTCCTCCCACATTTTCCACTTCTGGCTTGAACCCATATTCCTATCTGCCTGTGGCAGGGTGTCAACACACATTTGTACCAAAACCTCCATCTCCTTTCTTGTGAATTGTGGCTGCCTTTTTTTTTTTGTTTCTTTGGTTGGCATACTCGGACCAGCAGCCTCTTCCATGGCATCCTCCACACCTTTTATACCAAAAATTATAGTCATTTACATGTCCAACTGTCTCTAAATTCGGGGGCTAATTAATCCTTTAATCAGAAAGAGAGAAGTACTTACCGGGCACCTCTTGGCCATCGTTTTGCTGGTCTGTAGCCATTTTGATCCAGACAACTTGAACTACACCAGACTGTTTTTGCTTTTCCGTGACGTATTTATACATGCGTCCTTATTTTTGGTACGCATCATTGATTGTGCGCTCCTATGTTCCGTCCTTAATTTGAGCGGGAAAATAAAGACTATTTATGGCTATGGGCGACTCAAGTCGAGGTGGCGGGTGTTGATTGTTGGAGGTATCGTGTGTAGTCGTGGATTGTTGGCGGGATTAGTGGTTGTGAGGCGGTTTTTTGGAGGTGGAGTTTTTTATATTATTTTTTCGGCTATTTTCCTTTTTTTTGTTTTCCAAAAGGATATTTTGTTTTGTTTATTTTTTTGGAGTAAGTATTTTTTTCATGTCCTTTTAAAAATAAGGTATATACAAACCGAATTTCTTCATGTTTATAGTTTTTTTTAATTATTTTCAGTTATTTTGGCTGGGTCCCAGAGAAGTTTTTGAACTGTGACTTATTGTTCGACTTTTGGTAAGTTTGTATTTTAACATTATTTAAAGAATTTGATGTGTTGGTGTTCGCATATATTTGGCACATTATTATTTTTATTTTTTTTGGGAAATCATGTATTAACACTAAATATAGCGTCAGTTATTGGCAAATATATTTCCTTGGTTTTTCAATTGCAAAATGCGAACTATTTAGCGCACTAATGTTTCCTTATTCTCCTTCGCCAAATGCGAACTATTTAGCGCACTAATGTTTCCTTATTCTCCTTCGCCAAATGCGAACTATTTAGCACACTGTTTCCTTATTCTCCTTCGCCAAATGCGAACTATTTAGCGAACTAATGTTTCCTTATTCTCCTTCGGCAAATGCGAACTATTTAGCTCACTAATGTTTCCTTATTCTCCTTCGCCAAATGCGAACTATTTAGCGCACTAATGTTTCCTTATTCTCCTTTTTCATTAAAAAGACTGTTTATTTACACATTACAAGCACGTGTAACCTGTCTCAAAAAATGCCACCTTTCATAATGCCGAATCCTGTAATGTGTGAAATTGTTAAGTCTTTGAACATGCTTTGTGGCTTAGAAAAAATAACAAAGGTATTAGGATGAATCAGTAGTTTGTTAAAAAAGAGGCCTAAGCAGGTTTCAGTTTCTATTTACATTACCCACCACAAGAAAAACAACAAACTGTTGGTTTAGCCACAAACCTATTGGTATGGTGAGGTGTTTAATGTGGCAGCTTACATACTTTCTAGCGCTTTGTACAATCCAATTTACCTTACTTTAAAGAACATGACCAAATAGTGGACTTATGGAAGGTTAAACAATGTAATATTTTCAGTCAAGAAATGAGACTCGTTAACATACAACGATATTTTATTTGGACAAAAAACATAACTAAATTACAAACAAACAAAAAATCAGCTCCGAAGGAGCGCCGCCATGTGGTCGAGGACCACGAGCATGGAAATGACATGGCCACGCAAGGCGGCCAAGCCCTCCTGCATACCATGCATCCGCCTCTGGTCCGCTGTTGGTATAAAAAAAAAAAGGTATCCTTAATGAAATGACACCTTACATTATAAGTTGAATAAACAAACTAAACAAATAAATCTAGTTGCAAACAAGATCCAGTTTTGTGTTAAAAAAACAAGTACTGGCAAATGCTAAGATGGTATCAATACTAAATTATAAATGAACACACAAAAAGGCAACCCAAAAAGGACAAAGTACCCTTGTTAGGGTAAAGCACAAAACCCCAAGAATGAGTGTTTTCACATGTGTGATATGTATCAGTGGAAATTATCCAAGACATTGTATATCCAATTCAAAATGAATTTTTACAACAAAAGAAAGGTAAACATACCGGTCATTGGGCTGGATGGTCTGGGAGGACCTCCATCCTCCTCCTCCTCGGAGGTGGGCCAGTGCTGGTGGGTTGAGGGAGGGGAGAGGTTGGAAATTGTGGACGGGCCGGAAAATCTAGGTGGTGGTGGAGGGGAGGGTGAAGAAAAGAGAGGGGGGGTTGGAGGGGAGGGTGAATTTTGGGGGTGGGGCAAATTGGGAGAGGGAGGGGCCTCAGCTATTGGCCGGGCAGGGGTGGAGGGGGAATTGGGGGAAGTTTGGGGAGATGGGGTCGGAATGGTCGTCGGCGGCAGGGGCCGAGCCCGGCGCCGAACTCTGCGGAGAGTCCGGATTCTGCGTTCAGCCCCTAAATGATTAAGGAAATATGTTTTAATTTTTTTTGGGAAGGGGGGGTGTGGAAGCCAAATTTACAACACCAAAAAAATAACAAACATTCTAAAAAAGGAAAACATGCACACACAGACATGTTTAAAAAAAAAAACAGGGCTAGACTGAAAACAAACATGCACACACAAACATGTCAAAAAACAAAAAACAGGGCTAGACTGAAAACAAACATGCACACACAGACATGTCAAAAAACAACAAACAGGGCTATACTGAAAACATACATGTACACACAGACATGTCAAAAACAACAAACAGGGCTATACTGAAAACAAACATGCACACACAGACATGTCAAAAAACAACAAACAGGGCTATACTGAAAACAAACATGCACACGCAGATAGGGCCGCAACAAACAGGGCTATACTGAAAACAAACATGCACACGCAGATAGGGCCGCAAAAAACAAACAGGGCTATACTGGAAACAAGCACACGCAGATAGGGCCCAAAACAAATCCTACAAACACAAAAAAACACTTACTTGCAGCGATCCGCTGCCGAAAACATGCCAGCAAGCGGGGGGTGCGGCACCGCAGATCCGACCACCTGCGCTCTAATTGGCCTATATTACGGCGTGAGCCAAAGGAGCGCAGGTGGTGGCGAACCTCCGCATAGGCCGATCGCTTGGCCCAGTTGGTGATGGGGGGAGGCTGGCTGGTGATCCTCCGGTCCATGACCTCTGTGAGGACCAACAGCTCCCGTGTTGTAAATGCGGAGGCTCTCATGATGGCAATGATTTTTTTAACAACAAACAGTTTTAATAAAGGCCAGAGAAAACTTTTGATTGGCTAATGTACTTTGTAAATTAACAGGAACCATTGTATTGGTTATTGTATGAGTCATGTGTCCTACAGGCTCCAAAATATAATGTGAGTTATGATAGGCTTCATGCAGTGACATGCGTAAGCTAATTTAAATAAAGAAATTTAAATCAGAAACTCGGAAGATCCTAAACACAGGAAAACAATAGGATAATTGGTTACAACATGTTTTTTTGAAAAAGTAAACCATTGTTGAAACTGTATGTATTCTGCGGGAAAAATGACACACACGGACAACAATAAAGTTTATTGAAAAAGGAAAAAAAAACGGATGGCAAACATGTGAAGAGCAATTAAGCTAATTAATATATTGATTGGCATGATACGATTAAAGTATGTATGCAGAATGAAAGAGCAGGTAATCGAAATCTGACAGGCCCACTTCCGGTTTGGACTTGTGCGAGCGTTCCCTGCAACCAAATTGGGAGATGGACGGTCGCAATTTTGCACGCTCGTTAGCTAGAGGAGGGGTTGGGAGACTTTAGGGCGGAAGAATAGCTACGAGCGAACTTTCGAGCGAGCGCTGGAATTGACATTTTCTCGCTCGTTCGGGGAACGATCGTACTGCCGCTAATGAGCGGCTCTGAATCAGGCCCACAGTCATGACAATCTATCCAACTGAAAGATCTTTGGTTTACAGTAATCACTTAGGTTACAATGATCTTGATGATCAGCAGTGTATATTTTTCTGGGCAAAGCTCAATAGGTCCCCAGTAGTAGGGAGCATGGACCATTTTTGTGTTGATCTTTTTTATGTCGAACTTTTGACCCTGTCGATCTTTTGTACCTATCGAACTTTTTACATGTCTAACTTTAGTGTGTCTGACTTTTGTCTGTTTCAAACTGTTATCCTTGTCTAACTATTAACTGTCTAACATGTGGTGTCTATCTAGACATTTCTAGCTAATTACTGTCTGTCTATAGTTCGGAACCCCTTAATCTAACCTTATTCATACCTTATTCACATATTTAAGCATTATGTCCTTCTTTGTAGTGCTGTGTTGCATTCTGTTACATCCCTTACAATGTATTACCAACTTGATGCTCTTGAGTAAGTCCAAGTAATATCTGCACTCCACTTCTCACATATAGATGTAGCAAGTGTTAAACAGAAAACACAGCACAACTAAATGTAATCTTTAAAGGAACACACTGATTTGTATAAACTGTTTCCCTAAGTGTAATATTGTTATCCATTGCAAGATATTATTTACCACTACCTAGACCGGTATGTCAGATGATGTGCACTGTGCTTTGAGTAGGGATGTGCAGGCTCGGTTCTACTCGGTTCCGTTCGGTTCTTTTTACCGGATCTTATTGGGTTTCAGCTGTCACGAGTTTTGGATAGCCAATAAGATTCGGTAAAAAGAACCGAACGGAACCGAGTAGAACCGAGCCTGCACATCCCTAGCTTTGAGTAATAAATTACAGGGGTGCACTCCGGGGGGGGTGGTTCTGAGTACCCAGAAAACCCCTGACGTACCAATTTTTCAGAGACGGAGACAACCTTGTCTTAGTCTCTGCACCAGCCACTGGCCACCCAAGATCGGAACTGCCCAGTTACTGCCTGCTCACTGTCAGCGCTTCCGCGTCAAGTGGCTTTCAGTCCACACATCAAAGGACAAGCTGCTGTGTGTGTAACTATGCTGTGTGTGTATGTTATGTGTATGCGTGTGTATATGTATGTATATATGCTGTGTGTGTATGTTATATGTGATGGTATGTATGTATGCTGTATGTGTATGCTATGTGTGTGTGTATGTATGCTGCGTCTCACATATATACAGTCGAAGAAAGAAGAGAGCAGATGGTGGATCCACCTAGAATAATATAAAGACATCCTTACACTTTATGCACCTTAGATGGGGGAGGAGTTACCCACATATAAAAGGAGCCTGTTAGACTGATAGTCATTCACTCTATTGTACTCTATTGAGTACACAACTCTTCACATTTATACTATGTTACCAACTGTAAGCTGAATAAGAGGAATATTGTTTGATATACATGTTCTACATTTTTTTTATAAACCCCTGAAGAAGTCCTCAGGACAAAATGCATAGGGTCATTCGCTGCTAGTATGCAGATTTTTCAAGGAATGTATACTACTCAAAATATAGGCGCGCAGAGAAAAATGGGCATGGTAACATACCGGAAGGGGCATGGCCACTGAAAATGGGGCGTGCCAACATGACACACCACCCATTTCTCGTCACTCTGGGAACATTGCTTTACATTCCATATGCACCTTACCTATATGGTGGTTTTTCACAATGTGGAACCTCTGAAGAAATGTATCCTCCCTGGGAAGACGACGTCTTCAGTCAGTATTAACTATTCATGTAGGTCACTTCGTCCTGAAGATGCCTGTTTGTGTAGGAATATTAACAAGGTCATCATCATACTAAAGCGGTACAACCAGACTCTTTCTTCCTGTGTAACTTCCTTCCCCCTGCATCTCACAGCCACACCATCGCCCCCAGCATCATCTCTCAGCACACCATCGCCTCCCCACCACATTGTCTCTCAGCACACCATCGCCTCTGCCCCCCACGTCTCTCAGCCACACCATCATCTCCCCCCTGCATCGCTCAGCCACACCATCACCCTGTGTCGCTCAGCACACCATCACCTTCCCTTCTTGCGTCGTCTCTCAGCACACCATCAAGACATGTGAATGAGGGGCTGAAAAGCTCGATATGGGATATTCCCTACATATATATAGCTAGGAGTGACAGGGCTGACCTGGACAGGGTACCACTCTGGACAGACAAAAGGATATATACAGTTGTTTAGTAAATTAAACTCTTCAACCTATCACCCATTTTTTTTAGCAAACTTTTAAATTTTTGTGGGCTTGTCAAATTTCCACATGTGTATTTGATGGACACAGATATGCACACACACATACACACTGACACAGATACACACACACTGACACAGATACACACACAGACCATAGACACACACACACTGAAAAAGCCTACACAGACACATACACACCTCTTTCACACAAATGCAGCCAGCAACCCCACCCCTTCCCCCCCTTGGCACCACAACTAAAAAAAAATAACACACATCAGCAGTGAGCGGAGGTCTCCCCCCAATACACACCTGCGGTGAGCGGAAAGAGCACCGGGGAAGGAAGAATCACTCTTGAGTCTTCACCTGGCACAGGAGGCAGGTTCAACTTCAACCCAGATGGCAACTCTCAGGTCAGGATACAAATGGGAAAACTGCCAGGGAGGGTCTGCGCGCCTCCGCTGCAGTGCCATCTACAGTCAGCCCTCCAGCACCAGCAGGCACAGTTACAGGTCCAGGCGCAATGGTGACGGGACGGGATGGGGGGTCGAGCTTGTGGTGGGGGTACGATGCCCTGTCCAGTGGCACCCCCTCTGCTAGGCCTGCCATGGCGCCTAGGGCACGTGCCATGCTTGACCCCCCCTAGTTACGCCACTACTCATGAGTATATGATTTTATGTATTATGTGCCTATATAGTGAATCTCTAGCTATTGTTACTTTGTCTAGTTCATGATATTAAATTTGACATAGTTTTATTACTTTGGTTTAGCACTGCTTTCTTTGCATTTGTTACTATATAAAATCTGTTCATTTGATGTGAACCAATATGACAAAACAAACCCAATCCTCTTTCATCTGAAATATGATTCTATCCTTTGATGTAAGCAATTTGATATGCTAATGTGAGCCCTAATTATTAATACATTTTATATACAATAATTTAATTGTTGTATTGTTTTCTGGGTGTAATTTGGTGCAAGGGTCTCTTTCTAGAACCCATTCAGGGATCAAGCTTCTATATTCTGTGCACCTCCATTGAATTCACCATCCCCATTTACAAAGGGCAAAAACCGGCATGTGGGGATTAATTATTACTACATGAAGTACCTCTGTGGTACTGTTTAAATTTGTACATAAATAATAACATTGTTGGCACCTTCTGGACTTTGGGTTGTATGGTCTATTTTGGATCTATATTAGACAGGGGATTCATCTAGAGGTGCAGCGTACTGTTTAAAAACAAACTCATCTTTATTTGTATATAAACGCAGAAGAGGTGATGTTTCGTTTCATATATTATTGTTATATATATATATATATATATATATATATATATTAGGGGTGAGCGGGTTCGGATTTCTGAAATCCGAACCCCCCGAGCCCCCTCGATCCGAGGCCAAACCGAGTCAGGCTCAACTTTTCGGATCTGAAAATCGAGGCAAAACTTCATCATCCCGCCTTCCGGGTCTCGCAGGTTTTGGATTCTATATAAGGTACCTGCGTCGGCGCCATTTTCTCACTCGGCTGTGGACAGTGAAGAGGGAGGGTGGGAGTTAGGGCTGGCTGGGCTGTGTAGTGTAGTGTAGTGTTGTGCTGCTGTTGGCCATAGGGGCTGTGTCCACTCCTCCAAAGTCCATAGGGGCTGCCTGTGTTGTGCTGTGCTGCTGTTGTCCATAGGGGCTGTGTCCACTCCTCCAAAGTCCATAGGGGCTGGCTGTGTTGTGCTGTGCTGCTGTTGTCCATAGGGGCTGTGTCCACTCCTCCAAAGTCCATAGGGGCTGGCTGGACTGTGTTGTGCAGTCAGTTGTCCATAGGGGCTGTGTCCACTCCAAAGTCCTGTGCAGTGTCCCAGTCCTAAAGGGGTGCTGTAGTGTGGTCCAGGGGGTGCTCTGTCCATCAGGGGTGCTTCCCCCAAGTGCAAAAAAAAATAAATATTTTTTCTGTGTTTATGAATTGTGTGCGCATTAGCCACACGTGCATCAACAATGTAGTGCCAAGCTTGCGCCTGTGTCATAAGTGAAGGGCCGGCTGGCTTGACCGTTAAAGGGTGCTGTAACCCCCAAAGTGCACTCCAAACAAAATAAAAAAAATAATTTCTGTGTTTGTGAATTGTGTGCACTGTGGCTGCACGTGCATCAACAAAGGAGCAGTGCCAAGCGTGCGCCTGTGTCCCATAGGTAAAGGGCCGGCTGGCTTGACCATTAAAGGGTGCTGTAACCCCCAAAGTGCACTCCAAAAAAAAAATAAAAAAATATTTTTTTGTGTTTGTGAATTGTGTACGCAGTAGCTGCACGTGCATCAACAAAGTAGCGCCCAGCGTGTGCCTGTGTCATAGGTAAAGGGCCGGCTAGCTTGACCATTAAAGGGTGCTGTAACCCCCAAAGTGCACTCCAAAAAAAATAAAAATATATATTTTTTTGTGTTTGTGAATTGTGTGCGCAGTAGCCGCACGTGCATCGACAAAGTAGCGCCAAGGGTGCGCCTGTGTCAAAGTAAAGGGCCAGCTGGCTTGACCGTTAAAGGGTGCTGTAACCCCCAAAGTGCACTCCAAACAAAATAAAAAAATATTTTCTGTGTTTGTGAATTGTGTGCACTGTGGCTGCACGTGCATCAACAAAGGAGCAGCGCCAAGTGTGCGCCTGTGTCCCATAAGTAAAGGGCCGGCTGGCTTGTCTGTTAAAGGGTGCTGTAACCCCCAAAGGGCACTCCAAACAAAATAAAAAAATATTTTCTGTGTTTGTGAATTGTGTGCACTGTGGCTGCACGTGCATCAACAAAGTAGCAGCGAAAAGCGTGCGTCTGTCTGTTAAAGGGTGGTGTAACCCTCAAAGTGCGCTCCACAAAAAATATATATTTTTTTTTCTGTCTTTGTGAAATGTGTGGGCTGTAGCCGCACCTGCATCCTCAAAGCAGCAGCGACAAGCGTGCGTCTGTCTGTTAAAGGATGGTGTAACCCTCAAAGTGCGCTCTACAAAAAATTAAAAATTCTTTTTTTTTCTGTCTTTGTGAAATGTGTGGGCTGTAGCCGCACCTGCATCCTCAAAGCAGCAGCGACAAGCGTGCATCTGTCTGTTAAAGGGTGGTGTAACCCCCAAAGTGCGCCCCAACCAAAATAAAATAATCTTTTTTTCTGTGTTTGTGTGTGAAATGTATGCGCAGTAGCCGCACCTACATCCTCAAAGCAGCAGTGACAATTGTGCGTCTGTCTGTTAAAGGGTGGTGTAACCCTCAAAGTGCGTTCCACAATAAATAAAAAATTCTTTTTTTTTTGTCTTTATGAATTATGTGGGCTGTAGCCGCACCTGCATCCTCAAAGCAGCAGCAACAATCGTGCGTCTGTCTGTTAAAGGATTACATCGGTGACAGCATCCAAGTAGGCATGTCAGACAGTCCGTACATGTACTGGCAGGGAAAAAGAGGCAATTTGGAGGCCCCTGTAATAACTGGCTCTATTTTACCTGAGTTGCCCCCCCTCCAGTGTGTACTCTGAAAGAGTGTTTAGTGCAGCTGGGAACCTTGTCAGCGAAAGGCATAGGAGGTTGCTTCCACAAAATGTGGAGAAGATGATGTTCATAAAAATGAATTATCAACTCTTCCAGGGAGACCAGCCTCCAGAACGTACAGAGGGACCTGTGGTGGTGGATTCCAGCGGGGACGAATTAATACTCTGTAAGGATGAGGATGTACACAACACTGAAGAGGGTGAGGAATTTCTGTGAATGAGGAGGATGAGGACGACATCTTGCCTCCGTAGAGCCAGTTTGTGCAGGGATAGATTAATTGCCAGCTTGTTTTGTGGGGGCCTAAACGAACCAATCATTTCAGCCACAGTCGTGTGGCAGACCCTGGTGCTGAAATGATTGGTTTGTTAAAGTGTGCATGTCCTGTTTATACAACATAAGGGTGGGTGGGAGGGCCCAAGGACAATTCCATCTTGCACCTCTTTTTTTTCGTTGCATTATGTACTGTTTGCGGCCTAGTTTTTCAAACTGCCATCTTGTCTGCCACTGCAGTGTCACTCCTAGATGGGCCACGTGTTTGTGCCGCCCACTCGTGTCGCATAGCATAGTCATCCAACTACCTCGGTGCAACCTTTTGGACATAAAAACACTATTGTGAGGTGTGAGGTGTTCAGAATAGACTGGATATGAGTGGAAAAGTGGAAATTAAGGTTTTTGAGGTTAATAATAGCATAGGAGCAGAAAAATCAACACATTCTGTGGTTTTAGCTGTTTTTATGCTTTTTAAAAAAAAAATACAGATCCAAAACACAAAAGCCAGAACCCAAAACACCGAAGGGTGGTTTTGGTAAAACCAATCCAGATCCAAAACACGAAGAAAGATCCAGATCCAAAACCAAAACACGAAAAGTGGCCGGTGCACACCCCTACTTTTTAGTAATCCTTCCAGAAATCATGCCCTGATGTACACAAAGCCCATTCTAGGGACAACCTTGATACCATAACAATGACAGTACTAGGAAAACAACTAACAATACACCAGAATACTGTGAGTGTTTTACATACGAATTTGGAATCCCTGTATATAGACAAGTATAGTTGTGGCAATTGTAATATAACCCAGACATTGATCTACACAATTGAATTTGTCTGAATCCTAAACAGGCTTTAGTCTCACTCCCAGACAGAATGGCCTCACAGCTGGGGGTCTCCACCCTGTTTGAGAAGTGAAGCTCACTGCCCATAACACATTTGCATTGCAGTTTGAAGATGTTAGTAAGGAATGAGATAATATATATATATATATATATATATATATATATATATATATATATATGTTAAATCCATCATAAATAGAATCTCATGCATAAACACCGCACATTACACACAGTTGCGCTGCTAACATGACGCACAGTTGCGAATGCACAATATCCTGCATGCGAACGCTGTTTATTAGCTGCATGCGTGCACATCTGCCCCAAATCAAATAAACCTAACTAGCGTCTTTTCCAAAACCCCTAATACTTACATAATGCACACTCACATGAAAGATCCCATAGCTTTAAAGTATAAGATCTAAGTTTTATAAATTTATTACAAATGCTGTGAAATAAAGACTATTTTGGTATCTAAGGTTTAATACGTGATAAGTAAGCCGTGTTTGATATTCTATTGATCCGCACTTTCTCAACAGCTTCCCAGTATCATCGGTGTGAAGATCGCAACATGCATTCTCAATTTATGGACCGTAGAGATATAAAGCACCAAAATGTATTTTGTGAAACCAACAGCCTAGATTTGCATGCAGGGGCAACAAGCTGTTAGAGGCTGTTCTGTGTCCATTTGAACCAACCTGTTAAATGCCCTGTAACAAATGCACCCGCACTGGGAACCAATGGGATCAGCCACAAACTCCTCTATTGTATTGTCTGTTTCTGTGACGGTATAAATGTGTGTGTTGTGACCCCAGTCTGGAGTCTTCTTGCTGATTGACGGAGGTCTCTTGCTGATGCCGGAATCTGGGCCCAGAGTGCTTGCGTATGTATGACTGTATCTTGGGTCTGTATAATTCTTTGCGCTAAATTGTACTTAGATCACAGCGTGTAACTGACTGTACTTTACTTGAATAATACTTTGTGCTTTGGAACACATGTTCAAGGTCTAAAGTCTTTATTTTACTGTATGACTGCGTACGCAAATAGCGTCAATTTTACAGGTTTATAGGCAGGGTTTAGAAGGTATAGGTAGGTGCGTATAGAGGTTGAAATCCAGTATCCTTAACATAATGAAAAAATGTCAACTTTTATACAAATTCCATGTATATTTTTTTAGGTGTTTTATTGGTCTATTCAAAACATTGGCATTGGGTCCTCCCCGAAAATTAACATTTCTTATTGCTGCCATTTATAATCTGCTTTCACACCATTTTATTAATCTTTGGATCCCGCTATTAAATGGTGGTTTTCACACTCTCACCTGCAGCTTAACGCATCTGGCTTGAAGTGTCCATAGTAGTGTAAAGTATGTGTGGCCATATTGCCTAATTTTATCCATCATTGTATTATTCTCTCTTCAGCGCCGAAGGGAACTGTGTATTTAATTTTATCCAGAACCTTTAAAAAATATAATATGGGAATTTGACAGTTTATCACAAAAATCTATATTTTCTGGAAATGATTTTGATTGTCACCACATAGACTATTACATAACTCTACTTAAAGTTTAACATGAACATAATTAAATACAGTGATATTCTTCATTAGTTTTACAAATAATTAAGGTATTTTGGATTGAAGTACAACATTTGGGAACGAAGACTTCTCAAGCAGCAAGAGATGTATAAAATGCTAGTTCTAGCAATTGCCGTTATATGATAGCAGTTGAATATTTTGGCACATATCCCACAGATACCAGCATACATATTCAAACTAATCTGCGAGGCATTTGAACACATTACAGTTCCAACGGATCAAGAACATCAGTGATATAAGACCACATTTATAAGTGCCCTTCAACAGGTAATTGCCAAGATTCAAGTACAGAGACCAGAAAATAGGATTATATATTGCAAAATATTTATAACAAGATATAACTGTTGCTGTAGCTGTTCTTGAAGAGTCATAATCTGATTGACTAAGTGCAATATAGAATACATAGAACGCTAAGTACTCACGTACCTAGAGCACCAGTGCTCTATTTTTGACACAGCTGTGCCATATGTAATATTTAGCTATTTCATATAATGCAACTTTATTGACAAATGGAGCACAGCTGGCCAGTGCCACCTGAGAGGTGATAAAGGACTTTGGCAAAATTAGGAGAGGAGGCACAAGCCACTGCATGGTAGCCATTTATTTCATTACCAGTTTTGCATGCCTCCTTTTCACCTCCACTGCTCCTCTAAATATGCTCTACAGCAATATTATTACCTTTTATTTTAAGGTGCCACAAAGTTTCTGTAGCCCCGAACAAGTAATATACCTACAGTAGTACATATTGCATAATGGTCCAGCCAAATTGCAGAGGTTCTTGGTGGGCTGTAAGATCCAGGGTGGGATGGGTAATGGACGTTATGTGGGTGACTATGGAATTTGATAAACTTGCCTGAAGAGGTGACTTTTCAGAGAACACTTGAAGATTTGTATACTAGAAGAAAGCCTTACTGTGTGTAGGAGAGCATACCACAAAATGGATGCAGCCCAAAAAATGTCCTATAACCGTGAATGAGAGCAGGTCATGAGTGTGGCTGAGAGATCCAGATCTAGCACAGAGTGGAGGGGTCGAGCTGAGAGACAGTTTGAGATAAGCAAAGAGATCTGTGTTGGTGCAGTTTGGTAAATAGCCTTATTTGTAAGTAGAAGTATTTTATGTTCAATTTGTTAAAACACAGGTAACTGATGAAGGGACTAAAGGTGCCTATCCACTAGCAGACAGGCAAAAGACTGCACGATTATGACATTGTAATCATGCAGTCATTTGTCAGTCTGTGATTTGCCTACACTGAACGAGCAGTCATTCAGTGTAGGCACAATTATCTGCAGACATGCTGAACCTGACATTATCGTCAGGTTGACCAGCATGTTTGCCCGATGATAGATGTCTAAAAGACCAATTTTTTAAACAATCTGCAAACGATTTTCAAATGATTATCGAACGATTATCGAACGATCGAACGATATCAATATCATTATCATTCAATCGCTCATTTTAATCATCTAGTGGACGGGCAGCTTAACAGAGCGGAGCAGCAGAAGATTAACGTTTTGCAAGAAAGATCAGCCTCGCAGCTGCTTTCAAAATAGGTTGTAGGGGTGAAAGTCTGTCTCTCTACAATAATCATATTTAACCACTTGCCTGGCGACCATGACAGGCTGTGTGTTCCCTGACATAGTTGCAAACAATGCAACCAGTCAGAAATGCCCACTGCATAATCTTCCAGCAGCTGTCAATCTCAGAGGGACCTCCCGGCCCCTCCGGATCCCTGCACCCTCCCCCAGTATCTGCCGTACAGCTAATCACTGGTGATCAGGCAACCCTCAGCCCCCCAGTGTATACCCAGCGGCTGCTGAAAGGAGCAGCCGCTGGGAAAATGCAATGTCACAATGTTCCGATCATCAGTAGTCATAACTTATAAAGAGATTCTCTTGACTAATTCAATCCTAAAAAAACCCGAACGTTTCTGAGCAGTTTTTGGAAAAAATATTAGCCAGTTAAGGGCCGTATTCAATTCTTTTTGCACCCGCGATACTTTTTCGTATGACGGACTTTTCGCCGACATTGCCAGTTTTGCGTGCGAAAAAGTATCGCGCGCGCTTCCTCTATTCACCGTATTCAATTCCAAAGGATGCAAAAACGCGTCCCGGAGAAAGTCTAAGTGTTGGCAGAATGGGGGAAATCAGCCTGACACCCTCCAAAAGATGCACTAACATTGGGGATCAATCTAGATGTACCCGATTAGCTCTACTGAAGCTATTTGGGGTACTAAAGTGCTGTCAATTGCTCCAAAGTAGCGGCTTTGTACTAGGGATGTGCGCCAACCCCCGTGTTTTGGTTTTGGATCTGGATCTCCCCTGGTTTTGGATCTGGATTGGTTTTGCCAAAACCTCACCTCCATGTTTTGTTTTCGGGGTTTGCTTTTGGATCTGGATTTTTCCTTAAGAAATCAAAAAAACTGCTAAAATCACATAAAATGGGCCTTTTTTTGTTCCTAAAGTATTAATAACCTCAATAACATTTATTTCCAGTCATTTCCAATCAATTTTGACCACCTCACAATATTATTTTTTTCATCTAGTTAAGGCCAAAAGGTTTCATCCAGCTAGCTGGCTGACTAAGCTAAGTGACACAGTGGGCGGCACTAACATGTGGCAGTTAAGCTCCCAATTTCCAACACAGATACAGTGTGTTATACAGTTTGGGTTGGATACACCAATAGTGCACTTACTGTGACAGCAGTGTCAGCAGAGCGGGATTGCTGATGGTGTCCTCTGTACATGAAATGGCAGTGCTGCAGTGCGGCAGTGCCCTCAGTGTACAGTATCGGCGGTGTCAGCAGAGCGGGGGTGCCAGCGGTGTCTTCAGTGCAGGTTTGCTGGCTGTGTCGGCATTGCAGGGGTTGCTGACAGTGTCCTCAGTACATGGAATGGCAGTGCTGCGGTGCTGGCAATGTCCTCAGTGAAGGATAACGGCGATGTCAGCAGTGCCAGTGGTGTCTTTAGTGCAGATTTGATGACTGTGTCGGCAGTGCAGGGGTGTTCTCAATGCAGGGTGCCGGCGGTGTCGGCAGAATAGGGGTGCCAGCAATGTCCTCAGTGCAGGTGTGCTGACAGTGTCGGCAGTGTAGGGGTGCTGGTGGTGTAATCAGTGTGGGAGTGCCGGCAGTGTCGGCAGTGTGGGGGTTGCTGACGGTGTCCTCAGCACATGGGGAAGCAGTGCAAAGGTGCCGGCAGTGTCGGCAGTGGGGGGTGCTGCCAGTGGGGGTGCCGGCGGTGTCAGGCAGCGGGGGATGACGGGCGCCATCTTCTTTTGCTTCCTGACTGTGTGCATAAAGGGCTTAACGCTGATTGGCTGAGAGTCGTAACAGACGGCTCTCTCAGCCAATCAGCATTAAGCACGCTCACTACAAAACCTCGGAACCCGACAGCGGGATCGCAAGGTTTTGCCTCGGGTGAGGGATCTGGGGCAGGCAGGGAGATCTGAGCTTGGCTCTGTTCGCCCCAGATCCCCAAAATTCGGGTGGGTTCGGTTCTCTGAGAACCGAACCCGCTCATCCCTACTTTGCACAAGTGGTGAAGAATAGCATTAAGCAGTTTTTGGGGTGAAAATAAATAGTCCTGTCAAATTTGGGGTACTTGAAAATGGGTGCAAGCATAGTTAAAAATCGCTTAAGTCAAATTTTAAGTGCCGCATAAAACGCACCTTCAGCAAACACCGGCAATAAATAAAACACCTCCCCCTTACTTGCAGTCCCCCCAAAAGTCTATTTCGCTAGTTTTTGCGTTTGCACCCCCACTTTGTACTTTTTCGCCCCCATTTTCAAAGTGCTTTTTTGAGGTGTTCCTCTTATTTTTTTGCATTATTTTGATGCAGTTATCCTTTGGTGGGCTGTCCAAAGGGTGCAGAGTGGTTTCCACACCTTTGCATCCCAAAACCGCAATTCTGCACTTTTTTCCGCCAGGTATTCATAGGCGAAACTTTTTCGCCTATTACATTGCATTGACTTGTGTACGCGAAAGTCTTTGCAATTGGATATGGGGAATAGTTTCCGCCTGGTGAAAAGACGCAATCGGCGATACTTTTTCGCCTATCACGGCTTTTTCGCACCTAATTGAATACGGCCCTAGGTGGCTAAAATTAGACCCCAAATCTGACCACTCCTTCTTGTTCATTAAAGATCAGATGCCAGATCTAACCCCTTTTTTTCACTGAAAACCACCTCCCATATTAAAATGCATTACTCAAATCTAACCCTTCACCTCCCTCTTTAAAATCTGTTGATGTTAAATCAAAATGGAGTCTGTATTGCCTGAATAAATTAATAGATCCGAATACTTGAATAAGTTTGAGGATAGATAAGCACCCTGTTAGTGATGGAATATTGCTAGTTCACCAGGGGTTAAAGGAGAGGAGGGGGCGTAGCCAGGAATGTGCCCATCAAAATAGTAGCCCATGGCAGTAATAAGGGGCAGGGCCCCTAATATTCATTATAAATAGTCTGGAAGAGGAGCAATCTTCCTCTTTTCCAGTTTTGGAACCAGGCTGGGCTGAGTATCACCTTTTACAATACAGTTTGCTGTGCTATGCTCCCATTGTAATTCAGTAGTTGTCCCTCTACTGCTCCCTTTTATGCATCCATCCTATCCCCCCGTGTCCTTACACCCCGTGCATTTAGCAAGCAGTCTCTTATTCCCTGTCTCCAAATCCAGCGTCCTCCACTTCACCATGCCCCCCCCTCGCCCACCGCGCCGCTCAATGAAGGGTCAGACCTCTTAACATTGCAGCCCGGCTCCTGCAGGCGCGGTAAGCAGCTAACAGCAGGACGCTATGCCGCGCCTGCCTCCTCCCCCTGCCGGCGCCAGGGATGTCAACCCCTTCACCGCACCGCTAAATTAAGGGTCAAACCCCTTAACATTGCAGCCAGGCTCCTGCAGGTGCGGTAAGCGGCTAACAGCAGGACACTATGCCGCGCCTCCCTCTCCCCCCCTGCAGCTGTCAACCCCTTCCCTGCTCACGGGGGGCTTCACAAGTCACTCGGGCACCCCCGCTGTGCCGCACATCTCCCCCTGTCCCAGCGGGGGGCCGCAGTCTACCCTACAGCCTGGCACCGCCCACGAATCCCGGCAGCCAGTTTAGCACTGGCCAGCAGCAGATAGTGCCATGATGGCCTCTGCTGTTAACCCACCATCCCCCACCGCATTAAGCACTGGTGCCCCCCCCCTCCAGCGCCTTCACTACAACACAGTATTGGCCCCAGGGTGGCAGGCCTTTTGGTCCCTCAGGTCTCTTAGTGTGCCGCCAGGGCTTCAATACACAGCCCCCCCTCACCTTCGGCCAGTCCCACACCTCCCCCCTCCCGCTCAAGCAACGGATTACAATGTGGTGCTGAACATGCGCCCGCAGACTGTTCCCAGCCCTCACCCACTGTCTCGCTGGTCGCTCCCCATTTCCCAGCAGCTGCGCAGCCTCAACCCCCCCCTTTACTTTGCGCCCCCCTGTAATACATTACGTCCGCAGGTTCTTCCCTGCCTGTCCCCATTCCAAAATTAGCCCAGGTTTTACCAGCATTTACAGTCGCCACTGCGTGGCAGCGCTGTTACACAAATCCCCCCTCCCACCACCACCATTTTCACCATCCTGCTCAGCTGAAGGAGGTCACACCCCATGCTTCCACCTCATGTGTTATTATTTCAAGTCCTCAGGTTGCTGTCTCAGAGTTTTCCAGGGTTCTGCAGGAAGCGACTTTGGCTGTCCAGGTTGACCAGAAGAGAATCAAGTCATGGTGGGTGCACCACGCATCAAGGGACAAGCGTTCGCAGGCAATCGTTCATGGCCGGGCCTTCCTCTGCCGGATTTGGTGAGCATATTGCTCCCTTTTTGCGCAGCGTTTCCCCCTTTTCTTTGCATATTATATCGATGTTTCCATATACACCGATAGGCCCAGTAAGTTCATGAGAGGTTTGGCGCAAAGATTAGTGGTAAGCATAAATGCCCAAAAGAGACCTAGTACTATATTAACAGCTAGGGTCCTGGTTGCAGCAGGGGATGAGGTCCATTGTGCAAATACAGCTCTATTTAGGAGATTGGAGATTGGCTAATTTCTGGGTTAGACAATCAATTAGCTTAAAAATGTATTTTAAATTTGCGTGTTTTTCCAAAATTAGTTTATTACTTTTTTTCGGCCAACAATATTGTAGTCATGTTTGTTATTTTTCTGCTTTTTTTAGGGGCCAAGAAAACAATCGTCCTTTTGTTTTTTTCTAACTGTTAATTTAAACTCTTAAATGGTTTTTAACCCTTGTTTTTTTTTTATAAAAAATAATGTTTACATTTCCGTTGTATTGTTTGTAATTTTGTGTGTGGGATTACCTTTTAACCAGTTTTTGAATAAATTAACAATACAATTGTTCAGATTTTCAACATTTTTTAATTTTTTACCACCATTTTTTTGGGGGTGTTTTTTCCAAATTAAAATATGGATAACTTAAAATAAAAAAAGAAATGTTTTGAGAAATGCGGAAACAAAAAAAGTGGCTTTTTTAAACCACTATCAAACAAACAAAATTTAGAAACAATTCACAAGAAAGGAGAGGGAGGTTTTGGGCATTAAGGAATATGGGGCAAACACAGATAAGGAATGTGGGAAAATAACCAGTGCTGTCATCGCCTTTTGGCCCGTTTGGCCGGGGTAGGGAGGGAGCCTGAATGGGTCTGGGAGGTCCTTCGGCTGGCCTGGCCAGAGGCAGATGTTGGGGCCTCTGGACTAGGCATAGGGCTAGGCACATTTGGAGGGATGGCTGTTGTTGTGCCAGAGGTGGAGGATCCTGATGTTCCGGCTCCAACATCTGCTGGCAAACGAGCTGCTCCAGGGCATTTGCAATACGGACGTTGGCCCCAGTATTTTCCGCTAGGGCCTGAGCAATGGTCACGTTGGCCGCAGCAAACATTATTGTAAAACATTTAGTTAATTGACACAATGTAGACATGTAAGATTTTAATGGCCAATTTTAATATTTTTTTGTTTTTTTTGTCTTTTATTCCCTAAAATTACCTGAAAAAACGATGTCTACTACCTGATCCAAAAAATTGTCTTCATGTGGCCACATTGGATATAACTTCTGGAACAATTATTTCTTCGCCTCATTTGTGGATTCATGTTGGCCTGCTACTTCTTCAAACAGTTCTTGATTGTTTTTTGGGGGTTTTTTTGGGTGTTGGTTGTTTTTTGGAGTGTGTTTTCACTGTGTGAATTGATTGTCACAATTCACTTTCTGTTTATTATTTGTGTGTATTAAATTTTTGCTTTACGTTAAAAAGACTTTTCCTTGGTAAATTACAAGCAAGTGTAACCTGGTCCAAAAAAGGCAAACTTTCTTAATGGCTAATCCTGTAATGTGTTAAATTGTAAAGTATTTTAACATGCTTTGTGGCTAAAAACAAACACCAAAGGTATTATGGTGAATCAGTATGTTTTCTAATCTAGGCCTAAGCAGGTTTGAATTAATATTTACATTACCCACCCAAACAAATTAAAAAAAAATGCTGGTAATTCTACAAACCTACTGGTATTGTTAGGTGTTTAATGTGCCAGCTTACATACTTACTTGAGCTTTCTACAATCTAATTTTCCTTACTTTAAAAAACATGCTCCAATAGTCGACTTATGGAAGGTTAAACAATCTAATATTTACAGACAAGGAATGAGACTTTAATAAATCAAAATATATTTTATTTGTAACACAATTTTTAGGGGTAAATCAAATAAAAATTAGTGGCGCAGGACCACCAACATGTGATCAAGGACCACAAGCATCCCTATGACATGGCCCCTCAATGTGTGCAAGCCCGCCTGCATTGCTTGCAGCCGCCTCTGGTCCTCTGTGTGTAAAAAAAATGTGTGGATTACTAAAATGACACCTTAAATTATATGTTACCAAACAACTTAAAAATCAGACTATACTTTAAAAAAGAGATGAAATGAAAAAAAAATACAAAATAATGGCAACGCAAAGAGGGGACGGAGCCGACGTCGTGCTCGTCTTAGACGTAGTAGTCTGCGTTCAGCCCCTAAATGATGGATTAAAAATTTTAACTTATTTTTTTATTTTTGAATTTGATAAAAAATGAAACCACCAAAATTTTTATAAACCAAAAAAACCCGGAAAACATGCACACGCAGGTATGTCCTAAATAAGCAAACAGGGCTATACTGGAAACATGCACACGCAGGTATATCCTAAATAAACAAACAGGGCAATACGGAAAACATGCACACGCAGGTATGTCCTAAATAAACAAACAGGGCAATACGGAAAACATGCACACGCAGGTAGGGCCAAAAAACACAAACAGGGCTATACTGGAAACATGCACACGCAGGTAGGGCCAAAAAACACAAACAGGGCTATACTGGAAACATGCACACGCAGGTAGGGCCAAAAAACACAAACAGGGCTATATTGGAAACATGCACACGCAGGTATGTCCGAAATACACAAACAGGGCTATACTGAAAACATGCACACGCAGGTAGGGACGCAAAAAATTGAAAAAAACAAACACAGAAACACTTACTTTCCTCAATCTGGAGCCGCAAACATGCAAGCAGGGGTGGGGTTCGACAGCGCAAATCCGACCACCTACGCTCCAGTTGGCCGATATTTTGGCGATAACCGAAGGAGCGCAGGCGGCGGCGCACCTCCGCGTACGCCATACGCTTGCGGAGGTTTGTGATGGGGGGAGGATGATGCGTGAGCCTGTGGTCCATGACTTCTGTGAGGACCAGGAGCTCACGCCTACAAAACGCGGAGGCTCTCATGATGGCAATGATTTTTTTTTACACAAAACAGTTTTAATAAAGGCCCAAGAAAAAATTTGATTGGCTAATGTACTTGGAAAATTAACAGAACGCATTGTATTGGTTATTGTATGAGTCATGTGACCTACAGCCTCACAAAATATAATGTGAGTTATGATAGGCTTGATGCAGTGACATGCGTAAGCTAATTTAAATAAACAAATTAAAGTACTAAAATATGCCTATAAAAAACAACGGAAAACAATAGTATCATTCCTAAAAACATTCAATTTGGAAAAAAAAGACCATTGGTGAAACCGTACGTATTCTGCGGTACAAATGACACACACTTGACAAGAATAAAGTTTATTGACAATGAAAAAAAAAAAAGGATTGAAAACATGTGAATAGCAATTAAGGTAATTAATATATTGATTGCCATGAAACGATGAAAGTATGTTTGAAGAATGAAATAGCAGGCAATCGAAAACTGACAGGGCCACTTCCGGAATTGAATTGTGCGAGCGTTCCCTGCAACCAAAGAGGAGACGGACGGTCGCTATTTTGAACGTTCGCTAGCTAGAGGAGGGGTTGGGAGACTATGGGGCAGTAAATTAGCAACGAGCGAACTTACGAGCGAGCGCTTGAATTTAAATATTTACGCTCGTACGGCGGACGAGCGAACGGCCACTTGCGTCCGGGTCTGAATCAGGCCCTGTGATCCATAGGAAGTTCAGAACATGTGACCCAAATGGAATCAGGTTTGAAATAATAAGCAATCAGAAATCCCACAACCTAACAACAACTTTGAGACAGATGATCATTTTAACTCTCTATCCCCTGTATGTGGGGAACGCCAGCAACCAGGATAGCTCCTCCAACGGGCACAATGGAACTTTGGCAAATGTAGTTAATCTTTACATACTGAGATAGTCACAGACCTGACAGTACCCCCCCTTTTTGGGTGGTCTCTGAATACCCACCAGGTTTCAAAGGGAATTTAGCATGAAAATTACGTATCAATTTAGGAGCATGGACATCAGAGTCTTTAATCCAAGATCTCTCCTCTGGGCCATAACCAATCCAGTCTACGAGATTTTGCAATTGATTTTGATGCTTACGTGAATCCAGAATCTTATCAATCTCAAACTCCACACCTCGAGAAGTTGTTATGGGAGGTACTTTAGGCAAGCTGTCATGAAATAGATTAAGAATCAATGGTCTAAGCAAGGAGACATGAAAGGAGTTAGGTACATGCATGGTTGGAGGTAACTGTAACTTACATGCCACTGGGTTGATCGTTTTTACAATACGAAAAGGCCCAATATACCGGGGAGCAAACTTCATAGTAGATACTTTAAGTCGAAGATTTCTAGTAGAAAACCAGACACGATCCCCAACAGAATATTTAGGAACAGCCGAACGTTTTCTATCAGCAAAAATTGTATAATGATGAGAGGCTTTCTTAAGACACTTATGTACCTGTCTCCAAATTCCAGAAAAATGTTGGAGAGTAGCTTTAGCTGCTGGAACATCCACTGTAGGAATTGATTGAAGCTCAGGAACTCAAGGATGCCGGCCAGAGTTGGCGAAAAAAGGACTTATACCTGTAGCAGATGAATAATGAAAGTTATTGGCATACTCAGCCCACGGGAAAAAAATCCATCCAATCATCTTGAGAAGAGGAAATATACATTCTCAAGAAGGTTTCCAACTCCTGGTTCACTCTTTCAGTTTGTCCATTTGACTGAGGATGATATGCAGAAGAAAACTGTAATTTAATTTGCAATGATGAATATAAGGCCCTCCAAAAACGAGCAACAAACTGGACACCCCGATCAGGCACTATCTCAGAAGGAAGTCCATGAAGACGGAATATCTCTTTAATAAATATTTGTGCTAATTTGGGGGCCGATGGAATTTGAGCCAAAGGACAAAAATAGGCCATCTTCATAAAACGATCCACCACTACCCAAATAACCGTACACCTCCTAGACTCAGGAAGATCTGTGATAAAATCCATGGAAAGATGGGTCCATGGTTGGGTAGGAATGGGTAGTGGATGGAGAGGACCCACAGGAGACTGCCAGGAGGATTTATGCTGTACACACTTAGAACAAGAACGTATAAACTCTTGGACATCTTTTTTCATGGAAGGCTACCAATAAGAACGTTGCAAAAATTAGTACATTTTATGAACCCCTGGATGTCCAAAGAAATAAGAATTATGAGCCCAGGAAAGAAGTTTACCGCATAACTCAGGTGCCACAAATATCTTCCCAGGAGGAGGATCCGGAGAGATGGAGGTTGAAGAAAAGGCCAGAGGGTTTATTATAGGATACCTTTGATCCTCATTTTGTTCTTTCTCTTCCAACATCGAGCGAGAAAGTGCATCTGCCTTTTTATTCAATGAACCTGGACGATACCTGAGGACAAAATCAAAACGAGAAAAGAAGAGTGCCCAATGAGCCTGTTGTGGGTTCAAACAATGGGCAGTCTTCAAATACAGCAAATTCTTATGATCTGTAAAAATAGTAACGGGGTACTTTGCGCCTTCTAATATAATCTTGGTCCCCAATGGAGTAATTACTCTCAGCACTGGAAAACTTTCGTGAAAAGAATCCACAAGATACTGTTCTCCCATCTGCAGCCACTTGGGACAAAATAACCCCAACTCCATAAGTGGAAGCATCCACTTCTAGCATAAATGGTTTCTCAACATCAGATTGAACTAGAATAGGGGCCACAGAAAATGCATCTTTAAGAGTCTGGAAGGCATCCAGTGCCTCTGGGGACCACACTTTGGGATTAGCCCCTTTTTTTGTCATAGCAGTGATTGGAGCCACAATCGTTGAAAACGCTTTGATAAACTTTCTGTAATAATTGGCAAAGCCTAAAAATCTCTGAATAGACCTTAATGAAGTGGGCAAAACCCAATCTTGAATAGCCTTTAACTTCTCAGGGTCCATCTGAAGTTAGGAACCGGAAATGATATACCCGAAAAAGGGTATCACTGGGACTTCAAAAACACACTTGGAGATCTTATCATAAAGCTTATTAGCTCGAAGACGACTTAATACCTCTTTAACATGGGTACAATGATCAGAAAGATTCCTGGAAAAAATCTAAATATCATCAAGATAAACAATAACAAACTGATAAAGTATATCTCGGAAAATGTAATTTACAAACTCCTGGAACACCGCGGGAGCATTACATAAACCAAAAGGCATGACGAGGTTCTCATAATGGCCATCTCACGTATTAAACGCAGTTTTCCACTCATCTCCTTCTTTAACTCTGATCAAGTTTGTAAGCTCCCCTGAAATCAAGTTTAGTAAACAGTCGAGACCCCTTAACTCTGTCAAACAATTCTGTAATGAGAGGCAAAGGATATTTGTTTTTTACCATGATCTCATTCAGACCTCTAAAGTCGATACATGGACAAAGACCACCATCTTTTTTCTTTACAAAAAAGAAGCCCTCTCCAGCAGGAGACGAAGAAGGCCTGATAAACCCCTTTCGTAGGTTATTTTGCACATATTCCAACATGGCTTGAGTCTCAGGAACAGAGAGAGGGTGTACTCGACCTTTGGGTGGCATTTTACCAGGAATAAGTTCAATAGGACAATCCCAGGGACGATGCAGTGGACGTTCGTCTGCTACCTGCTCAGAAAAGCCATCAGCAAATTCATGATAAGGCTGTGGGAGAGAAGGTGGAACATCTACTTTCACTTCAGCCATTCGTACCACATGAATTAAACAATTTAATTTGCATTTAGGACTCCAAGAAAGAATTTGAGAACAAGTCCAATCAATATGAGGGTTATGAAGAGTTAACCATGGTAAACCAAGAACTATATCATACATAGAAATAGGTAATACCAAAAACTCTAAACTTTCTTCATGCAAAGCTCCTACCCTCAACTTCAAAGACTTTGTTTGATGCGTGACATATCCATTAGAAATTCTAGTCCCATTAACTGCAGAAAGGGAAAGAGAACGGGTTAATTTGACAACAGGAATTTGCAATTTTTGAACCAATGATAACGAAATAAAGTTGCCCACTACTCCAGAATCTAGCAATGCAGAAATCTCTTGACATGGAGACCCAAAATCAGGAATACCCACAGAGATTAAACAATCCTTTTTGGGGAGAAATTTTTAAAGCACCCCTAGTTTGACTTCCCCTCCATCAACTAGGGACGACCGTTTCCCGGCCTCACTGGACATTTAGCCAAAAAATGTTCTGAGGATGCACAATACAAGCACAAATTAGAACTCCTCCTACGTTGCTTCTCCATTTCAGACAACTTAGCTTTATTAATTTGCATAGGCTCATCAGATGTACCATGAAGGGAGCGAGACTGGGGAAGAGAACTTTTAGAACACTCAGTGTGATTCCTCTGAACCCCTCGTTCTCGCATACGCAAATCAATTTTAATAGTCAATGAAATTAACTCATCCAAATTCTCAGGAAGATCCTGAGTCACTAACTTGTCTTTAAGTTTCTCAGAGAGACCATTCCAATACGCTGCTCTTAATGCCTCATTGTTCCACTTAAGTTCTGCCGCTATAGTTTGAAAGCGAACCCCATACTGACCAACTGGAGCTGTTCCTTGTTTTACTCATAAAATGTCCACAGACGCGTCAACTGACCTTCCAGGTTCGTCGAATATCCTTTTAAAAGTGGAAACAAAAGCTTGGTAATTAGACATTAAAGCATCATTTCTCTCCCATAAAGGAGAGGCCCACTCGAGAGCAGCACCAGACAATAATGACATGACTTAAGCCACTTTAACATGAGAGGTGGTAAAACTTTGGGGTAATAATTCAAAATGAATCTCACATTGTTTGAGAAATCCTCTACAGGTTTTTGGATTACCATCTTAAGAGGTAGGAGTCGGTAAACGTAGATGAGAAGCAGAAACTCCGGATGTACTTGTAACAGGAATCTTAAGTTTATCAAGACGTGTGGAAAGATCCTGTAAGCATTGAAAAACTTGAACTTGAGTATTTTCCTGTACTTCCAGACGGACGGTCAAACCTTGAAGCACCTGTACCCCAGTAGCCTGTTCCAGATCCGAATGAATTTTTAGGTCTGTGCAAACTGTCACAGCTGCCGACACTTGAGACTCCTGGAAGGAGTCAGGCCTACTGCGCACTATTAACTGAGTTGGCTTTAGGAATGACCTGTTCATGGAATAAAAGTAAATAGAATTTATTCACAGGCAAATATATAGCAACGTTTCATATAAAGTCTCAACAACACAGAAGTTCAGATATGCAGTAGTCAATATAGGAGTAAACCCCCATATTTAAATAAAGTCTCTGATACTAATGTGGTGGGGAACCCCGAGTCCAATATGAGGCTAAAACCTCAAGATGGTATAAAGGACATTACTAGGGTTGAGCACTGTAGCGTGATGAAAATCTGGAACAGGGTTGAGCCCTGCAAAGTAGTGAAGATCTGGAACAGGGTTGAGCCCTGAGACGTGGTGAGAATCCGAGGCAGGGTTGAGCCCTGTGATGTGAAACAGGGTTGAGCCCTGTGATGTGAAGCAGGGTTGAGCCCTGTGATGTGAAGCAGGGTTGAGCCCTGTGATGCAGTGAAGATCCATGACAGTGTTGAGCACTGTGATGTAGTAAAGATACGGAGAAGGGTTGAGCCCTGTGATGTAGTGAAGATCCGGGACAGGGTTGAGCCCTGCAGCAGGACGAGGATTCGAAGCGGGGTTGAGCACCGCGATGTAGTAAGGATCCGGAGTGGGGTTGAGCCCTGCGATGCACGAAGGGTCCGGCGATGATAACTGTAATGGTGCAGTTGACAACTGTAAGGAAGTAGAAGACAAAAGGCAGAGTAAATAATCCAGCAGGGGATGCAAGCACAGCGATGGAGCAGGATAACGATACTTAGGCAATGGCAATGCTGAGCTCTGTAGTACAGCTGGTAACCAGTATCAAAAGTTTAACTGGAACACGGGCAGAGATATAGCAAAGTCCACAACAAACCACAGGCACAGCAGGGATCTGGCAGGCATCCAAGAAAGACCTGAAAGTAATGTTGCACAGACACTGAGACACAGTTAGTAACAGGCTTTATACTATGGGTCTGTGATCCATAGGAAGTTCAGAACATGTGACCCAAATGGAATCAGGTTTGAAATAATAAGCAATTAGAAATCCCACAACCTGACAACAACTTTGAGACAGATGATAATTTTACCTCTCTATCCCCTGTATGTGGGGAACGCCAGCAACCAGGATAGCTCCTCCAACGAGCACAATGGAACTTTGGCAAATGTAGTTTATCTTTACGTACTGAGATAGTCACAGTCCTGACAATCAGCTTGCTAATGGGCAATGGACCTCTAGCCCAGCTCCAGCATACCCTTTCACCAATCCTAGTCTGCTTGGCCATACGCTTAATAGATTACAGCCCCCAGGCAGTGCACGCTAGCTCATCCACGCCACTCAGACAACATTATCTAGGTTTTACTTCACAAGGGTTTTTCAGAACTGTTTGTTTGCTTTAGAATTGCCGCTAGATCAGTTTGGCACACAATTTTTGGGATTGGGGCAGCATTCTGCATGGCAGATGTAGATGCAGGTGCTTCCGTTGACGCCTTAAAACATTTAGGTCAATGGTAGTCGTCAGCCTACAAGCAATAGTGGCACAGCAATAAGTTGCATAGTTAGCAGTGCTTCTTGCGAGTTTGTTGGGAAATCCAGGGGACTTATGCCTACTACCGCTAGGGATTTTTAAGGGCTTTTCAGATTTATCCTCAAAGAGGTTTGCTGTTTTTCACCTTCAGATGGGTCACCCAACTATTGTTTTCCTTCCCTTGACTAGGCTGTTTCTCTATAAAGTGTATTAGCTTATCCCGGGGTGATTACCACCTTTTGCCGGTTTATAGGAATGCTAACTGTTTGGTGTGGGATATTCATGTACCTATTGGGCTAATGAGCATCAATTAGCATTTCAGGACCTGCATTTATTAGGTACTAATAAAAATCACTGGTTAGTTTTAGGGACATGCCCTAGGGTGGCCTTTATTAGATGTTTATGGACAGCGGAAGCCAGATTTGGGACCCCGATTGGTGGTACATTTGGGGGGCAATGATCAGGGTACTTGCGATTGCATTGCTACTAGGAAGGACCTTCAAATAATATAACTAGAGATGGCCAACAGTAGGGTAGGCTGGCGGTAATATCTAGTCTGGTCACTAATGGACGAATGTGTTATATATTGGCACCTTCGTTTGCATTACAAGGAGTTTTTTATAGGCCCAATGGGATACACCTCACAGGTGCAGGTCTAGAGTCTTGTATTAGAAACACTGCAGTCTTCCTTGGTGTGCGATTATTTCCTGATGGGTGGCGGGGCTCGGCTCTTCGAGCTGAGCTTTGACGTGAAGAAGTGCTCTTGGGTGGCCTATTATAGCGTAAGAGTGCCTGGGTAGCATTTGCCTTTTGATAGCGGCGAGTTGGTCATTTAGGGGGGGACCGGGCCATCATCTTAAGTAGGGGTCAAAGCTATGCCAATTAAGGGTGAATGGTTCTACCTCAGACCAGTTTGCTCCGGGCGGGGATCCGCCTTTTTATTTATTTAGTCAAATATAATGGTCGGGCTGTGGCCTTGGAGCACTGCTTTTTACTGCCACCATCTTTCTAATTACAAATTGCTCAATAAATTTCGGCTGTGTCCCCTTTTAATTCCACATAGGTGTCCGTGTGGTTATTTCTAGTTAGTAGTTAAGTGAGTGAATTAGCATAATGTAAGATTCAAACAATAGGTGACTTAAGGTTTGCTTCTCATATAGTTGTCTTTAGCTCTTGTTGCAGTAAGTGCCACATGTGCAATACAGGACAAACCTGTCACTGGCAGTAGACATATCAATTGTCACCACTCTCAAACAAATCCTGCATTGTGCATAGAAGTTAAGCCTGTCAAAGGGTGGTACAGAAGCCTGTAGTTTTGCTTCAATGTTGCAATATACTATTAATAGTAATTAATAGTAAGCTCTGCCTGAATAATACACAATAGAGAGTAAAGAGCAAACTGCTATTTTATTAGCTGTGCTGATATTATTTTCTCAGACCTACAGTATACAAAAGCTGATTTAATACATTAACAAAAACAATAAAAGCAACAGTGCAGACCAGTAGCGGATTTACCGCTAGGCAACCCAAGCGGCCGCTTAGGGCCCGGCTGGTCCCTGGGGGCCCGCAGATAGGTCTGTAGAACGGAGGCTTGTTATATTATTGTTTTGCCCGGCAGACTGTCAGCACATTGATTGGACAGCTGCCGGGTGCTGTTCTGTGTCTCTGCACTCCTCTAGTCTCCCCTGCTCCCAGTAACGTCACACGCAGAGAGAGGAGCGGAGCCTAGAAGAGGCTGAGGTGCCCTCCATGCTGACATTTGGAGAGAGTATAATAGAAGGTGAGAGCCATTGCCTTTTGGGCCACATACTATGGTGCTGTGGATTGGGGGGGAAGGGAATTGTCCACCTGCACCTGCTATAGTCCGCAGGGGAGAGGGGGTGTTTGATGTTTCTATCACCCTCCTGCTCCTGCTATAATCTCTGCAGGATGTGGGGGAGGGGTGAGAGGGTGTTTGCTGCAAGCAAATAAAGACTGTCTTGTGCTGTGTGAATGTATAATAAATGAATGTCTGTGTCAGTACGTGGTGTCAGTGTTAGTAAGTGTGTGTGAGCCACTTGGTGGTGTCAGTAAGTGGTGTCAATAAGTGTGTGTGTCAGTACATGTATGTGTATATATGCGGCTATGGGGGCAGTGTGTGTGTGTGCGGCTATGTGGGCAGTGTGTGTGTGCGGCTATGGGGGCAGTATGTGTGTGTGCGGCTATGAGGGCAGTGTGTGTTTGCAGCTATGAGGGCAGTGTGTGTGTGCGGCTATGAGAGCAGTGTGTGTGTGTGGCTATGAGAGCAGTGTGTGTGTGTGCGGCTATGAGAGCAGTGTGTGTGTGTGGCTATGAGAGCAGTGTGTGTGTGTGGCTATGAGAGCAGTGTGTGTGTGTGGCTATGAGGGCAGTGTGTGTGTGTGCAGCTGTGAGGGCAGTGTGTGTGTGCGGCTATGAGGGCAGTGTGTGTGAGGGCAGTGTGTGTGTGCAGCTATGAGGGCAGTGTGTGTGTGCGGCTATGAGAGCAGTGTGTGTGTGCGGCTATGAGGGCAGTGTGTGTGTGTGTTCAGCTATGAGGGCAGTGTGTGTGTGTGCAGCTATGAGGGCAGTGTGTGTGTGCGGCTATGAGAGCAGTGTGTGTGTGCGGCTATGAGGGCAGTATGTGTGTGTGTTCAGCTATGAGGGCAGTGTGTGTGTGTGCAGCTATGGGGGCAGTGTGTGTGTGCGGCTATGAGGGCAGTGTGTGTGTGCGGCTATGAGAGCAGTGTGTGTGTGCGGCTGTGAGAGCAGTGTGTGTGTGTGGCTATGAAAGCAGTGTGTGTGTGTGGCTATGAGAGCAGTGTGTGTGTGTGCGGCTATGAGGGCAGTGTGTGTGTGCGGCTATGAGAGCAGTGTGTGTGTGTGTGCGGCTATGAGAGCAGTGTGTGTGTGTGTGCGGCTATGAGAGCAGTGTGTGTGTGTGTGTGCGGCTATGAGAGCAGTGTGTGTGTGTGTGTGCGGCTATGAGAGCAGTGTGTGTGTGCGGCTATGAGGGCAGTGTGTGTGTGTGTTCAGCTATGAGGGCAGTGTGTGTGTGTGTGCAGCTATGAGGGCAGTGTGTGTGTGTGGCTATGGGGGCAGTGTGTGTGTGCGGCTATAAGAGAAGTGTGTGTGTGCGCCTATGGGGGCAGTGTGTGTGTGTGCAGCTATAAGAGAAGTGTGTGTGTGCGGCTATGGGGTAGTGTGTGTGTGTGCGGCTATAAGAGCAGTGTGTGTGACTATGGGGCAGTGTGTGTGTGCAGCTATGAGGGCAGTGTGTGTGTGTGCGGCTATGAGGGCAGTGTGTGTGTGTGTGTGCGGCTATGAGAGCAGTGTGTGTGTGTGTGTGCGGCTATGAGAGCAGTGTGTGTGTGCGGCTATGAGGGCAGTGTGTGTGTGTGTTCAGCTATGAGGGCAGTGTGTGTGTGTGCAGCTATGAGGGCAGTGTGTGTGTGTGGCTATGGGGGCAGTGTGTGTGTGCGGCTATAAGAGAAGTGTGTGTGTGCGCCTATGGGGGCAGTGTGTGTGTGTGCAGCTATAAGAGAAGTGTGTGTGTGCGGCTATGGGGTAGTGTGTGTGTGTGCGGCTATAAGAGCAGTGTGTGTGACTATGGGGCAGTGTGTGTGTGCAGCTATGAGGGCAGTGTGTGTGAGGGCAGTGTGTGTGTGCAGCTATGAGAGCAGTGTGTGTGTGCAGCTATGAGAGCAGTGTGTGTGTGTGTGCGGCTATGAGGGCAGTGTGTGTGTGTGTTCAGCTATGAGGGCAGTGTGTGTGTGTGCGGCTATGAGGGCAGTGTGTGTGTGCGGCTATGAGAGCAGTGTGTGTGTGCGGCTGTGAGAGCAGTGTGTGTGTGTGGCTATGAGAGCAGTGTGTGTGTATGGCTATGAGAGCAGTGTGTGTGTGTGCGGCTATGAGGGCAGTGTGTGTGTGCGGCTATGAGAGCAGTGTGTGTGTGCGGCTATGAGAGCAGTGTGTGTGTGTGTGCGGCTATGAGAGCAGTGTGTGTGTGCGGCTATGAGAGCAGTGTGTGTGTGTGTGTGTGCGGCTATGAGAGCAGTGTGTGTGTGCTGCTATGAGGGCAGTGTGTGTGTGTGTTCAGCTATGAGGGCAGTGTGTGTGTGTGCAGCTATGAGGGCAGTGTGTGTGTGTGGCTATGGGGGCAGTGTGTGTGTGCGGCTATAAGAGAAGTGTGTGTGTGCGGCTATGGGGGCAGTGTGTGTGTGTGCAGCTATAAGAGAAGTGTGTGTGTGCGGCTAGGGGGTAGTGTGTGGGTGTGCGGCTATAAGAGCAGTGTGTGTGACTATGGGGCAGTGTGTGTGTGCAGCTATGAGGGCAGTGTGTGTGTGTGCGGCTATGAGGGCAGTGTGTGTGTGTTTGTGTGGCTATGAGGGCAGTGTGTGTGTGTGTGCGGCTATGAGGGCAGTGTGTGTGTGTGCGGCTATGAGGGCAGTGCGTGTGTATGTGCGGCTATGAGAGCAGTGTGTGTGTGCGGCTATGAGAGCAGTGTGTGTGTGTGTGTGTGTGTGTGCGGCTATGAGAGCAGTGTGTGTGTGTGCAGCTATGAGGGCAGTGTGTGTGTGTGCGGCTTTGGGGGCAGTGTGTGTGTGCGGCTATAAGAGAAGTGTGTGTGTGTGCGGCTAGGGGGCAGTGTGTGTGTGTGCGGCTATAAGAGCAGTGTGTGTGTGTGCAGCTATGAGGGCAGTGTGTGTGTGTGCGGCTATGAGGGCAGTGTGTGTGTGTTTGTGCGGCTATGGGGCAGTGTTTGTGCGTGTAGGGCTATGAGGGCAGTTTGTGTGTGTGTGTGTGTGTGCGGCTATGAGGGCAGTGCGTGTGTATGTGCGGCTATGAGGGCAGTGTGTGTGTGCGGCAATGAGAGCAGTGTGTGTGTTTGTGTGTGTGTGCGGCTATGAGAGCAGTGTGTGTGTGCGGCTATGAGAGCAGTGCGTGTGTGTGCAGCTATGAGGGCAGTGTGTGTGTGTGCGGCTATGGGGGCAGTGTGTGTCGGCTATAAGAGAAGTGTGTGTGTGTGCGGCTATGGGGGCAGTGTGTGTGTGTTTGCGGCTATGGGGGCAGTGTGTGTGCAGCTATAAGAGAAGTGTGTGTGTGGAGCTATAAGAGAAGTGTGTGTGTGCGGCTAGGGGGCAGTGTTTGTGTGTGCGGCTATAAGAGAAGTGTGTGTGGCTATGGGGCAGTGTGTGTGTGCAGCTATGAGGGCAGTGTGTGTGTGTGTGTTTGTGCGGCTATGGGGCAGTGTTTGTGCGTGTGGGGCTATGAGGGCAGTGTGTGTGTGTGCGGCTATGAGGGCAGTGTGTGTGTGTTTGTGCGGCTATGGGGCAGTGTTTGTGCGTGTGGGGCTATGAGAGCAGTGTGTGTGTGTGCGGCTATTAGGGCAGTGTGTGTGTCTGTGCGGGTATGAGGGCAGTGCGTGTGTATGTGCGGCTATGGGGCAGTGCGTGTGTAAAATTGCATGCTGTGGAGGGAGTAGGGCCCTAAACTGATATCTTGCTTAGGTCTAAATCCGCCTCTGTTGCAGACATATACTTCCTATACAGTATGACCATTTTATTCTTATTTCTATTATCAGTGCTGAATATGATTGCTCTTACATGTTGAAAGAAAATTGTTATCATTAGCAACACATTGGTCATAGGTGATTTGTTTGTCAGAAACTGTCCAAGCAAATCCTTTGTGTGCCTATAAATGTATAATAAATAGAGATGAGCGGTTCGGATTCTGTGGAATCCGAACCGCTCCGAACATTGGGGATCCGAGTCCACCCGAACCCTGTTCGGGTGTTCACCGCCTGACTCGGATCCCCATTCGGGGCCGAACGGCGGCCTCCTGATGTCGGATTCTCACTAGAGAATCCGACATCAGGTCTCCTCGCGTGTAGGGCAGAGCGCTCTGCCCTACACAGACACAGACACACAGCCGCCAGCGGCAGCTGTGTGTTTGTCACAGCAGCCAATGAGAGTCACACAGACTCTCATTGGCTGCTGTACGGAGGGAGCCGGCTGGAGCTCACACATGAGCTCCGTCTTCCGGCTCCCTCCGCAGCGTGTGACAGCAGAGCGGACGGCGCGGGAGCGGGGAATCAGGTAAGTTTTATTATTATTTTTTTTTTACTTGTCAAAGATCCGGGGGCGCTACTGGGGGGGCTATACTACTGGGGGGGTCTGCTACTGGGGGGGCTATACTACTGGGGGGGTCTGCTACTGGGGGTCCATACTATTGAGGGGCCTGCTACTGTGGGGGGGGCTATACTACTGGGGGGGTTTGCTACTGGGGGGGTCTGCTACTGGGGGGGCCATACTACTGAGGGGCCTGCTACTGGGGGGGCCATACTACTGGGGGGGGCTTACTACTACTGGGGGGGGATACTACTGGGGGGGCTTACTACTACTGGGGGGGCCATACTACAGGGGGGGCCATACTACAGGGGGGGCTACTACTGGGGCAGCCTACTACTGAGGGGGGCCTGCTACTGGGGGCAGCCTACTACTGGGGGGGCATACTACTGGGCGGGCCATGCTACTGGGGGGGCCATACTACTGGGGGGGCTGCTAATGGGGGGCATACTGCTGGGGGGGCCTGCTAAAGGGGGGCATACTACTGGCTGGCATGCTAATGGGGGGCATACTACTGGGGGGGCCTGCTAATGGGGGGCATTCTACTGGGGGCACTGCATAGGGGACCCTACTACTAAGGGGACTGCATAGGGGGCACCACTGCTGGGGGCATTGTGTAAAGAACACCGCTACTGTGGGCATTGTGTAAAAGGGGCACTACTGTGGGCATTGTGTAAAAGGGTCACTACTGTGGGCATTGTGCAAAAGGGGCACTACTGTGTGTCGTAACATAAATAAGAGACACTACTTTATGGTGTAATGTGAATCAGGCCCTACGTGCGGTGTAATGTGAATAAGATTGTGCACTGTGACTCCTTGGGCCGTAGCCCACTATGTAAACAAGTACTGTGACTCTGCTGGCCGTACCCCACTGGGTGGGTGCACTACTTTTCATTTCTGCCACTGCTGTGTGGCAATGTGTCATAGATGTGCTTTATACTGTGGTGTCTGTGTCGTTGTGCCGCTGCTCTATCGCTTAGGAACCAGTCAGCTCACTGCAACCTTTGGCCAATAATGTTGAAAACAATATTATGAGCTGTTATATGGTCTAAATTGACTGGAAATTAATGTTATTGAGGGTAATAATACTCTAGGAAGAAAAAAAAGACCAATTTATGTGATTTTAGCTTTCTTTGTCAATTTTTGTAAAAAAATCCAAATCCAAATCCAAATCCAAAGCCAGTCACCGCAGTTTGGCAAATCCAAATCCAAATCCAAAGCCGGACGACGAATTAGAACCAAATCCAAATCCGGCAAAAATGGTCCGGCGCACATCCCTAATAATAAACTCTCAAGCCTGCTCTTTTTTACAGATAATTTGATTTGAGAATTTTACCATATGGGAGGAGAAATTTAACATGTCTCGGAGAGAGAGAAATTGGAGAAGTTGCTCATACCAATTAATCAGCTTCTAACTGTACAGGCTGTGCTACAAAATGTCAGAAGCTGATTTGGGGAGATGTATCAAATCTTGGAGAGAGATAAAGTGGAGAGCGATAAAGTACCAACCTATCAGCTCAGGCCTGTAATTAGGGGTGTGCAAGCAATGTCCCACTGAAACTGGGATGGTTGGAAGATGTGCCGCTTATTGACCCTTGCCTTCCGATTCCTGCCAATATCCACTGACCTCGCTTCCAGCTCAATACTCTTTCTCTGTGCTGCTCTATTAACTCCTGTGCACCGAATTCTGCTATCATCCCCTGGTCCATTTTTACACCATTATTACCCCTGTACCGTACGGGGAAAAGCCCCATGCTTCAGACTAAGCCTGTGGTGTTCGGGAAAGGGGGGACCCCTTTATTGGTGGGGTCTCCACCGCCCCTGAGATCCTCGGCTTGGGCTGACCAGCTTGGGGTGATAATGCTTTGGCCGGGGAGACCCGGTGATAGGGTCCCCTGGTTGTGGCATTACACCCCGGTCTGTTTTGGTCCGGTGCTGGTTTTAAATATAGGGGGACCCCTACACAATTTTTCCCCTCCTATTTTTAAAACCAGGACTGGCAAGCAGCCAGGTGCTGGTTCCGGGCTGCTCGGGGGGACCCAGCCCCCCGAGCAGCCCGGGGCTAGTTATGCCTTTTGGGGGGACCCTATATCATTTAAAAAAAAAAAAAATTAACCATTTACACATTCCTGTGTTGGTAAAAAATGATATTTTGACCCGAGATTGCAATCTCGGACCAACACGAATCTTAGTAAATTTACCCCCTAGTCTCTTTCTGGTTCTCTGTATGCATCCAGCCTAGGCACTAACCATGGACTGTGTGCTCATCCCTGTCTTATTTTATGTCAGTCTCCGGCTGTCTCCAGCTATTGCATTTCACGGCACAGAAAATGTAATTCATAACTTTGTAAAGTAAAATCATTGAAGCCTTCCAGTACATGGAAAGCTGGAAGCTCAGACATATGAAAGAGCATCCCATAACCACAAGTAGATTTAACTATTCCTCATGACTTTTACTTTAAAATATGGACAAAATAAACATCTTGCATATATAAGGACAGCATTGCTGCTGTTCGTGGTTACATCTTCTCACAGGATTGTATGTAATGTGATCTCATCCAATGTACTGTAATCTATGACACTATGCTCCAGCATAGCTTATTATCTGGATGTGTTGATATAGGTGAACATTCTGGAGGTCATTTACGTCTGGACAATGTGAGACACAACGTAACATCACACTCAGGGCCTGATTCAAGACGGATGGCAGCTGCGATTACGCACACAGTCTCACTGCAAAAATATGCTAATGATTGTTGTCGCAATGCCGTCGCAGCCTATCATAAGGACGTCCACTTCACCTTACACAAATCCATAATACTTAGCAAGTCTGTAAAACCATCAGTAACATTGAGTACCATCGGAACCTCACGCACACTTGCAGACCTTACTCAGAATTTGCTTACCTTATTGCACGCAGTGAAAGCCCAAGCTACATATGTTATCGCAGTGGCTAATTTATGCAAGCCCCTGTAACAGCGTTCGAACGCGCTGGCACGCCTGCATTTCGCCAACAATCACCCCGCCACCACTCTCAAATGCTCACTGCCTGTCAATCACTTTGCGATGGTTCTGCGTAGTCACTGCGATCGAAGTCTGATCGCAGTGAGATCTTCATGCACCGCGATGCATACACATGCTCAGGATGTAACAATCGTCCGTCTGCATGCGTAATTGCAGTTGCGATTGGTAATGAATCAGGCCTTAGTCCTCTAACAATTGGATATGTGCGCTAACCATCGGGAGAGCGTACATCTCTGAATCAGGCCTTGTGTTTGAAAAATGACAGTTAGGAGCTGATTGGTTGGTACTTTATCACCTTCCAAGGCTTAGTACATCTGTCTTACTAAAACAAAAGGAAAAAACAGATTTGATACTGACACACAAATTAAATGCAATAACTAAAGCTACTACAACTCCTTCTATCCAAAATCTAATGGGTATATAACCCATAAGATCACATGAAATAATTAACTATTTTGAAGATTAAAAAACTTTATATGATGTGGGAAAAAACAGATCTTATGAAACCATACCGGGTCATTTTTTTGGGAGCTGTTTCCACTGCGGCCCTAACCGGGTAGATCCGGCAATAACTCGGGTTATTTGGGCAGTGGAAAAGGGGTTTATAATTTAAACTGGTTTTGTTTGACAGCAAACAGACATGACAGGTATACACATGAACAACTGCGTTCTGCGCATGCACATGCATCACAATGCACGTGCACGAACCCTCCACTGCGATCTGGACTTTGATCGCAGTGACTACGCAGATCCATCGCAGAGTGAATGACATGAAGTGAGCATTTAGGGGTTGTGACAGGGCGGTTGGCAAAACGCAGGCGTGCCAGTACGTTTGAACGCCGTTACAGGGGCATGCATAAATTATCCATTTCGATGTCATATGCGACTTGGGCTGTCACTGCGTGTGATGAGGTTAGCAATTCCTGAGTAAGGTCAGGCCTTGTGCAAGTGTGCGTGAGGCTACGATGGTACTCGATGTTACTGATGGTTTTGCTGTTTTGCTAAGTATTATGGATGTGTATAGGGTAAAGTGGTGTCAGTATGTTTGGCTGCGATGGCATTGTGATTGCAATCATTAGCATATTTTCACAGTAATGGAGCGTACACACGGTCAGATTTGTCAGACTTGTCAGATTTGTCAGATAAACGATTGAACGATTAAACGATTTGAACGATTTGAACGATTTTACCAAAGTTTTGAACGATTTGAACGATTGAACGATTTTTGACTGCATTAAAATGAATGGAATCGTCCAAGTCTGACTGCAAACACATCAGATGTCAGAAATCGTTATCTGACCATCGGGAACGCGCATCGTTGATCGTCCATCGTTCAGGCATGTCAGATATGAACGATTTTCCATCAGATATGAACGACTGAACGATTTTTAAATCGTTATCGTTCATATCTGAAGGAAAAATCTGACCGTGTGTATGCACCATAAGACTGCATGCGTAATCGCTGTTGCGATTGCTATAGCGGTCCTTACTGAATCTGACCCTGAGTAAATAAGAGTGATATCACACCAACACTTCGTAACGGCGCCACCTACTGTTCCTACAGTGTAATCACTCAAACACTTAATGGAGCGTACACACGGTCAGATTTGTCAGACTTGTCAGATTTGTCAGATAAACGATTGAACGATTAAACGATTTGAACGATTTTACCAAAGTTTTGAACGATTTGAACGATTGAACGATTTTTTACTGCATTAAAATGAATGGAATCGTCCAAGTCTGACTGCAAACACATCAGATGTCAGAAATCGTTATCTGACCATCGGGAACGCGCATCGTTGATCGTCCATCGTTCAGGCATGTCAGATATGAACGATTTTCCTTCATATATGAACGACTGAACGATTTTTAAATCGTTATCGTTCATATCTGAAGGAAAAATCTGACCGTGTGTATGCACCATAAGTCTCAGGGGTATATTTTCTAATGTCCGATTTTGAGTTTTGTGTGATTTCACATTCGATTTGCATTCGGTTTTAATTCGATTTTGCCTTTGGAGATTTACTAGGTATAACCGAATGTCAAATCGAGCATAAAACTGAAAATAAAACATCGGTACTTTTACATAGACCAACATACAAATCCCACATTTACTAATATTCAATTTGAAAAGGAACACAAAATCAACTCAAAATCGAACTTCAAATCCCCAAAATAATAGACACATGCATGCACAGATCAGTGAAATCCGTGCATGCTTTCGTGTATAAAAAGTTTGTAAAGTGTTAAAAATGTTTTAAAAAATGATGTGGGGTTCCCTACTAAAAGTAAAACCAGCACCAGGCTAGGGGTTCTCCATATTTTGCAGAACCAGCACAAGTCTCAGTGGGCCCGTCCTGGTTAGGAAAATACGAGGGACAAAAGAAGTAGGGGCCCCCCATATTTTCCAAAACCAGCACCAGACTCTTTCTAGCGATGGAGGTGTAATGCCACAGACAGGGTACTCTATCACCAGGTTCCCCGGCCAAAGCATTATGCCTGACCGATAGTCAGCCCAGTTGATCTTGACTTGTGCAAGGATTCATTATTCCAGTTTTCCTTTTTCCCTGAATTTTGAATGCTAGTCAGCCCAGGCCAGGGATCCCTGGGGAGGTGGGGATCCCCCAAATAAAGGTGGTTCCCCTCTCCAGTGAACCCCAGGCCTGGGCTGATAGCCCAGGGCTATCCCGGCACCTCTGGCTGGTGGGTGCCAGGTTGACTGTGTGTAAAAATAGATTAAATAACATTGTCTTTTACAGGAGAACTAGAGGTCCCAGGAAGCCTCCCCCGTATGCTGGTACTTGGATAACCACAAGGACCAGCGTGCAGGGCATTAAGGGCCCACTGGTACCTCTAGTTCACCTGCAAAAGAAGTATTAAAATAAACAAAAGACACACACACACCGTGAAAAGTAAAACTTTATTACACTTCCACTCACACATACTCACCTACAATCCCTGTACACGTCCTCTTTTCCATGTAGGCATCCACTTCTTCCTAAAATAAAAAAAACACGAAGTCCCGACCCACGGACATAAGTACTGTCCTCTAAGGACGGTACTTCCCGAATGTCAGCTTAGCCGCGCCATTTCACTTAGAAATGCATGGGCTGAGCATTCACTGGCTGAGAGAGGTAAGCCTCTGCCTCTCCCAGCCAATGAACGGTTCTCACCATTGACTACAATGGTGAGAACCGCTAGGTTACTAAAGGTAACATATATAGAACATAAAATCGAATGTAAAATCCAACTTTGATAAATATACCCCTCGGTCTGTTGTTATATCTCAACACCCCTTCTCAACAGATGAGGCTTAATCCACGAGACTCATTGCTAGCGTAAGTGTGGGTACACACTAGACGATATGTAGACAATATGTCATCGGATCTGGCGGATGTTAAGACATATCGTCCACATGCGCATTGGGGTAACATCGACACGCTTGCGAGCATCCTGCGCTCGCGAGCGGGTCTGAATGAGACCCAGAGTACATAACTATGTACAGAGTGATAAGATAACACACCAACATTTCATAACAGCACCGCCTGCTGTTCCTTTAGTGTAATCACTCAAACACTTAAGTCTCAGGGGTCTAGTCATCAACACTAAATGGCTCGGTAACCATGCGAATTTTTGCATATTTTAGTTACTGGGCTATTCATCATCAGGGGTCCGGTTGGACCAACTGATATTCACCAAACTCCGAAAACTGAAAGTTTTCGGAGTTTGCTTGCAAGAACAAGCACCATCTTTAGCCGGTGCTTGTTCTCGGATCCCCGCTCCTTCCTTCCCTCCGCCGCCTCCTCCTCCCCGGAAGCTGCGCACATGCGTGACCTTGGGTCACTCATGCGTAGCCGGACCGGCAGGAAAGAGGTAAGTAACGCAGCTACTTCTGTAGCTGCAATACTAACCGAGGGGACAGCTGCTTTTCGGAGCAGCTGTCCCAGCACCGGAGCAATGATGAATTGCTCTGGTGTCAAGTTTCCCCCTGCTGCGAGTTGGATACTTAAGTATCCCTCGCAGTGAGATGATAACATAATCATCGAGGGCCATACGGCCCCCAATAATGGATAGGCTCCTCAGTCTGTTGTTATATCTCAACACCCCTTCACCATCTTCTAGGATATTCCTGCAACAACAGAGTAGTTCTTTTTAAGCACGTGTGATGGAAGGAACACCAAGTGGAAAGTGAAAGCTGGGAGATAGGGGGGATATCAATCTACAGCAGGGGTTCTCAACCTCAACCCTCAAGTTTTCCCAATAGGTCATGTTTTGAGTATTTCTGTCTGTGGAAGCAGGTGGGATAATTACTGAACCATAAAGATAGATTAACTCACCTGTGTACAATTAAAGAGATCCACAAAACATGATCTGTTGCTGGTACTTGAGGACTGAAGTTGAGAACACCTGATCTACAGGATTTACTGTAAGAGATGCTTAATATTATTCCAAAAGGCTCATAGTCTGGGACAAAGCCACCAGATGTATAAAGACAAGCCTCTGGCAGATAAGCCCATCCAACATGCATTTGAAAGATGTGGGTTAATTTAGTGATACAAAAGTTTATATGTATTGTCTTTAATCTCCAAGCAAATAAAACTGGAAACAGTGTTCATTCGGATGTCTTGCCAATCCTCATTATCTGAAACCTCCCCCTCTTCTGAAACCTAAGCCAACACACAGGGGCCCTCATTCAGAGGCGGTCGCAAGAAGCGAGCGCTCGTTCTGAATGAGGACGGCCGCTTCTTTTTTCTAGTGCGGCCTCCTGGTCGCTAGCTAAGCTGTGGGTTACCACCCACAGCTTAGTGACCGATCAGGTTGATGGTCGCGATGGTCAAGACCATCACGACCATCGGGGCTTGCGACGAGATCCTAAGGTTGGGACTCTGCAACCGCAAGCTCCAGGGAGCTTCCTGCTCTGATCAAGCAGGAAACTCCCCACTGAAATCACTGCTGATGTCAGTGCGGCCGCCCCCAAAAAACTCCGTTTGTGTAGCCACCACCCGCCCCGCCTACAAAACGGGCCAAGCTGTCGATCAACATCGACAGTTGCCCCTTTTGTAGTGAGCTCCAGAGCGAGAGAGTTTATCTCTCGCTCCAGGGCTTGCACACGCGCAGTGTGGCCGCTGCGCGTGCGCAGGACTAAAACATCGACCCGGTTGCGAGCGCTCAGCGCTTGCGACCGCCTCTGAATGAGGTCCAGGGTCCCCTTGAGGAAGATTTATAGGGATTGAGCTGAGAGCATAAAGTAGAAACCAGACATCTGGTTGATGCCTGTCACATGCAGAGCGATAATAAAGCAGATAGTGATTGATTACTTAGTTGGACTTTGTTTTTGCAGTGGAAATTCCTCAGTTGCAAAAATGTATTAAAATTAGGGGTGAGCGGGTTCGGATTTCTGAAATCCGAACCCCCCCAAGCCACCCGATCTGAGGCCGATCCGAGTCAGGCTCGACTTTTCCCGCCTGACTCGGATCTGAAATCGAGGCAAAACGTCATCATCCCGCCTTCCGGGTCTCGCGGGTTTTGGATTCTATATAAGGTACCCGCGTCAGCGCCATTTTCTCACTCGGCTGTGGACAGTGAAGAGTGAGGGTGGGAGTTAGGGCTGGCTGGGCTGTGTAGTGTAGTGTAGTGTTGTGCTGTGCTGCTGTTGTCCATAGGGGCTGTGTCCACTCCTCCAAAGTCCATAGGGGCTGGCTGTGTTGTGCTGTGCTGCTGTTGTCCATAGGGGCTGTGTCCACTCCTCCAAAGTCCATAGGGGCTGGCTGTGTTGTGCTGTGCTGCTGTTGTCCATAGGGGCTGTGTCCACTCCTCCAAAGTCCATAGGGGCTGGCTGGACTGTGTTGTGCAGTCAGTTGTCCATAGGGGCTGTGTCCACACCAAAGTCCGTGCAGTGTCCCAGTCCTAAAGGGGTGCTGTAGTGTTATCCAGGGGGTGCTCTGTCCATCAGGGGTGCTCCCCCCAAGTGCAAAAAAATAAATATTTTTTCTGTGTTTGTGAATTGTGTGCGCAGTAGCCGCACGTGCATCAACAAAGTAGTGCCAAGCGTGCGCCTGTGTCCCATAAGTAAAGGGCCGGCTGGCTTGTCCGTTAAAGGGTGCTGTAACCCCCAAAGGGCACTCCAAAATAAATAAAAATATATATTTTTTTGTGTTTGTGAATTGTGTGCGCAGTAGCTGCACGTGCATCAACAAAGTAGTGGCAAGCGTGCGCCTGTGTCATAAGTAAAGGGCCGACTGGCTTGACCGTTAAAGGGTGCTGTAACCCCCAAAGTGCACTCCAGACAAAATAAAAAAATATTTTCTGTGTTTGTGAATTGTGTGCACTATGGCTGCACGTGCATCAACAAAGGAGCAGCGCCAAGCGTGCGTCTGTCTGTTAAAGGGTGGTGTAACCCCCAAAGTGCACTCCAACAAAAATAAAACATTTTCTTCTGTGTTTGTGAATTGTCTGCACTGTACGTGCATCCTCAAAGCAGCAGAGCCAAGCGTGCGGCTGTCTGTTAAAGGGTGGTGTAACCCCCAAAGTGTGCTCCACAAAGAATAAAAAATTCTTCTTTTTTTTTTCTGTCTTTGTGAATTGTGTGGGCTGTAGCTGCACGTGCATCAACAAAGGAGCAGCGCCAAGCGTGCGCCTGTGTCCCATAAGTAAAGAGCCGGCTGGCTCATTTCTTAAAGGGTGGTGTAACCCACAAAGTGCACTAGTCTCCAACAAAAATAAAAAATTATTTTCTGTGTTTGTGTGCGCCTTAGCCGCACGTATATATCAATATAACATAAATAGAGGACCAAACTTTCTCCGATAAAAATTAAATAGGGAAAGATCAAGAACCACTTCCTCCTAGTGCTGAAGCTGCTGCCACTAGTCATGACATAGACGATAACATGCCATCAACGTCGTCTGCCAAGGCCGATGCCCAATGTCATAGTAGAGGGCACATACAATCCCAAATGACAAAGTTCAGGAAAATGACCTTGAAAAAAACATTTAAATCATCTGAAGAGAAACGTAAACTTGCCAATATGCCATTTACGACACGGAGTGGCAAGGAACGGCTAAGGTCTTTCCCTATGTTCATGACTAGTGGTTCAGCTTCACATGACGATGAAAGCCCTCCTCCCGCTAAACAAATCGAACGAGTTAAGCTGGCAAAAGCACAGCGAAGAACTGTGCATTCTAAGAAGATATCACAAATCCCCAAGGAGAGTCCAAGTGTGGTGGCGGTTGCGATGCCTGACCTTCCCAGCACTGGACGGGAAGAGGTGGCTCTTTCCACCATTTGCACGCCCCCTGCAACTGCTGAAAGGAGCACCCACAGTCCACTTGTTGATATGCAAATTGAAGATGTCACTGTTGAAGTACAACAGGATGAGGATACTGGTGTAGCTGGCGCTGAGGAGGAAGTTGGCGAGGAGGATTCTGATGGTGATGTGGTTTGTTTAAATCAGGCACTGGGAGAGACAGTTGTTGTCCGTAGGATGAAAAAGCCCATCACGGTCATGCCTGGGCAGAAGATCAAACATTCCACCTCTTTGGTCTGGCAATATTTCTATCCAAATCCGGACAACAATTGTCTTGCCATATGTACCATATGTAAAGGTGAAATAAGTAGGGGTAGGGACGTTAACCACCTAGGAACATCCTCCCTTATACGGCACCTGCAGCGCATTAATAAAAAGTTACTGTCAAGTTCAGAAACTTTGCCTAAGACCGTAAGCGGTCCAGGGACACCTAAATCCCGTTGTTCTGTTGTATCCAAGTGCCTGCAAACCACACCGTCAACTCCCTCCTCGTCAATTTCCTCCTTCGTCAGGATCGGAAGTAGTCCTGCAGGCCATGTCACTGGCATGACTGACTCTCCTATCCGGGATTCCTCCGGTGGATCCTGCATTGCTACGCCTCTTGCTGCTGCTGCTGCTGTTGCTGGGAGTCGTTCATCATCCCAGAGAGGAAGTAGGAACGCCACTACTTTTACTAAACAATTGACCCTCCAACAGTCCTTAGCGAGGAGGATGAAGTACGACAGCAGTCATCCTGAAGCAAACGTATAACTGAGGCCTTGACTGCTATGTTGGTGTTAGACGTTCGTCCGGTATCCGCCATTAGTGCAGTGGGATTTATACAATTGATGGAGGTAGTGTGTCCCCGGTTCCAAATCCTGTCTAAATTCCACTTCACTAGGCAGGCGATACCGAGACTGTGCAGAAACGTCAGAAAAAGTGTCCTCAGTGTCCTGAAAAATGCTGTTGTACCCAATGTCCACTTAACCACGGACATGTGGACAAGTGGAACAGGGCAGACTAAGGACTATATGACTGTGACAGCCCACTGGGTAGATGCATCACCTTACGCAGCAACAACAGCAGCGTCACCAGTAGCAGCATCTCAGAAACGCCAGCTCGTTCCAAGGCAGGCTACGCTGTGTATCACCGGTTTCAGTAAGAGGCACACCGCCGACAACCTCTTAGAGAAACTGAGGGAAATCATCGCCCAGTGGCTTACCCCACTTAGACTCTCCTGGGGATTTGTGATATCTGACAACGCCACCAATATTGTGCGGGCATTACATCTGGGTAAATTCCAGCACATCCCATGTTTTGCTAACACAATAAACTTGGTGGTGCAGAATTTTCTAAAAAAAAACAAGACAGGGGCATGCAGGAGACGCTTTGGGTGGCCCGAAAAATTTCTGGCCACTTTCGCCATTCAGCGACTGCGTGCCGAAGACTGGAATGCCAGGAAACACTCTTGAACCTGCCCCACCATCACCTGAAGCAAGAAGTTGTGACGCGGTGGAACTCAACTCTCTATATGCTTCAGAGGATGGAGGAGCAGCAAAAGGCCATTCAAGCCTATACATCCACCCATGACATAGGCAAAGGAGGGGGTATGCACCTGACTCAAACGCAGTGGAGAATGATTTCCGTGTTGTGCAAGGTTCTCCAGCCCTTCGAACTTGCCACACGTGAAGTCAGTTCAGACGCTGCCAGCTTGAGTCAGGTCATTCCCCTCATCAGGCTTTTGCAGAAGCAGCTGGAGAAAGTGAAGGAGGAGCTAAGACGGAGCGATTCCGCTCGGCATGTGGGACTTGTGGATGAAGCCCTTCATTCGCTTTGCCAGGATTCCAGGGTGGTCAATCTGTTGAAATCAGACCACTACATTTTGGCCACCATGCTCGATCCTAGGTTTAAAGCCTATGTGGTGTCTCTCTTTCCGGCCGACACAAGCCTGCAGATGTGCAAAGACCTGCTGGTGAAAACACTGTCAGCTGAAGCGGAACGTGACACGTCAACAGCTCCTTCTTCATTTTCTCCCGCAACTGGGACTGCCAGGAAAAAACGTAGGTATCCTAAGCAACCCGCTGGCGGTGATGCAGGGCAGGCAGGACCAAGTTTGGACATCTGGTCCGGACTGAAGGACCTGGCAACAATTTCTGACATGTCTACTGTCACTGCATATGATACTGTCACCATTGACAGAATGGTGGAGGATTACATCGGGGACAGCATCCAAGTAGGCATGTCAGACAGTCCGTACCTGTACTGGCAGGAAAAAGAGGCAATTTGGAAGCCCCTGTACAAACTGGCTCTATTTTACCTGAGTTGCCCCCTCTCCAGTGTGTACGCCGAAAGTGTGTTTAGTGCAGCTGGGAACCTTGTCAGCGAAAGGCGTAGGAGGTTGCTTCCACAGAATGTGGAGAAGATGATGTTCATAAAAATGAATTATCAACTCTTCCAGGGAGACCAGCCTCCAGAACGTACAGAGGGACCTGTGGTGGTGGATTCCAGCGGGGACGAGTTAATACTCTGTGAGGATGAGGATGTACACAACACTGAAGAGGGTGAGGAATCGGCGGATGAGGACGACATCTTGCCTCCGTAGAGCCAGTTTGTGCAGGGACAGATTAATTGCCAGCTTGTTTTGTGGGGGCCCAAACGAAGCAATCATTTCGGCCACTGTCGTGTGGCAGACCCTGGCGCTGAAATGATTGGTTTGTTAAAGTGTGCATGTCCTGTTTATACAACATAAGGGTGCGTGGGAGGGCCCAACGACAATTCTATCTTGCACCTCTTTTTTTTCTTTCATTATGTACTGTTTGGGGCCTAGTTTTTCAAACTGCCATCCTGTCTGCCACTGCAGTGTCACTCCTAGATGGGCCACGTGTTTGTGCCACCCACTCGTATCTTTTAGCATAGTCATCCAGCTACCTCGGTGCAACCTTTTGGACATAAAAACACTATTGTGAGGTGCTCAGAATAGACTGGAAATGAGTGGAAATTAAGGTTATTGAGGTTAATAATAGCATAGGAGCAGAAAAACCCACAAATTCTGTGATTTTAGCTGTTTTTATGCTTTTTTTCAAAAAAATCCAGATCCAAAACCCAGAACCCAAAACACGGAAGGGTGGTTTTGGCAAAACCAATCCAGATCCAAAACACGAAGAAAGATCCAGATCCAAAACCAAAACACGAAAAGTGACCGGTGCACACCCCTAATTAAAATTAGACATGTGTTTTGTAATTCAGAAGATGAAGGGCAGGAGGCTCCATAAGAGAGGTATCTGACTGCCATGGTGAGGAAGTGACCATGCCAGGTGATATTTTTAGAGGTTTGGAAAACTGGTCCTTTATTGGTCTATATACGTTTAGTAGTGCAGTTTGTTTTTGTGTTTTTGCATATTCTGCTAAGCAACTGAATTTGGGCTTTACGTTTGTTGAATTCCTCTCAAAGTTGATAAACCACTCATGCAGAAAACTGAATACATCACATAGACTAGCACAGGGGTGTTGGTAAAGTGTGTAAGGCACATCTGTCACCTGTCCCGCTGTCGATGAGTACAAATCTTGGAGGACTGTCCTGCGATCAGGAGTTTGTCACAAATTGCAGTGAATTGGTAATCCATGCAAACATTGGCATTTTCCTGATAAAAGACACCAGTGAGCCTAACTTGATGCAGGAATTTCGGACTTTTGGTGATTTGTCTTTCTTTAAAATCAACTATTCTAAATCAATAGCGTTAAATATCAACATACCCCAGATGGCTCTCATTGGGTTACAGCAAGCTTTCTCATTTTATTTGTAAATCTCTTTATTAATGGTTGAACAGGACATAGTTATACAGACAATATAATATATAATTTTCTTTTTTTCCTTGCATTACAGTAGGAATTAAAATAATAATAGAAGAAAAAGAAGAACAGTCACATATTCCTATTATCTATTGTACATTTAATTTTTATCAAGAGTGTATGAATTGTCACATGTATCCATATGGGCATCCTATCTTGACAAATAAAATATAAAACATAAATCACAAGAGATATATAAAGTAGGCAAAATATCACCATTCCAGAAATCAAAAAAAAAAAAAAAAAAGAAAAAAGCTAATGTGACCAGAAAATGCATCACTGCGGCATACACTACCACAGTAATCCCTAAGAAGAGCTAATAAGTTGTCTTATTACATACCATTCGGTACCTTCAAACAATTTTAAAATCGAATGTTGTGTATGATTGTCTAGTTGGTCTATAAAATAGGACCATTTTTTATAGAAAGTTTTAACTCCTTTCTCTATATTAGGCAGTGTGGATCTCCTATCGAAATATAATAGTTTTAATAGCCATGACTTAAGTTGAGTAAGAAATGGAGAATTTTTAGAGATCCATTTTTTTAATATAATCTTTTTTGCTACCGTTAATATAACTGTAAGGAGGGGAATAATGTCCCGTTTATTGGGACCTAGATCCCAATTCGAGAATATAACAAAGAGGAGTGCCAGAGGATCAGGATGAACATTAATAGAAAACAATACGTTAATATATGCCACAATCTTATTCCAAAATAGTCTAATCTTTGGACATTCCCAAAAGTTATGGTAATAAGTAGCTGGATAATGATGACATTTAGGACAGACTCCAGATTCATCCTGAACCATGTGTTTGCGTTGTTGTTGTGTTATATATGACCTATTTATAAATTTAAAGTGGACTTCCTGAAGAAGAGCCGATTGGGCGTATTTCATGGTGGAATCAAATCGTGATAATACATCCAAGGATTCTGGGTTGCATGCCATATCTGATGCCCATCTAGCATTGGTGACCCTCCATATCTTCCTCACATCTCTGTCTAGTAAGTCTCCATAGAGAAGTCTGGTATGGTATGTGTTACTTTTAATAAAGACAAGTAAATCAGATAAGATGTCTGTGGAGTCATCAAGAGACCCTAACGAAGGAAGGGAGTTTGCAAAATGTCGGGCCTGTAAATACATAAAAAATTGGGCGTGAGGTAAATCGAAAGCTATTCGAAGATCACCAAAAGATCTCAGATTTCCTCCAGGATCAAAAATATCTTTTATTTTCATTATTCCTTTGTCTCTCCATTGTAAAAATCTGATATTTTCCAAGGCAGGTGTGAAAGCCGGATTTCCCCAAAATGTAGTGTAATGAGAGCTACTGAAGTTTCTATTAAGTTTACGGTTAATAAATAACCAGGCATTGTATGTATCGAAAAACAAAGGATTGTGGAGTATATCTCGAGGAATTAATGAACGGGGAGAGTGTAGTAATGCTGCTGGTGAGAAAGGGGCTAATATAGCCTTGTCTATAGAGATGTCAGTGTATAGATCTCTGTCAAGCAGCCAATCTGATATATATCTGAAAAAAATTGTCTGCGAGAAAATTTTTAGATTTGGGAAACCCAACCCTCCGTCTGCTCGTGGAAGGTATAATTTATTCATATTTATTCTGGCCTTTTTTCTCTGCCAGATAAATTTGGAGAATGCTTGAGTGCAGGATGTAAGGTCTGTTTTGTTAAGTGATATGGGTAACATCTGTATGATATATGTTATTTTAGGGATAATTATACTTTTTATTAAAGCAATTCGCCCCAACAGGGAAAGAGGGAGGCTTTTCCAGAGGTCTAAGAGATGGAACATTTTTTTAAGTAATGGTGTGAAATTGCTTGTATATAGATGTTTCAGGTCTGACGTTATAAAGGTACCCAAATATTTCAGTTTTGAGTTAGCACGTTTGAATATAGAAAGGGGTGAGGGTAAGGGATTGTGGGTTGAGCATCCCGAGACCGTAAGAATCTCCGATTTATCAACATTAATTTTATAACCAGCGAAAGACCCGAACTCAGAAATGATATCTAAAATGTTTGGAATGGATTGTGATGGGTTGGAAATAAGTAACATCATGTCATCTGCAAAAAGACTGACTTTTAATTCTAAATGTCCAATTTTGATACCACTGAATAATTTGGATTGTCGTAAGGCCACCGCCAGGGGTTCTAATGCTAAGGCAAATAGCAGTGGTGATAATGGACATCCCTGACGTGTTCCACAAAGAATCGGGAAAGGGGAGGATAAAAATCCATTGCATAGAATTTGGGAAGATGAGTTTGAGTATAGGGATTTAAGAATATTAACAAATTCATTAGGGAAGCCAAATCTTGTCATTGTGTCAAATAGGTGGACCCATGATACTAGGTCGAACGCCTTCTCGGCGTCCAGTGAAATAAGAACACTGGGAGTCTCTGGATTATGAAGTTTTATGTAGTGAATTGCAGACAGTACTTTACGAATATTAGTCACTGAATGACGTTGCCAAATAAAGCCAGATTGGTCTTTATGAATTAGTTGTGGCATTAAAATTTTAATACGCTCTGCCAATATTTTAGTGAATAATTTGTAATCCGTATTTAACAGAGAAATCGGTCTATATGACCCTGGTAAAGTAGGGTCTCTTCCCGGTTTAGGAAGTAATTTGATCAGAGCAGCATTAAAATATTTAGGTATAATTTTATCGTTCAATATAATATTAAACACACTAACAAGTATATTTATAATCTTTGGTTCTAAAATTTTGTAATAATCACCTGTAAGCCCATCAGGCCCAGGTGCTTTCCCTGGTTTTAAAGCTTTAATGGCATTCTGAATTTCCTCCACTGTGATTGGTAAAAGCAATTTTTCTGCCAAAGTATCAGGTAGTTTTGGTATATTAATATTGGACCAAAAAGAAGTTTGATTTTTATCATCGTAAGATTTTTGGGTATATAAAGATTCATAAAATGAGGAGAAGACTGATAAAATTTGTGAGCTAACTGAAGTGATAGTACCATTAGGTTTAGTTATGTGTTTGATGGTGGTGGAAGGAAGCGAGCCCCGTATTAAGTTGGATAGCAGTCGTCCTGATTTGTTACCTAATTTGTGAAATTGGAAGTCTCTATTGAATGAGGATCGATCACCTAACTGATTAAGAATTTCTTCAAACTGTGTTTTTCTCTGGAGGTAGTCAGCCTTATGAATGGTAGAAGGGGTGTCTTTGTATTTTTGGTAGGCCTCTGTCAGGTCTCTCTGAGCCGCCATGTAAGATTTAGAGAATTCTTTTTTTGTGTAAGCAGTGTATGATAATATATTTCCTCGTAGTACAGATTTGGAGGCCTGCCAGAACAGAAGTGGGTCTTCTGATTCGTGAGTTGAGTTATTAATCTTGTATTCTTCCCAAAAAGTTTCTATTTTACTTCTAAATTTAAGAGATTGTGTTAAGTATGACGGAAATCTCCATTGTCTATGCGACCCCAAGTCAGCAGCCATAGACAACGAAAACCATACCAAGGCATGGTCCGATATAGAAATGGGTTCTATCTCTGTCGTATTAATCCGTGTACATAAATGATCTGAGACTAAAATATAATCTAATCTGGATAAGGATCCATGTGCCGCAGACAAACATGTGTATTCTTTATCAATTGGGTGCTTAGCCCGCCATATATCAATAAGGTTAAGTTGTTCATTTATATACGGAATACCAAATTTTGGTGTCTGTGTGCAACGTCTGGACTGTGATTTTCTATCTAGTTTTGCGGAGGAAACTACATTAAAATCTCCACATATAATTAGAGAAGAGGAAGAATAAGGGAACAGTTTTGTCAATAGGGACATCACAAAAGTTTTATCATATACATTCGGGGCATAGATATTACACAAAACAATGGGGGTATCATTTATTTTCATATCGGCAATTACTAATCTACCTGACGGATCACTGTACGAATTTTGTAGTTGAACATTAAGGTGTCGTTGTGCTAAAATCACCACACCTCTTGATTTTGTCGAGTAAGGAGCTGAGGCAACCACTGACCACCTCAGCATACCGAGTTTACGAATTTCAATATCTAACAAATGGGTCTCCTGTAAGCATATAATATCTATTTTTAATTTATTTAGATATGTCAAGATTCTTTTTCTCTTGATAGGTGAGTGGATTCCTCCTACATTTAAAGTTCCTACTTTAATTTGTGACATTGAAAATACCAAGGCATAATTAAATTGAACTCACGGTACATTAATTTCCATGGAAGTACATGACTGTTATAAAAAAAAGAAAAATCATTATCACACAGAACTACCAAAATGGTGATCATAATAATAAAAAAAAAATGTAAATTTTGAAAGAAAAAGAAAAATGATAAGAATATGGTCTCGAACAGAGGAAACCACATTAGAATTATGTAGATATATATATATAACTTCCAGTATAAGAGCAAATAAGTAAGTTATTAAACTAAGTTATAACAAACTCTGCGACATCCGCTCCTAAACCACATCCAACTTCATTTTTAAACTCAATATATAAGAATATTAAGTGTTATGAGAGAACATTGAAGACAAATAGCATTATCAATAGCGGTAATGTCAGAAACATTACAAATTATGTTCTGAAAATGTAGGAGCATAATAAAGAAAGTATTCTATTAAATTGTGTCATATGACAGATGCTTTGAACGAAACATAGAATACTAATATAACCATATAACAATATAATCTAAACCGGTGTCTGATGTCATGAATTGACTAGAGTCCCAGAGAGAAAAATGGAGGTGACATCCGCCACCGTCGTCACAAGTAAAAGCGAGGTGAGGTATGAAATAACATGCGAGATTGTAGGGAGATCACGAGTAGTCATTATGGGATTCATTTGCCTCTTCTGCGGTCTGTTCTTCATCCAAATATGCCTCTGCATCCATAGCTCTTGTAAAATCAATAAACGAGGAACCACTGTAGATTCTTAAACGTGCAGGGAACATTAACGCAAACTTGCGGCTTATTTTGATAAGTCGAGTACACACCGGGGAAAAGGCTTTACGCGCCTTAGTAACTTCAATAGAAAAATCTTGGAAAATGAGGAGTCTGCTATCATTCCACAATAAATTTCTGGTTTTCCTAGATGCTAGCCATAGTGCATCTTTATGTGCATAATTTAAGCAGCGAAAAATCACTACCCGTGGCCTAGGATTTGAATGATCTCGGATTGGACCAACTCTATGTGCACGTTCCACAATGATCTTAGGGTAGGAGTCAGAGATTTTCAGTAACTCAGGGAGTGTTGATTGAAGAAAAGAATATAGCTCAGCCCCTTTAAGGGTTTCTGGCAGGCCTAGTATTCTCAAGTTGTTTCTCCTGGATCTATTTTCCAGATCATCAATTTTATTAATAATCTGGTTTTGTATTTTAGTAGTTTGAGAGACAGAACCTTTCAAAGTATATACATCTTGATAAATCTCCCCCAATCTACACTCAGAGGATTCCACTCTGGTGGAAAGCTGCTGTACTTGATTCTTAATATCTTTGATTGCCTGTGTAAAGTGTGCAGTTTGCTCCTGCATTAAGGGTTTCATAGTGTCTTGTATGGCTTTCACCATAGTGTCATAGGTGATTGGAGTACTCACTGTGGCTGTATTAGGCAGTAGTGCTGGGGGAGGCTGAGTATCAGACTGAGACATAACACTGCTCAACTCCGTCTGAGACGCCAGCGATTCAGGCGCGGCCGCCATCTTGGATTCTGAGCGCAGCTTCTCAGCTTTCTGAGTCTGGTGTCGTCTGGGCATCTGTGGGGGGAAATATTTTTCCATACACCGGACGAGTGTCTCCGCTTAGTGAGGTAAGCGTTTGTTCTCCGATGGAGGCTGATAAACAGCCATGCACGCCGTGTGAAGCTGGGTGGTAACGGAGCTGAGCGCTGAAGCGTCTCACCACATCCTCACCACAACCGGAAGTCAAGCTTTCTCATTTTAATGGAATCCCGCATATTTGAAATACCTTGGTGTTCTTCTCCCCAATAACCTTTCCAAAATTAATTCGCTTAATTTCACTCCTATTTTAGGAAAAATTCGTCATGAGCTTAGTTCTTGGTCCAGTAGGGGCATCTCGTGGATTGGGAGGGTGAATGTTGTCAAGATGAATATCTTGCCTTGCATTCTATACTTACTACAGGCTCTTCCAGTGTTGATCCCAAGTAGTTGGTTCGCAGATCTCCATAAAATGGTGAGACTATTTGTATGGGGTGGGAGGGCTTCCTGTTTCAAACATGATATTTTGTTTAGAAGAAGACATTTAGGTATCTCCAACTACCCCATTTTGGCATTTATTATGATGCAGTAATGCTGAATAGAATATATGACTGGTCTAGGCCGAACCCCCCAAAACAATGGATATACATTGAGAACTCCTTTTTAGAGTGTTCACTTACCACTTTACCTTGGTTATCTAATCTGCCTAGGGTCTCACATCCTACTATAGGCCCAACTCTTGCTATATGGAAGCGTCTGAGGGGCTTGGGATGTGTTTCCTCACCCTGCTCCCCCTTAACTCCACTATTTGATAACCCCAAATTTCCCCCTGGTATCTCGAACCGGACCTTTGAACTTTGGTATTGTATGAGTTGGACAGCTATATGGTCCATCCGGAATATTGCCCTTTGCTGATGTCCAGGCCAAATGGTCCCTCCCTAATGGCGAGATATGCTGATATCTCCAGATTAAACACTTCTTTATGTCAAACAATCTTCGATCGGTGGGATCTCGAGGTTTAAGGTCTTTTGAGAAGTTGGTAGTATCTCAGTCACTGTCCTCCCACACATTGTCAATTCTCTAAAATTTTTTAATTGAAAATAATTTCTCTATATTATCAAATTTCACTAACATTTAGGAGAGGGACATTGGCATGGAGATCAGTGCTCCTCAGTGGACGTCTATATTTGAGAAATCATGGAGTAGCTCCACCAATGTCCCTTACCCTTGAGACTCATTTTAAAGTCTTGTCTACATGGTATAGATGTCCATCCATTTTATCCAAAATGTATCCTGGGGTATCAGCTTGTTGTTGGAGATGTTGAATGAATCTGGGAACCCCCTTTCACATTTGGTGGACCTGCCCTGTCTTAAGAGTTTTTTGGGACAATGTGATCTCAATAGCGTGTGATTTATTGGGCTCAGATGTCCGTGATGGCCCAGAGTTTTGACTACTAAACCTTCATAACTCTCCATTATTTGTTTACAAAAAATCGTTATTGAAGTATCTGAATAGTGCAGCCAAGGCTGTCATCCCTGTACGCTGGAAGTCTACCTCCCCCCAACTCTTTCTGACTGGTTTCGAAGAATTGAGTTATACAGATCCATGGATGACATTATTGTGTCCTCTCCTGATAAATTTCAGATGTACACATCAATTTGGAAAGAATCGTTGGAATTCTGCGAATCTGACAAATATAAAACCATGTTGTATGAGACTCGGCTTCTCGTGTCCTAGCCCGCAGAGGCACCCCAACCCCTCCTCTACCCTTCCTATTTCATTTCTTTTTCTCTTTTAATTAGTTTTTCTGTCTCTGTTTGTCTATGACTTTGTTATGTTTTTCCTTTATTTCTTTTTATGTTTATAATTATCTATGGAAACTTTATAGAATGTGTATTTCAAGAATATAGAATATATCAATTTCTGTTTTCCTTTGTTTAGGCTAAAGTATTAGAGTCATGCTTAGATTCCCAACTTTATGAGATCATTTCTTGTTTGAAGAATTTTTGCCACTGTGACTCGTATATATATTTCTTGTTTATATTTGTCAATGTATTCTAAAAAAAAAAAAAAAAAAAAAAAATTTTCAATAAAATACTACTTGCGAAAAAAACAAAACACCAGTGAGGGTTTGACCATCAAGGATGTGGCAGGGCCAAATAATATGTCACAACCATGCCTGGTCTCATCCCTTTAGAGACCTCTAAATGTTAGGAAGTATACAGTTACTGTATTTTAAATTCCAATGGAATTCATAAACTTTTCCAGAGCGAAAAATAAAGTTGGATTACTATATAATTATCACATTTTTAGAGTTTATTACATATAGGATAAGATTGGCAATGGGGGATATCCCTACCCCTGCATAATCTATCATATTTAAAAAGATTCTTCTCAGACACTTTAATGTTATATGTATTTGTATCTGATGTGTATAGAGTGTTGCGTTGTGACCATTTTATGTGGTATATTATTGGAAAAAATATCAAGACACAGACATTTTGTAATATAACACATATTAATATATATAGTACATAGGCACAACAGTAATGTATATCTAGAGCAATAATTATCACCCACTCAGTCTACAGTGAGCCTGTCTATACAGAGACAAATCCAAGGTCAAGTGTAGGGGAAGGAAACAGATTCATTAAAGGGGTTTGTTTCAGAGAAAACCTATGACATCCGGATGACTTCTATTCCAGACATGCAAAGTAATCAGTGAAAGGGAGAGATGTGAATCCCATGGTGCAGACTGGGATAGCTAAAACCATTTCATCACCAGCAACTATAAGTTAATTTAAATTAGCCAGAATCAAGGAACTTATGTAATGCTGAACCAGTGGCATAGCTAGGGTCTTTGGAGCCCAGGGCAAGTTAAAGAACGCCCCCCCCACACACACACACACACAAACACATAGCAAAAAAATGGGCATGGTCACACATCGAAGGGGCGTGGACACTGAAAATGGGGGGTACCAAAAGGACACGCCACCCATTTCTCATCAATCTGGGTTCCTTTCAATTCTATATGCACCTTACCTATATGGTAGTTTCTCACAATGTAGAACTCTGAAGAAACGTATCCTCCCTGGGAAGATGGTGTCTTCAGTCGGTATTCACTATTCATGTAGGTCACATCCTAAGGAAGATGCCTGTTTGTGTAGGAATATTAAGAAGGTCATCATCATATAACAGCAGTTCAACCAGACTCATTCCCCCTGTGTAACTTCCTTCCCTCTGCATCTCTCAGCCACATGATCTCCCCCTGTTTTATCTCTCAGCACACCATTACCTCCCCCCTGTGTTACCTCTGAGCCACACCATCGCCTCCGCCTGTGTTGTCTCCCAGAACACCATCACCTCCCCTGTGTTGTCTCTCAGCCAAACCATCGCTTCCCCCCACCGTTTCTCAGCACACCATTGCCTCCCACCCTGCGTCATCTCTAAGCACACCATTGCCTCCCCCCTGCGTCGTGTCCCAGCCACACCATTGCCTCCCCCCTGCGTCATCTCTCAGCACACCATTGCTTCTTCCCATGCGTCATCTCTCAACCACACCATCGCCTCCCCCCCTTTGTCGTCTTTCAGGCACACAATTGCCTGCCCCCTGCATTGTCTCTCAGCCATACCATCGCCTCCCCCCTGCCTCGTCTCCCAGCCACACCATTGCCTCCCCCTGCATATTTTTTCAGCCACACAATTGCCTCCCCCTGCATCATCTCTTAGCCACACCATCACTTCCTCCCTGCGTTGTCTCTCAGCCACACCAGTGCCCCCTGCATTGTCTCTCAGCCACACCATTGCCTTCCCCCTACATTGTCTTTCAGCCACACCATTGCCTCCCCCTGCATCGTCTCTCAGCCACACCATTGCCTCCCCCTGCATCGTCGCTCAGCCACACCATCGCTTCCCCCCTGTGTTGTCTCTCAGCACACCATCACAGATGCACACACTGACAAAGATACACACAAATACTGACACAGATACGCACACTGACACAGATACACACACACACACTGACACACATACTGACACAGACACACACACAGACACTGACACAGATACACACACACACTGACACAGACAATGACACAAATACATATACCTCTTTCACACAAATGCGCCCCCCCTCCCCTCATGGCAGTCCGGCTCTCCTCTTCCTCCCCCTTCACTAGCTCGGCCCCCCTCATTCTCCACATCACCCCCAGCAAAAACCTGGGTGCGTGCTCCGGAGCTGAGAGAGTGCCAGGGAAGGAAGAGTCACTCTGTCACCCGGCGGCTCTCAGGATGGGAATGACTACCTGGGAGGGGCAGCGGGCTTCTGCTGTAGCTCCCCCTACAGTCAGCACCAGCAGGCACAGTTGCCTGCTCATTACATGATTAGACTAGTCTTTGGTCTGGGCGCAATGGCAGCGGCGGGGCAGGCACTGTGGGTATGATGCTCTGGTCGGCAGTGTCCCCCTCTGCTGGGCCTGCCACGGTGCCCAGGGCATGTGCCCCACTCAACCCCCCTTGTTACACCACAGGTGCTGTACATGTTATAGTGCTAACCAGGGCTGGAGCTAGGGTAGTGCGACATGTGCCATGGCACAGGGCACTGCAGGGCAGAGGGCGCTGTTCCAGCCTGTCAATTTTCTGTTTATTATCAATCTCGCTTGTAGCTTCATCTTATTTTGGCCACAGCATCTCCAGGCCTCCCCTATCTTTTCCCTGGCCCTTCCCAATGAGACCATGGCCTTTTTTGGGTCTGGTATCTCTCAATTTAAAAAATAGGGGGGCGCCAATGCTCTTTCTGGCACAGGGCACCAAAAAATCTAGTTACGGCTCTGGTGCTGACAGCAGTATAGATCATCTAGCACCAGAACACATAGAGCCTGATTATCATTCATTAGCAATCTTAAATAATAATAATAATAATAATAATAATAATAATAATAATAATAATAATAATTAAATGGTGTTTCAACCAATCAGCTTCTAACTGTAATTTTACAGGCTGTATTTGAAAAATGACAATTAGGAGCTGATTGGTTGGAGCACCATTTAAGATTAGTAATGAGTGATAACAAGCATATCACTCGTTATTAAATAAGGCCATAAGGACCTTATTCCGAGTCAGACATACAGTAGATGCAAGTATCAGATTATTCATCCACAATTTGCATGCTTTTTTTAGGATACAAGCTCATCCTTGTACTTGCAATGGCCCTGCATAGCGGTCAAAAAACCTGATTCTGAGATGTTAGAGGACTATGCATTTGCAGGATGTGTACTGCACATGTGAAGCCCTCCATCTGCGAGTCCGCAGTGCTCCCAGCCGCACCTTGATTGACATGTTGTGGCATTTGGGAGGCGGAGCGGGGGCGTTTCTGGCCAGAGTTCACATTTTCCGGGAAGGACGAGCCAGGGTCTGTGTCGGTGGATGCAGATTTCTTAACATTGCAAGCTGCTTGGACCAAGTCTGGCTGTGGTAAACTGCAGCTACCGCAGCGTGGCGATGGTTGTGATGGTGATCCCATGCTGCAACCTCAGTCACTGCACTGGGATCACAGAGGTTGCAAGAAGGTATCTGTGTCCTACAGACATCTCCTGCTGCATTTGCATTTTAGATGGATGGAGATTGCACAGCTGCTGGTAAGCGGCTTGACAAGTTTACTGTAGTTAGGGGCAAACTGTCTGTAGTATCCACAGAACCCCAAGGACCTTGACTTTCCTGGGTTGAGGCCATTCTGTCACCACTTCTATCTTCTATCTTTGCCAGATCTGTAGAAACTCCGTCCTGGTCCAAACATATCCCATATACTTGACTTTGTTATTACAGAAACTACACTTGTCAAGAGACAAATTGAATCCCTTATTTTATTAAGTGTTCCAGTACCTGGAGGACTCTTTTGTTGTGCTCATCCAATGTCTGATCAAACACGATGAGATTGTTCAGGTGGTCCGTATCTCTCTGAAATTCCTGTCACCCATGACGGTATCCATACATCTCTGGTAAGTAGCTGGGATCCCTGATATTCCTTGTGGAATTCTTTTCAACTGAAAGAATCCAACTGGGCAAATGAAAGCAATTTTCTTAGCATCCTTCTATCTGATCTAGCACAGAAAACCACTTGCTTTCTTGAAGACAGAGAAGGGCTTGGCCCAGTAGTCCACTCACATCCATATTTTCCCAGTCTTCTTTCTAGCCACCACAATAGGAGAAGTGTAGGGGTTTTTTGATTTCTCAATCACATAATTCTCTAGCATCTCCCTTACATGTTCCCAAACATCATCCAAATCAATGAGTGTTAGGCATCTTGACTGTTCTCTGAAAGGTCTGTCATCCATCAGTCTGATATGTTGTTCCACCCCTGTTGCTATGCCCAAATCCCAGTTCTTTGAAGAGGTCAGCCTCCCTTTGCAACATTTGCTCAACAAGCCATTGTCTGTCTTTTTGACTAGCATCACTTCCATCAAAGCATTGGTCAAAATTTCCTATTTATAATGTGGTATCTTGCAAAGAACGCTTTCCCTCTTTCTTATTTAATTTTCTTCTTACAAGCAGCCAGGCAGGTAGTTCCAATAATCACGGGGACATCTTGAGGTTCTACTTCAGTCTCAGGACAAATAAGTGCCACCACCTTTACCTCCTCTTCTACTCCAGCTACTTCCTGTTGGAACTTCAATGGTACAGCGATGTACCCAAGGCAAGGTTAATACTTGTCACTCAGACCCCAGGTGGTCAGTCCACACAACGACTTGATGGGCAAGCTGGACAGATTCTCAGTACCACTTCTTAAAAACAATGGACACCTGTGGACCACTATCTAGCAAGGCCATACAAGGTCGCCTGTTTAGGCTCCATCCCGAGTAATGTTCCCCATAGTGTTAATGATACCTTTCTTTAGAGGGCCAGTGTGGGGTACTCTGGTCCTCCCCATCATGTTTCCAAAGGCTTCCCATCCCTCTGGGGTGATGAGGGAGACCTCCTTCTTTCCCCCTCTGAGGACATTCTCTAGTGAAGTGCCCTTCTTCTCCACAAGTGAAACATTTACGTCAGCTTCTGATTTGTGTTGGGTGTGGGTTCTGTCACTCTACAGTGTGGTCCTTCTGCTGGGGCTGGATCTGTTTCTGCACCTCCAATAGCTGGGCAATCTGTTCACCTTGCTTCTTCACAATCTTCATTAGCTCGGTGCTGGGAATGTCAGCCTCAGGCTTTGGCTGCATGGCCCTGATTTGTTCACCTTCTCTCGGGACTACACTATAGCTTGCTCTTGTTTAACATCCTGTATCAGCTGGTGAAAGGTAGGTGACCTTTTTCCCACTTGAGCATTTATCTTCATTGCTACTGGGACAAAGGGCATTGCTCCCTGTATCAATATCAACTGTTGCATATAGCTGTCTTCCACCTCTGCTTGGGGTATCCATTTCTTTGACATAATAAGATGGATCAGCTTGTCTAGCCGATATACATAACTGGACAATTTCTCCCCTGACTCTTGGCAGGTGTGATGTAGCTGATATAGCAGATCAGTAGAATCCTCTGCTGACCCATATTCCTGATCTAGAGCCTCTAATGAGTCTTGAGCTGTGGCCTGGGAGTATGGCTTGGATTAGTTCTCCCATGCATCCTGTCAAGCTTTCAATGACCTGCTGTCTCTTGTATGGTTCTGAGCAATGCCATTCCTTCAGGTATTGGCAGACCATCTCACTCCATGTTTTGGACTTGCTTTATTCCTGAGAAGATCTGGAGCATTCTGTAGTCTCCTTCATGCTGTGACTTACCTAACTGCTTTATGCTGTGACATACCTAACTGCTCCACCAATTGCTGAATGGCAGTGAGGAACAGTTTGCTTTGAACCTCATCAGTTTTCTTAGTACTAGAGGATGACAGAAGATTATTTTCCCGGGTGCCAAGGTATACTTGTTTGTTAATATAAAGCGGTGTTGATTTGGTGCCGGTCCACCAGCTGATTACAGCTGGTGCACCGGCATGCAGGCATGGAGTGACAATGCAGCCAGTCACAAGACAATCAGAGCTAGCTGACTGAAGCCAATCAGCAGTGGCGGCTCCTGATTGGCTGGTGGTCTGCGAGCTCCAATTGTCTTGCGACCTGTGTGAGATTCAAATTGCCCTTGCGCTGTCTGTCCATGTCTGTTGCTGCTTTTCAGTGCGCCAGCTGTAATTAGCCCGGCACCAAATCCACACCTGTTGGCTGTTGATGACACGCGGGGAGGTGAGAGGCTGCGGGAAGTGAGTTGCTGCGAAGGCATAATGTGTGAAGGGCGTTACTGTGTGGCATAATGTTATAAGGGGCATTACTGTGTAGCACAATGTGTAAGGGGTACTACTATTGTGTAGAATAATGCGTTATAAGGGGTATTACTACTATGTTGCATACTATGTGGTATAATGTGTAAGGGGCATTACAGTGTGGCATAATGTATAAGGGGCACTACTACTGCATAGCATAATGTGTATAAGGGGTACTAATGTGTGGCATAACCTGAATGGGCTCTGTGTGGCATAAAATGAATGGGCTCTGTGTTGGGGCAATTGTATGTGTTTTTTACCTCTGGGGGGTCTCTTTGAAGATCTTGCTATGCAACCAACAAAGTTCTAGTTATGCCCTTGCATGCAAACACAGGGCTGACTAATATATATGGTCATTTTAAAAAGGACTAAAGGTGCTCATACACGGTGCAATTCTTTACATGATTTGGCCATTTTCGATCATTCGCAATAACCATTCGTGTAAAAAGTGGCATATTCCAGTACGATTATGATGACAATGCACGTACCCGGCCTCGTGTATCGGCATCACAGATCAACTGAACCTGCAGAAAGATTTCGACCTATCGTGTAGGATTTGACACACATCGTACAGCGTTTTGCTTGATGTATGATGTGATGTATAATTTACGATGTCCCTGGCCACTCCTCTCCTCCATTTTGTGACAGATGATGGAGTGAAGATATAAGAAGTGAGTAATCGCCTGTATTTTACTATGTACATCCTGAACCTCCAATGTATACAACCCCTGCACCTCCAATGCATATAACCCCTGCCCCACCTATGCATATTAACCATTGCACCCCCAATGCGTATTAACCACTGTCCCACCAATGCATATTAACCACTGCAACCCCAATGCATATAACCCCTGCCCCACCTATGCATATTAACCATTGCACCCCCAAAGCATATTAACCACTGCCCCACCAATGCATATTAACCGCTGCACCCCCAATGCGTATTAACCACTGCCCCACCAATGTGTATTAACCCCTGCACCCCCAATGTTTATTAACCCCTGCATTCCTAATGCATATTAACCACTGCACCCCAATGTGTATTAACCCCTGCACCCCCAATGTGTATTAACCCCTGCACCCCAATGCTTTTTATGACAGTGTAGCACAATGCAAGTTGTCTCCCAATTGTTTAAAAAAAAAAGAAATGTACTATGAAAATAAACTGACACAGGTTTAAAAATTTATTTAGAACACATTAAACTAATTAAAATAATTCAACTCGTAAAACATTCAAACTTAAAATGTAATAAGAACACATTAAAAACATATCAACTAAATAAAATAATTCAACTGTTAAAACATTAAAACTTTCACATTTTAAAAACATTTTTTTTTCTGTTTTCCGACAGAAATGACCAGTGCAAGAGAGCACCAATTTCTCACCGGTTTTCTCGAGCGCTATCGCACCTATGAATGTCTGTGGCACATAAAGGGGCCAGACTACAGCAATAAATACAAGAGAGCTGCTGCAATTGAAGAGCTCGTAACTTTCAGCAAGTCATTCCACGATGAGGCTTCCCCGAAGTGGGTGAAAGCTAAAATACAGAATTTATGTATGGTGTACATCAAAGAATATTAAAAATAGCAGGAGTCGCGGGTATCTGGAGCAGGGGCAGATGAGGTATACACCAGTACCTTGTGGTACTTCGACCTCCTCAAGTTCCTGCATGAGCAGAAGCCGCAGAGAGCTTCACAAGCGCTCATGGTCGAGAGTGTCCCTGAGAAGCAGCAAGAGGACCCTCCTGAAACAGAACAACCATCCTCTTTGGATGTGGTAAGTACAGACGTAGTGCATACACACCATGCCAAATGTTTTTTAAAAGTTCACTAGTCCACTATTGTCCATATCACACTAGCGGATACTGTCCTCCTGCCATGGTAGTCCATTAAAGTAGTCCAGGTATTGCTCCCTGACCTCTTTAGCCTGCACAGTCCCCGATGACTCCACAATTGAAGATGGGGCCACAGAGGGCATTGCAATGTCGCCTGTGGATGGCCCAGGGCACCTGCCATAGCTGTGTCTACTGTCCTAAGGACACTCCAGGTGGCACTGCTGCATAGATTCTGGCTGCAGGGTGCCATTCTAGGCACCCTGCTAGCCAGATGAGGCTAGCAGAAAAAAGCTCAGAGGGCCAGACAAAATGCTTCCGGGGGTCTTATACGGCACCTGGGCCTGAGGTTCCCCACCCCTGGTTTAAGGATAGGCACTAGGGTGAGGGTTAGGCACTAAGATGGGAGGTTTAGAGTGTGGGGAGGTTAGGTTTAGGCTCTAGGAGGTTAGGTTTAGGCACTGGAGAGGGAGGGTTAGGGGTATCAAGAGGGTAAGGATTAGGATACCGACCGATAGGTCTCGGCATCCTAACCCTGTTGGGATGCCGGCATTGGGTTTCTGACTGCTGGGATCCTGAGCGCCAGCATCCTGTACCCAACCCACCTCAACACAATGGCTAGTCTCCTGCATGCCTAGATGGGTTTCCTGTAGTTGGTTGTCTGTTTAATAAGTGCTGGGGTAAGAAGTTCCAGCAGATAGTGAGAAGTTCCAGTACATAGTTATATGTTGCACACGACATGCAACAGTATGCCATCCACTGCTCGTCCTGAAAAGCTTCCACACTCGTCATGAAAGCTTCTCTGCGCTTTCGCTCTATGACCCACATTCTTCTATTTGTTGCAATGCTCATTTTCAAAATAGAAGAACTAGTGGATGATTTCAAGGCTCTGCTCCCCATTTTGGCATTAAGTAGTGTATTAGACCCATCACCTAAAAATTGCACAATCCTCCTCTAGGTAGCACAATTTCACAAGCTGCATAATGCTCTCACTTGCTGTGTCAAAAAACAGTAATCTTCAAAAATTCAGGAACTCCAGGCTACGCAGTGGTAACTCGTTGGCCATAATTGATGCAATGCAGTTAGCAGTCACCACCTTCTCTTTATGATCTCATCTTTGTGAGCCTACAAAAATGTCCATTTCTCTTGACACATACAAGTTTTTTTGTAGGGCAGATACAGGTTCAGTGTGAACGGGGCTGATCCGGGAATAATCCGGGTCGATGGTGCAGTGTGAAAGGGGTCTCAGCCGGCTCTGACACAAGTTGGAACCATGGGCCTGATTCAGCTTTGGAAATAGAGTGAGATTTAGCACTTAACTGATCATCTTGGTGAAACCATGTTGTACTGCAGGTGGGGCAGATTTAAAATGTGCAGAGAGATTTAGATTTGGGAGGGAGGTGTCCAAACTGACATCTAAATTATAGAGCAATAATAAAGCTGTGCAGTATTTGTGGGCTACATGTAAAAGCAGCCAGTATTTACACTACATGCAATAAAATTTACTTTCTCTGCTTTGAATAAACTGTAGTGTGTGAGCTGCATTAGGGACATGTTGCTGCAGGGGTTCCCCTCCCCCTATCCCCTGATACACTGCAGCTGAGGGAGCCATTGACAGTTGGGCTGAGAGAGAATTTGAATCTGCTTGTGCGGTGGGCGGGAAACATCCTGGCACCTAGCCAGAGGCTATATATAGCAGCTCTCACTGACCATGAGGGGAGAGCTGAGGTGACCTTCTGAGCAGCAGGAGCTGCGCTGCCAGAGTGCCGCCTGTCAGGGTGGCAGTGCGGGCAGTGACTTATCGGCTGTTAGAGCTGAAGCACCAGGAAGTTCTGAGGTGCTCGCTGAATGGCCTGGCTGCGGTGCTGCTGGCGACTGTGCTTGTGTATGTGAAGCCGCATCTCAGTGACAACAGCTGGATGAGGAAGGATTCCCAATACCGGCGCATTGCCCTTCTGCCTGCCTATCAGTCAGCCCAGCCCCAAAGCCCTTGTTGGTTAATATGACTGCTCCACAAGTCTTGCCCCTAGGTATAGGCTTCTCTTACTGGCTAATAAATGTAATAAAGGCCAGTCTGCCCTGCAGTCTTTGTAGTGAATGCTGACAGGTAAAAGCAGCCCAGTCCCTCTTGTTTTCCTAAGTGGTTCTCTACTTTATAAGATTACTATACCCCCAATACATCCCTGCCACTACGTAATCATTGCTGCCTGTCAGTTAGAGGATCCAGTTCAACCCTTGCAGCTCAGCTGTGAGACTCCGCCTGCCATTTGGGGGCAGCCCCACTGACATCACTCGTGATGTCAGTGGTGAACTTCCGGCTCTATTAGAGCCGAAAGCTCACTGGGGCTTGCGGCAGATGAGACCCTACCACAAGGGTCTCGTCGCAAGCCCCGATGGTCGCGATGGTTTTGACCATTGCGACCATTAACCTGGCTGCTCGCTAAAGCTGTGGGTGGTCACCCACAGCTTAGCGAGCGGCTAGGAGGCCGGATTTTAAAAAGGAAGCGGCCGCCCTAATTCAGAGCGAACGCTCGCATTTAGCGAGCGGCTCTGATTGAGGTCCTTAGTGCATGTACAATTAACCTAGATATCTGACGATGAAGCCAAGTTGCAACTTTCTCAGAGATATTGTTGCCAGGAAATGACAAAAATTGGGCTTTATTGTCTCAATACTTACTAAACAGTTGAAAACATCAGCCCACCATCTTAACTGAATCGGCCTAAACCATTACAATGGAGAGAGTTTGGAATGAAAATCTGGTAACGTATGGGAGTAAATGATGATCAGCAATTTGCCCCTAAATGCCAGAAAACAGGTGAAAATGGTCGTTCAGACAAATTTGTTAAATGTTTGATCTAAACAATTTGTTCAAACAACAGTTTTTGTCCATTTTCCTGCGTTTGGGAGCAAATTGCTGATTGTCATTTGCTTTCATACCTTACCAGATTTTCATTCAAACGAAGCATCTAGTTGGCTGGTTGGACAGATAATCTTTAGATGTATGGCCAGCTTTAGAGTCAGTGACATCCATCGCTAGTCAGGAGATAAGACTATAAGTAGAGGGACTCCTTTAAGCAGGGTATTACACTAGTTAATTTATGAGAAGGGTGTTTTAACACAGGTGGCTGCAATCATCAATTATGACGGAGGTCCAGGAGCAGAGCATTGTGGACCCAGGTTGGACATGGCATTTTGGTGGAAGATGGGTATTAATCTATTTTGTGGGTCAGTAACTATCCCTCCTGTTTGCAGAGTCAGAAATCCTCAAAACATGACCTGTTTGTTGTTTTTGAGGATATTGGTTGAGCACCCTTGTCCCAGGCCCTCCAACAGGTCCTTCCACCAGGTACAAAATAATCTGCTCCTGGACTTCCCTCTTAATTTATGATTGCAGCCACCTGTGTTAAAATACTCTTCTCACCAATTAAGTAGTTCAACAGAGGTGGCTGTAATCATACATTAAGAGGAAATTCCAGGAGCAGAACATTTTGTATCTGGTGGAAGGTAGTGCCGGCCGTAGGCATTCTAAGGGGTCTATTTACTAAGCTGTGTCAGGAGATAAAGTGAAATGAGATAAGGTGCCAGCCAATCAGCTCCTGACTGTCATCTCACAGGCTGTGTTTGAAAAATGACAGTTAGGAAATGATTGGCTGGCACCTTATCACTCTTCACTCTGCCTCCTAACACTGCTTAGTAAATAGACCCCTAATTAAGTGCCCAGCTGTGGCCACTCCTCGTATGGGCCTTTGCTAACTCATTGCTCCACCTCCATTCGCCTTTGCCGCCCAGTGCCTGTCCAGGCATCAAGAGAAGCAGCAGGCACATTCCCGACTCCCACTCACAGACCTGGCTGAAGAAGAGGCAGAACAGTCAGACCACCACCAGACTAGAGTGAGTCTGTCTTAGCTCAGGCTGGGAGAGGGGCAGGCACTGGGCAGAGAGGGGTGTTGCTGTCTGCTGGATCTCACCAAGTTTGACTCTGAGAGGTGCTGATGGACACTGGGCAAAGGATTGCTGTGCTGCCTGCTTTATGGACAGGGCCAGCCGGGCCATTACGCCATGTATGCAGGGGCCCAAGCTGTAAGGGCGGCCGTGTCATCTCCTGAAAACCCGCCGTGGTCCCCCACAGCCGCCGGCATTACAATGAGTCACACACTGACTTATTATATGCCCCTGTGCAGCCAGCCACCAGTGCCACAGCTGCTGCCTGTCCCCCCATGAGTGACACAGCTTACAAGAGTGAGAGTCTGTGTCCAGCTGGATGGGGAGGAGGGTCCGCGCTCTCCCCTAACCTCTGCTCCTCCCCTTTCCACATTCCAACCCTAGCTTCCTCTCTCTCTGAGGCTATGCTGGATGCCGGGGATCTGACATCATGATCGCATGACCGTCCCCGGCGTTAGGTGGTGTGTAAGGAGGAGTCACCATCACGCACTGCAGTTCTGGCCCCAGGTAAGGAAATTGAAATACCCTGTATATCTGTCACTCTGTCCCTGTCACCCATTGGTCAATCTCTCCCTGTCACCCACTGTTGTCATCCTCTCCCTGTCATTCACTGCTTTCACCCTCTCCTGGCATCATCCTCTCCCTGTCGTCAGTCTTTCTCTGTCACCTAGTGCTTTTGACCTCTCACCAAGTGCAGTCACCCTCTCCCTGCTGTCACCCAGTGCTGTCATCCTCTCCCTGTTGCCACACTCTCCCTGTCACCCAGTGCTGTCATCCTCTCCGTTGCCACCCTCTCCCTGTCACCCAGTGCTGTCACCCTCTCCGTCATCACCCTCTCCCTGTCATCACCCTTTCCCTGTCACTTAGTGCTGTTGCCCTCTACCTGTCGTCACCCTCTCCCTCTCACCCAGTGCTGTCACCCTCTCCCTGTCACCCAGGGCTGTCATCCTCTTCCTGTCGTCACCCTCTCCCTGTCACCCAGTGCTGTCATCCTCTCCCTGTCACCCTCTCCTTGTCGTTACCCTCTCACTGTCACCTTCTCCCTGTCACCTAGTGCTTTGCCCTCTCCCTGTCGTCACCCTCTCCATGTCTCCTAGTGCGGTCGCCCTCTCCCTGTCATCATCCTCTCCCTCTCATCACCCTCTCCCTGTCTCCTAATGCTGTTGCCCTGTCCCTCTCACCCAATGCTGTCACTTTCTCTCTGTCATCACCCACTCCCTGTCACCCAGTGCTGTCACCCTCTCCCTGTCATCACCCTCTCCCTGTCACCCAGTGCTGTCATCCTCTCCCTGTCATTACCCTCTCACTGTCACCTTTTCCCTGTCACCTAGTGCTTTTGCCCTCTCCATGTTGTCACCCTCTCCCTGTCACCTAGTGCTGTCACCCTCTCCCTGTCACCCAGTGCTGTCATCCTCTCCCTGTCACCCACTGCTGTCACCCTCTCGCTGTCACCCTCTCCCTGTCTTCACCCTCTCCCTGTCACCCAGTGCTGTCACCCTCTCGCTGTCACCCTCTCCCTGTCTTCACCCTCTCCCTGTCACCCAGTGCTGTCACCCTCTCCCTGTCACCCAGGGCTGTCACCCTCTCCCTGTCGTCACCCTCTCCCTGTCACCCAGTGCAGTCATCCTCTCCCTGTCACCCAGTGCTGTCACCCTCTCCTTGTCGTTACCCTCTCACTTTCACCTTCTCCCTGTCACCTAGTGCTTTGCCCTCTCCCTGTCGTCACCCTCTCCCTCTCCTCACCCTCTCCCTGTCTCCTAGTGCTGTTGCCCTGTCCCTGTCATCACCCTCTCCCTCTCATCACCCTCTCCCTGTCTCCTAGTGCTGTTGCCCTGTCCCTCTCACCCAGTGCTGTCACCCTCTCCCTGTCACCCAGTGCTGTCACCCTCTCCCTGTCATCACCCTCTCCCTGTCACCCAGTGCTGTCATCCTCTCCCTGTCACCCAGTGCTGTCACCCTCTCCCTGTCATTACCCTCTCACTGTCACCTTTTCCCTGTCACCTAGTGCTTTTGCCCTCTCCATGTTGTCACCCTCTCCATGTCTCCTAGTGCTGTCACCCTCTCCCTGTCACCCAGTGCTGTCATCCTCTCCCTGTCACCCACTGCTGTCACCCTCTCGCTGTCACCCTCTCCCTGTCTTCACCCTCTCCCTGTCACCCAGGGCTGTCACCCTCTCCCTGTCGTCACCCTCTCCCTGTCACCCAGTGCAGTCATCCTCTCCCTGTCACCCAGTGCTGTCACCCTCTCCTTGTCGTTACCCTCTCACTTTCACCTTCTCCCTGTCACCTAGTGCTTTGCCCTCTCCCTGTCGTCACCCTCTCCCTCTCCTCACCCTCTCCCTGTCTCCTAGTGCTGTTGCCCTGTCCCTGTCATCACCCTCTCCCTCTCATCACCCTCTCCCTGTCTCCTAGTGCTGTTGCCCTGTCCCTCTCACCCAGTGCTGTCACCCTCTCCCTGTCACCCAGTGCTGTCAACCTCTCCCTGTCATCACCCTCTCCCTGTCACCCAGTGCTGTCATCCTCTCCCTGTCACCCAGTGCTGTCACCCTCTCCCTGTCATTACCCTCTCACTGTCACCTTTTCCCTGTCACCTAGTGCTTTTGCCCTCTCCATGTTGTCACCCTCTCCCTGTCACCTAGTGCTGTCACCCTCTCCCTGTCACCCAGTGCTGTCATCCTCTCCCTGTCACCCACTGCTGTCACCCTCTCGCTGTCACCCTCTCCCTGTCTTCACCCTCTCCCTGTCACCCAGTGCTGTCACCCTCTCGCTGTCACCCTCTCCCTGTCTTCACCCTCTCCCTGTCACCCAGTGCTGTCACCCTCTCCCTGTCACCCAGGGCTGTCACCCTCTCCCTGTCGTCACCCTCTCCCTGTCACCCAGTGCAGTCATCCTCTCCCTGTCACCCAGTGCTGTCACCCTCTCCTTGTCGTTACCCTCTCACTTTCACCTTCTCCCTGTCACCTAGTGCTTTGCCCTCTCCCTGTCGTCACCCTCTCCCTCTCCTCACCCTCTCCCTGTCTCCTAGTGCTGTTGCCCTGTCCCTGTCATCACCCTCTCCCTCTCATCACCCTCTCCCTGTCTCCTAGTGCTGTTGCCCTGTCCCTCTCACCCAGTGCTGTCATCCTCTCCCTGTCACCTAGTGCTGTCACCCTCTCCCTGTCATCACCCTCTCCCTGTCATCCTCTCCCTGTCACCCACTGCTGTCACTCTCTCCCTGTCACCCAGTGCTGTCACCCTCTCCCTGTCACCCAGTGCTGTCACCTTCTCCCTGTCATCACCCTCTCACTGTCACCTTTTCCCTGTCACCTAGTGCTTTTGCCCTCTCCATGTTGTCACCCTCTTCATGTCTCCTAGTGCTGTCGTCCTCTCCCTGTCATCACCCTCTCCCTGTCTTAGTTCTGTTGCCCTGTCCCTCTCACCCAGTGCTGTCACTTTCTCCCTGTCATCACCCTCTCCCTGTCACCCAGTGCTGTCACCCTCTCCCTGTCATCACCCTCTCCCTGTCACCCAGTGCCGTCACCCTCTCCCTGTCCTCACCCTCTCCCTGTCAGCTACTGCTGTCATCCTCTCCCTGTCACCCACTGCTGTCATCCTCTCCCTGTCACCTAGTGCTGTCACCCTCTCCCTGTCATCACCCTCTCCCTGTCATCCTCTCCCTGTCACCCACTGCTGTCACCCTCTCCCTGTCACCCAGTGCTGTCACCCTCTCCCTGTCACCCAGTGCTTTCACCTTCTCCCTGTCATCACCCTCTCACTGTCACCTTTTCCCTGTCACCTAGTGCTTTTGCCCTCTCCATGTTGTCACCCTCTCCATGTCTCCTAGTGCTGTTGTCCTCTCCCTGTAATCACCCTCTCCCTCTCATCACCCTCTCCCTATCTCTCTTAGTTCTGTTGCCCTGTCCCTCTCAACCAGTGCTGTCACTTTCTCCCTGTCATCACCCTCTCCCTGTCACCCAGTGCTGTCACCCTCTCCCTGTCACCCTCTCCCTGTTGTCATCCTCTCCCTGACACCTAGTGCTGTCGCCCTCTCCCTGTCACCCACTGGCTGTCTCCCTCTCCCTGAATACGTATCTTAGGGTGTAATTGTAGCTTAGCACCCAGGGTTTTCCTGCTATATAGGGGCCCTATTACACTTCATACATTTTTCATGTGGTGGCCTATGTGTGTGTTTTTTTCATGCAAATCCTATGTGTTTTATTACTTTTATGTGGGTGCTAATGTGTGCGTTTTTTTTCTCATGTGGGGGCCCATGTGTGTGTTTTTTTTCTGCAAAGCCTATGTGTTTTGGTTTTTTTACTTTGAAAAAGGGGCCGAAAAAAATCAAACTCGGGGTACAAACTTAAAAACTAGCAAAATAAGCTTTTGGGGGGTCTGGAAACATGGGGGAGGTGTTTTTTTGATTGCAGGTGCATTTTTTTTCCATTTATTAAAACTTCACTATTGCGACTTTTAACCATGCTGCACCCATTTTCATGTACCCCAAATTTGCTGGGACTAGTTATTTTCTCCCAAAAAACCTGCTACATGCTATTCTTCACCACTTGTGCAAAGATGCTAATTAGCAGCTATAGAAAGCATTAAGTACCCCAAAAACCTTCAGCAGGGCTATTCGGAGGCATCTAGACTGATCCCCAATGTTAGTGCATCTTTTGGGGGGTGTAAGGCTGATTTCCATAAATCTGACAGCACTTTTCGCCTGTTTGCGTTTTCGCGTCTTTTGGAATTGAATAGGGTGAAAAGCGGGAACGCCCACAAAGTGTTTTCGTGTCCAAAACACGCGAAGTCGACGAAAATTACATTCCGCCGACGGCTGCCAAATTATCGCAGTTAATTGAATATGGCCCTATGTTGTTTGCTGGCCCTGTAGATGTCGGCATTATGACATAAGATGCACTTTGTATGGCACATATTATAGCTGTTATGCCCTCTTCATGGACTGACCACACTTGCTTAAAAATCAAACATTTGGAAACCCCCCTCTAGAAATCCTGCATTTGCCCCTGAATACACTTCAGTACATCAAAGCAGGGCCCTCCCTATTCTTTGTTTTCATGTCTGCATTTAATTTGTCTACCTAGTATGCTCCTGTTAGTATCAGGTTTATTGAAATGTAGTAGTAGTTACTGGTACAGCCATGCGCACAGTTACACACTTAGAGGGGTATTCAATATGAAACGTAAACTTCGCTGTCGAAGTTTATGTTTCATATCGGAGCTTTTACCTGGGATAAAGTATCGGGCGCGCGCCCGCTTATCCCCGTATTCAATATGAAACCTACGAAAACGGGAGCCTGCGAAGTGGGATTTGCATTAAATTCCGAAATTTTCCTTAAAAAAATTGTAGGACCCCCCTAAAGCTGTAAAAACATGGGGGCTCACTATGGGTACCCCCGTTTTAGCCTGCAAATGAAAGTCGGGGATTTAAATAGCTGCGGCAGGTGTTTTTTTCCCGACATTGAAGAAGTGATGCAGAAGAGCACTTAGGTTTTTTTTTCGTTTTTTTAAGTGGTCCCATCAAATTTGGTTTACATGAAAATGGGTACTAGCATATTTTTATGTCCCTAAAGTAATTTTTTTTTTAAATTCTGCAACTGTGCACCTGCCGCTATTAATCTATTCTAGAAAACATCTGCCACATATTAGCAGAATAGCCCTGAACCTATTTCCCTATTGTTAAACAAATTTTTCCCATTTTTTTTTTTAACCCCAATTTTTAAATCAAGTTTTTGGGGTGTCCCTATTTTTATTTTTTAATTTTTTTTGACAGTTATTTTTAAAATGTCATTCTCAGGGGTGCAGGCTATTTTTTTTAAGCCTGCACCCCTAAACCCCAATTCTGCATTTTTTTTCGCCACCTATTCAGTGGTGAAAAGTTATTCCCTTTTTTTTCCAAAGACTTTTCGAACCTGCGAAAAGTCTTTGAAATTGAATACAGTGTAAAACTAAAACCTGCGATAATGACGTCATAGGTGCGATATTAACGCAAAAAACGGACTTATCGCTCCATATTGAATTCCCCTATTAATCAGGATGGAGCAGAGCTTGAGAGGAACATACAGAGCTCCAGCCTGTGATGTATGAAGGTAACACTGCAGGCATACACAGGATAATGTTCATGTCCCACTGTGGTTCTCATACACAGGGACAACATGGTGCCGGCATGCGCAGAAGACCAAACAGCAGCCATCTTGGTAAAGTAGAATGCTTCAAGTAAGGAGCATTCATGGAGGTAGCGCAGTAGCACACTCCATATTTCAATCGGTACAGTAATAGCCCAACTCTTGCCTGGTATTGACAAGATGGCAGAGTTAAAGAAAACATTTGAAACAAATAACACTTTCTTGCCACCCTAACGCTGGCTAGACCTCACTAGTCACCGGCCAACTGGTTCAGCTTTGGTTGCCCTGTCTACAGGAAACAGAAAGCTTATATAGAGCTGAGTTCCACCCCAGCTCTGACTCGATTCATTGTCAAGTTTTCCTAACAACTTTCTTGTTCCCTACATAAGGCTGACTAGACCAAAAGCTGTGGTTGTTTTCCCTGCTGGAGACATAGGGCCCCATTTATCAACACCAGCGCAATTTTTCGTTTAGTATCACAGTGATACAAACCACTGGTATTTACCAATACTTACCCCTCCGGTGAGGTCCAGCGACATCCAGCCAAGCATTCCTCATCTGCGAGGCTGTCCGCCGGGCTGTTGGCATCCTAACGCTGCTATCAACGGGGGTCTTGTGTAATGCACATGCGCGATGGTCTGCCTGTACATGTACATGACACGGGGACCCGGCAGTGTTGTGAAGGCTTCCAGTGCCGGCAATGGGGACCGCATCGCTCTCACCATCTAAAGATCTTAGAATCTTAGATTACCGCTGTTTGTTAAATCCAGAAAGGATTATATAACCCTTTTAGCCCCCTTTCCACCCCGCCCCCATAATTACCCCGTTCCTCTTCTGTGGGGCTAGGTCTGTCCTGTCTCTCTTGCCGTGGGAGTGATTAGAGCACGTGCTCTGGCTGCCATGGCCACTCATTGCAGAGACGGGACAGACCATAGGGAATTATTCTATAAAATATTGTTAATAGTTATTTATGTAGCATATACATATTACACAGTGCATTACAGACAATATTAGTCATTCACATCAGTCCCTGCCCCAGTGCAGCTTACGATCTATATTCCCTATCCTATATACCCACATACACACTAGCTGTATTTTTTGTCAGAAGTAATTTAACCTACCAATCTATTTTCTGGATTGTAGAAGAAACTGGAGCGCCCAGAGGATACCTATGTAAACACTGGTAAAACATACAAACTCCACACAGATAGAGTACTTGTTAGACTCAAACCCATGGTCTTAGTGCTTTGAGCCAGCAAAGCAAACCATTGCACCATTGTGTTGCCCTGTGCTTATCATATGCTGCCTTTTGAAAGTAAACACATACTTATACATAAAGTGGGTCTGGATACTTAGATAATGCAAGACTGTGTAAGACACCATACAGTACTGTATGTGTATGCTTAGGTTTGTACAGGGGCCTACTGGGGATTTCCCAAGTATCCCAATGGGTCAGTTTGACACTGTGCTGTATACATAGGATAGGATACTAATGCACATTAAAATTTGCTTTCTGTCCACATAGATATCAGAAATATATAATTTGTGTAGCAAATTTAGAACAGGTTCTATACTTTCTAAAGTCCCTAGAATGAGATGTAGTTCCTGGCTGTCGGCATCCCAATGGTAAGTATTGGGGTTAGGGGGAGGCACTAGGGGGAGGGTTAGGGTTAAGCTATGGGGGGGGGATAACGTGTAGATTTAGGCTGCAAGGGGGGGGTTAGGTTTAGACTGTGGGGAGGGAGGGTTAGGTTTAGACTGCGGGGAGGGAGGGTTAGGATACTTACCTGCAGGTGTCGGTATCCTGACCCTGATTTTGAATGATCCCGAGTGCCAGCATCCCGTACCCAACCCCCTAGAACACTGTGATCGGATACAGGGCAGGTGCACATTGTTCTCCAATATTCTACCGTGGTAGGACACATGCATGTTTTATGCTATATTAGCGATACAAAGCTGTTACAACTCTCACCGCTCTTTATTTGGATGCAACAGATTCTTTTTTACCTGGAATAATGCCATGTCCAACATCTTTGTGTATGCATCCACAACCTTTATAGACCATCAACACAATATTAGTTAGTGCTTTGCACTGAGCATATTCTTGTCCATGTATGTGTCAGAAGAAAGCAGCAGGCCCCTCCAAGCCTGACAAAGTATGATTTATTATACAGGTACTCAACAAAAACTCCCAGGTGTCAGATATAAGCAGATATACTGTATGTTGCTCCGTTAACGAACATGAAATAGGAGAACGGCACAGAAAGGATTGTTAGCGGATTGCCCTTTTAACCACTGCTCATTATCACTTTTCTACCAATGTGGTGCAAACGGCTTTACATGACTGCCCTTCTTCAGATGTCTCAGAAGCCAAGAGTAACAAAGAATTAGGCGAGACTTAATGAACAACAACAGATAGCAAATGATTGAGATTACTTCACTCAACTGCCCACATTCAGCAAACGGGACAAGTGGTCATGTGAATAATCTCAAACATGCTATTATAATTAGGCTGAGTAAATATAATAAGTACACTAGGCACACTTGTACATTGATCATTTAATCAATATATCATAAGTCGGTTCTTCAGTAGTAAAAGAGAATATGTCATAGGACTTAATATACATGTCACTCTAGAAACTGAGATTTAATGGACTTCAGGACTGCTGAGATCCAATATTTTTCCTCTCCTCTTCTGTGCTCTTGCCATCTGAGATCCCCCTTACTCCTTTGACTATTAATAAACTTCAGGATGCCATTGCAAGCAACATCCAAGAGTCAAATATACTGCACTTTGCATCAGCACTTTGTGCTGTGCAGACACCCCAGTGCACACGTCCTTCCTTCTGCTGCTGGTCCCTGCAAAGCAGGATCCCAAGAAACCAAGACAGGAGATCCACCAAGAGAGGGACAAATAGATTAATACATTATTACAGAAGGAAGATTAATACAACTGACTTTGCAATTTGACCTCCCAAATCCTACGCCAAGGTAAGAATTATAGTAACACAGCAGCTGTGAGCTAATCGGAAAAACATTACGTGAAAATGTTTGTATAAAAAATACGTTTATGTTATAATATGAGAATGCTATAATAGGAAAATGAACACATTTATTTATAAAGTACTGAAATGCTTGGGCTGAAACTGAAGCTGTGTGCAAGGGAATACTGCTGAGGCTGCAAGGCAAAATGCTGGAGTATGGGATGAATATAGACTGCAGCCAAATGCTCCTTGGGTAACGTAAGACCCCTGGAGAGGTTTCCTCTAGGCTGGCTCAATTCTCTGTAGACCTTTTAATGCCCTGTTGAGATTGAGACCTGACTTTTTGTACTTTGCTGTTTTGTGTTGTTGCCAAGAATGTCATGATATTTATACCACAAAAACTTTTCGATTTACACAGTGATTTGTCTGGAAACGCTGTTTATATGCGGCTAAAATGAACTGGGTACTTGGTGTCTCTAAGACGTTATTCTGGGTAATTATCGATCTGTCTAATAAAAATGTTCAATCTTAGTATGTATTTTAGAAACATTGTAGCAATAAGCATATTTTTATTTTCAATAAAGTGGTACAGTATATACTGATTTTTATTTTTTTTATTACTTTTTTGTATTTATTTTTGTAAATTATTTAAACAAGTTTTTAAATAATTATTTAGCATTCACTAATTTCTAATATGTGTCCACAATTGTAAAAGCAATTATTCTAATAGGTCATATCCTCTAAAGTCACTTTAGAAACAATGTAACATCTATTATGGGCATTTTATTACTATACAGATCATATTTAGGCAGGATAATATTTCTGGCTTCCCAGGTCTTGGCAGGGTAGTTAGTTTAAATATTGTTCAACCTGTCTCTGAAACTTTCTTGTATTTGATCAGGGTTATTACAGACACATAAACCCCTGAAATTGTGAGTATATTACATTTTATAGCAATTGATTTAGTCATTTATTTAATTGAAGTCTATCACTCTGTCTTGTTGCATTTATCGTCTCAGAAATCTTTCTACATAAGACTCTAATAACCGATTCTATGTTTCTACCAATAAATTGTGCATTTTATCATTTAATCTACAGTATTCTACAAATGTTACATTTTACATTTCACAATTTTGAGTTTAACTGTGTTGTGTAGGCTGTCAGAATTCTGCTTTGCCACTTTACATCCTTTGACAGGATTTAACGGTACAATAAAACATTTCAAACATCATGACAAGCCCAGCTGAGCTTTCTGGTGACATTTTAAACCACGTGTGTGTCAGCAATGACGTTATATCGTCGGTCTTTGATTAAAAATACACTCTGTTTTTATGGCTTGAACTTTGTGTTGCTGGCTACTGAGGAACCTGCACAAGTTTTATTACAGCAAGTACAGTTTAAAAAGAATATAGCGCATGCAATATACATATATAACGAGCAGGGCCCTCTTACCTTTATGTCTGTTATTCCCCGGTCTCATTTTATTATTGCTTTGTTCCAAATTGTAAAGTGCAATTGAATATGCTGGTGCTATAAATAAATGATAAATACATTGTAAATACAAGTGCATTATTATTATAATATATTCCAGGATAGCTCCTGATAAACTCCCAGTTTATTGATGTTTATAGATATTTTAAAGTACCCCTTCAAGAAATATTGCCAGCTTTAGTTATCTGTGTGCAAGCTATTAAAAGCTATTAAGAGGACATTACACTAAAATGTTACTTTATATTAAAGAAAGTAAATGCTTTATAGCTCACTTTTTGCTAAATACATCAAAGGTACTCCAACAGCTGTTTGTAAAAGATGTGTTGTTCTACAGTTATTGCTTGATAGTGATAAAGAAGTGATCTGCAATTGTTACTTGGCAATATGGCCACTAGGGGTGCTGTCCCTTTGGAATTCAGCAACATGCCAGCACCGACTTGAACTAATGTAAGTATACAGTATGCAAAGAATAAGATCCCGATGAAGAATGACTTATTATATCCATGTATTTACCAAAGAAGTATGAAAAGTACAGTAATTAAAACAAGTATTTATCAATCTGACCTGGTTAAGGTTATAAAGAACTAGGCAGCACAGACGATGTAATGGTTAGCATTACTGCCTCACAGCACTGAAGTCGTGGGTTTGATTCCCACTACGGCCCTAACTGTGTGGAGTTTGTATATTCTCCCTGTGATTGCGTGGGTTCCCTCCAGGTATTCCAGTTTCCTCCCACAATCCCAAAATATACTGGTAGGTTAATTGGCTCCAACAAATTAACCCTAGTGTGTGTGCATGCAGGGGCGTATCTACCCATTGGCCAGGATGGCACTCGCCAGGGGCGCCGACCAAAGGGGGGGGCACCATCCGGAAGTGCCACCAACAGCCAAGGGGTGGACAAGTCCCCCGGTCCCACAAGTGTAAGGCAGACCGCAGTGAGAGCGGTCTGCCCTACACAGTTTACAAACACACAGCCGCCAGCGGCTGCGTTGTCCGCAGAGGGAGCCGGCTGGAGCTCACTAATGAGCACCGTGTGCTGGGAGGGACGTCATGACGTATGACGTTTCTCCCATGCAGGAGAAGAGCGGGTGGGACTCTGACTGGACAGCGGCGGTCGCGTCAGGAGCGGGGATCAGGTAAGTTATATATTTTTTTCTTTGTGTGTGTAGGGGGGGGCACTGAAATAGGGGGTGGCTCCTACTGGAGGCAATTTATGGGGGGCTGCCCGCTACTGGGGGCTCTGTATAGGGGTGGCCACTACTGGGGGCACTCTATAGGGGTGGCCACTACTGGGGGCACTGAAATAGGGGGTGGCCGCTACTGGGGGCACTTTATGGGGGGTGCCTGCTACTGGGGGCTCTGTATAGGGGTGGCCACTACTGGGGACAATTTAGGGGGGTGGCCACTACTGGGGGCACTGTATAGGGGTGGCCACTACTGGGGGTAATTTAGGGGGGTGGCCACTACTGGGGGCAACTTAGGGGGGGTTGCCACTACTGGTGGTACTGTATAGGGGGGACTACAACTGGGGTCTACTACTGGGGGCAATGCATCATAGGGGGATTGCTACTGGAGTGTTACTACTGGGGGCACTGCATAGAGGGGGGCGCCAGTCCATTACATTGCCAGGGGCGCTTGGTTCCGTAGATACACCCCTGTGTGCATGTGATAGGGAATATAGCTTGTACGCTCCACTGGGGCAGGGACTGATGTGAATGGCCAATTCTTCTCTGTAAAGCTCTGCGGAATATGTGTACGTTATATAAATAACTGGTAATAAATAAATAAATAAATTAACTTTAATCTGACATGGTGAAGGTTATAAAGAACTAGATGAACTTGATTGTGTCCAACTGTTTTTGAATATCATGGCAGGCAAACTGGGGCGTCTTAAGAGAGGAGGGGGCCCGTGTGCATTCCCCGTCCGGGGCCCACTCCTCTCTCCCCGCCAGCTGGCAGCTGACTGATGCGGCTGGCCGGCCAATGCAGCATCAGTAGACTCTGGGCAGTAGAGTGTGCCCAGAGTCTACTGCGCATGCGCAGATCGCTGGGGAAATGGTGTGGTGCCATTTTCCTGGCGATTTCCTCACTGCACATGCATAAAACGCCATAAAAATGGCCACGGTGGTCATTTTCCGGCGTTTTCAGCAGCGCTGAGACACCCAGCGCGGGATCTCGGAGAGGTAAGTATTAGATAATATGGGTGCAGTGTGTGTGGTGTGGGCCACCCATGGGCCCATGTGCTCCGCACACCCTGCACATTATAGATATGCCCCTGAGGCATACACCAAAATGGATGCTTAAATTTCAAACTGAAACTTAAGTACTAATCTAGTCTGCCATTTTTTAACATTTTGGTAACCTCACCCCTATATGATCATTAGTTCTTTGTAAGGATATTATAGAAGCATAATATCCTTACGAAGAACTAAGGACCAGATATGCGCACTGTTGCACATTGCTATTCATACTGTAAGAGGAAGGCATGAATTTATGGAACTTTTTACATCCAATATAAATATTAGAACTCATCTTGCTCTTAAGATGTGCCATTGTAGCCGAAGAAAAGTGAAAATATGAAAAACAAGCAAATATATTGCCTTGAGCAATAATTATGAACCCCTTTTTCTTTTTTTTGTCACAGCGTTTCACTGTATTTAAGGACTAAGTGAGAGTAATTTTCACAGAGAACACAAGTTTCATCTGTATAGATGAATGTTGACATGCTTAGATGGTAGCACAAGCCCATCCACAGCTGCAAAATGTAGGCCTCAATTCAATGTATCCAGTCTGCCAAATTCAATACAGGTCTAGTGATCCAGCCATCAGACCAAATGAACGGAGAACGGAAATATAACAGGATTTGGTCTATCTGTCTATCTGTCTATCTGTCTGTATATCATTCTTCTCAACTTTTGGTTACTAGGATTCGGGAAAAGAGGTGTGACCACTCATATTGGGGGCCAGACAAACACTTCCAACACACTGAACCACCCCTTGTCCCAATCCCTTACTTTTCAATGCCGTGCACAACATGGCATTTGTGCTCTGCAGATGAGAACAGAACATGCCTCCCCAATTGTCAGCTGGATCGGGACAAAGCTGTCCCTATCGGGAAGGAAGAATAGAGCCCTGAAATCAGGACTGTCAACAGGGATGTAGTGGTTAGGTCACTATTTACAATGTCGACATTCATGATGTTGACACCATAATTTTAAAATGTTGATAGGCAACATGTTGACATCAGAATGTCATCATGTGAAATGTTGACCTTAAAATTAGGCTGCGGGACTTGAGGCTTAGGCACTAGGGGGAGGTTAGGGTTAGGCTACAGGGGGGCGGTTAGGGTTAGACACGGGGAGGTAAGGATTAGGGTACATTGGGGGGGAATTAGGGTTAGGCACTAGAGGGACAATTAGGGGTAGGAATTAGAGTGGACGCTGAAGCATCAGATGACGTGGAAGCCACGCTGCAGCCACTGCAGTTATCGGTAGCAGCTAAGTAACAGCTGGCCGACTAGGGACAATATGTTGACATTCTAACATGTTGACATTTCATCAGTGTCTACATGATGAATGTCAATATGGTCAATGTTGACATTATGATCATATCGACATTATGAATCATACCACAACCGTCTTAACCGTGGCAGATGGGAGGTATGTTTATAATTTATATTAGCAGCTTTATAGCATTTGAAAATGTCTAAAGTCTAATTTACGTGAACAACATTATTGTAGTCAGGCCTCCACTATATGTAGCTAACCTATAAAAACAGATGACCTATTATGGAAAGAGTACGTCTTTATTGTTGAACCTTATTTATCATTATGACATACATAAGTGGCTGACCTATCATTAACACAGATGATTGAATTATAAATACAAGTAGAAAATATAAAGGGGTGGCTGTAGGCTACACAGGACCAAGGGCAAAGTTGAAGAATCTGCCTTATCTGGTTAAACTGTACATAAAACCTACAACATGTGTACAGGACAAGAGCGATGGAAATGCCCAATTGGCCTGACTCCTAAAAGAAGAACATGTGCTGAAGATAGCCCCAAGTAAAGAGAAAAAGAGAAATAGTACTGAGCATTTCTTCATGGTACGAATTAGATGAAATACTGAAAATCACAGCCACCATAGACAACAAGATATTAAGGGGTAAATTTACTAAAGTGAGAGTTTTTAGAAGTGAGTTTTAGAAGAGATGTTGCCCATAGCAACCAATCAGATTCTAGTTATTACCTTCTAGAAGGTGCTAGTTAAATGTTAAGTAGAATCTGATTGGTTGCTATGGGCAACATCTCTTCTAAAACTCACTTCTAAAAACTCTCACTTTAGTAAATTTACCCTTAAGTGGTACTGAGCAATTGTTCACTTGTACAGATTAGCAAATTACTAGAATATCAGACATCCAGTTGATAAAGAAAAGTTGTACTCTACAGAAGTGGAACTGATGCAGAAAATAGTGCAGGGGACCAAAATAGCTTCCCGGAAAAATACTGAGCTGGCCGATTAAAATATGCATTGTATCAATAAATTATATATAAACGGTTACATAGATACATGTGGTATATAACTAATGAATGTGCTGTATGTAAGACAATGATAGAACATATAACTCGAAGATAAACAATTTAGAAAAGATTGTCTAAATAACCAGTACCATACATCGCTTGGTATTTCTATATTAAATACTCATTCCTAATATCCTTTACATTGTCTCTGAACAGAAAAAGCTACACAAATTGCAGTGATGCCATTGTCAGGAACTCCAGCACCAAACAAGAGGAAAAAGTCCACAAAAATCATCATGGAGCTTAATGGTAAGTGTATATATTTCATATTTCGTGACCAAATATATTATTTCCTGGGGACACAAGATAAGGATTATACTGTACTGTGCACTCATTTCATATCACTTTCCTATTATATTAGAGATATTGGATATTAGGCATTTACTCATAGTTGCTGACTATGAGCCGTATTCAATTTGAGCCGAGCCGCGATACTTTTTCGCGGCCCGGACTATTCGCCTACTTCGCCTGTTCTGCAGGCGGAAAAGTATCGCGCTCGTGCCCGCTTTACCCTGTATTCAATTTGAAAGTACGTGAAAAATGGGACCCGGCGAAACTTGAACAGGCGGAAACATTTGGGGAAATCAGCCTGACATCCCCCAAAAGATGCTCTGACATGGGGGTTCCCTATGGAACCCCCCGATTTGGCTTGCTGAAGGTATTTTAAACAGGCTCAATAGCTGCTAAATAGCGTTTTTCTATACGTGGTACAGAATAGTATTCAGGAGTATTTTTTCCTGTAAATAACTTCTCCCATCAAATTTGGGGTACTTGAAAATGGGGGTCAGCATATTTAAAAGTTGCTAAAGTGAAGTTGAAAAAATTGTGAAAAATCCACCTGCTGCAAGCACCTGCAATCAAAAAAACACTTGGGGCATACTTGGGGACCCCCCCAGAGTCAAGTTCGCTAGTTTTTAACTTTGTACCCCAACATTTTTTTATTTTGCCCGCAAAGTGATTTTTTTTTTTTTGATGCAGTGTACCTTTGGGGGACTGTCTGAAGGCTGCACGGGGGTTCCCGCAACGTTGCACCCCAAAACCCCAATTCTGCACTTTTTCCGCCTGCTATTCATAGGCGAAACTTTTTCGCCTAGTACATTGCATTGACTTTCCGCCTAGGCGTAAAGTCTTTCAAATTGAATACGGGATAAAAGCAAAACAGGCGAAAATGACATCATCGGCGAAAAAGTATCGCGGATCCGGACTTTTCGCCTCATATTGAATACGGGCCTATGTGGGAACTCCTCTCCTGGCCCAGCCCCAACTTCTAAATGTCAATAGTCACAGCATTGTATAGCAGGAGGTGTGGTCATATTGGGAAGTGTGGCCAATCGCTTCATCACAGCCCACCCACTTCAGTACAGAAGATTAGGGACGGCTATCAGTGCGGTTTCTTTACCGTTGTAAAGGGCGGGGGCACTTTAGTCAGTCACAATGGCTAGTTAAAATCATTTAATTAGTTACCCTCTGTGCCACAAGCATCTTGCTCACATTGAGAATTCTGCATTCACTTAGGAAATACAAACTTTTGCTCAGTATAAGATGAATATGTTCTATTACTAGTTAGAGATTATATTTTATTATACTATACCACCCACCCATGAAGAAGTACAGATATACATTTCATAAGTAGTAAAGAAAATAATTTTGATTTACAAATAAATATTTCCCAATGCTCAGGTCTCTGTGGTCCCTCCCTAAATCTGATGGTGCCACATGCTTTCTGTAAGTGATGATGTTCTCACTCATACACAAGATCACTCAGCACTACAAATTATCAAATGATGTTCTTTATGTGGCTTTGTCACCACGATCTCCGGCTGTGCACATTACTGAGAAATAAAGTAGCAAATTCTCAATGGGGTGCAAAGAAAAATCAGTGAAGGTGGATAGTTGCTACTGTTCTGGTCTTTACATGCATATCGCCTGTAAGTAAAGCTCCCGTGATTGCTGTAAAAAGATTTAATGAAAACCTCTCACAAGCTGCAGTTTGCATGCTGGCGGGTATAATAACCATGACCTAGACAGGGCCAGATAAAGCCTTCAGGACACCCGAGGCACATGGGGTTAGGCTCCTACTCATACAGAACTTCCCTCTCTTGTTAGCATTGGCCCACTCGGTCATCTAGCCCACCCCCACTTGTCATCCAGCCCAACCTCCTCTCATCATCTTACTCGCCCCCACTCGTCCAACCTTAAAGCTGTGTACACACTAGGGCAACTGTGCTATATAACGGTTGGTAAGTGCATACACACTTACCAATCATCGGCCCGATGCGTCATGTCTGACGTCACAACTGGGCGGGCATTTACATGTGATGTCAGTCACCGGCAACAAGTGAACGGGGGGTCGGCTGACCACCTGTACACACAGCACTATGTGCCTATATTTCTGCAGATATATTGGTCATCGGCTGTGCTGCACAGTCAACACGATATGTCTGTGAACGATGTCGCTCACAGACACTTCGCTGGTACACACTTGCCGATGCACCCACGATATATATATATATAAGATCACATACGGACCAGCACTCTTGTATCTGAAATCGTTGTGCTCTGGTGCCTTCTGGAACCAAAAGCAGTACCAACTTTGACAAGGGGCGGTAGTGCCCCAAAATGTTGGTACTGCTTTTTCACTACACGTGAATACACGATTTATTTGTGCCGCCATTTGTGTATGCTGACGATCTATATAATATATATAATTATATATATAATGAGATGCTGGCGGCACTCAGAAGACTTTTAGCAAACAATGAAAAAGTGTACTTTAAAGCACAGTTTTTCATTGTTTGCTAAAAGACTTCTGAGTGCCGCCAGCATCTTATTTCTATATTGTGGGGGATTCACACCCCACAGGAGGGCACCGGGAGCAAGCTTTTCCCATATTGGAGGGGAGTGTCGGACGGAACTTGTACATATATATATATCACAAGTGGTTAAGTGAAATAAAAACATTATTAATGATAACAAATATGTACTGTAGTATAATCCAATGCAATTATAACAAATAGAACTTAGAGGACATATTGGGAGATATATTTCCTGTAGTGCAGACTGAGAGACTGGAGCCAGGATCTGTTCAACAATTTCTAAATGACTAAAAAGAAGTGGTTATGGTCCCTTAACGCTACAGTAGTTATGAACCTTTGGTAATGCGTTATATATAACATGCTTAGAGATAATACTGTCTAGGAAGACTCTTAATTAGGAAAGTATAAATTATTACTACAATAATTGTTTTAGCTTCAAGTGAAGGAGAACAGGATGTCTCCAGACTGAATTTGGGAAAGAAGATCAGTGTCCCCAGGGATATTATGCTGGAGGAGCTTTCTTTATTGAGTAATAAGGGCTCCAAGATGTTTAAACTACGTCAAAAGAGAGTGGAAAAATTCATCTACGAGAATAATCCTGACGTGTTCTCTGACAATTCCTTGGTAAGTTAATGAAGAATTGCTTATTGTCATTACTTTGTGGCATCCAAACTCTTGAATTTGAAGGTTCTCGGCTTGAACATCTGAATAACGCGTATCTGGATAAAATCATGTCACATTTATGCTGTTGTCTTTTACGAGTGCAAAAGTTATACCTTTGATATGCCAGTTAGTACAGGGACGCCATATCAGGATGTCGTTACCAGTACAGAAACATCAACAAAAAAAATCATAAAATAAAACATATTTCTATACATGACATTGTTTGTGTTTGTGCAGGTTTTATTATTCATTTCTAGTTTAATTTTTAGCTTATTTTTTTACAGAACCAGGAGTGTTTTATTAATGCAATGGGTCTGTGAGCAAAAGTAGTGCTTCAGTCCACATGGTTATCTACTGTATATTCATCACTCCCCTTCCTTAAACATCTGATTGGTTAATCTGTGCTAGCTGCCCAATCCAATTGCCTAGGTTTGAACTTCATCAGGTTGACGCACTGTCACACAATCCCATAAAACCGGGACACTCTTAAATTCTACAGGTTCTGGGAATGAGGGGCTGGCAGCTGGCTCCATACACTGTCACACTGTTATCTCTTCCAAAGAGCTGTGTTATATTGCTTTTCCAACAGCCGCATATATGAAATTACGGAGTTAGTCAGCCCTTTGTGTTTGCATGATAAATTCTGACTTTAAACAGTGTGCATTATTAGCATTTCACTCAGTGTCTCATTTTACAGCAGCCGCCAGTGGCGATTGATCGCAGCCACACAGTGCCACTGCAGGTGGGCCCCCTCCTGCCCAGAAACGGGCATTCCCCTCCTGATGGCAGCCCTGCGAGACATGATCTTCAATGTTGGGGGGTGATTCAGCTGTAGACGCAGTGACAGGGATTACACAGATTCCCAATTATCAGGAATCTGCGCATGTGTCTGACCCGTACTGCGCATAGGCAGTATGGGTCTGCGATCCTGCACAGAGCCCGGCAGCAGACTGTTAGTGATTGACTATTTCTGGCCAGGGAGGGGGTGGCCTGTCACCTACACTGTCATTTACTCCTAACTTGCATAGTTATCCAGGTTATAGACAAGGACAATGTAACAAAATGAAGGCTGCAGGTGTACTTCAGGGTCCAGTCTTAAACTCGGGCAACAGCGGGTATTCCAGCTAGTATTTTATTAGGGCTCTAGACTCTATTCTGAGAGACAACTGTTACCATTGCCAGTAGAGATGTGAAGCTTCTGCCTTTTTGGGGTGCTAGGCGCATTGTACTCCTGTGATTTTTTTTCAGATGGGGAAAGGTGGTTTTATTGAACAAATATGCAAATATATTTCCTGGGGTTCTCTTTTAACCTTTTCTGTTTTAGGAAATGTACAGGTATATAGACTAAAGATAACAAACTGTATTTTTTGTGTTATTAATCACACTCCCCCTGTAATTTATCACATCCCCTCATTATCTCTATTTTTTATTGCCACTTTTCACTATAGCACACTCTGTTTTTTCATTACCCCACTTCACAATCCTTTTCCTCCTGTTATGCATCCACCGTCATTTTATTTATTTACCAATGTACTCATGGCAGCTTTGTATGGGATCCTGGCGGTCGGTAAGCCGGCAGTTAGAATACTGACAGTGGTACCCCGACCGTCAGAATCCCAACCCAATTAGGTAAGTGTCCTAACTCTAACCCTCCCCCTAAACCTAAACTACCTCTCCTGCCGTCTATCCCTAACCCCCCCCCAACCTCAGCCTTACTCTAACCATCTCCCCCTACAGCAAAACCCTCCCCCTAGTGCCTAACCCTAACCCCTAAACCTAGCTCTAATACTTATTGGTGGGATTCTGGTGCCAGGATTCCAACTGCTGTCAAGATTCTGGTGTCAGTATTCTGAGCTCTGGCATCCTGACCGCACCTCTCGGTCAATGCAGAAGCTAGGGGGAGGATCTGCCTCTGAGAAAGGTTCTCCCCTCCTGGCTACTGCATTAAAAGAGGTGTGTCTGGGTGGTGGAAGCCTGATGTCCCGTATCGGTGCAGCTTGGCAAGCTTGTCCCCCACCTCCCAATCTACACCAGTTGATTACTACTGATGGCCTGGCTGTCACTTCCTATTTGTGACTGTTTCCCTCCTGGCTCCCTGGACACACTTGATGCATTATACAGCTCTGGGTACAGGGTAAGCAGCTACTGACTCATGGCCCCATGTGCACTGCACACCCTGCACCCATTACAGATAAGCCACTGAATGAAATACATGGCAAGTATAGCAAATAGCAAAACTTCCATAGTTCATATAAGTTATGGGATCCGTGAGCAATTATTGCTGGCTGATCATGTCATATGCTCAGATGTGATCACCAAGGGCCTTCTCCTACAGTCACTATACGATATAAGAGAATCTTTTGCATAACCATGTTGCACTGCAGGTGAGGCAGATGTAAAATGTACAGCGAAATTTACAGTTGGGAGGAGTCTGTCCTAGTGTAACTCTAAATTTCAGTGTAAAAATAAAGGTGCTCAGTGTTTGTGGGTTACATGCAAAAGTCAGTATTAATTAGGCATGCAAAAAATATCTATATATTTACCACTTCCATTGTAGCATGATGCGTCCAGTGCTAAGTTGTTCCATTGTTTTTTCATTAGTTATACTTTGATAATCCGCTGCCATGTTATGTGTGAATGCATGTTTGCTGTGGGTGTTTTATTTATCTTTAAGATGTAATAAAAATTCTATTTTTACTGTAACACATCTTTTATATATGTTTTGTTAGTTTTGGTTACATCTTCTAGCAAGTTACACCATTATCCCCCTCAGATCCATCCACTGTTCATCCAAAGACTTTGCGATTCTGCATAGAAGCTGCATATACAGTATATAGTCCATCTATATAACCCTGAGTAAGAGCAGACACAACGAAGACACAAATAACAGTATAGCACAATGTCAATGTGCAGAATACCTTCATAAATTCCACTACTATTAAACATGAAATTCCACTTGTGATGTGTTCCTTCACCTTCTACCTAGTACATACATATAGCTATTCAGCTCCACTGGGACAAGTTCAGCAGCATAAATCATGGAACACTTGCAGAGGTGGCATGTAGTAGTGTAGCATGCTAAGAGACTATGGATTGGCTCATGAACAGAAGGTCCTACTTGAGAGTTGTCTATATTCACTGGCATCTGTTGCTGAGAGACAGTAACATTTAGAAGAGCCTGTGTGATGTTTTAGGAGGCTGTTCAACAGGATGGTGGAAATAGAAACACACATGGCATCTTCAATCATCTTTAAAAAAAAAGTCTGTCTTACCCCTCCTAAAATTGACTTTGATCATGATCTTCTCTCCATCCCTTATCATCTTTTTGATGATCATAAGTTTACAGTCTCTGACACAGTTACTTGCAGACGCAGCCATGGCTGTGTCTTTTGCCGCAGCCAAGCCCGCGTCTTCCTAGCCACTCCCCTGTTAGCTTCAGGAGCGCCCACCAAAATCCTCACACCCTTCATACAAATCCATTCTGCGCCTACGTAGAGTAACAATCGGAATGCACGAGCAGTGCGACTCATGCATGCGCAGTACTAAAGACATTGTCCAACCGCGCATATATCGGCATAGCGTGTGACTCAGAATCAGGCCCTTTGGTAGTGAACATTGCGACTTCTGTAAATCTCAGGATAATGTTTTGTCCTTAAGAGAAATCGCAGTCTCAGGGACGTATTTGTTAATGGGGTAATGCTTGTTCCTCATGGTTTAAGTATCTCTGCAATTTACCAAAAACTAACCACAGGCGATATCCGAGAAATCGTCTGCATTCAGTTAAGTAACAAAAGACACCTCAGTACCCATTAATCTCAATGCGACCTGCAGTCTTGGCCAATTTACCAACGTCTGACAAATATAGCTTTTATAGCCTGGCCCCCATAGCTAATTCCATTTCCAAATGGTTTAGCCATTGTAGCCTATAGGCTATAGTTTTGATAGAGAGGGCCCCCACTGGCAACCAATAATGTATGACCCGAGGATCACCCATGTGCGATAGGTAAGCATTGTGATCAAAGGCAGCATTTTTGCTGCTGTGATCAAAGGCAGAGTACTTTTTACCAATAGCAGGGAAAATGCTTTCAGAGTGGCAAACCTGGCATGAGAAGAATGGTAAATGACCCTAATATAACATCTGTTATCAATGCGAATAGCATTGATAAAGATGTTACTGTAGTTAGCAGGGCAAAATTAAATAGGGTCAATCTCTAAATGTGTTCTCTTACAAGTAGAGCACCATGGCTCCCTCTTATGCTGCCCATCCACTACACGACATAGAAACCCAAGCACGATTACAACATTGTAATCGTGCTGTCGTTTCAATGTCTGTGATGTGCCTACAGTGAACGTTCAGTCGTTCATTGTAGGCACATCAATCATCCCCATACATGCTGAACATGACGTGATCGTCAGGTTGACCAGCTTGTACTGTCGATGATAGATAGCAAAAACGACCAGCGGGCACGCGCATCGCTGGTCGGTTTTGACAATAAACTGCCCGATTTGCAGGCAATTACCAAGCGATTGAGCGATAACGACGGTTGTTATCGCTCAATCGCTAGGTTTAATCGCCTAGTGGATGGGCAGCATTAGCATGCTAAAAATGGGGAACTCTACTTTCTTTGCAGTCATTCAGTTCACCCCAAAAGCCTTATAGTTTATTACAGTGACACTTATAGATACACAAGATCAATCATTTAGTGGTTTGAATGAAAAAAATATATTGAAATGAGTTAAAAATCTAGAACCTCAAATGTGTTAAGCAACATAATTAGGATCTAATGTCCTCCTGAAGTGTTCATCAAAATCTAACCTCTGCTAAGGATGTAGACATTTAATTTCAGTCTCAGAAAATAGACTGAACATACATATAAAGCAACGAGGGTTAGTACAATAATTATTGGTGTTGGTTTGTAATGCATCAGACTACTCGGCAGCACTAGACACCAGGGAAAAGATCAGTCATGAGACAGGCACATACTGTACAACGTAGGCTAAATAAGCTTAGAAAACAAAAACAGCTTACATTCAAATGGGTTTGGTTTCTATCGCTGAGACTATGCTAATACAACATTGGAATTATTGTATTTCTTAAAATATTACTTTTAATTGATTTAATATTTTTCTTTCATTATTATTAGCATTATTATAATAAAATTCAGTGATTTAGTGATTAGAACACATTTAGTCGAAGCACAATGTAATAGTTGCTGCTTTGTTTATTGCCGATTGCACCTTTCCTCTGCTTTGCCTGGTAAATTATGTCCTACTATTTAAGCTCCAATCGCACAAGGTTATATAATCCCAGTGAGGCTCCTGGTTTTTACTTCTTGATTTCTGTCTATATTTAGCAGTTGGAACAGCTGTTCCTGGAGCTGGTTTATGGATTTTCTCTGCAGAGCCTGCATTTAACCGAGCATGGCAAAATACTAGTTTACAGATTACTTATGGCTAAAGCCATATTACAGGAACAGTGTTCTGCATGTTCTAGGTATATTTCCTTGCATTATTGTTACTAATGAAAATGAATATGCTGCCTGAGAACTGCATATAAAGAAGAACTGCATACAAAGAAACAGTTTGATTGCTAAGGACATACAGCAATAATGCACAGTCTATGCTATAGGAAAGGCCCATGTTACTGGAACAGCAGGACAGTCCGAACTTGAGGGGTCAATCCTGCTCTTCTGACCCTCGGCAGCTAAATTGGGAGAATTGGAAGGTATTTATGCCACTTTCTGTGAGGAGATGTGTAATCCAGACACGGGAAATAAAGGCCCTGTGTGGAGTAATGGAGCACCGGAGTCTACAGGTGGGAGCTCTTGATTAACCTGTGTCATGAGGAGAAAGAGACAGGTATTAATTTTGGGGCAAACTAGGCCAAAGACAGCAGCAAAGAATTGAAGGAGATTAAGAGCCATATTCAATATGGGGCGAAAAGTCTGTAATTTTCGCCTATTTCTAATATCCCCGTATTCAATTACATTGACTTTTCACCGGTGGGAAGTCAATGCTAAAAAACAGGGATAATTTTTCATCAGCCTTTTGCTGGCGAAAAAAACCCTGCAGAATTGAGGTTTAGGGGTGCAGGCTTAAAAAAATAGCCTGCACCTGTGGGAATGCCCCCTTAAAAGGATCTGTGTTAAAAAAAAGTAAAGAAAAAAAAATAGGGACACCCCCTAAAAAAATTTACATTTTGGGGTTTAAAAAATAATAAATAGGGAACACACTTCTACATTAGCGGAATTGAGTCCAGAGGGGTTCCCTTATATGCGGCAGGTGTTTTCCTCATAGTGGCTAGTAGTGGCAGGTGCATTTTTGCAGAATTTAAAAAAATAATTTCAGGGACTTAAAAATATGCTTGCACCCATTTTCAAGTACCCCAAATTTGATGGCCATAGTTATTTTTCCCCAAAAAACTTCTAAATGCTCTTCTGCATCCCTTTCTTCAAAGCCGTATTTATGCACCTGCCGCGGCTATTTAAAACCCGACTTTCTTCTGCAGGCAAAAACAGGGGTACCCATAGTGATCCCCCATGTCTGAACATCTTTAGAGGGGTCCTAGGATTATTTCCTGAAAATTATCGTTTTCTTTTGCCTACACAAGCTTTGCCGACTCCGCCTACTTTGAAACTGAATATGGGGAATAGTGGGCATGCGCGCGATACTTTTCTGCCTGGAAGACAGGCGAAGAAGGCGAAAAGTCCAGCAGGCGAAAAGTCGGGACTTTTCGCCTCAAATTGAATATGGGCCTAAAGGGTAGATGTACAACTGGGCACCAATGGTGGTCCTAAACTTAACTGGCATGAAGTACTGTATGTCCCTATGCAAGAGGTTTGGTCATGGCATGTCCTCGTTTCCTAGGAGTACAACACTGCACCAATAGTGGTCCAACAATGAGCTGACTATGAGTATCTCCCTATTAGTGAGGGTACAGTATCATTATGTGGCCATGGCTATTCCTCCTAGTAGCATTCCATGTTGAAAGATGTGTGCGGCTGTATTCTATATATTCCATTATTATGATTGAAATATAAATTAGTTGAGGTAAACTTTGTAAACATGGAGTTATTTGAATGTTTTAAGAGTCTCTGATCATAATATGGTCCTGATTATGAGTTAGACGAAAAGTGCTGGCATATGCGGACGTCCATCGCTGGCAGATTTACTGCCGAATGCTAATGTGAACATCCATACCCGGTGACCGTCGTCATGGCATCAACAGTATTGGGTCTTGCACCCACCCTATGCAGGGTGCTAAAGGTCCTTAGGAATAACTTCTCTGTATGCACGCCTTAAATGTGCACTGAAGTCTGACTACTTGCCCACGACACTCCCAATGACACTGATGTGAATCTGATTCTTTCATGCGTTCACAAAGTGGCTGCCCAGATGCTGACTCTTGTACCCTCTGTGAAGGTGTGTGTGCATGGCGCAGTCTGCGGTTGCTTCTTGTGGTGCTTGCACAGTGTGCTAATAGCCATGAGAAACATTTGCATTTAGACTTGCATATGACACAGAATCAGGGAAATAAGTAATGATTGTGTGCAGGATGGTACCCACCTGCTATTGAATAAATGCAATTCCCATGGGTTATACAAATGTGTTTAACATGCAATACTTTATTTCTAGGAAGTCATCAAATTGTACTGCTGGCATATTTTCAATCACATAAATCAGAATAATTTTATGAAGTTCATATAATTGTGACATGTTGACCCTCAAGTAATTTATCACTGCTCTGAATCTGGTGTGAAAATAGACCCATGGCAGATAGGTGCTCAGTACTTTCAAATTGAACAGCCCATCGTTAACTCCTTTATCTTCTGCAGGACCACTTCCAGAAGTTTATACCATCTGTTGGAGGACAGCTAGGTGTTGGTGGCCAAACAGGAGGTGGTGGTTATGGCTTAATACAAGGCAGTGGACAATTCGTGTCAAGTCTTTCTGGGGGACAGCATGGGCATGGAGGTCCACCACCTGTTCCTCCACCAAAACCAGGAAGCAAGGCTGGTGCAGGAGGTCAGCAAGGTCAGCAAGGCACCAGTGGTAGTGGTGGGGGACAAGGGGGAGTTGGAGCTGTTGATGGTGCTGGAGGAAAAGGTAATTATATCATGATCACTCTGTTTGCAATTCACTTTATTAATTTGTTTACTCCTACGCATATCATATATGACCAGGTAGACTTCTATATTGAAAATATTTTATTCCCCCAAAAGCAATGCATTCACAAATACAGTAATAGCACCATATACAGGATAATATAGTATACAGGGAAAGTGCATTTATTGCATTTTACATGGTGATTAGGGAAACTTATGTTTATCTGGAAACCTCTACATGTGAGTTGTGTCAATAAATATTTGCAAAAGAAGATTACTAAGCTGTGCCACACGGGCAATCCTGATGATCACTCACGGGATGAAATGGCAGGATTCATTTCCAGTTGGTAACACACAAAGGTGGGCAAATTAGACACAACTGACCACTCATAAAAATCACAAATTGGGATGGAGGACATTGTCTGTCAGCTATCATGCTGGCATAGTATAAAAGGGATAAATGACCTATTTGTATTAAATATTCACTGCCAATACCCCATTTGTCATCATGTCAGGCAAGTGCTGCATTCAACTAAGTGATAGATCTAAGCTATGTGATCCCATTGGAAAAAAGGACATGGGGCCTGATTCAGCATGGATCGCAATTGCAAAAGCGTACTCAGATCAGCTGATTGTTGCGTACTGCGCATGCACTGCGATTATTTGGATGTTTGGAGGTGGTAACGGGGGAGTGGTTGCAGGAACACAGGCATGCCTGTTCCTTTTGGGCACCGTTGCATGAGCATGCATTAATTAGCCGCTGCGATTGTCTACTCACTGCGTGCAACGGGACTTGCAAATTCTGAGACAGGCCAGACCTGCTGTAATTGTGCGTGAGGGGCCGATATTCTCCAATGGTATGGATGTATACGCAGGACTGCGAGGTATTACAGATGGGAGGAGACAATAGTGGGCATCTCTATTCTGGCTAAGCAGTGGCAGACATTAGCATATTTTCGCAGATTCATTGCATGCGATTACGCAGCTGCGATCACAGTTGCGATTCGTGCTGAATCAGGCCCATAGTCCATAAAGGTCTATAATGACTTCTTTGAAATCATTTTCTGCAATGTATAATGTATTACTGAGATATAGTTTTATCTTTGTCTGTCCCAATCACATATTATATAATTGCTATATTTATTATGTGTTAGTAATAAATAGACAAACTTGCCCATACTATAGATGTAGGTTTTGCCTATAGTGACTGTGTTAAATGCCACTGTGAAATAAATTTTCAAAATATTGAATAGAAATTATCTTTTTTTCAGAATTGAGATCTGACTGATTGAGCTGATTTTAGTGTTATACTGTAATTCTATATCAAAGTTTGGCACATGTTGCAAATAGTCTCCCAACTTTCTCCTGTTTTTACTTTTTAAACCCCTGTGTTGCCAATTATGGTATGTTGATTGGCAGACATTGGCGGCTTAATCATTTCTCTCACTGGGCCTAGGAGGTATGATATCAGCAAAGGACTGGCTTCTGTTTATTACTGATCTCACCACCGTAGGCTGGCTCTGATATGAGGGGTCTGCTCTGGCAATGGCATTGGCAATCATGATGGTTCTTGAGAGGCACTGACTGGTATATAGAGGGCAAGAGGCATACACAGGGGAATAAGGGGGCTCTGAGGCATACAAGGTATATGTGGAGCAGATGCCAAATAAAAGGCGAATATGGTCCTAAAATCTGAGAAACAAAATAGTAGTAACCCTACTGGGGTTTTGGCCACATCCCCTGTCCAGGAATCTGAAAATAAAAAGGTGGTAACCCTATACTCAGATAATGACTGTGGTCTGTATTATCCTCAGGTTATGATCTCTACTTCTCCAAAGATACTTAGATTAAGGTCTCTTCCTCCATCCTAAATGATTTCTCCTTATATACATTCCCCAGTGCCTATCATCCCTCAGATAATAGCCCCAATCCCTCCAATTGTTACCCAGGTCCCTATCCTTCTCAGGGCATAGTCGCTATTCTCCTCAGAAGCATCCTCTAGTTCTTGTCCACCCTGTGTCTGACTCTGTGGAAGGGCTGGGGCTGGGTCGGGGGATGGCCTAGTGGCAGGATACCTGGGTAGGCTGCTGTTTCCACTCAGCTCTGAAATCAATATGCATATGTTTGTGGGTGCTCAAGCAAGAAAAAAAGTGTTAATTTCCTTTTATTTTTATCACTATTAAATAGGCTGCATACATTTAATCAATAAAAAGGATTCACCTTTTTTTGTTTATCGAACCTTGAACTGGGTTTCCATTTGCTATTGAATAATATTTATTGTCAAAACTGATCTGCAGAAAACACATTTTCTATTGAATTTAATGTTCATAAAAAAAACAGTGACTGATCTGATCTTGATAGTGGACAAAGAATGGCGCTCTCAGCTAAAGTCTCAAATACAAATTGCAAGGCTGTGGATACACTTCTTTCTCTGGGCCCGGTTAAGGTTTGTGGGGGCCCCTGGGCAAATAACTTGAGGGGGCCTCTACAAATAAACTTGTCAATATGATATACTGGCAAAGTTATCAAAAAGTATAATGTGTAAATACTCCCAGCACCACAAATGTATTAAGCGGGTTGGATACGGGATGTCTGTGCTCAGGAACCCGAAGGTCAGAATCCCAACACCGGCATTCCGATCCAGGTGACAATGCCGACGCCTAAAGGTAAGTACTCCTAACCTAACACTAACTCTCCCTCCCCGTACCTTAAACCTAACCTATGTGGATAGACAGACAAAACCTAACCTATGTGGATGGATAGACAGACAGACAGACATACAGATAGATAGGTGTATGTATTTATTTCTTTTATAACTTGCTTTACTTACTGTATATTTTCAGATGGTCAATCTGGCCAACCAGCAGGTGAAGGTGGGAAACATATTACTATAATTAAGACCTACCTCTCCCCTTGGGAAAAAGCCATGGGTATGGACCCTCAAGAAGCAATAAAACTTAACATAAACCTACTGGATTATGGTGCCAAGGCTGAACTTTGCAAATATAAATCATTCAACAGGTAAGCGGTTACAATGTAACAGCCCTTATTTCACAGTCCTGTGGAAAAATATGGAGCGTCCTATGAAATCATCGTGAGTAGGGTTCGTGACGTAGACAGAACAAAGGGAGTGCCCTATATTGCACCAGTTTTTCATTTAAAGTTGGGAGGTATGAAAATATTCAAAAGATTGTATAATATTTATACTGATAATAAAACTTTTTACAACAATCTACTGCTTTTAATTCTAAGTATATATCCACTAATACCTGACAGGCTGGAGAGAGAGAAAAGAAATGATTTTTAAGTAGTAACAGCATTTCCCTCTATGAGATACAAGCTGGTGTCGGAATGCACCACAGGCAGCAGGTCACATACTGGTAAACAGCAGAAGCCTTAGGCTACACACTGGTGATTGCAAAGCGTCTTCTGTCGTATGATAAAATGCAAATAGAAGCACATAGAAATGCAAATAGAAGCACATATAAACCACCAGGGCCGGATTAAGGCTTGTGGGGGCCCTGGGGCAACTAAGTTGTGGGAGCCCCCACCAAGCCACATGGAGCGTACCCCCTTCCCCCGCCACACATTAAACACGCACACACATAATATATATATATATATATAGCAAACATATATTTTATATAACTTACACACTAACACACACATATACAGTATACACACACAAACTCATACACACTAACACATAAACATACACAGTATACACACACTAGCACATATATACACACTAACACATACACAGTATACACACACTAACACATACTGTATATACAATAACACATACACATATATACACACACAAACACATACATACACAGTATACAAACACATACTGTATATACAATAACACACATACACACACAAACACATACTGTATATACAATAACACATACACATACTGTATATACAATAACACACACACACACATATATACACACACACACAAACACATACTGTATACACAATAACACACACATATATACACAAACACATACACACATATATACATACATACACATATATACACAGACATATATACTAGGGGTGTGCACCGGACACTTTTCGTGTTTTGTGTTTTGGTTTTGGATCTGGATCTTTCTTCGTGTTTTGGATCTGGATTGGTTTTGCCAAAACCACCCTTCCGTGTTTTGGGTTCTGGGTTTTGTGTTTTGGATCTGGATTTTTTCTTAAAAAATAAAAAAAAAACGCTAAAATCACATAAATGGGCCTTTTTTTGTTCCTACGCTATTAATAACCCCAATAACATTAATTTCCACTCATTTCCACTCTATTCTGAACACCTCACACCTCACAATATTGTTTTTAGGCCAAAAGGTTGTACCGAGGAAGCTGGATGACTATGCTAAGCGACACAAGGGGGCGGCACAAACACGTGGCCCATCTAGGAGTGGCACTGCAGTGGCAGACAGGAAGCCAATCAGCGTTATGGTGCCCATTTGCATGTAGCACGAACCCGGGAGATCCGTGCTACATGCATCTGTGTGATTGGCACAGAGCAATGACAGGTCCGTGAGACCCGTCTGTGCTGCTGTGGTAAAGAAAAAAAAAAAAACCTGTGTAAAAAAAGAAAAAAATGGCGTGCACCCCCCCAAAAAAGAGCAACCAGCCCCGGGCATTAGTAACCCAGTGCTGGGTGTGCTTAAATACAGGGGACAAACGACGTAGGGGTCCCCTGTACTTAAGCACAACCAGCACCGGGCTAGTCAGAACCAGCGCTGGTTGCCAAAATACGGGGGACAAACGACGTAGGGGTCCCCTGTATTCTGCGCAACCAGCTCTGGGCTCTGATCCGGTCCTGGTTCTGGAAATATAGGGGACAAAAAATGAGTAGGGTTCCCCTGTATGTTCCAGAACCAGCACTGGACTTTTTCTAGCGGGGGGCTGATGCCACAGCCAGGGGAGCCCTTTCACCGGGCCCCCCAGCCGCAGCATCAACCCTGACCGCTAGTCAGCCCAGGCCGGGGATCCCTGGAGAGCTGGGGACCCCCCCAATAAAGGGGTCACCCTCTCCAGGGCACCCCAGGCCCAGGCTGATAGCCCGGGGCTATCCCCGCCACCCCTGGTGGCGGTGGGTGGCGGGTTGATTGTGTGGTGTGGTGTAAATAAAGAATATCAAACATTGTCTTTACAAGTAGAACTGCAAGTCCCAGCTAGCCTGCCCCGCATGCTGGTACTTGGAGAACCACAAGTACCAGCATGCAGGGCATTAAGGGCCCACTAGTACCTGTAGTTCACCTGTAAAAAAAATGTTTAAAAAAACACAGGACACACACACCGTGACAGTATAAGTTTATTAAACATACACACACACACACACACATGTACACATACTCACCTATGTAACCCTGTAGCATCGGTCCACTTGTCCGGTAAAGTATCCATAGGGGACCTGTGAAAAAAAACATACTCACCATCTCCTATGCGAGGTTCTGTCCTCAGGGTAAACTTTAATAACCTTGCGGCTCCCAGCATTGACTACAATGGAGGGAGCCGTTCATTGGCTGAGAGACGGGAGATGACCTCTCTCAGCCAATGAACGCTTAGCAGCGGGGTTTCCATGGTGATACCCCGCCGCTAAGCTCTCATTCGGGAAGTACCGTTCTATAGAACGGTACTAAGTTCGTGGATCGCGTTTTCGTTTTTTTTTTTTTGCCAAGTCTGGGGATGCCTACTTTGGAACGAAGAGGACAGAACCTCGCATAGGAGATGGTGAGTATGTTTTTTTTCACAGGTCCCCTATGGATACTTTACCGGACAAGTGGACCGATGCTACAGGGTTACATAGGTGAGTATGTGTACATGTGTGTGTGTGTGTATGTTTAATAAACTTATACTGTCACGGTGTGTGTGTCCTGTGTTTTTTTTAAACATTTTTTTACAGGTGAACTACAGGTACTAGTGGGCCCTTAATGCCCTGCATGCTGGTACTTGTGGTTCTCCAAGTACCAGCATGCGGGGCAGGCTTGCTGGGACTTGCAGTTCTACTTGTAAAGACAATGTTTGATATTCTTTATTTACACCACACCACACAATCAACCCGCCACCCACCGCCACCAGGGGTGGCGGGGATAGCCCCGGGCTATCAGCCTGGGCCTGGGGTGCCCTGGAGAGGGTGACCCCTTTATTGGGGGGGTCCCCAGCTCTCCAGGGATCCCCGGCCTGGGCTGACTAGCGGTCAGGGCTGATGCTGTGGCTGGGGGGCCCGGTGAAAGGGCTCCCCTGGCTGTGGCATCAGCCCCCCGCTAGAAAAAGTCCAGTGCAGGTTCTGGAACATACAGGGGAACCCTACTTATTTTTTTCCCCTGTATTTCCAGAACCAGGACCGGATCAGAGCCCAGAGCTGGTTGCGCAGAATACGGGGGACCCCTACGTCGTTTGTCCCCCGTATTTTGGCAACCAGCTCTGGTTCTGACTAGCCCGGTGCTGGTTGTGTTTAAGTACAGGGGACCCCTACGTCGTTTGTCCCCTGTATTTAAGCACACCCAGCACTGGGTCACTAATGCCCGGGGCTAGTTGCTCTTTTTTTGGGGGGGGGCACGCCATTTTTTTCTCTTTTTACACAGGTTTTTTTTTTTTTATTTACCACAGCAGCACAGACGGGTCTCACGGACCCGTTAGTGCTCTGTGTCAATCACACAGATGCATGTAGCACGGATCTCACGAGTCCGTGCTACATGCAAATGAGCACCATAATGCTGATTGGCTGAGAGCCGTGACAGACGGCTCTGTCAGCCAATCAGCACTTTGCCCATTAAAGGCAAAGGCATTTTTTTTTAAATGGCCGCTCGAGGCAAAACCTCGAGATCCGACAGCAGATCTCGAGGTTTTGCCTCGGGAGAGGGATCCGGGGCAGACAGGGAGATCCGAGCTTGGGCTCGGATCGCCCCGGATCCCCGAAGTTCGGGTGGGTTCGGTTCTCAGGGAACCGAACCCGCTCATCCCTAATATATACATACACATATAAACATACATATATACATACATACACATATATACACATACATATACATATACACATATATACATACATACACAAATATAAACAATAAAACAGTACACATACATTTACATTTTATACAGCTGCTGTTCCCTTCATTAGGCTCCGCCCCTGGCGCCGTAATCCCACAATTCGCGTGCCATATGGGGCGGGGCTTGTCGTATTGGCTCCACCCCCACATTGGCCACACTAGCAGAGGAAATTGTTCTGTCACTATCAGCGTGCCATGCTCTAGTGGTGGGGGCCTCGGGACGACCGCCCTGTCCCCCCCCTTAATCCAGCCCTGTAAACCATACTGCTTTTTGCATGTGTTTTAAACATTCTTCTTTGGCACAATGCAGGAAGATTCCTCATCACACCAGAAAAGGTTGGGGTGCTGTATGCTCTACCTGCTTTGTTTTCAGGCAGGAGCGAGAGTAGTAGATAGTAGAAGTAGAAGTGGGAGACATGGTAGACGCATGTGGGTGAGATGTGAGTGGTATGTGGGAGAGGCCTGATTGGCATGCGCGGTAGGACTTATTGTAATGGGAGCATAAGGAGGTCCAATTGGCATGTGAGGGGCATGTAGGGAATTCTCAATAGTATGTGATGAGGTCTGGGGGCATGTGTTTAGGGCATGTTGGAGGCATGAGGTGGAGCATTAAAGCACATGTTAGATCTGAGGGTTTGTATGGATCTGAATGCATGTGTGTGAGTCTGAGTGGCATGTGGTGTAATTTTGAGCAAGTAAGGGGCATGTGGGGGTATTTTGGGATGAGTGATGTGGAGTATGAAGTTGATTTTGTACATATTTAATTCTTAAAATGAAGGGTAATACGCATATCCCTCTTGTGGTTAGAGGGCCACATGTGCAGTCCTTGAAATATATCAGCTTTCCCATCACTATCCAAGATATTTATGGACTAATACAGTGATTCCTCCCTCCATCCTTGATCAACTTCAACTGGCTTTTGCTATTTCCACTTCATGGAAACAGTCCTCATCAAAGTCACCTATGATATGCTCACTGATAAGTCTAAGGGTCACTTCTCCATCCTTATCCTTCTTGACCACTTTGCTGCTTTCATCAACAAACCTCTTCTCTTTCAAACCCTCCATTCCATCAGCATTCGTGACACTGTCCAGTCCTGATTTACCTCCTACCTCACTATCCACTTCTATTCTGTATCTACTCCTGACCACTTCTCCCCAGTTCAAACTCCTCTCCCTGATCTACAATGTCCACAGCCACTTCTTTCCTCCTACATCTCCAACCTCACTACTAATTATACTCCCTCCCACCCCATACACTTTTCCAACAACTACTGTCTCATTACCACACTAATTACCACTTCACATGCCCACCTCCTGGGTTTTGCCTGACCTGTTGACCACACTCCCACGTCACATTAGTTTCACCACCAGTCTCCAAGGCGTCAAAAGTGCCTTCAAAATGCATGTGTTCATTTAACCTATAAGCCCTCCAAACTCTTCTGCCTTTGCTATCATATCTACCCCCTTTATTAGTGCCACCCTATTTGTGCCTGCCCCTTCCCTCTAAGATGAAAGCTGGCATGAGCAGGGCCCTCTTTCCTTATGTTTACCTTCCCCCAACTGCACATCTCACCAGCCCTGTCTCTCGAGACCGTGCTCCTGAGCTCTGGCATACTTCACGCAGGTGCACTGATGCTCACTGCATTGTTATTAGCTGGATCTGCAATTCTATGCCCTGATTATACTTGTTGATTGGTCAGTGTATACTTTTGTACTGTTTACTATGTACTATTAATTGTTGTCTGTGCATTATTTTATACTGTTAAATGTGTTCCCTGTTCACAACTACATACAGCACTACAGACCATTGGTACAGTCTAGCAAATAAAAAATAATAATAATAATAATAGTGTTCAGATAACACAGCTTTCTAAATGTCTAAAACATTGTAACAAGCCAAAAGGAAGGATGTTGAAATGCTGGAATTATTATTTTTTAGGATGATATAAAAGGCTTTTTCTTCCCATTTGTTTCTCAATCAAAACAAAACACACTATTCCTCCACCATTACTTTAATTTTTAGGCTTGATGTTAAGATGACAAAAAGTAAACAGGATACTAAGAAAAATAAAATAAACCAAGCAACGTGAAGGATAGAGGACCTCATTCAGAGCCGGTCGCACAGAGCGTGCGGTCGGTCTGAATGAGGGGAGGACCTCTTGAATTTTCAAGACGTCCTCCTTTGCGGTGGTAAGGCTGTGGGTTAACGACCCCCTAAGGTGATGGTTGCGATGGTCAAGACCATCGTGACCATCGGGGCTTACGACGAGACCCTAGGGTAGGGTCTCCCTTGTCGTAAGCCCCGGAGAGCTTTCGGCTCTGTCTGAGCCGGAAGCACTCCACTGACATCACTAGTGATGTCAGTGGGGCCGCCCCCAAACTGTAGGCGTTCCCATAGGAACGACCCCGTTTGGGCTGCCACCCCCCGGCCCGCCTTCCAAACGGGGCGAGCTGTCAATCAACATCGACAGCTCGCCCCCTTTGGATCGAGACCCGCTACGACTGGCGCTGTCGGTCGTAGCGGGTCTCACGCATGCGCACGCCGGCGCCGTCGTGCGCATGCTCTGTGGGGGGCCATCGACCCGGTCCGAGCGCATCAGCGCTAACGACCGGGTCTGAATGACCCCCAGAGTATCTTTCATTATTTTTTATAAACATCATACAGAACAGTATACATGTATTTATGTATAATACATCTATTAACCTGGCTCTGCCACAGCTCACCAGTTACTGTATGTTTATTGTCTATTTTTAGGTCAGCAATGCCTTTTGGAGGGTACGAAAAAGCATCAAAACTGATGACTTTCCAGATGCCTGAATTTGATGCTGGACCTGAAGAACCAGAGCCTGTGACTGTCTTCAACGCAACTGTCACCAACAGACCGTCCTTCAACAGGACACCAATTGGCTGGTTGGGATCCGGTGACAACACAAACTACAACACTGAAATCACCGTGCCCGTTGATGGCGAAACAGATGAACTCTAAAGCCACAGATCCCCAGGACAAAAATATCTGCAGCCTGTAGGTTTATGAGAATTTACAGATATGACCTGTCCCAATGGCCATCAAACCTCATTAAGCCATCTGAAAACATCTGCAAAATACTGTGACTCCTTATCAGCCAATGGCACAGGTCACATCAATGCCACGTCCCAATGTGCTCTATTTATAAAGCAGCCAGGCTTCCCCTTGTATGTTAATGTAAACCGTAGCTCTCTGTGGTGGTTTTTGTGTAAATGGAAAGCAGGCAAAGTTTAAACTGGTCAGTAAGAGAGAAATTAGATGATGTAATAAGACAGCTAGAAGAAGATAAAGAAAGCTTAATGTTTTGTGCACTGTGGCAAAAGAAAAGAACAGTCTGTAAACATGATGTTACCTATGCGCTCCTGAAAACCCATGCTCTAACATTTAATATTTTTCATTAGTGTCACTGAATAAACACATACAGAATCTACAGCATCGAGTAGTCTTTGTTTTAACACAAAAATAACTATTTCTTTTGGGAAGAAGAGCACAATGGGAGTGTTTTGTGCGAGTAAAATTATATAAACAGCAGCAGCAGCAGCAATGGTGGCAGGGAGCAAGGTTACTTATGCAGTGTAGCATATTGCCTGCACCACGTAGAACTGTGTTTGATTTAGAGAGAATAATGTAAACCCTACATGATAAGCTAAGGATACTAGAAGTTACTGAGGAGGTCCAAGACGATATAAAAGCAGAAGGCCAAAGCCTAAAAGACACCAAGATGTTTCCATGGAGTGCTGTTTATGTCCAGGTAAGGTTTACTTCTATTACTACTGTATAGCCATGTACCAAATTATAAGTGATGACTTCACTACTTGCCAGATGTAAGGCTATATACAATACTTTTACAGGAAAAGTTAGATATATCCAATAGATAGATAGATAGATAGATAGATAGATAGATAGATAGATAGATTTGTAATAGTGGACAGGACAAACAAAGGTAGTTGATGCAAAAAGTTAAAGGTAAAGCTTGATAAAGGATCTTTGTGATCTGAAACTTTTCAGTTTATGCAGTGACCTCTTTTGGAGTGATGTTCTCTCTACATTAATGATAGATAGATTTTTTGTTAAATTAAATCAACACACTGCTCTAATAGTGACCCTTCTGGTAGTGACCTAACAAAACTCCCACAGCCTAAAGACAAACTCTTCTTTTTTTTTACTTTTATAGACTTTAGAGTTGTTGAAGAAAAGACAGCAGCTAACCTGGCTCTTTTACTGAGATATATAGTAGCTGTTTACCTTTCAATGTTTCTGAAGCATTTTGAATGGTGTGTAAACAGATGTGGTGACATTACCGGCAGCCCGGGATGCTGGCCGTGGGAATCCCGACAGTGGAATCCCGACCCAGGACTAAAGATAGGCATCAAAATCCTGACAGCTATCTTTAGCCCCACGCCAAAATCACAACAGCCAGCATCCCGAAAAAAGGCAAGCGGGAATGGGTAGCATTAGCCGCTGGGGGGGGAGGGGGAGAGAGTTAGGATTAGCCATCCCTGGGGTGGGATTTAGGGTTAGGCACCGCGGGGGAAGGTTGAGGTTTGGCACCTCCAGAGAGGGTTAGGTTTAGGGCGTGGGGAGGGGGGTCTTAGGGTTAGGCACCACCCTGGGAGTTTTAGGGTTAGGCACCACCAAGGGAGGGTTAGGGTTAGTGGGGGACAGGGGAGGGCTAGGGTTATATTTTTATTTCTTGTATTTAACACTATCACACCTCTAGTCGGGATCTTAAACCTTCTGGCTTCCGGCGTTGGAGGTTCAGCCGGCTATTCAGCTTTCAGTATTTCATGCCGATTCCATCCCAGTCTGTGTAATGCATCTGACTACACTTTGACCTAATAACTTACAGGAACTGTAAAGCTATTTATGTTTTTTTATGAAAACAACCCATTTACCCTCTGGAACCGCATGGTTCAGTTAGCAGTGTTTTTCTATAAATTCATGGAGTGTGACTTAGGTTATTCCCTAAATAGAAAAGAAATTTGCCTGCGCTCAGTTTCACCCATATTGTACATGGTGCCAGCTGTGTGGCAATATTAATGCCATATATATTTACAAAACAAAGATTTTCATTATTGGAGGTAACAATAATAATATACTGCAAATCTGGGTGTATATCTATAATAATATAATAAGAGTGTTGTATCTGTCTATTTGTTCCAAGTTGGAGCAAAATTGATTGAACTGATTTTAATGAAAACTGCATCATTGTGTAGTGGAAACTCTTTGAAATAACCTGCACTTTGTTTCATCTCGATCCATCAAGTTAAAGCTGAGCAATAACAAAAGCAATATTTATTGACATCATCAATGCAAGAGATAGGTGTGACACCATGTAAGCAGCCGGTAAGAAGTGGGGGGGAGAGGTGCTTTGGGCCCGTAGTCACTGAATGGGATAGGCAACATAGCAGTCTGTGCACAGGGCACACAGTGACATTGGTGTATGAATAGGATAGGCTACATAGCAGTCTGTGCACAGGGCACACGGTGACATTGGTGTGAGTGGTGGGTGAATAGGATAGGCTACATAGCAGTCTGTGCACAGGGCACACAGTGACATTGGTGAGTGGTGGGTGAATAGGATAGGCAACATAGCAGTCTGTGCACAGGGCACACAGTGACATTGGTGTATGAATAGGATAGGCTACATAGCAGTCTGTGCACAGGGCACACAGTGACATTGGTGTATGAATAGGATAGGCTACATAGCAGTCTGTGCACAGGGCACACGGTGACATTGGTGTGAGTGGTGGGTGAATAGGATAGGCTACATAGCAGTCTGTGCACAGGGCACACAGTGACATTGGTGAGTGGTGGGTGAATAGGACAGGCTACATAACAGTTGGTGAACAGGGCACACAGTGACATTGGTGTGAGTGGAGGGTGAATAGGATAGGCTACATAACAGTTGGTGAACAGGGCACACAGTGACATTGGTGTGAGTGGAGGGTGAATAGGATAGGCTACATAACAGTTGGTGAACAGGGAACACAGTGACATTGGTGTGAGTGGTGAGTAAAGGCGCTGCTGCCACCAGTCTGTATAGCGCTGATGGTCACGTGGGCCACTCTGCGACAGGGCCCCTATATAAAGTAATACAACTAGAACACCTTAAATAATGTTGGCAGAAACAATTTCATTGTGGGCAAAGCACCAGGCAACACCTAGTAGCAAATCAAAGCACGTGGGTCTTGTTCATATTTTGAACCCTAGAGGCACACATCCACTAGCAGACCTCAAAACGACTGCATGATTACGAAATTGTAATCGTGCAGTCGTTTGGCAGTCTGTGCTGTGCCTACACTGAACGCGCAGTGCAGTGTAGGCACATCAATCATCCCCTAACATGCTCAACCTGACGTTATCGTCAGGTTGTTAAGCATGTTTGGCTGATGATAGATGTCTAAAACGACCAGCGGGAGCGCGCATAGCTGGTCATTTTAGACATTTTAATGAACAATTATCGTTCAATCGCTTATTTTAATCGTGTAGTGGATGTGCACATTTAATACTATATTGGGCCATTTTTATTATCATAAAATTCACACAAAGAAAAACACATAACTGTCTCATTATACAATGTTTAGGTCAATATCTTAATATGGATGGTGAGGAAATATCTACAACTGAATAAAGAGGGCACAGAAGAGATGCATCCAGAAACACTAAACTTTACTGAAATGTGCTGACATGTTGCCTGTATAGATTATTTCCTTAACAAAAAAAAAAAAAACAGGTTGTTCAAGGATCTGTTTCCTCATCGCCTACACGATAACTCAAAGCATGCGTCATACATGATTCAAAGCTTATGTTTCTAATAGAAGATTAACTTACACTTAATTGAACAGGAAATATATAAAAAGTGATACATTTTTAACACATAGATATAAAATTAAAAAACCAAAAAGTAGCAAAATGGAGCGAAAACGTTCCTCTCTGCAATTCTGAGTCTAAAAGGTTACAAATGAGCTCTGCTACCAAATGAAAACCTGCTTTTCATTAAATAATTCTTTATGTACAAAATCTTTAATCCTTTCACAAGCAAAAAATTTATTAGATGAGAATAGTTTAAAGCTGCATACACACGTAAAGATTTTCTGCCCAACCATCCAACTAGTTGATTGGTTGGAATGAAAATATTGTAAGGTATGGGAGTAACTGATGATCAGCAATTTGCTCCTAAATGCCAGAACACAGATGAAAATGGTCGTCAGACAAGTTTGTTAAATGTTTGATCTAAATAATTTGTTCAAACAACAGTTTTTTGTCCATTTTCCAGCGTTTGGGAGCAAATTGCTGATTGTCAGTTGCTTTCATACCTTACCAGATTTTCATTCCAACCAATCAACTAGTTGGATGGTTGGACAGAAAATCTTTACGTGTATACCCAGCATTAGTCTAGTGTCCTACATTATATTTCCATGAGGGAGAAAACATACAAAAATATAGACGAGCATTGCTCCCAAGTTCTGAGACATTTGTATTATCGATTTATGGTAAATAATATATAGTTAAACTGTTGACTGACTCCAAGACCAGTATAACAACAATAAAAAAAAATTAACACTTTTAACTTTATATGCAAGATTAATTTGCAAAGCACTCTGTAAATTGTACTTGTGTTAGTTCACTCGAGGTGTACTGTCACGTTACAGACTAACCTCTTACCAATTTACAATACCCTGTTTTACAACATACTATATAACTTTTCTGAATTTCTCCTTAGATAATGTTTGGTTTACCCTAATTTAAGGCATACAATGTGTATGTGAAAAGTCATTACAGTATGTTGCTCAGATGTAACTCAAGACTCATAGGGGTCTATTTACTAAGCAGTGTTAGGAGACAGAGTGAAAAGTTATAAGGTGCCAGCCAATTGGCTCCCAACTGTCATCTCACAGGCTGTGTTTGAAAAATGACAGTTGGGGCTGATTGGCTGGCACCTTATCACTTTTCACTCTGTCTCCTAACACTGCTTAGTAAATAGACCCCATAATGTGTATTACCATCAACTGGTGAAGACCAGAAGCAGCGCTAGGACAGAGCTCCCCAGCACCCTGTACAAGCGGCAAACGTGTGTTGTCACGCAATGCTCTGGGCAGCTCTACACTCTGCAGGGTGCGTGCCCAGAGAATTCTTTGGATTCTCCAAGCAGCACTGCAGCATCGCCACCACCGCAGGGTGCCGTTCAAGGCACCCTGCTAGTCAGATGCAGGGGCCATGGGACAGTGACGGTGCCACCCCCAGGGCCCTGCAGCTTGGGCGATGGAACCGCTTGCACACCCCCCCCTACGGCGCTGATCAGAAGTTTTTTTGCAAAATGAAAATGGCTGTAGGCCTCCCTGTGCCCCTAAAAATCCAATATCTCAACACCTTTATTTAATAATAATGTAGCTCTGAAAAAGGAAACCATATCTGCTTAATAAGGGACAGCAGTGTTCTGATTCCGTAATTTACTAGGTACTGTCCGTTTCAGTGTGCACAACTCCTCCTCTTTGGTTGTGCAAACTTCTGTATCTCCACAAAAGGTGCCATCTTGTTCTATAAACCTATGTGCCTCTCCAGCACACTGTGCTTATAAATGACCTCCTAAGTGCATTGTGGGAACAACTACTCATGTGGTGAGTTTGGTGGTGTGATGCCAAGCTTCTGGTCTTTTGAGAGCCTAGCAATGCCCTTAATTAAGTAGTTCAGTATACAATATGGAGTATTATGTATAAGCAGTTTACACTGCTAACCACTCAGTATTTGTACAGGTAATGGTTGTTAGTTATAAGTCAGCACATACAACTTTCCATAAGAAAATACACAAAGAATTTTGTGCTCCTCTAGAGGGCGCCTGTGACCAGTGAAAAAATACATTACCAGGAGCCTTTATACATTTATGGTTTTATGGTTCCTTATGAGATACAACAGGAAGCCTATAATACACCAGAACTTCTAATGAATGCTAATGTTATGACATGACTAGGATTAGAGGAATAAAATATATTGTTTACCTTAACTGATCATAATTCAACTAAAGAGGTAGACACAATTAAACTGCTGCCTCCTCTAAACCTGCTGCCAGAGAGGAACCTTAGTTTGCTCATAAGACACACCCAGCTCAGAGGTAATGCAGGATTTCTAGGGGGTATTTTCAAAATACCAGCTATTGAAAAATAAATATTATAATTGCAAAACCTAGGTCACCTTTTCATTCATACAGGTAAACACCACGTCTATTCAATACTCTCCATTTCCACAGAAGGAAATGTAACAGCTGTGTCAGGCCAGGAGCGCACAGCTGAAATAACGCAAGATATCACTATACAATGTTCTGTATGCAGTATTTGAATGAATAGGGGAGGCTGTCCAGTTGGGTACAGCATCCCTGGCAGTGAAAAAAGCAGTAGTAGACGGCTCCTTGATCAACCCTGACATCTAGCTGAAAGATGTTCCTAGCAGCCAAGTGTCCAGCCAGTGGTATAATAAGGACCATCTCTTAAGTTGCCACCATGAATATAGGTAGTAAAACAAGAGGGTGTGCCTAAATGCAATGCCACCTTCCAGTTCCCTATCTCTCTTGGGCACATTAAACACTATACATTGATTATGACAATGATTAGGACATTAATTGTTGATTTTGACTCATAAATAATCCCTACATCCCTTATACTGATTAACACCAGAGGTGTAACTAGAACTTTGTGGGCCCCATAGCAAAATTGTTAAAGGGCCCCCTCCAACTCAGGTCTCAAACAGAGTATAAACACATATTTACATGTTTATACGTGTATATAGTGTATATACTGTATGTTTATACATCCACACATATATATGCAGTATGTTTTGTGTTGTGCTCCTGACCTTATCTGTATGTTCTGTATTGTGCTACTCCATTAATTATATCCCCCTTCTGTGTCCATTATTATGCTCTCTCTGTGTCCATTATGGCCCATCCATCCCCCCTGTGTCCATTATTTTGCCCCTGTCTGTGTCCATTATTATGCCCTCACCTGTGTACATTATTATGTCCCTCTCTCTGTCCATTACCTATGTCCCCCCTCTGTGTCCATTATTTTGCCCCCCACCTGTGCCCATTACATATATCCCCCCTCTGTGTCCATTATTATGTCCCCAACTGTGTCCATTACCTATATCCCCCTTCTGTGTCCATTATTGATCATCCTAAGGTAAGTATCGCTAACCTAATTCCCTACCCTAACCCTAAACTTCCCTTAGGGGTGCCTAACCCTAACCTCCCCTCCAAGTGCCTAACCCTATTCCCACCTGTAAGTGCCTAAACCTAACCCCCCCTTTCCGCTGCCTAAACCTAAGTCTCCCGGGGGGGGTGCCTAACCGTCCCCCCGGGGGTGCCTAACCCTCCCTTCCCCTTGCCTAACCCTAACCCTCTCCCCCCTGCAGCTGCCCGCGCCCGGTGCCTGGCTTACCTTTGTTCAGTATGCCGGGCATCGGTCTTCCAGCGTCTGGTTAATGACAGGTGTCAAGTTTTCGACGCCTGTCATTAGTACCACGCCGGGATTACAGTGTCTGGAAGCCGGTGGTCGGGATTTAGACCGTCGGCTTCCGGACTACATCCCCTTCCGGGGATCTTCTCCCCACTGTCAGGAAGGTCAGGTGCTGCTGGCAGTACAGCGCAGCCACAGACAGCGATCTAGTAGTAAGTCAGTGGCGCCTCCTCCTCAGTCCATCATTGGATAAATGTCGGTGGAAGGCACCTACCCGTGTAGAGCCCAGCGCGCGGTGTACGGCAGCACCTAGTTTGTAATTAATATGTTATGCCACTGCCTGTGTGGCGTGTGGGACTGCCGCCAGTGACATGCACAGGGCGCCACATATACACCTTCTGCTGTCACCCAACTCGCTGTAACACAGGCACACACTATCGCCCTACAGTATGTACAAAGCAGCGCCCAGCCTGGTTGCTAATGAGAGCAGGTAGGATGGATTTGCACTGCAGAACAAATATAAATAAGGGTAACTGTTTCAGTAATCAGGTATACTATAGGACAGTATTTCTCATATTCCCTTATTATTCATGTACCACACTAATGCCACAATGTACTGCTTGGCTTACTAACCGGGAACATTGCTGCCCACCCCTGTAGCCTTCCCCATTATAAGTGCATGGGATTCCCAGCAGCGGATTACACTTCTCTGTACAAGTTAGTAGCAGCGTGCTCTCCCCATCCCATGCCCGGCAGCTGCAGCCACAAGATCGCCCCCTTCCTGCCGGCTACTATATAAGCAGTAATAATAAGTATAACGTGTACTCACAGTGAAGGGTTGCAGCATCCAGTCCCTGGTTCTCCTCCCTGGTCCCCGCTATGTTCCCCCAGGTCTGTATTATTATCTCGCTGTTAGTGTAAGATCCGAGCCGGGTGACACACAGCCGGGGGGTGGTCTTCAGCCCCCTGCATGCCAGCAGCGGGCTCCACACACTCCATGGCAGTGAGAAGAAATAAGAGTGGGGGGTGCCAGGTCCACAGCCCCCCTGCATCTGCTTCAGCACACTCTCCATGAGACCTATGTACTATTAGGAGTGGAGAAGCCATCCAATGCACCGAGGCTGCTTTAGTTTGTAATTAACATGGTGTATGTTCAGCGGCCAGGACTTGGAGGATTCGGCAGGGTGCAGGGTGTTGCATGATGGGCTGGCAGGCCCCTTAAGCCGCCGGGTTCCATAGCAAGTGCTCCCTCTGCAACCTCTATGCCTCCCTGTGATTAACTGAAACACCTGTATACTCACCTGGTCAGCTAGACCATTGACTATTGACCACCTCCTATTTAAACCAGATCCTGTGAGCATCCCATTGCCTAAGCAACGTATTCATACCCCGTATAATTCAATGCTCCAGGATTACTCCTGTATCCTGTGTCCATGTCCTCTTCATCTGCTACTTTGTGGGTTCTTCCTATTTACCATTTATGCTGAGTATCGTTCATTACAGCTACCACGGTGCATACAGATCAGTCTTCCATCTGCCGCTGTGCTCCATTACCTGCCCACGCTGCATACAGACCTGTGTTCCATCTGCCGCTATGTTCCATTACCTGTCAGCGCTGGAGCGTCCACGCTGATCTGTTATCTGTCAGCACTGCAGTGCCCACACTGCATACAAACCTGTACTAACCACTTCAACTCAGTCAGCAAGTATATCATTTTCATCTACCTTTGTACCATCACCTATCAGTACTGAGCCGGCGAGTTCACCCTTGTCGCTGGAGTATATTCCTGGTCTTACTGACCATCACAGGTCACAAAACGAGGGGTTGCCCAGTGGACCTTGTCTGTTTACCCTGGTACCAGACCAGTATCCTTGCATATCACAAGTCTGTGGTTCCTACACTGTCACTAGTGTACCTAGCTCCTGTTCATACCCATGAGCCAGAGTTTCATGAAGCCACCTCGTTTCCTATGCATGTCAGTCAGACCTAATGGTCCCACTAGCGCACGCAGGGGAGGCTTCTGAGTACCTAGAAACCCCCCCTGCTCGCCAATCCTTCGCTGCAGCTGACCGATATGAGGAGGCAGCTGTGTCAGTAACGCGGCATCTGCCTCCTCATATCGAGCGGTTTCCAGGTGTGCCGCTGGAGAAGAGGTGGAGAGATCCCGTGCCCGCAGTAAACTCCAAACTTAGTTTGGGTCCGGGCAGCGCTGGGCTCTTCCGGGTGGCTCAGCCTGAGCCATGACCAATGGAAAAGCGGCGATGTAATATCATAGGTCACACCCACCGTGTTGCCGTCACACCTGCACAGTGCTCCCTGCTGCGCAGTGAGAGGTCCTCCATGACAGGCTGCTGCTGTACCCGCTTCCACGGCTGAGGTGCAGGGAGCACCTTCTCTGCCATGGACAGGTAGGGCCAATATAATTTATAGCCAGTGTGATTATGTTTTTTTTTTATGTGGGAGTAATGTATTGTTTTGCTTTCTGTGAGGACAATGCAATGGGTTTTTTTTAATGTGGGGGGAAATGTGATTGTTTCTTATGTGGGGATAATTTTCTTTGGGGGGAGGCGCGTCTTTAATAAAATTATGTCAGCAGTGTTTATATGCAGAGGTGTGTGTGTGTGGTGCGTGTGGCTGAGGGGTACTCTAAAGGTTTTAAAAACTCTGGCATGTAGGTAACCATTGATGATACTGGATCAGAACCTCTATATACCCCTGCCTGTACCTTCTAAAATCCTACCTATAAACCTCTAAGGATGACGCCAATTTGCGTACGCAGTCATACAGTAAATAAAAGACTCCAGACTTGGAACGTGTGGTTCCGAAGCACAAAGTATTATTCAAGTAAAAAGTACAGTCAGTTAGACGCAAAGGAATTATACAGACCCCAAGTACAGTATACATACGCAGCGCATTCTGGTCCAGATGTTAGGCATCAGCAAGAAACCCCTGAGTCAGCATTCAGCAAGAAGACTAAAAACCCAGTGCTTGAGCACACATATTTATACCCCCCCAGAATAGACAGGACAATAGAGAAGTTTCTTGCTTATGCCATTGGTTCCCAGGGGGGAAGCATCTGTTACAGAGCGTTTAACAGGCTGGTTCAAATAGACTCATCCCAGCCTCTAACAACTGGGGGTCTCTGCCCTCCCACCCCATACAATCATCCTAACAGTTGTTCATATAATATACATTTTGTTGCTTGAAGTCTCTGCGGTCCATAAGTTGAGAATGCATGATGCGATCTCCACACCGATAATACCGGAATTCTGTTGAAAGAGTACGCATCAATACCAAACCAAACACGGCTTTCATAGCATGTATAAAACCTTAGTTATCAAATATCTTTATTTCACAGCATTTATACTAACTGAACCAACTTAAATCTTATACTTTAAAGCTTATTAAACCTTATGTGTGAATATGTAATGTGTGAGTATGCGGGGTGTGATGTAAAGACGCTAGTTAACTTGGGGCAGATGTGTGCGCATGAAGCTAACAACCAGCGTTTTCATACAGGATCTTATGCATTCGCTAATATGCGATTAGTTACCAGCGCAATTGTGCGTATTAATGTGTGTATGAGAAATGGTGCACTTAAATCTCACTTACTAAGTGAACACCTAGCAGTGTGGATTGCTGAGGATTATTGTTCCACATGCCCCCTATCTCAGCAGCTCCCACCTTTCCCAGGCTCAAAAGTAAAAGCTATTCTCTCAGACTCTTGTGTGAATGCAAATGTGTTACCCCAAGCTGTGAAGCTTAGGGCCATCTTGTCTGAGTGTGGGGCTAAAACCTGTTTAGGATTCAGACAAATCCAATTGTGTAGATCAATGCCTGGATTATATTACAATTGCCACAACTATACTTGTCTGCATACAGGGATTCCCAATTTGTATGTAAAAAACACTCATTGTCTATTCTATTTACTTTTTCTCAGGAAGCTGTCCTTCCAGTTGCCCTTGGTAGATTATCAAAAACATTGCCATCTGTACTTAGCTTGTGAGTTGTAACTTAAAATGGTGCTGGTCGCAAAATGGCGTCTTGTAGATTCTTGTTTCTAAAATGGAGTCTAGCTGCCATTCGCAAGATGGCGTCGTGCACGATTCAATTTTAAACTGATCTTGTCTCAGCCAATAATCCAGTTTCGATACCATCTAGGTTCACTAATGGCAGTGCCTGCCCAATGCATATCCAATCTACTACAGTCAAACAAAATAAGTGTGTGTATGTGTGTTTTACCATAAAAATAGCCCTGTGTAAATATATATAAATACTGTACTGTATGGAAGCCTCCCATAAAAATCCTGCGTTTGCCCCTGGGTTCCGCACCTAATCTACAAAATAACCAGACTTTGACAGTTTGTTCAGGTATACCCTAAAGGAAGACACCATGGGGTATATTTACTAATGTTCGATTTGAGTTTTGTGTGATTTCACATTCAATTTGCATTCGTTTTTCATACAATTTGGAGACTTATAAAAGGCAAAATTGAATGTCAAATCAAACAAAAAACTGAATCCCACTCAAAACCGAACATCTGCAAAACATCTGTACTTTTACATAGACCAACATACAAATCCATGATTTACTAATATTCGATTTGAAAAGGAAAATACGGGGGACCCCTATGTCTTTTGTCCACCGTGTTTTCACAACCAGGACCAGCTTAGAAAAGTCTGATGCTGGTTGTACTGTTAAGGGGGACCCCATGTCATTTTTTTTTTAATTTAACATATCCCAAACTGTAATTCTTATCTGCTCGTACTAAAAATTCCTCCATGAAGCTGGTCTATTATTTTGGGGATTTGAAGTTCGATTTTGTGTTTGATTTGGTGTTCAATTTGGACATGAGCATTCAAACAAGAAATCACTATTCAAAATCAAACCATATCGAATTTAATTTAAAAAAAGGTTTCCAAAATCTAAATTTTAGAAATGTGGGATTTTGACAGGGATTCCTACATTTAATTTGATCCGATTTCAGGTGAGCTAAATCGAACATAAAATCAAATGCAAAATCGAACTTTGATAAATATACCCCTATGTCTGATTTGACCGATCGTGTAAACCAACAGGAAACAGTGCAACAACAGATCATGCAGTATTTACAGGAGTTATCTGCTTAGATAAAAAAAATTCAGGCTTCAGCCAAAAATCTCAGAACTGTTAATTCTTCTCCAACATCCAATCTTGGGTTACCCACTTCCAATAAGTACGATGGTAACCCAAACCAATGCAGTATTCATTTCAAATTACAAGCTACAAATTTCCACACTGAAATGTCTAAGACTGCGTACATCATTTCCCTCCTGACGGGTCAGGCCTTATCCTGGGCCTCATCACTGTGGGAGACGTCAGATCCTATTCTATTGGACATCCAAGGATGTTGCTGTTCCTGAGACCCAAGTCATTTCCAAATATATCAAAGAGAACTTGAAACGTGGATTCATCCATCCTTCTTCATCTCCAGCTGGAGCAGGCTTCTTTTTTGTACAGAAAAAGGACGGAGGACTGCGGACCATGCATTAATTATCGAGGTCTCAACAAGATAACAGTAAAAAACAGGTACCCATTACCACGCATAACAGAGTCAAAAGAGCCACAATTTTTACCAAACTGGATCTCTGGGGAGTATACAATTTGTTATGTATCCAGCAAGGTGATGAATGGAAGTACTTTGTGATGCCATTTGGTCTAAGTAATGCACCTGCAATATTCCAGAACAACATTTTTCATGATCTTTTGTACAAAACCCTTGTAGTACATCTAAACAATATTTTATTTTTTTCTTCTGACCTTCAAAGCAGTCGTTGCCATGTGAAGGAAGTGCTTCAGAGACTTGGTCAAAATCAATTGTATTGCAAGATGGAGAAAAGCAGCTTTGAAACCACATCTATTCCATTCCTGGGATATATTATTTCCGGCACCGGTCTGGCCATGGATCCTGAAAAAGTGCAAGCCATTCTGAATTGGCCACAGCCATCCACCTTGCAGGCAATACAACGTTTCTTGGGGTTCACTAACTACTACCGGAAATTCATCTGAGGCTATTCCACGGTAGTAGCACACATCACAGCATTAACCAAAAAAGGGGCCAAACCTGCTAAATGGCCTGAAAAAGCCTAATTGGCCTTCCAACAGTTGAAACAAGCTTCTACTTCAGCTCCTATCCTGAAACAGCCTTAGATTGATAATCCATTTATATTAGAGGTAGACGTATCTTCTGTTGGAGTAGGAGCATCAAGTTGCCAGCATGTCAGATGAAAGGTCTCAGGAAAGTGGGATGTGTACTAGAGGCAGAGTCCCGGGATATACAGGACATCAGTATGGCTGAAGAAGGTGTATGCGAGAGAGGGTCCCTGTGTAATGGGATGTGCCGCACGTTAGGAGTCTCCCGTGAGGATTGAGACCAGTACGAACTTCGAAGAACTTTGAATCTGGAGTCCTCTATATGCTGTGTGAAGTATTTGTTGGACAGACTTGCGGTAGAACTACTGAGCCCAGCAACATCGGTTATTGTGCTGCCATTTCACTGCAGTGTCACTTGTGTAAGGCTGTGCTGGAGGTGTTCATTTGGAGTGCAACGTAACCAATTTGTAACCGTTAAGCTTAAAATACAGCATTTACCATCTGCTGCAAGTATTGTGCTGGAGGAAGTTGGTGAAGTAGAACTTGTAACCATTATGCTTACAGTGCTGGAGGATTTAGTTGAGTTTAAATAAAGTTTTCCTGTTCTTGCATCATGAGATGGTCTGGCGCGCAACATTTCCTTATTGCACTGCACCTGTTATCGATATGTTTTCCCTCCATCAGGTACTTTGTGCTAAGCACCCAAGTATTCGGGGGCCCTTCTGGTCATGGATGCCATACCACACCATAACCGGAATATAGGATAGTCACCGGGAAGGGGTGAGAGACATTACATTCAGGTACTCCAAGTGTAACACAGTACCAGTAGGGTTTCACACCAGCAAGAGCATTGGTGCCCCCACCCCACTGTGTGTCTCCCTGCAGACAGGCCCAGCCTGCTGGACTCTGCAAAGGCCCATGGGAGGAGGAGCTACTGTGGCTGGGCATGCAAAGCAGCCCTCCTCCAGTGGCCTTTTTTTTTACCTAGGCTTGGAATGCATGCCCCTAGGCATTTGCCTAGTTTGCCTATGCCTTGGGCCGGCTCTGCAGACCTGTGTTCCATCTGCTGCTGTGTTCCATTACTCATCAGCGCTGCAGCAACCACACTGCATACAGATCTGTGTTCCATCTGCCGATGTGTTCCATTACCTCTCAGCGCTACAGTACCCACACTGCATACAGACCTGCACTAACCACTTCATCTCAGTCAGCAAGTCTATCACTTTCATTTGTGTCTGTACCGTCACCTATCAGTACTAAGCTGGCGAGTTCAGCTGCGGTCTCATTCCATCATACTGCTGGGACAGTGCATGAAAGCTACTTATGCTGTTATACTCTATGCTCAGTGGTTGTCCATGTTATCCGGTTATACTATTGTGCTGACTTGTATTAGCTTACCTGCACTGTGTGCTATTGTCTTGGACTGGTTCGGAGAAGGTTGCTGGTTCCAGGGCTAGGGTTCAGTCTGTGCACTGAGGTGTTTAGTAGCTGTATTACCTATCCTGACTCTCATTTTCTGAGTTCCTCACAGGTTCCAGTTCCAGGTCTTGCATCAGAGCTGTACAAGAGGTCATACTTTGCATGTCCTTTTTAATATACAACATAAGGGTGCACCACTTTTCATTATGGGCTTTGTTAAGATTGAGGGTCTGTTTCAGAGATGGACACAATGCAGATATTTTCACAGAATGAGTGATTGTTTGCTATTGCACATTATGCATAGACAGAGATTATTACTCAACTATTAGGGGTATTCATTATGGGAGTGAAAACATCGCTTTTGCGTTAATATCGCACCTATGAAGTCATTATCGAAGGTTTTACTTTTACACCATATTCAATTTCAAAGACTTCTCGCAGGTTCGAAAAGTGTTTGATAAAAAACGGGGATAACTTTTCACCATTGAATAGCTGTCGAAAAAAAGTGCAGAATTGGGTTTTAGGGGTGCAGGCTTAAAAAAAATAGCCTGCACCCCTGGGAATGACATTTAAAAAAGAACTGTGTCAAAAAAAGTAAAAAAAAAAAAAAATAGGGACACCCCAAAAAATTAATTTAAAAATTGGTTTGAAAAAAAAAAAGGGAAAAAATTGTTTAACAATAGGGAAATAGGTTCAGGGCTATTCTGCAAGTATGCGGCAGGTGTTTTCTAGAATAGATTTATAGCGGCAGGTGCACAATTGCAGAATTTTTAAAAACTTACTTTAGACTTAAAAATATGCTAGTACCCATTTTCATGTACCCCAAATTTGATGGGACCACTTAAAAAAAACGAAAAAAAAATAACCTAAGTGCTCTTCTGCATCACTTCTTCAATGTCGGGAAAAAACACCTGCTGCGGCTATTTAAATCCACAACTTTCATTTAAAGGCTAAAACGGGGGTACCCATAGTGATCCCCCATGTTTTTAGAACTTTAGGGGGGTCCTACAATTTTTTTGAAGGAAAAGTTCGTAACTTTACGCAAATCCAACTTCGCAGGCTCCCGTTTTCGTTAATTTCATATTGAATACGGTGATAAGCGGGCGCGCGCCCGATACTTTAACGCAGGTAAAAACTCTCAGATATGAAACGTAAACTTCGACAGCGAAGTTTACGTTTCATATTGAATTCCCCTCTATGTCCATAAAGAGGAACTTTTTGCAAAGTGAGTGATAGGTAGTTTGGGGTGGTAATGGGGGGGGATGGATAGAACGCAGGCGTGTCTGACTGTTTAAATGCCATTATATGGGGGTGCATAAATTAGTCATTACGCTCTTTTGTGCAGCATGAGATATCTCTGTGTCAGGAGAGCTGCAGTGTTTGCAGCTGGTCAGTCTTGCCTTACATGTTGCGTTACTGCCTGCTGTGCATCAATTATACCAATGTTCATGCTGTTGCACGTCGTCGGACACATAAGAGAAGGCAGCAGTGGGCGTCCCTATGCTCGGCTATGCTTTGGAAGGCATTAGCACATTTTAGCAACTGCAATCCGTGAGAGAATGCAGTAACAATTACATTACCGTCCTTCTATGAATCAGGCCCTGTATGTGTTTGAAAGGCAGCGTATATTACTGTACTTTACTGGGGCATTGATGCTCTGTATCTTGCAATAGCTTATTAGAAATAATGTAGACAATTAAAAAAAATCCTCACCAATTCAAATACAACTTAGGTGTTTCTCCACTGATCAAAGAGAAATAAAACAGAATAGTTTATTTAACATTGTTACTCTTTCCTTTTTAATATATACTATGACAGTGCAAAGACAATTTGGTCTCAATGTACAGACTGATGAGAGAAACAATCTATACTGTAAGGGGTAAATTTACTAAAGAGAAAGTTTGGGACAGTTTGCAAACTCTGTAGAGTTTGGGCATTTTTTCCACTCTCAAATTTACTAATGTCAAACTCAGGAGAGAGATCTCCTTTGCTACGGGAAAATACTGGAGAGTTAGCAAACTCTCTTCAATTCACCATCGGCAAAACTCGAGAACCTTTTCACTAGTGAAGATAGGATTCTGGAATTTACCAAGCAGAGTTTCTAAACGCTCATGAGATGGGAAAACTCTCCTGCAAAAACTCGTGAGATAAATACACCTGCCTGTGATCTGCGAGTTTGGCAGAAACATACACAGATCACTTTGATCCATGTATGTTTCTGCCTGTAAATAGAAAAAAAAAAGTTTAAAAGTTACCCCAGTACCCAACGGGGGTAACTTTTAACCCGTTTTTTTACAGGCTGGAACACAAGCAGCCTTCACATATCTCACTGATATGTGCGGGCTGCTTGCTCGGGAGAGTTTTGCAGAGAGAAGACACTGCAATCTCAAGTGAGTAATCTCCTGCAAATCCTGCTACTCAGGGGAGAAATCTCGTTCTGCTTCACCATCGGACATCTCACTGATATGTGCGGGCTGCTTGCTCGGGAGAGTTTTGCAGAGAGAAGACACTGCAATCTCAAGTGAGTAATCTCCTGCAAATCCTGCTACTCAGGGGAGAAATCTCGTTCTGCTTCGCCATCGGACATCTCACTCTCAGCTAAACTCTCTTCTTGGTAAATTTGAGAGTCTCAGAAGCCACAAATCACCCGAGTTTTGGTGAAGCTAATCGAGTTGATAAAACAGCAAACTCTCCCAGACTCGATTCTTAGTAAATGTACTCCTAGCTGTCTGCACTCTTCCAAAAGGTACAGTAGATGCAAAGGGTCAAACATGACCAATTGTACAGGACTCTCAGGGGTAAATTTACTAAAGGTTCATTTTAATCGATTTAAAATGGATCAAAATCGATCAACAACGATGTTGTGTTTCTGGGACTAAATCACACATTTACTAACAGGCATTTTTTTTATTTGATTTATGCATAAATGTGTGGTTTAGCCCCAGAAACATAACATTAATGTTGATCAATTTTCATTGATTTTAAATCAATCAAAACTTATTAAAATCAACCTTTAGTAAATATACCCCTTAGTATCCACAAACATTAAATTATCCATTGCAGTATGAGTAGTTCAGCCTAATTTTAGTTACATTTTGCTGTGGATTAGCTGCTAATTTACTGCTAGCAGAGACAGACAGTGCAGCATTATATGATGTAATCAGGCTCAAACTGGCCTGCTGTGGATTTGGGGTATTCCCCGGTGGGCCCCAGTGACTCTAAGCCCCTCCCCCTACCATGGGTGGGCGGGGCCTATAGCAATGTCAGTGTTTGCCAGGATTATCCTTTAAACCACAAGGGGACCCCAACAACAGTAATATGTTTTTATTTTTTTAAACCCTGGGACTCACTCACTCCGCAGCTCTCTTTTGGAGGGGGCGGAGTGCCCTTGTGCTTCTGTGACTATTCCTGTTGGCTGCATGATTGGTTAGACAGGATGTCAAAGAGAGGTGGGGCTGGGATCTGACTGATTTACTAGCCTGGGAGATTTCTAAATTGAGAGCAGCAGCAGCAGCAGTGCTGCCACGACAGGTAGACAGGAGCAGCCTGGAAGAGCCCACTATCAGCTGGGGAATGGAGATCTGTGTGCTAGCCTCCCTGCAGTGGGGAGTACAGGAGTGTAGCTCAGTGTCACTCTGTACTACAGGGAACAGCACAGGGACAGTGTGGGATATTAGTACTAGTAGTTACCCTTCTCTTGTCCTCACCTCTCTCTCTAGTCCCCACATCTCTCTTTCTCTCTGCCATCACCTCTTTCTCTGTCTTGCCCTCAACTCTCTCTCTCTCTCTATTGTCCCCACCTCTCTTATCCTCATCCTCTTCACTCCCCCCCTCTTGTCCTCACATCTCTCTTTCTATCTGCCATCACCTTTCTCTGTCTTGCTCTCAACTCTCTCATTATTGTCCCACCTCTCTTATCCTCACCCTCCCCACTGCCCCTCTCACGTCCTCTCCTTTCTCTCTCTCTTGCACTCACCTTTCTCCCTCTTTCTAGTCCCACATCTCTCTCTTGTGCGACAATGCAGGACACCACTGGGGTGAGCTGTACTAGTAGTTGCCATGGCTGACTCTCTCTTGACCGCACCTCTCTCTCTCACTTGTCCTCACTTCTGTCTCTTTCTCTTGTTTTCAGGGACAGTGCGGGACACGACTGGGGTGTGAACTGTACTAGTAGTTGCCCTGGCTGACTCTCTCTCTCTCTTGTCCTCACCTCTCTCTCTCTCGTCCTCACCTCTCTCTCATTCTCTTGTCATCACCTCCCTCTCTCTTTCTCTTGTCCTCACCTCTCGCTCTCATTTTCTTGTCCTCACCTTTCTCTATCTTGTTCTCACCTCTCGCTCTCATTCTCTTGTCCTCACCTCTCTCTTTTGTACTCAGGGACACTGTGGAAGACTACTGGGGTGAGCTGTACTAGTTGTTACCATGTCTGTCTCTCATCCTCTCCTCTTTCTTGTCCCCAGCTTTATTCTGGGATTCTGGGGTCTACGCCATCCTGAGCTGGAGAAAAGATTTTTAGAAGTGAAATGGAAAGCTGAGCTCTCTGTGCTTCTATGAAACTCTCTCCCCATACCAGTGTATGGGGAAGCGATGTCTCTACTAATCAGGGGCACTGCTGGGGAAATCTGAGATTTCTCCATGGTAAACCTTTCTATGAATAGGAGAAAGCAGTGAAAAGCCCTGTTATCACTGATAAAGGGCTTTTCACTCTCTCTCTTGTCCCCACCGTTTATTGTCTCTCATCCCCATCTCTCTCTCTCATCTCCACTTCTCTCTCGTCCTCACATCTCTCTCTCTTTGGTCGCCACCTTGCTCTCTCTGGTCGCCACATCTCTTTTGTCCTCATACCTCTATCTCTCGTCCTTATCTACTTCTGTCTCTTGTCCTCATCTGTTTCTCATTCTCATCCTCATCTCTTTCTCATTCTCATTTCTCTTGCGCTCATCCTTATCTCTTTCTCTCTCGTTTGTTCTCATCTCTCTCATCCTCATCGCTCTCTCTTGTCCTCATGTCCCTTTCTCTCATTTGTTCTCATCTCTCTTGCTCTCGCTTTTGCCTATCTCGCTCTTTCTTCCCTATCTCACTCTCTCGTCTCCATCTCTACTCCCTCCTGTCTATTCTTTTTCATTTTATGCATTTAGGTTTGTTATATTTGTGATGGAATATTTTAACCTCCTGTGTGGCAGTGGTGGCCCATTTATTTCAAAGTGAATGGTAGGGGTCCAGAGAGCTGCCCACATTGGTTAAAATTATACCCAGGCCGCTTTAGATGAGGTGACCCAGGCAGTTATTCTTCTTTCCTTTTGGTGGCTGGCTTCTCCTCTTCCGCATTGTGCTGCTACCCTTCAGGTGGGTCCTACAATTGCATTCCCCCAGTGAACCCTTCATGCCCCAGTCCGACACTGGATGTAATATGTATAGTAAGAGAGCTAAACATTACTTTTATCACATAGAAAGTAAAGTGACCAAAACTATCCATACCACTCGTACAAACAAGTACTCTGTACTTTCTTCTTTCTAAAATTATACATTTCTATTGTCCTGAGGCTTGTGATTTGCTGCTTGAATTCAGTGTGTTTGTAAATTAAAATTGTGATGCTTGTTTTTTTAATAGGTATTTCCATGTTTCTGGCGTACTTTTCTTTATAGTTACAACTAATAATCAATAAATGCTTTACCTACTACTAAATACTTAGTACTCCACCTTCAATCACATGTAATGGCCTTGGGCCTGTAATTTGCTGTTTGCAGTAAGTTTAATGGTGATCTAGTTTTACTAGATGTTACTCCAGCAGCATTTACTTGCACTGTCCTGAGGCCTCTGATTTGCTGTTTGGAGAAGAGTGTTGGTAATACATCTATTTTATTTTCTACTAGGCTTATACTTTTAGGCTAAGACTGCCATCCTGTCTACCACTGCTGTGCCATTTGCTTCATACTGTGGCTGTCCTATATTCTTTTAAATTGCCAAGTGTTTGTGCTTCTGCTCTATCACTTAGATTAGCCAGTCAGTTTCTGCAGCCTCTGGTCAATATTTGTAAAAACAAAACTGTGAGCTGTGAAGTGGTCAAAATTCACTGGAAATGAATGGTAATGATGTTAATAATACTGTAGGAACAAAAACAGGTCCACATTATATGATTTTACCTGTTTTAGTAATTTCTAAATAAATCCAAAACATGAGAATTTAGAACCAAAACCAAGAGACAAGGATCTGCATACATCTCAACTCTGAAACTCAATCAATCACATCAGGCTAAGCAACAGGGGTTAGAGGAGCAGGTGCTGGTGTCCTCCAAACAGGCCTCAGCATATACTCATCTGAACCCTAGTGGTCAGACTCATGTGATTGAGGGAGTCAAGAATTGGAATCACCCACACACTAGGGAATTTTGCCATCAGAGGGTGAGAAAGAGGTTCGCTTTAAAATGGCAAAATAAGTTTCAGACTAGAATAACACTGGGACTGCCTCCTTCTCCCCCTCTCTAGTGCACTAGTTGGTTTTCCTGTGCACTTCGGGATTGGTTGGAGTGTGCCACGCCCCCTCATCCTCCATGGTCTCCAGTGATTGCATTGCAATTATAGCCATCAAGCCTTCCATTAACCCTGCAAGTGCTGGCCTGGTTGCTGCAAACAATTCTCCTACTTCACCCTGATGTCGATGGGCTGGCTGCTATTCATTTAGTGCATAAAGCACTAGGACTGTCACGGCCAGGGTATTTCAGCATGGCGCTAGGCGGGTGTTACCTGTGAGGTCGGTGTGGCGCGGGCTGTCTGGTGGCGGAGCTGGTGTCTGACGGGGGGCTTTGGCTGCGCTGGTGAGGCCTGGCGGCGTCTCCGTTCCGTTTGGCATGGGCGCCACCATCTTGCCTTCTGGCCATGTGATGCGGCTGGCCAATCCTGGTGAGTCACATGTTCCCTCCGGCCAGTAACAGCATGGCATGGGGTATTTAGGAAGGGTCAGTGTCTTCCTTCTTTGCCAGTGCAACGTGTATCTCAGCCTAGCTGAGAGGGAGTTCTCTGTGCTTTCCTGTTCCTGTGTATTCGCTGTCTGCCAGCTCCTAACTCCCACTGGACTACCCCGCTTCCTCCATCACCCTTGCCCATACCTGAGTGCCTGAGCCTGCTGACATCCTGCGCTTCAATTCACTACCTGTATACCTGGCTTGTTTATTTTCAGTTCACTACCTGCAAACCTGGCTTGATTATTTTCAGTTTCACTACCTGCACACCTGGACAGCTCTAATTGTTTCTACTTGGACATTAACCCTTTTACTCCCACCACAGAACTCTTGTGCACATTATATATTCCTGGACTTTTATTTACTGCCATTATATGTCTACTCAAGCACTTATTAAAAATTCTAGTTTTATTTTTAAATCTGCTTCTGTGATCGCTCCTGCTACCACCCCGGGTCCACAAACAACCCAGAACATCACAGTTTGCACTGGCCCCATGGAGCCGGCCACGGATCAGGAGTCAGGAGTGGATTTATTCAGGTGCATTTCTGGTCGTTTAGAAAATCTGGAAAACATGCAGCATCAGATGGCTCAATTTCTGCAAGAGATGTCCAAGCGACAGGATAGTTTGCAAACTTCCTTTTCTACCCCTGAAGTACCAGCATCTACATCCGCATCAGCGTCTGGGAATACAGGAGGCAGATCATCTCCCCGCTTACGTCTTCCTTTACCAAATAAATTTGACGGCAATCCTAAACTCTGCCGAGGATTCCTAAATCAGTGTGACATACATTTTACCCTGCAGCCTGACAACTTTCTAACTGCAAGAACTAAAGTGGCTTATATAGTCTCTCTGTTATCCGGCCAGGCCTTGGAATGGGCTTCCCCCCTCTGGGAGCGCTCAGATCCGCTGCTGGATAATTACGCAGGCTTTGTGTCATCCTTCAGGAGGATTTTCGATGAACCTGGGCGTACTGTATCAACATCATCAAACATCATGACACTGAGACAAGGGGTCCGTCCTGTTAGTCAATATGCCGTGCAATTTCAAATTTTAGCATCAGAGCTCAAATGGAATGAGGAAGCCCTCACCTCGACCTTCTGGCATGGGTTGTCAGACCGACTAAAGGATGATCTAGTCACTCGAGAGCTTCCTACTAATCTGAACGACATGATTTCATTGTGTATCAAAGTTGACCTACGCTTCAGGGAACGTCAGGCTGAAAAAAACAGAACTGACCGGCAAAGGTCATTTACCCCCTCCATTTCTACCCGTCCCATTCCTTCCCCTACTGAAGAGGAGCCTATGCAGGTGAATCATACACACCTCTCTAAAGAAGAATGTCAGAGAAGAATGCAAAAGAACCTCTGTCTGTACTGCGGAGAGTCCGGTCACCTGCTGATCTCCTGCCCCCGTAAACCGGGAAATGCCAAATCCTAACTGACCCTGGAGACATCAAGTTAGGAGTTATGAACCCATCTCCAAAAATTAAAGATTTCACAATTACCCTAGCCTTGGATCTTAAACCCAAACCTGTCTTTGCTACTGCTCTACTCGACTCAGGAGCAGCCGGAAATTTCATAACGTCTAGTTTCATAGATAAATTTCAGATTCCTTGTTTGTCTCTCAACCATGCCATCTCTCTGACCTCTATAGACGGACGCCCTCTAACTAACGGGATAGTCACCAAAGAGACTCAACCAGTATTGGTCCAAATTGGGGCACTTCATTCTGAGTCCTTAAAATTCCTGGTGATATCAGAGGCCTCTCAAGAAATTGTTCTTGGTCTACCCTGGTTACGTCAACATAATCCCAGGATTGATTGGAGTTCTATGCAGATTCTGTCATGGGGTATGGACTGTCAGAAATCCTGTCTTCCAAAGATTCGACCTGTGAGAAAGACAGTTCCATTAGTTTCTTCTGCCATTCCCAAGGAATATCAGATGTTCGCCGACGTTTTCTCTGAACAACAAGCAAATATCTTACCCCCTCATAGGGAATGGGACTGTCCAATTGAATTGATACCTGATAAGATACCACCTCGTGGTCGTACCTATCCGCTGTCCTTGCCTGAGACTCAAGCCATGACCAAATACATCCGGGACAACCTGGCAAAGGGGTTCATTCGCCCCTCTACTTCACCTGCCGGAGCTGGGTTTTTCTTCGTTGGCAAGAAGGACGGTGGTCTAAGACCATGCATCGATTATCGAGGCCTTAATGACATTACTGTAAAGAATCGATACCCTCTTCCCCTGATTACTGAGTTGTTTGATAGGGTCAAGGGCTCTGTCATTTTTTCGAAATTAGATCTAAGAGGGGCTTACAACCTCATTCGTATCCAAGCTGGCGATGAATGGAAGACCGCTTTTGATACCAGAGATGGACATTTCGAGTATTTAGTAATGCCTTTTGGATTGTGTAACGCCCCTGCTGTCTTTCAAAGTTTCGTTAATGAGATTTTCCGGGACCTGTTATATGTTTCGGTTGTTGTCTATCTGGATGACATACTGATTTTTTCACCCTCTGTGGCTAAACATCAAGAACATGTTAAAGAAGTTTTGACCCGTTTGAGAGAAAACCACCTTTACTGCAAACTGGAGAAGTGCGTCTTTGGAGTGCCCAGTGTACCTTTTCTCGGCTATGTAATATCTGGCTCCAGTTTAGAAATGGACCCCAAGAAGGTACAGGCAATTCTGGATTGGACCCGACCTCAGACACTGAAGGCCATCCAGAGATTGTTGGGCTTCGCAAATTATTATAGACGCTTCATTAAGGGATTTTCTACACTGCTGGCTCCCATTACAGCCTTGACCCGCAAAGGTGCTAATCCTGCCCAATGGTCACCTGAGGCAGAGTGTGCCTTTCATCTTCTAAAACAGGCCTTTATCTCAGCACCAGTTCTTCGACAACCCGATCTGGACAGGCCTTTTTTGTTGGAAGTAGACGCATCATCTGAAGCTGTGGGAGCAGTCTTATCTCAACGTTATGAGGACAACCGAGTCCATCCGTGTGGGTTCTTTTCTAAAAAATTTTCTCCTGCCGAAAGGAACTACGCCATAGGTGAGCAAGAACTACTAGCTGTAAAGTTGGCGTTGAAGGAATGGAGATATTTGCTAGAAGGCGCCAAGTTTCCATTTACTGTATTTACGGATCATAGAAATCTCCTATTTGTCAAAAACCTTCAATGTGTGAGTCCTCGTTTGGCCCGCTGGGCAATATTCTTTGCCAGGTTTCAGTTCACCCTGACTTTCCGGTGTGGAGCACTTAATCAGAAGGCTGATGCCCTATCGAGATCTCTCCTCTATGATGATCAATCTGAAAATCAAAGCAATACCCCTGTCTTGGAATCAAGAGTTTTCGCCGCATTACAACTTCAGCATCCTACGGGAAAATCATTTGTGGCCCTGGAATTAAGGAAGCAGCTTCTCACTTGGGCACATTCCTCTCGCTTCGCAGGGCACTCAGGCACTCGGAAGACCTTGGAGTTCCTGAAAAGACACTATTGGTGGCCTTCCATGAAGGCAGATATAATGGAGTTTATCTCTTCCTGCTCCTCCTGTGCCCAGCATAAATCATCACGACAAGCTCCAGCTGGGGAATTGCTTCCATTACCTACTCCATCACGTCCATGGACGCATCTCTCCATGGATTTCGTCACAGACCTGCCAGTCTCTCAAGGTTTCAACACTATCTGGGTTGTAATTGACCGATTTTCTAAGATGGTCCACTATATACCGTTGAAGAAGTTACCTTCTGCCCCTGACCTGGCACAGTTGTTTGTCCAACACATATTTCGTCTACATGGCCTTCCTGCTGAAATTGTCTCTGACCGTGGTGTGCAGTTTACTGCAAAATTCTGGAGGGCTTTGTGTTCTGTGCTTCAAGTGAAGTTAAACTTTTCCACGGCCTACCATCCGCAAAGCAACGGCTCCACCGAGAGAGTTAATCAAGATCTAGAGACTTTCTTAAGAATTTTTATGTCATCTTCCCAGGACAATTGGGCTGCCTTGCTGCCGTGGGCTGAGTTTGCACATAATGCTTCCTACCACTCGTCAACTAACCAAACGCTATTTCAGGTTGTATATGGCCTTCATCCTCGTGTTCCCGAATTCCGAAGCCTGCCTGTTTTCGATGTTCCGGTCGTGGAGGACACGGTGCGGAATTTTGCTGCCATCTGGACTCAAGTACGGTCTGATTTGTTGAAGGCATCCTCTCGCTATAAGACCCAGGCCGATAAGAAGCGTAGAATAGTTCCACGCATGCAAGTAGGAAACCAGGTCTGGTTGTCTACTCGGAACCTTCGTCTAAGAGTTCCATCTATGAAATTCGCACCCCGCTTCATCGGTCCCTTCACCATAACAGAAGTCATTAATCCAGTGGCCTACCGTTTAAAGTTACCCCCATACCTAAAAATTCCCAATTCCTTCCATGTTTCCTTATTAAAGCCCCTAGTCCTGAATAAGTTCCATAATGCTCTACCTGCTTCTCCTCGAGTCCAGACGGAGAGAGGAGTTGAGTTTGAAGTCGCCCAGATCTTGGTCTGCGCAGAGGTCATCTTCAGTATTTGTTGGACTGGAAAGGTTACGGTCCAGAGGAACGTTGCTGGACCGATGCTCGTGATGTCCACGCTCCCACGCTCATCAGGAGATTCCATTCTGCCCATCCGGAGAAGCCTGGTGAGTGTCCTGAGGCCACCCCAAAAGGGGGGGGTACTGTCACGGCCAGGGTATTTCAGCATGGCGCTAGGCGGGTGTTACCTGTGAGTTCGTTGTGGCACGGGCTGTCTATTGGCGGAGCTGGTGTCTGGCGGGGGGCTTTGGCTGCGTGCGTTGTTGTGCGGCCCTGTTGTCACTCTGCGCTGGTGAGGCCTGGCGGCGTCTCCGTTCCGTTTGGCATGGGCGCCGCCATCTTGCCTTCTGGCCATGTGATGCGGCTGGCCAATCCTGGTGAGTCACATGTTCCCTCCGGCCAGTAACAGCACGGCATGGGGTATTTAGGAAGGGTCAGTGCCTTCCTTCTTTGCCAGTGCAACGTGTATCTCAGCCTAGCTGAGAGGGAGTTCTCTGTGCTTTCCTGTTCCTGTGTATTCGCTGTCTGCCAGTCTGCCTGTCAGCTCCTAACTCCCACTGGACTACCCCGCTTCCTCCATCACCCTTGCCCATACCTGAGTGCCTGAGCCTGCTGACATCCTGCGCTTCAGTTCACTACCTGTATACCTGGCTTGTTTATTTTCAGTTCACTACCTGCAAACCTGGCTTGATTATTTTCAGTTTCACTACCTGCACACCTGGACAGCTCTAATTGTTTCTACTTGGACATTAACCCTTTTACTCCCACCACAGAACTCTTGTGCACATTATATATTCCTGGACTTTTATTTACTGCCATTATATGTCTACTCAAGCACTTATTAAAAATTCTAGTTTTATTTTTAAATCTGCTTCTGTGATCGCTCCTGCTACCACCCCAGGTCCACAAACAACCCAGAACATCACAAGGACTACCTGGCCCCAGGTGCCCATCTGTACTACCTTGTCGGTAATCTGGATTTGATTTGACACCCATCATAATTAAACCTCATCATTATCATTATTCCCATCAGAATAATCATTAACCACACATCAACATAATCAACTTTAATTAGCATTAACCCTCCTTATTAGTTAATCCCCTTCAAAATTATCATTAACCACTGCATAAACATAATCAATCCCTATCAGTATTTGTGTCCTTCCTCAATAAATGATTATTAATTCCCAACACAAAACAGTAACGAGTATGTCACGCTGGGAGGCGGTTTTCTGGAAGCTGAGTCCTGAGGTTGCGGGAGGAAATGGAGGCGAGGGGCCTGAATGTACGACCTCCGCATCCACGGGTCTTGGTCGTTGGCGAGACCTAGTCAAAGGTGCGGAATCTAACCCACGAGATGGTGTTCGCCAGTGACCCCACCAATCGGGATATGGGCTTGAGCCCCACCTCGTAAGCAGGTCGCGGTCCTTTGACTAGGTGACCAGAGCCTGCGGGAAAAAGGAGAGATGAACACTCGTGGCCCAAAGGGTCTGTGCCAGTAAGGGGCACGTAGGGACACTGTACTTGAGGTACAAGGAAGTGTGTACTGCGGACACACTCTACCGGGTTGCTGGTTAGAAAGAGTGCACCATGGTGCAATACTGAAACACGTAGGTAGGGACCACAGAGTCCAGTAACAAGGTGGGTATGTATAACTACACTCAGGCTGTGATGGTAAAGCACTGGTGAAATGGATAGTATACTGCACACAGGCGGCGGTGGTAACGCACTGGTGGAATGGAGGTATACTGCACACAGGCGAGGTTATAACGCACTGATGAGATGAATGATATAGCTGCACACAGGCTGAGGTGTAAAGCACTGGTGAGATGAATGATATAGCTGTACACAGGCTGAGATGGTAAAGCACTGATGAGATGAATGATATAGCTGCACACAGGCTGAGATGGTAAAGCACTGATGAGATGAATGGTATAGCTGCACACAGGCTGAGAGGATAAAGCACTGATGAGATGAATGAAATAGCTGCACACAGGCTGAGATGGTAAAGCACTGGTGAGATGGATGATATAGCTACACACAGGAATAGATCACTGGAAGGAAGGGAACCTGGAACGAGAGACCACTAGTAACACTAGCAGCAACAATGGTTGTTCAGGCAACTACCTGATACCCAGGAGCCGGATATATATGCCTGGAAGCCCACTGATTGGTCCACAGCGTCAGCTGACCAGCCAGACTGTCAGGGAAGGAAGGATAGTCAGAGAAGGAAGTGTCATGGCGGCGCCCATGACAGGAACTCCGATCCCCGCGCACCAGGCCGCTCGAGACACCAGCATCAGGGAGAGTGCTCAGCACCTCCCACGTCGCCGCACCAGCCGCCAGACTGCCCAGGAAGTCAGAGGAAGCTGGCGGGACGGTAAGGGATGGCCGATCCCTGGCTGAACTCTCACAGTACCCCCCCCTTTCAGGGTGGACACCGGACACCCACCAGGTTTACCAGGAAATCTAATATGGAAGGCTCCAACCATTTGAGGCGCGTGAACGTCTGTGGCTCTGATCCATGCCCTTTCTTCCGGACCGTACCCTTTCCAGTCAATGAGATATTGGAGGTTGTTAGATTTGGTAAATCGAGAGTCCAAAATCCTCCCTACCTCGAACTCTGTACCTTGAGAAGTTTGCACTTGAGGTAACTTGGGAGCAGAAGTTTGAAAACGATTCAGCACTAGAGGACGCAGCAAAGAAATATGAAAGGTATTGGATATTCTTAGTTGAGGAGGGAGTTCCAACTTATACGCAACTGGGTTGATGATCTTGCGAACACGGTAAGGGCCAATGAACCGTGGGGCTAGCTTCATACTGGGTACTTTCAATCGGATGTTCCTGGAGGATACCCAGGCTTTATCTCCAACTCTCAGCAGTGGAACAGCGACACGTCGTCTATCCGCAAATTTTTTGTAGTTCTTGGACGACTGCTTCAGAGAGGAATGAACCCTCTTACAAACGGTTGCGAAAGACTCCACCAATTCAGAAACTGCAGGAACCTCTACTGTAGGCAAATTCTGAAAATCTGGGACTCGAGGATGTCTCCCAAACACCGTAACAAAAGGAGTGGCTTTGGAGGAAGTGTGATATTTGAAGTTGTGTGAAAATTCTGCCCAAGGTAATAGATCCAGCCAGTTATCTTGTGAGGAGGAAACGAAGAGTCTTATGAAAGTCTCCAGCTCTTGGTTAACTCTTTCGGTTTGCCCATTAGTTTGTGGATGGTAGGCTGAAGAAAATTTTAACTTGGTTCCACAAGTGCTACATAAGGCTCTCCAAACTTTAGCTACGAATTGAACTCCGCGGTCGGAAATGATCTCTTTAGGAAGTCCATGCAACCTAAATATTTCCTTAACAAAGACTCTTGCCAACTGAAGAGCAGAAGGGAGACCCATCAATGGAATAAAGTGTGCCATCTTAGAAAAGCGATCCACCACTACCCATATGGTATTGTATCCTTGGGAGCATGGTAGTTCAGAGATGAAATCCATGGATATATGGGTCCAAGGAGTATTAGGAATGGACAGGGGTCGCAGGAGACCTGCTGCCTTCTTGCGGGGAGTCTTATGCTGAGCGCATTTTACACATGAAAGAATTCTCGAATATCCCCTTTCATTGTGGGCCACCAATAGGAACACTGAAGTAACTTGTAAGTCTTGAGGATACCGGAATGGGCAGCAAACAGAGAGCTATGAGCCCAAGTTAGTAATTTTCCCCGTAGTTCTGGGGTCACAAAAATTTTCCCTGGGGGAGGAGTCAACATTTGAGTAGAGGCGAAGACTACAGGATGTAAAATTGGTCGGGAACGTTGATGATCCTCTTCCTGAGTGCTGGACAAGAAAGACCGTGAGAGGGCGTCAGCTTTTCTGTTTAGACTGCCAGGACGAAATTGAAGTTTTAAATTAAATCTTGAAAAGAACAAGGACCAACAGGCCTGTCTAGCATTTAGACGGTGAGCCGTTTGGAGGTAGATTAAGTTTTTATGATCTGTGATCATGGTAACTAGACAGTTGGCTCCTTCCAACAAATGCCGCCATTCCATTAAAGCTAACCGCATTGCTAGTAGTTCCTGGTCACCAATTCCGTAGTTCTTTTCGGCAATGGAAAACTTACGAGAAAAAGACCCACAGGGATGGTACTTTCCATCACTTGAGATTTGAGACAGTACTGCCCCTACCCCTACTGAAGAAGCATCTACCTCAATTGTGAACGGTTTGTCCAATTGGGGTTGGCACAGGATAGGTGCAGTGGAGAAGGCTTCTTTTCATTTTTGGAAGGCTTGGATGGCAGTATCTGGCCAGCGAATGGGATTGGCACCCTTCTTTGTGAGATTTGTGATAGGAGACACCATTGTGGAGAAATTTGGTATAAACCGCCGGTAATAATTTGAAAAACCCAAGAAGCGTTGAGTAGCCTTCAAGGATTTTGGTAACGGCCAGTCAGAAATGGCTTTTAACTTCTCCGGATCCATGCGGAGGGTCTTTCCAGAAATTATGTGCCCTAGGAAGGGTACCGAGGTTTGTTAGAAAAGGCACTTGGATATTTTTCCATAAAGATGATGCTTCCGGAGGCGTGACAAGACTTCGCGGACATGCTGGCGATGATCTTGCAAATTTTTGGAAAAAATTTGAATATCATCCAAATAGACTATAACAAAACTGTAGAGGACATCCCGGAAGATCTCGTTCACATAACCCTGAAATATCGCTGGGGCGTTGCAGAGTCCGAAGGGCATTACAAGATATTCGAAGTGGCCGTCTCTGGTGTTAAAAGCGGTCTTCCACTCATCTCCAGCTTTAATACGTATTAAATTATATGCACCCCGCAGATCAAGTTTGGTGAATAAAGAGGCCCCGCAAACTTTATCAAAAAGCTCCGGAATCAGAGGCAGAGGATATTGATTCTTTACAATAATCTGGTTGAGACCCCGGTAGTCAATACAAGGCCGAAGCCCGCCGTCCTTCTTGCTAACAAAAAAACCCCCTGCCCCTGCTGGAGAAGTGGAGGGCCGGATAAACCCCTTAGCTAGATTCTCCTTTATATATGCCGCCATAGTGGCTGTTTCGGGAACTGATAATGGGTAGGTTCGACCCCGAGGAGGGTTCTTCCCTGGCAGGAGCTCAATACCACAGTCCCAGGAACGATGAGGTGGAAGCTTATCCGCAGTCTGTTCGCAAAATACATTGGCAAAATCTTGATAAGCTGCTGGTAGACCGGGAACAGGGGAACACTTGGGCTTGTCAGACGGGGGAAGCTTATATTTCCACTGGAGGACACCGCGTTAGTGCGGACAGGGAGTACTTGGATGAGACATCCATGGAAACAACTTGGACCCCACGATAAAATCTGCATACTGGACCACTCAAACGTAGGATTGTGCTTTTGTAGCCAGGGGAGGCCTAAAACTAGTTCATAGGCTGAGTCGGGAAGAACAAAAAATTCAATAGTCTCCTGGTGCAGACATCCAATCCGGAGGAACACTGGCAGGGTTTTTGAGGAAATGGATCTCCCTAGCAAGGTCTTGCCATCTACACCAGAGAGCAGTAATCTGTTTGGCAATGGAACCACTGGAATCCCTAGGGTCTGAACCAGTGACTTAGAAATAAAACTGCCGGGAGCCCCAGAATCCACAAGGGCTTTAACCATCCTTGTCCTGGACTGGTAGGAGAGCGACACAGGCAATAAACTGTCATTTGTTTGGGAGGAGTCAGAAATAACCGCCAATTGCATGCTCCCAACATCAATTAGGGTTTCGCGTTTCCCGTCAATACAGGACAATTCCTTATTGTGTGCTCCGGGGCAGCACAATACAAGCACAATTTATTTTGAAAATGCCGGTTCCGTTCGGCGGTACTTAACCGGGATCTGTTAATTTGCATCGGCTCCTCACTGCTAGAGAAGGAAGGAGAGGAATGACCTCCCAAGGATGGGCGATCCAGAGGATGATCTCCATGCCCCCTATTTCCCCACCGCTCTCTATGGTGAAGGTCAATTTTTATACAGAGGGATATAACATCCGAGGTGGGAGGTAAATCCCTAGATGCCAATTCATCCTTCATCCTCTCAGATAAGCCATGTAGGAAGGCTGCCTTAAGTGCTTCCTTGTTCCATTTTAGTTAGGACGCCAGGGTTTGAAATTGTACTACATATTGCCCGACGGACCGGGTACCCTGACGGACACGAAGCAAATCTGAAGAAGCAGAGACAGATCTCCCGGGTTCATCGAAGATCCTTTTGAAAGCTGCCACGAACTCTTCATATCTAGATACGAGCGGATCTGCTCGTTCCCACAAGGGGGAGACCCAATTCAGAGCTGCCCCGGTTAGTAATGAAATTACATAGGCCACCTTAGACCGGGAGGTAGGGAAATTCTGGGGTAGGCATTCGAACTGGATCTCACACTGGTTTATGAAACCACAACATCGTTGAGGAGTACCATCGAACCTCTCGGGAGTAGCCAAGTGCAAACGGGATTTTTGAGGAACGACCCCCGGAAGGTAATACAGGAGAAACCGTAGGAGCGACAGAAGGTGGAGCATGAGACATAGCTGCCAGAGTGTTCTGAATAGACAGGAGCTGACCAGATAATTCCTGTAGGTACTGGGCCACATGCTGCTGTGCCGCCTCTTGGTTATCCATGCGAGCCATTAGCTCCTGGAGGTTCCCAGTACCTGGGGAGCCTGTAGCTTCCATTTGGCCTGAACAAACTGTCACGCTGGGAGGCGGTTTTCTGGAAGCTGAGGCCTGAGGTTGCGGGAGGAAACGGAGGCGAGGGGCCTGAATGAACGACCTCCGCATCCACGGGTCTTGGTCGTTGGCGAGACCTAGTCAAAGGTGCGGAATCTAACCCACGAGATGGTGTTCGCCAGTGACCCCACCAATCGGGATATGGGCTTGAGCTGCACCTCGTAAGCAGGTCGCGGTCCTTTGACTAGGTGACCAGAGCCTGCGGGAAAAAGGAGAGACGAACACTCGTGGCCCAAAGGGTCTGTGCCAGTAAGGGGCACGTAGGGACACTGTACTTGAGGTACAAGGAAGTGTGTACTGCGGACACACTCTACCGGGTTGCCGGTTAGAAAGAGTGCACCATGGTGCAATACTGAAACACGTAGGTAGGGACCACAGAGTCCAGTAATGAGGTGGGTACGTATAACTACACTCAGGCTGTGATGGTAAAGCACTGGTGAAATGGATAGTATACTGCACACAGGCGGCGGTGGTAACGCACTGGTGGAATGGAGGTATCCTGTAGACAGGTGAGGTGATAACGCACTGATGAGATGAATGATATAGCTGCACACAGGCTGAGGTGGTAAAGCACTGGTGAGATGAATGATATAGCTGCTCACAGGCTGAGATGGTAAAGCACTGATGAGATGAATGGTATAGCTGCACACAGGCTGAGCTGGTAAAGCACTGATGAGATGAATGAAATAGCTGCACACAGGCTGAGATGGTAAAGCACTGGTGAGATGGATGATATAGCTGCACACAGGCTGAGATGGTAAAGCACTGGTGAGATGGATGATATAGCTGCACACAGGAATAGATCACTGGAAGCAAGAGAACCTGGAACGAGAGACCACTAGTAACACTAGCAGTGACAATGGTTGTTCAGGCAACTACCTGATACCCAGGAGCCGGAATATACCCCTGGAAGCCCACTGATTGGTCCACAGCGTCAGCTGACCAGCCAGACTGTCAGGGAAGGAAGGATAGTCAGAGAAGGAAGTGTCATGGCGGCGCCCATGACAGGAACTCCGATCCCCGTGCACCAGGCCGCCCGAGACACCAGCATCAGGGAGAATGCTCAGCACCTTCCACGTCGCCGCACCAGCCGCCCGACTGCCCGGGAAGTCAGAGGAAGCCGGCGGGACGGTAAGGGACGTCTGATCCCCGGCTGAACTCTGACAGAGTATCTACTCATGGTGCATTTGTAGTGTGTGGTCATAATGATGTTGGGGACTTTACTAGGAATAATCTGATGTGGCTGATTGGGGCATCAGTTAATTGTAAATAGCTCAATCACCTTTGTGCAATAAAATATGTAGTTCAGTGTACCAGTTGTTCTTAAAGGTAGTCTTCTTTCTGCACGGTTTTCCTTATGATGTACTAATTTTCAATTTTTTTCAGTTGCAGCTACATTTACTCCATATAAAATGGCTCTATATTTATTATATTATATATGGAACAGTATGTAATTCGACACTCAACCAAATACAAAAACATAATAATTATAATATAATATAATAAAAATGGCTCTATATTAATATAATAAAATGGCTCTATATTTATTATATTATATATGGAACAGTATGTAATTCGACACTCAACCAAATACAAAAACATAATAATGCTCATAACACAGACAATTTGATGCTGTGCGATGTGACAACACACAAAGCACATATTTAATAACACTATAGTTGAATAAAAAAAAAAATTCTTAAAAAAATGTGAACAATGCTCCATATATTGGGGTACAATGATGATTATCGTACCAAAATGTACCTATCATGTGTGTGAAGTGAAGATGACTGAGGCAGAGTAAAGCTGGATAAACATTAGACGATATTTCGCCCAATCCAATAGATCGGGCCAACATCATCAAAATCATCTAGAGTGTACCCAGTACAGGGCCGTAACTAGGGTAGTGCGACCTGTGCCATGGCACAGGGCACTGCAGGGGGCGCTGTTTAGGCCTTTCAATTTTACTGTTTATTATCATTCTCACTTGTAGCTTCCTCTTCTTTTATCCCCAGTATCTCCTGGCCTCCCCTGTCTCTTCCCTGGCCCTTCCCAAAGAGGCCATGGCTCTTTTTCAGGTGCAATATTTTATGTCCCTATTTAAAAATGGGGGAGGGGGGCGTCAATGCTCTTTCTGGCACAAAGCACCAAAAAGTGTAGTTACGGCTCTGACCCAGTATGTCGGTATATTCTTACTTAACAATTATTGCACTCTTTAGGTGGTTACTACTAACCCCATACATATCATAGGAAGTAACATTCCAGTGGATTATTTTATAAACATATGATTCCACCGCTAGACCGATTAACCCCCTAGCTCTGTCTACATCTTCAGGATATAGATTGTCACTAGTAGCGCTAGTGATCTTCAACATATCCCGCTTTAATTGCATGTGCATGGCTAACTTCCATGTAGTGTAATTCTCAGTACCTGTCAGCTTTATAAGACATGCTGCACTGTACATTTCTATGATACAGATTAAGGGGGGAAGTCAATTAGCCGTGGGGTTTACCACGACTAATTGCCAGCCAAAATCCCCATGGCTCAGGGAAAGGCTATTCAAATGAATAGCCTTTTTTCTGCGTCGAAAAAACGGGACTCGTGCCCGGATTCCACATAAACTGCAGAGTCAATGGGTTTTTTCCCCATGTGCAAGCCTGATTTGGTGTTTTTTCTGTTGATTTTACCATGCAGCTCCATGAGCTGCGAGATTCAGTCCAACTGTGAGGACTCGCGTGGGGTAATCCCTGCTGATTGAATAGCTACGGCACGGCAATTAGCCATGGGGTTTTTTAATACCCCCTAAGTGTAGTCATCCAAACCCATCGCCTACTATAACTAGTGGCTTATCAGGTCCGTTAGCCATCTTCCTAAATTACCCCAGCATTTCAGAGAGGCAAGTTCCCCTACTAGACCTTAGGTTAGGTTTACTTAGCCACAGGTGATGAACACAATAATTACAATTAGTTTAACTTTATTTGTCAGGAACAGAGGAACAGACAAATAACACACATTGTAATATAGTTTCAAAATTCAATAATAACAAGTTAACTAAAACCATAAACTGTTTTGTGCAGGGCCATATTTACCGCTAGGCAACCAAGGCGGCCACCTAGGGCCCAGCGGGTCCCAAGGGGCACGTGGCCAGGCCCCCCTAAATCCGGCCCTGGAGAGAACTTGCAGCACTGTGTGTGACCTGCTGGTGCTGGCAGCGGCCGGGAAGAGAGGACACACACACACATTACAGTAGCAGCACACAGCGGGGCCCTGACCCTACTAGGCGGGCAGAGGAGAAGGCAAAGTTGAAGGCCAGGGCCGGCCCTACCCTAGGCACGGTCCACAGCTGAGCAGAGCGTTACGGTGAGAAGGGCGCTGCGGCGCCCTCAGTCAGTGACAGTTTGTATCGCCCCAGCCTAATGATCCTGTGCCGCAGTGTAAAGCTGAACCCAGGAGTCCGCTGCGTATGATCATTTCCGAGACGTGCGCCTGGATCTCCTGTCCTTGGCTTCAAAGATTCCCCTAATGAGTCTAACTAATGCCGCGCTATCAGTGGAGAGAGAAGAGAGACCTGCGCGGCTGGATAGATACTAGAGTGAGTCAGTGAGAGTGAAGGAGGAGCCAGGCTGCCGAGAGAGAGGAACAGAGTCAGACACAGACAGTGTGAACAGAAGGTAAGTACAATACCTGGGGAGGGGGAAGGCTGGCTCATTACTGTAATACAGAAGCAGGGGGAGGCACCCTGGTGGTAACACAAGTGTCTCACTGCTGGGAACACAAAAAGGGGACACACTGTTGGAAATACAGAGGGGTGGATACACTGCTGGGGACACGGGGGGGGATATGTATATGTATGTATATGTATGTGTGTGCATATTTGTGTATACGTGTGTGTGTCTGTACGTTTCTGTGTGTGCATATTTGTGTATATGTATATTTGTTTTTATATTAGAGATGAGCGGTTCGGATTATGTGGAATCCGAACCGCTCCGAACATTGGGGATCCGAGTCCACCCGAACCCTGTTCGGGTGTTCCCTGCCTGACTCGGATCCCCATTCGGGGCCGAACGGCGGCCGCCTGATGTCGGATTCTCACTAGAGAATCCGACATCAGGGCTCCTATTGTGTAGGGCAGAGCGCTGTGATAGCGCTCTGCCCTACACAGATACAAACACACAGCCGCCAGCGGCAGCTGTGTGTTTGTTACAGCAGCCAATGAGAGTCACACAGACTCTCATTGGCTGCTGCACGGAGGGAGCCGGCTGGAGCTCACACATGAGCTCCGTCTTCCGGCTCCCTCCTCAGCGTGTGACAGAGCGGACGGCGCGGGAGCGGGGATACAGGTAAGTTGTTTTTTTTATTTTTTACTTGTGCAAGGGCCGTGGGCGCTACTAGGGGGGGGTCTGCTACTGGGGGTCCATAATACTGGGGGGGCCTGCTACTGGGGGGGGCTATACTACTGGGAGGGTCTGCTACTGGGGGTGGCTATACTACTGGAGGGGGCTATACTACTGGGGGGGTCTGCTACTAGGGGGGGTCTGCTACTGGGGGTCCATACTACTGAGGGGCTATACTACTGGGGGGGCTTACTACTGGGGGGTGGTCTGCTACTAGGGGGGTCTGCTACTGGGGGGGCCATACTACTGGGGGGACCATACTGGGGGGGCATACTACTGGGGGGGGCTTACTACTACAGGGGGGGCATACTACAGGGGGGCTAATACTGGGGCAGCCTACTACTGGGGGGGACATACTACTGGGGGGGCCATACTACTGGGGGGGCCTGCTAATGGGGGGCATACTACTGGGTGGCATGCTAATGGGGGGCATACTACTGGGGGGGCTGCTAATGGGGGGCATACTACTGGGTGGCATGCTAATGGGGGGCTTACTACTGGGGGGTGGTCTGCTACTGGGGGTTCTGCTACTGGGGAGGCCATACTACTGAGGGGCCATACTACTGGGGGGGCCATACTGGGGGGTATACTACTGGGGGGGCTTAGTACTACTGGGGGGGCATACTACTGGGGGGGGCTTACTACTACAGGGGGGGCATACTACAGGGGGGCTAATACTGGGGCAGCCTACTACTGGGGGGGCCTACTACTAGGGGGGCATACTACTGGGGGGGCATACTACTGGGGGGGCCATACTACTGGGGGGCATACTACTGGGGGGGCCTGCTAATGGGGGGCATACTACTGGGTGGCATGCTAATGGGGGGCATACTACTGGGGGGGCTGCTAATGGGGGGCATACTACTGGGTGGCATGCTAATGGGGGGCATACTACTGGGGGGCCTGCTAATGGGGGGCATACTACTGGGGGGCATTCTACTGGGGGCACTGCATAGGGGACCCTACTACTAAGGGGACTGCATAGGGGGCACCACTGCTGGGGGCATTGTGTAAGGGACACCGCTACTGTGGGCATTGTGTAAAAGGGGCACTACTGTGGGCATTGTGTAAAAGGGGCACTACTGTGGGCATTATGTAAAAGGGGCACTACTGTGTGTCGTAACATAAATAAGAGACACTACTTTATGGTGTAATGTGAATCAGGCCCTATGTGCGGTGTAATGTGAATAAGATTGTGCACTGTGACTCCTTGGGCCGTAGCCCACTATGTAAACAAGTACTGTGACTCTGCTGGCCGTACCCACTGGGTGGGTGCACTACTTTTCATTTCTGCTGTGTGGCAATGTGTCATAGATGTGCTTTATACTGTGGTGTCTGTGTCGTTGTGCCATTGCTTTGTTGCTTAGTAACCAGTCAGCTCACTGCAACCTTTGGCCAATAATGTTGAAAACAATATTATAAGCTGTGATATGGTCTAAATTGACTGGAAATTAATGTTATTGAGGTTAATAATACTCTAGGAAGAAAAAAAAGACCAATTTATGTGATTTTAGCTTTTTTTGTCAATTTTTGTAAAAAAATCCAAATCCAAATCCAAAGCCAGTCACCGCAGTTTGGCAAATCCAAATCCAAAGCCGGACGACGAATTAGAACCAAATCCAAATCCGGCAAAAATGGTCCGGCGCACATCCCTAATATATATATAATGTGTGTGTATACAGTATATGTGGGTGTATATATATGTGAGTGTATGTGTGTGTGTATATATATATATATATATATATATATTTATATATATACACATCTGTGCTTGTGTATGTATGTATATATATATATATATATATATATATATAAAGACATTTTTATTCATGTATTGGTAAATACAGGGGTTGGGGGGAGGCCCCATTGGTATCACTGTACCGGGCCCCAAGATTTCTGTTGCCGGCCCTGGGTGTGGTATGTGTCAGGGGGGGAGAAGAAGCCCAGAAGCGGTATAAGCGCACGTTTGGTGCGCTGATACCGCTTCTCCCCGATGTATGATCAGGGGTCTGGGTGGTAAATGACAGAGGGGCTATGCGCCCGTCATTATCGGCGCTGCTATCTACAAGATAGCAGCGCCGATAGCTTGGGCCATGTACGAACGGTCAGATCGCCTGACCGTTCGGGCCACTGTGGCTGTCGTTATCGACAGCTACAGCCTGGCACTGCCCTATCTCCACAGCAGGGACATCGCTGTCCCTGATGCCGGCTCCAGGCTGCACGCGGGGATCTCGCGATACTTGTGAGATCCCGGGCATGCTCAGTGGAGGCTGATGTGCTGTGGTCTCCAGCGGGTAGAGCCGGAGGGGGGAGTTAACGCTCGCCCTGTCCGGCCATTGAGATGTTCTTACATCTCATCAGTAGTGCTTCCTGCTTCGCCTCGGTAAAGAGGCGAAGCAGGAAGCGATATAGCAGCATGTTAAGTACATACATACATCTACCCCAAGGAGCGTTGGTGACTGAGGGGAATTTTAGTGTTTGTAGTATGGTATCTGTGAGTAGTAGTGAGTAAGAGGTACTATATAAAGCATTGATACAGTAGATTGGCGAGATCTATATCAGTGGGTGGGTGTAGTATATAGAGATGTGTTATTAAGAACAGATAATCATAATTTTTCATAGATCATTTGGGCACTAGGAAGCACTGTTACAATGAAGCCTATGGAGGATATGTCACTTTTTCTCTGGATGCTAAATGGCAGCATCCACTAAGGTTTCTAATGTTACTATGTTGAGATAGTAAAAGCAGAAACCTGGGACCCTCCCCATACTATTATTTTTATTTATTTTTTTATGCAGGAGGAGGGGGTAAAGCATATTTTTGCACATGGGCCCACCACTCGCTAATTCCACGACTGTGTGCCGCTGTTCAGGAGGCTGGAGCCACTCAAAGAAGAGCTATGCAGGTCCGCAGCACAAATACACCAATCTCCGGCAGGGAAGTTTGCTGGAGCTGGAGGGGAGAAAGGTGCTGAGCTGTGAGACGGGGGTTTATGCTTTGAGGGGAGAGGGCTCTATGCTGAGAGGGATCTGTATCTGTATCTGTTTTCACACCCTTTTCACATTATTTTAGTATCACCTATAGTTATTACAGGGCAATTGGAGTAGAATTAGTAAAATTCTACTCCAACCCCTAAGTATCACTTATTTTTAGTAAGCAGATCACAATTCCCATAATTGTCATGGGAAATGTGATCTGTCTGGTAGTTACTAAAAATAAATTGTGAAAAAAATACCTAGGGAGGCCCTGTGATAATAACGCCACCTGGAGGTGGCATTATCCAGGGTCTCCCCCGGTTACCGGACTCCTACTCTGCTCTAACGGGGAGAGCAGAGCCGGGAGTCGGTGCCAGTAATCAGCTGTGTGGTCTAAACAGATCGCAAGCCGATTCACTGCAAAAAAAATAAAAAAATAACTTACCTGACTCCAGGGACCCGTGATCGGGGCTACGGGTGATGTCTCCCCTCCGGTCAACTGGTCTCCCAAGCTGCACTGCGGCCCGGTCATCAGGTGATCGGGTCCCAGTGCAGTATGGAATATCACCTGACCGGAGGCATGGAAGACATCACCGGAGGCCCGGATCATGCAGGTAAGTGTAATTAAGGGAGAGGGGGGGGCGAGGGGGGGCGCGGGAGGTCCGCGATCGTGGGGGGTGGGATTAGCGCCGGTGGGGGTAGCAGCTGCGGCCGGTCGGGAACTTTGTCACGGTATTTTTTCAGAAAATAGTGCTTCCTGCTTTGCCTCGGTAAAGAGGCGAAGCGGGAAGCGTTATAGCGGCATGGTAAGTGCCGCTATAATACATCTACCCCAATATGCGGATTGTAGTAAATAGAGCCCTTAATATAAACAGAGAATAATAACAAAGCGCACCTGGAATCCTATAGCAGCTTCTATATTCTCTATTTTGCAATGAGAATGAACAGTTTAAAATATAAGAAGCGCTGGTCCAAAATTAAATAGATATATAACTGTAATTGCTTGTGAAACAATAAATTCTTAATATATTTTGTATTATTTATCTGCAAGACCATTCAAATAAAAGGAAATAATAATAAATAAGGTAAAAGTAATATGATGTATGAAAGACAAAATCAAACTGAAAATGAAATAAAAATAATACATTTAAAAATAAAAATAAATACAAATAATAATAAAAATAGAAATAATAATAATGTATAAATGATCGCAATGATGTTTATGCTCTTTAAGGGTCGGATGGGTGCCCGCTGCTATATTGCAGTGCTGCGGGTTTCTGTCCCTACCTTTCCCTGAGACACGGGGTTCAGCTCGCTGCACGCGCCTTCAAATCCGGTGGTGACTCCGGCGCTCAGTGTTGGAGAAAACACTTGTGCTCTGTCCCGTACTGGATGCGGTGTTGGTTGCTTGCCGCTTGCTCCGGTTCGCTACCGTCCGCTTTTTCCTTCAGTCCCCTTGCTGGTTAGCTGGCCAGAATGGGGTAATGTCAAATGCTGTGTTGGTGTTTGGTAAACAAACAACACTGAGCGCCGGAGTCACCACCGGATTTGAAGGCGCGTGCAGCGAGCTGAACCCCGTGTCTCAGGGAAAGACACGGGGTTTTATTTTTAAATTTATTATTTTTATTTCATTTTCAGTTTGATTTTGTCTTTCATACATCATGTTACTTTTACCTTATTTATTATTATTTCCTTTTATTTGAATGGTCTTGCAGATAAATAATACAAAATATATTAAGAATTTATTGTTTCACAAGCAATCACAGTTATATATCTATTTAATTTTGGACCAGCGCTTCTTATATTTTAAACTGTTCAGAGCCCTTAATATCATGATGGAATTTTCATTGTTACTCAGACAGATAAATAGTTCATATAACTTTTGATTCACCAACAAAAAAAGGTCATATTATGGATCAGGGGGCCTGATTGAGACCCGGACGCTATTTGCGGACGCTCGTTCTTAAAAAGGGGCCGGATATTTAAATTGAGCGCTCGCTCTTTGAGGTGTGTTGACGCCTCTATGTCTGAGTGAACGTCCGAAAAATCCGCTCGCTGTTTTGTAAAGACGCCCCTTTACCGTTCGCATCACACGTCATCTCCGTTATTTATTAGATTAATCGGGAACATCGAAAGGCATCTGAACTGCTCGCAGTGCTTGTGGTAGGATTTACTTCCCACTATCACTGCGAGCAGTCCAGGCTAAAAGACAACCAAGTGACGTGGTCGATGACGCTCCTTTACTAATTATGCACTCCCATTCAGGGCCGTAGCTAGGGTAGTGCGGACGGTGCCATCGCACAGGGCACCACAGGTCAGGGGGCGCTGTTTAGGCCTGTAAAATTTCTGTTTATTATCATTCTTGCTTGTAGCTTCCTCTTATTTCATCCCCAGCATCTCCTGGCCTCTCCTATCTCTTCCCTGACCCTTCCCCATGAAGCCATAGCCCTTTTTTGGGTGCATTATGTCCCTTTGAAAAATGAGGGGGGCGCCAATGCTCTTTCTGGCACAGGGCACCAAAAAGTGTAGTTACGGCCCTGCTCCCATTAAACACCGTTTTGACCGTTAGGCACGCCTGCATTCGGATCTCCACTCCCCCGTTTTCAAGCACCTTCCTCTGTTACCACCCACAAACGGTACATTCTGTCAATCAAATTAGCAGCCCCTCGTTGTTTTACGAGCGCATGATTTCCGACCGCAATGACTGGTTTGCACATGCGCATTGCGAACCAAACGCATGCGCAGTTGTGCGAGCATCTCTCAGAGCGAACGAGCGGCCGCTTACGAGCGGCTCTGAATCAGGCCCAGAGTGTGCATGGTCACTAATTCAATATATAATCCATATTATTAGCAGAACGATATACTCAAAGAATCTACCAGCGAAATGGCAAAAAAAAAATCTTTAGTGTTTGGATTCATATATTTTTATATTTTTCTAAAAACAGAACCTTTCACAAAGGACAACCACTACAATGACAAGAACCAGCCCTTTTAGCACCTGAGAGTGATGGCTCCACATGAAAGAGTGGCTGGAGTCTGGAGTTCTACAAAAACGTTATACCAAATGCTAGTAATAAACTAATAACAAACATCAAAAAATCTCAAACGAAAACACCAGGGTGAAAAGGTGAGCAGATGTCAGGGACAGTTGTCCAAGCAACCACTTCAGCAATGTAATTCCAAATACTAATAAAAAACAAACTTGGAGCGAAACGCCACTGGAAAAAAATGCACGGACGTCATAGACAGTTGTCCTGACAACTGCTTCAACACGGATTTTAATAAATTAAATAAAAAATTATACTAAAGCTACTGGCAAATGTAAGGAATTAGCAAACTAAACATAAGAATACAACAAAAACAATAAAATATTAATACAAAACAAGCAATATTATTAATAGTAAAGTAGAAGAGTACAAATGGAAGTTTAAAAAAAACAATTTTAATATCACAAGTTGTCATAAAATAAAAGCTCTAAATATAATCGTTGCAAAATGTTAGAATAATTTAAGGAAAACGTGACTATCTGGGGGTAATACTGTACGTGTAATGTGTCCACTTAAGGGTCTGATTAATTACCAATTGCAAGTGCGATTACGCATGCAATTGGCCTATTGTTGTGCTCTGCGCATATGTATGCATCACAGTGCGTGACTACGCAGACCCATTGCAGAGTGATTTACAGGAAGTGACCATTTGGGGGGGTCGGCAAAACGCAGGCGTGCCAGTGCGTTTGAACGCCATTACAGGGGCGTGCATAAATTAGCCATTGCGATGCCATATGCAGACTGGGCTTTCACTGCGTATAATTTGGTTAGCAATTCCTGAGTAAGGTTATAGCTTGTGCAAGTGTGCGTGAGGCTGCGATTGTACTCGATGTTACCGATGGTTTTGCAGACTTGCAATGTATTACGGAGGTGTGTAAGGTAAAGTGGGTTTCCTTATGTTTGGCTGTGATATTATTATTATTATCCTTTATTTATATGGCGCCACAAGGGTTCCGTAGCGCCTTACATAGTACATAAACATAGTGCACAAACATAGTACATAGACATAGTTCATAAACAGTTGAGCAGAACAAGAAAACAGTGTCATACAGTTTAATACACTACAAGACAAGTACATGGTATATAAACACTGCTGCAACAGAAGCAGGATGGCAAAAGTCATGGGTTAGGTGCTTTTGAGTATAGAGCAGATAATATAAGTAAAGAAAGGATAAGCACAAGAGGAAAGAGGGCCCTGCTCGTGAGAGCTTACATTCTAGAGGGGATGGGCAAACAGACAGGGGTGACACGGATGGGGTAGACAGTGAGCATGGGACAAAGGGTTAGGATGACAGATGGCTGGATTCCTATTTTACAGTATGTGTGGAAGTCATTTGAATTAAGATTTATGCCACTGACATTCTACTTTAAGAGGCAGTTTTTGTAGGTGTCTGTGGAAAGCCATGGCTGTTATATCAGTTTACGTGAAGTCTGACGGGTAGCTGAAGCCACTTCATGAAGGGCTATTTAGAGGGTTTGGTTAACGTATAAACCAGCAGTCTCAGGTAAATGTAGAAATTGGTAAAAGTAGTTATTGTAAAGAGATGTTCAGATGTAAAATAATAAATTGTGATCAAGTGTGAATTCTATAAGGCACATTTATTGATTTGGAGGGTGATGGGAGACATGTGAGGTTTGCAGGATATTTATTCCATAGAATATCCGCTGATAGCATTGCGATTGCAATCATTAGCATATTTTCACAGTGAGACTACATGCGTAATCGCTGTTGCGATCGCAATAGCGATCCTTACTGAATCAGGCATTAAGTTCTAACTGAAGAAAAAGTTTCTAATGCATACTAACCTACTGATTAATTGTACTATCTGGGAGATCCAGGGAGGGAGGTCAAGTGGAAGGTACAGCTGGCTCTGCTCCGTGAATCACATCATTGCAGCCTCACTGCACAATGCTGAGAATTGTGCCACTGCACAGTGGAGCGTGGGCTATGATGATGCAATTCATAGCGAATCACATCATCAAGCTCTCTGACACACCCACTTCATTGGGGAAGTTGACAGGATCCAGGAAGCTTATCTGCTCTCCTGGGAGAACTCCACAAACTTTAAAAGTTTCCCACACATTGCAGGAGAATAGATAAGCAGAGCCATAACTAGACTTTTTGGTGCCCTGTGCCAGAAAGAGCATTAGCGCCCCCCCCCATGATTTTTCAAATAGGGATATAAGAAATGTACCCGAAAAAGGGCCGTGGTCTCATGGGGGAAGGGCCAGGGAAGAGATAGGAGAGGCCAGGAGATGCTGGGGATAAAAGTAGAGGAAGCTACAAGTGAGAATGAAAATAAACAGGAAAATTTACAGGCCCAAACAGCGCCCCCTGCCCTGCAGTGCCCTGTGCCATGGCACTGGTCGCACTACCCTAGTTACGGCCCTGTAGATAAGTATGTAATAATGATCCCCCTACATCCTCTAAGTGGAAGCACTTGATCATTTAGCATGCTTTTCGTATCTGGGATTCTAAATTCTGCTAAAGCAAACATACAACTACAGGTGGAGTCGGTGTATCTAATATCATACCAAAGCTTTGCTCTCTTGATAGAAGTCTCATGTAATTAAAGACGCTCTTTAAACATGGAAGAATTTTTAGCTATATGTAAATTATCAGGATCTTTGAAAACCTTTGTATCTGAAGGCACACCAGGCAGCTAGACTTAAACAGAAGCTTGGGCTTATTGTAACAGGTTTCTACAGCCATACTCACAGTTACACAGACAGGTAGTGGAGATGGAGCAGAGAAAACAGAGGACCAGCCAGTGATGTATGTGCAGCAGTGATGCAGAATATCGCAGAGTAACCAGATGCTGAGTACTACCAGAGGCATAACTAGGGTTGATGGTGCCGAGGGCAAATACAAAAATGGCTCCCCTTGAAAACGGTTTGCTGGCTAAATTCTTATCATCAAATGCATACTGGAAACACGTAAATGAAAACATGAGAGCAAGGCAAAGCATCAAATATGACACAGATTAATACCACTTGCAAGTGCGCACACACACACAGTTGTTAAAGGAAATAGAAAATATATAAAGATGTACATCATAATGCAACTCCTACCTTAATCCCAATGCCAGAACACAGAAGGACACCTGCCCACACGAGGTTAGTCCGGGACGTCATTAGTATTAGCCGCACGGGGGCATGGGGGTGGGTTAGGTATAGGTAGCATAGAGGGGTTAGCGTCAGTTTTGGGGGTTAGGCACCCTTAGAGGGGAGGGTTAGGCACCACTGTGGGCAGTTAGGGTTAGGCACTAAGGAGGGAGGGAGTTTAGGCACGAAGGGGAGAGACCTAGGTTTAGGCACTAACGGGGAGGGTTTTGGCAGGGCCGGCTCCAGGGGTCAGCATCCTGTGGCGGCCCGATACGCTGCGCCCTGCTATCGCGCGCACGACCGAAATTGGGGGCATGGCGTCATTACCATAGGCCATGCCCCCTAAATGACGTTATTTGGAAGCGTGCCCGCATGGTACGCCTCCAAATAACGTCAGGCTGGGAGTAAAGCCCAGCCCTCCATCACTGGCTAGGCTTCCCCCAGCCCTCTCCCGTCTGTGAATGGATGCTGCGCGCATGCACGCTGCATCCAATCACACCCCGGGGGTCCGGCACACGGGTTGAACAGTGGGACAGTCCTGTCCCGCTGAAATCGAGATATTGGGGAGGGGTGCGCCCTCTATGGTCTGGTCGAACACCCCTAGAGTCGGCCCTGGGTTACGGTGTGGGGTGGGTTAGGGTACAAGAAGGGAGTGTTTGGGTTAGGGGGAGAAGGGAGGAGGGTAAGTATACTTACCCAACCCCTGTCTGGATACCAACCATCGGACGCAGCCGTCAGTATTGTGACAGGAGCCATCCCGACAACCGGCATTACATACCGCTTCGTGAGAAAACATCGCCATCTAGTGTAGTATATTAATTCTTAAAGGTGATTTAAAGGGGATGCAGTTCAATTATTGGCGTTCGGAATGCCGATGCTGGAAGCCTGATCTGGTACTAAAGATAGGCGTCTAAGGAGCTCATTCAGACCCGTTCGCTAAGGTGCAAACGCAAGCTGCTGCCGATGGTATGCATTGTTTATGCATTGTGCGCATGTGCATACCTTAGCGAAAGTTCACAATGCATTCGCTCGCTGCACATAGACAGCCCAGCAGAGTGAGTGACAGGGGAAGCCGTTTGTAGGTGGTAACAGGGGCTGGCCATTAAAAACGGGGGAGTGGAGGTGCAAACGCAGGCGTGCCTGAGCATCTCCACGGCGTTTTAGAGGTGTGCATAATTAAAAGACAGCATCATAGTACACATCACCTGCCTTGTTTTTACACTGAAGTTCTCGCGGCAGGGTATGGTCAACCTCAAGTGCTGTGATCGCATCCGATGTTACCCGATGGTTGCATACACTTCCTGGACATGACGTGCACAAGTGGGCGTCTTAAGACAGGCTGGTGGGTGTCTGCATACACTATGTGATCGCTCTCTAAGAAATACTGGGTGTGCTAATGCATTGCTGTGCAATTTGCATACACATCGTGTGAGCGGCTCTGAATCAGCTCCTAAATCCCCACGCCTATCTTTAACCAGATGCCAAAATACGAATGGCCAGCATCCTGTACGAAGGTAAGCGGGGAATCGTAGCCTGTACTTGCAGGGGGCAGGGTTAGATTTAGGCACCCCTGGGGGATTTAGGATTAGAAACCCACCCCGGGGAGGGTTAGGGTTAGGCTAGGGGGAGGGGGGGGCTAGGGTTAGGCACCACCAAGGGAGGGTTAGAGTTAGGGGGGGAGAAGGGAGGGTTAGGGTACTTAACTGCCCCAGTCGGGATCTTCATGCTTTGGCTTTCCGGCGTCAGTATTTCATCCGCCGGGCATAGATCAAGTGTCAGTACATACGGATTCCGATTTTAAAAAGAGATACAAAAAAAACAAACGTACAAAAGAATCAAATAACATCAAGGAAACAAAAAATATATTTAAACATTAAAAAAATGGCTTTAGAAAAATTACCTTTATGGTGAATCCCACATCATATAATGTATTGGTGCATGAGAAAAACATATTAATGTGGTGTTTGAGTCTGCACTAGTATGTTAATTATTATATAGAATAATTATAAAACCAACATTAATGCCTGTCTACAATAAATTCTTAGACTGCACAAAGAATTTGTGACAACATATACAGTTTATATTCCATAATCACAATAAGCAGAATGCACTCACCAGGACTTCTCTTTTAAACGGTAGTTTCAAACATAATATGCACTTTATTGATCACATCATGGGTTCAGGGCTCCTTGTCAACGTTTCGACTGCATCAGCGCAGCCTTCCTCAGGACACCATCAGTGAACATAAGACATATCCTGGTGAGTGCATTCTGCTTATTGCGATTATGGAATATTTAAATTGTACACGCTGTGGACCAATGAGTGTTACCCCAGGCACTAAATGGCTTGTTGCTTAAAGTGTGTGCTGACCGTCACTGGACATTTGGGCAGCAAAGGGTGTAGGTCATCACAGAACCACCTCAATGTGTTTCATCACGTGCCCACTGGCAGGACTTCATCAGGAGGATAGGTTGTATGCGCCACTGGGTGCCTTATAGATACCAGTACTGATTAACACAATTAACAAATAAAGATGGCGTCCAATTGATATATATAAATATAGTTTGTATTAGGGGTGAGCGGGTTCGGATTTCTGAAATCCGAACCCCCCCGAGCCCCCCCGATCCGAGTCCGATCCGAGTCAGGCTCGACTTTTCCCGCCTGACTCGGATCTGACATCGAGGCAAAACGTCATCATCCCGCCTTCCGAGTCTCGCGGGTTTTGGATCCTATATAAGGTACCCGCGTCGGCGCCATTTTCTCACTCGGCTGTGGACAGTGAAGAGGGAGGGTGGGAGTTAGTGCTGTGTAGTGTAGTGTAGTGTAGTGCTGCTGTTGTCCACTACTTCAAAGTCCATAGGGGCTGGCTGTGTTGTGCTGTGCTGCTGTTGTTAATAGGGGCTGTGTCCACTACTTCAAAGTCCATAGGGGCTGGCTGGACTGTGTTGTGCAGTCAGTTCCAAAGTCCTGTGCAGTGTCCCAGTCCTAAAGGGGTGCTGTAGTGTTGTCCAGGGGGTGCTCTGTCCATCAGGGGTGCTCCCCCCAAGTGCTAAAAAAATAATATATTTTCTGTGTTTGTGAATTGTGTGCGCAGTAGCCGCACGTGCATCAACAAAGTAGTGCCAAGCGTGCGCCTGTGTCATAAGTAAAGGGCCGGCTGGCTTGACCGTTAAGGGTGCTGTAACCCCCGAAAGTACACTCCAGTCCAAACCAAAAAAAAAATTATTTTCTGTGTTTGTGAATTGTGTGCGCAGTAGCCGCACGTGCATCAACAAAGTAGTGCCAAGCGTGCGCCTGTGTCATAAGTAAAGGGCCGGCTGGCTTGACCGTTAAGGGTGCTGTAACCCCCGAAAGTACACTCCAGTCCAAACCAAAAAAAAAATTATTTTCTGTGTTTGTGAATTGTTTGCGCAGTAGCCGCACGTGCATCAACAAAGTAGTGCCAAGCGTGCGCCTGTGTCATAAGTAAAGGGCCGGCTGGCTTGACCGTTAAAGGGTGCTGTAACCCACAAAGTACACTCCAGTCCGAACCAAAAAAAAATTTATTTTCTGTGTTTAGCCGCACGTATATATCAAATCGATATAACATAAATGGAGGACCAAACTTTCTCCGATAAAAATAAAATAGAGAAAGATCAAGAACCACTTCCTCCTAGTGCTGAAGCTGCTGCCACTAGTCATGACATAGACGATAACATGCCATCAACGTCGTCTGCCAAGGCCGATGCCCAATGTCATAGTAGAGGGCACATACAATCCCAAATGGCAAAGTTCAGGAAAATGACCTTGAAAAAGACATTTAAATCAGCTGAAGAGAAACGTAAACTTGCCAATATGCCATTTACGACACGGAGTGGCAAGGAACGGCTAAGGTCGATCCCTAGTATGTTCATGACTAGTGGTTCAGCTTCACATGACGATGGAAGCACTCCTCCCACTAAAAAAATCAAAAGAGTTAAGCTGGCAAAAGCACAGCGAAGAACTGTGCTTTCTAAGAAGATATCACAAATCCCCAAAGAGAGTCCAAGTGTGGTGGTGGTTGCGATGCCTGACCTTCCCAGCACTGGACGGGAAGAGGTGGCTCTTTCCACCATTTGCACGCCCCCTGCAAGTGCTGAAAGGAGCACCCACAGTCCACTTGCTGATATGCAAATTGAAGATGTCACTGTTGAAGTACAACAGGATGAGGATACTGGTGTAGCTGGCGCTGAGGAGGAAGTTGGCGAGGAGGATTCTGATGGTGATGTGGTTTGTTTAAATCAGGCTCCGGGGGAGACAGTTGTTGTCCGTGGGATGAAAAAGCCCATCACGGTCATGCCTGGGCAGAAGACCAAACATTCCACCTCTTTGGTCTGGCAATATTTCTATCCAAATCCGGACAACAACTGTCTTGCCATATGTACCATATGTAAAGGTGAAATAAGTAGGGGTAGGGACGTCAACCACCTAGGAACATCCTCCCTTATACGGCACCTGCAGCGCGTTCATAAAAAGTTACTGTCAAGTTCAGAAACTTTGGCTCAGACCGTAAGCAGTCCAGGGACACCTAAATCCCGTTGTCCTGTTGTATCCAAGCGCCTGCAAACCACACCGTCAACTCCCTCCTCGTCAATTTCCTCCTTAGTCAGGATCGGAAGTAGTCCTGCAGGCCATATCACTGGCATGACTGACTCTCCTATCCGGGATTCCTCCGGAGGATCCTGCATTGCTACGCCTACTGCTGCCGCTGCTGCTGTTGCTGCTGCTGCTGGGAGTCGTTCATCATCCCAGAGAGGAAGTAGGAACACCACTACTTTTACTAAACAATTGACCCTCCAACAGTCCTTAGCGAGGAGGATGAAGTACGACAGCAGTCATCCTGAAGCAAAACGTATAACTGAGGCCTTGACTGCTATGTTGGTGTTAGACGTGCGTCCGGTATCCGCCATTAGTGCAGTGGGATTTAGACAATTGATGGAGGTAGTGTGTCCCCGGTTCCAAATCCCGTCTAGATTCCACTTCACTAGGCAGGCGATACCGAGACTGTACAGAAACGTCAGAAAAAGTGTCCTCAGTGTCCTGAAAAATGCCGTTGTACACAATGTCCACTTAACCACGGACATGTGGACAAGTGGAACAGGGCAGACTAAGGACTATATGACTGTGACAGCCCACTGGGTAGATGTATCACCTTACGCAGCAACAGCAGCAGCGTCACCAGTAGCAGCATCTCAGAAACGCCAGCTCGTTCCAAGGCAGGCTACGCTGTGTATCACCGGTTTCAGTAAGAGGCACACCGCCGACAACCTCTTAGAGAAACTGAGGGAAATCATCGCCCAGTGGCTTACCCCACTTAGACTCTCCTGGGGATTTGTGATATCTGACAACGCCACCAATATTGTGCGGGCATTACATCTGGGCAAATTCCAGCACGTCCCATGTTTTGCTCACACAATAAACTTGGTGGTGCAGAATTTTCTGAAAAGCGACAGGGGCGTGCAGGAGACGCTTTGGGTGGCCCGAAAAATTTCTGGCCACTTTCGCCATTCAGCGACTGCGTGCCGAAGACTGGAGCGCCAGCAAACACTCTTGAACCTGCCCCGCCATCACCTGAAGCAAGAGGTTGTGACGCGGTGGAACTCAACCCTCTATATGCTTCAGAGGATGGAGGAGCAGCAAAAGGCCATACAAGCCTATACATCCACCTATGACATAGGCAAAGGAGGGGGTATGCACCTGACTCAAGCGCAGTGGAGAATGATTTCCGTGTTGTGCAAGGTTCTTCAGCCCTTCGAACTTGCCACACGTGAAGTCAGTTCAGACACTGCCAGCTTGAGTCAGGTCATTCCCCTCATCAGGCTTTTGCAGAAGCAGCTGGAGAAAGTGAAGGAGGAGCTAAGACGGAGCGATTCCGCTCGGCATGTGGGACTTGTGGATGAAGCCCTTCATTCGCTTTGCCAGGATTCCAGGGTGGTCAATCTGTTGAAATCAGACCACTACATTTTGGCCACCGTGCTCGATCCTAGGTTTAAAGCCTATGTGGTGTCTCTCTTTCCGGCCGACACAAGCCTGCAGAGGTGCAAAGACCTGCTGGTGAACACACTGTCAGCTGAAGCGGAACGTGACACGTCAACGGCTCCTTCTTCATTTTCTCCCGCAACTGGGGCTGCCAGGAAAAAACTTAGGTATCCTAAGCAACCCGCTGGCGGTGATGCAGGGCAGGCAGGACCAAGTTTGGACATCTGGTCCGGACTGAAGGACCTGGCAACAATTTCTGACATGTCTACTGTCACTGCATATGATACTGTCACCATTGACAGAATGGTGGAGGATTACATCGGTGACAGCATCCAAGTAGGCATGTCAGACAGTCCATACCTGTACTGGCAGGAAAAAGAGGCAATTTGGAGGCCCCTGTACAAACTGGCTCTATTTTACCTGAGTTGCCCCCCCTCCAGTGTGTACTCCGAAAGAGTGTTTAGTGCAGCCGGGAACCTTGTCAGCGAAAGGCGTAGGAGGTTGCTTCCACAGAATGTGGAGAAGATGATGTTCATCAAAATGAATTATCAGCTCTTCCAGGGAGACCAGCCTCCAGAAGGTACAGAGGGACCTGTGGTGGTGGATTCAAGTGGGGACGAGTTAATACTTTGTGAGGATGAGGATGTACACACTGAAGAGGGTGAGGAATCGGTGGATGAGGAGGATGAGGATGACATCTTGCCTCCGTAGAGCCAGTTTGTGCAGGGACACATTAATTGCCAGCTTGTTTTGTGGGGGCCCAAACGAACCAATCATTTCAGCCACAGTTGTGTGGCAGACCCTGGCGCTGAAATGATTGATTTGTTAAAGTGTGCATGTCCTGTTTATACAACATAAGGGTGGGTGGGAGGGCCCAAGGACAATTCCATCTTGCACCTCTTTTTTTCTTTGCATTATGTACAGTTTGGGGCCTAGTTTTTCTAACTGCCATCCTGCCTGCCACTGCAGTGTCACTCCTAGATGGGTCACGTGTTTGTGCCGCCCACTCGTGTCGCTTAGCATAGTCATCCAGCTACCTCGGTGCAACCTTTTGGACATAAAAACACTATTGTGAGGTGTGAGGTGTTCAGAATAGACTGGAAATGAGTGGAAATTAAGGTTATTGAGGTTAATAATAGCATAGGAGCAGAAAAACCTACAAATTCTGTGATTTTAGCTGTTTTTATGCTTTTTTTCAAAAAAATACAGATCCAAAACACAAAACCCAGAACCCAAAACACGGAAGGGTGGTTTTGGCAAAACCAATCCAGATCCAAAACACGAAGAAAGATCCAGATCCAAAACCAAAACACAAAACACGAAAAGTGGCCGGTGCACACCCCTAGTTTGTATATATACACACATACAGTACATAGAGTATATATAAAACAGGTAGGGCCAAATATAATAGGGTGAGAGATTAGAAAATGTGAGAGTTTAGCAGTAAAACTCTCACACTAATACATTGATCGGGCTGTACTTTCAAAACAGGAAACACCTGGATGAGAGTTTAAATCTTGAGGGTTTTTTGAGTCTGAAAAACATGAGAGTTTAAAAATGTGAGTTTTCTCTCAAATTTTCTAACCTCTCACCCTATTACATTTGGCCCGTAGAGAGAGAGATGTGTTATTTAACACTATAAAAAAAATGTTTCAGCTAAACTTGCCCATAGTGCCGTCTCACTGTCTGTGCTGGGTCATGTGGAGATGCCCCTGATTTTATAGGCAGAAGACCAGTATCCATTGTAGGGGTGACGCTTACTTGGAGGGTGGAATGAATCTGGAGAGTGGAAGTCTTCCACGGTTCCCACACCGTGGAGGAGATAGAGTTGGAGGCTGGCTGCAATGCACACTGCAGAGTGGGTGTTACCTAGGAGGCTGCACTCACTGTGACTGTAGGGGGGGAGGGGTTGGCTACAGCAGCACAGGCTGTGCGGGGAGGGGGGGGTCGATTGGAGGGCTGGCTAGATCAGCGTATGCAGCGGGGAGGGTGGGCTGTCTATACTGCAGGGTGGGGGGGAAGAGGAGACCTGGTCCAGAAGGACGGAGGAGGAATTGAATGTGTTGGATACCCCGGTATATAAGGTGGGATGGGGAGATTGCCAGAGGCCGATGGGGTGGGTGGAGGTCTAATGTATGACCCTACATCCGTATGCTCATCCAATTTTCCTTGGTGAGCAAGGATAATAGTGTGATACATTATCCTCTTGAAATTGATTTGCGGACTCGGAGTCATCTTATCCATTTTGTGGCTGACATTGTTACCAAAAGATTGATTTGCACTGGGGGGATTCATCAAAACCTCCTCCAGGTGTTTTAGAAATTGGCCAGTCCTTGACGGTTCAGAGGCTGGAGTCTTTATAGCCGTCCTTCGTCTCTTCCTCCTGGGAGGATTCGCAGACGAAGATGCAGAATCGGCCGGCCTCTCCACATCAGACTACAAAACCTCTGTGGGCTCGCTGGAGGGAGGTTCAGGATGAACGTCGGTCACTTCAACCTTGAAAAAAAAAGGTAAGCAATAGACTTTACCTAATCCAAATAGTATAACATTTTTAATAGCTTACCTCATCCTGACCCTAAAACTCTTCTTTGAGGTCCTCCTCCTCCTTGAGCCTTGGCTCCAGCGAGCACAGCGACCGTGTCTTTGAATCTTGTTCAAGAACAAATAGGAGCAGGTCATAATACCACAGCTTGGGCTTCTGGACTTCATCAGCACCTGCTCCCGAATGTTGTGCATCTTAGTACTTATTGTGCGCCTTTAAGAACACTGTTCTGAAGTTCAGAATTTTTGCCTTTACCCAGTCGATGTCAGCATCTTTTTCTCGGCCTCAGCTGTAGATAACAAGATTATTAAGTGCCTGATTCTTTTTATCTTTGTTTGAGTCGTGCTTGCTGGATAACTTCCACAGGCACTCATTGGCCTGGTACAATTCACTGAATCCCATCCAAAATTTGCGGACGTTGGAAACGGACATCTGAAAAATAATATAAAAATATCTTTTTTAATAGACATTTGCAAACAGTATTGCCACTGTGCTCCAATTAGATCCCCTTCGCTGTGCTACCATATGTGCCCCTTTTCATCCCTTTAGTGCCCCTTCAGCTCTCCTTTATTGCCCCTTAAGCTCCCCTTTAGTGCCCCTTCAGTTCCCCTTGTATGCTCCTTCACATCCCCTTTAGTGCCCCTTCACATCCCTTTTAGTGCCCCTTCAGTTCCCCTTCTATGTCCCTTCACATCCCTCGGTAATGCCCCCTGGTATATAGCCCCTTTAGTGCCCCTGTAGTGCCCCCTTTATAGCCCCTGTAGTGCCCCCTTTATAGCCCCTGTAGTGCCCCCTAGTAGAGCCCCCATAGTACCCCCCTGGTATAGCCCCTTTAGTGCCCCCTGGTAGAGCCCCTTTAGAGCCCATAGTGCCCCCCTGGTAGAGCCTCTTTAGTGCCCCCTGGTAGAGCTCCTTTATAGCCCCTTTAGTGCCCCCCTGGTAGAACCCCCTTTATAGCCACTCTAGTGTTCCCTGATAGAGCCCTTTTTGTGCCCCCTTTATAGCCCTTTTAGTGCCCCTTTATAGCCACTTTGGTGCCCCCATAGTGCACCCTGGTAGAGCCCCTTTTGTGCCCCCTTTATAGCCACTTTAGTGCCCCCATAGTGCACCCTAGTAGAGTCCCTTTTGTGCCCCCTTTATAGCCACTTTAGTGCCCCCATAGTGCACACTGGTAGTGCCGCTTCGTGCCCCCTTTATAGCCCCTGTAGTGCCTCCTTTGACCGCTGCACTACCTACCCTCCCACTGCACTATAAACAAGCCCACTGCCACCCACCGCACTATAAACAAGCCCGCTACCCCCCCAGAAGCAAGCCCGCTGCCCCCCCAGAAGCAAGCCCACTACCCCCACTAGAAGCAAGCCAGCTGCCTCCCCTGCACTATAAACAAGCCCACTGCCCCCTCCACCCACTATAAACAACTCCGCCACCCCCGCTATAAACTATCTCGCAAACCTCCCCCACACTATAAACATCCCCCAACTACCCCACCCACACTGCACTACAAACCAACCCACTACACTATAACCAATCCCCCCATAGGTGCACGGAATTGGTATGAATTACCGCCGGACACAAATCCTGACAGCGGCTGGCTGATATGGCTGAAAATCCCGATCATCCGCAGGTAAGTATCAACTAACCTAGCACCCCCTAACCCAGGTGCCTAACCCTAACTTTCCCCCCCAGTGCCTAACCCTAATCCCCCCTCTAAGTGCCTAAACCTAACCCCCCCTTCCCAGGCGCCTAAACCCAAGTCCCCCAGGGGGGTGCCTAACCCTAAGTCCCCTCGGGGGTGCCTAACCCTCCATTCCCCTAGCCTAACCCTAACCTCCCGGGGGGGTGCCTAACCCTAAGTCCCCCCCGGAACCCTAAACCTAACCCTTCCCCTCCCCCATGGCTGTCCGCAGCGGCGCCTAGCATCACTTAGATTGAGCTGCCGGGCGGTGGTCTCCCGGCTTTGGTAAAATGACAGGCGTATCGTTCAATCGTTCAATTTATCTGCTAGTGGATAGGCCCCTTAAGACTATACTGGGGGATATTCATGGAGACAATCCTACAGGTGACTGTTCAGAACATGTGGTTTTGCCCATTAAACTATACATGAAAACAGTCAGTCAGTCTGATTAGTTCTTAGTTACAACAATGGTGCATACTCTAATCATTTACCTGTGGAAAAGTTTTCATAAATTCCCCCCCTTCCCCATTATATCTTATATAAACAGCAGTGTTTATTCACCATACACAGCATTTTACTGTAGCTATGAATGTATAAAGGCGGGTATCCACTTGCCAATTAATATGAGCAATTGAACGATATCATTATCGTTCAGTCACTCATTAATCGTGCTCAATCGGGCATGAAAATGTCAGAAACGACCAGTGATGTGCGCTCCCGCTGGTTGTTTCCGACATCAATCGCCGGAACATGCTGGTCAATCTGCCGATAACGACAGATAGACCATGTTCAGGGATGAGGGAGGGTGCCTACACGGAATGACATATCGTTCAGTGTAGGCAGTGCAGGGGCAAGAGGAACGACTGTACGGATACAATGTTGTAATTGTACTGTCGTTCCACTATCTGCTAGAGGATACACACCTTAAGAACAAGTGTTGATTATTATGCAGATTTGCCTCATGAGTCATAATATCATGACCAATTTGTATTTTTAAAGCTGTGTCACTGTTTAATACTTGTTTTTTTATTTCTATAGCTTGACCCAATACCACCTGGGATAAAGGTGATAAGCAACAGTGGAGAGGTCACCAACCTCAGCAGTGGAGAGGTCATGGTCCACAGAAGCGGCATAAGAGAGGACCTTTTTCACTGCCGCTGTAAGGGAGAGGCCATCTTCCCCAATAATAGAAAAGAAGAGGCCAACACCCCCATCAGCATCGTGGGAGAGGCCATAGCCCACGGCTGCAACATGGAAGAGATCAGGGCTGCAGGCATGAGCATGGGAGAGGCCACCATCCCCAGCAGAAGCTTGGTAGAAGCCTACACCCGGAGCAGCAACTTGGGTGAGGACAGCATTCCCAGCACCAGCTTGGAAGAAGCCAGTACCAACTTGGGAAAGGCCATCTCTCCCCGCAACAGCATGAAAGAAGCCATAAACCCCAGAAGCAGCATTGGAGAGGCCATGGCCCCCAGTAGCAGCATGAGGGAGGCCAACTTTCCTGGCAGCATAATGGGAGAGGCCAGCACCTACACCACCAGCTTGGGAGAGGCCAATTTCCACAGCATGGGAGAGGCCAGCACTCACAGCACCAGCTTGGGAGAGGCCAATTTCCCCAGCACGGGAGAGGCCAGCACTCACAGCACCAGCTTGGGAGAGGCCAATTTCCCCAGCACGGGAGAGGCCAGCACCCACAGCATCAGCACAGGAGAGGCTAGTGCCCCCAGCATAAGAGAGGCCATCTCCCCCAGCAGCAGCATGGAAAAAGCCATAACCCCCAGAAGCGGCATTGGAGAAGTCATGGCCCCCGGTAGCAGAATGGGGGAGGCCAGCTCCCCTGGCAGCATAATGGGAGAGGCTAGCACCCACACCAGTGAAGAGGCAAGTGGAGTTGACTACAGCAGTGGAGAAGCCACTATCGACAAAACAAGTAAGTCCACAAGGGTAGATTTAGGTAGGTCAGATATTGGGGTGGGGGAAACAGGAGATGCAGCTATAACTGAAGGACAGGATGGTAAAAGAAAAAATTAATAATGCAGATAATGTCCCCTGCTCCATAATTCCTCTCTCTCTTTTTCTTTTTGTTTCAGCAAGCAAACCTCCTGTGTGTGGTTACAGTCTTCCAGTTTATTTTACTTTGTGGTATAGGGGCATTTTATTATACCAGAAAAAAAACATCATAAAACATGCAATAGCTCTGACATTGATGGTTATGGGGGCATGCTGACATTATTTTCCCCTGTTCAGAGAGGCCAGGGCCTCCAGCACACTTCGGAAAAGCAAGGGCCCCCAGTACCATCAGAAAAACAAGGATCTCCAGCAACATCAGGCCATGGCTCCCAGCACCATCGCTGAAGCCAGGGCCTCCATCAGCCTCAGAAAAGTTAAGAACACCTATCATCATCAGAGAGGGCAGCGACCACAGCACCAACATAAGTGAGGCCAGCATCCCTAGCACCAACCTGGGAGAGGCCAATGCCCCCAGCACCAACCTGGGAGAGGCCAGTACCCCCAAGCACCAATCTGGGCGAGGCCAGTGCACCCTGCAACAACCTGGGAGAAGTAAATGCCACCAGCACCAACCGGGGAAAGAGGCCAATACTTCCAACATCAACTTGGGAGAGGCCAGTGCCCCCAGCACCAACCTGGGAAAGAGACCAGTATTCCCAGTACTAGACAAGAGGTCATACCCAAAGGAGAGGTCAGTGCCTCCAGCACTAACCTGGGAGAGGCCAGTGCCCCCAGCACCAACCTGGGAAAGAGACCAGTACTCCCAGCACCAGATAAGAGGTCATACCCAATGGAGAGGTCAGTGCCTCCAGCACCAACCTGGGAGAGGCCAGTGCCCCCAGCACCAACCTGGGAAAGAGACCAGTACTCCCAGCACCAGATAAGAGGTCAGACCCAGTGGAGAGGCCAATGGAGATGACTGCAACAGCAGAGAGGCCAGCATAGGAAGACCTCATCGGCACTACAAGTACTGTAAGACTACTTTCTTTTTTTTCAGGGTCTGATTCATACAAACGTCCTCTAGCCTTCATATTTGGTTGGAGGGGCTGTGCTCAGGAGCGGTCAGTGATATCATTTTAATCTGTGGTTTCATTAATTTCTGACAGAAACAACAACAAAAACCAGGCAACAGTCCTGAGATGGAACAAGTGGAAAACCATGCCTTTGCTCCAGGTCTGATCGTGCTCTTCTCTAGGACAACCTACAGACTTTTTTACTAAATATACCTGATTTGGGACAGTAAAAAATTGGATTGGTGTGCTTTATCAGTAGTGTCTGGGGTCTTGTGGTTGGTTTTCTTTGGACATGTTCTTCCAGAATATACAGACGATCAAGTAAATATGTTACCAAATATTAATATTTATCAAAGCCAGAGTATTACAGAACTAAGAAATATATGTGACAGAGATGTTTTTACCAGAGGTATAGTGTGAAGCCACGGCGCCCGAAGCAAGCACTTGTTTTGCCACCCCCTGCGCCTTCCCCCCATAAAGTGTGTGACCTTTAAAAGTAATGTTTGGAAGTGCACAGGCAGGATACAATTTAAGTAACTATAGTGAATGGTCTGGTTGACAAATTTGAAATCCCCCTCTGACTGGGCACCCCCCCCACTGCCCATTTGGTACACTTACTTCCCACTCCTACTAGGTACAGTTACCACCACTAATGGACACACTCTCCTATCACTGTACACCCCTTCCCTATGTATGTGCTGCAGCCTACCCGTCCCTCTGTGGTGGGCCTACTGGACAGGCACCACTTCTTTACTGGGCACATTCACACCATTCCATGCCCAACCCCCAGCCTGCCATTGAGAGCCTCCTCTCCAGTCATAGTCCAGCCGCTACCATATATTAACACTACATTGATCCCTGCATCAGAGACCTGGTAGGGGCATTTGGGAAGCAGCAGAAGGGAGGAGAGATGGAGGCAGGACAGGAGCAGAAGGGAGGCGGGATGGAGGAAAAGGGTGGAGGGAAGGAACCAGGCATGGGAAATGGACCACGCTGGTGAGTAGTGGCTGATGAGGAAGGGGGGGGGGGGAATTAATGCAACCCGTATGGTGCCCCTGGCTAGAGCAGGCATCTGGAGCTAGAGCTCCGCCATCGCTGTGCCTCTAGTTTTTACTGAAAAACCATCATCTGACATGAGAGGTAACATGTGTAACATGCTCTGTGTGTAACACGCTACATGTGAATCCTGTTACTGTGAGGTAAGGGTGTCACATGCTCTGTGTGACTAGCAGTTACTGAGAGATAACATGTAACATGCTGTGTGACATCCTGTTACTGAGAGGTAACGTGTATAACATGCTGTGTGTGACATCCTATTACTGAGAGGTAACGTGTGTAACATCCTGTTACTGAGAGGTAACATGTGTAACATGCTCTGTGTGACTAGCAGTTACTCAGAGGTAACGTGTGTAACTTGCTGTGTGACATCCTGTTACTGAGAGGTAACTTGTGTAACATGCTGTGTGACATCCTGTTACTGAGAGGTAACTTGTGTAACATGCTGTGTGACATCCTGTTACTGAGAGGTAACTTGTGTAACATACTCTGTGTGACTAGCAGTTACTGAGAGGTAACTTGTGTACAGTGGTGGAACTAGAGAGTTGTGGGCCCCGCTCATTCCTGGCACCCCGCACCTCAACATTTTTCACCACCCCTCACTCCCCCCCAGTAATTAAATACAGTGTCTGCCCTGCTGCCCAGCCTTATTCTTTCACCACCCCTCACTGCCCCAGCCCCAGTGTGTCAGCCTCATTCTCCCTCCATCCCCAGCCTGTCTCTGCCTCATTCTTCCCCCCCAGCGTGTGTCCCAGCACGTCAGACTCTTCCCCCCAGCCCCAGCGGGTCTCAGCCTCATTCCTCCCCCAGCGTGTGTCTCAGTCTCTTCCCCCCCAGGGTGTGTCTCAGCCTCTCCCCCCAGTGTGTCTCAGCCTCTTTCCCTCCCCCCAAGCTCGTCTCAGCCTCTTATCCTCCCCCCAGCATGTCTTAGCCTCTCCCCCCCAGCGTGTACAAGCCTCTTACCTCCCCCAGCATGTGTCCCAGCCTCTTTCCTCCCCCAGCATGTGTCCCAGCCTCTTTCCTCCCCCAGCATGTGTCCCAGCCTCTTACCTCCCCCAGCATGTGTCCCAGCCTCTTACCTCCCCCAGCATGTGTCTCAGCCTCTTTCCTCCCCCAGCATGCCTCAGCCTCTTTCCTTCCCCAGCATGTGTCTCAGCCTCTTTCCTCCCCCAGCATGTGTCTCAGCCTCTTTCCTCCCCCAGCATGTGTCTCAGCCTCTTTCCCTCCCTGCAGTGTGTCTCAGCCTCTTTCCCTCCATCCCCAGCATGTCTCTGCCTCGTTCTTCCCCCCCAGCGTGTGTCCCAGCACGTCAGACTCTTCCCGCCAGCCCCAGCGTGTCTCAGCCTCTTTCCTCCCCCAGCGTGTGTCTCCATCTCTTTTCCCCCCCAGTGTGTGTCTCAGCCTCTTCCCCCCCAGCGTGTCTCAGGCTCTCCCCCCCAGTGTGTCTCATCTTCTTTCTTCCCCCAATGTGTGTCTCAGCCTCTTTCCCTCCCCCCAAGCGTGTCTCAGCCTCTTTCCTCCCCCAGCATGTGTCTCAGCCTCTTTCCTCCCCCAGCATGTGTCTCAGCCTCTTCCCCCCCAGCGTGTCTCAGCCTCTTTCCCCCACCAGTGTCTCAGCCTCTTCCCCCCCAGCGTGTCTCAGCCTATTTCCCCCCCAGCGTGTCTCAGCCTCTTTCCCCCACCAGCATGTCTAAGCCTCTTCCTCCCCCCAATACCACTGCCACTTACCTGGTTTCCTTCTCCCTCTTCTGCTCCTCTCGATCCGCGGCTCCTCTCGATCCAGCAGCCCGGCCCCTTGTTATGACACGGTGCACGTGACGTCATGACGTCACAACAAGGGGCTGGGCCAAGACGGGTGTCTCTGGCTCCAACCATAAACTTAACCGGGTCAGGTCAGTGGGCAGCGGCGCTGTGGATGCAGGCAGCCATGCGCCCCTGCACCACAGCGGGCCCCGATGCAAGGCACTGGCTGCACTGCCGCTAGTTCCACCCTTGCTTGTGTAACATACTCTGTGTGACTAGCAGTTACTGAGAGGTAACTTGTGTACAGTGGCGGAACTAGAGAGTTGTGGGCCCAGGTGCAAGAATATGCTTTGGGCCCCCCCCACCCCACTCATTCCTGGCACCCCGCACTTTAAATTCAGTGTCTGTCCTGCTGCCCAGCCTTGCTTTTTCACCACCCCTCACTGCCCCCCCAATCAGTAAATTCAGTCTGTCCAGCCCCAGCGTATCAGCCTCATTCTCTCCGAGCCCCAGCGTGTGAGCCTCATTCTCTCTCCCCAGCCCCAGTGTGTCAGCCTCATTCTCCCTCCATCCCCAGCCTGTTTCTGCCTCATTCTTCCCCCCCCAGCGTGTGTCCCAGCACGTCAGACTCTTCCCCCCAGCCCCAGCGGGTCTCAGCCTCTTTCCCCCCCAGCGTGTGCCTGTCTCTTTCCCTCCCCAGTGTGTGTCTCAGCCTCTCCCCCCCCAGTGTGTCTCAGCCTCTTTCCTCCCCCATGTCTCAGCCTCTTTCCCTCCCCCCAGTGTGTCTCAGCCTCTTTCCCTCCCACCCAAGCATGTCTCAGCCTCTTACCCTCCCCCCCAGCGTGTCTCAGCCTCTCCCCCCCAGCATGTGTCCCAGCCTCTTTCCTCCCCCAGCATGTGACCCAGCCTCTTTCCTCCCCCAGCATGTCTCAGCCTCTTTCCTTCCCCAGCATGTGTCTCAGCCTCTTTCCTCCCCAGCATGTCTCAGCCTCTTTCCCTCCCTGCAGCATGTCTCAGCCTCTTTCCCTCCCTGCAGCATGTCTCTGCCTCATTCTTCCCCCCCAGCGTGTGTCCCAGCAAGTCATACTCTTCTCCCCCGCACCAGCATGTCTCAGCCTCTTTCCTCCCACAGCATGTCTCTCAGTCTCTTTTCCCCCCCAGTGTGTGTCTCAGCCTCTTCCCCCCCCCAGCGTGTCTCAGGCTCTCCCCCCAGTGTGTGTCTCAGCTTCTTTCCTCCCCCAACGTGTATCTCATCCGCTTTCCCTCCCCCCAAGCGTGTCTCAGCCTCTTTCCCTCCCCCCAAGCGTGTCTCAGCCTCTTATCCTCCCCCAGCGTGTGTCTCAGTCTATTTTCCCCCCCAGTGTGTGTCTCAGCGTCTTCCCCCCCCAGCGTGTCTCAGGCTCTCTCCCCCAGTGTGTGTCTCAGCTTCTTTCCTCCCCCAACGTGTGTCTCATTCTCTTTCCCTCCCCCCCAGCGTGTCTCAGCCTCTTTCCCTCCCCCCAAGCGTGTCTCAGCCTCTTATCCTCCTCCCCAGCGTGTCTCAGCCTCTTCCCCCCAGAGTGTCCCAGCGTCTTTCCTCCCCCAGCATGTGTCCCAGCCAGCCTCTTTCCTCCCCCAGACTGTGTCCCAGACTCTTCCCCCCAGCCCCAGCGTGTCTCAGCCTCTTTCCTCCCCCAGCGTGTGTCTCAGTCTATTTTCCCCCCCAGTGTGTGTCTCAGCGTCTTCCCCCCCCAGCGTGTCTCAGGCTCTCTCCCCCAGTGTGTGTCTCAGCTTCTTTCCTCCCCCAACGTGTGTCTCATTCTCTTTCCCTCCCCCCCAGCGTGTCTCAGCCTCTTTCCCTCCCCCCAAGCGTGTCTCAGCCTCTTATCCTCCTCCCCAGCGTGTCTCAGCCTCTTCCCCCCAGAGTGTCCCAGCGTCTTTCCTCCCCCAGCATGTGTCCCAGCCAGCCTCTTTCATCCCCCAGCCTGTGTCCCAGCCTCTTTCCTCCCCCAGCATCTGTCTCAGCCTCTTTCCTGCCACAGCATGTGTCTCAGCCTCTTTCCTCCCCAGCATGTCTCAGCCTCTTTCCCTCCCCCCAGCATGTCTCAGCCTCTTTCCCTCCCCCCCAGCATGTCTCTCAGCCTCTTTCCTCCCCAGCATGTGTCTCAGCCTCTTTCCCCCCCAGCGTGTCTCAGCCTATTTCTCCCCCAGCGTGTCTCAGCCTTTTCCCCCACCCAACGTGTGTCTCAGCCTCTTACCCCCACCAGCGTGTCTAAGCCTCTTCCTCCCCCCAATACCACTGCCACTTACCTGGTTTCCTTCTCCCTCTTCTGCTCCTCTCGATCCGCGGCTCCTCTCGATCCAGCAGCCCGGCCCCTTGTTATGACATGGTGCACGTGACGTCATGACGTCACAACAAGGGGCTGGGCCAAGACGGGTGTCTCTGGCTCCAACCATAAACTTAACCGGGTCAGGTCAGTGGGCAGCGGCGCTGTGGATGCAGGCAGCCATGCGCCCCTGCACCACAGCGGGCCCCGGTGCAAGGCACCGGCCGCACTGCCGCTAGTTCCACCCCTGCTTGTGTAACATACTCTGTGTGACTAGCATTTACTGAAAGATATCATGTAACATGCTCTGTGTGACATCCTGCTACTGAGGTAATGTTTGTAACTTTCTCTGTGTGACATCCTGTTACTAAGAGGTAACATGCTATGTGTGACATCCTGTTACTGAGAGGTAACTTGTGTAACATGCTATATGTGATATCCTGTTACTAAGAGGTAACTTGGGTAACATGCTATGTGTGACATCCTGTTACTGATAGGTAACTTGTGTAACATGCTACATGTGACATTCTGTTACTAAGAGTTACGTGTGCAACATGCTTTGTGTGACTAGAATTTACTGATAGATAACATGTAACATGCTCTGTGTGACATCTTGTTACTGAGAGATAAGTGGGTAACATGCTCCGTGTGACTAACATTTACTAAAAGATAACATGTAACATGTTCTGTGTAATATTCTGTAACTGAGAGGTAACTTGTGTAACATGCTATGTGTGACTAGCAGTTACTGAGAGATAACGTGTAACATGCTGTGTGTGGCATCCTGTTACTGAGAGGTAACTTGTGTAACATGCTCTGTGTGACATCCTGTTACTGAGAGATAACATGTAACATGCTCTGTGTGACATCCTGTTACTGAGAGATAACATGTAACATGCTATGTGTGACATCCTGTTACTGAGAGATAACATGTAACATGCTCTGTGTGACATCCTGTTACTGAGAGGTGAAATGTGTAACATGTTCTGTGTGATATTCTGTAACTGAGAGGTAACTTGTGTAACATGCTATGTGTGACTAGCAGTTACTGAGAGATAACGTGTAACATGCTGTGTGTGGCATCCTGTTACTGAGAGGTAACTTGTGTAACATGCTCTGTGTGACATCCTGTTACTGAGAGATAACATGTAACATGCTATGTGTGACATCCTGTTACTGAGAGATAACATGTAACATGCTCTGTGTGACATCCTGTTACTGAGAGGTGAAATGTGTAATATGCTCTGTGTGACATCCTGTTACTGAGAGGTAACTTGTGTAACATGCTATGTGTGACTAGCAGTTAGTGAGAGATAACGTGTAACATGCTGTGTGTGGCATCCTGTTACTGAGAGGTAACTTGTGTAACATGCTATGTGTGACTAGCAGTTACTGAGAGGTAACTTGTGTAACATGCTCTGTGTGACATCCTGTTACTGAGAGGTGAAATGTGTAAAATACTCTGTGTGACATCCTGTTACTGAGAGGTAACTTGTGTAACATGCTCTTTGTGACTAGCAGTTACTGGGATATAACGTGTAACCAGGGCCAGATTAAAGCTTGTGGGGGCCCCGTGCACTCAACATTGACAGCACGCCCCCTTTGGTACGAGACCCGGAGCGACGGTTTGCCCGTCGCTATCCGGGTCTTGCGCAAGCGCACGACGGAGCCGGCTCTGTCGTGCACATGCGCACTGGGCCCCCATCGACCCGCTTGCGAGCACGACGGAGCCGGCTCTGTCGTGCACATGCGCACTGGGCCCCCATCGACCCGCTTGCCCATCGCTCGCGAGTGGGTCTGAATCAGGCCCTTAGTTTGGTCTGTGAGGTGCAGCGATGGGAGCGCAATATCTGGATATGTAAGCCGTCTAGGTGGTCTGTCTCAGTCCTCAGTGCACTGGTGCAGGTAATTGCCGGCTGTTGTGGATCGAAAACCAAAGTACAATCACCATCCTGGGTAGGATCTATGATATGCAGCGCTCTACCACTTGACAGCTGGAGCGAGGTCTCTGGGTATGCGAGACGTCCAAATGATCCTCTGCTAGCTGAGCTGTGCAAAGTAAGCCAGAGTCCAAAAAGTTTTGCAGCTGGGGCAGTGTGTAGATGAGGGACAGGGGCCCGGTGATGCAGCGCTCTCACGGGTAGATGAACGGGTGAATGTCCAGTGAGCAGACAATGTATCGGAGCTTCCAAGCACTCCTTGCTCCTTGACGCTCCTTGCTTCCTTTTTCGGGTGCACTATCTTATGTCCCTATTTGGGGGGGGGGGGGGGGGGCGCCACCAATGCTCTCTATGGCACAAGGCACCAAAAAGTCTAGTTAAACTGACTTTGGTAGCGGCTTTAAAACTCCAGTATATCCTGGTGGGAACGCTCGCTTTGCTCCTCCGAGTACGCTCCCATGTTCTCCTTGGATATCTTAAGATAAGTTACAAGAATATTGACTTTGAGGGACATTCTGCAACCCATTGTGCCGAAGTTTTTCACCAGAGTCTCAACCAACCAACAGTTTTCGGCCTTGTGATTGCCCAGGAAGCCCCGAACCACTGCGATAAAGCTGGTCCAAGCAGCTTCCTGCTTCTGAGCGAGCATCTTTGGGAATGCCTTGCACTGCAGAATCTTCCAATTCTGTAGTCCCACAAAAACACCGGCTTTGACCTTGCCTCAGACAGCTTAGGGAAGAAGTCTCGAAGGCTGCCAAATTCTTATCTAGAGCTCTAACAAATTGTATCATAAGGCCCAACTTGTAGTGGAGTTCACCAGTGGCTTCCACATCACGCTATTTGTCCCCACACAGAACTCTGTCCGCTGTGGCCAGTGTCATCCTTGGTGTCCCTGCTGTCTCAAAGGCAAAGAAAGCAGGAATGCCCCCGTATTCTCATCCCTGGTGTGCTTATCGTTTCCGCAGACTCTCTGCAATATGAAGCAGCAAACGCACTAAAGTTTCAAGTGAGCAGCGCTTCTTCCCCTCCTCGACCCTCTTCCCTCACTCCGCAGCGGTCGATGAGGCACTGGTCTATGTCTTACGGCGTGTTTATGTGCATCAACCTGGGATTTTCAGGTCGGTACAAAAGGGGAAGAGCGCAGACAGGAGAAGACTCGGGAGTCACTTCAGAACAAAATGTATAGAAAGACGGTAAAGGGGTCACTATCATAAACAGCGGTGTAAACAGTCACGGTTTGCTATTTATAATTGTAAAAAATTCCAAATAGGCAATAGTTACACTCATCATATATTCATATTAAACAGATTTATAAATATAAAAAACCCAAACATATAAATACTGAAATACATGATACTTATATCAATTATGTCTATATTTTAAAACAGATGGACTTCAAGAATGTGAATGGGTGAAATAAGTTAACAGTAGAATAGTTTGGTCCAATGTCGCCAGCTTTAGGCCAAAATCGGTACTGCAGCAGCGACGTTTCTAACTTTCTAGATGGAATTTGCTCACACAGAGGCCCTGATTCAGAGTGCTCACTCTGAATCAGGGCGTCTTTTTTTTTTTTTTATGGAGTGGCCATCCACAGCTAATGCGAGCGCCAGGATGATGGTCGCGATGGTTAAGACCATTGCGACCATCGGCTTGCGACGAGACCCTTGTGGTAGGGTCTTGTGGCCGCAAGCCCCAGAGAGCTTTCGGCTCTAACAGAGCCGAAAGCTCTCCCACTGACATCACTTGTGAAGTCAGTGGGGCAGCCCCCAAACGGTAGGCGTTCACATGGGAACGCCTTCTGGGCAGCCACCTCCCCGGCCCGCCCACCTAAGGGGGCGTGCTGTCACTCAACATCGACAGCACGCCCCCTTTGGTGCGAGACCCGGAGCGACGTATTGCCCGTCGCTATCCGGGTCTTGCGCATGCGCACTGGCCCACCATCGACCCAGTTGCGAGCGCACTGCGCTTGCGAGCGGGTCTGAATCAGGCCCAGAGCCTGGTGTGTTTTGTTGACAATTAAAATATTTACATAATTGTCATTACAAAGACACCATAATGTCAACATGGTCAGAATGTAGAAATTTACAATGCTGACCTGCAAAGTGTTGACACGGACAAAATGTCGATATGTTCAAAATGTGGAGAGTCAAAATATCGACTGGGACATAATGAGGACGCCCAATTTTAAGAATAATCCTAACCCTAAAATTTCTACTGTCTACATTTCATAGGTTGACATGTTAACTGTGTAAATTTTCTGTGTGGACATTTTGACTGTCAACAGTTTGCAGGTGTCGACATTTTTACCATGGCATTCGACATTAAAGTGTCGACATTGTAATTGTCAGCAACCTGACTGCATCTCTCCCACACAAAATGTAAATTTAGGTGTAATCTACCTTAAAATCTTCTGTGTCTACACGAATATAAATAAAGCCATGTAGTACAAGGAGAATAGTACACGATAGCGGAATAGTCTTGAGGATATGTAAGAATACTGTTTTTTGCTGATTGGCTGTTTGATAGTCTTGTTGCTGGGTAAGTTAGGGTAATTAGGAGGTTGGGTCAGCTGGTCCAGGAGCCAATAATAGTATTGGAGGGAGTGGCTAGATAGTCAGTATATATTGGCCTGTTTTGCATTTAATCAGCCTCTTTTGCAGGATTCTGAAAAGGAACAGGCTGAGTATATATTGCCCGTCTTCTCTGCGTTATACTCTGCTTTGATCTCATTGTTTTTTCTTCCATCTCTTCTTTGCTCATCCTTCAGCTTCCTCCACAATGCACCGTCCCTGTCGCTCTGCCCCCCCACGTTGGCTGGTGGACTTTGCCCACCCTCTCAGCACTGCTCCTGCGTGCCCCGCAGCCTCCCCGCACCCCTCCTTTTCCTGCATCCTCTACCATTCGCAGTCCATCACCTGGCCTGTCTCAACTGTCTCTGGCTCCGACGCCAGCTCAGTGGGAGCTCCTCCCTCTGGGGACCCCGCTGGACACCTTACCTCTCCACTGGCCCTCCCTTTGATTACTGTCCGTTCCGCTGCGCCAGCGGGAGCGCCTGATACCACGTTCCCCGCTGGTCTCTCTTCTGCATCTCAGGGACCCCCCTCCTGGTGGCGGTGACTTCTGCTGCACCAGTGGGTGCGTCCGTCCACGCGCCCCCTGCTGGGCATTTTGCCCAATTACCTTTACTACCCCTGGTGGTAGTTAGCACCGCTGGCTCCCTAGGTGGAGCGGGCTTAGGCCCTCTGGGAGCTGGTGGCTCCGCCATCCTGGCCTGTGCAGCAGGCCCAGTGGCCATCTTAACCACAGCGCCCATTTTGAGGAATGTTTCCCCTACGCTCTACAGCACTGGCAGGCACCCGGCCAGCACCTTCATAGGGCAAATGTCCCCCTCACCTTGGCTTCCAGCGCGCAGTGTCCCTGCACCTAGTTTTTCCCTGCACCCTGTCACTCAGCAGGCCCCCTGGTTTCCTTCTTCCCTTTATAACCCGCAGCCTTTTTCCATGGCCAGCCCTTCCTGGGGTCAAGCATCCTGGAGCTCTGGCATTGCACCCCCAGTTTATCCCTCCACCTCGGTGGTATCTTCCTCTCCTTTCTATCAGCCCTTTTCCTTGCCTTTGTTTGTTCCTGCCACCTGTGCAACTGGCCCCCCTGTGGTTGCCACGCCCCCACAGCTACCTCCTCTTCCTGTCATGTACAGCCAACCCTCCTCCACCATCCCTGCCGCATACGGGCCTGTTCCATTTCTGCCGGCGAGTCCTCCCTTCTCCGGCCGCCCACTCCCCCCGCCCCTTCCGTTGTGCCCCCTGTATCGGTCACTCTGCAGTTTCCTCTAGTTTACAGGTTCTGAGGTTGCAGGAGGAGTTGGTGTAGTAGACATTGGTTTGTGCGCCTGTCGATCCTGCGCGCATTGAGTCGGCCACAGCAGCGGCTCCTCCACATGAAAACGTCGATGAAGCAGTTTCGGGACCCTCTGGTCCTGGTGAGTATGGATTGTCTTGTTCTTCGTCTTCCGATTCCTCCTCAAATTTGACACTCTTCCGGTACCCCTGCATGCCTGTATAATATTGCCAGGATGGTAGCACAGCATTTAGCCAGGAAGTCAGGTAGTTCAGCTAGGCATGGCGCGGAGGCAGGGCACAAAAAAACAGGAGACAGGTTCTGATATGGTACATTGTGTGAATACCGCAGTGCTTCACAGTTTGTGCAAAAGTGTTCGGGAGAGAATCCGCAAGGGTAAATTTGTGGATTTTTTCTCGCTCATTGATGAGATGAAAAAGGCCTTTAATCAGGCTAAGAAGGCGGGAGGAATTGATGAGGAGGCCTTTTGTAGTTTCAACAATTGCTTATATTCGCTGTATTCTATTTGGAGACGTGGGCCGACAAACATGTTAACATTATTAAATATATATTTTTGGTCCTTGACATGTTTGTCCGCTCTCAAAACTTGGCATGGTGTGAATTTGATGTCCAATTTAGGCGGAAGCATGACGGTAGTCTATTTATGCCTTTTGGGGTGAAAGATGTGGGGGTTTGGTTGGAGGTTTCACAGCAGCATCAGCCCCCCTTGGATGCAATGCCTCCTTGCAGGAGCTATTCCGCTAGTAAGCTTTGGCCGGCGGGAGTGGCGAGTGGCAAATGTTTTGCCCTTAATGACTCCCGATGTACTCGGGGGTCAGGCTGTCGTTTTCACCACTCCTGCTGTCTCTGCGGAGGTGAGCATCCGGCCAAGGATTGCCGACGTGGGTCAACAGGAGCCACCCAGGAGCGGGACGAGGTGTCAAAGGGAGCTAGTTAAGGCTAGTTCGCTTGGCTGCGCTGACTAGATGGTTGGGGCTCTATCCTAATAAGGAGGATTCTATTTTCTTGTTAAAAGGTTTTTTGTTCAGGTTTCATTTGCAGATTGTGGGGCCTTTGCTGGTTATGGTGCCCTGGAACTTGCGCTCTGTGAGAGACTATCCTGAGGTTTTGCTGGCTAAGGTGTGGGCGCAGGTACTGCTGGGAAGGATGGAAGGTCCTTTCCGTAATTCTCCCTTTTGCAAGACCTTTGTATCACTCCTTTTGGTGTTGTTCCCAAGAAGGGGCCGGGTGAGTTTCATTTGATTAAACACCTATCATATCCACCTGGGAGTTCTGTCAATGATGCCATACCAGAGTGTTTCTGCAGAGTAGAATATCCATCTTTCGATGAGGCTTTGGGATTAGTCTGCAGTTTTGGGCCCGGGACCTTGATGGCTAAATTAGATATTGAGTCAGCCTTTCGTTTATTGCTGCTACACCCGGAGGCTGTGCAGTTCTTGGGTTTTAAGTAGGGGTGTGCACCGGCCACTTTTCATGTTGTGTGTTTTGGTTTTGGATCTAGATCTTTCTTTGTGTTTTAGATCTGGATTGGTTTTGCAAAACCACCCTTCCGTGTTTTGTGTTTTGGGTCTGTATTGTTTTGGAAAAAAGCATAAAAACAGCTAAAATAACAGAATTTGTTTTTTATTTGTTCCTACCGTCGCTATTATTAACCTCAATAACATTAATTTCCACTCATTTCCAGTCTATTCTGAACACCTCACAACATTGTTTTTTAGGCCAAAAGGTTGCACCGAGGTAGCTGGATGACTATGCTAAACGACACAAGTGGGCGGCACAAACATGTGGCCCATCTAGGAGTGGCACTGCAGTGGCAGACAGTATGGCAGTTTGAAAAACTAGGCCCCAAAGAGTACATAATGCAAAAAACAAAAGAGGTGCAAGATGGAATTGTCCTTTGGCCCTCCCACCTACCCTTATGTTGTATAAACAGGACATGCACACTTTAACAAGCCAATAATTTCAGCGACAGGGTCTGCCACACGACTGTGGATGAAATGATTGGTTAGTTTGGGCCAACACAAAACAAGCTGGCAATTAATCTATCCCTGCACAAACTGGCTCTACAGAGGCAAGATGTCAACCTCATCCACCGATTCCTCACCCTTGTTAGTGTTGTGTACATCCTCATCCTCACAGAGTAATAAGTCACCCCTGCTGGAATCCACCACCACAAGTCCCTTTGTACTGTCTGGAGGCTGGTCTTCCTGGAAGAATTGATAATTCATTTTGATGAACATCATCTCCACGTTTTGTGGATGCAACCTCCTACGCCTTTCGCTGACAACGTTCCCGGCTGCACTAAAAACTCTTACGGAGTACACACTGGAAAGGGGGCAACTTAGGTAAAATAGAGCCAGTTTGTACAGGGGCCTCCAAATTGCCTCTTTTTCCTGCCAGTACAGGTACGGACTGTCTGACATACCTACTTGGATGCCGTCACCGATATAATCCTCCACCATTGTCAATGGTGACAGCATCATATGCAGTGACAGTAGACATGTCAGAAATTGTTGGCAAGTCCTTCAGTCCGGACCACATGTCCAAACTTGGTCCTGCCTGCCCTGCATCACCGCCAGCAGGTTGCTTAGGATATCTAAGTTGTGTCCTGGCAGCATCAGTTGCGGGAGAAAATGAAGGAGCTGTTGACGTGTCACGTTCCACTTCAGCTAACAGTGTTTTCATAAGCAGGTCTTTGCACCTCTGCAGGCTTGTGTCCGCCGGAAAGAGAGACACCACGTAGGCTTTAAACCTAGGATTGAGCACGGTGGCCAAAATGCAGTGGTCTGATTTCAACAGATTGACCACCCTCGAATCCTGGCAACAGGGCCGGATTAAGGGGGGGGAGGTGACAGGGGCGGTCGTCCCTGGGCCCCAACACACGGACGGGCCCCCACTAGCAGCTGTGCGCTGTCTGCACCCGCCACTAGTGTCCCCGCTGCTAGTGTAGTGTAGACCAGGCAGTGAGCGCGGTCACAGTACACAGTGACATACACACAGCCTCCGGCGGCAGCTTTGTGTATGTTACAGCAGCCGATGAGAGTCACACAGACTCTCATTGGCTGCTTCGTCAATGGAAGGAGTCGGCTGGAGCTCACTCATGAGCTCCGACTTCCGGCTCCCCCCTGCAGCGAGTGATAATGAGAGAGATGTCATGACGGTGACGTCTCTCCCATAGTGCAATGGAGGAGCCGGGACTCAGAGGCGGGCAGCGGCAGTCGCGTCAGGTAAGTTGTGATTTTTTTTGTGTGTGTACATGTGCATAAGGAGAGGGGGGCCTACTACTGTGGGTAATAGGGGGGAACCACTACTGCATCTGATGGCACTATATAAGGGGACCACTACTGGGGGCATTAAATAAGGGGCACTGCATAGGGGGACCACTACTGGGGGCACTGCATAGGGGGGATCATTACTGGGGGCACTGCATGGGGGGGGACCACTACTGGGTCTGGGGGTACTGTATAAGGGGACCACTACTGGGGGCATTATATAAGGGGCACTGCATAATGAGCATTACTACAGTGGGCACTGCCTTGGGGGCACTGCTACTGGGGACATTGCATAAGGGGCACCCACAAATTTTGATGCCCAGGGGCCCCCACAAACCTTAATCCGGTCCTACCTGGCAAAGCGAATGAAGGGCTTCATCCACAAGTCCCACATACCGAGTGGAGTCGCTCCGTCTTAGCTGCTCCTTCACTTTCTCCAGCTGCTTCTGCAAAAGCCTGATGAGTAGAATGACCTGACTCAAGCTGGCAGTGTCAGACCTGACTTCACGTGTGGCAAGTTCGAAGGGCTGGAGAACCTTGCACAACACGGAAATCATTCTCCACTGCGCTTGAGTCAGGTGCATACCCCCTCCTTTGTCAGAGGTGGATGTATAGGCTTGAATGGCCTTTTGCTGCTCCTCCATCCTCTGAAGCATATAGAGGGTTGAGTTCCACCGCGTCACAACCTCTTGCTTCAGGTGATGGCAAGGCAGGTTCAAGAGTGTTTGCTGGCGCTCCAGTCTTCGGCACACAGTCGCTGAATGGTGAAAGTGGCCAGAAATTTCGGGCCACCCAACGTGTCTCCTGCACGCCCCTGTTGTTTTTCAAAAAATTCTGCACCACCAAATTTATTGTGTGAGCAAAACATGGGACATGCTGGAATTTCCCCAGATGTAATGCCCGCGCAATATTGGTGTCGTTGTCAGATATCACAAATCCCCAGGAGAGTCTAAGTGGGGTAAGCCATTCGGCAATGATTTCCCTCAGTTTCTCTAAGAGTTTGACGGCAGTGTGCCTCTTACTGAAACTGGTGATACACGGCGTATCCTGCCTTGGAGCGAGCTGTCGTTTCTGAGATGCTGCTACTGGTGATGCTGCTGTTGTTGCTGCGTAAGGCGATACATCTATCCAGTGGGCTGTCACAGTCATATAGTCCTTAGTTTGCCCTGTTCCACTTGTCCGTGGTTAAGTGGACATTGGGTAAAACCGCATTTTTTAGGACATTGAGGACACTTTTTCTGACGTCTCTGTACATTCTCGTTATCGCTTGCCTATTGAAGTGGAATCTAGACGGGATTTGGTACCGCGGACACACTACCTCCATCAATTGTCTAAATCCCACTGCACTAATGGCGGATATCAGACGCACATCTAACACCAACATAGCTGTCAAGGCCTTAGTTATCCGCTTTGCAACAGGATGACTGCTGTCGTACTTCATCCTCCTCGCTAAGGTCAATTGCTTAGTAAAAGAAGTAGTGGTGTTCCTACTTCCTCTCTGGGATGATGAACGACTCCCAGCAGCAACAGCGGCAGCAGTAGGCATAGCAATATAGGATCCTCCGGAGGGATCCCGGATAGGAGAGGAGTCAGTCATGCCAGTGACATGGCCTGCAGGACTACTTCCGATCCTGACTGAGGAGGAAATTGACGAGGAGGGAGTTGACGGTATGATTTGCAGGCGCTTGGATACAACAGGACAAAGGGATTTAGGTGTCCCTGGACTGCTTATGGTTTTAGCCACTGCTTCTGAACTTGGCAGTAACTTTTTATGAACGTGCTGCAGGTAACATAAGGGAGGATGTTCCTAGGTGGTTAATGTCCTTACCCCTACTTATTACATGTTTACATACACAACATATAGCAAGACAGTACTTGTCCGGATTTGGACTGAAATATTTCCAGACCAATGTTTGGTCTTCTGCCCAGGCATGACCGTGATGGGCTTTTTCATCCCACGGACAACAACTGTCTCCCACAGTGCCTGATTTAAACAAACCACATCACCATCAGAATCCTCCTCGTCAACTTCCTCCTCAGCGCCAGCTACACCAATATCCTCATCCTGTTGTACTTCAACAATGACATCTTCAATTTGAATATCAGCAACTGGACTGTGGGTGCTCCTTCCAGCACTTGCAGGGGGCGTGCAAATGGTAGAATGAGCCACCTCTTCCATTCTAGTGTTGGGAAGGTCAGGCATTGCAACCGCCGCCACACTTGGACTCTCCTTAGGGATTTGTGATATCTTCTTAGATTAGAAAGCACAGTTCTTTGCTGTGCTTTTGCCAGCTTAACTAGTTTGATTTTTGTAGCGGGAGGAGGGCTTCCATCGTCATGTGAAGCTGAACCACTAGTCATGAACATAGGGAAGGACGTTAGCTGTTCCTTGCCACTCCGTGTCATAAATGGCATATTGGCAAATTTATGTTTCTCCTCAGACGATTTAAATTTACTTTTTAAGGTCATTTTATAGAACTTTGACTTTTACATGCCCTCAACTATGACATTGGGCATCGGCCTTGGCAGACGACGTTGATGGCATTTCATCGTGTATGTCATGACTAGTGGCAGCAGCTTCAGCACTAGGAGGAAGTGGTTCTTGATCTTCCCCTATTTTATCCTCCATAATTTTTATGAAGTGAATAACCCCTGTGAAAGGTTTTTTTTTTTTTTTTTTTTGAAGGGCAGCATATCCCTGAACCACACAGGATAGCACCTGTACAAAATTGAAGAAGGGAAGCGGCCTACACCACAACACACAGGACAGCCCCTGTAAAAATTATTTGTATTTGAGATATTTGGGCAGCGTAGCCCTGCACCACATAGGACAGCACCTGTAAAAATTATTTGTATTTTGGGCAGCGTACCACTGCACCACACAGGACAGCCCCTGTAAAAATTATTTATATTTTTGGGCAGCAGCCCCTTGATAGGAGCACAGCACCCCTGCGCACCTACCTACGCCGATGACAGGTATGGCTAACTAACACGGAACGCACACAGAAAATAAAAAAAATATTTTATTTTTAACACTGGTGGTGGTAGGTGAAGAGAGCACCCCTGAAGGATGAGCACCCCCTGAACACAGCACTACAGCCAGCCAGCCCCTATGGACAGGACAACAGCCAGCCCCTATATGGACAACAGTAGCCAGCCCCTATATGGACAACAGTAGCCAGGCAGCCTCTTCACAGTAGCCAGCCAGCCCAGTATGTAATGTATCACAACACTAGCCAACAGCTCCCTGCTCCCTCCCTCTGCACGCACTGTCCACAGCCGGAATGAAAAATGGCGGCGATCGTGGGACCTTTTGTAGAATCCAAAACATGCGAGAATCCAACAGCAGGATGATGACGTTTTGCCTTGATTTCAGTTCTGAGCCAGGCGGGGAATGATACATTGGAGAAAATATGTGAAGTTTAAGATGTCTTTAAAATGTTAGACAGAACACTGATGTGGGCAGGCTCTGGTGGGAAAAGTGAATGAGATAGTCATCAAAGGCCCCTAATTCAGCAAGGCCCTCACTTACATGCATTAGGAGTAAAAGTTATTGTAGGTAAAACCAATGCATCACAAAACATAAAATTTTGAACCTCATTCAGAGTCTCTCGCTAGATGCGATCGCTCGCCCCCAGCGTATGCAAACTTGTCAAAGTGACGCCATGAAAAGCGATCGCTTGGCAAGGCATAAGCACGCCCACCATGTCTTAGCAAGCGGCCAACTTATACACCCAATCGCACAGGCAGAGCCGCCCACCAGCACACGTCATCTCCAGGAAGTGTATTAAAACTCTGGTACATCGAGGACAATCGAAAGCGATCGCAGCGCTTGTGGTTGCCTTAGCCTACCGCAAGCACTGCGAGAACTTCAGTGTAAAAAACAGGCATGTGACGTGTACTATGACGCTGCGTGTTAATTATGCACACCTGCACACCTCTAAAACGGCGTTGAAACACTCGGGCACGCCTGCGTTTGCACCTCCACTCCCCCGTTATTAGTGTCCTGCCCCAGTTACCACCCACAAACGGCCTCTCCTGTTACTCATTTCACTGGGCTGTCTTTGCTGGGCGAGCGAGCGGCCTGCGATCTTACAGAGTAGCTCGTGCACGCGCAGAACAAAGCGTGGGCATGTGCGTATGCAAACCATCGGGCCGCCTGCGAGCGCACAGTGCTAGCGAGAGACGCTGAATGAGGTCCTTTGTGTGGTTAGGAAGAGAAAGGTTGGACTCCAAATTGACACCTTTTCACCACAAGTGCTACTGCGGAGGTACTGGCCATTCTGATTGCCACCATGTAAACATATTCAAATATCTGCAGCACAAAAAATGTGTATCGTTTGTTTTATTGAATGAGGAGTAAAGAACAGCTGCCTACTGGGAGTATCTGCTCTAACATCCTGCTGTTAATGAGATTACATTTTTAGCACCTCATCTGACTAAAGCGAAGAGCTGCTCTGCTTTTTTATAATTTGTGCCATCATTTCTGTCATGATTTCCAGCATCATGTAGGCAGTTAAAATGGATTATGCTCTCTTACTTGTAATTATTGCATAGGAACAGCAGCCTATTTATAAATAGAAAATAAATTGTCAAAGCATTAAACTATTTTTAGATCATGTGGAAATTGTTACACTTTAATTAGAGCTGTAGATGGCAAACATTCCTCTATTTTTACTGTAAACATGGATAACAAATCACACAAACATCGCAAAGCAAACTGCATTCCTGGTTTTATGGCACCTGTTGGTTGTATGGTTCTTAAGGTGCGTATCCATTAGGCGATTGAATGATAACGACATCGTTATCGTTCAATCGCTTGTTTCTCCCCCGCAAATCGTTCACAAATCGTCCATGTAAATGTCAAAAACGACCAGCGATGCGCATGCCCGCTGGTCGTTTTTGCCATCTAACATCGCCAGTACATGCTGGTCAACCTGTTGATCTCGTCAGGTTCAGCATGTATGGGGATGATGGATGTGCCTACACTGAACGTTCAGTGTAGGCACATCACAGATGGAGAAATGACAGCACGATTACAATGTCGTAATCGTGCTCTCGTTTCTATGTCTATTAGTGGATACGCACCTTAAGAACCAGCATATTAAGGCAGCACAATAAGAAACCCTTATCTTGCTCTAACTAAAATTTATGTCTTCAGGGACGAGCGGTCAGGGCATACTTACCGACATTCAGCTCCCTCCTTCCGGGAGGGAGCTGAATGTCTGCATTCTGCGGGGGCGTGGCCGGACTATGAGGCCATTTTGGGGGCGGGGCCAGGGCGTTACCGTACGATCGCGATCGGGAAAAAGGCACTGTGAAGCAGGGGGCGGAGCCTCGATGACGCGATTCAGAGCGAATCGCGTCATCGGGCCCCCCCGCTGCGGGGTTTTTTAGCAGTAGTTCGGGGGGGTAGGCGGCAGCCGGGAGGCTTGCCTGCCTTTCCGGGGGGTCGGGAGCGGCACCCGATATTCGGGAGGCTCCCGACCAAATCGGGAGGGTAGGCAAGCCTGGGTCAGGGTCATACTCCCTCCCCTATCATGCTCCAAAGTTTTGATATAAAAACTGTGTTTTTAACTTTTTATAATATGTGTGCCTCCCCAGCCATTCACTTCACTGCCATAAACATTATAATTTTATAAGAGAAAATATGATTTGCTAGTTTTCACATTATTTGAGAGACACAAAAGCTCAATTTCACAAGTGTAAAGACATAACTACTGCTATTGGAGTACTGCTGTCAAGTAAATGCCAAACTATCAGCAATAGGCCCAAGGTAGGGTATTCTCTCTCAGGTAGGCTATTTTATTTTTATTATGGTTCCAAAAATAACAGAAATGTATTGCAAGCAATCACACTTTATTGACTTTAATGATTATGATTTGTACATGGCCTTAAAATTGATTCTACATCAAGATACCCATTTATTAATGCCTTTTCCCATGGAATGGAAGTAACCGAACTTTATCAAAGATATCACCTGCGTTCAGTTAAGCAATGCAGGATACCTTAGTTCTTATGCAATTTAATGTCTGGGGAATCAGTTTGCTGCCGGACCCCCCCATGCTGCGGAGCAAACTCCTAACTTCTGCCGGTGGTGTCATCTTTCCAGTGATAATTTTGTGAAGATATTGCAGGTGCATGAGATAGCATAGGCTCTTCCACAGGGCCAGGGGCTTTGCTGTTACTTGCGCCAGAGAAGAACTTTCTGAAGGTATCATTTGAAAGATGATACTGCAGATTACAGAGGGAGAGACTTGCTGCAAGGCACCAGTGGGGTCTATTCTGGGTTAGTGTGCCACTGTGCACCGTAGCAGTCCCCATTTTTTTTTTTAAATGGAGACTGTGGTATTGTAATTGACCAAACTCCAAAATACAGGTAGTTTCATATACACAAGGGGTTATATTTACTAAGGTGCGGGTTTTTAGAAGTGGAGATGTTGCCCATAGCAACCAATCAGATTCTAGCTGCTATCTTCTAGAGAAGGTGCTAGATAAATGATAAATAGAATCTGATTGGTTGCTATGGGCTACACCTCCACTTCTAAAAACCCGCACTTTTGTGAATATACCCTAGGGCACAAATATGCAAAAAGGAAGTAAAACAAAAAACAAACTCAAAAGCTCAGCTAAATTAGGCCACCAAAAGCCACTAATCTTTTGAAACATTATACAGGAGAAGTAATGCTCGGCCTACCTCTATTGCAAAACAGATATTCTCTATTCATTCATATGTCTACTTCCTCTTGAATTAATAAATTATTGTTTTCGGTTTTTATCAGCAACATTTTCTTATTGTTGGATATAAACAATACTTTTAAAAAACATGACTATTTCTGGCAGAGGCGTCACTACGGTTGGTGTCACCCGTTGCTGTAACTCATGGTGACACCCCTCCACCAAAAGAATATAAAAATCAGGACCCACTACCAGATCAGTACTCACTCAGAGTTGACACTGCAGTGCTCCTCCCAGTATGCCAGGCACACCCAGTGGGTGTGAGGACATCACGCCCTGCATACTGGGAGGACGGAATGGAACAAAATACTGCCGCCGCATACCAGTTGTCCCTCACCGCACCGGGGGTGGTAGTGGGGTGCAGACTGGCGGTTACGAGCATGAGTATAGTGGCAGCAGAGGCGGAGTAAGACCCCATGAGGCCCTAGGCAAGATTCCAATATGGGCCCCCCCCCTCTCTTATCGCTACATTCCACTCTATTTACCTTCCCACGGGCTGAAATCACACAGCTGATACACAGAGGTCACATCAATAACACACACCTTATACACATAAATAAGGTATAGAGGTGGGGAGAAGGGGGTTGCACACACAGGCATGTACTATACTCACATTGTTGTCTTTCCCTCTTGAACTGCGCTGTAACAGTAGCAGGTCCCGCCGGCGAGGAGTGAGGATAAGTGGCGGGGACCTACATAGCTGACTCTGCGCTGACTCTTCAAGGCAAAAGCATCATGATGACCATTTGTCCTAAGGGGAGATGGGGGGCAGCGGACTCCCTGACATGGCTGCAGTCCCTCTCAGCATAATGATACTACATACATGAGGTGGAAGGGAAAAGGAAGAGGAGGGTGCGAACTTGGGAGACAGGAAAATGCAGCTTGTTGGTGGGTGGTCCTAGAGGAGGGGCAGCTGTCAACACCTGATGGTCAGAGTTAGCATGTAATAGTATTAAATCCAAATAGTGGCTGGCAGGCAGTTTTGGCTTGCGGTAATCCGGCACTGCGCACACCCGACTACCCTCCCCAAAACCTCAGAGCACCCACAGGCCACGGAGTCGCCATCCCTAACTGTGTCCCTGGACTAACTGACAGGTAGTAAGCAGAGAATGCTGCCCGAATGCTCTGGGACCGGGAGCACTCATGTTTACAGCCCTGCCGTCCCACCCGATGCGTCCCACAGCCCCCTTGTGACGCCACTGTTTCTAGGTAGTATATTGAATATCTATATGTCGAGTATATGTTAAAGGAAAAATATATGCTAAGCACATTTACCTTACATAAGACAGATCTAGCTTTACATTACATCATATATCGATAGAAAATAGACCTTCCTAATAGTCCTTGCTGCTCAATTCCTTCAAGGATGTCCTCCAGATAAAGCTTATCTCCACATCTAACCAATGGGTCCAGGATCCACTGAGTGCATACAGGTCATGTTACCTATCTCTGCATTACCTACTATACTCGGGATGTAGTTGAGATGCTGGTGGTTCGGGATGCCAGCTGTCGAAATCCCGGGACCGGAACCCCGATCCACGGCCAGAATACCGGTGTAGGAATCCAAACATCAGTTGAGATGCTGACGCCGGCATCCCGACAGCCAGCATCCTGAGCATAAGTATAGCAGGGCGGGTTAGGATTATGCTGTGGGGAAGAGTAAGGTTTAGGCACAGCTGGGGTTAGGGTTAGGCTGCAGGGCAGGGAGGGTTAGGTTTAGGCACCACTTGGGGGAGGGGGGGGGGAAGGATTAAGCACTAAGGGGGAGGGTTAGGTTTAGGCACTAACGGAGAGGGTTAGGATGCTAGAAGAGAGGGTTAGGGGGAGAAGGGGGTGGGTTAGTATGCTTATGGAGACCCTGTTGGGATTATGAGCATCGGGATGCCGCTGTCAGTCTTTTGACCGCCAGTCTCACGTATGTATTCCATTATCCTAGTAATGAAACAATCCATAACATATTGTGTTATTAACATATTATGAACGGTTAAATACAAAGTAAAGATATTGTTTAACAGTTTTTGAAATAAGCTTTATAGATAAATATACCAGTATGTTGCAACATAAACCAAGTGTAGGTTCTGAAACACAAATCTGATTCCATTTTATGTACTGACTTTTTTACAGGTCTCTATTAGAGGAATGTGACTTTTGCTCTACATTCTACTTTGTTTTGCTCTAGTTAATTGGAATATAGATATCAACAAATTGTGTCACTACCATTAAATGGTGCTCACCTATTTTGTCATCCACCTTGTCATGGTTATCTAGTCTAAATTGTTAAAAATGCAGATACTAAATTGCCAGGTGTTGGTCCTTGGAATTTCTGCCTCTACAGAATAAACTGTCTTTGAAATTGGTATTAAAGATCAATGTAAGTTTGAATTTGACAAATTATTAAAATATAAGTATATATAATATATATATATATATTGCATTTGTATAACTGCCGTCAACATAATAAATATGAGCTTCATAGAATTAGTAAGTAACCAGAGGCATAACTATTAATTTATAAATTAGAAAAATGTGTGTTTAAGATGGCTTCTGATGTAATTGAGCAGGCTTCTTATACAACAACTGAAATGTTATCTTATTACTGAATTGTTATTGTTAGCTCACGTAGGTGCCTGTTAAAAAAAATTATAATATCCAAGGCAGGTGCGCCCCAACGTTTTTTAGCTTGCGGGGCCAAAGCATGATTTTATTTTGATGACCCTAAACCACTAAACGTCGCCTCAAAGGCAGTTGGAGTAACCTGTCGCATCACCTATCCGAGGACAAAGATCAGTAAGCCTAAGGGGTCTTTTCTTTTAACCACTTGCCTGGTGTGGTTGCATCAGATGCGACCAGTTAGAAATGACCACTAGGCGGCTGAGGGAAGCTAATCTTCCCACAGCCGCCTATGTCAGAGGGACCTGCTGGTCCCTCTACACCCTCCTGTATGTCCCAAACACTGCTGGCCACAGTGATCGGGCAGCCGGCAGCACCCCCCTCCCACTACGGCTGCTGCTGTGTCCTGATCACTGTTGCCAGCAGTGATCAGGCAGCCAGCATCACACCTTCACTAAAAGCAGTAACCACGGCTCTGGTAGCTCCTGCTGTATCCCCTGGCAGCCAGCTGGACACCATCCCACTGTGGTTGCTGGGCAACAGTGAACACACTAGAAGCAGTAGCTGGGGCTCCTGATAGCGGCAGCTATGTACCCGGGCAGCTAGCATCGCCCCCATCCCCTCTTTCCAGCCTCAGCTCTGCCTCTGTCCCCCATGTGTCCCGAACACTGCTGGCCACAGTGATTGCTCAGTGTGTTTATAAGTGCAATAATACAATAGAAGGAGTTCCCCCTCCAAACACCAGTCTGCTGATCACTGCGTGTGTAGAGATCAGCTGCTGAAGGGGGGACTGATGATCAGTACCCCCTGCCCCACTGCAAATGTGTGGGGGTGGGGCTAGATCAGAGGGAAGGGGGGCCAACTTTTGGCCCTGGAGGGGGGTTATGCAGGCCAGTAAAATATTTTTGGGGCTGGGGAGGCTGGGGTTATCTAAAAATTTCTTTAACATATATATATATATATATATATAGTGACACATGGAGAGGAAGATAGGGCATAAATTGGGCATCCATTGTCCCTGGGGTTGAGGGTGGGGGCTGTACCACAGATACCTAATATACCTAGAGGAATGAGGGTTGTTATTGCTGGGGATCTTTTGACACTGGGGGACTTTTTTGATGGGGGATTGGAAATTAAATTACAATGGGGGCCTATGGACAGGGTAGTTAGAGGGGATGCAAAACATCCCCTTGTTTGAATATTTTTTTTAAATAAAATATTCAAATAAAAATACTTTTTAAACTCAATAATAAAAAAAAAAAATAGTTTCTGAACGTTTTTAAAAAAAAAAAATGTGTTAGTTAAGTGAGTAATGATTTGTGGACATCACTGTTCTCTCCCAGTCTTCTCACTCACAGACACAACACTGACAGTGCTACCGCGCAGCTCAGGGGACACATGTGTAGCCAATAGTGCATTCTGGGACAGACAAGTTATCCACCCAGCGCCATTAGAGGAGGAGGATGGTTACCCATTTGCTGCTGAGAGTTGCAGTTTGGCGTAGGCTTAGGAGTTTATCGCTAATCAGAGCACTGAGCCTTACTTTAGGACTACAGAGATCATCTTGCTGTGATGTTGTACATGCCCATATTCTGAATGGGAATAAGCAGCACTCTTGTTCAAGAAGAAAGCATAGGAACACCATTCCGTGAGCTGTCTTGAGCAATTACGTAATCTGGAACGGTGTTCCTGAATCTTACTCAAGCCAGTCCAGTAATCAGAAAATATTACCGGAGTCCACAGGTGACCTAATCCCAGACCCAGATGTTTTTGCTGCTGTTGGGACAAGACTGAGCAGTTCTTACGAGGAGATCTGCATCTTTCGCAAAAGACTGGAAACCTGCTGCATAATGAGCCACCTGCGTGAAGAGGACTCCAGTAAAAGGTAACATGATTTTGAAGAGTATTTGAATTCTTAAAAACAAAAAAGTTTTTACACCCAATTCCCCTCCCAAAAATGTAATAACTGAAGACAGGTGTTATAAATTACAGTACCAGCAGCAGCCACATAAGCTCCACCTCCTACCTCCCAACCACTAGCTTCTCCCAAGGCTTTCCTTAACCTAATTTTCTAGTACACTTTCACTAGGAAAAACTTTCATAAGATACTACAGGAATTGTATTGGATCCTGCCCATTTAATATTTGAATACAATGGATGACCTTGTAAGTGGCTGAAAGGTAAATGCTGTAGTACCCTACGCTGATCTTGAGCCCCTTCTCCCAGTGCCGTTGGGCTTAAACCCCACCTCCCGGAGACATCAGCTGTCAGTCACCAGGAGTGCAAGTGAGAGCAATCCTGCACAGCTAGTGACCAGTGAGGTGGCAGCCATTACACTGGGACCACAAGATGGGAGGAAGGAAATCCCGCAGTCCCCTGACGTTCAGGGGCGGGAGGTGCATGGTGGCTGGTAGATTCCAAGCAATGCCCCTATATGGCAGAAAAAGTGCTCCCTGCAAGAAGCCTCTAGACTACAAGGGGTCCGAGGAAGATTAGGCCCTGGGTACAGTAACGAGGGGAAGTCGCCAAGTAAAAAGGCCCTCTGGGAGTCACTCTACCTACTATATATCAGAAGGGGAGAATGAGAAGCTGCAGCATATGGATGGAGAAGAGAATGCAATCCCCATGTCTGCAGCATGTTAGAGACCCATGCAGAGCATACAAGGGGAAGTGATCACAGTTACATTGCGGCACCTAAAATATGAAAAGAAACCTTGCAGTGTGCGAATATCAGTATATCAGGGGTACCCCAGAAGTGATCCAGGAGTATAACGTGTAAGTGGCTACAAGGTCACATGATATAATTAGGAGCCCCCCATTAGGATGGAGTCCTCATATTGGTAGAAGCCCCATGAGAATTGCCCCCATAGTGAGGGAGGAGGGTCACTGCATGGGCAGTGTGGCTGTATGGAGTCTTGGAAGCAACAGTGTGGAGGCCATGAGGGTTCCAAGCAAAAAGGGGATGGCGCACCCAGAGAGTGAGTTCCTGTTGGAGGAGACGTGGTGCAGGAACCTTGTGAGACAGACCACTGTTTGCCTAATTGTATGAGAAATTGCAACCTGTGATGCTGAAGCACTATTGGTCTCATAATGTCAAGAGGATGTTCTGCTGCTAGTCATATCTTATGTCGCTGCAATTAAGTGCTGTGCTGGAAGAGGTGTCCTTCTGTTTCTTATGTAACCGATACCATTAATGTGCCTCACCCACGACCAGTCGGAGCATAATAACCATGGTGCACTACACACCTTGACATTGCAGACATTTAACCCCAGTACCAGGGGTTTCACGGTGCATAGATTTGCAAATGATATGAACCTATATACAATGCTTCACCAGGACACCACATTTACTCACTGCACAAAGCTTTGTACAAAATGGCCAGTGGAGAAGAGAATTAGAAATGAATGTCAATGTAGATATATGTAAATTTATGCGACTAGGCTATCTTAATTATCCAATAAATGGGAAGAAAACAAATTAGGAACACTAAAATACTTATATATTATCTCTGCAATTTTAAGATGATAACGATCATTTCTTATCACCACATATCGCAGCATAGTTAAATGATTTTTCATGGCAAAATAAGAAGATTCCCCAGATTGGAAGCAGGCTCACTTAAGAGCCCGTCCAGACAAAGAGTAATGCTGGGTACACACTAAACGACGACTAGACGATCTGGTGCCCAACGGCCTGATATGTCGGCCTCTGCCACACCCCGCTGCTTGGGGTCGTCAGCCGCACTGTCAGGTTGAGCTACATTTAGGACCGATCTGATAATGTGGTTGACGACCCCACGGGAGCACGCACCGCACCACAAAGTGCGTACACACTAGACGATTTGAACAATTTGGCTTTCCGAGCCATCGGAATCAGGCAAATCATTTACAAAATCGTCTAGTGGGTACGCACCTTAAAAGTAAAATAAACAGTAAAAAATAATGTAATGGCTTAAGCTACCACTTTACTTCCAGGTTCAGACACGGCTTGTCTAAGGCGCATGTGCAATTCTAGGTTAACTGAGAGGGATCAGAATACTGTAGCCTATAGGCTACAATAGCCTAGTTCTCAGGGCCAAGCTCTGCTAAGCTTTTTGGAGCTTGTCAAGTTAGGCATTTTCTAAGTCCTCATAGAAAGCAATGAGAACGCTTTTGCCACAAGAAACAGATGAATGCCAAAAGATATCTCACCGTTTTGGAATCGGTATGATTTACCGCCGGACCCATGCCCGGCAGTTGGAATCCCGACAGCGGCACCCCGGCAGAGGAGGAAATCCCGATCATCAGAGGTAAGTATTCTCTAACCCAATTCTACCCCCTGACGCTCCCTTAGGGGTGCCTAAGCCTAACTTTCCCCCCCAGTGCCTCACCCAAATCCCTCATCTTGGCGCCTATTCCTATCCCCCCTGGGGCGGTGCCTAACCCTAAATCCCCCCCAAGGGTGCCTAACGCTAACCCCCCCCCTTCCCCTAGCCTAAACCTAACCTCCCGGGGGAGTGCCTAGTCCTAAATCCCCCCGGAACCCTAAACCTAACCTTCCACCCCCCGCGGCTATCTGCTCTCGCCGTTCCTTTGATCGGGATGCCGGGCGCCGGTCTACTGGCGTCAGTAAAATGACAGGCATCTAGATTTAGACACCTGTCATTTAACCCTCGCTGGGATTAAGCAGTCGGGAAGCCGGCTGTCGGGATTAGGTCCGCTGGCTTCCCAACTGCATACTTATTCAGTAACTCCCAGCTAACCTAGGCTGTTTAATAGGGGAAATTTCTTTATAATTTAATTACCAATTATTTATATAGCACACATATAATACGCAGCGCTTTACAGAGAATATTTCAGTCATTCACAACGGTCTTTGTCCCAGTGAAGCATAAAATTATATACCCTACCATATATACAATCATATACACTAAGGTTATTTATTTGTCAGTAGCCAATTAGCCTACCAATAAGTTTTTGTAGTGTGGGAGAAAATTGGGGGACTGGAAGGAAACCCACGCAAATGTGAATGCATACAAACTCCACACACGTCATCCATAACCAGGAATAAATTGTTGGTTAGACTGCATTTGTTAGTAAGATTAACATAGGAGAGCAAGAGTGCAGACATTTGGCAACCATTTTAATGAAAGAAATGGAAGGATTAAATTGTGTGAACTCATTTACGAATGGTCTTTCTAATGGTGCATACACACGGTCAGATTTGATGATCAATGAAACGACTGAACGATTTTTATAACGATTTGAATGATTTCATCAACGATGAATGATTTCAGACAGTATTAAAATGAATGAATTAGTCAAAATCTGACTGCAAACACAGTCGATGTCAGGAGATCGTTATCTGACATGCGGGAATGTGCATCGTTCGTCATGCATGCCCTACATGTCAAAGATCTGAACGATTTTTACAAGTTTTTTAAGTTTTTTTTATAAAATTATTGGTGAATGTAAAAACTCCAATTCAATTGTCAAATCTGTGAAGGTTTTATTGGTGAGAAATTATCTGGAAACAGTTTGCGCCTAGGACGGTGAAAAGTTCTACAAATTATCAGCTTTGACGAGGAAACATACCAGTATGTATGTAGAACAAGAGAAAATACACCTGCTATCATTTATCTTATATTTTGATCAGTACTTTTTTTTACTATGATAAATGGTGATGATATTCAGAAATCAATATGACGGTACTCACCCAAAGTTACAAGTTAATACAATATTTATAGAACCTTCCATAATCTGGATAAGTCTTCAGCAGGCATGGACTGGGCTGCCAGGGATTCAGTAAAATCCCCGGTGGGTCCCACTAATTTGTAGCCATGCCCTCTATAGCAGGAGGGCATGGTCTACAGTGATGTGTGTATAGCAGGCTGCAGGCTCAAGGATGTGACTGACCCGGCAGGCAACTACATGCAGAGGACCAGGGCACACTGCAGTCAGACTCAGAACTGCAGTGCACTATTGGGTAATAAATCTCAGTAGTCACTGCAGAGGGGTCAGAGGAGCATGTGCGGAGCTGATTGAAGGAGCCCATCACTTGCTCCTATGAGGCTTTGTTTGCTGCTGCGACTACTGCTCTGCCCACTGCCTGAGGCTGCTGTGGCTTCTGGTGAGTACATTATGTGGGCACTACAGGTGGCATGTGTGGGCACTATAAGTAGCATAATGTGTGGGTACTACAGTGTGGAAAAATGTGTGGGCCTTACAGGTGGCCTAATGTGTAGATTTATAGTATTCCATTTATAGTGTATAAAAGGGTCAAATTATACCAATACTTTTTCCCATTATATTTGGTTACACACCCCCTCCAGTGACTGGCCACACCCCTTTGTGGGCATCTATTATTGCATTTCCCTGTGGGCCCTTCATGCTACAGTCTGCCCCTGGCCTTTAGATGCTTATATTACGCATTTATGAAATTATTTCTTCCTAGTACCACCATAAACAAAGCACTGATTTTAATCATGTATATCTAAATAATAAGCGAGAAAGTGTGTGTTTCTATTTGTCCTTTATGCATGGCCATTTTGTACCTAGCTCCATCAAATTTAGCATAGTGGTGTAGTTTGACTATGTTGGAAGTTCTTTAGGGCCATGGAAGCTTATATGGTGCCCACCAAGTAGGCCATTGAGTCTTTGAATTAAATTTTTTGTTTAAGCTAGCCTGGGCCAGATGTACTAAGCTCTGAAAAGTGTTAAACTGGAGAGTGATAAACCACCAGCCACAGTTCCCAACTGTCATGTTACAGGCTGTGTTTGTAATGTTGACCGTTGAGATTCCGGTATTCTGACCATCAGAATTGTGTACCCAACCCAAATAGAAGCCTGTTTTGTATCGAATGACATTGTAGATTGGCTTTATTTCCCTAACCATTGCCTAAAACTGCACTGATTTTAAGCCACAGGCTGGTATGTACCAGTGTGGGGCAGGCAGAGCTCCAACGGAAGATCAACTGTCACACTGCACCAGCACTGACAGTTACGAAGTCAACCCGGGCTTGACTTTAGAGTAAATATGAGTCAAGACATTTATTATGAAGCAAGATGAGCCAATCCTGAGCTAAGGTTACAATACACTGATGCAATGTTCAATCAAATTCTCATCTGCTTCTAGGACAAAATTCAACAGACGGTAGGCAAGAGTACCTAGGGCTTCCAATTCCTGACAGAAGTAACTCTTGGAAAGTGATAAAGTGGAGAGTGGTAAAGTTCCAACCAATCAGCTACTTACGGTCATGTTACAGGCTTTGTTTGAAAAATGACAGGAGGCGATTGGTTGGTACTTTATCACTCTCCACTTTATTATGAGAGGCATGAATTAACCAGCATTTGGAGGGCATGCTGGCTCTTGTAGTGCTAGTTGGGAGATCCCAGGGGTGACTCCTAGATAAGCTGGCTCTCAATTTGGATGTATTTCTGTATGTGCCTTTATCATGAGGCCTTACAGCAGATAATTACATGGCCCAGAGTGGGCACTGTTATCATGCAGAGTAGGGACTGCCAGTAGTGGAGAAGCTATGAAGTGGCCTGGCAGCTTACCATGAACTTACAAATGCATGCAACAAATATCTCACTAAGTATTGTTGCAGGTACAATTTAGTGTGCTGGGGGATATCTAGGGGATACTCTCCTTTCTGTTTAGTATGACCCCTCCCCTTCATGCACCTGAAGAGTATTGCCAAATTGATTTGAGCAGCTTCCATTTTATGTTTGATGTTACAGGCTTTGTTTGAAAAATGACAGGAGCTGATTGGTTGGTACTTTATCACTCTCCACTTTATTACTCTCCAAGGCCTATTGCATCTCCTCACCAGTCTTAGTAAAGACATGTTGCGTAAAACAAGCTAAAATGTTGCACAGTTACAGAGGTTTGTGACAGAAAATGAGCCCAGACTGGTGTCAGATAAAAAAGTTGCATATAACAGAATAAGTTCTATGGTAACAAGAAAAACTGGAATTATTGTCTTTTTAGATGCTCCAGGGGAACAGGAAAAACATTCTTCTAAATCTAAACTTGGCCAAATTTCGTAGTCAAAAGCAGATTGCAATTGCCTCCTCAGGAATGGCAGCAACACTACTTTGTTTGTAGCTCAGTCCGCAGTGACTACTCAGACCCAGGAAGTGCCGTTTGTGGGTGGATATGGGGAGTGGTCAGCCAAACACAGGCATGCCATTGTGTTCGCACCCCATTACAAGCACGTGCATAAATTAGCCAATGAGATGCCGGAGGCAGCCTGGCACAACCTCTGCGTGCAGAAAGTCTCTCAGCTCCTGCGGCAGGGTCAGGTCTACCTTTAGTCTGCATGCGGATCCGATGGTACTTGATGTTTTCTCAGCCTTGCGCATCAGTACGGACGTTAGCAGAGGGTAAAAGGGGCGGCATTATGCAGTGCTGGGCGTCTGCATCTTTGTGCTGCGATTGCAATCATTAGCATATTCTCACAGTGGCTGGGTGCGCGAGTCTGTATCCCTGCCTTCCTTGCTGAATCAGGCTCCATGTTAGCAAACAGGATTAATGGAATGGGGTTATAGGGGAAGACAATGTAAAAAAATGAAGGCTGCAGATGGACTTTAAAAGTCCATTCTTCAACCCGGGCAACGGCGGGTATCCCTGCTAGTTAACAATAAAACAAATATTAAATCATTTTAATCAATCGCATATCCTTTCACTATGTTGGGCTCTATTTACCAGCATGTTTATTGTGGCAATATGTGTAATGTGTAGTAAATGAAAAGGAAACTGTTAAGCTGGGTACACACTAGACAAGTTTTTAAACGATTTCCCATGGATTGGACAACAAATCGTTCAAATTGTCCAGTGTGGACGCACTGTGCACGCTCCCTTGGGGTTGTCTGTTGCATCTTCAAATCTGCCGTACGTGCTGCTCAATCTGAAGATGTCGTCAACGATTTTCCGCAAATTGTGCAGTGTGTTAACATTATATCTTAATGATTTAACAACTCACAATATATTGTTTGATCATTTGGAAGATTGCACAGTGTGTATGCACTATATCGTTTGTCCAGGAGTTCTTTGCACATCGTCTAATGTGAACCCAGCTTTACTTTATTATTCACTGATTTTGCATTATGTTATCCAGTTTTTATTCTTTAAGTACCGGTAGTCACCTAGTCTGCTGAAGGTCCTGTGGCCAGGTAAATGTTCTATAAAGTGGGTGGTTAGGTGATTAAAGATCCAGGCAGGGATGATGATAGAAGAAAAAATGTCTTCCTTACTTAGTACCTTTAAATATCACCAGATAAAAAACAATGATTTTATCATCATGGAAGTTGAGCAATAAAAGGTGAGGTGTCTGTCCATGTCCTCTGGCTGCCATCATGGACCTGGAATACCTTATTTATGGTAGAAAATATTATATACCAAAACTGAAAACATTGTAAATGTTTTTTGCGGCCACGAGGCAAGTAGTGAGCATAATTAAGTGTAATTGGTATCTTGACAAATGTATTCCTCCAAAAAGGTGTGGGTGATGGGGATGCTGGGAGTTCTCATACTGCAATCAGAGGCATCCTATGTCAGCACTTTAATTGTTAGGGCACCATATGATAAAAAAACATAATATTTTTGTTATATTCTATGTTGGGAAATCAATTATTACATCCACTTTTGTGCTGTAATATATTTGAGGCCAGTGATGAAGATGATCGCACACACAAGACCATAACGGTCATCAATAGTGACCTTCCAACAGTATTTACTAACATCCGTTATATTGATCCGGCCAAATGTGATCAGATTCTGATAAGCCATTGTGTTCATACATGGGACACAAGCTTTGATATCAAACCAAATGCCAGTAGAACTATTGCCATTGAACATTTGTTTTTAATGTGTACAATATAGAAATGAGATACTGCATTTGTTAATACTTTCCATAGGTGTCTTCATTTATTTGTTTCCAATTTTTGGCTCTGGTTTAAAATTATTTTAGCTAACTGTCCATAGTTATAGCAAAACATATAGACTATTCTTTGTCTGAAATTGCAGTTTCATATAATATTTCAGTAAAATATTCCCATAGAACAAGAGAGACTTCTGGGTAATGTCATTTAAATGTCAGCTCTTCAATCAGTGATTTACTGTATGGGGTTGCAGAGTATGGCATGGATTTATGCTGAAATAGAAGGCATGTAGTCAGCATCCGAGGCAGGGCCGGATTATAGGCAAGGCGAGAGGGGCGGTTGTCCCGGGGCCCCCCACACACTGTCACCGCCATATTCCCTGACGAACACTTTTCTTCTAACGGAGCCGCCGTCCGCAGCCCGTGATTAACGCCCGCCAATCCCTGTATTTGGCTGTGCCCCCTTTTCAAAGACCCGCGAATCGTGCTGGTCTTCTGCTGCTGCCTCTGAAACCAGGAGAGGTGAACAGCAATGTATGTGTTTATCTGTATATATGTGTGTATATTAGAGATTGGCGGGTTTGGATCTCAGGGATCCGAACCAACCCGAATTTTGAGATCCGGGGCGAGAACCGAACGTGCGTTCGGTTCCCCCGCCGGCCCCGGATCTCAAACCGAGGCAAACCCATAGAGACGAAATCTGGCGGCTTGCGAACTTTCATCTCTATGATCTATGTAGTATATAAGGGACCACGCAGCGGACACCATTTCACTCCGGCTGTAGAGACTGAACAGGGAGGGTGGGTAGTGTCGAAGCTGGATAATTGGCTAAGACAAGATCAGTTTAAAATTGGATAGCAGCGACGCCATCTTGCGACTGGCCGCAAGACGCCATCTTGGAAATGAGATCGCAAGATGCCATTTTGCGAATGGCCGCCTAAGCGCCATTTTTAAATAAACTCACACTTTAGTACATGTGGCGATATTACTATTAGCATCATGCGATTGCATCTTTCACCATTTCTCATACACACATTAATACGCACAATTGCGCTGTTAACTAGTTGCATATTAGCGAATGCATAAGATCCTGTATGAAAACGCTGAATATTAGCTTCATGCACACGCATCTGCCCCAAGTTAACTAGCGTCTTTACATCAAACCCCACATACTCACACATTACATATTCACATACAAGGTTCCATAAGCTTTAAGGTACAAGATTCGAGTATGCATATTTATTATCATTGCTAGGAAATAAAGGTTATTTCGTAACTAAGGTTTTATACATGATAAGTAAGCCATGTTTGGTATTGTGCTGATGCGTACTCTCTCAACAGTATTCCGGTAATATCGATGGAGAGATCGCAACAGGCATTCTCAACTTATGGACCGCAGAGACTTCAAGCAACAAAATGTACATTATATGAACAACTGTTAGGATTTGCATGAGGCGGGAAACCAGAGACCACCAGTTGTTAGAGGCTGGGCTGTGTCTATTTGAAACAACCTGTTAAATGCCTTGTAACATATGTCCTCTCCTTTAGGACCAATGGTATTAGCAACAAACTTCTCTATTGTGTTGTTTATTCCTGGGGGGTATAAATATGTGTGCTCTGACCCTGGGTTCCTAGTCTTCATGCTGAATGCTGATTGACGGAGGTTTCTTGCTGATGCCTACATCTGGACCAGAGAGCGCTGCGTATGTAGAATTGTACTTGGGTCTGTATAATCTCTTTGCGCTAAGATTATGAGGATCATAGCGTGTAACTGCTGTACTTTTACTTGAATACTTTGTGCTTTGGAACCACAGGTTCTAGGTCTGGAGTCTTTATTTACTGTATGACTGCATATGCAAATTAGCGTCATCCTTAGAGATTTATAGGAAGGATATTAGAAGGTATAGGCAGGGGTATTTATAAGGTTCAAAGGCAGTATCGTTAGTTGGGGGCTCGTAGTGAAGTCACTTACCCACTCACACGGCACTTACGGTTATCGATTTCTCACCAAAGGGTGGAGTGGCCACATGCAGGGTTTACCTGCAACCGCTCGATGCTGAGAGATCGCTACCCGTTTTCGTGTGAGCCAGGGACACTGACTAGAATCCAGGGACAAGAGAGGAAAAAGTGTGTTTTCCTTTGTTGATGGAACCTAACATTTAAAGGGGTTTTCAGTATTGAACACGCGGCTGAGTCGCAGTTTTGTGCACAGTAAAGATGCACTTTTGTGTACGCAGCTAAAGGTTGTCATACGGTTCTGTGGTCGTCGCATTATTGTGTATGTGACTGGTCGCACAATAGCGTATATGTACTTCCGGTCATGCTGCCATGTGTTTAAACAAAGCCGTTGAGGTTTACATTCTTTTCAATTGTTGTCAATATCTGGGTTAACGTGTATTTTTCTGCGCAGGAAAAAATTGTGTAACAGTGAGTATTTGTTGGTAAGGGTAACTTGTTCCCTAAAGTTAGAGGTACCATATGACCTTTAAGGGCTAAGTGCTAGCCGCTCGGTAAGCAGCTTACCGTTCTATGCACAGTAGCAGGTGTACATGTTGTCTTTGTTGTAGAGAGGTGCGTGGAAGTAGCCGACCTAAACTTCCATAGGTGTGGAGTAGCCTTCTTCAAATCTTCACAGGTGTGTGGGTGCTGCCATTTAAATCGTCCACAGGTAAGTGAAAGTATCTTGACTGTCTTTTACCAGTTTAAATCTTTATTGAAAAACTTAGGAGTTGTCTCAGAATGGGGGCCATGCAAACAATTGAGATGTTCGACAATAATGTGCTGCTAATGGAAGCGCCGCTTGGATTGGCCCGTCGTATTATGCACACTAAGTACGGTACTTATGCAATAAGGTATTGTGATGTACGGTTTAAAATGACGAAAAGGTCAAATATTATGAATGTTTAAAGTTGTGGCAGCATGAAGGGGATGTGTGGCTTAAAAATGCACAAGCGACGCAAACTAGCGTTGCGAGCACATTGCCAGAGAATACATCCACGACGCTGAATTGCAATGCGGGCGAGCCGCAAAATGGCGCGCACGTGCAGCATGGTAGCGTTGCGGAAGGTATTGCCAGCAGTTCACGCGCACCACCCCCACCTTATGTGGATGGATGTGCAAGTACAGTTATCAAAAAATACCAATAAAAATGTAACAAGCAATTTCTACCCTCTCTTAAGCAACCATAAAGAAAATGTTTATGATGTGGATGATGAGCCTATTGTAATGTCTGCCATTTCCCATGCTATACAAATGGTAGATGCTACGCCACGACAAACACGAGTGATGCCGCCATCTCCATCGGTAACAGCAAGGGAAGTGCTAACACCCTCTACACCCGTAGAGGAAGTTGTTAATACCATACGTAGCAGCAATAGATTAAACCCCCAGCCAAGTAACAAGGTCAAAAGGTAGCAGCGCTACCGGTCTGCATCCCATTCGGACAATAACTGTTCCGAATGGAAATGCAGATGCGAATGGTGTAGTGCCCACGAGGGAAGTGGTAATGCATTGTCCTTGGACAAGAGCAGAACTAAATTCCATCATACATGATTTCCCCGATCCCAAAAAGGAACTAGCCAAATGTCAGAGATTTTTGAGGAATTTGGGCAGTTCTCATGAGCCAACTAATAAAGATTGGCGTGTGGTGTTAAGGGCCTGTCTACCACGCAATACCGACGTGACAAAATGTATCAATTTTAACGGACCAAGTAAACCAAGGTAACATTTCCGGCATTATAACTCAATTGGGTATATATTTTCTGGTAGTAGTTAACTGGAACAAAATTTTCACCATAAAGCAAAAGGAGAGTGAATCTGCAGAAGAGTATTGCGACCGGGCTCTGCAGGCTATCACCCAGTACACTGGGATAGAAGATATTAAAGATAGCACTCACCACAGGGGAATGATAGTCACGGTACTCATGGACGGTCTTAAGGAAAACTTAAAGACTCGGGTTCAGACCTCACAACCTGGCTGGAGGGGAGTCACAATAGATACACTCATAGAATCTGCCATAGAACATGATAAGAACATCTCAAAGAAGAGAGAGACCCAGAGCGAAAAACTAATGGCTGTCAGTATTCAAGCTCTGGAAGGAATGACGGTAACATCACAGCCAACAGACACACTTGCATCTACAACTGAACAGTTATATGCCCTCACTAATCTCATGCAACAGCAAACACAGCTCTATTCTACTAACCCTACACAACCACAGGTCCCACACTACTCACAAACTTCATATCCCCCACAATACCCTTATCCTCCATATCCCTACCCATATCCACCACCTTTTCCTCCTGCTCAAACCTTACAACAACCCGTGTCTTCATCCGATCCACAAATATGTTTTAATTGTAACCAGCCAGGACATTTAAGTAGAACCTGCAGAGTAAAAAGGGTAAGACCCCCAAACCAGAGAGTACCTCGATATCCCCATAAGGGATATGCACAAAGACCAGCAAATATCCAGCAAGCACCAGCTCCAATTGTAGCCATTAATGCTTTATTGGAGAATGGTAGCCAACGCTAGGGGTCAGGTCATACCTGTAGTCTACAGATAGTCAGGTTAACGGGAAGTACTAGGGAAGAACCGGTCATGATGGTTGATGTAGCTGGTACTGAATATCCTTTTCTTGTAGACACAGGGGCGACCAGGTCAGTGATAAAATCTCCCGTTAATTTACAGATGACCAACGAGACAATACCAACAATGGGTGTAACAGGTAAAGTGCAACATTATCCTTTAACAAAGTCCACAGAGGTTACTATTGGGCCGTTGCATACCAGGCATTCTTTTCTTTTGGCTGCTGCGGCTCCTACTAACCTGCTGGGCAGAGACTTGTTATGTAAGATGGGATGTGTTATATATTGCACCCCTGATTGTGTATTTTTAGATATCCCCGAGAGAGTTGCGCACGAGGTGCGGGATATGTTGGACACTCCCCAAAGGATAATGTATCACTCTACAAGTTTAAATGAAAATCCATCTCAGGTAGATCAAATGTTGTCCCAAATTCCAGATTCCCTTTGGACTAAGGATGGACAGGACACTGGATTAATGGCAAACGTAAGCCCCGTAATTGTAAATTTAAAAGGCGGTAGGCAAGCTCCAAAAATTCCCCAGTACCCACTAAAACAGGAGGTAGAATTAGGGGTATTTCCAATAATTGAGCGATTATTGCAACAGGGAATTTTAGTTCGTACAGCTAGTGTAGCCAACAGTCCCATCTTTCCAGTGAAGAGTGGTGGGAGGGGTTATAGGCTGGTACAGGACCTTAGAGGTGTTAATAAGGTCGTAGAAAGCCAATTCCCCGTAGTGCCAAATCCAACTGTCATCCTGATGCAGATCCCACCAAATGCAATCCATTTCACTGTTCTTGACCTCTGTTCTGCTTTCTTCTCTGTGCCTCTCCACCCTGTCAGTATCTATTCGCATTTACATACAGAGGTGTGCAATATACATGGACACGGTTGCCCCAAGGTTTCATAGTCAGCCCAAGTATCTTTTTCCAGGCATTGCACGACTGTTTACAATCTTTTCAACCTGCAAATGGATCTGTTCGAATTCAATATGCGGACGATTTATTGCTGTGTTCTGATTCGTTTATGTCATGTTTGAATGATACTAAACTTTTGTTGCTTCATCTCTTGCATACAGGACACAAGGTGGCTAAGGACAAACTACAGCCGTGCCAATCCTGAGTAAAATATTTGGGACACTACCTAACAGGGTTTAAGACATCTCACAAATGATAGAATCCAGGCCATACAGAACATGACACTGCTGCAGAATCAACAGCAAATTCGTACCTTCTTGGGAATGTGTGGATACTGTAGAATGTGGATCCCAGGTTTTTCTATTTTGGCATTGCCTTTACAGGACTTAATCTCTTCCTCAAAGCCCGATCGTGTCATACACACAGAGGAGTCAGAGCAGGCTTTCCTTAATCTTAAGGATAGTCTGACCAAAGCACCTGCATTGGGAATACCGGATTATGAAAAACCTTTTGATATGTATTGTACGGAAGCCGATGGTTGTGCTGCAGGTGTCCTTACACAAAAACATGGTGATGCCAGTAGGCCCGGAGCATACTACAGTGCCCAATTGGACACTGTGGTGAGATCACTCCCCACCTGTTTGAGAAGTGTAGCAGCTACCGCTCAATTGGTGAGTAAAAGTGAGGACGTAGTATTGGGTCATGATATGATTGTCTATACTCCCCACGCTGTATCTGCTCTGCTGAACTCTGCTCAAACCAGACACGTCTCTTCGGCTAGGTTTACCAAATGGGAACTAGTTCTAATCGCACCTGCAAACATCACTGTTAAACGTTGCAGCACGCTGAATCCAGCAACGTATTTACCATATGTACAACATGATGTACAAAGGGTGGAAGGAGACGAGTTGCTGGCGGAGGGTGAGTTCAGCGGACATAATGATACACACGATTGTATGGAATATCTGAATCAGATCTTTACTGCTAGACCTGACATACACGACACACCTTTAGAGAATGTAGATGTGACTTTTTACACGGATGGGAGTTGTCATAGACAAACAGACACAGGTGAATTATGTACAGGTTATGCTGTTGTAAATGACAGACATCATAGAAGCCAAACCTCTTGGTCCTCCTCACTCAGCCCAGGTGGCAGAGTTAGTAGCACTAACTAGAGCGCGTGAACTGGCAGCAAGCAAATCTGCTAACATTTACACTGACTCGAGGTGCACGATTTCGGGGCCCTATGGCGTCTCAGAAATTTTATGACAGCAGCAGGCACACCAGTTGCACATTCCCGACACATAAAACATCTTATAGAAGCAATCCAACTGCCCAAAGCGGTGGCAGTAATCAAGTGTAAAGCCCATACATGTGAGGTTGACCCGGTGTCACTGGGCAACAACAGAGCCGATGAAGCTGTAAAATGGGCAGCAGGGTTAAAAATGTTTTCTCCCACTGAAAAAATTATGTCTTTCCAAACAATTGATATGCTGAAATTAATTGAGATGCAAAATCTGTGTTCAATTCAGGAAGAGTCCATTTGGAAGTCCAAGGGATGTGGACAAGAGTCCTCTGGGCTCTGGAGGGACGGACAAGGTAAGCCAGTAGCCCCCAAGGCATATTACCCCAACCTGGCTGAGGCAGCACACGGTCTGACTCATCTGGGAAAGCAAGGTATGTGCAAGTTGGTGAGAGCATACTGGTGCGCAACAGGTTTTTCTTCACAAGCAGAAAAGATAGCAATGTCCTGTCTGACCTGCTTGAGGAAGAACATAGGGAAAGCGATCCCTACCGAACCGTTCCACATTGCACTGACTGATGGACCTTTCCAGGTGATACAAATTGATTTCATCCAATTACCACCCTGCAGGAATCTTAAGTATGTATTAGTGTGCACTGATGTATTTTCTAATTGGGTTGAGGCCTACACAGTGGCCACTAATACTGCTGCGTTTACTGCCAAGAAAATATGCCAAGAAAAATTTGTATGCAGATACGGTATCCCTAAAATCATCGAGAGTGACAGGGGTACTCATTTCACAGGTGATGTTTTTCAAAATATGTGTAAGCTGATGGGTATTAATAGCAGACTTCACCCCCCCTACCGACCGCAAGCCAGTGCCAAGGTAGAGAGGATGAACGGGACTATTAAAAAGAAGTTAACTAAAATCATGGCAGAGACTGGACTAGGTTGGCCAGAAGCATTACCATTGGTCCTGCATAGCATAAGGACCACTCCCAGACCCCCATTAAATCTGTCTCCCTTTGAAATACTGTTCAGTAGACAACCTCATTTGATTATAAGTCCACAGGAAGACTTGAAAAGTAACAACGAGGTAACTGTAAAGTATCTTATATCAATGAGTAAGCAGTTAAAACAGCAGCAACAGAAACTTAAATTGTTGTCCAATGATATGCCTGAAACTGTCATGATGTTGAACCAGGAGAATGTTATGATCAGAAATTTCTTGCGTTCAGGTTGTTTGACTGATCGGTGGTAAGGTCCATACCAGGTGCTGCTGACAAGTACTACATTGTTGAAGGTGGCTGAGAGAGATACCTGGGTCCATTCCACTCACTGCAAAAAGGTCAATCAACCGGTGGAGAAACAAGTCGGAGACAAGGATGATAGCGTGGACCTGTCGCTCGCGAACTTGTTCCGGGAGGATTGAAAAGGTTGTAGTGAGATACCTGAACTAGAAGAAATCTGCAGGTCTTGTTGTGGCAATGGACGGGCCTGCGGTGTTCATTTTCATATTCTCTTTTAGAGTGTTCACCATCCTGGTCGGTTCGGGAATGTCCGGTTTCTGTGAAGGGGGACAGATTGTGGAGAGGGCAGTTGATGGCAGTGCTGATGGAGTGGAGTCAGAAGGAGTGCAATGCCAATCAGGGGAGTGTCTGACCAATCTTAGTACTGTTATTGTTAAGAGAGCTGTTATTCCGGATACTCGGGGATGGTGTGGAGGTTTAACTTCTGAAGATTCCTTTATTTGTGAGCTTTGTGGGTTCCTAGTTGATGAGAACTGTATCCAACGGTGCCAGCCTAAATATAACCCGTACTGGGGTGGGTATCCTTTAGAGGATCATCATAGCATGGTAGGCAAAGTGTTAAATCAAACTGATTGCTGGGTATGTTCACATGTGCCACAGGGACAGCATAATGTAGGGTTGGTGCCATTTCCGCTGAATATCACGGAAATTTTAGAATTACAGAAAGGGAAAACATTGGATGGAAAATTCCTCTCATCCAAACCACCTCATTTCAAACTCTATCAATTCCAAGTAGATAGATCACTTTTGTGTTTAAACATAACCAACCCTAATAAACCTGGGAGTTGGGAAGTGACAGGGAATAATCAGACGATGACCTTCTCACAAAGAGCTGATAATGAGTCCATAAACCATGATCTGTTACGCTCAATTAAATCTAGTGGGAGACATTTTAGGTACCTATGCACTGAGTTCCACCAAAGAAATTATTGGTAAGGTACCAGATGGTTGTGCTAAAATAATACAGCCAGAAACTTGCATGTACCAGATGGAAGACCCAGAAATAGGATTGTTTGCAAGGGAAATGTGCTTAATGATAACGATGCATACCCTGATAATGTATATTTTATATGTGGAAGAAAAGCGTATAATTGGCTGTCCCCGAGTTCCGAAGGTTTGTGTTACGTGGGAAAAGTAGTCCCAGAAGTTATGACCCTCACACATGTTGAAATGCTTGGTATACATAAAAACACACAGTCACCATATCTTCACACACAACATGAACACAGAGGCAAACGAAATATGATACCTGGTGACGTGCATAAAGCCACTCAGTTAATTAGTGAGACAACTGGCTTTCAAGTTTTAGTCGCATTGGATCCCACCAGGATCGCTCGGGGTACATTAAACTTTAGATATATTCAGGAACTTGCTAAATTGATAGATAATATCACCGAGATGTATGATGACACATTCAGGTATACAGGGAGAGAATTGCAAGTGTACAAGAAAGAACTGGTGCAACACAGGCTAGTGTTAAATTATTTAACTGCTGTTACTGGAGGGTATTGCATAACATTGGCCACCCAATTTGGAGTAAAATGTTGCACCTATGTCACCAATGATACCAGCGACCCCAAAGAGGTGATAGACCAAAAGATGGATGAAATTCTGCAGCTAAAATGGGAATTTCGTAGGAACCATAATGCTTCAGTGGCTGAAGTAGGGGAGAAGATAGAAGGATGGGTTTCATGGCTGAACCCAGTGAAATGGTTCTCAGGTCTAGGGGAATGGGTCCAGGAAGTGATCGCCAGCATAGGCAAATTCTTAATCATTATACTGATTGTCATCATAATAATTGGCATATGTGTCCGGTGTGTTCCTATTGTGTTGAAGTGTGGAAAATGTAAAAATAGAGTAAAACGAAAGAACGAAATTATGATGGTGGTCAGTATGAATACTGAGGTAAATACAGAACTGCATTACAACCCTGAAACTAGGAAACACCATCATTTAATGTATTATATTTAGACATGCATAGAATGTATTATTGAAATGTTATTTTAAAAACACTTCAGATAATGTAAAGTCTCAAATTTCCCCTTCAAGACTACCTTTATAGGACTGGTGTATCCCCACACCTTTCAAATGATCTTCCAAGATCCGCGGTGTGCGTATAATAGTAGTTTTATGTCCCCACTCAGAGACACATTATTGATTGATTAAGAACCACCTTGCGCCATCCCATAATAACACTAAATAGTATATAAATGTAAGCCTAAATTTTATTTTAAAATCAGATTGTGATAGCATGTTGTTCGCTATCAAAGGGTGGAAGACTGTTGAAGCTGGATAATTGGCTGAGACAAGATCAGTTTAAAATTGGATCGCAGTGACGCCATCTTGCGACTGGCCACAAGACGCCATCTTGGAAATGTGATCGCAAGATGCCATTTTGCGAATGGCCGCCTAAGCGCCATTTTTAGATAAACTCACACTTTAGTACATGTGGCGATATTACTATTAGCATCATGCAATTGCATCTTTCACCATTTCTCATATACACATTAATACGCACAATTGCGCTGTTAACTAGTCACATATTAACGAATGCATAAGATCCTGTATGAAAACGCTGAATATTAGCTCCATGCACACACATCTGCCCCAAGTTAACTAGCGTCTTTACATCAAACCCCACATACTCACACATTACATATTCACATACAAGGTTCCATAAGCTTTAAAGGTATAAGATTCGAGTATGCACATTTATTATCATTGCTAGGAAATAAAGGTTATTTCGTAACTAAGGTTTTATACGTGATAAGTAAGCCATGTTTGGTATTGTACTGATGCGTACTCTCTCAACAGTATGCCGGTAATATCGTTGGATAGATCGCAACAGGCATTCTCAACTTATGGACCGCAGAGACTTCAAGCAACAAAATGTACATTATATGAACAACTGTTAGGATTCGCATGAGGTGGGAAACCAGAGTCCACCAGTTGTTGGGTTGTGTCAATTTGAATCAACCTGTTAAATGCCTTGTAACATATGCCCTCTCCTTTAGGACCAATGGTATTAGCAACAAACTTCTCTATTGTGTTGTTTATTCCTGGGGGGTATAAATATATGTGCTCTGTCCCTGGGTTCCTAGTCTTCGTGCTGAATGCTGATTGACGGGGGTTTCTTGCTGATGCCTACATCTGGACCAGAGAGCGCTGCATATGTATAATTGTACTTGGGTCTGTATAATCTCTTTGCGCTAAGATTATGAGGATCATAGCGTGTAACTGCTGTACTTTTACTTGAATAATACTTTGTGCTTTGGAACCACAGGTTCTAGGTCTGGAGTCTTTATTTACTGTATGACTGCGTATGCAAATTAGCGTCATCCTTAGAGGTTTATAGGAAGGATATTAGAAGGTATAGGCAGGGGTATTTATAAGGTTCAAAGGCAGTATCGTTAGTAGTGTAGGGCTAGGAGAGGTGCTGGTGCTCTGCTGTCTGCTGTGTCCTGGGCTGGTGCTGATCCATTCTGGTCTGGTGCTGTGCTGTCTGCTGTGTCTATCTGGGCTGGTGCTGTGCTGTCTGCTGCGTCCATCCGGCCTGGTGCTGTGCTGTCTGCTGCGTCCATCCGGCCTGGTGCTGTGCTGTCTGCTGCGTCCATCCGGCCTGGTGCTGTGCTGTCTGCTGCGTCCATCCGGCCTGGTGCTGTGCAGTCTGCTGCGTCCATCTGGCCTGGTGCTGTGCTGTCTGCTGCGTCCATCTGGCCTGGTGCTGTGCAGTCTGCTGCGTCCATCTGGCCTGGTGCTGTGCAGTCTGCTGCGTCCATCTGGCCTGGTGCTGTGCAGTCTGCTGCGTCCATCTGGCCTGGTGCTGTGCAGTCTGCTGCGTCCATCTGGCCTGGTGCTGTGCAGTCTGCTGCGTCCATCTGGCCTGGTGCTGTGCAGTCTGCTGCGTCCATCTGGCCTGGTGCTGTGCAGTCTGCTGCGTCCATCTGGCCTGGTGCTGTGCTGTCTGCTGCGTCCATCTGGCCTGGTGCTGTGCTGTCTGCTGCGTCCATCTGGGCCCAAGTTCTGGACCCCCAAAAAAGAAAAAAATATATGTATTGTCAATTTATTTTCTGTGTGAGTGTTAGGCTTAGCCGCACAAGATACAGCAAGCTGCAACCTAGTGCTGCCCGACTCCAGTCGTCATCAATCGGTGCTCAGGGCCCAAGTTCTGGACCTAAAAAAAAAAAAAAAAAAAACACCAGTGCATTTTTTGGTCAATTTTTTTTTTGTGTGCACACGACTGCACGTGTGTAAATTTTGTAAACGCACCTTGGCTACACTATTGGTGCTTGTGACACTGCTTCAAGACCGCAGAAAATATGGAGGGCTGTCACATGACAGGAGAGCAAGGCCAAGAACCACATGTTGTATCTGCCATCAGCAGTGCAAGGCCGTCAACTTCCTCCTCCTCTATGAAGGCCCATGCCCCAGGGCTTAAGTCACGCTATTGATATGGTAAAGCTACTTTTACTGAAGTTAAGAAAAATTTTTTTTTTTTAGGAAATTTGCCTTTAGATAAACAAAAAAATATGAGATATGGTAAGAACTTACCCTTGTTATCTCTATTTCTACGAAGTCCATAGGGTTCCACAGGATACCTTGGGTATAGGTGTGATGTCAGTCGCAGGGCACCAAAGAGTTAAGCTTTCAGCCTCCCAGGATGCACTAGGTCCCCCTCCTATACCCCGCCCCCGGGCCAAGGCACCTCAGTTAGTTACCAAGCCATAGGCCGGAGGAGGAGAAGGAAGAGAGAGAACAAAGATCTGGACACATACAAGAATCACATTCTCACCAGAGGGAGACGGAAAACCGGTGACCAGAGCAAAGCCCATCTGCAGCACAGGTGCGACAGGGCGGGAGTCCTGTGGAACCCTATGGACTTCGTAGAAATAGAGATAACAAGGGTAAGTTCTTACCATATCTCATATTTTCTACTTCAGGGTCCATAGGGTATCCACAGGATACCTTGGGGATGTCCCAAAGCAGTATCCTTTAAGGGTGGGGACGCTCCTGTGCAGAAAGGAGAATCCGCCGCCCGAAGGAAGCATCCTGAGAGGCGAAGGTGTCAAACCTGTAATACCTCACGAAGGTATGGACAGAAGACCACGTAGCAGCCTTGCAGATCTGAACTGCCGAGGCACCACGTCGAGCTGCCCACGAAGGACCCACAGACCTAGTGGAATGAGCCTTCAGAGAAGGAGGGACCGGTAGGCCTTCATGAAGATAAGCTTCAGAAATAGCCATACGGATCCAGGCTGCCAAAGTTTGCTTTGAAGCAGGCCAACCCTTTTTACGGAAGCCAAAGAGGACAAACAAAGCGTCCGACTTCCTAAACGAAGAAGTGCGGTCAACTAAGTCCTTAAGGCCCGCACAACATCCAAAGAGGCCTCACCCACGGAAAGACCCGGTGAGTTAAAGGCCGGAACAACTATTTCCTCGTTAATATGAAACTGGGAAACAACTTTGGGAAGAAACTCGGGCCGAGTGCGGAGCACTGCCCTGTTCCCATAAAAAAACAAGAAAGGGGGTCTACAAGAAAGAGCCCCTAACTCAGAAACACGTCTGGCCGAAGCAATGGCCAGAAGGAAAACAGTCTTAGCTGTTAGCCATTTAAGATCCACTGAGCCCAGTGGTTCAAACGGCGGTCCTTGGAGAGCCCTCAGGACCACAGCCAAATCCCAAGGCGCCACAGGTGGAACAAAGGGCGGCTGAATGCGGAGAACACCCTGCATAAAGGTGCGCACATCCGGGATTGTAGCAATCCTACGGTGAAACCAGACAGATAGGGCCGAAACCTGTACCTTCAAAGAAGCAAGGCGAAGCCCATGATCTAGTCCCGCTTGCAGGAAGGCGAGAATCCGAGACAGACGAAACTCCCGCGGTGCATAACCTCTCGGTCGACACCACTGGAAGAACGTATGCCACACGCGATGGTATATCCTCGCGGAAGACGGTTTCCGAGCTCGTAACATGGTACGCACCACAGAGCTGGAAAACCCCCGGGACCTCAGCATGGCCGTCTCAACAGCCACGCCGTCAAAGACAGCCGAGTCAGGTCCGGGTGAAGGCAAGGACCCTGAGACAGAAGGTCCGGTCGTAGCGGCAACCGCAGAGGAATGTCCACGGACAGACCCTGAAGGTCTGAGAACCAGTGCCGTCTGGGCCACGCGGGAGCTATCAACAGGAGCGTCCCTCCTTCCTGTTTGAATTTCCGGATTACCCGTGGAAGAAGGGAGACCGGAGGGAACAGGTATGCGAACCGGAACGCCCACCGGACGGACAGAGCATCCACCAGAGACGCCCCTTCGTCTCTTGTGCGAGACCCGTACACCGGCAACTTGTTGTTGTGCCGGGACGCCATGAGGTCGATTTCTGGAAGACCCCACCTGTCCACCAGTACTTGAAAAACGTCCGGGTGCAGGGACCACTCCCCCGGATGAACGTCCTGGCGACTTAGAAAGTCCGCCTCCCAATTGAGCACTCCCGGGATGAAGACCGCTGATATGGCCGGAAGATTGCGCTCCGCCCAAACCAGGATCCGAGAGACCTCTACGAGAGCCGCCCGACTGCGAGTTCCTCCTTGCCTGTTTATGTAGGCCACGGTGGTAGCGTTGTCCGACTGGACCTGCACCGGGCGACCCTGGAGAAACCACTGTGCCTGCTGGAGAGCATTGAAGACCGCACGGAGTTCCAAGATATTTATTGGAAGCTCCGCTTCTGTCGGCGTCCACCTGCCCTGGAACAAGTGTGGACCCGAAACTGCTCCCCAGCCCCGAAGACTGGCGTCCGTTGTCAACAGGACCCAATTTGGAACCCAGAACGGACGTCCCTTGTTGAGGTGGGTCGTCTGTAACCACCACGTAAGGGACAGGCGAACCTCCTGGGTGAGCACAATCGTCTGGGACTTCAGAGACTGAGTCAGCCCGTTCCACTTGGACAGGATCAGGTGCTGCAGAGGTCTGGAGTGAAACTGGGCGTATTCCACCATGTCGAACACCGACACCATGGAGCCCAGTAACCTCATCGCCGAGTGTAAGGACACCCGGCGGCTGTGCAGACAACTGCGCACCCTTGACTGTAAAGCAGAGATCTTGTCCTCCGTCACGAAGATCCTTTGCTGTCCCGAGTCCAATAAGGCTCCAAGATGCAGAATCCTCCGAGACGGGATTAGAGTGGACTTCTGCCAGTTGATTAGCCAGCCGTGCCGTTGCAGCAGTGCAATGGTCAGGTCCAAGTGGCGTAACAGGAGCTCTGGAGATCCTGCCACCAATAACAGGTCGTCCAAATACGGCAACATGCGGACTCCCTGCAGCCGCAGAGAAGCCGCCATGACCGCCATCACCTTGGTGAAAACACGTGGTGCTGTTGCCAGGCCAAAGGGTAACGCCCGAAACTGGAAGTGGTCGCTGCTGATTGCAAACCTGAGGAACTGTTGATGGCGCCAAAGAATAGGGACATGCAGGTAAGCGTCCTGTATGTCCAATGACACCAAGTAGTCCCCAGGTTCCAGCGCCAGAATGATGGACCGTAGGGTCTCCATCCGAAACTTCGGGACCCGCAAAGACTTGTTGAGTGCTTTGAGGTTGAGAATCGGACGATATGACCCATTGGGTTTCTGTACCAAAAATAGATTTGAATAGAAACCCTGGCCCCTCTGGGAGAATGGAACCGCCACTATAACTCCAGCCTGGAGCATAGTGTGCAATACCTTCCGCAGCTCCGTAGCCTTGTTCCGGTCTGATTGGAGACCCGTGGTGAAGAAGCGAGCCGGGGGTCTGTGCCGGAAGGAGAGGGCGTATCCTTGGGAAACCACCTCCAGAACCCAAGTGTCTGTCGTAGTGGTCGACCAACACTGGGCGAACTGTAGCAGGCGGCCTCCCACCCTGGGATCCCCCAAAGGGAGGCCCGGACCGTCAGGCCGCAGGCTTGTCATCTGGCTTGGGGGCCGGACGTCTGGTACTCCATGCCTGCTTCCGGGGCTTGACCGATTTCTTAGGGCCAGCCTGTCGAGGAAACGACTGTGGTTTGGGCCTGCCCTGGGCCCTAGATGACCGAAAGGACGATGGTCCTGAACCAGAAGGAGCAGCGGCCGACGGGAGACAGGCAGATTTGGCTGCCGCCAGCGTGGCCACAATCTTATCCAGATCCGGACCGAAGAGAACTTCTCCGGTAAACGGCAACGCTTCCAGACCTTTCTTGGAATCTGCGTCCGCCTTCCAGGATCGCAGCCACAAGGTGCGACGAGCAGGTACCGCTGCTGAAGAAATTCTAGACATCAGAGTACTAATGTCTAGAGCCGCCTCGTTGATGTAGGTGGCCGAATCACGGAGATTGCCAATCAACTCCGCCTGATCGGCCGGACAGTCGGATTCAAAAGAAGCCTCTAATGAATCCGCCCAGCGCTCCATCGCTCTGGCAACCCAGCAAATGGCCATAGCCGGCCGTGCTGCCCCCCCTGCAAGGGAATAAGCGGACTTCAGGCAGATTTCTACCTTGAAAAAGGCATACTTAGATTTAGCCGCTGGGGGAACTTCGTCCTCAATCACCAAGGCTGTGCGGACCGCCCGAATAAGTCCAGGAATATATACTTTGGACTTAGCATCAGCGTCCTTAGTATGGAGAGGTTCCTGATCGTAAGGATCTAGAATCTCCCCATCATCAGACGTCCCTTCGTCATCCTCATAAGGAGCGGACAGAGACGCCACCGGCCTTTTATGAGACCGCATCACAGACTCCCCTTGCAACACATCCGACAAGTGCTGTACAGAACTCGTCAGGGAGTTAACCCACGCTGGCTCCTGAGAACCCGGGAGCGGGGAAATAGGGAGACTGTGGGGTACCACCAATTGTCGTGGGAACCCCTGCATGGGTGACGACACCACAGACTGCTGGGACAAACCCATCGGAGTAAACGCGGGCTGCGGAGCTAACTGGCCCACTAAAGCTGTTAACGCCTGAGCGAAACAAGCCCAGGGCGGCTCCTGTACCGGTGCTGTAACCGTAATAGGCCGCGCCATGGACAAACACTGCCGGCAAAGGCCCTCCGCGCTACCCTCCCCCTCCGCTAACGGTACTTTGCACGTGGTACACTGTAGCCGGAGGGGAAAATCACTTTCAGACATGATGGCACCACGTATGTGACCTCTCTCACCAATTAAGTATTAAATAGGCGAGAGACCACCCTGCAGCACCGCACCGCAAGGGCTTTAGCAGAAAGAACAGGGACAGTAATAAAGCCGACAGTTTAGAGAAGAAAAGATTACAGGCAGCAGCGCTAGCACAGTCACATACAATGCAGAAAAATAACAATTCCTGCACTAACAGCGCTGATCACTCAACTACACAGACACAGGGCCTGGTAGGACACAGCGCTGCATACACAGACCTGACCACAGCGGAGGAGAGGTATGCAGGGGGACCCAGACCACGATGCTTCCGTCCAGCGCTTCCAGCAGCGTTCACCATGCGTTCTGGAGAAGATGGCCGCCGAGGAGCAGAGAGGAGGCTGGCCTGAGGGAGGAGCGCTGCCACAGGACCAGTCATGCAGAGAGGGCTGTGTGCAGCGGGGGAGGCGCCGGCTGTGAGACAGGGAAGGCGCGCTCCCCTGGCATGCATTTAACCCCTGGGACGCCGCAGCGCTACCGCTCTGCTGCGGTCCGCTGTCCCAGGGGGTAGTGGAAGCGCAGGTTGGTCGCCTGGCTCCACGCTGCAGCCAGTCCCCAGGGAGCCCCCTGCCTGGGGACTTAGGACCATGTGATCAGCGGGGACCCACCGCGGGACCCCGCTGCTTACCTCTGTCCCCCTTGAATCCGGCCATGGTCCGGAGCATCTGGGGTCACCGCTAGCTGTGACCCCAGACGCCCACCAGCATCCCCGGATCAGTACCGGCGTTCTGGTACCGGCGGGGTGTAGGGAAGACAGCATGGATGTCAGGACTGACTGTCCATGCTGTTCATCCAGTTGTGCAGCCACAGCTGCATGAAGAATAAGCTTCAGGGGCTCTTCTAGCCCCCACTCCAACAGGTGCACCCGACTCCGGCCGGGCACCAAACTAAACTGAGGTGCCTTGGCCCGGGGGCGGGGTATAGGAGGGGGACCTAGTGCATCCTGGGAGGCTGAAAGCTTAACTCTTTGGTGCCCTGCGACTGACGTCACACCTATACCCAAGGTATCCTGTGGATACCCTATGGACCCTGAAGTAGAAATTGGCAATATGTCATTCACTGCACGAAGTGGCAAGGGAAGGATAAGGCCTTGGCCTTTCTTTATGAAGACTGCTGGTTCTGATTCTGATAGCCCTTCTACTTGTAGTAGTAGTGGTAGTTGCAACATAAATTTTTTTTAAAGTGGTTAAGATGAGTAAGACAGCTCCGGAAAAACCAACTGTTTGCCCTGAGAAATCGAAATCACAAATCCCTGAGGAGAGTGCAAGTGTGTCTGCGATTGCCATGTGTGAGCCAGACCTAAATACTAGGGTACTGGAGGATCCTCCAAGTTCCAACATTTATGTACAGTCTTTAAATGTGGGGAAGGGCAGTCAACATCTTGCAGACGTAGTCAGTGAGGATGCTTTTGTGGAATTGCACAGGGAGGAGGAGGAGGAGGATATTTTGGTATTGGAAGAAGCTAAGGATGCTGAGGATGTTGATGCTGAGGATGTCCTTGTGTAAGTAAGGCAACAGCTGTTGCATATGGATTGAAAAAGCCAAAGCCCATTAATGTCATGCCGGGTCAAAAGACAAAAAAACCCACTTCTCACGTGTGGAATTATTTCCACCCCACTCCGGACGACTGTTGTAAAGCCATATGTAACCGTTGCCAAGCAAAAAGTGAGTAGAGGGAGGGACCTAAACCACCTAGGAACTTCCTCCTTGCTACATCACTTGGAGCGCATTAATCAAATATCAATGTGTATTTCGCCAAGTTCCAAAACTCAAAACGTAACAGAGTCCAGAGTCACCTACCTGCTCCTTCTCTGTGGGATCCAAGCGCCTTCGATCTCCAACACCAACACCTGCATCATCATTCATCATCGGGAGTAGTCCTGCTGCATCCAATGTTGTTATTCGAAGCATGATTGACTCATCTTCTATCTGTGATTCCTCAGAAGGATCCTTGATGACTACGCCTGTTGCTGTGAGTGGATCTTCATCCCAGAAGGGGACCAGGAGGAAGACTACTTGTAGCGTATCCTCCAAAAAACAATTAACTGTCAAACAATCATTTGCAGGGGCAAACAAGTATGACAGCAATCACCCATTTGCACAGCGGATTACTGACGCCATAACAGCTATGCTGGTATTAGATGTGCGTCCAGTATCCGCCATTACTGCAGTGGGTTTTCAACAGCTAATTGAGGTCCTGTGTCCTCGCTACCAGATCCTTTCTAGATTCCACTTCGCTAGAAGAGCAATTCCAAGTCTGTACAAGGACATTAAAAAAAAAAAAAAAAAACAAACGCACACCTTCTTAATGTCCTCAGAAATGCCGTTGTACCCACTGTCCACTTAACCACTGATATGTGGACAAGTGGGACAGGGCAAACTAAAGGGGGGCATCCACTACACAATTTCAGCAGGAGATTGAACGATAACTACGTCATCGTTCAATCGTTTATAAATCGTGCAGTGTTTGGTCGTTAACGATCAACGATCCGCGCTCCCGCTGGTCGTTTGATCGCCTCGTCAGTCGACAGAACATGCAGGTCAATTTTACTTGATCGATTGAAGATCGTTTGCAAATCATTCAGACTGAAAGATAACATTTCAAGGGAAAAAAAATCAAGGGAAAATCGTTTAGAGATTGGACAGGGAGTAGATCATAGTGGATGTGCCCCTTAAGGATTAAATGACTGTAACAGCCCACTGGGTAGGTGTATTGCCTACAACAGCAACATCTACAACATCTACCAAGAGACAGCTGATACAGAGGCAGGCTACTCTTTGTATAACTGGTTTCACTAAGAGGCATACCACTGAGAACCTCTTAGAAAAACTCAGGGAAATCACTGTTAAATGGCTTACCCCACTTGGACTCTCCTCGGGATTTGTGATTTCGGACATTCCACCAATACTGTGAGAGCATTACATGTGGGCGAATTCCAACATGTCCCATGTTTTGCTCACACAAATAATTTGGTAGTGCAACATTTAAAAAAAATATTACAGGGTCGTGCAGGAGATGCTCTCGGTGGCCCGCAAAACATTCGGACATTTTAGACATTTGGCGTCCACTTGTCGAAGATTGCATGACAAGCAGGTACTGTTAAATTTGCACGGTCATCAGCTGAAGCAAGAGGTAGTAATTCGGTGGAATTCTACCGTCTATATGCTTCAGCAGATGGAGGAACAGCAAAAGGCCAACCAGGGCTAAACAACGGCCTACGATATAGGCCGTGGAGGGGGAATGCACCTTACTCAAACGCAGTGGAGAATAATTTCCGTGTTGTGTAAGGTTCTCAAACCCTTTGAACTTTCCAGACGTGCAGTTAGTTCAGATCCTTCAGCCAGCTTGAGTTAGGTCATTCCCCTGATCAGACTTTTGCAAAAACAGCTGGAGAAACTGAAGGAGGAGGTGAAACGCAGCGATTGTGCAAAGTATGTCGGACTGGTGGATCAAGCTCTTGATTCACTTCACCAGGATCCAAGAGGAGTCAATCTATTGAAATCTGAAAAATATATTTTGGTGACCATTCTGGATCCTAGGTTTAAGTCCCACCTTGTGAGTTTTTTTTCCAACAGACCGAAATCTAAAACTGTGCAAAGAGCTGTTGGTGAAAAAATTGTGAGCTGCAGCCACACATGAAACACAATTATCTCCTCCTTCAGTTTCTACAGCTGCTAGGAAAAAAATAGGAGTTATGGTATGACATACCTTTGTTAACTCCTTTTCTTCGAGGTCCATGGGGTCCACAGCCATCACATTGGGGTTTATGGATTCATCCAGGCACCAAACAGTTTTTCCAAGCTCTCAGCTCCCAGGATGCACTAGGTCCTCCCCCATATACCACGCCCCTGGTCACAGGGCGTCAGTTTGCCACAAAGCCCACCATGTGAAGACAAAAAAAGAGGTAAGAAGGAAGGACATATGTTCACTAGACATTCTCTCACTACGAGGGAAACACTTAAGAGATACAACAAAACTACCCATTAACAATAGGTGCGTTAGGGTGGGTGTCCTGTGGACCCCATGGACCTCGAAGAAAAAGATTTAACAAAGGTATGTCATACTATAACTCCTATTTTCTTCTTCGGGGTCCATGGGGTCCACAGCCATCACATTGGGGATATACCCAAGCAGTACCCCTAACGGCGGGAACGCTCCTGTCTCGGAAGAAAGGAGGATCCTGCGCCCAAAGGAGGCATCCTGAGAGGCAAAGGTGTCAAATGCATAATATTTTATAAAGGTGTGGACAGACGACCACATGGCTGCCTTACACAATTGTTCCGCAGATGCACCCCAGCGGGCTGCCCATGAAGGACCCACAGACCGCGTAGAGTGTGCCCTGATCGAGTCTGGCACCCTACGACCCACCTGAGTATATGCCTGTGATATGGTAATACAAAGCCATCTTGCTGAAGTCTGCTTATTGGCTGGCCATCCCCGCTTATGGCAGCCATAAAGAACAAAAAGAGAATCAGACTTCCTCAACTTGCTGGTGTGCTCCACGTAAATACGTAAAGCACGCACAACATCCAGGGAAGCCTCACCTAAGGACAGCCCTGACACATGAAAAGCTGGGACCACAATTTCTTCGTTATATATATATATATATATATATGAAATCGTGATACCACCTTAGGGAGATATCCTGTTCGGGTCTGCAGCACCGCTCTATCCTGGTGGAAAACTAGAAAAGGAGAGTGAACTGACAAGGCTGCCAGGTCTGACACCCTACGAGCAGAAGCAATGGCCAAAAGAAAAATTGTTTTTGCTGTTAACCATTTGAGATCTACCGACTCCAATGGCTCAAAGGGGGAAGCCTGTAAAGCTTTAAGAACTAAAGACAAGTCCCATGGTGCTACCGGAGGAACAAACAGAGACTGCACCCTCAAAACCCCCTGAAAAAAGGTTTTTACATCAGGCAACGAAGCAACCCTATGCTGGAACCAAACTCCAAGCGCAGAAGCCTGCACTCTTAGGGAGGCCAGGCGAAGACCCCGCTCTAACCCTGACTGGAAAAAAGCAAGTACTCGGGAGATCCTAAACACACTAGGATCATATTTTCTCAGTTTACACCACTGAAAAAAAGCACGCCAAACCCTATAGTAAATCTGGGCCGAAGAAGGCTTTCGTGCCCTCATCATGGTCTTTATAACTGGCTCTGACAATCCTTTGGCTCTTAACACGGAGGCCTCAAGAGCCATGCCGTCAAAGCTAACTGAGGGAGATCCGGATACCAGCAGGGACCCTGCAGCAGCAGATCTCACCTGAGAGGAAGTGGCCAAGGCGCGTCCACTGAGAGGTTTTGTAGATCGGTGAACCAATGGCGCCTGGGCCAAGCAGGGGCTATCAATATCACCATGGTGTCTTCTTGTTTGAGTTTTGTGACCAGCCTGGGAAGAAGAGCTAGAGGCGGAAAAAGATACGCCAGCCCGAACTTCCACCTTACTGACAACGCATCCGTGAAGTCTGCCCGTGGGTCCCTGGTCCTGGACCTGTACCTGGGGACCTTGTGGTTGCGATTTGAGGCCATAAGGTCTATCTCTGGAAGACCCCATCTGTCCACCAAGACCTGGAATACCTGCGGGTGGAGAGCCCACTCCCCTGCGTCTATGTCCTGCCGACTTAGAAAGTCTGCCTCCACATTTTGTACCCCTGGTACAAAAACTGCCGTTATCGCAGGAAGATGACGTTCTGCCCATACTAGGATCCTTGACACTTCTGCCATGGCTCCCCGTCTTCGGGTGCCTCCCTGCCGATTTAGGTAAGCTACAGTGGTAACATTGTCGGACTGTACTTGCACCGGCCTGCCGTGCACAAGATCCTGAGCTTGTACCAATGCCCTGAAAACTGCCCTCAGTTCCAGTACATTTATGGGTAGACAACTTTCTGCCCTTGTCCATCTTCCCTGGAAGACATGCGGGCCTAACACTGCTCCCCAACCCCGAAGACTGGCATCGGTGGAGAGGAGAGTCCAATCCGATATCCAAAATGGCCGACCCTGGTTGAGGTGGTCCGTCCATAGCCACCAGGACAGGGACAACCTGAACTCTGGGGAGAGGTAGATCTTCTGAGATTTTATCGACCGATAAACCCTGTTCCACCGTGAGAGAACCCACCGTTGCAACGGCCGGGAGTGCAACTGTGCGTATTGCACCATGCTGAAGGGGGATACTATAAACCCCAGCGCTCGCATGGCTGCATGCACTGATACTTGCCTGTTGTGTAAAAGATTGCGAATGCGCCCCTGTAGGCCCGCAATCCTCTCTTCTGGTAAAAACAATCTCTGCCTTACCGGGTCCAGTCGTGCTCCTAAGTGCACCAACTGTTGTGCTGGTTGAAGGAAGGATTTCTTCCAGTTCACAATCCAACCGTGCCTCTGCAAACAAGAGATTGTCATCTTTAGATACCTCATCAACTCCTGCAGAGACTGCCCTAGCAGAAGGAGATAGTCTAAGTAGGGCAAAACTCTGATGTCCTGGCGCCTGAGGGCTACCATTATCACCACCATGACTTTGGTAAAAACCCGGGGGGCTGTGGACAGGCCGAACGGTAATGCCTGAAACTGAAAATGGTCCTGCCCTACTGCAAACTGCAGAAACTGTTGATGGGATACCACAATGGGCACATGAAAATAAGCGTCTTGAATATCGAGGGATACCATGAAGTCCCCCGGTTCCAAGGCTAATACTATTGACTTCAGGGTCTCCATATGAAACCTGGGTACCCGTATGAACGTATTGAGGTCCCTTAAATTTAGAATTGGTCGGAAGGCCCATTTGGCTTCCGAACCAGAAACAGGTTGGAATAAAACCCTTTTTGAACCTGTTCCTGTGGCACTTGGACAATCATCCCTGTCTTCAACAGGGAGAGAACAGCTTGCTGTATAGCCAATGCTTTCACCGACCCCACAGGCAGGGGTATGGAAAAAAATCTTTGGGGCAGACTTCTCCAAAACGTTAGGGCATAACCTTGGGAAACCATTTCCCGAACCCAGGCATCTGTTGTTGTGAGATGCCAGACGTTCGAAAACCGAAGAAGTCGGCCTCCTACCCTGGGATCCCCCAGGGGGAGGCCCGTCCCATCAGGCCACAAGTTTATCCTGTGGCTTGGAACCCAGGCGTTTGGTTTGCCAGGGCTTTTTAGGTGATGGCTTTCTACCAACACCTGCTCTACCAAAAGGCTGCCCTCTGACCTTCCCCTCAGGCCGAAAGGAAGAAGACCTTTGTCTAGACCCTGATGCTGAGGGTAACCCTGCAGCCTTAGAGGCTGCCACCAAGGCTACAATTTTGTCCAATTTCGAAACGAAAAGGACTCCACCTGTGAAGGGTAGAGACTCTAAGGCCCTCTTGGATCCTGAATCAGCCTTCCAATCTCTTAACCATAATGCTCTACGAGCGACCACAGAGGCTGCTGAAGCTCTGGCAGATAATATTCCTGCATCTAGAGCTGCCTCTCCAAGGTAAGAAGCCTCCTTCACATAGGAAACTATATCCTGCTGTTCTTTGGACAACTCAGGTAAGGACTCAGCCAAAGCCTTCATCCATTCTTCAATGGCTCTAGCCACCCAGGGTGTAGCCATTGCCGGCCGGGTAGCTGCCCCTGAGATTGAAAAAAATCATCTTAAGGCAACCCTCCAGCCTCCTAGCAGTAGGATGTTTAAGGGAACAGGCTGAAGGTACTGGTAAAGTGATGGTGGAACCTCCCATTTAGAACACTGCTGAGAAGAAAACGGATATAAAGCCGAAATCTTTTTAGCCACATGGAACCTCTTGTCCGGAGCTTTCCAAGCTTCGCCCAAAAGTTCCGATAAATGCTCTGGCCCGGGAAACTGCGCTTTGACCACCCTCTGGCGTTTAAACACCAGAGCCTTCTTATGTGTAGGCTCTGCCTCCTCAATATTCAAAACCGCTTTGACCGCCCTAATTAAGAATGGGATATCAGCCACTGGGAAAAGATCCCCCTCTTCTGTGGAGAGAGATCCCTGAGAGGATACTTCATCCTCCTCAGAAGACAAATCAGAATCTGTGTCCTTATAGAAAAGAAAATATGCAGCGCTGATAATAGATGCAGTTTAATATAAATATAAAAACAATACAATCATAGAAATAAAAACATATCAAAATGTATTTTTGTGTGGTAATATTGTGGATCCACTGTGATAGTAGATGGAGGTCCAAATAACAACCTCATAAAGCATGCATAATATCCTATAGGCACTATTGCTGCAGCAATATACTGGATGGGCACTGATGTAATGTCTCGCAAGGTAACTTGGGATATAGTTGTAAATCCAACAATGGGAAAGATTTTACCAGCTTATGTCCAGATGAAACGAGGGTTCCTGAATAGTGTCCAAATGATGAGTGCCTGATAGGAAGAACCACCAACGCGTTTCACTACCACCTGGTAGCTTTTTCAAGGTGTCTCTATGGCTGGTATACAGCCCTCTTATACCGCTTTTCATTAGGCTCAATCGTCCTCAGGTGGATCCAATTAATTATATAAAAAAACTACTTAGTAGTCAAAATTTAAATAAAGAAACAGATGATACAGACAACAGGAGGCAGACATTGACATACATTAATTCAAATAGTTAAACTTACTGTTTAAAATACACTACAATATTCGATCTAAAATTGACCACAGATGTTTTCTGTATTTGTAGGTAATTATTGGTCAAAAACAATCACGTGACCATGTGGAGCGCTATGGAATCACATGTTGCGTTCCAAGCCTCCGGCTGATGACGGATCTCTGCTGGGCGGCGGGTCACATGACCCGCTCGGATTTTCGTGTGGGACGCTATGACATAAAACGCTGCGTTCCACACTTCTAACTTCCCCATTCCATTTCGTATGTTCGTCACGTGGTTTCCCTGACGGGACCACCATGTACTCCTATACTGTGTGCCCATTCAGCGCTCAGATATTTTTAACTCGTTATGTCATATCAAAATACTACATAGAGGAATATGGTATCGATCCTCATTATAATACTACAATTATATAAACTATGGGCCTGATTCAGACCCACTCGCGAGCGGCTGTCCGCTCGCAAGTGGGTCGATGTTATGCACTGAGCATGCGCACGACGGAGGGAGCTCCGTCGTGCGCATGCGCCAGACGCGACGAGCGAAGGAAAGTCCTTCGCTCGTTGTGTCCGATCAAAGGGGGCGTGCTGTCAATGTTGATTGACAGCACGCCCCCTTTGGTGGGCGTGCCGGGGCGTGCCTCCCTGACGGGGGCGTTCCCACGGGAACGCCTCCCGTCAGAAGCTGGCCCACTGACATCACTAGTGATGTCAGTGGGAGTGATTTTGGCTCTGATAGAGCCAAAATCACTCCGGAGCTTGCGGTTGAAAACCTCAACCGCAGGCTCCGGCTCGCAAATTCGATGGTCGCGATGGTCTCGACCATCGCGAACATCACAATGCACGTTCTCGTATAGCCTGTGGGTGGTGACCCACAGCTATACGAGCGTCCAGGAGGACGCTCCATGAAAATGGAGGCCAGCCCTCATTCAGAGCGTGCGCTCTGCTCAGAGCGTATGGCTCTGAATGAGGGCCTATGTCTTTAATCAAAAAAACTAAGAAAAGAACAAAGAAAAAAATCAATGTGACTATAAATAAATAAATTGATAATAGATACAATAGGAGGCAGACATATATATCCAATTGGGATCATCCAGAGAATGAGAAAACCAGCTATAAGGAAGATAATATGAAAGATGAATTTTATAAATTAGAAGAATTGTTAAAATTAGAAACTAAGAATTGGTTGGACAGTACTAATTTACAGAAATATGTGGATAGGAAAATGATTCCGAGGGGGTTACGGATCTTTAAACCATCCATTTTTTCTGACCAATTTGAGTTTCAGAAAGAATGGGAAGATATTCTTGACAACTGTTCTTTGTTACTTATTAAACTGGTTATAAAATTTAGAAATAACAAACTCGAACAGATTGTGAAGGAAATTGAAGATGCAAAACAGAAATTGGAACCAATGAGTACTTTGTCAGATTATAGTGAATATGATCGTAAGATTACCGAAAGGATACTCAAGTTTGAACAATCCATTACTGATACTAAATGCAAAAAATTCCAAAGGGATCTAGATGATTACACTAAAGGACAAGTAAGATCATATAAAGATAAGATAAAAGAAAGAAAACAATTCTTCAAAACATCTCAAGATCCCCACTATTACCCTACTAATAGGACAGGTCTTGATCATCATTCCACTAAACGACCCCAATATGGACAAACAATAATCAGACAGCGAATTTTGTCTGATCGACAAAATCACTATGAAAGATGTTATATTAGTGATAATAAGAAAACAGACCATCTCTCTCTATTATCTCCTTCCAAGGAGACTAGGGCCCTTGGGGCACGTCCCAAATCTAGACCCACTGGATATACTTATACCAATGAGGACAAATCAGATCTTTTTTTAGGGAGATCACCTCCACACCATCGAAAACCAGTTTGGATATCCAAGCAACATACTCCTACAATCAAAAGAAGTAGAAATCCAAGTATAGAGGGAAAAAGGAGAAATCTAAGAAACTAAGATATAAGTATTTAGAAAAAACTAGTAATTCAGTCTTCAATCTATCTTCAAAAGTGTTGTCGAAAGACGAACTATCGCTCCTCAATAAAGGTCTTAAATTTGCCCCATCGGCTCCACCTAACATATTTGATCTTTACGTTGATTTAAATCGCTTTATTCGTACTCTCTGTAGGAAGAGATTCTTTGCGAAGAAAGCTCTTACTACAGAGGACACTTCGTCTTTAGTACTCCTGGACGCAGAGGATGACCCAATAATAAATATATTGGAAGAATTACAACAAGAAATTGACCCTGATAACCATATTTCTAAAACACAAAAAATCTTTAATATCAATAAGAGTGGTTGTAAATTAAGATCAGACTTCTTTCCAATCAGTTTTAAGAGCAGCAGTGTAGAGACCTTCTATAAAACTACTTTAGAGGGTTTCAGGAATCTCTGCTCTTCCCAGTCTACTATTACCAGACAACATGGAAATTTGACAAGAGGCCCTCAGACAACTTGAGGATGCTCACTTTTATACAGTCCTCATGAAAGATCCCACTGCTTCCTTCTTAACGGAACTTGAGATTATTCTTATTTCTGCTTTGAATGATAGGGTCATATCCAAAGATGAATATCGTTTTCTTTTACCTTCTTTTCCCACTATTCCGATCTACTATCATTTACCCAAAATCCACAAGTCCCTCACTTCACCCCCTGGACGTCCTATTATTTCGGGTGTCAATTCCCTTACCTCTGCTCTTTCTGCCTATGTGGATTCGTATTTACAGCCACGTGTCTGTCAGTTGAAATCACATATACGCGATACGACACATTTTTTGCAACTAATACGAGATGTGAAATGGAAATCCTCGTATGCATTTCTTACTATGGATGTACAAAGTTTGTACACCAATATTCCACATCAAACGGGTGTCCCGGTCATTCGTGACAATCTTAATGAAGATGGAGATTTGACTGACAGACACAAAGAATTCCTATTAGACTCTATTCACTTTATTCTTACTCACAATTATTTTCTTTTTTCTGACACTTTTTATTTACAGACTATGGGAACGGCCATGGGAACCAGGTTTGCGCCAAGCTACGCCAACCTCTATGTGGGCAAGGTCGAGAACCAGCTCATATGGGGGGGCGAGCTTGGAGGCCACCTGGTTCTCTATGGCCGTTACATAGATGATTTATTTTTCATTTGGGATGGGGATTTGGACACAGTGTTGAGAAAACGTGCAAAATTAAGAGCTAACACTTATAATTTGACTTTCACTTACAATTATAACAAGAGTGTTATAAATTTTCTGGATGTGACCCTTGAGATTTTGGGTGATAAAATCATCACTTCTAATTATATCAAAGATGTTGGGACAGAAGCATATCTACACTTCCGTAGTGCCCATTACATGTCATGGAAGACCAATATTCCGAAGGGGCAACTCCTTAGGATTAGGAGGAATTGTTCGACAGAAAAAGGATTCCAGGAACAAGCGAAAAAGTTGTTGGAATCTTTTATGAGCAGAGGATACCCTAATTATATCTTAGAGAGGGCATTCAAAGAAGTATCAGAAATAGATAGAGATTCCCTATTAGACCCAAAAAAGAAGATAATGTTAGAAATAAATGATAACAATCCAAAAGGATCTAGAGAGTTGGCTTTTATTAGTAAATTTAATAACCAGTCAAATACTATCAAACAAATCATTAAATCAAATTACCATATATTAAAAGTTGATCCTATACTCAACCAAGTCCTTCCCAGTCACCCTGAATTTATTTTCAGGAAAAATCGCTCCTTAAAAACCATTCTTGCTCCAAGCTTTATGAAATCTGTTCCTGTGGTCAAAGACTCGGACAATTGTACTAAAGCTTGGTTAAGCAGAAGAACAGTAGGTTTTTTTAGATGTGGAAACACAAGATGTACAACCTGTAAATTTGTATTAAACAAAACTACATCTGTTGTTACTATGACAGGAGAAGAAAAAAGTATTACCAGATTTATTAATTGTAACTCCAGTTGGGTAATCTATCTCCTCCAATGTGATTGTAACCTCAAATATGTTGGTCGAACAACAAGACCCCTTAAGGTACGTTATATGGAGCTCATTAAAAGTTATTGGTTTAGAATTTATTCCATCAACCTCACGAGGAGGGGATAGATTTAGAAAACTCTGCCAACAGGAAATTTACTGGACATTTCAACTTAATTCTCTATTCCCAAGTGGACTTAATGAAGCCCTAGAACTCAATGCTATTCTATAAAATAGGGACATTTGGGTATCACCTTAGGTGGTTGATTATTATCTAGGGTTATTAGATGTATGTTTCCAGTGTATTTTTAACACTGATTCACCTCTGGTGTGTGTTATACCTAACGGGTTAGGGGTTTACCTGTTTATTCTATTTAGTGGTCCACCCAATTTATGGTATATATGTCATACAGAGCGGATTAAGAATGTTTATATCTACCTTTACGATATTGTCCTTGATATATTTATTATATTGTTGTTTTGGTCATTTAGTCTATATTATTTATCATGATGTCTATATCTCATCTAATAGACTTAGTAATGTTCTTAATTTTATCAATTTATTTATTTATAGTCACATTGATTTTTTTGTTCTTTTCTTTGTTTTTTTGATTAAAGACATAGTTTATATAATTGTAGTATTATAATGAGGATCGATACCATATTCCTCTATGTAGTATTTTGATATGACATCTGGGGACTAAGGAGTTAAAAATATCTGAGCACTGAATAGGCACACAGTATAGGAGTACATGGTGGTCCCGTCAGGGAAACCACGTGACGAACATACAAAATGGAATGGGGAAGTTAGAAGTGTGGAACGCAGCGTTTTATGTCATAGCGTCCCACACGAAAATCCGAGCGGGTCATGTGACCCGCCGCCCAGCAGAGATCCGTCATCAGCCGGAGGCTTGGAACGCAACATGTGATTCCATAGCGCTCCACATGGTCACGTGATTGTTTTTGACCAATAATTACCTACAAATACAGAAAACATCTGTGGTCAATTTTAGATCGAATATTGTAGTGTATTTTAAACAGTAAGTTTAACTATTTGAATTAATGTATGTCAATGTCTGCCTCCTGTTGTCTGTATCGTCTGTTTCTTTATTTAAATTTTGACTACTAAGTAGTTTTTTTATATAATTAATTGGATCCACCTGAGGACGATTGAGCCTAATGAAAAGCAGTATAAGAGGGCTGTATACCAGCCATAGAGACACCTTGAAAAAGCTACCAGGTGATAGTGAAATGCGTTGGTGGTTCTTCCTATCAGGCACTCATCATTTGGACACTATTCAGGAACTGCATTGGAGTTTTCTCAACTTGGGACGCCATCCCTGGTTCCAGCATCAATCTTTCAGAGGTCTTTCCGTGCGTTGGATGTTAGCCGGTGTGATACCATCGCTAATTTTGGGACCCTCGTTTCATCTGGACATAAGCTGGTAAAATCTTTCCCATTGTTGGATTTACAACTATATCCCAAGTTACCTTGCGAGACATTACATCAGTGCCCATCCAGTATATTGCTGCAGCAATAATGCCTATAGGATATTATGCATGCTTTATGATGTTGTTATTTGGACCTCCATCTACTATCACAGTGGATCCACAATATTACCACACAAATACATTTTGATATGTTTTTATTTCTATGATTGTATTGTTTTTATATTTATATTAAACTGCATCTATTATCAGCGCTGCATATTTTCTTTTCTATATTGTCATATAGGAGGCTGACTACCTCCCCTTTTTTGCAACTGCTGGGAAGACTCCTCACCAAAGCGCCCTATTTACTATCTTTATAGTTCTATTCTTGCAGAATCTGTGTCCTGACTTGCCTGCGCAGCCAAACGCCTTCTAGCATTTGGCTGCACAGGTTTGGCCAACTGAGGTGGCTGCTGAAAAGTCAAAGACGACGAAGGGCCTGCTTGCCCATGCGCATACATAGCCATCCATGATGGCAACATAGGAGGCATAAATACAGCTGGCTGCAATTTCTGCTGAACTTTCATCCCCGGAGCAGCTGGAACTGCCAATCTTTCGGCCACCTGGCCATGATCTGGGAAAAAGCAGCCCAAGGGGGTTCCTGACCCGATGGTGGCAAATTTGATTGCTTTGGAGACTCTCAAACAGCGAACACATAAGCCATTTTGCACAAAGTCCTGAGAGGACAAACCTACCTTACAGGCTACACATGATATCAAAAGAGGGGCCTCAGCCACCTGCCTTTCAGAATATTTTGACATATTTTAAAGTCTAAAATATATATATATATATATATATATATATATATATATATCCCCCACCCCACACACCGGCTGCAGGGAAAGAAACAGTAATGATATGTAAGCAGTACATACACAGTTTCACAGGTCACGTGATGCGTATATACTTAGCAGAGTCTATGCAATTTGTTTAGGCTCCCATGCACTATAATTAGCCATGCCTAGTAGCATATATGGAGCTTCTGTATAAATGATCCCAGAGGAGAAGTATACAGGGAGACTGACCCAATGCTTCCTGAGCAACAGCCATAGAGAACACTGAGTGTGGTCTGTAGCTGACTCAAATAGGAAGCTGGGTGGAGCAACCCAAAGGCGGGACCTCAGGAGGGCCGTAGTTCGGGTTGGAGGAGGGGCCGCCGGGGAAGCGTACCTCCCCTATGCTGCATGGACCACCCGGCAACTGACATGGCCGCCGCTAATACTTCCCTCCCGGCTGCCAGACTTTACATCCCGGTGGTCCTGTGAAAGCAGACCCAGGTAGACTGGCTAGGCCCTGTGACCAGGGGCAGGGTACATGGGGGAGGACCTAGTGCTTCCTGGGAGCTGAGAGCTTGGATTAACTGTTTGGTGCCTGGATGAATCCATAAACCCCAATGTGATGGCTGTGGACCCCATGGACCCCGAAGAAGAAACTAAATTTTCCTTACAGAATGCCTGCTTGTCATGCAGATCGTTCACCAAAACATTACATCTGGTCAGGCCTGAGAGAACTGCCTACTAGTGACATGTCTTCTACCGTGACTATGTGTGATACGGTCTCCATTCACAGAATGGTGGAGGACTATTTCAGAGATAACATCCTAATAGTCATGTCAAACAGTCCCTTTGAGTACTGGCAGGAAAAAGAGGCAATGTGGAGTCCCATACACCAACTGGCTTTGCATCACTTAAGTTGCCCATCCTCCAGTGTGTACTCCGAAAGCGTTTTCAGTGCAGCTGGCAACCTTGTCAATGATCGGCGTAGGAGGCTACTTCCTCAAAATGTGGAAAAGATGATGTTCATTAAAATGAATTACAAATTCCATGAGGAAGACCTCTACCAACAATTACATGAAAAAAAAATTACAGAGGCGCCTATGGTGGATTCCAGCAGGGACAAATTAATATTGTGTGAAGAAGAGGATGTACACACTGATGGGGATGACGAGGACGATGACAACTGGTAATGTAAAGCCAGTTTGTTTATGGGACCATTTTCATTTCCATGTCCAATGCACATAGGCAGCTTGTTTTATGGGGGTCCAAACAAACATATCATTTCAGCCACAATTGGCAGTCCTTGTCTCTGAAATGATTGGTTTGTTAAACTGTGAATGTCCTGTTTCGGATACATTAGGGTGGGTGGGAGTGCCCAAGGACTATTCCATCTTGCACCTTTTACCTTTCCATTATGTGCTAGTTGGGGCAGTGCTGCCTGACATTTTAAATTAATGTTATGGTTGGTTTAGGAACCAACGATTTGCTTTTAAATTAATTTATTATCAAATTTACAGCCAGGGGCTGCACCAATTAACAACTATCAATTCTTCAATCCTCAAGGGGTACCTTAACCATCATCTTTGCACAGTCCTCAACTCTATTTATCACTCAGTTTTGAGCCAGCTAGCTGGATGCAACCTTTTGGCCCTTTAACTAGATGAAAAAAAAAAAAAATCAATATTGTGAGCTGTGAGGTGGTCAAAATTGACTGGAAACAAGTGGAAATAAATGTTATTGAGGTTATTAATACTGTAGGAACAAAAAAAGTCCCATGTTATGTGATTTTAGCTGTAATAGTCACAGTAGGTGTGGCTCTCCCAAAACTATCTGTACACAGCCAGGTGCCCGCACATATAATTACCAATATGCCATACGAACAGTGCAGCACTCCTGGCTTACAAAAAGATGTAGAAAGCGACAGCTTAAACGAACGTTTCAGTGCTTATTTTAATAGTGCGACACTTTCATCAGAACAAAAAAAAATATATATATTATATATATATTAATATAAATAGCAGTCCCAGTAGGCTGTTTTAGCTTTTTTCTAAAACGCAAAAAGAATCCTGCCCTCCGGCGTGGTGCCCCGCTGAAATAGCCTGTGGGTACCTACCAGCAGTCACAGTGTCCCGCAGGTGGGGAAAACTACTGGTGAATGGATGCCAGGCACATGCATTCACACTGACAGCAGCGCTTGGGCACACTCCCAAGTGACGAAAAGGGGACACGTCTTAAAGATACACCCCCTTTTCATTGGGCATGCCTAGTTGTGCCCTTTCTCTATAGCATTGGAACTAGAGCGAACACACACAGGTGAACGGTGTAGGAATTACAACGGTTTCTATATGTGCCTCCCACTTTTTAAGGGGCCAAAAGTAATGGGACAAACTAAACAATCCTAAATCTAACTTTCACTTTAATACTTTGTTGCAAATCCTTTGCAGGCAATTACAGCCTGAAGTCTGGAACACAGACATCACCAGACGCTGGGTTTCATCCCTGGTGATGCTCTGCCAGGCCTCTACTGCAAATGTCTTCAGTTCCTGCTTGTTCTTGGGGCATTTTCCCTTCAGTTTTGTCTTCATCAAGTGAAATGCATGCTCAATCGAATTCAGGTCAGGGAATTGACTTGGTCATTGCATAACATTCCACTTTTTAGCCTTAAAAAAAACCTCTGGTTGCTTTTGCATTATGCTTCGGGTCATTGTCCATCTGCACTGTGAAGCACCGTCCAATGAGTTCTGAAGCATTTGACTGAATATGAGCATATAATATTGCCCGAAACACTTCAGAATTCATTCTCCTGCTTTTGTCAGCAGTCACATCACCAATAAATACAAGGGAACCAGTTCCATTGGCAGCCATACATGCCCACGCCATGACACTACCACCACCATGCTTCACTGATTAGGCGGTATGTTTTGGATCATGAGCAGTTCCTTTCCTTCTCCATACTCTTCTCTTCCCATCACTCTGGTACAAGTTGATCTTTGTCTCATCTGTCCATAGGATGTTGTTCCAGAACTGTAATGGCTTTTTTAGATGTTGTTTGGCAAACTGTAATCTGGTCTTCCTGTTTTGAGGCTCACCAATGGTTTACATCTTGTGGTGAACCCTCTATATTCACTCTTGTGAAGTCTTCTCTTGATTGTTGACTTTGACACATATACACCTACCTCCTGGAGAGTGTTCTTGATTTGGCCAACTGTTGTGAAGGGGTTTTTCTTCACCAGGGAAATAATTCTTCTGTCATCCACCACAGTTGTTTCCCGTAGTCTTCCGGGTCTTTTGGTGTTGCTGAGCTCTCAGGTGCGTTCTTTCTTTTTAAGAATGTTCCAAACAGTTGATTTGGCCACACCTAATGTTTTTGCTCTCTCTCTGATGGGTTTGTTTTGATTTTTCAGCCTAATGATGGCTTGCTTCACTGATAGTGACAGCTCTTTGGATCTCATATTGAGAGTCGACAGCAACTGATTCCAAATGCAAATGTCACACCTAGAAACAACTCCAGACCTTTTACCTGCTTAATTGATAATGAAATAACGAGGGAATAGCCCACACCTGTCCATGAAATAGCTTTCGAGTTGATAGTCCCATTACTTTTGGCCCCTTAAAAAGTGGGAGGCACATATAGAAACCGTTGTAATTCCTACACCATTCACCTGATTTGGATGTAATTACCCTCAAATTAAATCTGAAAGTCTGCAGTTAAAGCACAGCTTGTTTGTTTGTTTCATTTCAAAGCCATTGTGGTGGTGAATAGAGGCCAAAATATGAAAATTCTGTCAATGTCCCAATATTTATGCACGTGTGTGTGTGTGTGTGTGTGTGTGTGTGTGTGTATACACATACCACACACACACATACATACACACAAGCAGGCTTGGCACTCTTCCACATGTGGTGATCAATGGGTGCCCTCAGCCATGAATAAGATAGACGGCAAACGGGCAGCGGCGCTCCCACAATGATACAACTAGTACAGTTCGGTTAGCAAAGACCTGTAAAATTTACTTCAACGTTTCAATCTGATAAGATTTTCGTCAGGAAGCATAAGAAACATGGACAAACACTTACCCATATAACAAACATGTACACCGCTCGTGCAGCCTGCTCCGTCCATCCGGGTAGGAGTCTGACATCAGCACGTCGCATTGCATAGCAGGCGTGACCTCCGACGCTCCCCTCACTAAGGAAACGAAGATAAACAAATGTAAATCAACGACACTTCCACCAAAAACAAATCCAAAATCATGACTAAACACAGAATAGCGTCAAAAGATCTCAACAAGTAGGCAAACTAAGACCCAAATGAATAGAGAAGCCAGGACAAGGGTAAGGTCTCATTAAGGCCGTATGACTGTAGTGTATTAAGGCGATGGACATGTTTGTCCATCCTCATTCTGGACATCGGTACAAAATTAACCAGATAATTACTTGCACCAGTCAATTTGTTGTTTATTACATTCGTTGCCCTTGTGGGCTATTATACATTGGCAAGACAACGAGGCAATTCCGTGAGCGGATGGCGTTCCATCGATCTGCCATATGCTTGGCCTTATCAGGCAAGGATAATGACCAACCCGTAGCTCGTCACTTCAAGGCATGCAGACAATTTGTCCTCTCTGCGCTAGAAGATGAGAGATCAGGTCAAAGAGAGTCAGAGGCTGTGATAGGGCGTGACAACTATTGCAGATGGAGTCACGTTGGATCCACCGCCTTAATACATTACAGCCTTAATGAGACCTTACGCTTGTCCTGTTTTGATTAATCACCCATTGTCTTTTCCTTGTACATGACAGTCATCTAATATGACACCATGTCTGGCCTGCCCCCTAACATGTTGTTGGTCTGCTGTATCATAGACAGGCTTCTCTATTCATTTGGGTCTTAGTTTGCCTACTTGTTGAGATCTTTTGACGCTATTCTGTGTTTAGTCATGTTTTTGGTGGAAGTGTTGTTGATGCACATTTGTTTTATCTTCGTTTCCATAGTGAGGGGAGCGTCGGAGGTCACGCCCGCTATGCAGTGCGACGAGCTGACGTTAGACGCATACCCGGATGGACGGAGCAGGCTGCACGAGCAATGTACATGTTTGTTATGCTTCCGGACAAAAATCTTAGCAGATTGAAACGATGAAGTAAAATTTACAGGTTTTTGCTAACCGAACTGTACTAGTTGTTACATTGTGGGAGCGCCGCTGCCCCTGATTATTTATATATATATATATATATATATATATATATACACACACACACAAACTTATTGATAGGGGCCCCCACACGTTTGTTGCCCAGGGGCCCCACAGTCCTTAATCCGGCCCTGATCCCAGGGGGTCAGAATACAGTCTCTGGCATTCCGAAGGTCATCAGAATACCGTCTCCGGAATCCCAAAGGTCAGAAGAATACTGGCTCCAGAATCCTGATGGAAAGTATTTGGCTTGGGGTTAGGTTTAGACACTAGGGGGTGAGTTAGGGTTAGGCTGCCGGAAGGGATGGTTAGGGTTAGGCTGCCGGAAGGGATGGTTAGGGTTAGGCTGCAGGAGGGGTGGGTTTGGCTGTTAGAATACATACCGGCATGCGTCGTGATGTTGACAGTTGGAATTCTGGAGCCAGCATCATCATAGTCGGTATTCTGACCATCAGGATTGTGTACCCAAACCAAATAGAAGCCTGTTTTGTAGGACATTGTAGATTGGCTTCATTTCCCTAACCATTGCCTTTAATAGACCATTATCATCAGTGGTGTCATTAGGGGGGTGCGAAATGCACCTGGGTGACACCATTCAAGGAGGTTACACCAAAATGGTAGAGCTGCCCCTTCGTATGGTGTCACCAAGCAGATAGTAGTGCCCAGAGAGGCTGGGGGCTGCCCACCAGCTCCCGGAGCAGTGTGACCTGACACGTGGTCACAATTCCAAAGTATCATTCAACAAGGGGTATTGGCTTTGCTTGCATGAGGCCATGCCGCCCTCCACAGGTGCGTACTCAAGGACTACATAGGTGGGAGGGACAGGATGAGTAGGCGCACTGGATGACAACAACCCTAGTGACACCATTGCTTATTATTGATACAAGTCCTACGATTTCCCATCCCTACTGGTGTTGTGCTTGCTAGGATCGGAATCCAATGGATAGCAACCACCAATATTTCTGATCCGATGGAAATTATTTTTCCATCGAATTGTGGGTTTTAATGCGATGGCTAGTAGCCATTGCATCACTTGATTGGATGTTGGAAGTCAGACAACCATTCAATGCTGGGCTGCTGATGTCCATTCTTAGCTAGGGCTCTTCAGCAGAACCAGTGCTGGGTTTTCTGGCACCCAATGCTTGGCTGTTCATGTGTGGAAGTGGTGTCACTGAACATGTGTAGTTCCTCCAAACTACTGCGCTTGCTACGATGTCTCCGCACTGCAGACACCAGAGCAGGTAAGGTGAAAACCGCCCATGCCAGAAAACAAATTTCAGCGCAGACTGGTTTGGGGGTCCTTACTCTGTTCCAACACTTCTGCTCAATATATAATTGTTGGTGGTTATTCTGCATCAGCTAAAACCTGTATTAAGCATATCTGTGGGTAAAGCATTGACCCAGAGAATACATGTACGTGGATTTATCTTGAAGTGTATTGTTGTGAATAAGAGAAACATCTAACACAAGGATGGGAGCTGACAAGTGGCATATCATGCTATGAGCTTGCTGCATAGGAAGAATCAATCTACCCATTCCTCTCCTATCAAGTTTTATAGAAGCCTTCTAGTCTGCTTTATGGCACAGGACAGGGCCAGTTGAAGTCCACTGTGGTGCCAGCGTAGAGCACAATAAACCTTCAAGCCACTAGGTAATGGGTGTTTGAAGGCAGTAACTACCCAATTGTTACAATAGTGGAAGGTAGTAGTTTTTCCAAAACTGGACCTCCTCTTCCTCGCAGCAGATGGATTTGTTATTGCAGCTGCCAACATGCTAGCAGCTGCGATAGCTGCAGTATGGTAATGAAGCAAGAGACTTCACGTCTCCTACATGCATTACTGATCATAGCTGCATCCCAGGAGGCAACATCAGATCATCTGCGCTACCATCGTTTGGCTGAGTGACCATGGGGTCATGCAAGCCGTCTGACACTGGTGCACAAAAGAGGCCAGAAAATCTCTTTCAGCCAACGGAGAACCTGGCTTCTTCACTCCCCTCCCAACAGCGGCAACACACCTCCATTTTGGGAGATCGAGGCCGTCGCCGGCCCCCTCCCCTTTCAGAAACGGCAGCAGACTGTCAATCACTGACAGTCTGCTGCCGGACTATGTGCGGGATCGCAGACCCATTCTGCACATGTGTAGATTCTCTATAATCAGGAGTCCGCGATCAGCAGTGTACTACTTATCTGGCCCAAAGAGAGGTATCTACTGTGTATATTAAAGTGACTTGGCAAGCTCATATTATATCATATTATGAGCCTACTGTAATTTAGAGATGTATGCAATATCGATATTTATGCAGATCGAGCACTTGTTTGCCATTGTGTATACATGTAAGCCGCACTGCACACGCACAGTGATTGTTTTGCAACTACGCTCGCACAGAGGATTTAATACGAAAGTGAGTAACAGGTAGTCAGCATTTGGGGGCGGTAACTGGGGGTTGTTAGGCAAACGCAGGCATGTGGATCATTTAAATGTCATTTAATGAGTGTGCATAAATTAGCCACTGTGATCTCCTTTGCAGCATGAGAGAGCTCTGCGTGTCAGGAGAGTGCAGTGTTTGAGACAGGTCAGACTTGCCGCATATGCTGCATGGCTACCCAGATCTGCGTTGATGTTACCGATGTTTACGCTGGTGCACGACGTCAGACGGGTATGAGAAGACAGCAGTAGGCATCCCTATGCTCTGGTAAGCTTTGGAAGGCATTAGCAAATTTTCGAGACTGCGTTCCTTGCGAAATCACAGATGCGATTGCATTGGTGTCCATCTCTGAATCAAGCACTATGTGTACAAAATGGATCTTCTCAGTTGCCTTAATATATTTAAGGTAAATTTATTTTTATATACACCATTTGGGAATGCCCAAGCTAAAATGTAAGTTGCTTTGAATTATGCAACAGACAGGAATGTTGAAACCAATGGAATGTTTAGAGTCCTGCTTGATATTTGTACAATAGCATGCACAGATTGCAGAATGTTACATAGTTACCCAGCTTTATGTATCATTCACACGGACATTGGCAATTAAATTCAACATCCCCCAAAATAGTCCTGTAAAGAAAAAAAACAACAACATAGTTTACCTGTAAGTTACACTCAAACACTGAACTATTGCAAAACAGCTTTTTCATGTTATGGAGCATACACACAGTCAGATTTGTCAGACTTGTCAGATGAACGATTGAACGATTTTACCAAAGTTTTGAACGATTTGAACGATTTTTGACTGCATTAAAATGAATGGAATCGTCCAAGTCTGACTGCAAACACATCAGATGTCAGATATCGTTATCTGACAAACGGGAACGCGCATCGTTGATCGTCCATCATTCAGGCATGTCAGATATGTCAGATTTTCCTTCAGATATGAACAACTGAACGATTTTTAAATCGTTATCGTTCATATCTGAAGGAAAAATCTGACCGTGCGTATGCACCATTAGCTGCATACTAACCACATGGGTCAGAGTAGGAAGTAGGTCATTTTAGCAGTGCGAATGGTATGTGCCAGTTAAAGGATAATTCTATGTTTAAATAATAAATATCATAAAGCTAATATTTGTCTAGGAAATTAGTATATATTTTTGTTTGATTATTACCGCAGAAATATATTTTGCAGTACTTGTGCTCTTCCAATACTGCTGCATTTTTAGATAAGTCAGTTTTTAGTTAGCTAAATAAAAATTAAATTCACATTGAAACTTAGTTTGGGGGTTCTCTCAGTCATCCAAGAGAGTGGACCAGCCTCCCCAATGCCATCCGCTTCCCAAGTAAAGTGGGTGGTCTGGGGGGTTAGATTTGCACTAAATCAAATTATCATGGCCTGTCCCCTGCTGTGCAATGACGCAAACGACATTTTTGAATAGTATGGACTAGGCCATGAAGATGTGATTGCAGCGCCATTACGCCTGCAACACCGACCTGGTTGCCCTTCCAGGACTCTCCCATAGAGGGTCCTCCAAATGACGGCAAGTATCAGGTTACTGTGCAACTTTCAACACCAAGACTCTGCTTGTTAGAAATATCTTCTGAGTGCTGTCAGGCAAGGATCACATGGTACAAGGGGTCTGATTCAGAGGTAGACGCTGAAAATTAGCAGCTGCAACGTCTATCGCAGCCGCTACTGCAAAATTATGATAATCTGCTGTGGTGCTCACAAAGAAACTTCATCAAGCTGACATCGACCGCACAATCGGACGTCTGAGCAACCCTATGGTTGGAAAGAGCCAGAGGACTCACTTTTTGGAGGACACACTTTTGATTACGTCATGATTATTGTTTCAAAATATAACTTTTAATAAGTAGTGTTAAAATCTGATAGAAGGTCTATACCCCACATGTATTGAGAAAACAAAAAATAACAAGGTAACAAATATTTAGAACTACACAATGTGACTGTGTTGAGAGTGGCGAAATATGGCACATTCAGTGATACATGTGTGACAGTGGGACAGTGATCCCACCCACTGCCAGATTAAGAGTCGGGTGGATGTTAGATACAGCTCCAGGCCTCCACATAAAAATAGGTCCATTATCATGGCAGCATAGAAATAACTCAATACAATGTATACAACAAAATAAAATGCTCAGGTCCTAATGTCTATTTCACAATAATAAATGTCACACTATGGGCCTGATTCACTACCATAAACAACTGAGAATACAATAGCGATTACGCACGCAGTTCAACTGCGATAGTATGCTAATCCAATGCAATGCACTCACAGCATAACATAAGGACGCCCACTTTATTACCACACATCGGTAACGTTTAGGAAAACTGCGAAACTATCGCAGCCTCACGGACACTTGCACAAGCTCCGATCTTACTCAGAATTTGCTAACTTCAGCGCACGTTATCAGGCCTCAGGCTGCATAGGCCATCGCATTGAATAATTTATGCATGCCCCTGCAACGGCGTTGAAACACAATGGCATGCCTGCATTCGCTCGACCGCCAGCCCGTTACCACCCACAAATGGCACTTCCTATCAATCACTCTGCGATGGGTCTGCAAAGTCATTGAGATCGCTCTCCCAAATCGATATTATGCGCACACGCACTGTGATGCATATGCATTCGCAGTACGCAACAATCAGCTGATTGCGTGCGTTATCGCAGTTGCGTAAGGTAGTCAGGCCCTATGTGTGTTAGCGAGTCAACGGTTGTCAAGACACCGGTTACAGTATGTTATAGTTCATATAAAACTCCGAATTAATATCAAAGAGAACGATTTTTCTCATAGAAGAAAAAATATATATCTATAAAGTTTAGTTCTGGGGTCTGTGCTCGTTCGGGCTAATCTCTTTAACCACTTAACGGATTTTAATGTGGTTTTCGCTATTCTAGACAGCATTGGTCGAGGAAGGTTTAGGTGTATGAACCATTCATCTGTGACAAAAGGGAGACAAGCAGTGACCATTTTAAGGAAGCACTGACAGAAAAAACTCAAATCTTACACAAAGTTTAAGTAGTGTAGCTGCTCATAGTGCTGAAACAGCAAAGTGAGAGCCAATCAGAGCTAGCAATGTGCCCTGTTGCTTAGCAGCACCCTAGAGAGGGGAGGCAGGGACTGGAGCAGGATCACGTCTGAGGCAGACAGAGGGTATTGTGCATCTTGGTAAAACCATGCTGCACTGCAGGTGGGGCAGATTTAAAATGTGCAGAGAGAATTGGGAGGGGTGTGTCCAAACTGAAATTTTAATTCAAGTTTAAAAATAAAGCTGTACAGCATTTGTAGGCTACATGCAAAAGCAGTTAGTATTTACCCCACATGCAAAAAAAAAAAAAGTATGTATTTGCACCCCTTGCATTCACAACATGGTTTGTCCAGGTACAGAGTAACGTATTCTATCTAACTCTATTTCCAAATCTGAATCAGGCACAGAGTGAGAGACAGCCTCCAATGAACCCATGAATATGCCCTGATGCAGTCATAGTAGCCAGGAAGGAGCCAGAGAGGGCATAGCTATCAGTAAGTTAATAGAAAAACAAACACCCATTGGAACACCATCAAATTATTTCCATACCATGGTGGCAGACATAATTTGGCCACCATCAAATAAATAAAAACACTACCATCGGAACACAAACATCAATGTCCATTCCTACACTGAAAGTACAGACTGACTCCAGTCAACACTCCTCCACAGTGAAATGCTCCCTCTAAAGTCAGAGGGAAAACAGTTGGGGAGGAGTGCGCATGGAGGCTGCGGAATTATGCACAGGTGACCCAGCACCGGGGGCATGTTGCTGATAATGATTACTGCAATACAAATCTATCATCCATAATTCTACTGCCCTTCTCAGCACAACCCAAGGGCTGGGCCCCAGCCAGCAGCTGAGGTTGTGGTGACACTGGTGAGATGCTGGGGGCAGAAGTGAGAAGCAGGGGATTGTGGTAAGATGCGGAAGCCTGAGGTGAGATGCAGGGGGCTGTGGTGAGATGCAGGGTGCAGTAGCGAGAAGCAGGTTGCTGTGGTGCAGGGGACTGTGGTGACATGGTATAGGTTGTTATGAGATGCAGAAGGCTGTGGCGAAATTAACTTGCTCCCATGTGAAGCCGGGGCAGGTCGCTAGTTATAGTATAACAAAAATATTCCAGTGTATTAAAACAGTTTATATAATCAGAACCATACACATACGGACCTGGCATCGAGATCATATCCATAAAGTATGCCTGATCTCAATGGCCGATTTGTGTTTTTCCAGCTAGTGATTAGTCTATTTTGTCTTAGTGCTGCTTTACATGATACATGTGACTATTCTGATTGGCCTGAACAATAGCACCAATGACCTTGCAGCATGAATAAAAACCAGGACATTTAAACTAAAAGGCAAGGTGACTAATTAAAATGGGTGTCTCTCCATCTTTAGGGGCCCATTTCAAAAAGAGTTTGGGGAGGAGAAACATGGAGATAAGACACATTTTGGCTATATTGAGAGGGATGACTTATTTATCTTGCCTCCTACTGGTTGCAAAATATATTACCATGTTGCATTGGCAAATATGTGCAGCATTTATGGGTCTGGAAGACAATTGTTTAAAAGGGGAATTATCCTTCTAAAAATAGCTGCATTACACATGATCTATTCCCATATTTAAAGACAATTACAAAATACCAGAATAATAGTTTATTTAAACTGGTTCTGACACTCAGAACCAATTTAAATCAACTATTTAAATTGATGAGTAAAACAGATTTTGAAATAATTGTTACTTGTAGGAAATAAATTTAAAACATGTAGGCAAAATGCCAGCTGTTGTGTTCTAGTGACTTAAGGCACACATCCACCAGACAATTAAATTGAGCGATTGAACGATATCGTTAAATAATCGTTTGAAAATAGTTTGCAGATCATTTAAAAAAAAACCACTGCGATGCGCGCTCCCGCTGGTCGTTTAGACATCTATCATCGTACAAATATGTTGTACAACCTGACAATAACGTCAGGTTCTACAGGTTTGCAGATGATTGATGTGCAAACACTAAACGACTGCTCGTTCACTGTAGGCACATCACAGACTGACAAACAACTGCACGATTACAATGTCGTAATCGTGCAGTCGTTTTGATGTCTTCTAGTGGATGTGTGCCTTAAGATTTTCAGCAACCTGTAATGTTTGCAAATTGCAGTTCAAATAGTTATGTTGCTTATCTAGCTTGTCTTTACCTGACCAAATTGTGATTAGCTCATCTGTTGTCATAGTTACAACAATTCAGACAAGCTCTAACCTGTAATTTTATTATTTTACCATATATGTTGTCCTTTGCACATGTATCTTCCATTTGTTCCAGTTTTTTTTTTTTATAATTCTCACTTTGAAAAACCACATACTTATAGCAGAAGCCAGAAGGTGAAAGGCATCGTTCATTTTGTAAATGTCCATTTTAGGACTGCCATGTGCCTTGTTTTTCTTTAAACTTTATGTATCACTCTACACTGGAAGTTTTGAATCAGTTTCACTCTCAAATCAAGAATACACTCTACTGGTCCTTTAAACACAGGGAGAACTGTAAACCTTGCACAGTGAAGTGCATGTACAGTACAGTTGCCTGATTGCTTCTATTTTGGTTTATTTTCTTGCATGCCAGTACCACTATGGAACTCCGCCCAAGCTGAACAGGCTGGGCGGAATATAATAGAGTATGAATTTTCTACAAGGCTGTTTCCACTAAAGCAGCAGCCCGAGCAGTCTCCTATGCCAAAATGGGGGAGCAAGCACGCTGATCGCGCCCCCCATTGGCTGTGCACCGGGCTGAGGGGCACACAGCACCCCCTCTCCCCAGCGCACAGTGCAGTGATGCAAATGTTTTCCCCGAAGGGGGCGTGGCCACGAGTTCCGCGATTAGGCCATGTCCCCCACCCTCCCACAGGCCAGGCCTGACACACTGCAGCATGCAGATGGCCGTTCAGTGTGTACGAATGACCATCATCTGCAGATATCTCACTATAGTGTGTACCCACCTTAAGGGCTAACTACAGTGCAGGAGACTAAACAAAGCTAGATTACCCGATTATGCCTTTCCTCAAGCAGACCACTGCTATAGGCAAAGATTTATGGACCACTGGACACACAACAGATGCAGGTATCAGAATATCTCGATCTAGCAATAGTGTGTAGGAAGACCTGGAACAGACGGAAGATACACTGGAGTAGGTTACTGGTAGCACAACTAAGATACAGATTGTAAGAAACTTCGCCAGACAAGATATACAGGGGGAACGTGAATGGCATTCCAACTATCTTGCTAGCCAAGGTATTCAGTATTTTTGTACTAGACCTTTATCAATATAATTTCCCACAGACCCAGAATTTGAGTGCAATAGCAAAAAACATTATTTATTTTTAATGGTAAACAAATATATCAGGTAGACACTTAATGTTTTTATAGAACTGATATGAAGAGGGCAATGGCAGGACTGAGCTTAGGGCCTGATTCAGAGCCGGACACTATTTGCGGACGGTCGTTCAGAAAAAAGGGGTGGCTATTCAAATGAACCATTCGCTCTTTGCGGTCTGTTCACGCCTCTATGACTGAACGAGCGAACAAAACTTGGGGTCGTTTTTTGGATAACTACTCGCATCCTACGTCATGTCCGCTATTTATTAGATTAATCGAGTACATCGACCAGCGTATGAACTGCTCGCTATTCTTGTGGTTGGTTTTTCCTACCACAAATTTGCGAGCAGTTCTGACTATAAAATAACACAGTGACGTGGTCAGTGACGCTGCTGTATTAATTATGCACTCCCATAAAATGCCCGTTTTGACCTTTAAGCACGCCTGCGTTCTGATCTCCACTCCCCCTTTTCAAGCACCTTCCCCTGTTACCACCCACATACGCCTCATCCTGTCACTGAAAATAGCAGGCATTCGCTATATAGCGAACAAACGTTTTTCGGCCGCACTGACTGGTTCGCGCATGCGTATTACGATCCGCACGCATGTGCAGAAGTGCAAACATCGCTCGGAACGAGCGTACTGCCGCTGACGAGCGGCTCTGAATCGGGCCCTTAGTCCACACTTTTCATGGAGTTAAGGCCCTGGCGTACATAACTATTTTAATCACTTATCTCATAGGACATTCAGCCAAGAAATGAGTAGGACACTATTAAAGACACAAATTCATTTATCTGCAGTGTTACCGGTTTTGAGCGGGTCAAAGGGTCTTGTACACTATCTACATGCATGAGTTTTGAATCAGAAGTTTCCACACCAAAGGCAGAGAAACTTGGCTCACTTGGGTAAGTGTAGGAGGAATCCGGGAACTGTGAATTACAGTTTTCGGTTAAACTAGAGCAGAGGTTCTCAAACTCTGTCCTCAGGACCCCACACAGGTCATGTTTTCCAGGTCACCTAGCAGGTGCATGGGTGCATTCATTACTCATTTGATTATGTGAGGAGACCTCCTGAGGACAGAGTTTGAGTACCTGTGAAATAGAGTCTATGGCTATATACAGGTGTCAGGTCCATTACCTGTACCTAGCCTTAGATGGGTCTACATGGGTCTATACAAGCCAGCATTTCCTTGCTTTGATCTGCTGCTCTCCTTTATTGATATTTCTGGACACAGACAATGTAACACTTTCTAAACTAATGCGTGCTTACCTCTACATTGGACATCCAAGACAAGCTCAAACATCAGGCATTTGGGATCTGGTACAGATTGGGCACAGGGCCCAATTCAAGGACGGTCGCTATTGCAATTTTCTTGCAGTTCGAGCGATTGTTTGCCATTGCACATGCACTGCAATCGCATTGAGATTCCACACAGAGGAATCCATCACCAAGTGAGTGACAGACTGCCAGCGTTTGGTAAGTGGCATATGCAGCTCTGCATGTCAGAACAGCTCCCTTGGCTGTGGCATGTCAGATGCAAGGATAAGACGGCCGCCAATGTACTTCGATGTTACCAATGTTAACGTAGGTATGCGTAGTCGCGCGCAGGTGAGAAGGCAGCAGTGGACGTCTTAATGCTCAGGTGATCTTTGCTGACATTAGTTGCGATCGCATTAGTGTCCGTCTCTGAATCAGGCCCACTGTCTTTTGTATAAGAGCCCCAATAGACATCTCCAACAAACTGTGTTAACAGCTCCAGCATTATCTATTGTGTAGGCTGGAACAGTCACCTTCTGAATGCACAGAGGACAGACACTTACACCAGATATTCACCTGTAATTACTAGAACAGTGAGATACTTGTGGAAATACATCTCTATAGAGAAACACTATGTAAGAAACAGACAGACGATACAAATAAAGGACCTGATTCAGCTTAGGGAATAGAGTAAGATATAACAAGTAACTGTGCATCTTGGTGAAACCATGCTGCACTGCAGGTGGGGCAGATTTAAAATGTGCAGAGAGGGGCGTGTCCAAACGGATATCTAAATTGCAGTGTAAAAATAAAGCTGTTCAGCATTTGTGGGCTACATGCAAAAGCAGCCAGTATTTACCCTACATGCAAAATAAATAAAAATGTTTAACCCCTTATGGTGCATACACACGGTCAGATATGTCAGATGAACGATTTTACCAACGATTTGAATGATCGAACGATTTTAGACAGTTTTAAAATGAATGGAATCGTCCAAATCTGACTGCAAACACATCATATGTCAGATATAGTTATTTGACAAACGGGAATGCGCATCGTTCATCATTGCAGTCATACATGTCAGATTTTCTTTCAGATATGAACAATTTAATGATTTTTATAATCATTATCTTTCAGATCTGACAGAAAATCTGACCATGTGTATGCACCATTACATTGCAACATGGTTTGTCCAGGTTCACAGTTACTTGCTATATTCTATTCTCACTATTCCCAAAGCTGAATCAGGCCCACAGTGCAAACTCATCAGCAGTGATTCGGTATAGGCACCAATATATCTGTTTCAATAAGCAGAAAGATACATCTTTACAATATTGTGATTGCTGCAATTTGCGTGGTTAAACAAAGAGAGGAATTTCCTATTGTGTAGTGAAGCAGATTAGGATATAATACGAATAGGTTTATTTCCTACGTTTTTATATAAGAAAAGGCTGTTGCAGCAGTTGTAAACCAACAGCCTTTTCTCTGCACTGAGTGCCACCACCAGCTTTTGTACAGTAAGTTTCATTGACCTCCCTGTGGGACAGACAGCATTGGAGAGCACCTGTACTACTGGAATTTCTTCTACAAAGATGAGTGCTGCCTGCTACAGTCATTGTACAGTATATATGGAGGTTCATGCTGAACAGTCATGATAAAGGTCCTACTATGGGCAGTGGCAAACGCAGGATTGTAAAAGGGGGGTTTCCAAATTCTTGGTTACCGAAAAAACATCTAGCCACAAATATACAGATGCCCCCAGTAGTGCCCCTTATACAGTGCCCCCAGTAGTGGTCCCCTATGCAGTGCCCCCCCGTAGTGCACCTAGTAGTGCTCCATATACAGAGCGCCCCTATGTAGTGCCCACAGTAGTGGTCTCCCTATTCAGTACCCTCAGTAGTGCCCCTTATACAGTGCCCCAGTAGTGGTCCCTCCTATTCAGTGCCCTCAGTAGTGCCCCTTATACAGTGCCCCAGTAGTGGTCCCTCCTATGCAGTGCTCCTAGTAGTGCCCCTTATACAGTGCCCCCTGTGTAGCGCCAGCAGTAGTGGTCCCCCATTGCCGTGCAGTCAGTAGTGCCCCCCCCTATGCAGTGCCCCAGTAGTGGTCCCCTATGGAGTGCCCCTTATAGAATGCCCCCAGTAGTAGTCCCTAATACTGACACTTTTATAATAAATTGCTCTACAGTGTATTGCTGCTACATACTCCTACAGGTCCTGATGCTTTTCCTGCTCCCCCCTTAGCCTACATACATACACTAACAGGCACACTCATACACGCAGACACACGCACCGCAGCCAGCGCTTACCTAAAACCACCTCCGCCCGCTCTCCCCTCCCCTTCATCTACGGCATGTGGCTCCAGGACTCGAAAGCGCTGGCAGCTGTTGAATACAGTGTCACCCGGCGGCAGGCGTGCTCATCCACGCTCTCACATGCCGGGAACTGACTGGGAGGGACTTGCACGTTAAACTCCCCCTACAGCCAGGCAGTATAACAGGGACTCTTGTAGAAAAAAATAAAAAAAATTGTTCAGCTGCTCGGGCCGGCAGCGAATGGAGCAACAGGCAGGGGGGGTTTCTAGGTTCTCGGACACCCCCCTGCGTGCGCGTGTGTATGGACCTAAAAGTCATCCAATCTTCTGTACCATGCTATAAGTAAATAAAGAACCACTTTGCTTATTGTTATGAAGCCCTAGGGAGGGTATCCAGTCTATAGATCTACAGTAAAAAGGTAGACAATGTCTTGATAAACACCAGATGTTAGACAGGCAATAGGTAGACAGGGACAAAAGGTCGACACGTAAGAAGGTCGACATGTACAAATGGCGACCTTATGTGTGGACATGCAAATGGTCGACACGTGATTTTTTTGAATTTTTTTAGGGTTAGGTTTAGGGTTAAGCACTTACCGGAGGGTTAGGCACTAGAAGGGATGGTTAGGGTCAGGCACCTACCCCAACGGTTAGGCTTAGGCACCAAGGGGAGGGTTAGGGTGAAGTTTAGGGTTAGAAAAATCAACAAACATGTGTTGACTATTTTCACGTCGACCATTTGTATGCGTCGACCTTCTTACATGTCTACCTTTAGCGTGTCGACTTATTGTCCCTGTTGACCTATTGCCTGTCTAACATCTGATGTCTATCTAGACATTGTCTACCTTTTTACTGTAGATCTATCAATCCATTACCCTGGGGAGTGTGCTTTTTTTCTATGGAATACAAATAGTAACAACTATGGCAGTTGGTTATGGAGTATGGGCCTGATTCAGAGCCGCTCGTAAGCGGCCGCTCGTTCGCTCCGAGCGATGTTTGCCCAACTGCGCATGCGTACGGATCGTTATACGCATGCGCGAAGACCAGTCAGTGCGGCCGAAATTCATGTGCTCGCAAAATAGCGAATGCCTGATAATTTGAGTGACAGAAAGAGGCGTATGTGGGTGGTAACAGGGGAAGGTGCTTGAAAACGGGGAGTGGAGATCCGATCGCAGGCGTGCTTAAAGGTCAAAACGGGCTTTTTATGGGTGTGCATAATTAAAACAGCAGCGTCATTGTGCACGTCACTGGGTTATTTTATAGCCAGAACTGCTCGCAAAATTGTGGTAGCAAAAACCAACCACAAGAATAGCGAGCAGCTCATACCCTGGTCGATGTACTCGATTAATCTAATAAATAGCGGACATGACGTAGAATGCGAGCGGCCAGGGGCGTAGTTTTTCAAAAAACGACCGCAAGTTTTGTTCGCTCGTTCAGACCTAGAGGCGTGAACAGACCGCAAAGAGCGAACGGTTAATTTGAATAGCCACCACTTTTTTTTGAACGAACGACCGCAAATAGCGACCGGCTCTGAATCAGGCCCTATGTGCGCACACATTCTCTAAGTCAGGTTCCTTGCAAGTTTGGGGCTGCATTTCAGCACATGGAGTTGGGGGTTTGGTCAGAATTAATGGTGTCATCAATGCTGAGAAATACAGGCAGGTACTTATCCATCATGCAATACCATCAAGGAGGTGTCTGATTGGCTCCAAATGTATTCAGCAGCAGGACAACGACCCCAAACACACAGCCATTGTCATTAAGAACTATCTTCAGCATAAAGAAGAACAAGGAGTCCTGGAAGTGATGATATGGCCCCCACAGAGCCCTGATCTCAACATCATCGAGTCTGTCTGGGATTACATGAAGAGACAGAAGGATTTGCGCAAGCCTACATATACAGAATATCTATGGTTAGTTCTCCAAGATGGTTGGAACAACCTCCCTACCGAGTTCCTTCAAAAACTGTATGCAAGTGTGCCTAGAAGAATTGATGCGGTTTTGAAGGCAATGGGTGGTCACATCAAATATTGATGTGATTTAGATTTCTCTTCGCATTTTGTTGATAAAAATAAACTATTAACACTTCTATTTTTTAAAGCAGTGGTTCTCAAACTCGGTCCTCAGGACCCCACACAGGTTACGTTTTCCAGGTCACTCAGCAGGTGCACAGGTGTATTCATTACTCACTGACACATTTTAAAAGGTCAACAGGTGGTTATAATTATTTCACTTTGATTCTGTGAAGAGACCTGGAAAACATGCACTGTGTGGGGATCCTGAGGACAGAGTTTGAGAACCTGTGTTTTAAAGCATTCTTACTTTGCAGCATTTCCACAGTACTGTCTATACACACACTATATATAAATGCACTCACTATTTTTTGTGGAAAAAAAAGCAACAAAGAGCCAGCACTCACGTTTAGTAGATTTATAGTGAAGGTCACATGACAAATACAGCGTCCAATAGTCAGCAGCAGCCCGTCCGGCGACCGTTTTCAACCAAATCCTAATTGGGTTTCATCAGGGGCTAGCTATGAGTGCTGGCTCTTTGTTGCTTTTTATTTTGTATGAACCAAGTACCGCATCTTTAAAGAACTTTTTCAGGAGTGCTGTCTGGTCTTAAAAAAAAATAATAAATAAATAATAATAAAAAAATATATATATATATATATATATATCCACAACTTAAAGTTAAGTTCTGTATTAGGCAGGAAACAACAGAACAATACAGAAACTGCCCCCTTACAATGATTAACATGATTTATTCCTGATAGTGATGCTTGGAGGGGGAAGGGGTTTCAGTCCATTTTACAAAACTACAATGGGGGAAGGGATGCTAGTTGGTTGAGCATTATATGCAAAGTTGTCCTACTGTGGAAATGGGAATCTGCAATATATTTTCCATGCTATACGGAACTTTCTTTTGGGGCATATTTACCAAACTGAAAACAGCTGTATCTGCTGGATGTACTAAGCAGGGACAGCAGCAGATATATCAGATATCTGCTGCAGTCTCTCCAATTTCATTTGCAAATGAAGACCCCATTGGTTTTTATGGGGGATGATAAAATGTTAAATTTACCAAGCTCCAGAATGCGAAGCATCTTCAGATGACGATAGACTAGCCCAAAGGCCACTATGGGCTAACAATAATCTGTACTGCGGCTGTGTATGAGCAGTACACTCGTCAGTACCCGGAAACAAAGTGGTAGTGGAAGCTATCCCCTTGTCTCATACTATTTCCCAGAACAGGGATCTAGAATAGTAAAAGCAAGCTAGAATGTACATTTCTGCAATGCGATTAAAAGCAATATTTTCACACCATAACCAAATTTAAAATGAGGATTGTGGTAAATATGCCCCTTGTGCAATAAAAAAAAAATATATGGTGGATGGTCGGCAGATGTTACCTTTTTCAATGCAACTAGAATGTACAGCATGGTGGATTCGTCCTTATAACTTACTGTATAGTGTGTAAAGTAACATAACACATTTCTACATCAAGGGGTACAGTTAATAAAGTGCGAGTTTTTAGAAGTAGAGTTGTTGCCCATAGCAACCAGATTCTACTTTTCATTTATCTAGCACCATCTAGAAGATAATAGTTAGGGCCAAATGTAATAGGGTGAGAGTTTAGAAAATGTGAGTTTAGCAGTAATCTCTCACACTGGTCGAGTTTTATCTTCAAAATGGGAAAACACCTGGATGAGAGTTTTTGAGCAATAAAACATGAGTTTGCATGTTCTCGGATTCTATTACGTTGGCCAAGTTTAAAAAGTGGGAGCGTTTACTGCTAAACTCTCACCTTATCTAAACTCTCACCCTATTACATTTGGCTCTTAGAATCTGATTGGTTGTAGGGATGGATGGTCAATGTTTGCTTTGCGATTTTCGTGTTTTTACCATTTGATGGCAGCATTCCATACCTCCCAACTTTTGAAGACAGGGATGCGGGACCCTGGGCGCGCATCCGAAAAGCGGGGGCGTGGCTTCCCAAGAAGGAGCGGGACATATAAGAAATGGGGCGGAGCCATGCAGCTACCCCCGTTTATGTCACTATAGGGGGCGTGCCCAGCACCAGCCCCCCAGGCTCTCCCTACACTAGTGAACAGGTGCTGTGCGCATCGCACAGCATCTGTTCACCTTCTGCACAGCGGGTGTTCTCTCTCCAACTCCCCCCCCCACCGCGGGACACTGTGGCCCGCGAGAGGGACAGCGGAACAGTCCCATAAAAACGAGACTGTCCCGCTAAATGCGGGACAGTTGGGAGGTATGCCATTCTGATGTTTGCCGCCATCGAATGGTAATCATTCGATGGTGTTCAGATGGTGGCTTCTTTTCTTTAAATCCTAAAAGCTATGCCTCCCCTGGCTGCTGTGTCTCTGCATCTGAAAATATCAATGGTTCATGCTGCTGGGTTCGTTGGAGGCTGTCTCACTGCCTCAGATGTGACCCATAGTCCTCCAGTGTGCAGCCCTGGCCCTATAGCAGCAGTAGTCACTCACAGACACACTCAGACAGTGAGCAGGTCCTGGACTCCCAAGGTCAGCACAGCTGTGAGTAACACAGCAGTAGCAGTAAAGGTGCCCACACACATAGCGATATTTTACACAATCTGGCTGATTCCGACACATTGGAACGACAGATCGTGTAAAATATGGCCAAATCGTGAGGAAATCGTGAGTCCCCACTCACGATCACGATGCGATGCGCATCCCCGCTGGTCGCACATCGCATCTTCAGATCTGCCGTGCAGTAGGGCAGATCTGACAATCTAGGACGCGATGCACTGTAAAGAGTCTGACTGCAGGAGAGATCGTTTGAAGATTGGACACCAAATCGTGTGCAGATCGTGTGGAGATCATGTGCAGAGCTGCCGGGGAGAGTTTCAAGGGAAATCATACACAAATCGTACACATCGGCTGATCGTGGGCAGATCGGTATGTGTGTGGCCACCTTAAGTGTTTCTATCTTCTCCTCGTCCTAAGCTCTGCCAGGCTCAGCTTTTTGTTTGTTACTGCTCTGGCTCCAAGCCCCGCCCCTTGACTATTCATATAAATAGTTTTAACCATCGAATACTTTTAATGCAATTGTTAGTTACCATCTCATCGAAAGATTCAATGGTGGAAGCACTGCCATAATTTGATGGTGGGCTTCCGATGTCCTTCCCTAATTGGTTGCTACAGGCAACAACTCCACTTCTAAAAACCCACACTTTAGTAAATATACCCTCAAGAGTATACCTCACAACTTTGTAAAATACAACTTTGGGACCTTTGCGCATCGCCAAAGGCGAATACCTGGAAAAAAAGATGTGTGGCCTCATGGGAAACGCCTTACCCACGAGTTACACCCCTCATTTCACTCAGAGGGGCATGCCCAGCTCCCCAAGAGCTGCTGGGCATGCCGCCAGTCCCTCTTTCCACTGAATAGATGCCGTACACATGGCAACTATAGTATGGCATCAGAGCAGCAGCTGAGAGGGGGCCATCCAACACCCCTCCCACCACAGAACTCCAAACCACGGGTGGGATACAGTGCTTGAAATGCAGGACTGTCCTGCCAAACGCAGGATTTTTAAGTGTGGAATATATATATATATATATATATATATATATTTTCACACACACACACACATATACATAGCATACGTATACACATAGAAGACGGTACTTACACAAACCAAGGAATGAGGAGGGGGAGGCTCACCGGCATGGTTAGAGTCCCATAACAGATGGCATCTGAGTGGAGCTACTGCTGCTGGGCATGCGCAGCAACTCCCAAACCACCCTGTGGTAGGTAAGAATCATGCTTTACAGCAGTGGTTCTCAAACTCGGTTCTCAGGACCCCACACAGGTCACGTTTTCCAGGTCACCTGGCAGATGCAGTTATATTCGTTACTCATTGACACATTTTACAGATTCACAGTTGGAGCTAATTAACTTGTGATTCTGTGAGGAGACGTGGAAAACATGCACTGTTTGGGGTCCTGAGGACAGAGATTGAGAACCTATGCTTTACAGCACAGTTTCTCAAACTCGGTCCTCAGAACCCCAAACAGTGCATGTTTTCCGTCTCTTCACAGAATCAAAAGTGAAATAATTATAACCACCTGTGGATTTCTTAAAATGTATCAGTGAATGCCCCCATACATCAGAGATTGATTGCAGCAATCGATTGAATAAGGGAAATAATTTTATACACAATCGATGTAAATTGCACGATTGCTGCAATCAATCTCTGATGTATGGGGGCCTTGAGTAATGAATACACCTGTGCACCTGCTGGGTGACCTGGAAAACGTGACCTGTGTGGGGTCCTGAGGACAGAGTTTGAGAACCACTGCTTTACAGCAATGTAAAACTGTGCATGTTTCCCATTTCTATTAACAGTCAACATTTCAATAGTCTGATAAAAAAAAACAACCAGGGGCAGAGACGACACTGCTGACAACCAATGTCGCGAGTTATCAGTGTAAAATTGATGCTTACAAAAACCTTGTGGCACTTTATAAATAAAATATGATAATAATATTATACAGAAGGCAAAACCAAATTATTAACAAGAACTGACTAAAATACAATCTTACATGTTCAGACCTTGGCAATGTCCTCCATTTAAAACATGGGCAATAGCCCCAGTCCATCCTGTGCGTGATTGGAGCAGTGAGGCCATGTAGTGGCAGAGGCAGCGTCAGTGTGCATGGGCACTGTACATCCTGCAGCGATTGCTATACACAGCACTGACTCGCATTGGCTGCTCCCCACTAAGCCGCAGCCTGTCGGCAGCAGCATCAGAAGGGGCTGAAAAGCAGATTACAGCCGCCGTGCAGCAGCAGCCCCTTTAAGGAACACAATGACCTGTGTGTGGGAGGAGGGGCCGTATCCTGAGAATCAGGTGCATGTCTGAGGGGATGATGTCATCCTTCTAACGAGACCTGCCCAGGAGGGAAGAGACGGCACAGACGGATGCAGAACGAGAGATTTCCCTAATTGCAACACTCCAGATGGGGGGATTAGACGGAGCCGTTCCGGACTGCGTGCAGTGAGTATCCCAGATCGCTGTATTCCTGCTGCCTCAGCCCGGGCTCTGCAGTGCACAACCGTGCTCTGCAGCCTGAAGGTGACACAGTGTTGTTTATATAACTTACGAACTGCAGGCCAGGGACTGATTACACCGAGCACAACCCAGATCTGTGCTGCTGCTGCTCACCCAAGCTCTGCCACCCGGGCCTAAACTGCGCTGCAACACACTGACCTGCTTCTGCTCTGCAGCCGTCGTTCGTTCGTTTATTTATTTTTATTATCAGCATCTTATGCGCAGCAGATCTCTTGCAGTAAGATGTCCACTGAATTTTCGTGTTGATCTGGTCCCAAGTTAATCATTGCACACCATATAGATCTTGTTTCTAGGCAGTGTGGAGATTTTCCTCCAGTGTAAACAACAGTATGTAGATTTGCTGTACATTTACTTCATGACATGTCTTCTGGGTATAAATGGCAGTGTAGAAAATGGGTTAGACCTATATGTTAGGCCCATCATGTCTTGTAATCAAACAAGTCAGTGGATGCAGCAAGGATGCATATTATAAATGCATGTGGAGACCTATGAGAGAACACATTCATTGGGGGAATTCAATTGGACGAACATTGCACCCGCTGGCATTGCAAGTTTTACCTCTCATCCCATGAAGGTGCAACGGAAAACTTGCGATTTTGGATATTTACGGTATTACGAACATGTATGCCGCAGCAGCACATAATTTTTAATTGAATTCCCCCCATTGAAGTAAATGTGCAGTGTTGCTAAAAAACAAATTTGTTGGTGTATAGATATTTTCTTCAAGTAAATAGTTTGCAGTTCATTATTTTTGCCTCCTAAAATACAAGGATTGCCTTCTATACTGTACAGGCAACCGCAATTTAATAATCGCAGCGGCCGGTTGTTTGGGTCCTGTAAAATTTCTAGTTAAAAAATTAAAAACAAAACAAAAAAAATGTAAACTACATGTACACTTATAATGCTGCTGAAAAATACATTTATAATCCTTAACATTTGACTTTATACCTCAGTATTTTGTGTATTGACACTAAACACACACAGGATTTCTTACATAAAGTTATATTCACTTGCTGTTAAAAATAAATGTCTTTTTAATATGGGATTAAAGCTTGCATACTAGTTATAAGGACCTTTGTCTATGTAGTTTGAACAGAAAATGGAAATGAGAATAGGAATAATTTAACTTTTTTACAAATCACATGTGTGCTGTGCAAACTTTTTGTTACTTGCAAAAATGCAGCATAACCTTTGTCTGGTATATACAGGAAAAGTTATGGGCTTCATGTGGTGCTCCAAGCCTTTACTTACAGCACCCAGTTCCTTTGCGCTTTGCTGTCATATTTGTTTGTTATAGATTGTAGCACATGTTTAAAATTCCTACTAGTATGTTATTACAGAAAGGTGCCTCTTTCATTAATTAAGTGTATTCCTTTAACTTACTATTGAGGTTAAGGGGTCCATTCAATTAGCTTGCCCCACAAGTCCGTGGGAGTGAGGCTACATGCTGCACTTATGGAAGCTCTGGACTAGCTGATTTTTGTTTGCAGCTCCAATTGGGATGTGTACAAAAATCTGTGAGTCCAGGGCGAGATTGGGCTGCGAGGGGAGTTGAGGGCCGTTGCTGGTATTTCCACACGGTTGCACCACTCACAGCTAATTTAATCAACCCCTAAGAGTAATAAGGGCCTAATTTAGAGATGGTAGTAATGCTGATATTTACGCAGATCGAGCGATTGTTTGCCACAGCGAATGCGTGTAAGTTGCAGTGAGCGAGTGGTCTGTGATTGCAATCACACAGAGGATTCACTTGCAGAGTGAGTGGCAGGTAGTCAGAGTTTGGGAGTGGTAACAGGGGTGGTTAGAAAAACTCAGGCGTTTAAACGCCGTTTATTGAGCGTGCATAAATTAGACATTGCGATTCCCTTCACAGCATGAGAGATCTTTGCATGTCAGAAGAGCTGCAGTAGTTGCAGCTGGTAACACTTGACTTACATGCTGCGTGGCTGCTCGATCTGCGTCGTTGTTACCGATGTTTACGTTGTTGCACGTCGTCGGATAGATATGAGACGGCAGCAGTCGCCGTCCCTAAGCTCGGCTACGCTTTGGAAGGCATTAGCATATTTTAGCACCTTCGATCAGCGAGAGAATGCAGTTGCAATTGCATTAGCGTAAATCTTGAAATCCGGCCCTGAGTGGCTCTCTTGAATGTTAGAGGGCTGCCTACCGCGGCCCCCAAAGAGAATTAGATTGCCCATTTCTGTATTAGATTGTATTGTGGTTTTACATGCAAGCCGTTGTGTGTGTGTGTGTGTGGTGGAATGTATATCCATTCTTGATCAAACTCCGCATCAGGGTACTTCTCCACTGGCATTTGGAATATGCACTTTTAACAAATCTGACACTCAGAATCATTACTCCCAGTATTACCAGGCCCATCTGCATTTTTACTTGCATTGTTTCCATTCCTGTACGTTTGCCATGTTACAACGCTTTGTAAATCATGCTACTCCTATGATTATTAACCTTTTTAGTGCCTGGTAAAAACGCATGAAACGTCTATTGCAGTGGTTCCCAAACTTTTTCAGTTCAAGGCACCCTTACGGTCTCCTTCATTTTTTTCAAGGCAACCCTAATCCAAATTAATTACAGAACAGTACCTTTTTGACCCAAATAGTTGCAGACAGTAGCAGTGCCTCTCATAGCTATCTGTTTCCCCCACCCCCTCCCTACAGTTAGTATACAGACAGTGCCAGTGCCACTCATAGCTGTTCCCCCACCCCCTCCCTACAGTTAGTTTACAGACAGTGCCAGTGCCACTCATAGCTGTTCCCCCACCCCTCCCTATAGTTAGTATACAGACAGTGCCAGTGCCACTCATAGCTGTTCCCCCCCCCACCCCTCCCTATAGTTAGTATACAGACAGTGCCAGTGCCACTCATAACTGTTCCCCCCCCACCCCTCCCTATAGTTAGTATACAGACAGTGCCAGTGCCACTCATAGCTGTTCCCCCCCACCCCTCCCTATAGTTAGTATACAGACAGTTCCAGTGCCACTCATAGCTGTTCCCCCCCCCTCCCCTCCCTATAGTTAGTATACAGACAGTGCCAGTGCCACTCATAGCTGTTCCCCCACACCCCCCTCCCTATAGTTAGTATACAGACAGTGCCGCTCATAGCTGTTCCCCCTCACCCCCTCCCTATAGTTAGTATACAGACAGTGCCAGTGCCGCTCATAGCTGTTCCCCCCCCCCACACCCCCCTCCCTATAGTTAGTATACAGACAGTGCCAGTGCCGCTCATAACTGTCCCCCCCACCCCATAGATAATATACAGACAGTGTGTGCCACTCATAGCTTTTTACCCCCCTCCCTATAGTTTCCACAGGAGCTAACGTTACTTACCTTTACTACAGCTCTCCAGCGCCACAGCCGTTCCGCCAGCTCCTCAGATCCTCCAGCCGCAGCGTCAAAAAACAGGCAGCCCAGCCCACTGCCTGCTCCTGTGCAATCACATCTGACCGCCATCCTCCGCACCGCCCCGTCATGCCTCCGGCTCCAATAGTGATAAGAGCAGCTTCCCTCCGGCTGCGTCCCCCTCCTGTGACAGCACCTAACCCTTGCCCCTCCTCTGCTCCGGATCCAAACACGATGCAGATTATAGGGAAAAACTGACAGCAGCTTCCCTGCGGTCCGCGGCGGACTGTATGGGAACCACTGGTTTATTGATTTAAGTTGATATGCTCTTTTACAAGGGTTTAAACCATAAAAAGTATCTCAAATCTCAGTGGATATGTAGTCTAAAAGAGTAAACAGATAATTTATGGGTGGCTGTGTAGGGCACAAAATGGGAAAAATATGTCTGGTAGACATGCTTAACTAATACACCTCACTTCTTTAGGATATACAGTTGTGTCCCATTTTTTTATTGTTGCTTCAGTTGTGCAAATAGCCCCTCTCTGCATTCCAGGTCTTGTGCGACTTGACCTTGCCGAGCAACTTTTTGCTCAATATGTTTGTCTTATTTGCATTTTTGGATTAAAAATACATAGAAGCAACAAAACTGCATTGCTAGTGTACACTGATCAATGGCGTGTACTTCTGTGTTAAAAGGGCTCTTATGCTCCAGGTCCTGTTGTACTTCATCTGCGACTTTGTACGTCTATAAAACCAATAATTCTGTGGTTAAAGTCACAGCATAGTTTCCCCAGTACACTGTGAGTGGCTTTTCGCTGCGTCTGTGATGTGACTAAGATGAAAAATACTGTACACTACTCCTTTCGTAGCACCTCGGTAGTGCCATATGGTGAACAGAAACCCAGTAAGTGAGGACACAGCCGTAGTATTTTGGTTTAGTAACACACATGCTTTGATTTACTATGTGTGGAGTTTGTACGTTCTTCCCATGTTTGTGTATACCTTGGGTGGTCACGCTCCACAAATATCTAGTACAGAGGTTCTCAAACTCAGGGCCTGATTCAGAGCCGGACGCTATTTGCGCTCGCTCGTTCAGAAAAAGGGGCCGGTTATTTAAATTGAGCGCTCGCTCTTTGCGGTCTGTTGACGCCTCTATGTCTGAGCGAGCGAATTAAACATGCGGTCGCTATTTTGTAAAGACGCCCCCTGGCCGCTCGCATCATACGTTATCTCCGCTATTTATTAGATTAATCGAGTACATCGAAAGGCGTCTGAACTGCTCGCAGTGCTTGTGGTTGGATTTTCCTACCGCAATCATGCGAACAGTTCAGGCTAAGAGACAACCAAGTGACGTGGTCGATGACGCTGCTTTGTTAAATATGCACACCCTTAAAACGCCCGTTTGGACCGTTTGGCACGCCTGCGTTCGGATCTCCACTCCCCGTTTTCAAGCACCTTCCCCTGTTACCACCCACAAACGCCTCATCATGTCACTCAAATTGGCAGGCACTTGCAATTTTGCGAACACACGTTTTCCGACCGCACTGACTGGTTGGCGCATGCGCATTACGACCCATGCGCAGATGTGCGAACATCGCTCGGAGAGAACGAGCGGCTGCTTACGAGTGGCTCTGAATCAGTCCCTCAGTCCTCAGGACACCACACAGTTCACGTTTTCCATGTTACCTAGCAGGTGCGTTCATTGCTCACTGACACATTTTAAAAGTTCCACAGGTGGAGTTAATTTTTTTCTCTTGTGATTCTGTGAGGAGACATGGAAAACATGCACTGTTTGGGGTCCTGAGGACCGAGTTTGAGAACCTGTGATCTAGTAGGTTAATTGGCTGCTAGACCTTAGTGCAGTGGTGTCAGACTCAGGCCATCCAGCTGCTGTGGGACTACATATCCCAGTATGCCCTGCCACAGTTTTAGCATGCCCTAATAGCAAAACTCTGGCAGTGCATGTTGGGGTGTGTAGTTCCAGTGCAGCTGAAGGGCCCGAGTTTGACACCACTGCCCTAGTGGGTTAGTGAAATTAGACTGTGAGCGTCTGTGGAGTAGGGAGTGATGCGAATGACAAATATGTTTTGTCAGCACTAAATAATATGATGGTTCTATATAAATAAACAATAATGACATCATTATCTAAAAGTGGTTTCACTCACTCTCTAATCTAAAATAAGATGCAATTTATTTATTTATTATTTTTTTTTGCATAAATGCACATGATTCTTTTATCCTTAATGATCCACAAAAACATTTGGCTGTTTTGGCAGCATTGATACTTGGGTTTAGTTTAGCTTTCAACATTTATGTCAGTGTATGTCTGTGTGTCAGTGCTTATGTTGCAGCAGATGTCTTGTAGCTTAGTAAAGATATTGGGAATGAACATCATATTCATTTGCAAACATGGTGGACTTCAGTACAGTGTGAAATTGCTTTTTGGATATCTTTGTGGTTATATTAGTGTTATAAAACAATTACAGTTTTACAGCAGATGAGCGATGTAGTTTCCAGAACTGGGTTCCAATCATGAAAAGTTACCATATGTTAAATTTAGGTAAATCTGCCTTCCAGACTACACACACATGAATAGTATCCAGAAGACACAGACTAAGATTTTAAGGGGAAGGCAATACATGTCTGTAATGTAATACCTTAACTTGCCATAGGTTATTGATCTTTACAGGAAACTAATCTGCTTGCAGTTATTCATACAAGACTACATGTATTATACTGTAAGTTACCAGGTTATTGTTATGACAAGTACTGTAGCTATTCTGTGGGCGGAATTCAATTGATTACGCTGTCCGGATCTCCCGTCTAAAGTGACAGGAGATCGCGGGCCGCTATTCAATTGATGCCGTTTTTCGCGCTGATCGCGCCCATAGAGGTCAAATTTAGCCGCGTAAAGCAGCTAAACCCGACAAAGTGCTTGGCGCAACTGCGAAAAGTGATGTTTGGGCACCCAAACAGGTCACTTTTCGCACACTTCAGCTCTCATCCCCCTGGGGCTGCGAGTTGAAATGTAGCGCTGGCAGCTGATCGTGCCCGACAGGAGCAAGAATTGAATAGCTCCGTTGGGCGCGATAGGGGCTGGAATCAATTGAATTCCGCCCTCTGTGTTTTAAGAACTGCTAGATCAGTGATGGGTGACAGATAGCTCTCTAAAGCTGCATACACACACAACGATTTTGTTACCAACGATTTTCTGAACGTTTATTTGTCAGATTAAAGGTGCATACACACACAACGATTTTATGAACGATTATCGTTAACGATATAGTTTATCATTCAATCGTTGTAAAAATCGTTCACTTTCTGAGTGAAAACTATGAACGATTATCGTTCATGTGCGTTCACGTTTGTAGTTCAGTCAGAATGACCAACTGAACGATTTTCATTAAGGGAATATGCAAAAATCGTTCATTACACTTTAAAAAATCTGACAGAAAATCGTTCATAAAATCGTTGGTAACAAAACGTGCATGTATGCAGCTTATCTGATTTTTTGAAGTGTAATGACCGATTTTTTTTGAACTACAAACGATTTTTGCATATTAACTTGATGAAAATCGTTAAGTTGGCCAGTCTGACTGAACTACAAACGTGAACGCGCATGAACGATAATCGTTCATTGTTTTCACTCAGAAAGTGAACAATTTATTCAACGATTGAACGATAAATGATATCGTTAACGATAATCGTTCAAAAAATCGTGTGTGTATGCACCTTTAGCCTTCATCTGCGGCCCCTCGGCTCTACCTGCTGTATTGCAAGAATTGTATGTTATAGATTGTAGCACTTGTTTGATATCAGAATCGACTTTATTGGTCAAGTATACAGCCGTATACCAGGAATTTAGCTCCGGTTTACTACACGCCAAGAACTCACAATCCAGTCATAAAACATAAAAACAGTACATAAATAATAGACCGTAAAAGAAAAATATCCTATTCTTAATACACTACTGCAAGACTAAGCAGACCCTACCGTCAATTGTTCAACAGGCGAATGGCCTGAGGAAAAAATGTATTTTGATGTCTGGAAGTTTTTACAAGCCGTGCTTTATAGCGCTTGCCCGACGGAAGCAGTTGAAACGGAACAATCAGGATGGGAGTGATCTCTTACAAAATTAATTGCCCGCTTCCTTCCTGGACAAGTACAACTCATGAACTGGATGGAGACCTACCCCAATGATCCTTCCTTTATCATCCATCTGGGGGATGCCATTACTTCTGGGTTATGCGTATTGAGGTGTAGAGTCGGACACTAGCTTAATTGAAACTGGCTCCCACCCCATGTATAACCCTTCCCCTTTCACCCTAAGCTCAGTCTTGATTTTAGTGCCTTTGGAGTAAGGCACTGGCTTAAAGTTTTAGGTTTTATTTCTTTATTTTAATGTTTGTGATTTAGGGTGCTAAGTTTCTGGCAACAGGTAACAAGCACTAGAAGAGTGGGATTTAGTTAAGAGATTTGTGTGAATCCTGTTTCCCACTCTAAAGACAGCCCCTGAGAGAGTCACCAAACTACAAAGTCTCTGGGCCTGATTCAGACCCGCTCGCGAGTTGCCCAAGTGCGCATGCCGTCGTTATGGGTCTCGCACCAAAGGGGTCTCATCTCAAGGGTCAAGCCGTCATTATGGGTCACGCACCAAAGGGGTCTCGTCGCAAGCCCGATGGTCTTGACCATCGCGACCATCATTTTGGCCTGTCGCTATAGCTGTGGGAGGAGGCCGCTCCAAAAGGTAGGAGGGACGGCCCTGATTCAGAGCGAGCGCTCTGTCAGAGTGTCCGGCTCTGAATCAGGGCCTCTCTCCATACCAGACACACATGTGAGGCGGCCGCCGGCAAGAAGGTAAACTTTTACAGAATGAATAAAATACCTGGTTGCCGTTTCCGGCACACTGCTTGTGAGCAGATTGGCCAGGGTTGGTTAAGGTAGAGCCGGCATGTCTCGCACCTCCCCAGGGCTTCAGCAGCTGCTGAGCCAAACCAGACTATAACTGAAGAACATAACACCAACTCAATTATGTTAGAGTAAAAAAGAATCAGCAACTCTTCGGGGAGATCAAACTTTTTAAGCTGCTGCAGAAAGTATAATCTTTGCTGAGCTTTTTTGACAATGGCATCACTATTGGGCCCCCACTACAACATTGCCATCTATCATAAGTAGGGACACCGGAGCAGAACCCCTCCTAAAGTCCACAACCATCTCTACTGTTTTAAGTGGATTTAACTCGAGATTGTTCCTGCAGCACCACCGGATCAACTGATCCACCTCTTCTCTGTATCCAGACCCGTCCCCGTCCTTGATCAAACCATAACAGTGGTGTCATCTGCAAATTTCAGGAATTGCACGGATTGTTCACCAGCATAACAGTCATTAGTATACAGAGAGAAGAGCATGGGGGAAAGGACACACCCTTGCGGAGCCCCTGTACTGATCCTTCGTACACTTGAAGTGACCTCCTGTGCTTTCACATACTGCTTCCTATCTGTTGGGATATCTACAATCCATTCACAAGTAGATACTGGAACCCCCAAATGCAACAATTTGGAGTACAATATCCCTGGGACAGTCGTGTTGAACGCTGAACTGGGGTCGATGAACAGGACCCTCGCATATGTACCAGGCAGGTCAAGATGTTGTAGAACATGATGCAGCCCCATATTGACCACACCCTCCACTGACCTATTTACCCGATAGACAAATGGTAAGGAGTCCCAAGCGAGGACCTGCCGTCACTTTCAGATGGTTCAGCACTAGACGTTCAAACGTTTTCATGACCGCAGACGTCAAAGCGATTGGTCTGTAGTCATTTAATGATAGCAGATTTTGTACAGGAACAATTGTGGAACACTTAAAACAGGAAGGGACCACACACAATTCCAGAGATCTATTAAAGATCCTTGTGAAAAAAGGGGCCAGCTGCTCAATGCAAGACTTCAGGACATATGGGGATACACTATCCGGACCGGGTGCCTTCCTGGGCTTTAACCGTCCGAATAGCTCAGCCACCTCCGTCTGACCTACCTGCAATCTAAAAGAACAAGAAGAACAACTCCTAGTCTCAGGTAGGGTAGGTATAGAGGAATGCGTAATAAAATTGTGGGCGCCCACTCCCCACCCCAATGGAGCTGTTTTGGGGTACTATGAGAGATCTTGCATTAGAAGCATGATGCATGCGTATTACAGATCCTGCGCATGCGCCTATCTTCTGACATGTCACAACTAATAGCTATCTATTTGATGAAATGTATTGGTTTAACTCATTACTGAGATTTGTAGGGTAGTGTGCCATCCCTTTTTAAAGGTTAATGGGAGAGTATGGCAAGTTAACTATCACTGTGCTAGACAGGTCACAATAGCTTGTGCAGGGTAATTAATCACTTGCATGTGTTAAGCTGGGTACACACTGACTGATACATCACCCATTCAATGGAATGGGCAATATATCTGTAGTGTGTTGGCGGATGTGCACACCTGAAATTTAACTCATTTCTTGCTTTAGATCAGGGATGGGGAACCTCAGGCCCAGGGGCCATATAAGGCCCCCAGAATCATTTGGTCTGGTCCTCTGAGCTTTTTTCTGCTAGCATCATCTGGCTAGCAGGGGGCCTAGAATGGCACCATGCAGCTAGAATTTATGCAGCAGTGCTGCCTGGAGTGTCCTTAAGACGCTTCAGACGGTCACAACGGATGCTCCGTGCATTGATGTAATCACCGGCGATTGTGGCCCGGCTCCTGTTGTATGTTACACAGAGAGGGAGTGGCCTGCACAGGGCCCTCAAATAATGTTATATATCAAAATGACCCTCGGCAGAAAAAAGGTTCCCCACCCCTGCCTTAGATAAATGTTATTCTGAAGGTGTCCATGACTTTCCATCACAACACTAGTCCTCCTTAATTTGCATCCTTGATATGTTAGCCACTATTATGAACACCTTTACAAATCAGGTACAGATGTGGACAAATTTGTGGTACCCATGCAGCTTATTGAAGCAATGCTTCATTCCTCTTGAAAACTGATGAAAGTAAAAGCTTTTGTCTCATGTATACCTGCCTTTGGTATGTTATAAATTAAAGCAAAGAAACTGTGAAAAGAGAGAGATTGGGTCTTAGTCCAATATGCTAATGCAGCAGCAGGCGCCCTGAGGTAAAACAACATCTCCTGCTGCCATCACAGATCTGAGTGCTGCATCCTAAGATGCAGCATGGAATCCTCTGCGAGATGGCCCTCGCAGTTCCATTGCTGAGGCCACGAAGTCTGCATCAGAAAACACTGACCCTGGCCTCAGCACTCCTAGCAAACGGGACGGCACCCCAGTTTTCGGGATCACCGGATAGCCGCGCCCCCAAAGGAGCTGCGGCTTTGGGGAACTTTGGCATACGCCTATCTTCTAACATCGTAGTATGTAAACCATTGTGTCTGAGTACTACTCAGAATCGGGCCCATTATTGCTTTTTCTCCAAAAATATTATAAAATGGCCTGGACAGATCTGTTGGTAACACTTGTAAAAGATAATAAATAATTGTATTATAGTGATGTTTCCAAATAATAACTTTCTTGAATTAGCATCACATGTCTTCAATCCTCTAATCAGTCATTCAACCTATTTAAATGGAGAAGAGTAGTCACTCTGCTGCCTGGTATCATCGTATGCAACAGACTAAATATGGACCAAAGAAAGCAAAGGAGAGAGTTGTCAACCATCTCCAAGCAGCTTGATGTTCCCATGACTACAGTTGCAAGTATTATTAAGAAGTTTAAAGTCCACAGGACTGTAGCCAACCTCCCTGGACACAGCAGCAAGAGGAACATCAACCCCAGATTAAACAGAGGGGTAGGGAGAATGGTAGAAAAAGAGTCAAGGAAAACTTCCAAGGAGATACCAGCTGAACACCAATGTCAAAGTACGTCTGTGCCGGATCGTACCATCCAACACTTTTTGAGCATGGACGAAGATTCCCAGGGACGCAACTTTTGAAAAAACAACATAAAAAAGCCAGTCTGGAATTTGCTAAAATGTATATTGCCAAGCCACTATGCTTATGTGAGAATGTCCTTTTGGACAGTTGAGTCAAAACTCGAGCATCATCTCTATGGGGGGGAATTGAGTTCTCTTTGTGGGGATGTTGCTCCCGGGGTAATTGCCCATAGCTATTCAATTGATTGCCTTATGCCTGGTACTTAAAAGTTGGGAGATGCAGTTTAGAGCGACTCATACCCCAGGCTTTGTCGCAGTAAACTGCATTTTCTGACTTAAGTGCCGGGCGCGATGCTGTTACCACACACGGTAACAATGGGACTCATCCTGAGGGACTAGTTAGCTTGGATTTCTGCACGTACATCAGGAGGGTGCGAGCAAAAAGCCGCTAGTCGTGGGTTTATAACCCGGGAGCTACCTCCCCGCGAAGAGAATTTATTTTCCGACTGCTTTCCACACAGGGTGCCTTCAATCTGTGCAGGGCACAATGAACTCTCAAGACCATGAAGACATTCTGAAAAGAAACCTACTGCTCAGTATCAGATAGCTCTGTCTCAATCAGGGGTCATGCGTCCTCCAACAGAACAACACACAGCTAAAAGCACCCAGGACTGTTCTGAAGTGGCCTTCTATGAGCCCTGATCTGATTCCTATATAACATCTATGGAAAGAGCTGAAACATGCAGTCTGGAGAAGGTACCCATCAAACCTGAGACAGCTGGAGCAGTTTGCTCAGGAAGAGTGGGCCAAACTACCTGTTAACAAACTCCTAATTCTCATTAAGAGCTATAGAAATCTCTTGATTGCCTCTGAAGGCTGTGCAACAAAATATCAGATTAATAGTCCCATAGTTTTTGTTGATGTCATTGTCATATGTTTTATTATTTAAAATATTATATTGAATCAAAAATCCAACGCAAAGTTTGATTTATATCAAATATGGAATAAACAATAATGGATGTCAATTACTTTACAATTTCAAAAACAAATGTGTTCTATTTTTTTTTTTTTTTTGTGCTTGTAAGTATCCCATAACCAGTTTGCACATTTGTATTAGAGGTTAGGTGCATTTTTAAAAAAATGTTCCTACTTTTCCATTCTTGAAGTTGAATATAATCCAGCATTGCACATGGAAAATTGATTGTTTTATGTGTGTTTGGTATGGTCTTTCCATCAAATGGTCCCTTTAAAAATCAGCTACATGCCATGTTAGGTTTTGCCAAACAAAATGGAAAAGATGAAGTAGTAACATAATAGCAAACACACTACGATATCTTATCACATATCACAAGACACCTAGAACATTTATTTCCTTTCCAGAATTGTAGAAATTTTATGACCTTGCATAAAGTTACAGTTTAAAATTTTAGACTACTTTGGTAGCAACAAAACTAAGAAACTGAGTGGTTTATTCAGCAATGATTTTTTTTTTTACATAAAAAATATGGAAACTATGATTTCTGTATTTCTTATGTAAATCCCTATTCAGCAATGGAATAATGGAGAAGATAACGCAATTATCTTCTCCATTCCCTGCTCGCAGAATACCACACTGTAGGGATCAGCCAGTGCTTTAACGCTTTTTGCTATTCAGCAAAGCAAAAAGTGTTAAATCACTAGATAAATATTTCCTTTATGTAACGCCATTTCAGAATGGCGTCTTATATGAAAATACTTCAATATACCGAAAACTGCAGGGACAGAGGGGAATTTCCCTATAAGTCCTTGCAGCATTTTGTAAGTCCGCCCAGTCTCCGTACCTGCTTTCCGGTGACCGCCGACAGATAAGTCCAACTAGAGCTTGTTGATTGACATGTGTATACAGGCTTTATACTAGCCTGTATACATGTATATTTATCAATTTGGACAGGCTGGAGATGTACTTACCCCATCAGCGGTCACTAGTATGCCCTTTCAGGTGTTCTGGGGCTGAAAAATTTGGGATTAAGGAAATCTGCAGTAATACATTATGAGAACAATTCAATTACCAGAGATGTGCTGTGGCACCCTACATCACCCCTACATTGAGCCTACGTACATTGTGAATGTTACCTGGCACCCCCATAGGGTCACTGTCTGTATATGTTATGGATTCCTAGGCTGTTCCGTGTAAACCCCTAGAATGCAGGCTAACGAGGTCTTCTACCACTAACAACCACCCGCTGTTCCCTTAGAACTGGAAGACGTTCACTGGTACGTGAGTGGCCGCCTGGACTTAATACTCGGGGTAGTAGAGGTTTACACTGGTTACTTTTGGAAACCAGAGAACAACAGGAGATACTGGGAGGAAAGTCAGCAGTACGACTAGGAAGCCAATGGTGCGGCTATGAGAGCCGATGATGCGGCTAAAGGCGACAATTTGAAGAGTCGAAGTGGTTTGGAAGCCAGTGATGCGGCTTTGGGAGCCGATGGTGTGGCTAAAGCTGGTAGTACAATTTTTGAAGAGTTAATGTAGTTGCTTGAAAGCCAGTGGTGCGGCTTTGAGAGACGATGGTGCGGCTTTGTACGCAGATGGTGCGGCTAAAGCCAGTAGTACAATTTTGAGAGTTGATACAGTGGCTTGGAAGCCAGTGTTGCGGCTTTGAGAGACGATGGTGCGGCCTTGTACACCGTTGGTGCGGCGAAAGCCGGTAGTACAATTTGAAGAGTTAATGTAGTGGCTTGGAAGCCAGTGATGCGGCTTTGAGAGCCGATGGTAGCTTGAAGGCTGACTGAGCAGCTAGAAAACCGGTGGAGCGGCTTGGAAGCCAGTAGAAGCCAGGAGGTTGACGGAACCGCTGGAAGCCGGGGAAACAGCAAGAGCAATGACCAGGAGAGATGAGAACGCTAACCATGCAGCAGAGCTGAGAAATCCACAAGGAACGCTGTAGTCGGCGATGTGGCAAAAGGCCAGTATGTACAAAAATGGGAAGGAACCAATCATGCCATGCTGTGTACATCATGTGACATCTTGCGGCGTCCAGATCGCCTAGCAACCGACTGAACTGGAACCAGACTGCCGGAAAGAGGTAAATTGCTAGAGGGAAGCAAGTTATGACCGCGACTTGTAACAGTATGGGAGATGTGTGTACTGCATATCTTCTGCACCTCACGCCAGGAATATGCGAAGTAAGATTGCATTTAATAGAATTGCTCCCTATAGTTGATCCTGTGACTGGCTGACCATATCAGCTGTACTCACATAAAGAAGATCAGTGGAATGTATTTAAACATATTTTAGCTTTCCACTTCTTTTCGATGGCAAGTTTTTGAGTAACATGTTAGCACCTTTTATTTTTGTATTTGGCTCCTATTGATGAGCACGGTTTAGGAGGTGCAGTCAGTGTAGCGTCGTTCGCTATGGAGATGGAAGTGTGATGTAACTTGCCTGTTAGTTCGGTTGTAATTAATAATTAATAACTTTTCCCAAACTGCAGCCTACATAATTTTTATTTAGCTTGCATGGCAGAATGAATAAATATTCGGTTTAGTTTTATACTGGGGACATCGGGATTTAAAATGTAGATTATTCCCAATGACACAAATGTAATCATAATCTATTTTTTTTTTTTTGTAAACAAAACTGAGCACCGTAGCTGTTAGTTTTGCAACTTCTGAGTATAACGGTGGGCTGTATGAAGAAAACATATATTTAGCATAAAAAAAGACAATGTAAGACCTTGTATTGCATATAGGCATTTAAATGTGTGTACCATGTTTCTGCCATAGTTCCTTGAATGCCTTTCCCAACATAATACTTTGTTGGTTTTATTGAGCAGAGTTCCAGAGAGGGAAACTCCTATGGCAAGGCCTGAAACTGAAATTCGAATGCTGATTGGAGGAATTTCGGCTCCACACACCCTGCACCCAGAGTTTACTTATCTGGTACCAGAAAGTAGGTCCCCCCCAACCTATGTGACGCCATCATCCCACTGACGCTTTGCTATCTTGTATGCATGTGTCATCTTCACAAATATAACTGGGAGGATGTCACCACGAAGGAGGGGTAACCCGCTTGCCAGCACCAGGTAAGATCTGGACGGGCCCGCTACTCACAGGTGCACGTGGGCCTCCTCAAGCATTAATATACCTCTTGGCTAGGTGATTCCATGGTGGCACATGAGCATTGCTCTTCTATTGTGTTGAGATGGAGGCTTATTTATGCTAGATTTAGCTTGTGAGCCCCTCTTTATAAATCTAGTTTTTGCCCTCCTCCTACTTTTAATGAACTTTCTTGACTGACTTGTGGAAATATTTGCATGGATTCACTAACTGATAACCTCAGTTCAACAACTGCTTACATAAGGGAGCGTTGTACTCATACCAACTGAAACCTTTGTGCAAGAGCTTAAACTTTATAGGGAGGGCAGATTATACAAAAATAGGGCCTGATTCAGCTGGGCATGCAATAATTAGCGCTTTATTGCAACTGCGGGTGTCATTGGGTGACGTGGGCTTTCACACATAGATACAACTCGTAGCTCGCAGTATAAGTATCCTAAGATGAGATCCATCTGTTTTCAGACTAATTTTTGCAGCAAGGATTGGGTTGGCGCAAATCTCCACTGATAGTGATGACTGCTACTTTCACCAGTGGAATGGATGGGATTGGTGTGGTTGACTGTCTAAATTAGACTTCCATATTATGGACCTAACAGTGTGGTAAACCTGTAGCAACAGTAATCACCAGTCTTAGTCTATACAGATACTTATTCCTTTAAAAATAGTAAAACAATTATAGTAGCGTGTTTCACTGCTTGGCAAGTAATTTATTTCCAAGTAATTGGATGTATACTAATGAAAAACCTAACCAGGTGCTGCAGGGAATCAGTATGTAATACCGCCGGCTGCATGGTTCTAATCCTGGCAGGGGTGAAGATCCCGATCGCTAGTTTAGGTAAGTACCCCTAACCCTATCCCCTACCCTAACCCTCCTTTAGGGGTGCCTAACCCTAACCTCTCCCCCTAGTGCCTAACCCTAACCCCCCCCCCTTCCCCACAGCCTAAACATGTCTCCCGGGGGTGGGGGTGCCTAACCATATGACCATAACCTCCCCCGGAGGTGCCTAACCCTAACCCCCCCTTCCCCTATCCCTGGCCTGGCCAACCTGTGGCTTTCCAGCTGTTGTGAAACTACAAGTCCCAGCATGCCCTGCCACAGTTTTAGCACTCCCTAATAGCAAAACTGTGGCATGGTATCTTGGGACTTGCAGTTTCACAACAGCTGGAGTGCCACAAGTTGGCCAGGCCTGCCCTATGCTAAACCTAACCCTCCCGCGGGGGTGCCTAACCCTAAAGCAGGCCACACACTAGACCGATATGCCAGCAATGGGGACATGGCAACAGCCTCTCCAGCTAAAGAGAAGTCTTTCAGGCTTTGCTGTGTCCCCGCCAGGTGAAAGCATCATGGGCATGGGCAGACTGGCCATCATGCATGCGCATGACACTACAGTCCATCACTGGCAGCGATAGGCTGCTGCCAGAAACAGAGGGGAGGATGCCTTCGAGGAGGGGTAAATAATGTTAAATACCAGCAGCATATTTGTTAGTATCCGTGCAATATTAAACTAAATATGTTGCTGCTTATAAGCATCGTTATAAAATGGGGCCCAAAGTTCCTTAGGCATCTGTTAATTTGTGCTATACAACGTGAGTACATCATCCCACTAGTTTGGGTGTTAACTCTGCTATTTGGGTAAACTAAAATACCTTTAAGCTTAAATTTCATTCAAAGAGATAAACTGCTGTGCTCCTGTGACATCCAGTACTGTACAGGCAATAATTTGCTAAACATCAAAGTGGACTGGGGGGGGATTGTGCTTTCTGTATGTATATTTTGCCATGCTGTACCAGAGTGTAGGTGTATAAAGGTCACTGTTTTTTATTGAATAGTAGAGGTGGGCTATGGCAAAATGTGCAGTGCGCTAATGCACAGATGTGTCAACACCTATCCTCGAATCGCCCTGTTTAGCGCAGAACGGACTTTGTGACTAAACTAATAAGTGAACGAAGATGCAGCATTAAGGAAAAAGTAGCAAAATTTAGTACAAAGTACTCAATCCAGGGTAAACGGTTAAAAGACAGGTCTGATATGAGGTCTGGTTTAGCTGCAACATTTGACAACTTCCTTGGCAAAAAACCCCAAAACCCTAATCCTAAGAACCTAGGGCCTGAGTCAGACCCGCTCGCAAGCGGGTCGATGGCCGGGCAGTGCGGCGTGCGCGAGCCCCGGAGCGAGCGAGAAATCACTTGCTCCGGGGCTTGCAGCAAAATGGGGCGGTTGTCAATGTTCATTGGAGGGGAGGGGGGATGGCTGGCCAAACGGAGGCATTACCGAAGGAACGCCTGCCGTTTGAGGGTGGCCCTATTGACATCACCAGTGATGTCAGTAGTGAGCTTTCGGCCCTATTAGAGCCGGAAGCTCACTGGGGTTTGCGGCAGACAAGACCCTACCACAAGTGTCTTGTCGCAAGGCCGATGTTTGCGACCATCACCTGGCTGCTCGCAAAAGCTGTGGGTGGTCACCCACAGCTTAGCGAGGGCCAGAAGGCCGGACCTAAAAATAAAAAAATTAAAAACGCCCTTTAGACCTGCGAGCGGGTTTGAATCAGGGCCCTAGTACGCTATGTGCCTGATTAAGACTTGTATGCTATGACACAGCCACTGTGTCTTTGTATGCAGCATCTGTGTGACAATATGCTAATGCCGCAGGAGGCGTCCTATCAATCATGCTGCAGCTTAGGAGGTTCTGCAACCGTCGTCGCACACACTGATCCACACATGTGCAGTACAGATCCTGCGCATGCGCCGATCGGGTACCATCGGAGTTGTATGTAGACCATGAGGTTTGCATGCAACACCGAATCAGGCCCAATATGTGTGCTAAAATGCCTAACTGATGAAAATCGCACCAAGCGTCTCGCTCCGTATGGCGCCAGAAGGATAAGTGTATGAAGACACATCTGTAACCTAACCTGAGTTATTGGTTATGACTACATTAGAGCTGCTGTGATTTCCTTCCCATTACAATCCGATAGGAACTGCATACAGTGTTTCATTCTCTGGTTTATAACACGTGTGCATTGTAAAGAGATCAATAATTGCTACATATAGAAATCGTAAGCAGTTCTCTGTGCGCGGAATGCAACTGCACATATAATACCAGGGTAGCTGATTTGCTATATAATGCTGCTAGAAAATAAAACATTCTCTTTCTTATACAATTTATTATTTACATTACATTTCTCATAGAACTATGTTGGGGGGCGGGAATTGAAATCCTGTATGAATTTTTAAGCTGCGATTCTAAATCATGCAGGCTTTACTGGTAGAGGGAGAAGCATCTTGGGCAGAGGCCTGCGTGCAGCGATCACATGATTACATGTCCTCTCCAATATTGCCGTTTGTTGACCCACTTACTGCAATGGAAAAGGCAGCGCTGTGTATTAACTTCAGCTGCCAGCGCGGGTGAAACAGCCTAGAGATATTAGTGCATTGTATGAGGCTGCCATATTCAGAAATGTAATGGTTAATATAAGGGGAAGGGAGATAGCCTGCTATTGGCTTACTATTTTAGGTAATAACTGTTATTGCTCTGTGTGATGCCCATAATGCTTTGAATAGAGATTCCCGTGGTGGATGCTGCACTGTAGTCTAGAGTAGAAGGAGGAGGGTGCAGCTGTATATTAGAAATATAATATGTGTGTGCCTGTTATCTCTATCTATGTACTTCAAATCAAAAAAGCACACCTCAACATAGTAATGTGAGCCATTTTTTTTTTATTCTTGTCAATGGCTGTTTTATTTTATATATCTATAAATAGCTATCTTTGTGTATCCTCTTTTATAGAAATAAATCATCCGTAAGATAGGTCGTGTTTTGCTGTGCCAGAGAATAAGAGGAACAGGTGTAACCGTGTCTACTCTTGTACTGGTGCCTGTGCAGAATAGATGGTTTGTGTTTCTGTCAGCTCCTGGTATATCAGCCTTATCATTAGCATAGCTGTCAGTTGCTTCAGCCTCAGGGACTGCAGTCCTGGGCCACAGTGCTCTGTGAAGCTGTCTTTATTTAGACATTTTCTCTCTAGCAGAATAATCTTTATGGCGAATTGGAAAGCAGCACTAACCAATCAGAGCCCAGAGATACAGGAATGGTTGTAAGTTGTCATGAAAACAAAGAATTTGCTTGAGCCTTGATATGCTAATTCTGCTCTTTGTATTTATTTGGCTGAATGACACATTGCTGGCCCTGAAGAACTTTATTTGTATTGATCCATGATGCAGTTTGTGTGTATATGTACATATCTCCCATATCAAACAGGATTTTGTAATGTCATGACAATCTGCTCCAACAATAATGAACGTGTTCTGGTTTACCCACTCGATTATGGTCATGGTTATTGATTTAAGTTCTGTTTCAGTTGACAAAATCAATAAAGCAGTCTGATGTACAGAGCCTGTGATTCATTTGGCAAACTGTCATAGTACTTAAATAGAATTCCTCCCAGTCTGTTGATCTGTTTGTGTGCACACAGTGCTTTCTAATGATGTGCTTTTGTTTTCACAAATGTGTAGTGCAGTGGTTCTCAAACTCTGTCCTCAAGGCACCCTAATGCTGGGGACACACTGGGCGATATATCGGCCATTCAGTTGAACGGCCGATATATCATGGGTGCGTCGGCTAGTGTGTACAGATGATATGTCTCTGAATGACGTCGTTTTCAGTCATATCGTGTTGGCTGTGTAGCACAGCCGATGGCCGATATATCTGCTCATAGTGCTGTGTGTACGACACTTGCTGCAGAGACCGCGGAGAGGGGGGACGCAACGCGACCTCCAGCCAGCTGGACCCGCGGCCAGATGGCAGATGATGGTTGTTCAGTGTGTATGAAAAAACATCATCTGGAGATATATCTGCAGATCAGACGAGATATATCTTTTAGGTGTGTACCCCCTTAAGAGTCCACGTTTTCAGGCTATCCATACTTAAACACAGGTGGCCTAATAGTATATCCAGGGACCGTTGTAGGGGCGGGCTAACAGAGCCATCGCCCGGAGCGCCTTCCCCTGGAGGGCACCACTGAGTCCCCATTTAATTTTTTTTAAATCACAGTAGCGGCGTCAGCAGGTCCTAGCTGTACTCCCGGGCCCACCGACCTCTGACCCAGCTCTAGCTGCTCCCTCCCCTCCTCCCTGACAGGAACAGTATGCTCACTGCACTGACTATGGCTGGGTTCCCCTGTGCTTGCGCTGCTACACTGCAATAAATCAGGCACGGAGGGCCGGGATTACATTACCCGGCACAAAAAAGTTTTGTTTGTTTTTTCTACCCTGCTCTCAGTATGTAAGTTATGTGCACTGCAGTGAGGGGAGATTAGGTAAATTCATGCTGTGGTATTGGGAGAAGGAAAGGAATGGGAAAACAAAGGTGAACGGAAGCCATGTGTGGGATGTGGATGGGGGAAGGGGAGCCATGTGTGGGATGTGGATGGGGGAAGGGGAGCCATGTGTGGGATGTGGATAGGGGAAGGGGAGCCATGTGTGGGATGTGGATGGGGGAAAGGGAGCCATGTGTGGGATGTGGAAGGGGGAAGGGGAGCCATGTGTGGGATGTGGATAGGGAAAGGGGAGCCATGTGTGGGATGTGGATAGGGAAAGGGGAGCCATGTGTGGGATGTGGATAGGGGAAGGGGAGCCATGTGTGGGATGTGGATATGGGAAAGGGAGCCATGTGTGGGATGTGGATATGGGAAGGGGAGCCATGTGTGGGATGTGGATAGGGGAAGGGGAGCCATGTGTGGGATGTGGATAGGGGAAAGGGAGCCATGTGTGGGATGTGGATGGGGGAAGGGGAGCCATGTGTGGGATGTGGATGGGGGAAGGGGAGCGCAGTGTGTGGGATGTGGATGGGGGAAGGGGAGCGCAGTGTGTGGGATGTGGATGGGGGAAGGGGAGCGCAGTGTGTGGGATGTGGATGGGGGAAGGGGAGCGCAGTGTGTGGGATGTGGATGGGGGAAGGGGAGCGCAGTGTGTGGGATGGGGATGGGGGAAGGGGAGCGCAGTGTGTGGGATAGGGATGGGGGAAGGGGAGCGCAGTCATGGCATTTTGGGAGCGGCCGCGGGGTAGAGAGGAGGATGACTGAGAAGCATTAGCAGCCTGCCTCTCTGACTGAGCCCCTGAGAAGAGAAGACCTGGCTGTTGCTGCTGTGTGACAGTCCCTGGGCTGCCAGTGGAACTTCTGTGCTGCGAGCTGGGTCCTGCTGCCTGCTGAGACACCATGGTGAGTGAGGGGATTTGTGTATTTGTGCTGTCTGTGGACCTGATTCAGAGCCGGACGCTCTGACAGAGCGCTCGCTCTGAATCAGGGCCGGGCTATTTTTTATTTAGAACGGCCTCCTGGCCGCTCGCATAGCTGTGGGTGACCACCCACAGCTATAGTGAGCGGCCAGGAAGATGGTCGCGATGGTCTTGACCATCGCGACCATCGGGCTTGCGACGAGACCCTTGTGGTAGGGTCTTCTTGCGGCAAGCCCCAGAGAGATTTTGGCTCAAACAGAGCCGAAATCTCTCCCACTGACATAACTCGTGATGTCATTGGGGCCGCCCCCAAACGGAGGTGTTCACATGGGAACGCCTCCGTTTGGGCAGCCACTCCCCCAACCCGCCCACCAAACGGGGCGTGCTGTCACTCAACATCGACAGCACGCCCCCTTTGGTACGAGACCCGGAGCGACTGATTGGCCGTCACTATCCTGGTCTCGCGCATGCGCACGACCCGGAGCCAGCTCCATCGTGCGCTTGTGCTCTGGGCCACCATCGACCCGGTTGCGAGCGCTCAGCGTTTGCGAGCGGGTCTGAATCAGGTTCAGTGTGTGTGTGGGAGAAATGTGTGTGAGAGAGTTGGGGGGAGGCTGTTTGTGTGTGGAGGAGTGTTATATTTGTTAGTAAGAGGGTACTACAGTCAGGTGCATAAATATTGGGACATTGACAGAATTTTCGTATTTTGGCCTCTATTCACCACCACAATGGCTTTGAAATGAAACAAACAAGATGTGCTTTAATTGCAGACTTTCAGATTTAATTTGAGGGTAATTACATCCCAAATCAGTTGAACGGTGTAGGAATTACAACGGTTTCTATATGTGCCTCCCACTTTTTAAGGGGCCAAAAGTAATGGGACAAACTAAACAATCCTAAATCTAACTTTCACTTTTTAATACTTTGTTGCAAATCCTTTGCAGGCAATTACAGCCTGAAGTCTGGAACGCATAGACATCACCAGATGCTGGGTTTCATCCCTGGTGATGCTCTGCCAGGCCTCTACTGCAAATGTCTTCAGTTCCTGCTTGTTCTTGGCGCATTTTCCCTTCAGTTTTGTCTTCATCAAGTGAAATGCATGCTCAATCGGATTCAGGTCAGGGGATTGACTTGGCCATTGCATAACATTCCACTTTTTAACCTTAAACTCTTTGGTTGCTTTTGCAGTATGCTTCGGGTCATTATCCATCTGCACTGTGAAGCGCTGTCCAATGAGTTCTGAATCATTTGACTGAATATGAGCATATAATATTGCCCAAAACACTTCAGAATTCATTCTGCTGCTTTTGTCAGCAGTCACATCATCACTAAATACAAAGAAACCAGTTCCATTGGCAGCCATACATGCCCACGCCATGACACTACCACCACCATGCTTCACTGATGAGGTGGTATGTTTTGGATCATGAGCAGTTCCTTTCCTTCTCCATACTCTTCTCTTCCCATCACTCTGGTACAAGTTGATCTTTGTCTCATCTGTCCATAGGATGTTGTTCCAGAACTGTAATGGCTTTTTTAGATGTTGTTTGGCAAACTCTAATCTGGTCTTCCTGTTTTTGTGGCTCACCAATGGTTTACATCTTGTGGTGAACCCTCTATATTCACTCTTGTGAAGTCTTCTCTTGATTGTTGACTTTGACACATATACACCTACCTCCTGGAGAGTGTTCTTGATTTGGCCAACTGTTGTGAAGGGGTTTTTCTTCACCAGGGAAATAATTCTTCTGTCATCCACCACAGTTGTTTTCCGTGGTCTTCCGGGTCTTTTGGTGTTGCTGAGCTCTCCGGTGCGTTCTTTCTTTTTAAGAATGTTCCAAACAGTTGATTTGGCCACACCTAATGTTTTTGCTATCTCTCTGATGAGTTTGTTTTGATTTTTCAGCCTAATGATGGCTTGCTTCACTGATCGTGACAGCTCTTTGGATCTCATATTGAGAGTCGACAGCAACTGATTCCAAATGCAAATGTCACACCTAGAATCAACTCCAGACCTTTTACCTGCTTAATTTATAATGAAATAACAAGGGAATAGCCCACACCTGTCTATGATATAGCTTTTGAGTTGATAGTCCCATTACTTTTGGCGCCTTAAAAAGTCGGAGGCACATGTAGAAACCGTTGTAATTCCTACACTGTTCACCTGATTTGGATGTAATTACCCTCAAATTAAATCTGAAAGTCTGCAGTTAAAGCACATCTTGTTTGTTTCATTTCAAAGCCATTGTGTTGGTGAATAGAGGCCAAAATATGAAAATTCTGTCAATGTCCCAATATTGATGCACCTGACTGTATGTGTTTGTCAGAGTTTTCAGTTGGGGGGGCAATGTTTATATTTAAGTGTTTTAACATGGAGGACAACAGTTTTCAGCGTATACAGCGTTCTGGAGATGCCGCAATCTGCCTGTGTATGCACCACTGACTGCTGCAATGTATAAAAGTAGCGGTGCAACGTACCGCTGCTAACATACATTACAACGGGCAGTGCTGCAACTGCCTGCCCTGTGCGCTCAGCCCCCTCCTCATCTTCTGCAGTCTCTCTACCATGGCATAATGTGAATAAGGGGCTTTATTGTGGTGTGATGTATATAAAGTGTACTACTGTGTTGTATAATATGTATAATGAGTACTACTGTATGGTGTAATGTGAATAACGGACACTACTGTGTGGTGTAATGTGAATAACGGACACTACTGTGTGGTGTAATGTGAATAACGGACACTACTGTGTGGTGTAATGTGAATCGGTACTATTCTGTGGTCACTCCCCTTTCCAATTTAGCCATGCCCCAATATATTTTTGTGTCCCTCTTTCAGGTATGGGGGCGCCAAAGAAGACTTTTGCCCTGAGCTCCACAAGGTCTAGAACCTGGCCCTGAGTACATCAGTCAGTTTGATCATACCATCTATGTACAAGCATGGCTATCCTTAAAACCTCAACTGTTAGGGTGCCTTGTGGACCGAGTTTGAACCGCTGGTGGTGTAGTGCGATCAGGGCAGTTACATTCGTCTCTAATTTTTTGTTTTTTTTTGTCTACAAAGGGAAAGAGGCAGCTCCATATAATTACCACTAGTCTAGCCTTTGGAAGTTTTTATGTATGTGATGTATATAGTTATAGTGTTCCTTCTAGGATGTGGAGGGGACAGGGCACTTATCAAAGTCGGGCACTGCTGTGCGCTCCCCTGAAGTGGCACTAGAAGGACAAGGACACGCCCCCTTTTAATCATTTTTCATCTTACGGAGATGCTGGGCTGCCCCCAAGTTTCCCCGTAGTGTACATAGATACTGTGCACATGCGCAAGGCATCTTTTCTCCCACGGATGGGGACGGCTGTTTCAGCGGGGCAGGGCCTATATCAGTTACTCCAAATCTGGCAGGGTGCGGCTCCCCGCTGAATCATCCTATTGGGAACACTATATATTATTAATCTCATGTTTTATAATACACTTGTACTACTTACTGCCCTAGAAATTATATTTATTTTTATTGATTCTTGTTCTGTTCCACTGGACACACAGGCGGCGGCACATTATTTTTATTAGCTCCTTTGTTTCTGATGACCTGCATTGTTTTTGTATGTGTTACCCTGTACTTCCTGTTTTCAGCTCTTTGTCAGGCATACCAATCATGCTTAATTAAATAATCAATCTGCTTCCTGAAACTCCTGTTCCTTTTGGAAATCCCAAGGCTAGGTTGTAATTGTACTGATAACTGAACAAATAATACCCTTATATAATTGAGAATGCTTCAATGAGATAGATATAGGATATATTTTATTACGGCACTTTTGATGTTGGAGTTCTGTAATAAGTTGCACTTGTGTGGTGTTGCATCATGTGTGCCCAAAAAATTTAACCCGGTTTTTCTGTCAATCTATGGGGGAGATTCAATTAGCCCCCGCCGTTAATTGTCAGCTCAGACATATTAAATCAGGTACCCTAGAGGGTGCACTTAACGCTGACTTTTCCTTGCAGACTCAGGAGCTGCAAGGAAAAATCCTGATTAAATGCACCCTCTGGGACTTAACACGCAGGGAAACCCATAGTTTCCTGCACTTAGGGCCTGATTCATCTTAGGATGGAATTGCAAAGCTGCACACAAGCCTAGCAATTATGGTAATGCAGAAGGAGGCATCACGCCTCCTGCATGCATTCCTTATCCGAGCTGCGTTGTACAACGCAGCATCAGATAATCTGCGGAAACATCGGCCGGCTAGGTTACACATGGGGTCACGCAAGCCGGCTGCCGCAGATGAGAGAAAGAGGCTAGGAAATCTACGTCAGCCAACAGAGATCCTGGCTTCTACCCTCCCCCCAATTGCGGTGACACGCCTCTGTTTTGAGAAACTGAGGACGTCGCTGCCCCATCCCACCCACAAATGGGCGCAGACTGTCAATGGCTGACAGTCTGCTGCCACTCTGCATGCGAACGCGCAGGACCCATACTGCACATGCGCAGTACGGGTCAGGCGCCTGCGCTGATTCCCGACCATCGGGAATCTGCATTCAGCGGTCCACACTGAATCAGGTCCTTAATGAGGAATCTATGCGGGTTGCTGCATGGGGAATATGTCAAAATATTGAATAGCTCCAGGCCTTCAACCTGGAGCATTAACCACGCAATAAACGCCGTGGATAATTGACTTTCCTCTTGAGTATGTGGTAATGCATACCAGCCCAAAACTTCTCCTCTGTCGCTTTAGATTGAACTACAGTGCATTTCTGGCAATAATGTACTATAGGAACTCCCAAAACTTCATGGATTAGGAACAATACAGCTTCCCATCATTGAAAATACATGCTGCCAAGCTTGGACTGGAGCTGGTTTAATGAGTACTACAGATGTGTTCTCATACACCTAGCCTCAATTCACCATGCGGCACAAGATGCTGGCACGAGTGAGCCGACAGGTTCCGTTTATCCCTGCTAGCGCCGAGCATCTTTTTCCATGTTTTTCAACTGAAAATGTGTCTTAGTCGCAATACAATGGAGAAACGTCTAAGGTAGAGTTCTGAGAGCCTTTGTTTATATTTTACTTTTATTTAAATGTACCCACTTATATTGTCACTGTACTTCGCTTTTTAACAAAGGCAAATACCTTTTGGTGGCAATTCAAGTAGTTGCAAGCCCCCACTAGAGCCTTGCATAGTACTGTATACAGCTGTGAACACTTCAGTGTTTTACAGTAATACCAGGGCCAGATTAACAATGGGGCGGATGGAGCTACAGCTCCAGGCCTCCACATAAAAATAGGCCCATCAACATGAAAGCATGATTACCAGGTGCCTAACTGGCCATAAATTTTAAGTATTTAAATAGTTTTTCTAGTCCCCCCCCCATCCCCCAGCACAAAAAAAAATGCAATTTTTCTATTTCTATGTAGTTAGGGATACATTGTGTTCATAGTGTAGGGGGTGTACACACCAAGGTGACTCTGACCACAACCACACAGCACCGATCACAGTTCCTCCCCTTCTCAGTATAGGCCCTTGAACATTTCCAGCTCCAGGCCATGTGGGCCTTAATCCGGCCCTGAGTAATACATTACATTGCAAACAAATGTAAGTGGCGTTTCTTACATATAATATTTTGCAAGGCCCCTATAACTCCTTAAGCTGAATTAAATATGCCCCATACTGTAGACTTGTCGCCTCTGCCCAAGAATTAGGGTGTTCATGGATTCCTGGCTTCATTAATAAAATAAGATCTCTACTTTTAGCAGTGACTGGGGCTGATCCTTTTTCATTTTAATTATTCTATTTTTGTCATAATTTAAGCCGTCCAAATCTGACTTCACCCTGGGAAATCTTAACGACTCTTAACAGATGTTCTAATTTCTGTGTACGTATATGTACGAGTTCATATATATGTATTTGTGTGTGTGTGTGTGTGATATATATATATATATATATATATATATTACACACACACACAATCACAGCCTTCAAAACAGCCTAAATTCTTCTAAGTACACTTGCACAAAGTCATGGATTTTGTAGGATTATAGTCATGGATTATAGTCATGTGTATGATTAACCAATCATACCAAACAGGTGGTGATGATCATCATTTTCATGTGTAGGTTGAAATAGTCATTAACTGAAACAAACAATTGTGTAGGAAGCTTAAAACTGGGTGAGGAACAGCCAAACTCTGCTACAATGGTGAGGTTGTGGAAGACCGTTTCATGTCACCGGTCATACACCATGGCAAGACTGAGCAAAGCAACAAGACACAAGGTAGTTATACTGCATCAGCAAGGTCTCTTCCAGGCAACGTTTTCAAAGCAAACTGTGGTTTCAAGCTCTTTTGAAGAAGCACAAAGAAACTGGCAACGTGGTGGACCGCAGATGCAGTGGTCGGCCAAGGAAACTTAGTGTATCAGATGATAGACACATTATGCTTACTTTCCTTCGAAATCGGAAGATGTCTAGCAGTGCCATCAGCTCAGAACTGGCAGAAACCAGTGGGACCTAGGTACACCAATCTACTGTTTGGAGAAGTCTGGCCAGATGTGGTCTTAATGGAAGAACTGCGGCCAAAAAGCCATACCTTCGACGTGGAAACAAGGCCAAGCGACTCAACTATGCACGAAAACATAGGAACTGGAGTGCAGAAAAATGGCAGCAGGTGCTCTGAAATATTTGGTTGTAACAGAAGGCAGTTTGTTTGAAGAAGGGCTGGAGTGTCTGCAGGCAACAGTGGAGTTGGGAATTTGGTCAGGATTAATTGTGTCCTCAATGCTGAGAAATACAGGCAGGTGCTTCTCCATCATGCAATAATATCAGGGAGGTGTCTGATTGTCTCCAAATATATTCTGCAGCAGGACAACGACCCCAAACATATAGCCAATGTTGTCATTAAGAACTATCTTCAGCGTAAAGAAGAACAAGGAGTCCTGGCAGTGATGATAAGGCCCCCACAGAGCCCTGATCTCAACATCGAGTCTGTCTGGGATTACATGAAGAGACACTTCTGTCTCTTCATGTAATCGATTTAAGCAAGCCTACATGCACAGAATAGTGTTCACTCTAGCTCTGTGGTTAGTTCTCCAAAGATGTTTGGAACAACCTCCCTGCCGAGTTCCTTCAAAAACTGTGTACAAGTGTACCTAGAAGAATTGATGCTGTTTTGAAGGCAAATGGTGGCACACCAAATATTGATTTGATTTAGATTTCTCTTCTGTTCTGTTCATTCACTTTATTTTTATCAATTAACAAAATGCAAACTATTAACACTTCTATTTTTGAAAGCATTCTTACTGTGCAGCATTTTTTCCACACCTGCAGCCTGCCTAAAACTTGCACAGTACTGTAATATATAATATTTTACTGTGTATACACAAAACAAAAACTGCCCTAGCCCTTGATTTAGTGCACTTACAACATGAACATATAGAACATTTCAAACTCAAGGAAATCCACCTTGTACATGGATGGATGTGCTAAACCTGAATTGCAAGCTTCATGAGATACAGGTAATGTTAAGAGCAAATAGGAATGCTATATATTTAAATGTTTATGTATGGAAATATGTGCTTTAGTGCTGCACATTTCCCAACCTTCATGCTTGGAATGTTTTCAGTTGTGATTTATTTTATTTACTTATTTTTTGTAGCAATCTGGTTATCAGTCGGCAATATATGCTATATTTCAAGCCTTCTTAGAAATTTACTAGCACCTGTTTTCAGGACTGGTTCACACACTGGTGCTGGGATATATGCCATGTGTTTTTCATGCATTGTGCTTTTACCAACACAATCTATTCTGCATGCATGAATGCATGATAAATTGGTCAGAGTGAGTGAATTGTCATTATTATGGGCAACATAGTTGCTTCCCCTTGCATGTAACTGAAAAGACCCCTTAGTGCGCACTTGTACCAGCCTTATCCTAAGTGCAAGGCATTTGCCACTGTTTTACGGATCTCTGTGTAAGCACAACATAGCATATACCACAACACCTATTAACACATCCATGACATGACCTCCCCTAAACTTAGCCTATGTCCGGACACCCCTTTACCACCCAGTTAGCCGCAACTGGAGAGGGACCGAGAATTGTCTGTCGATGCATGCTCTTGGCTATGGAGAATGCGGAGTGCGAAAACATTAAAATTCTGTCTGTATAAGGGACTTGTGTGCAACCTGTCTCAATACACCTAGTACTTTCTAGGAATATTAGGAATATGGTACGCTCACCAGTTGGCAACCAGGAGGCACCTAGATTGATTGCATCGGGATCAATAGGTCCCCTATTTCAATAAAGGCACTAATTAAACCTGCCAAGATCCTAACACATCACGTTCCCTGATAAAAGCCCTAAAGGGCTAAAATGCATTGGAATCTGGAAACCATTATTCCCGTATACCCTATAACCGCTATGAGTGCACCTGCTTCCATGCGGTAGTCCCTTGATAGGATTGCACAATTGACCTACGTCTACACAGCGACAGACTGCTAGCTATCAATAACCTGTACCCTGGGCCATACTGGAGTGTACAAATATACCACCTGCAAGCGTACACTGTCAAAATGGTAATCTCTGCACTACTACCAGCAACACAGATGTAGGACAGGTCTGATAGTGTGGGCATGCTAGCAGCACTCAAATAAAAGACTGCACTTTCACTGCATATTTAAGTTGAGGTTTTTGGTTAGTTATAGTGAAGTATAATAAGGCTCCTGTAGCCCAGGCACCAATGAACCGCAATATATATATTTTTTAACTTACCAGGGCTTATTCTGATCAGACAATAACAAACTGATTTTCTGATAGATAATAATTATAAACTCTGAGCATGACACAATCAGTGCACACTGAACATCATTTAGACCAGGGATGGGGAACCTCCTGCCCGGGGGCCTTATAAGGCCCTCGGCATCATTTGGTCTGGCCCACAGAGCTTTTTTCTGCTAGCTTCATCTGGCTATCAGGGTGCCTAAAATGGCACAATGCAGCCAGAATCTATGCAGCAGTGCCACCTGGAGCATCCTTAGGATGCTTCAGACAGTCACACCACTGCCCATTACAGCTGTAATCACTGGCGATTGTGGCCCTGCCCCCATGTGACGCCATTCAGAGGGGGCATGGCCTAAACCAGGCCCAGAAATAATGTCATATATATCAAAATAGCCCTCGGCAGGAAAAAGGTTCCCCACCCCTAATTTAGACCATATTAAAATAAGTTAACTGCAGAAAATGGCTGTCACACTGCATTACATGTGCGTTACTGCTATTAAAATGTGGTGAGCACTGCAATGATTAATATATTTAACTAGAGAGAGACTTTTTAAATGGTAAATATGCCATGCATTTATAGTTGCATTCCATGCTTATAAAGGGCCATGCGCATCATATATATGCACATAAGAAAAAGCAGTTTAATTCTTTTTAGTCACTGAATTTCATGGCCTGTTGTGTACAGTTTGAGTTTATGAGTATGATATTCACTTTATAGATAGTTATATAATTGTGAAGTTTCAGACCCAAGGAAGCTTCACAATAAAGATCAGTATTTTACATGAGCAACAAAATGAATGTGGTGGTTTATAAACCGCTAGCTGGGCACATATTAACCATTTGTAGTAGCGGGGCACAATGCCTGCAGGTGCGATGTGCCATTCCAGATTGGCATTTAACGTCCATCGCTTTGAATTGAATTCCCCTCTGTCTTTATTGATGCAGAAATAAAGCCTTAAGGCCCCCATACATGGGGGCGATAAAGCAGGTGATCTGACTGATTGGTGTGATTTGCCTGCTATATCGCACCGTGTATGGCCCTGATGTCGGGCTGAGCGCGCTCCCGTGGGGTCATACATCGCACTTCCTGATCTTTCTGCAGAACCATAAGATCAGGGGACGAGATGTGCAAACCCAAGGATTGCTATGCGGGTGAGAGAGGGGGGAGTATATGGGATAACGGATCCCCTGTCGCCTCGCACGGTGCCATCGCACCGTGTATGGGGGCCTTTACTCTTGGCATTCCATGATACAAGTCTCTGAGATTTCAGTAAAGCTAAACCACAAGGGGGCAAATTTAAGGACACTTTACCTGAATTGAATTTTTGTTTCTTTGGCACTTTTCAATTCAAAAGATAAACTAAAGCCAAAACTGCTAGAAAATCGCCCTTTTGCAAAGCAACATATTTATTAATGTTCTCTTTTGGCAAACCACCAGAAAAAGGGCCATAGATGTAGCTGGGAATAAGAGCTGGTTGTGAGTGGTGCATGCAATATGAGCTATTCTGCATCTCAATAGTAAAATAAATAACCTGCCCTCTCCTTTAGTAACAGGCTATGCTATTCATCATCTGTCCTGGAAGGGTGGGGCCAAACAAATGCAGCCTGACCAATTCTAAGTAGCACTGGCCGTCTCCTGATACAATTTGGCCCATCTAGTCTGCCCTTTAAGGGTGTGGTTATTAGGGTTAGGGGTAGAGTTGAAATAGGGTTTGGTTAGGATATTAATGTTATAATATTAGGGTAAGGGATGGGGTGTTAGGGTAGTAGGATTAATTGTGAGAGTTTTGGGTATTAGTGTTAGGGATTAAGGGAGAGGGTTAGGGTATATGAGCAGATGCTCACAGCCGGGCCGCTGAGTTCCAGCTGGGGAGAGTGTCCAGGGTGGCGAGCAGGAGCTGTATGGGTAAGACTTAAAACACTCAGGAGTCTATTTACTAAGCAGTGTTATGAGACAGAGTGAAAGTGATAAGGTGCCAGCCAATCAGCTCCTAACTGTCATCTCACAGGCTGTGTTTGAAAAATGACAGTTGGGAGCTGATTGGCTGACACCTTATCACTTTTCGCTCTGTCTCCTAACACTGCTTAGTAAATAGACCCCCTCAGAAGTGTATTAAGCAAGTGTTATCCCCTTGCAATGTTCATGCAGGGTGCCCCGTAAGTAGTGTCTAGGACATGGAGTAAGCAGGTGCTTGAATTGGAGAGAGGCCAAAGCGCAGTTTCTTCAAAGTAGTTCTACAGTAGTAGGGATATCAGGTTGACTGCTTTTCTCCTGTTTAACACATGTATGCACACACAGAGATATATTTAATATATACAGTGCATCCGTAAAGTATTCACAGCGCTTCACATTTTCCACATTTTGTTATGTTACAGCCTTATTCCAAAATCGAATAAATGATTTTTTGTCCTCAAAATTCTACACACAATACCCCATAATGACAACGTGTAAAAAAGTTTTTTTTGAGATTTTTGCAAATTTAATAATAAAAAGATCCAACAGAAAGCTGGCTAAATGATGTCCCTAGGGTGGACAAATCATTTGAGGCTGCTTGCCAAATTGAGGTGTGTTCTAATCCCAAGATCAAGCTTGATTTTTTTAGAAATTTATTTGGAGCCTATGAAATCTACTATCAACTTTATTGGAGTGTCTATCAAAGAGAATAATAATTTGATTTGAACATTTGTTTATAAAGGAACTTTTCTCTGGATATTCCATTTGGTATTAACTACAACACATCAAAAGGATTTTCAATATTTATATTTGTGCCCTCTAGTATTGTTTTTGTATTTAGATTTGTTTGTTCCCACTAACAGGGGTTCCACTTGAGGAGCAGCAATTATTTTCACATCATAGCGCAAAATAAGGGCATTTTTTTTTTCTGGATATGGAGATATATATAATATTTTGTTCACAGGTCCATTCCGGGTTTGACCCGCCTAAGACCCCTTGTAGACTGACGGCCCGACCTGGCACTAATGCCGAGTTGATGACATCAACACCATCACGTGGTGAGCCGGCACTTGGAGATGATCTCATGTCCAAGCACTGGCTCTTCCTATGCATTGACCTGGGTTGCCAATTCACACTACATCGCGAGCCGGGTTGAACATCGGTTCAACCCTTCTCGTGACCAGGATTGAAATGCCGTGTCTCTTGACCTGGCTTATTTCACACTGCACAGTAACCTGGGTTGCTGCAAGTTCATGTTCAATAACCCAGGTTATTGCTTGTAGCGTGAAAGGGGTATCAGTAATTGAAACCTGGTATCCCAATTCAATAAATCTATCATTGTATCCCACTGATACTCTAATAACTTGTAGTGCCCTTGTTTGTTTATTTTTTTTCAATTATTTTGTCCCCTTTATTACATAAATATGTAATTTTGCTGCCCCCTTTATCAAATAAAGCATTCTCCTTAAATTTAATAAATAAAATGTTCCCTGTAGCAATAATAAATGAGTAACCAATATTGCCTCTGTAAATAAGTAAAATTAAGTGTCCCAATTTGTTTTTTGTTGTGGAACTGTGTTTTTGTAATGTTTGATATTTTCTTTATTTTACATATCGTTAATGAAAACAAAATCCAGCAGTTTGAAGGGCCAAATCGCTGGTTTCCAAACTGGCCAAATCGCCATTTAGTAGATTCTGCACCAGAGATGTAACTATGTGGTAGAAGCTGTAATTGAGAAGCTATTCAACTTTCCGCAAGCCCCATCTCCTAAGGCCAACAGCAGCCAGGAGTGAGCGAGTACTGTTGTTGTAATACAACAGAGAGTCCAGTTCACTTAAAGCAGTCTGAGCAAAGCTTGCCAACATCAAGACGGGGATAATGTATTATGACGCCCAAGGTGGAGGCTTCCTACAGTGCTCCTCATGAATCATAATTGTAGGGCAGTTTTCTGTGGGTGTATTAAAGAAAGCGTGTAATATATGTAAAACACATTTTAAGTAAAATGATATACAGTATATTGCTTATATACAATGGGATCCCTCCTACATTTACCCTTTACCCGACCGAGCATGTAGGCTTTCAGTGCAAAGAAGTCAGGAACAACAGGCAACGCACTGGTTGCTTAAACATTCGCCACAGGAATATGAGTCATGAATTACAGGAAAAGTCCTGCATGCATGGTGGTGAGAGGGGGACTGACTTGGAAGAAGCAGGAACATTTTTGGAGTGGGTGAGGGAACACTGATTAGGATGAAGCTGGAACAAGTTGGTTTAGTCTCCTGTGCAGCATGTGAGTACATTGCATGGTAAGATATTGCTGACTTCTGTTTAATAATGTTGCATTGCAAAGTTAGCACTGTTCAGCCTGACCTGGAACTCCTCCACTTTTATGTAATGGTAATTTGTTCTATGTGGGTTCATATTGACTCTCAGATCTTAAATAAAAGGAGTGCTGCTGTAGGTACTTTACAGCTGTGCTCAAACTATAGGTGTTTGCAGGCAGGACATTTCAGAAGGCATTACAAAGTGCTTAGGGTGCAGCTTCTATTGTTATTGGCGCAATCAGTAAAACAAGAGCTCATCATTAAATCAACTGAAAGTGAGAGTTCAAAATCCAATTCATTAGCGTTCTCTTGAGTTAATTTAAACTGTGCACTAGACGTGCACTTTACGTCACTCCCCCAGTCCTCCCCTGACCCATCAGTATCTATTTTCAATGTTCCACACCTAAGTAGTGGAGGCAGGAAGGAAGCATACAACAGGTTACATTAGTTTATAAAAAGTATCTTTTCTTTATATTGCTTTTAGACATTTGATCAAACTAGTTGTGTGTGATTCTGTGTGACAGACAGGTTACACTTGCACAAGATTAAATATATCAAAGAAAAATTCTAATTTAGGCAGAATGTTTTAGTGTTGTGAAACATAAGCAGTGACTAACATAACCAGACGGGATATATTTATATACTGTGGTTCAATTTTCCCTTCTCAATTTTTCTTGTCAGCCTTACATCATCACATCATTTTGTTTCTAGATCTTTCATGTTCTTATGTTGACGTGATTGGTAACATGTTATGTAATTAAACAGGTTGTTGTATTCGTGAGATTTCCTTTTTTGTCCGGACCGCCTTTTGGCAGGCTTTCATGAAACTGATGATAAGGTCTCAGAGCTGACCTCTGAAGAATCTTATTGCCTGCTTTAACAATGATGCCATTGTATTTTCCAAACCAGATTCCTTTTTGATTGGAATTTGTGAGTTAAAATCTTTTTCTTCTTTCTCACTGCCAGATTTTTGTAGTGAGTAACAGAACCCCTCTATTGAGTTTAGCAATAGAAATACAAGGTCCATTTAAAAGACGAGTAAACACATAGGGGTAAATTTACTAAGCGGTGGTATTTCAATATTTTCTTTTTTTATTTTCTTTTAGCCTTACCCTGACTATGTATTTTGATAATGACCTGCCTGAAAGTGCGCTTGTATTTTAATATTTACTTGTTACCACTACTCACTTGCATCTACCTGCTTGCTTTTTTCGGACACTGACTATGATAACACGCTGGGGAGAGGAGCTAATGACTGTAGAGTTTGTATAGTCCGTGCTTGCATTGGTTTCATCCGGGTACTCAGATTTCCTCCTACACGCCAAAAATATACTGATGGGTTAATTGGCTCCCATCAAAACATTAACACTAGTAGTGTTCACTCTAGGTCCGGCGCCGGACCTAGAAAAAGGGCACTTGTGCGGGGGCGTGGATAAAGAAAAGGTCCCGTTAAAGACGTGTCCCGTTTTTCGTCGCTCCGGTAGGCGTGCCTGGCACGTACGGACATGCCGGACAGCCCCCAAGTGCTGCGGTCACTGTGAATGGATGCCTGGCGCATGCGCCTGGCATCAATTCACCGGCGGTGACTGCTGCACCGCTGTTTTCCACACCCGCGGGACACTGTGGCCTACAGAAGGGGACAGAACTCGCAGGCTGTTTCAGTGGGGCACCGCGCCAGAGGGCAGGGTGCTTTTTGCCCTTTAGAAATAGGGCAGGGCGCGGTGCCCCGCTGAAACAGCTTAGCGGGAACGCTACACTAGTGTGTGTTTGTACATGTGATAGCGAACATAGGTTGTAAGCTTCCCTGGGGCAGGGACTGATGTGAATGGCTAAAAGTCTGGGCCTGATGTCTTTAATGCAGATTTACTGGCTGAGCAGGTCCGGTGGGCCAGTCTGACCAAGCTTACTCAGCTGGCCGAAGTCTTTGGACGCAGTAATCGGATCTGCAGTGCTGGCAGGGGGCATTTTTTTGTTGTCCTCAGACGCCTCTGCTGCTGCATTAGCATATTTTAGCATTGCTTTTGCGTCAAAAGATGAAGCCGCAATGCTATTGGTGTCCATCTCTGAATCACCCCCTCGGTGCGGAGCTGCTAGTGATGTCATCAGTGGGAGTTAATGGCACCTTCCTACACCCACATGTGAAGGGTCAGGACAGTAATTGTTTAAAAATGGTGAAAGGGGGGACCTTACTAGCCATTCAAGCATAGAGCACGCTGCTGCCAAGCATAATTAGAAATGGTGTCTGGGGTAGGGATATTTTATGAGGGGCCTAATTGCCACTCATTATGACGTAAAGCTGGGCTGGCAGGGAGACACTTCTCAGAGCTCACTAATGAGTTTACCCCTTCTGCTGTATATTTTTCTATGTCTTATCCTGCTGTCTTTCCTGCTGTCTGTTCTCCACCCATTTATTCGGTATCATGGGAGAATGTGTGATAGCACCCAACTTTTTAGCAGAGTGTCATTACCAGTTTAATATAGAATACTGTAAAACATGTATTTGTTATTAAAATGCTGCTCTGTTTGAGTATTGAGGCCCTCATTCAGAGCCGTACGCTCTGAGCAGAGCGCACGCTCTGAATGAGGGCCGGGCTCCATTTTCATGGAGCGTCCTCCTGGACGCTCGTATAGCTGTGGGTCACCACCCACAGGCTATACGAGCGTGCATTGTGATGGTCGAGACCATCGCGACCATCGAATTTGCGAGCCGGAGCCTGCGGTTGAGGTTTTCAACCACAAGCTCCGGAGTGATTTTGGCTCTATCAGAGCCAAAATCACTCCCACTGACATCACTAGTGATGTCAGTGGGCCGGCTTCTGACGGGAGGCGTTCCCGTGGGAACGCCCCCGTCAGGGAGGCACGCCCCCGGCACGCCCACCAAAGGGGGCGTGCTGTCAATCAACATTGACAGCACGCCCCCTTTGATCGGACACAACGAGCGAAGGACTTTCCTTCGCTCATCGCGTCTGGCGCATGCGCACGACGGAGCTCCCTCCGTCGTGCGCATGCTCAGTCCATAACATCGACCCACTTGCGAGCGGACAGCCGCTCGCGAGTGGGTCTGAATCAGGCCCTGAATGTCATAAGAGAATTTTACCCTTTTTAGATAGCCAATATATTTATGCTTCTCTTTGGCTATAGATACATATGGGTCATGTGACTCACACTACATTTCATGTTCATTTTTAGAAGTTTTAAATGCACCACACAAAAAAATAAAGCTGAAATTCAATATTTTAAAAATATGACAATAATATATGGGGTAGGTAGTCATAATTAATGCTTAGAAGCAGAAAAATATTTTCACTCTTATGGTGCCCACACACATAGCGAATTGCTCACGATCAGCCGATGTGTACGATTTCCCTTGAAACTCTCCCCAGCAGCTCTGCACACGATTCGGTGTCCAACCTTCATACGATCTCTCCTGAATCCAGACTTTTTACAGTGCATCGTGTCCTAGATTGTCAGATCTGCCCTACTGCACGGCAGATCTGACGATGCGATGTGCGACCAGCGGGGACGCACATCGCATCATGAGCGGGAGTGGGGACTCCCGATTTACTCCCAATTTGGCCATATTTTACATGATCTGTCGTTCCAATGCGTCGGAATTGGCCAGATCCTGTAGAATATCGCTATGTGTGTGGGCACCTTGAGTAGTTACATTTTATTGTTTATATCCGTGACTCATGTTACAACAGAATGGACACAGGAACTGAGGGGAATTATATATTTATTTAAACCTGCTCTCCTAATTATTTTACTATGATTGTTATACTATACACTTATAAGACCCTAAACTCATGATTGACACAAGCAAAAAACTGTGTATTACCAAACTATACTTAAAATCAGTTTTGACTTGTGACTCGCGTTACATTTCTGTCCCCAGTCAAAGGGTTCTGATACAAATTACTCAAACCTGTAGAATCCACGTGAACTAATCAATGTAGACCTGTTTATCTTCCTGATTTAACTGTGGATATGTATAAAATCTTTCATCTGGTGGTGATAGCCATTTTCAGTTGCTGCCAGTTTGCTCCATTGTGCTCACTAAGTATTCACCATCCCTGATGTCCTTGATGTCACCTGGGTAACTCTTTCCATCATATTCAACATAGAACTAGTCACCAACATTAACTACATCATCTGAAGTCACTGTGACATTAAAATACTACGATCTTTTAGCAGCATAAATATACTAAAATATTAGCTTTTATGATATTTAATTTTCATGTATTGTGTCCTATATTTCATGTACTGACCCATATACCTTTAAAAATAGTAAGTGTAATTTTATTCTATGTAAAAAAAAATGTATTGTGGCCGACAATGATAACACGCTTTCAGGATATGAGCTGTTTAGGAAAGATGTCAGTTGTGATAAGTATTTGGCAAATGACTGTTGTGTAATTGGGCTAAGTTTCTTTGTTAATGACCAACCTTTGACCTTTTGCAAACAAATGGATCAATATAAGACATGCTTGTGCCCCTGTAGCTTTGTTTATGTTGTTCATAGTTTAACGTTTCAAAGCCAGAATTCTTGGTACAATAGTAGAAAAAGCACTTGCAGAAATCTAGACTGTTGATGATCAATTTATTTATTGTGTTTGGGTCCCTAATAGTGAGAGTGCCATTGTTCTGGGAGCAAAGGTAACCTAATAGTGAGAGTGCCATTGTTCTGGGAGCAAAGGTAACCTAATAGTGAGAGTGCCATTGTTCTGGGAGCAAATGTAACCTAATAGTGAGAGTGCCATTGTTCTGGGAGCAAAGGTAACCTAATAGTGAGTGCCATTGTTCTGGGAGCAAAGGTAATCTAATAGTGAGAGTGCCATTGTTCTGGGATAGCAAAGGTAACCTAATAGTGAGAGTGCCATTGTTCTGGGACAGCAAATGTAACCTAATAGTGAGTGCCATTGTTCTGGGACAGCAAAGGTAACCTAATAGTGAGAGTGCCATTGTTCTGGGAGCAAAGGTAACCTAATAGTGAGAGTGCCATTGTTCTGGGAGCAAAGGTAACCTAATAGTGAGAGTGCCATTGTTCTGGGAGCAAATGTAACCTAATAGTGAGAGTGCCATTGTTCTGGGAGCAAAGGTAACCTAATAGTGAGAGTGCCATTGTTCTGGGAGCAAAGGTAACCTAATAGTGAGAGTGCCATTGTTCTGGGATAGCAAAGGTAACCTAATAGTGAGAGTGCCATTGTTCTGGGATAGCAAAGGTAACCTAATAGTGAGAGTGCCATTGTTCTGGGACAGCAAAGGTAACCTAATGGTGAGAGTGCCATTGTTCTGGGACAGCAAATGTAACCTAATAGTGAGAGTGCCATTGTTCTGGGACAGCAAATGTAACCTAATAGTGAGAGTGCCATTGTTCTGGGACAGCAAAGGTAACCTAATGGTGAGAGTGCCATTGTTCTGGGAGCAAATGTAACCTAATAGTGAGAGTGCCATTGTTCTGGGAGCAAAGGTAACCTAATAGTGAGTGCCATTGTTCTGGGAGCAAAGGTAATCTAATAGTGAGAGTGCCATTGTTCTGGGACAGCAAATGTAACCTAATAGTGAGAGTGCCATTGTTCTGGGAGCAAATGTAACCTAATAGTGAGAGTGCCATTGTTCTGGGACAGCAAATGTAACCTAATAGTGAGAGTGCCATTGTTCTGGGACAGCAAATGTAACCTAATAGTGAGAGTGCCATTGTTCTGGGACAGCAAAGGTAACCTAATATGGAGAGTGCCATTGTTCTGGGACAGCAAAGGTAACCGTTCACAATATAATAGCATTTCTGGTTTTGCCCATTCTGGTAGCCAGGCTACAACCAAAGTTGGGGCTCTGCATACAACCTGCTGGAGATAAAACACAATGAGGTACCTATACCTCAGGCAAACACCTGAAAAAGAGCCAAAGCACTGCCTATTAGTTCTGGTTGCCAGTACAATCTCCAAATTATAAATGTGGCTCTTATGTTTCAATAGATATTACTGTAAAATTGCATATCTTTGTTTGATACTGTTTCCATTACTGTATACTTTACTGATTTAATTGCCCCTAACAAAATAATTATGTGGGTAATAGCTGTAACTTTACTGAAAGCTGTAGGTGGGAGAAACCCAAAGCAGGGCCCAAAATATCAGATAGCTAGTGATGGAAACAATCCAATGTGCGCTGGTATTACAGACCATACACCTATTGCAGTAATGTCACTGTCATGGTTTGCACCAGTCTGCTGGATTACCGTGATCGGTAAGAAACAGCCGCCGGTTCAAATCCAGACAGGAGAAGTCCGACTAAGTACCCTTACCCTCCATTAGGGGTACCTAACCCTAAAACCCCTGGGGTAGTGCCTGACCCTAAGTCCCCCCCAGGGGTGCCTAAACTTAACCCTCCAGAGGGGGTGCCTAAACCTAACCCTCCCCCCTAGGGGTGTGTAACCCTAACCTCCCCCCCCCCAAAAAAAAAACCCCCAACCCCGATACACTCCCTAAACCTAACCCATCCCCCCCCCCCCCCCCCCCGCGGCTAATGCTAAGGATGCCCCGGGCTTTAACTAGTTCGGGCTGTGGTCGGTATTTCAACGCCTATCTTAAATCCCCCATCTGGCTTCTTCTGTCGGGATATAGACCGTCGGCATTTAGTCCGCTGGTCTATAAACTACATCCCGGATTACCACCCACACACCATATTATGGACAGTAACTCCTCTATTTAACAACTAGACAAATCCTAAAGTAGATTCATTAGGTTAATCCTAATATTGTACGCCTTTATATTCTAAGCAATTGACAGGTGATGGGCTGTGGTTATGAGGAATTGACAAGTTAAATCTTTCTGTGTTACACCCGCTTTGTATAAGTGTTACAATGCTAACTGGTATTTCCACTGAGCTCTTTGAAACCACCTACGAATGGCTTACCTTACATAATATTGTGTCATCTCCTTTATAAAGGATTCATGGATATATTTTTTTTCTTTAATCATAGTAACACATTTCTGTACTAACCAGTACAGCCTGATTAAGCAGTGTATTGCTGAAATGACACTGTGTCTTGTCCTGTTCTGCAGTGTGTACCATGCTCTACAAAGCTCTCCATGCAGAATACAAAACTCCCTTTGTGTTTTGAAACACAGACATCTGCTGCTTGATGTTCCTAAAGTTTGTTGCTGTACAGGGCATTCCATTATAGTAATTCTCTCCTTGAGAACTCATTTGAGGTTTATATACTACTGACAGAATTATCGATCCACAGAGAAATAGGGAGGTGTATGAATTCTTTCTTTGTGAGTTAGCTTAATCTAAAATTATTTGTCTTCTGTTTAAGGTTTTATTTCTTCTGCAAAATGTTCTTGCTCTCTTTTGTCAGAATGACCGTGATCAGCGAGGTTTTCCTGCTGTAACTTGTGTATCTTAATATTTACCGTATGTATCGGAAGAATGCGTTAACGTTGGAGATCAAATATACAAATAGTAACTAATACAGGAACATTTCTGAGCACTATATTTATTTGAAGAGTGTACATGTTACAGGTAGATTACCAGGACTGTTTGAGGTCGTGACTTTGATCTCCGAACTTGAGTAGTGTTTACAGATGGTGGTCAGCCACTGGGATATGTTTATTTAGTGTTCACTCTAGAATGTTTTTGGGAAGTGCGCTGACAGCTGAGGAGGGCACACTTTTTAGTTTAGAAGGACAACGTTTTAGACACGACGCTAATTCTGCGTGGCGTATTATAATTTATGGGTACTAATGTGTATAGTATTATATGTAATAATTATTTCCCATTCTCTCCACTTACATGCCCCTTTTATGCTTCTTAAACTTTACTGTATGCCATCAAACATTGCACAGTCCCATTGAAACACCTGACATGTCCGTTCAGACACCCTGCATGTCCCTGCAGTGTCTCCTTCAGACAAAGCAGCTTTACAAACCTGTGTGTAGCTCCGGGAGAGAAAAATGTGTGAACTGATCGGTTGCTCCAAGAAGCACCTTACTCTTCCTTTTTAGAAGATATATATATATATATATATATATATATATATATATTTTTTTTTTTTAAAGTATTAAGTCACTGTTTTTTTTTTTGAGTAACTTTTTCCTTCTGTAGTGACCTGTCGACATTTCAGTAGTAATCATGGTGGCCATTGTTACATTGCATGCAGAATTAGGAGTTTTCAGAGCTACTCCTCTTCTAACATCTTACATCTACCAACAGTCCCAATTTTCTCAAAGCAGTCCCAATATTTAATAACTGAAAGAGGTGCGGCTTATCATTAAAGGGGTGTAATTTGGTCATATCAGGACATGGGGATGGCAGTTTATCCACTTTTACTGTTCCCAAGTGTTACTATTCAACAATGCTCAGGACATAGTTCCACAGTTTATCAATCTGTAATTAACAATGTATAATTCTATATGGGATTATTTGTCCAATTGGATTATATGGTTATGAAAAGGCCACTTTATTGACACATCTTGATGTGTTTTTCTCTTTTCTTTTTTAACCATTACAATATAAAGACTAAGGCCGGGATGTACTAAAGGAAAAATGCTGTAAAAACCCTGTTTTCTGAGTTTTTACCGCATTTCCATATGTACTAAGCCCCGACCGCCCTTTTTTCGTTGTGGGGGTAACGCCAGAAAAACCTGGAGTTTCCCTATAGAACCCCATGGGCTTCTTACCCCACCCGACGCTTCGCCGTCACCCAGCGCTGGCCCCCACTCACCTGCTCTCCATGCTTGCCGTCCTGTGCTCCGGGGTCCTCCGCCTCCTCCTCCTCCCAATCTTCTTACGGGTGCAGGGAGGAGGAGGAGCCCGGAGCTTCCTGCACAGGTGACCAGCAGGAAGCTCCCGTGGCTCGGAGGGGGCGGGTTCCCACGGAAACCCCGTCACCCGGCGTCGGCTGCTTCGCAAAGGGCAGCTCTTATCGCAAGAGCTGTCCTTTGCAATACTAATTGCATATGTTAGTACATATGCAATTATTAAGGTTGCAGTGACTGGCGGAATGGTCACTGCAACCTTAGTACATCCCGGCCTAAAGCTGGGTGCACATTAGCTGTTGTGTACCCAGGGCGATATTGATCCGGCAAGTGCATACATACTTTCCGATGGAGGGGGAAGGGATGCATTCTGCAGCATGACACCTTGGTGACATCCCCTGTAGAGCCTACGGGCGACGTAGCTAATGACCCGTGGGTGCGCGCATACACACTAGACAATGTACCCGATATGCCCCTCCGGTCCGCATAGGGGCGTTTCTAGAGAGGAGGGGGCCCGTGTGCAGTCTCCGACACGGGCCCCCTCCTCTCTGTCCGGTGGCCGGCAGCGTATTGAGCTGTGCGCGGCCAACACCAGAGTTATAGACTCTGGGCACTAGAGTGCACACAGAGTCTATAGAGTATGTGCAGGTCACTGGGAAAATGGCCACGGCGGCCATTTTCCCTGTACTGTGCATACGACGGGAAAATGCCCGCGGTGGCCATTTTCCAGTCGTTTTTACAGCTCCGTACCCCTGCGCCGACGTGGTTGATATTGTGTTTCTGGGGCTAAATCACACATTTACTAATACTTAAAAAAATAAATGAAAAAATTCTGTTAATAAATGTGTGATATAGCCCCAAAAACACAACATCGATGTTGATCGAATTCCAACAATTTTAAGTATATCAAAATAGATTAAAATCAACCTTTAGTAAATATACCCCTGTGCATTTATATTAAGGTATGGAATCAAACAAATAAAATATTACTCATGCTTTTAAATAACAGCAATGACGTATTTAAAATGCAATTCTTTGTTCTGATGAAACTCACACCCGTCCTAATTTAGTAACCATAAAACCATGTTTGAGTACTGATTTTATTTTTTATTTTTGTACTTAAAATAAAATCTTAGAAATGTTATGAAACCTTGTAAATGTTATTTTCCGGTGCAGCCCAGACAAACCACCAGTCATTACTATGTTTTAAATGTTAAAAATGCATCTTAAACAATTTTCACTATGTACCCTGCACATACAAACTTCTTTGTTAACATAAATATGCAATGTATTCTCAGGAAGATAGTGATATACCAGTGGTTGTAGCCAAGTGATGCTTGCAGACTCAAAAGACGCAGTAAACGATCTGTGTTAAGAATGACTTAAAGCATAGAACAGATAAGTAGACCTTAATTATGGAAAAGGCATGTCACGCTGCAGCATACTTACCGACATTCTGGGGTTGCCAGGTCGGTGCAACAGGGAGGGTGGGGGCAGCTGAAGTGGGCTGAGCAGGGGCGGTCCAATATTACTGGCATTACAAAGCAGGGGGTGGGGCACTGAATCGCGTCATCGCCCCCACACCCCAACCCCCCACTATCATGTGCGGGTGCGGGGGGTGTTGGCGGACAATCTGGGGGACTTGCCTGCTCTTGAGGGGTGCAGGGAGCGGCACATGATTTTTGGGAAGCTCCCGACATTCCCGAGAGAATAAGCAAGTATGAGCTGAAGTACTACTTACAAATTAATTTATTCACGGAGGTGCCCCATTCCCTAATTAGAGTCACTGCGGCTGGTTCTCCATTGCTCTTGCAGCCCCAACTGAAAATTGATTAGGGAGGTGTGAGTGGGAGAACCAACCACAAGCCGCAGTCAAAAAATGGCAGTTTGTGATTGGTTCCCCTGCATTTGTATAAACTTTCACAGAAGTCATGCAAGTTTGTGACATACATTATGCCACAATATGAGCATTACCTGATGCCATCCAACCAAGAACTAACTTCTTTCTCCTCCGTTATTCCCTCATGTAAACCTTGCTCCCATTCCTTTTTTTTCGGTGTCAAATATTCTAAGAGATTAATGTAGAACTGTATCCTAATTACAGATGAGTGCTTCGGTTTTACTTGGTTATGTTCGGATCTCAAAAACTGCTTCCTATTGGCTATCCTGCTCTCACGTTTTTTGGATAGCCAATAAGATAAATCTGAACTAATTTGCCAAATCTTGCTCTATTTCTGACAGAGCAAGGAGTACATTTACTAAAACTTTTTAAAGAAGGAAAAGTGGTGATGATGCCTATATCAACCAGAATATAGCCATCATGTTCTAGAACATAATAGATAAATGACAGCTATAATCTGATTGGTTACTATGGGCAGCACCTCTTCTTTTCTATTTTAGAAAATCTACCAGTATATATGATGTAAGGCAGGTGTTTGGGTGCCTGTAGCTGGATTACAACCCCCACACGACTGACATCACATGATTGTAGTTGTAGCCAGCAGCAGCAACAGGTGATCTATGGCTGTGCCAGGTTTTACCTCCTTTCTGCTGCTACAGGTATTTTCAGTTGTGGTAATGGGAATCTTACTTGTTTTGATGAACGTAGTTATGTAACACAGGAGGGTGCAGACTTTGAGTCAATAACTATTAAAAAAAACAACTTGTACAAACTTGTTTGTAATTATCCTATTACTTCCTCAGAGCTTGAAACGTGTTTGTTTTCTTTTCTTTATTAGGTGCCGGACATCTTGAGGATGCTCTTTAAGAGCAGAAAACCTTCTTTTGTTACTATTCCCAGGAAGCATCTTGCACTGATCGATACCAAACCTGTTCATTGAAGGGGATGTATGTACAGATAGTAATCTTTAAAATCATGGAGTACGTTCAAGACCAAGTTACACTCGACCAGCTGTCAAATTCAGTGAAGTGAACACTGTTTCGGATTTGCTTTCTGGCATCAAGAATAAGGAAGCGACATTATCTGTTACAATTACCTTTTGTTAAGTGAGATTAATCACTGGCTTTTCCCTAACCATCTTAAATATTATTTAATTGCATCTGTTAAGTAGAGTCCTTAGTCTTCCGTGTCACCGTTTTCCCCCACCCCCCCTGACAACGTCTTCTCCACAGGCTGAGAGTTTACTGTGGGAGGTCAGATTTGCCAGACTTGGCAGTACACCACTAAACAATGCAGCTCTGTAATTAAGTGACGCAACACCTTGCATTTTTCCTTCTCGCATATAAACTTCTCGGCTGCCTGGGATTTCCAGTTATAAAGAAGAGAAGCCAAGATGAGCTCGGCTCTTTATAACATGTTTATTAGGAGTGTTGTGGAATAGGAATAAAGCTAAAGAATCCTGTAGTTTCATGCTGTAACCTGCTCAAGTTGTAGTTGTCTCTGCTGCTTCTCACATGACTGAGAGTCCCCCCTGTGAAGCGTCTGTGCTGCGTGTGGGTCGGAGTTGCTTCCAGTCTTTTACATTTACTTTTTAAGTTATTTTTCTTCACTTGTTTCTTCTATGTTCCTGCCCTGCCTCGCCCCGTTCAGAGATCTGGAGGGGATCAAGATACATCTTTGTGTTGGACATTAGTAAACACATTCTCTGGACCGCTAATAATAATCTGCAGTATTTGAATTCTTGTTGCTGAATCTCCCTCAAGGATTTATTTGGAACACGTTTACCCTTCTTTTCAAGTATTTCAACTCCTACATCAGCATCACTTCTACACCCGGCTCGTTACTTACGGGCAAAGCCGCAGGAAATATTTCTGTATTTATTTGTTCATGTCGACTGTTTTAGACCTTTGAGATCTACAAAGCAACTTTTTGGATTCAGTATCATTTGAATCGTTTATTGTATTTATTCACGTTTATTTTGCACTGCACTCAATGATGTCCTGGAAGAGAAATTATTTTTCTACTGGTCGAGGAGGTGTGCATGAAATGTTTACACCGCGCAATTCCATATCCATCGCTCCAAGCAAAGGTCTGAGTAATGAGCCAGGACAGAATAGCTGCTTCCTCAACAGTGCGCTACAGGTTAGTACAGCCGATCAGTAACTACAGTGCTAGTGTGTTGTTTGTCTTTCCTCACTCTTGATATTTGCCGTAAATATTTCCATCTAAACGATTTCACCAGGTTTAGTTGTTTGTTATTACTATTAAGTTATTTACCCACAATAATTTCTTAAGAAAAAAAAAAAAAAAAAAAAAATATATATATATATATATATATATATATATATTAGTGTGGCATGAGGTGTTGGCACACTGAATGCCAAGCTTGTTTTTGTATGGGGTGCATCATCTGTTAAATATGACATATACACTGTATGTATTATTTTAATTGTTTTTAAAATTTCTTATGATTAATTTTTCTAATACCCGTTTGTCAGCTAAATGTCACCTTTATCCAGCAATACTGTATCTAATGCCGGATACACACTAGACGATATGTTGTCTGATCCGCCCGATTGTCCACTTCGCCCACTGTGTACTGGCTGTGTTGTTGACGATGCTCGCTCCCGCTCGTCAGTGACATTGTCCGTCGGACCTGCATGCAGGTTCGACAGGCAATATCGTCAGCGGGGGCCATGCACTTGCCGATGCCGGTCGCGACTCGTTAGCAAGATGTGCTGGGTACACATCGTTTAGTGTGTACCCAGCATAAGAGCTGCTGCTTTTACATCAAGGTCCTGTATTTGTCTTATACTGGGAAAGTTCTTGTAATATTATGCCGGGTACCAACTAGACGACATTGTAAACAAATTTGCCGATAACAACCAATCGGTACGACAAATTTGTTAAGTTGTCCAGTGTTTACGGACAATGTCACTGACTATGCTCGTTTCCGTGCGTCATCTGTGGCCTCGTCTGTTGGACCTACATGTAAGTCCGACGTGTGATATCGTCCGGGGGGCATTGCAGCCGAATGCAGCATGGCCCCTGCCGTCGATCTGTCGCTGCCAGCATTGGCAAGTGTGTATGTACGCTGGGTCCCATCGCGAGCAAGGTCAGGCCGGGTACACACTAAACAGTCTAGTGTGTACCCGGCTTTACCGCGGTCACGTCACAGGATTTTCTATTTAAATGAGCGATCTATACATGCCGTTGACTTTGAAAGATACTGAATGACATGGTTCTTTGCACCATATCAGCTGTTCAGCAATGTCCATGTCCTCAGAAGAGCAGTGAAACAATTTTCTCCCTGACCTTTTAATGCAACAAGGCATATTTACTACTCCTTCATGCATCCGCTGTTGGTGCGCGGAAAGTAGTGAGTGAATCGCTCTTTGCCTTTGTTCACTGTAATGTGTTTGCTCCTCAAGTTATACAGTGGTAAGTGTTGCTCAGGGAATCCTATAAATGGGTGATGTCACTCAGATGTATAAACAAATTTAGCAGGTACTTGATAGCACAAACCAAAAGGAGTGGCCATTAAATGTAATATGTATAATAGATGTCAATGAGCAAACTCATAAACTCCTGCAGTTCCAATACCCCCAGTGGGTTATGTTGAAGTTAAAACAAATGAAGCTGAAAGATATTCCCATAATTATTATGTAAATGACATCTGAATAAATTCAAACGTGCACAGTACTATTAATGGAATGATGGGTGATGGGGGAAAATGTAGAGAAGGGACTATCCAACACTTTTAAATAGAGCCATATTGTAAGTTGTCATATACTGGTAAAATTAAATGTGTGTTTTACTTACAGTGCATGGTTACAATACTCGTATCAGTAATGCAAACAATAAGCTATATTTAAAATTGAGTAAATGCATCCCCATCAATAGACTGAGACAAAGAAAATGTATAGAAAAAGAATAACCATAATAGCATAGCTATAACATAGTCTGAGATAAAAACCAACATACAGCCATAACGTGAGGATACTGTCAAATTAAATGGATAAATTTACACTGCTAACAGGCACAAGCTATAGGGATCCTCCTTTAGGAAGTTTGGAAGATGATGAATAAGATTGAGTGACCTGTAGTGACCTATAAATAAGTAGCATTAGTAAAATATAAATGTAGTACAACATAGCAAAGTTAGGAATTACCAGTGACACAGTATGACACATGCGGATCATTAGCTTGTGCCTTTATGAGTAATGAAATTCCTTATTACCTGTGGGCAGAAATAGATGTCACTCTGACTAGGCTAGTTGCCACTGTATAACACAGGAAATAATGAGAGCGGTTTTGGTTACGCCAAGGCCATGTTTTTTTCACCATGTGCCTGCATTGTGTCCCTTTCCCTCACTTTCCTGCATTTACCACTGGGAAGCCCCCCTCTAGAATTCCTGCATTTGCCCCTGCCCCCCTACACCCCCTCTAGAATTCCTGTGTTTGCCCCTGTTCCCCCTACACCCCCCCCCTGTATTAAATATAGTCTCTGCTATCTATTCAGTGCAGTTCACAATCCCCCCCGGTATTAAATACAGTCATCTTTACCCTGCCCGCTTTTTCACACTTACCTGGCTGCCTCTCTCCTTCTTCCCCGGCAGACACTGCTCTTCACGATCTGCGGCTCCTCCGACCTCTCCCTTAGTTAGACAATGTCTAGATAGACACCAGATGTTAGACAGTTAATAGTTAGACAAGGATAAAAGTTCGACACAGACAAAAGTCAGACACACTAAAGTTAGACATGTAACAAGTTTGACAGGTACAAAAGATCAACAGGGTCAAAAGTTCAACATGAAAAAGATCGACAGAAAAATTGTTGACACATTTTTTTTGTTTGGTTTTTAGGGTTAGGCACTTACTGGAGGGTTAGGCACTTACCCCCACGGTTAGGGTTAGGCACCATGGGGAGGGTTAGGGTTAGGGTGAAGATTAGGGCTAAAAAACAAAAAATAATAATTATCGACCATTTTTGTGTCGACCATTTTCATATCGAACTTTTGAGCCTGTCGACCTTTTGAAGCTGTCAAACTTTTTACATGTCTAACTTTAATGTGTCTGACTTTTTTCCCTGTCTAACATCTGGTGTCTATCTAGACATTATCTAACTAATTGCTGTCGATCTCTTATACCACACCCGTTGGTGGAGGAGCGGTCCGAGCGGACCTTAGCTTCCTCCTCCATCTAATTAATGGAGACCGGGTCGGCAGCGGCGGGGTAGTGTGGGCTGCAGCAGGCTGGGCAGTGGCGGTAGGAGCCGGCGGCCCCCCCCCCCTGTTCAGCCAGGGTCTGGGCAGTCCCCCCCTGATGGCGGCCCTGGCCGCACATTAACCTTAAACTTCAGTAATAAATCAGATCAATACATATAATCAAAGGAGAGGGACTCCTTTTTGTAATAACATGTTAGCAGGCATTTTAATCAATTGTTACAAGCTATTATAAAACAAATCTGACAATAAAGCAGTAAGTAGCATGGGGCCGCAAGTGACTGCTTGGTGGTTCGCCTGTTGCCCATCATAGACTTACTCCAAAAGTCCATCTCATGATCCTACTTCTGAATCTCACCAAACTGAAATCGTTTACAACTCCCAGAGTTTGTGTTTCCGACCATAACAAGCATCCTGTCATAAACAATCCAACTTTGCTGTCATTGCACAGCATAAATTTTTTTTATTGTACATTTTTTCCTTATAATGAGGATGTGATAGGACACTAATGGATCTTTACATTATTCATCCCTGAAAGTTATGAATAATTAAATTTTTGTTCCTCCTATTCTATATCCTTTAACATTGCACGGGCCGATTCAGAGTTGTGGGCATAGAACGAAATGCAGATATTCATTGCATGCATCAATGCGACTGTACTGCTCCTATGATACGCTTGCTCAAATAGCCGTCATCATTATCACCCCACACTTGCACCAGCCCTATGCCTGGTGCAAGGGATCTGACTGAAATCAGACCGATCTCTATGACACACAACTGGGCATAGTCCACGGTTCCAACTATGGGCCTGATTCAGAGGTCCACACAATTTCGATGTCCGACTCAGAGGGGCAAATTTTTTGCCGCTGCACATGCGCGTGGCGGTGGATTAACAATAGCAGTAGCAGAGCGGATTTATTTGCAAAGTGAGTGACAGGTAGTCGGTGGTTGGGGGACGTAATGGGTGGTGGCTAGAAAAACAAATGTCGGGGCGTGTTTCTAGTAAGGCTCTGCAAATTTGTTTGCAGCTGTAGAGACCCTGGAGTCTTAGGCGAGATGCTCTTTCTGAGACAGCACAGGTTTGTTCAGAGGTTTGATGTGCGACCGATGTTCCTGCTTTTGTACGTGAGAAGTGAAGGAATCGCTGTTGCTATGGGATTTCCATGCATCTCTGAATCGCGCCCTATACACACCTCACTAAACTTGCTCCATTTCCACCCAGCTGCAAGTTAAATATTGTGTCCAATATGTCTGACTTAGAAGTACCTGTAAGTGCATGCGCTGTGGAGTGTGTGCATTACTTAAAAAATAATATAGTTTTGGAAAACTGACTTGGGTGCAACTCTTGAATCATGCAAGTAGAGTACAATGTTGATTTATATGTGAAACGATATAGCATTAAAGCATACTTTCCTACTTTTCCTACCGGTAGATGCATAGGCCATTGGGGCTGCCAATAGGTGCCCAGCAAGGGTGACTCAAAATGGAGCTGGCAAGACTGAGTCCCGCGTGCCAGTTGTGGGTGGGCATCAGCAAGGGCGGTGCAAGTAAAAAGCTAAGGCAGTGGTTCCTAAACTGTGTACCATGGCACCCTGGGGTGCCTCAGGCACTTGCAAGGGTGTTTCGGGTTGGTGGTCCAGTACCAAATAAATGATTTTAGTCAGTGTGATAAGCAAAACTAGTGCTAGTGACTGCCAATTAAAAAAATATGTGGACAAAAAAGAAGCACAGCCCTGTCAACTACTACATCCTAATGGTGACATATAAGCACAATTTACTACATTGAAGTTTTGCTGAATCCTCAATAAGAAACTTTTGGCCCAGGGGTGCTGTGGAAAAAAATGCTGATACTCAAGTGCGCCGTGATTCAAAAAAGTTTCTGAACCACTGAGCTAAGGTTATTCCCCAGATCACTGTCTGTGTGATCCGACAATGCGTTCGGCAGTAGCAACCCCACAACAGAAACCCTGTTCTTGGAGGAAGTGTTTGTGTTCACTTTCTATCTGAGCAGCATACGGGAGAACACAGAGGGAGCAGAAGCAGCAGAGAAGCCAGGCTGTAACAACTAAATGTAAACTTTCATGAGGGATATTAGAAATCTATAGACTGGAGGGGTTGGGTATGAAATGCCGACGACCGGGAAGCTGTCTGACTAAATCCCGACGCCGCAAGCCTGAACGCTGAAAATCCCGTCTGGGGCTGGTAAGTCCCCTGACCCTCCCCTCTCCCCCCCCCCCCCCTAATCCTCCCTTAGTGGTGCCTAACCCTAACCTCCCCCCGGGAGTGCCTAAACCTAATCATCCCAGGGTGGTGCCTAACCCTAAGTCCCCCCAGGGGTCCCTAAAACTAACCCTCGCGACTAAGCGCTAACACTGCACGGCTTACCTTCGTTCGGGAAGTCGTCTGTCTAGATTCTGGCATCGGGATATAGAAGGGCGTCGGGATTTCCATGCCTGTCTTTAGTCCCGTGTTGGTATTTAGACATCGGGATTTAGTCAGACAGCTTCCCGGCCATCCGCATTTTGACTGTATCCCGACTGGAGGGGGCTTGGAGGGTTCTGGAGGAGATAATGAGATATCTATAGCACAGACAGACTGTGTAATGGTAGCATTACTGCATCACAGCACTGAGGTCATGGGTTCAATTCCCACCACGGCCCTAACTGTGTGGAGTTTGTATATTCTCCCTGTGCTTACGTGGGTTTCCTCAGGGTACTCCGGTTTCCTCCCACATTACAAAAATATACTGCTAGATTAATTGGCTCCCAACAAAAATTAACCCTAGGGTGTATGTGTGTGTGCATGTGATAGGGAACATAGATTGTAAGCTCGACTGGGGCAGGGACTGATGTGAATGGCCAACTATTCTCTGTAAAGCGCTGCGGAATATGTGTGCGCTGTATAAATAACTGGTAATAATAATAATAATAATAATAATCTATAGACTGGAAGGGTCAGTGAGAGGTGTGGAGGGGGGCAATGAGATATTTTTCGACTGGAGGGGGCACATTTGGTGTATATATATTTTGTGTTTTATTATATAACATGTTTTTATACACCTGCTTAACTGGTTGATTATATTTTGGAAAGACCGCCTAAGTGGGTTCCGGACTGTAGACAGACAGTAATTAGTTAGACAATGTCTAGATAGACACCAGATGTTAGACAGTTAATAGTTAGTCAAGGATAAAAGTTTGACACAGAGAAAGTCAGACACACTAAAGTTAGACATGTAAAAAGTTTCGACAGGTACAAAAGATAAACACGGTCAAAAGTTCGACATGAAAAAGATCGACACAAAAATGGTCGACACTTTCTTTTTTAGGGTTAGGCACTTACTGGAGGGTTAGGCACTTACCCCTATGGTGAGGGTTTGGGTTAGGGTGAAGATTAGGGCTAAAAAAAATAAATAATTGTTGGCCATTTTTGTGTCGACCATTTTCATGTCGAACTTTTGACCCTGTCGACCTTTTGTACCTGTTGAACTTTTTACATGTCTAACTTTAATGTCTGACTTTTGTTTGTGTCTAACTTTTTTCTATTGACTGTCTAACATCTGTTGTCTATCTAGACATTGTCTAACTAATTAGTGTCTATCTCTTATACCACACCCGTTCCGGGTGCTGGACTATAGATGGACAGTAAAAAGGTCGACAATGTCTAGATAGACACCAGATGTTACAGTCATTAGGTCAACTTGGACAAAAGGTCGACAGGGACAAAAGGTCAACACACTAAAGGTCGACATGAAAATGGTTGACACAAAAAATGGTCAACACATGATTTTAGGGTTAGTCACTTACCCCAACAGGGTTAGGCACCAGGAGGGAGGGTTAGTCACTTACCCCGACGGTTAGGGTTAGGCACCAGGAGGGAGGGTTAGGGTGAAGATTAAGGCTATAAAAAAAAGTGTCGACCATTTTTGTCTCGACCGTTTTCATGTCGACCTTTTGACACCGTCGACCATTTGTACCTGTCGACCTTTTGTCCCTGTCGACCTATTGACTGCCTTCTTTTGTCTGGGCCAATAGTTCTTAATCTGGGGTATTCACTATGACTTTTCCATGTAATTTTCTGTAGTGGTAGGCGAGTATTGACATCCAGGTGATCATTAGATACATAGGGAAAGCAGTGTCTGAGGATCTCTACTCCATGCATCACAGTAGAGCCCTAATAACAGGCAGGGAAATACAATGACACAAACACTGGTGTTTACTGCATAAAGTAGATTATCTATCTGGATTTAGTGAAATCCAGATCATTTCTGACACAGAGCCTTAATCTCAGAATTTGTAACTATGACATCAACCTATGATATTGCATGTTAATATTTGTTTACCAGTTTCCCAGTAATATAGTTGCAGAAATAGTTAATCCATTATAGTAAAAAAAATAAAATGTAAAGTTTCCCTGTAATTCTTAGAACATTAACATAGTCAGGTGCATAAATATTGGGACAATTTGGCCTCTATTTACCACCACAATGGCTTTGAAATGAAACAAACAAGATGTACTTTAACTGCAGACTTTCAGATTTAATTTGAGGGTAATTACATCCAAATCAGTTGAACGGTGTAGGAATTACAACGGTTTCTATATGTGCCTCCCATTTTTTAAGGGGCCAAAAGTAAATGGGACTATCAACTCAAAAGCTATTTCATGGACAAGTGTGGGCTATTCCCTCGTTATTACATTATCAATTAAGCAGGTAAAAGGTCTGGAGTTGATTCTAGGTGTGACATTTGCATTTGGAATCAGTTGCTGTCGACTCTCAATATGAGATCCAAAGAGCTGTCACGATCAGTGAAGCAAACCATCATTAGGCTGAAAAATCAAAACAAACCCATCAGAGAGATAGCAAAAAAATTAGGTGTGGCCAAATCAACTGTTTGGAACATTCTTAAAAAGAAAGAACGCATCGGAGAGCTCAGCAACACCAAAAGACCCGGAAGACCACGGAAAACAACTGTGGTGGATGACAGAAGAATTATTTCCCTGGTGAAGAAAAACCCCTTCACAACAGTTGGCCAAATCAAGAACACTCTCCAGGAGGTAGGTATATATGTGTCAAAGTCAACAAGAGAAGACTTCACAAGAGTGAATATAGAGGGTTCACCACAAGATGTAAACCATTGGTGAGCCTCAAAAACAGATTACAGCAGATTAGAGTTTGCCAAACAACATCTAAAAAAAGCCATTACAGTTCTGGAACAACATCCTATGAACAGATGAGACAAAGATCAACTTGTACCAGAGTGATGGGAAGAGAAGAGTATGGAGAAGGAAAGGAACTGCTCATGATCCAAAACATACCACCTCATCAGTGAAGCATGGTGGTGGTAGTGTCATGGTGTGGGCATGTATGGCTGCCAATGGAACTGGTTCCCTTGTATTTATTGATGATGTGACTGCTGACAAAAGCAGCAGAATACATTCTGAAGTGTTTCGGGCAATATTATATGTTCATATTCAGTCAAATGCTTCAGAACTCATTGGACGGCGCTTCACAGTGCAGATGGACAATGACCCGAAGCATACTGCAAAAGCAACCAAAGAGTTTTTTAAGGCTAAAAAGTGGAATGTTATGCAATGGCCAAGTCAATCCCCTGACCTGAATCCGATTGAGCATGCATTTCACTTGATGAAGACAAAACTGAAGGGAAAATGCTCCAAGAACAAGCAGGAACTGAAGACATTTGCAGTAGAGGCCTGGGAGAGCATCACCAGACGCTGGATGAAACCCAGCGTCTGGTGATGTCTATGCATTCCAGACTTCAGGCTGTAATTGCCTGCAAAGGTTTTGCAACAAAGTATTAAAAAGTGAAAGTTAGATTTAGGATTCTTTAGTTTGTCCCATTACTTTTGGCCCCTTAAAAAGTGGGAGGCATTTATAGAAACCGTTGTAATTCCTACACCGTTCACCTGATTTGGATGTAATTACCCTCAAATTAAATCTGAAAGTTTGCAGTTAAAGCACATCTTGTTTTGTTTCATTTCAAAGCCATTGTGGTGGTCAATAGAGGCCAAAATATGAATATTCTGTCAATGTCCCAATATTTATGCACCTGACTGTAGCTTTAAAAAAAAAATATATACCAGATGTAGACTATAGTTTTTTTTTTTTTTTTTTTCCTTACATTTTTATGTGAGATATATGTATGTACAATTCTTTCTATTCTTGTCTTTTTATTATTATTTGTTTTATAGCATATTTATTGATTTTTCTAGATTGGAACATCTAAACATTTTCTCTAATAACAATTACAGACATGGTCAAATTTGTTAGTACACTTAAATGAAAAAATAATAGTCCATTGTTTTAGAAAATAGGATGATTTTAGTCCAATGTTTTGTTCGTATCAATTCTTTGGTGCTTTTAGTTGTGCATTTTGGGTCATTCTGTTGGAAGACTCATAACCCTTGATTAAGACAGAGCTTTCCTATACTAGGCAGTATGTTTAGCTCCAGAATGCCTGGACAGTCTTAAGATTTCATTGTGCTCTGCACATATTCAAGGCACCTCGTACCAGACGCTGCAAAGCAGCCCCAAAACCTAACCGAGCCTCCTCCATATTTCATAGTAGGTATGGTGTTCTTTTCTTTGAAAGCTTAATTTTTCATGTGTGAACAAAGAGATAATGTGACTTAGAATACCGGCGCCGGAATCCCGAAGGTTAGTGGGGCTGGGGGAAGGTTTAGGGTTAGGCACTAGGTGAGGAGGGTTAGGTTTAGGGTGCGAGGAGGGGGAGGTTTGGTTCAGGCACAGGGGAGGAAGGTTTAGTGTAGGGAGAGGCGGAGGGTTAGGATACCTAACGACAAGTGTCGGGTATCCTAACCCTTTTGGAATTTCGACCGCCGGGATCCCGTCCAAAGAACATTCTTCCAGATGCATAGTGGCCTGTGAATATGCATTTTAGCAAATTTCAGACTTGCTGTTTATATGTTGTTTTTTCAAAAGTGAAGTCCTCCTGGGTCTTCTTCCATGGAGCCTACTGTTGCTCAAAAAGCGTTGAATGGTGCGATCAGACACTGACATACCTTGACCTTGGAGTTCAGCTTGTATTTCTTTGGCTCTTTTTCTACCATTCTCACTACCCTTCTGTGGAATCTGGGGTCGATTTTAGGTTGGCTACAGTCCTATATTTGCAACTGTCTATAATTTCCATTCTGATCTCCTCAGACAACTCTCTCCTTTATTTTCCCTGGTTCATGTTCAGTATGGTGCACACGATGATACCAGACAGCAGAGTGACTACTTTTCTCCATTTAAATAAGATGAGTGACTGAGTAGAAGATTGAAGGCACTTGTAATGCTAATTCAGGAAATCAATTGGTTTGAAATATCACTATAATCCAATTATTTGATATCTTTTCCAAGGCGTACCAACAAATCTTTTTTTTGTCATCACCTCAATCCCCCCCCCCCTCCCCCCAGTCATTAAATCCAGTGTCTGTCCAGGCCAAGCCTTTTTTTTTTTCACCACCTCTCTTCCCACCCCCCTTCCCCCCAATCATTAAATCCAATGTCTGTCCTGCTGCCCAGCCTCTCTTTTTTTTTCACCACCTCACTCCCCCCACAGTCATTAAATCCAGTGCCTGTCCTGACTCCTGCTGCCCAACCTTTTTTCTTCACCACCTCACACCGCAACCCCGCCTGCTGCCCAGACTTTTTTTTTAACACTGTACACTGCAACCCCCCCGCTGCCCAGCCTTTTTTTCACCACTGTACACTACACCGCAACCCCCCTCCCGCTGCCCAGCCTTTTCACCACTGTACACTACACCGCAACCCCCCTCCCGCTGCCCAGCCTTTTCACCACTGTACACTACACCGCAACCCCCCCCGCTGTCCAGCCTTTTCACCACTGTACACTACACCGCAACCCCCCCCCCGCTGCCCAGCCTTTTCACCACTGTACACTACACCGCAACCCCCCCCACTGCCCAGCCTTTTCACCACTGTACACTACACCGCAACCCCTCCCCGCTGCCCAGCCTTTTCACCACTGTACACTACACCGCAACCCCTCCCCGCTGCCCAGCCTTTTTTTCACCACTGTACATTACACCGCAACCCCCCTCCCACTGCCCAGCCTTTTTTTCACACTACACCATCTGCAACCCCCCCACTTACACTTACCTTGTTTCCTTTGGCTTTTTCTTGTCAGAGTCTGCTTCTTCCACAGCGCTCTTATCTCTCCCTCCGCGGCGTGTCTGTCATTTTGGTGGAGCCAAAGTGGGTCCGCTCGGCTCCATCCATTTACTTAATGGGGACCGGGTCGGCGGGCAGCGGCGCTGTCGGATGCAGGGGCTATATGGGCCTCTGCACCGCAGCGGGCCCTGGTGCAAGGCACCGGCAGCACCGCCGCTGGTTCCGCCCCTGCTTGCATGTATACATTAGACAGTAGCTTTCATTGTCAATACTTTTTAGGAGGACTTAAGTATTGTATCAATGAGCTGTACCAACAAATTTGTCAATGTCTGTATATTAATTATAAATGTTTTAATTTACAAACGTTGGGGGAACAACGCAAATGGGCTGCCAGAAGAGCATCCAGGTGAAAATTAATGAACCATTGGTATAGGCTAAATGAATGCTCAGTTTACATATAGGGGGTCATTCAGACCCGGTCGTTAGCGCCGATGCGCTCGGACCGGGTCGATGGCCCCCACAGAGCATGCGCACAACGGCGCCGTCGTGCGCATGCGTGAGACCCGCTATGACCGACGGCGCCGGTCGTAGCGGGTCTCGATCCAAAGGGGGCGAGCTGCCGATGTTGATTGACAGCTCACCCCTTTTGGAAGGCGGGCCGGGGGGTGGCAGCCCAAATGGGGGCGTTCCCATGGGAACGCCTACCGTTTGGGGGCGGCCCCACTGACATCACTAGTGATGTCAGTGGAGAGCTTCCGGCTCAGACAGAGCCGAAAGCTCTCCGGGGCTTACGACAAGGGAGACCCTACCCTAGTGTCTCGTCGCAAGCCCCGATGGTCGCTATGGTCTTGACCATCGCGACCATCACCTTAGGCGGTCGTAAGGCTTACCACCGCAAAGGAGGATGTCTTGAAAATTCAAGACGTCCTCCCCTCATTCAGACCGACCGCACACTCTGTGCGACCGGCTCTGAATGAGATCCATAGTGTGTACAATACTACATGTATTACCACGTTATATTCAGAAGTTAAGTCATTAATTTTTCTAATATTCAGCTAACTGCCACTATAGTTACTTGTAGGTCTCTGTTACTTTTTATTTTCTGATTACAACTATGATACTGCTTGCTTGGTTCAGTGTTTGTGAAAGGAAAACATAAAGTATCTATTATATAAATAAATTTAACTTTTTTGTTTGTTATTTAAATTAATAACTACTGTTCATTAGTGGAAAAAACATGAAATAATGTGGCAAAATTAGATAGGGAATAATTAAAATAAAGTTCAATGCTTGGCCAAATTAGATTTTTTTTTCATTTTACCCGAATTGTCAATGTCTTAAACCACAGGTTCTCAAACTTGGGGCCTGATTCAGAGGCGCTCGCTCCCAGCGTATGCAAATTCAGTGCACGCCCAACAAGGCAGGCAATCGCACAGCAAGGCATTAGCACGCCCACTATATCTTGGCGAGCAATCACTTTGTGTATGCAGACTCGCATCCGCCATTCATAAGACTCCCACTTGTGCACGTCATCTCCAGGAAGCGCATGAAAACATTGGTACATCGAGCACCATCGGATGTGCTTGCAGCGCTTAAGGGTGACTATACCTGGCCGCAAGCACTGCAATCCCTTCAGAGTGAAATACAACCAGGTGACGTGTACAGTGACGCTGCCTGTTTATTATGCACGCCTATGAAACGGCGTTGAAACACACAGGCACGCCTGCGTTTGTACTTCCACTCCCCCGTTTCTAGTGGCCTGCCCCTGTTACCACCCACAAACTGCCTCTCCTGTTACTCATTCAACTGGGCTGTCTACGCTGGGCGAGTGAGTGCTTTCTGATCTGTCGCAGTGGTTTGCGCACGCATGATGCATACGCATGCGCAGAATGCAAATATCGCCCAGCAATCAGCGATCGCATCCTAGCGAGCAGGTCTGAATCAGGTCCTTGGTCCTCAGGACCCCAAACAGTGCATGTTTTACAGGTCTCCAAACAGAATCACAAGTGAAATATTTATCTTCACCTGTGGATCTTTTAAATTGTGTCGGTGAGTGATGAATACACATTTGTGCACCTCCTGGGTGACCTGCAAAACGTGACCTGTGTGGGGTCCTGAGGATCGAGTTTGAGAACCACTGTACTAAGAAAAAAATTCCGTGGTTAAAGCTTACTGGAAATCTCGTTGGAGATAAACACTAGTAATTATGGCAGTATGTTGCAATATTATTACCCTTATTGTTATATTAACCATCAAAACCTTTAATTGAGCAATTTGTTGTTCCACAATGAACTCTGCTTTTCTCCTAATAGCTTTAGTTAGGCAACTCTCTGAGCCCTTTTTGCAATTAGAATAGATCCCTTAAGGCTCTATAATATTTTTTTTGCTACGAGAAATACATCTGACAGATTTTTTTTTTTGTATTCGGAGTCTGTTAAAGCTATTTTCATGGCGGTAAGATACCTTCTTGCTGTCCTCCAATGTATATGTCTGAACTTGATAAGCATACCCCACCCATTCATGTCACAGATCTCATCTTGAAGTTGCTCCATGTGTATTTCATGGAATTATTATTTGCTGAACTGAAAACCTCTATATAAAACGGTCATCTCTAATAAGCAACAACTGTAATACCATGGATTTTCATGTGACTCGAGATTACAACTGCTTCGTTCAGATGGACGATTACGTGTGTGGAGAATAATCCACAAGGCAATGGACCCCAACAGTGGCTCTGCTACAGTGTGGTGTATATTCAGCTTTCACGCATTAGGACCCTGATCTAAGACTGACCGGCGTATGCTGCATAATCATCCTTGCAGATCATTTGTAGCCATTCAATGTCATGCATTCACTCAGACTGGAGTGGGCTCTTTCAGTAATGCGCCACCACACAGTTCCATAGCCACCAGATTAAGGAGCAGCATTCCTCTGAGCATGGAATGATGTTTGAGCCCAGTAGAACACGTGGGATGCAGTTCAACGTGCCATCAATGGCAGGGTTCCACCACCGGTGAATATTAGGTAATTTAGGACCATTATTCAGGAGGCACTTCAGGAGGTACTTCAGAGAGCTGCTGTAATGTCATTGTTAGGAGAGCCTGTGCATTACTAGCTAGGTTTTCTGAGTTTTTTGGCACATTGTATTGTAAGGTCTAGATGCAAAGTATGAGGACCAGAGAGAAATTTTGGAGCGGCTATTGCGAGCGGCCAGGATGATGGTCGCAATGGTCAAGACCATCGGGCTTGCGACGAGACCCTTGTGGTAGGGTCTCGTGGCCGCAAGCCCCAGAGATCTTCCGGCTCTAATAGACCCGGAAGCTCTCCCACTGACATTCACTGGTGATGTCAGTGGGGCTGCCCACAAACGGCAGGCGTTCACTTGGGAACGCCTCCGTTTGTGAAGCCACCCCCCCGCCACACCTACAAAACGGGGCGAGCTGTCGATCAACATCGACAGCCGCCCCTTTTGTAGTGAGCCACGGAGCGAGTGCTTTTTGCGCTCGCTTCGGGGCTCGTGCACGCCGTGCATGCGCACTGGGCCATCATCGACCCGCTTGCGAGCTTGTCTGAATCAGGCCCTGTGTTCAAAAAGCCAAAAATAAAAAATAAGTTTTTGCTGGGTTTTAGTAACATCCTAAATGCAGATCTCTGGTCACTAAGGGCCTGATTCAGACCCGCTCGCAAGCGGGTCGATGGTGCCCTAGTGCGCGTGCGCACGACGGAGGGAGCTCCGTCGTGCGCATGCGCGAGATCCGCATAGCAACGGACAGCCGTCGCTATGGGTCTCGCACTAAAGGGGGCGTGCTGTCGATGGTGAGTGACAGCACGCCCCCTTTGGTGGGCGTGCCAGGGGCATAGCTGCGTTGGGTCTGGCCCCACTGACATCACTAGTGATGTCAGTGGGAGTGCTTTTGGCTCTGATAGAGCCAAAAGTACTCCTGGGCTTGCGGCAGCGAGACCCTACCGCAGGGTCTCGTCGCAAGCCCGATGGTCTTGACTTTTCAACAGGTTTGGAGCCAGACCTCTTCGAATCTGTGCATTTGCAGATTACTCTCCGTAGGGTACAGGATAGATTTCGAAATTTCACCTCCAAATCGTTTCTTCACTACCGGTCTGCCGGTGTCAGAAGACAAGGCAATTCAGTCTCTCCTAAAATCGGCAGTGCTGGTTCCAGTACATCAACGGGGTCTGGGGTTCTACTCAAATCTTTTTGTGGTACCCAAGCCGGTCGAGTCTGTGCATATGTACATGTCCCAATATGAGAACCGCATCAAGCTTTCCTGCGTGTTGCAATATTGCACGATCACTATTAGTTTTGGGCGTTGCCATTCAATTTATCCTCGTGTTTTCGCCAAGGTCAAGTCTGTCATGATTGCACACCTTCGGACATCAGGTGTGACCGTAATTCCTTACTTGGATGACCTGTTGATCAAGGCCCCATCTGGATCTCTTCTCTTGGACCACGCATTACTGACATACAAGACTTTGACACAGCACGGCTGGATGATCAATTTAAAAAAATCCAACCTAATTCCGGCTCAGACTCCAGTTTCTGGTGATGATCCTGGATAAGCTGTTACAGCAGGTGTTCCTCCTGGAAGGCAAAGCCCAGGACATTCGGCTACTATTTCAGCTAGTTCTCCAACCGAAGAAGGTGTCTTTTACTTATTGGTCTAGGAAAGATGGTAGTTGCCTTCGAGGCACTACAATTCGGACGATTCCACTCCCATGTGTTCCAGCTGGACTTCCTAACACAAGGGTCAGGGTCTCACCTACTCCTACATCGGATGATCCGGTTGGCCTCAATAACCACGGTATCTCTCTTCTGGTGGATGCAACCCAACACCTCTTGGTGGGTCAAAGATTCAGAGTGTGGGATTGGATAATCGTGATGACAGATGCCAGTCTCTGAGGTTGGGGTGCGGTAGTCCTAGACTGTCAGTTTCAGGGCCGTTGGTCTGCATAGGAAAGGCGGTGGCCCATAAATGTGTTGGAACTCAGAGCAATTTACAATGCCTTGCTCGACGCCGCACACTTACTAAGTGTTACTGTCTCTAGCTATACCTTTAAGGTAGCCGTTAGATTCCAGATAGACAGAAAGTAGATGTCAGAACTGGAGTTCCTAAGAAGGCCGGTGGTGGAACAAATGATGCGGGGAGAGATGAGAATCTGGTTGCTGCGGTCTTTAAGAACCGGTAATGCGGCTAATGCCGATGGTGCGGCCAATGGGCAGATGGTGTGGCCAATGAGCCTAGGTTGTGGCTGGTGAGCCGATGTTGTGACCAGTGGGTCGATGTTGCGGCCAATGGGCTGATGATGTGGCTAATAAGCCAATGATGAAGACCAATGGGCCTAAGTTGCGGCTGTTGAGCCGATGTTGTGACCAGTGGGTTGATGTTGCGGCCAATGGGCCGATGATGCGGCTAACAAGCCAATGATGAAGACCAATGGGCCTAAGTTTCGCCTGGTGTGCCGATGTTGTGACCAGTCGGTCGATGTTGTGGCCAATGGGCCGATGATGACTGCCACTGGACCGATGGTATGGCTGATAGTGCTGGAAAGCGATTGGTGCAGCAGTTTGAGGAGCCAATGACAGCACGAGGATGCAGGAGCTGTGATGATAGCCGATGTCCTGGAGGCGCTGCTGGTACTGCAGCAGCTGAGTGCTGATGATAGAACCGGGTTCAGACGGAGGCTGGAATGGCAGCGCTGCAGGAGTTGGCGGGGGAGCCGGTCAGGAGTACTCCCTCAGTGTCAGCCAACAGCAGAAAACAGCTGGTGCTGCGGCTAGGAGAGCCGGAGGCTGCACAAGAACGGCCGAGAGGAAGTGTGTCCTGGAGCGGCCGAGCAGTTGGAGGAGCCACGGAGGACTTGTAGCAAGTAAGTAATGCTGACCATGCAGCAGAGCCGAGCGCTGAAGTAAACGCTATAGCCGGCGAGGCAGCAAAAGTTCAGTGAGTTTAAATAGAGGAAGGACTCATCAGCTGACATGGGAGGAACCAAGCCCAGGTCTCAGACGTCTGGATCTCCTCGGGGCAGATCCAGTGGGAAGAGGATCAGGAGCAGGAGAATCTTTAGCCATGTATAAGTCCTGGACTGGACTTATAACACTAAGGTCACAACCAGTGAGGGTACAGTCGGACAACGTGACGGCCGTCACTTCTATCAATCGACAGGGCGGAACTCGAAGTCGCGTGGCTATGTGAGAAGTTACCCGTATTCTCCGGTGGGTCGAGAGTAGTCAGTCATGCTGTCGGCAGTGTTCATCCTGGGAGTGGACAACTGGGAAGCAGATTATCTCAGTTGCCAGGATCTCCACCCCGGGGAATTAATGCTTCACCCAGACGTATTACAAGCCTTGGTCCATCGTTGGTCGGCCTCAGGTGGACCTAATGGCATCTCGATTAAACCATCAGCTACCAAGATACATGTCCAGAACTCAGGATCCGGCTGCAGAGGCAGTGGACGCGCTAACCGTTCCATGGACTAAGACATGGTTTACCTATTTCCTCCAATTTCACTACTTCCTCGTCTACTAAATCGGATGAAACATGAGTCTGCCTCGGCCATACTCGTGGCACCGGACTGGCCTTGGAGGAGTTGGTTCTCGGCCCTTCGAACTCTCTTAGCAGACGACCCATGGCCCCTACCACTTCGTCCAGATATTCTGCAACAGGGTCCTTTCATACACCCGAACCTAGCACAGCTGCGTTTAACAGGGTGGCTGTTGAGGCTGCTATCTTGAGACGCAAAGGCATCCCAGAATCTGTTATCCCCACTGTGCTTCGTGCCAGAAAACCGGTTATGGCTGTGCATTACCACAACATTTGGCGGTCTTATGTATCATGGTGTGACAGTCGGGACTTCCCGTCTAGGATTTTTCGTTTATCTAGACTATTACTTTTTCTTCAAGCGGAACTCGATGCTGGTCTCCATTTAGGGTCCTTTAAAAGTGCAGAAGTCTACCCTCTCTATCTTCTTTCAACGTAAATTGGTCCTCGTACCTGAGGTGCAGACTTTTCTTAAGGGAGTGTTGTGGGTGCAGCCACCTTTTTGTTCCACCTACAGCTCCCTGGGACCTAAATTGGTACTTGCGTTTCTTCAGTCTTCCATGTTTGAGCCGCTTGATGAGGTAGATATCAAGTATTTGTCTTGAAAGATGGTTCTCCTCCTGGCATTGGCTTCAGGCCCTGATTCAGAGCCGGACGCTCTGACAGAGCGCATGCTCTGAATCAGGGCCGTCCTTCTTGATTTTTAGAGCGGCCTCCAGGAAGAAGGTCGCGATGTTCAACATCATTGCGACCATCGGGCTTGCGACAAGACCCTTGTGGTAGGGTCTCGTTGCCGCAAGCCCTAGAGTGCTTTCGGCTCAAACAGAGCCAAAAGCACTCCCACTGACATCACTTGTGATGTCAGTGGGGCCGGCCCCAGACGGTATGTGTTCCCATGGGAACGCCTACATCTGGGCAGCCACGCCCCCGGCACGCCCACCAAAGGGGACGTGCTGTCACTCACCATCGACAGCACGCCCCCTTTGGTACGAGACCCAGAGCGACAGTTTGCCCGTCGCTATCCGGGTCTCCCGCATGCGCACGACGGAGCCGGCTTCGGCGTGTGCATGCGCACTGGGCCAACATCGACCCGCTTGAGAGCGTTCAGCGCTCGCGAGCGGGTCTGAATCAGGCCCTCAGCCCGTCGGGTTTCTGAGTTGGGGGCCCTGTCTTGTAAGCCCCCATACCTTATCTTCTATGATGATAGGGCGGAGCTCAGGGCGCAAGCCACCTTCCTTCCTAAGATTGTGTCGGCTTTCAACATAAATCAGCCTATTGTGGTGCCTTCCTTGGTTGAGGACTCTGGAGTATCCACAACTCTGGATGATGTTCGAGTACTCCATGTCTATATGACTCGGACAGCGTCTTTCCGCAAATAAGATTTCCTTTTTGTTCTGTATGATGCTGTTCGGAGGGGTTGGCCAGCATCAAAACAAATGTTTTCGAGGTGGATTCGACAGGCTATATGTCAGGCTTATGTCAGCAGCGATAGGCAACCTCCTCCGACTATTTCTGCACATTCCACACGCTCTGTGGGTACGTCGTGGGTGGCACATCGGGGTGCCTCCACTATGCAGCTGTGCCGTGCGGCTACTTAGTCCTTGTTACATACATTCTATGAAGTTTTATAGGTTTGACACATTTTCGGCTTCAGCTTCACGATTTGGCTGCCTTGTACCCACAGTTTCCCCTACGGGCGGGAGCACTGAGGAACCTCAGAGCGCTCCCGCCCGTAGGGGAAACTGTGGGACGTCCCCAGTGTACTAGTTTCCCCTTGTAGATGAAAGAGAAAATGGGATTTTAGTACTCTGATTCCACAGGGGACACTGGACGCTCACCTTAGTGCTCTTCGCCTGCCTGTTCGGTTGGTTCCGTGTGTTTGTGTAGTTCTGTTTATTGTGTGACCTTCTCTTCTCTTTAGTCCATTATTCTTCATCTCCTCTCGGTCTTCATTTTTCTAAACTGAGGGTTGGTGGGGAATAGAGGGGGAGAAGCTTCACATTTCTAAATTATTTAAAGTGCCAGCTCCATCTATCCACGCCTCTATAGCCCAGTGTACTACATTCCAGTGTCCCCTGTGGAATCAGAAGGATTTACCAGTAAGTATAAAAATCCCATTTTTGCTATGCATTTTGTCAAGAAACATGCTCTGCATGGAACTAAGGGCCTGATTCAGAGCCGGACGCTATTTGCGCTCGCTCGTTCAGAAAAAGGGGCCGGATATTTAAATAGAGTGCTCGCTCTTTGCGGTCTGTTGACGCCTCTATGTCTGAACGAGCGAACGAAACATGCGCTCGCTTTTTTTAAAAAAACGCCCCCTGGCCGCTCGCATCCTACGTCATCTCCGCTATTTATTAGATTAATCGAGTACATCGAAAGGCGTATGAACTGCTCGCAGTGCTTGTGGTAGCATTTTCCTACCGCAATCATGCGAGCAGTTCAGGCTAAAAGACAACCAAGTGACGTGGTCAATGACGCTGCTTTGTTAATTATGCACACCCTTAAAACGCCCGTTTTCACCGTTTGGCACGCCTGCGTTCGGATCTCCACTCCCCGTTTTCAAGCACCTTCCCCTGTTACCACCCACAAACGCCTCATTCTGTCACTCAAATTAGCAGGCATTCGCTATTTTGCGAGCACACAATTTCCGACCGCAATGACTGGTTCGCGCATGCGTATTACAACCCATACGCATGCGCAGTTGTGCGAACATCGCTCGGAGCGAACGAGCAGCCGCTTACGAGCGGCTCTGGATCAGGCCCTAAATGCAGTAAAGCAGAAGTCACTGAGGTTCGCTGGTCTCCTCACTAATTAACGGGGAGGACCTTATGCATACAATCATTCATTTGTTGCTACCTAGAACTCAGATAACTTGGATGTCAAGATTAAAGTAAAATACAAAAATTGATCAGATTAGTGCTGACAAGAATGTCCAGCCATTCCCCTTGGGTTTTATCTGCCAAATCCCCCCCAAAAAATCAATGGGTATACATTTAAAGTGGCCCAACCAGCCCACCTATATAGCCATTGTAAGTGCATGTTATTCATTCTGTACTCAAAAGAGTGGGTAGAAAGTACCTTCAACAGTGCCCTCCTGGACTTCTTCCTATGACTGATGAATATTCATTTATCTAGTATATTTGACATTGCTCCCCACACTTCCTTTGGCATAACAATAGACTGGCAGCGGTGTAATGGTTATCATCACTGCCTCACAGTACTCAGGTCGTGGGTGCAATTCCTAATACAGCCATATATGTGTGGAGTTTGTATATCTCTCTCTGTGCTTGCATGGATTTCCTCCTGGTAATTTGGTTTCCTCCCACACTCCAAAAATATACTGGAAGGTTTATTGGCTCCCAACAAAAAAATAACCCTAGTGTGTATGTATGTGAGCATGTAGTAGAGAATATAATTTCCTTATGGACCAATCTGCCATGTTTAAAAAACAAACAAACAAAAAACTATTCTGTATTGCTGCGGTCTATTCACATGCATATTTTAAATTCTTGATGGCTGGCCTTAAATACATCTTGAGCAGTTTTTGATTCACTGTAAAAGAATCTAAAATCACAGGGCTGCACCAAGGTTGCAGTATCTTTAATGTGACTGCTATTTTAATAACCTAATATAATTTTCCCCAAGCAGTCAACAGGGTGTTCCCTTCATCACCGTATGACTAAGACATTAATTAGAATGTCTGTGATGTTATTTCTATTTGCATAGCTGAAAGCCTGAACGGGAAGGACCAAAGTCTCAACTGGCCAGGCTAATGAATATTTTCTTACTGGTAGAGTAACCTTGGAGAAAGGCAAGAGTTAGAGACAAGCTGTTCCGTACATACTCCCTGTAATAAAACAATATTGTTCCAGCTCGTGGGAATGCGCTTACCTAGGAATGCAGCATAGCTGCTGTTTGTGTTATCCAAAGCAAAATATTTCCAGTGGCATTGTGGCTGCCTCCTTTTGTTATTTGACTTATTTTTTTTTTTTAAAGCTTATTGGGCACTTTATTGTTTGGTTAAAAATGCCATCTATTCAGGTCCTAAGAAGGGCGACTTCTCTCAGATTTATAACAATGTTACACTTTTTTTTGTTTTTGGGCAGGTTATACTAGCACGTCTGATTGTCCATGTGTCCCCATTTTGAACTTGCATTGATTTGCTTTTCATTTAAGTAATGTAATATTTGGTAAAATCTGCACAATGTTGAATGAAAATGTCTTTTTAATGTAATTTTTTAATTGAATTTCCTTTTAAAAGTGCATTAAATTATTTTTTTATTTGAAAAATGCTTTTGCGTTAAAACCACTTTTGTTGGAGGCTAAAAATTAGTTCATCAATAAAGTTAATCTGTGAAAATAAGAAAATAAATTCTCTCTGTGGTGTGATCTATGGGGTGAATTCAATTGAATGCTATGTTGAATAGCACCAGGAATGAGTGCCCCAAGCACTTAAGCCAGGAGATGCAGTTTACTGCGCCTAATGCCAGGGGTTTAGTTTTGGTAAACGGCATTTTCCAAATGAAGTGCTGGGCGTGATGCTGTTGGTATACGCAGTAAGCACGAAACTAGCATCGCGGCACTAGTTTAGTTAGATTTTTGCTTTTACCTTAAGCGGGTGCGAACAGAAATCCTCTAATCGTGGGTGTACAATGTGGCTAATTGAATAGCGCCAGGAATTCATTCCTGGCGCTATTCAACATCACATTCAATTGAATTTCCTCCATGTTTGTTTTTTTTTTCATAAAATACGGACCTGGCATAACAGAGTTTTATCAAAAATGTTACTGCTTTTTATTTATTTTTTTGCATATGCTGCATCTATGAAATATCTCCAATGAATAAAGACCTTCCAAACACATGAAAAGACACACATACACAATTGTGTTGCATTTTATAGGTTGATTTGGATGGTCTGCATATATTCTCCTCCAACTCTCTTAACTTGGAAAATAAAATGCTTGAGTATATAGAACTTATGTAGCACAATGGTTGACTGACTTTTGATGAGAAGAAATTATAAAAAAAAAAAATCTCTGTTCTTCCATCACAGGTTTTGTGGCATCTCGATATTTTCCGCCGGAGCTTCAGACAACTAACCACGCACAAATGTATGGGTGACTCCTGCATATTTTGTGCACTAAAGGTACGACATGGCATGCTGAGAATTCTTTCTATAAACTGTATGATTGAACATATATATTCCTTGTGTCCTATATTACACAGTAATTATAGTTACAATACCTTCCAAGGACAATAAACCACATGTTTCTGTCCAAAACACTTGTGGCTTTTGTCTGCTACAAATATTTTGAAAAGTCCAATCTTTTTAATCTTTATTCTTTTTTTTATTTAATTTATTGTGCTGCATTAGATAAGCGTCTAGTTTTAAAGATAAAAAAGTAGATAAAATGAAATGAAAAGTATATAGGCCCAACATTAATAGCCTGCAAGTTGTGGGCAACAGTGAGATTTCAACGATTTAGCTGGTCGCTTTAAAGCAGCAATTATTTAAGAGCCAAAACCAGGTAGTTTGTTCTTTTAAAAAAAAAATTGCTGCTTTAAATATGTGTGCTTTATTGACAAAATCTTGCTGCTGCAGTCCCTACTCATCGTAGGCTATAACTTTTGAGCTAGAATATATTTTAAATATGAAAAAAACTATTAATCCTATTCAAAATCAGTTTTTGGGACACATGAAGTAAGTACATTTGAATATGGCTCATTTAAATACGTGAAGTGCATTTAGGACAAGGTGACCCTGAAAATAATAATATTAATTCTGTAAATTGGTAGGAGAGTTTAAAAACAAAACAACAAAAAGACCCTGTATTTCTAGCAGATAGAACGACAGTACGATTACAACATTGTAATCGTACAGTTGTTTCTCTTCCCTGTAGTGCCTACACTGAACGATATGTCGTTCAGTATAGGCACCCTCCCCTCATCCCTGAACATGGCCAATCTGTTGTTATCGGTAGATTGACCAGCATGTTCAGGCGATGATTGATGTCGAAATCGATCAGCGGGAGCGCGCATTGCTGGTCGTTTTCGACATTTTCATGCCCGATCCATGCACGATTAATGAGCGATTGAACGATATAGCTCATTTTAATCGGCAAGTGGATACGCAGCTTTAGCGATAAAGCAGGACTGCATTCAAAAGGTAGGGGCCAAGAACAAATAAGAGCGTAGGATAGCGGAAGGCAGTATGAGGGAGGAGACCGGAGTGCTATGCAAAATAATTTTTATAGTCTTTGCAACCTACAGTCACCCGTCAGTGTCCACATTGCCCCATGCCTGTCACATAACTGACACAGGGATGCCATGCTTCATGTAAATGGCTGCCACTCATAGTCACTGCTGGCACTTTAGAAGTCTAGTCCTTAGGTGAGGAGGATATCGGCATGTTCTTTGCCTGACGTCACCATGTGACCATCTGATACTGACTAGCATTTTAGTGCTCCGGTAGAAGCTATGTGTCTGCTGATTACATGTAAGATACAATATTGTCCATCCACCTGGCAACCCGTATTTATACAGCCCTGTAACAAATAATGATATATTAAACATGTCCACCTAGATAAAAACCTTACAAACATTTAGAATTTTTTTTTGTTCTCCAAATGTACCATGCCCATTTTTTTTATTTTTACTTAATTGGTACCTATAATAGAGCTCTGATTTTTCATCTATCAATGTGATGTCAGACATCTTGCCTTACCCCCCACATATGTATTCAGAATGGCATTCCTTCATAAATGTAAATAATTTCAAACATTGGGGTGTAACTGGCCTTTCCAGTAACATTTTGAAAAATCGCAGTTGCTTCATAGAATAGGGTTACGGATGTTGATCATACAACGGAGTGTTATCAGACAGCTGTTTGAGCAGGCGTTTATATTGCTCAATTGGTTCCATTATGCTTCTAAACCTTTTCTATAAATCAATGCTTTAGTATCTTTATGGTGTGTTCACCTACTGTTCTGTACTAAATGTTAACTGCTTATATCACAGCCACTGATCTCAATAGTAACTGTGGTGTACACATGACACTTTTCTAAACACTTGAAGCACCAGATACATCCTATTTTTCATGTGTCGGGCATACAGAAAAGTGTGTAGTGACCTGGCGTTTACTGTAGAGATGCATTCAGCGTATGCGTTTACCACGAAAGCATAGAAGAATGGTTATACTCATGGCTACATGTGTGTATGTACCTTGAATCAATATGTGGTGCGTTAATCTATGCCAGAGGTAGGAACATAATTTTCATAGGGGGATTCCAACTTCTTGGGCAGGTGATTATATTATTAAAACTTTATTAACCTCATGTACTGTATATATGAGCAACACGCAATATAGATTTACGGCAAATGTAAATAAAGGAAGCCATAACTCCATAATAATTAAACAATTGAAATGGAAAAATGGTCTGGCTTAGCACTGCCACCTACTTGAACAGATTTTTTTATTTTATTTAATGTTTCAATTTTTAAAACTTATAATCAAACTATGTCTAGGTAATTGAATAATTTGCACACCAGTAAACTCTCTAAGAACACCTTTGCAGGAGCGAAAATATTTTCAAAGGTCTGCTTAGATATTGTTTGGTGTTGAGCTGAAAATGTAGAGTAAAGGGGCATACACACGAGACTATCTTTGAACGATATCGTTCAACGATCTATCGTTCCCTGTGTATGCAATGAACGACCAACGATGCGCGCTTCCGCTGGACGATAACAATATCTTTGGCCTGGTCAGAGATGTGGCTTGATGACTTCACTGAAAGATATCTATCATGCTCTACAGAAAGTTCAAGTGAAATCGTTGATGCAGCACATCGTTCCGTGTGTACCCGGCTTAAGGGAATGGCTTACTCTGAGCCGTGGTTAAAGTCCTTCTAATTCTATCACCAATAGTAATGGTCTTTAGATTATAGCATGTTACACCCCTTTATAGACTCTGGGCCTGATTCAGAGCCGGACGCTCTGAATCAGGGCCCCTCCTACCTAAAATTGGAGTGGCCTCCTTGCCGCTTGCATAGCTGTGGGTGACCACCCACAGCTTATGCAAGCGGCCAAAAAGATGGTAGCGATGGTCAAGAGTAGAATGACCAGCCTGGCTCATGTTGACAGAAAGGAGATAGTAATTGAAATACTCGAGCATTAAAACTGTGGCATGCAGAAGAGCATCTCTGAATTTATTGCATGTTGAACCTTGATGAGTTACAGCAGCAGAGGACTACACCGGATTCCACTGCTGTCAGCTAAGAACAGGAAACTGAGGGCCTGATTCAGAGCCGGACGCTCTGACAGAGCGCTCGCTCTGAATCAGGGCCGTCCCTCCTACCTTTTGGAGCGGCCTCCTGGCCGCTCGCATAGCTGTGGGTGACCACCCACAGCTATAGCGAGCAGCCAAAATGATGGTCGCGATGGTCAAGACCATCGCGACCATCGGGCTTGCGACAAGACCCTTGCGGTAGGGTCTCGCTGCCGCAAGCCCTGGAGTGCTTTTGGCTCTATCAGAGCCAAAAGCACTCCCACTGACATCACTAGTGATGTCAGTGGGGCCGGCCCCAGACGGTAGGGGTTCCCATGGGAACGCCTCCGTCTGGGCAGCCACGCCCCCGGCACGCCCACCAAAGGGGGCGTGCTGTCAATCACCATCGACAGCACGCCCCCTTTGCTGCGAGACCCATAACGACGGCTTCCTCGTGCGCATGCGCACTTGGGCAACATCGACCTGCTTGCGAGCACTCAGCGCTCGCGAGCGGGTCTGAATCAGGCCCTGAGGCTGCAATGGGCAAAGGCTCACCAATACTGGACAGTATAAGATTGGAGTAACTTCGCCTTCTCTGATAAAGTTTGATTTCTGCTGCAACATGTGAATGGCATGGTGAGGACAACCTGAATCTCCAGACCAATCCTGCCTTGTTTCAACAGTTTAGACATGCAGTGGAGGTGTAATGGTGTGTATATACTTTTCTTGGCACACATTAGCAGGTCTATATTGTATCCTGTTAGATCGGAGAACTAGGGGAAAATTTACTTGACGTGTTTAAGCAGGAAATTTATAATGGCAACAATATTCAAAGCAAAACATGCTTAAACTTGCTGCAACAATCACTTTGTAATATTGCCCTTTTTCTTAAAGCTTTGAATGAAGACTTGATGCTGATGTATGTTTATTTAATTCACTTTTATGTGTGCCCAGATTAGGGAGTTGATTTTAAGTCCGACGCATCAGCAGGTCGCTTTTCTGTCCGGACGCATGCTTACTAAACTATGATTATGCAAGAATTTGCCTGTGTATACTAAAAGTCCATGCAGCTACATTTGGAAGCTTACCCCGACCACCGTTCTTATATTCAAAGCTGTCACTATTAGTATCGGGAATTACACCAGCCCCACGCTGGATGCAAAAGATACATCTGAAACAGACGTCCGCACCTTGCGAATGAGCACTGAAATCGTCCGACACTCCCATGAGATGGATCAGTTCCATGCAACTGCATGATACCTCCCAAATACTGCCCAGAAATATGAAATAGGAAGTGTACCGCATGCATCGGCGAGACTGCACAATGTTTTAAAGTAGCAATCATTTAAAAGGCAAAATCAAGTGGGTTTTGCCTATGAAATGACTGCTACTTTAAAACATTGGCAGTCTCGCACAGTACTCGCTGAAGCCTGCAGTCTGCATGCTATTATACAGTATATACCCCATAGTGTGGTCTGTCATAGAACTGAACAATCTGTATGCCCAGTGGCATCTCTTGTCAGAAACGCCCACCGGTGGCTGCTGGAAGCCTGCAGCCGCCGAGCTCAGGAGGCCGTTCTGGCCCCTCTGCTCCATCACAGATCCTTTCCAGCCCCCTCATTCCGCTACAGCCACGATGAAGGAGACACGGCTGCAGGATGACAGTATTCCTGCAGCCCAACCTCAGAAGGCTCAGGGCTGCCCGCACTGCTCTCCACCCAGACTGTGATTGGCGTTCCTGTTGGGGATAGCTCACAGTCTGAGGCTGCCACTGTGTGTGAGTTCTATGCAGCTGCGCTTCCTCCCAGGCAGTGCTGCAGCAGTGATGGGCCCACTCCATGCTGCTATCTAGCCATTTTTGCAGGACTGTGAAATACTACAAGAAGCAGTTGTATACATTTTTTTTTTTTTTTAAATGATTTTCTAGTTTGAGTGCTGCCTTTTTCGATTGCTCTCTCTCTCTCTCTCTCTCTCTCTCTCTCTCTCTCTCTCTCGTATATTTACTAAACGTAGATTTTAATCTATTTAAAATCGATCAACATCGATGTTGTGTTTCTGTGGCAAAATCACACAATTGCTAATACTTCTTAAAACAAATCAAGAATTGTCTGTTTAGTAAAAGTGTGACTTTGCCCCAGAAATAAAACATCGATAATTATTGATTTTAAATTGAATAAAATCGATTAAATTTCTTTAGTAAACCTCCATCCATTCTTTAAATGTTAACACAGCAAAGTTTTTTTTTTTCTTTCTTTTGACACAATTTTGGAGACATATTTGTAAAAAATTGTTTTTAATTTTTTTTAATGATTTCATTTAATATTTTTTGTAAATAAGGGGTAATTACAGTTTTGACCAATGTTAATTACTTTCCATTTCTTACTTCCAGTCTCTTCTCTACGACCTTTGCTCTGTGCTGTGGTGACCGTATATAAATTTGGGAGCTCTGTAAAGAAGATGAATATGCTGTAAACTCAGCCTAGTGATGCATGGTTTTTGCACATCACTTTTGTCCTTTAAAACCCCCAGCATGGTTACTATTGGTGCCGGGGCTGTCACATTCATTAAGTGGTTGCACAGAAGCTTTGTAACCACATGGACGTGATTCGCAACAGGTGAATATGCTCCAGCCTTCTATCGTGTGTCTTCCTGGAGGCCAACCAGAGTCACAATAGCACAGGGAATGGGGTTCTAGGAAAGGCACACTCACCAAACTGGAACAACTTGCTCCCTCTATTTAACTCCAACTTAAAATAAACGCCAAAGCCAATGTTATTTTAAATTTGGTGTTAATTGAGTGATTATGGATTTAGGCCCTGATTCAGAGCCGGACGCTCTGACCAGAGCGCTCGCTCTGAATCGGCCCACCTCCATTAATATGGAGCACCCTCCTGGACGCTCGTATAGCTGTGGGTCACCACCCACAGCATATACGAGCGTGCAGGATGATGGTCGCGATGGTCTTGACCATCGCGACCATCGAAACTGCGAGCAAAAGCCTGCGGTTGAGTTTTTCAACCGCAAGGCCAGGAGTGATTTTGGCTCTATCAGAGCCAAAATCGCTCCCACTGACATCACTAGTGATGTCAGTGGGGCCGGCTTCAGACGGTATGCGTTCCCTTGGGAACGCCTCCGTCTGGCAGGCACGCCCCCGACACGCCCACCAAAGGGGGCGTGCTGTCAGTCAACATCGACAGCACGCCCCCTTTGATGAGACACTCCGAGCGAAGGAAAGTCCTTCGCTCGTCGGGTCTCGCGCATGTGCACGACGGAGCTCCCTCCGTCGTGCGCATGCGCAGTGCGGACCATCGACCCACTTGTGAGCGGACAGCCGCTCGCGAGTGGGTCTGAATGAGGGCCTTAATGCATTAATACATATCAATGCATTTATGTGCCAAAATATCTCCCTGGTTTGTAAGAGTGGGTAGTATAAATAAATAAATGAACAAAACCTGGATTTATCCTTTTTAAATCCATAAATCCTTTAGATTTACAGTAGAATTTTTTTAATCGGTATAGAGATTGCGTTATTAGGCAGTGACCTACTTCTTATCTACCAGATTGCCATATAAATAGGTCATAATGTAGCCACAGAAGTAACCAATGACTTTAAGAACCACCGCTGGAATTGTCAGATGACCTAAAAATGGTAACCATCGTTGCTTAATAAATGGATTTGATCAGGCACTGGTCATGGTGTGGATTATATGGCAGCAATTACCTGTCTTACTAATCAGCTGTGCTCTCTTGTGAATACAAACCAATATATAATCAAAAATATGTCGTAATAGCAGCCAAATGCTAATAATGTGGTTAAGCTAGATCCTGGAATGTAATACAAGAATGGAGGTTGAGATCATATGAGATTGTGCTATGACTTGTTCAGATGCTAAATTGCAATTGCTGAAGTGCTATTTATATTTATATATATATATGTAGTTTGAAAGGGAGATTCTAATTACATACGGTTTCCTATATGAAACCATATTATAGTAGAAAATTATCTGACAAAAGTGTTTAAGGATTCCCATCCTCTAGGGACCTGTCCAATGTGATACGCCCTTTTTGAGGTCTTTATTAAAAAAAAAAAAAAAAAAAAAAAGAAAATCCGAGTTGGGGGCTTTTTTTTTTTTTTTTTAAATACTTTGGACGTGTTTAGTGTCAGATCATTTATGTGGTATATTTATCTCCTCCTTTCCAGGATCCCCAGTGTATTAGCTAATCAAATGACTATGGCTTGTTTATAGTAGCACAGACTATTTCAGATGTTCCCTGATAACCAACCTCTTTATTAGAGCCTAATCTACTACCACCTGTACTACTTGTAATGGTCCACCTTGGCCACTCTTCTAGTATCCATTCCTAGGCACACTCGCGTCTCTTGGCACAGCTCTGCTTACCAATAAAATATAACCTCCCCCCCCCGCCATGCTTTATTACCACATTAATTTTACTTACCTTGTCCCTGTTTTATGTATTTTCTGTTTTACTTAGTGTCCGACACTGCGGAGCCTTATAAATCAACAAAAATATAATCTGATTATGTCCATGGCATATACTTAATTATTATAGCACACTGTTTAAAAGTACAACTAAAATACACTGGTTAAACTGTAAACCCACTTCTCTATGCATCTTTATTGTAGTAGTTTAGGCATTTGTGTATAGTTTTGCCTTGAATATATTTACAACAAACCCATTCATTATATGTAGTCTCTCTCAAAGAGCGCAGTGTAAATATTAGTATGAAGTGAGCATACGTTTTGCATTTTGTAAAAGCTGTTGGACAGAATCGCAAGTGTGCAAAAGTGTTGTTTAAGTAAATGTCTAATCCATGTCAGCTGAAAATCTGACTTAAGCCCATTAGCACCTTTTTACCTCCATTTCCTGAGCACCCTACAGTTAGTAAGTTCAGAGTTGAACCACAAGCCTTGATGGAAAGTGTTTCATTTTTGCCACTTTGCTCTGTGTTAATTAAAACATGGAGACAGACTAATCCGGGCGGCTTTCTTCAGATGTAAAACAATGGCTGAGCTGGAAGAATGTGTGCTGTGTACCCGCTCATTTTCTAAATGGAGGTTTCTGCTTTGTGGAGAGAAAAATGCGGCTGTGCCCATTAAAAATTAATCCACAGGCACATTGTATGAAATCAGATTTTGCTAGGAGTTTACTCTGTTGTTTAAAAATTTTTCTCTTACATGTTGAGTAAGACTACTTAAAATACACATTGTCTGTGAGAGAAAAATAAATGCAATTGATCTTTTGTTGTTGTTGTTGCATTTTCCACTATTTATATTATTTACCCAGGCCACACAATTAGCTTATTTATTATTGTCCATAATACAGATGTGTCCACATACATCTTACCTCCCTGTGCTACAAGTCGCGTTAAACTTAAAGCGTGAGCACCGTGCAACTCAGTAGCGCAGAGCGTCTTTTCGTGCAACTTTTTACCTTCAAGTGCGTCTTTTTCGCAAAGTGATGCAAATCGGATGCACAAGCAGCTTCTCGCTGATTAAAATGATACGCAGCATGCCTATATTCTGTGTGCGACTGTATCTGCTTCCGAAATGCTACGTTACAGTGTCAGCATACTGTAACATAGCATTTTGCATGCAGATACACCTGCAGTTGCACACAGAATATGGGCATGCCGCATATCATTTTAATCAGCAGAAGCAGCTTGTGCATCCTATTTGCATAGGTGACTTAATTAGTACCTCAGTCATTTGTGCTTAAGCATAGATATTCTTTAAAACCTGTACTGTAATGGTTGAGTTTGGGAAACTCTGACCTGTCTGATTCCCTAGCAACATCCTTTTTCCAGCTGTAAAGATTGAGTGCACTTGTTCGATAGCTACGTCAGAAATGCATAATTGGCTTTACTGGTGTGGCTGGGAAATCTCGGAACGGGTTGGTGAAGGGGTAGGGCAAGAAGGCGCTTAGGAGAGTCTTTATCTTGCATATTGTAGCTTATATTATCTTCATATCCAAGATAATATAATTGATGCAGATGTAAGAGGGCAGCTGCCATTAGATGAATGGAGTCTAAAGCTGTCCACACAGGTCAGGCATTGTGATATTTGTCAGGAATGCAGTTAAGATGCTGGCGGTTGAAATCCCAGTGTCGGAATCTCCACCCACGGCCAGAATACTGCTGCTGGAATCCCGACAGCCGGCATCCCGAACATAACTTTACCGGGCAGGGTTAGGTTTAGGCCACGTTGTGGGGACAGGGTTCGGTTTAGGCCACAGGGGGCAAGGTTAGGTTTAGGACGCAAGGGGCTGGGTTAGGTTTAGGCTGCGGGGGGAGGGGGGGAGTGTTAGGTTCAGGCACCATCGGGGGGGGAGGGAGAGAGAGTTAAGGTTAGGCACTAAGGGGGGAGGGTTAGCGTTAGGCACTAATGGGGAGGGTTAGGCTTTGGGAGTGGGGGGGGGGTGAAGGGAGAGAGTTAGGGGACTTATTGAGCTCCTAACGGGATTCTGAGCATCAGGATGCCACTGTCAGTCTTCTAACCACCGGCATCCCGACTGCCGGTCTCCGTATATATTCCATTTGGCTAATGTGCAGAATTGATTATATACTTAGGGTTATATTTACTAAAGTGCGGGTTTTTAGTAGTGGAGTTGTTGCCCATAGCAACCAATCAGATTCAAGCTATTAGATTCTTCTTATTTATCTAGCACCTTCTAGAAGATAATTGGTTGCTATGGGCAACATCTCCACTTCTAAAAACCTGCACTTTAGTAAATAAATCCCTTAGAATTAAAAGTGATGGGAATCATTTTAAAGGCTTTGTTTACCCCAAACATTGCAGTCCTGGGCCAAATTAATTGAAAACAATAAAGCTGGATGACTATATTTGCACATTTGTGGCCAACTATTAGTGGCCTGTAAATCATTTTATTTTAACTAACAAACTTTCAAAAGACAATTCATTAATAAAACTATATGAAAGCATCATTTATATCACATTTATATCAGTAGTAGCATAAAGTACAATTTTCTTTGTAATGCTGGGTACACACTGATAGATACATTGGCCGATCAATTGATCGGCCAATGTATCTGCTGCCCGTCGGCCAGTGTGTACCCGCGATATGTCGGTGAACGTCGCCGTTCACCGATATATCGCATTGCCTGTGCTGCACAGCCGATGGACAGATATGTCTGCAGACCGCCCATACACACACAAAGGCAGCCACGAGGAGGGGGGGAGGGACACGCCCACTGGCCGCCAGGACCCGAGGGCACAAGCAGATGATGGCCGTTCAGTGTGTATGAACGACCATCATCTACAGATATATCTGTCAGGTTTGTACCCACCTTAAGGATTAATTTTCTTAATTGTAAAGCTTAATCTAATATACTGGGAACAATGAAAGTACATCTACAGTATATTTTTAAATTAATGTCTCTTGTGGTTGGGAACAACTCGCTGTAATAGCAGGAATTCTACTATAGCAATGATTCCCATCCAATGCTTCAGGACACAATTGTGTGTCGTAATAGTAAACTGGATGTGTACAATTCAGGAACAACTTAAATTATGTTGAATATATGCAGTATCTATTACTCAACATGTCCTTTTGGCAGTTGCGTAGTGAGAGTTGGAGGGAGAGGCTGTCACCAGAACTGGATATTTACATGTCTAATGCTGGGTACACAGTGGCCGATATATTGGTCAATCAATTGATCAGCCAATATATCTGCTAGCCGTCGGGGAGTGTGTACAGGTGATATGTCTGTGAACCGCGTCGTTCACAGACGTATCGCATTGGCTGTGTTGCACAGCCGATGGACAGATATGTAGGCAGACTGCCCGTACACACACAGCGGCAGCTGCGGGGAGAGGGGTGGCCCAGCCCTGCCTCCCTGCCATCGGGACCATCATCTACAAATATATCTGCAGATCACTCTATCTGCAGATATATCTTTCAGGTGTGTACCCACCTTAACATCCTAAATTATCAGATTTGCCTGTGGGAATGTATATGGAAAGTTGGCCTTAAAGGTGCGTACACACTGGGCGATAAAGTGGGCGACTGAACGATAACGATATCATTATCGTTCAGTCGTCCACTTTATCGCCCAAAAATATGAACGATGACGACGACGCGCGTTCCCGCGGGTCGTTCGTCATCATCGTTCATCGGGCTGACATGCAGGCCAACCTGACGATCTCGTCAGGTTGCTGCATGTCAGGGAATGGGGGAGAGAGCCCGGCGCTGAACGATATCGTTAATGATATCGTTCAGCGGCTGTGCTCAATGTCATGAACGACATTGAGCACAGCCTGCCGGGGACACACTACACGATATCACTCAGGGAGCATATATCGTCTAGTGTGTATGCACCTTATTACTGTTCAGAAGAGAAGCCAGTTTGTGAAGTATTATGGCTTACTGTGCTTATGGCTCATATTATATCAAAGGGTGACATAATACTTTGTACACATTTTAGAGTGCTTTATACTTTGCCATTTCAAGACCCATAAGATGCAAGGTTTGTCTTTTTACCCTCTCTCTCCCAACAACTTGTGCAACGCCAAGAAGGGGACACAATACTGGCAACCCTCCTGTCAGAAGCCCGACAGATTTCGGAGGTAAGTATTAGGGGGAGGGTTAGGCACTAGGAGGGGTTACAGTTAGGTGATGGGACGGTTAGGGTTATTCTGCGGGAGGGGACGGTTAGGGCAAGGGTTATAATACTTACAAAAATCAGTTGGGATTATGACTGTCAGGATGCCTCTGTTGGTATTCTGCCTGTCTGCATCCTGACTGTTGGGATCCTCTACCCAGCCCCGCCAAGAACTAGCTACTCGTATAATGACTGGTCCTATATACTTGTAGAAAATGTGAGCTATTTTTATAAGGGTATTTGTCCTATACACAAAATAGAGAGCTATTTGGGGATGCCGGCATGAGGATACTGACCGCCGGGAACCTGAGCGACGGCATCCCGCACACAACCCATTTTGTGTGCTGAAACAGTATCTTTGTGAATTCAAATTATGATTTGACTAGAAATCAGTGACACCAAGGAAGCTTAAGGCACGTTGGGGTAGATGTATTATAGCGGCACTTAACTTGCCGCTATATCGCTTCCTGCTTCGCCCCTTTACCGAGGCGAAGCAGGAAGCACTACCGATGAGATGTATAAACATCTCATCGGCCAGAGCGGTGGAGCGATAACTCCCCCCTCCGGCGCTACCCGCTAGAGACCGCAGCACATCAGCCTAGTGCTGATGCGCTGTATCTCAGTTCCGGCTGACTCCACTGAGCATGCGCGGGATCTCGCAAGTATCGCGAGATCCCCGCTTGCAGCCTGGAGCCGGCAGCAGGGACAGCGCTGTCCCTGCTGTGGGGATAGGGCAGCGCCAGGCTGTAGCTGTCGATAGCGACAGCTACATTTGGCCGAACAATCAGGCGATCTGACCGTTCATACATGGCCCAGGCTATTGGCGCTGCTATCTTGTAGATAGCCGCGCCGATAATGACAAGGGCGCATAGACTGAATATGGGATAACATTCCAAGCAACAAATTAAATCAAAATATTAAATCCTACTGACTGACATAGACCTAGTTTACCAAGACATATTTTATCTGTCAGTGTCGGATATAATTGTTGATTCTTGCTTCATTGTATTTACTCATTCCAGTAGAGGAATGAAGTGACCATTTGTTCTCTTAACAGGAGCACCTTGTGCTCTAACAGCAGGACTCTTCTCTGCCAAAAAAGTACAGAAGAAGCAGAATGAGCTATAAAAGTATTTTCCTGCCAAATGACCCAAACAGAGAATGATAGTTTAGTTGAATGTTTGTTTATTTTTTCCCCTTATTTTTGTGGTGTGTTTGTCAGAATGGATCAATTACTTCCATTATTTTGAAAAAATAGTTGCACAATAATATAATTGTATTGTGGACGATCATACATCACCTCCACCTAACTTAAACTACCCATGCACATACAAACCATAACAAAACAACCCCCCCCTCCTCCCCTACACTCCCTTAGCTTAACCCTTAACTAGTGGAAACAAGTACAGCTTTTAAATGTGTGCAAATCATTTCTTTATAATTTACTGAACCCCCCATGTGACAGAATAGAAGCCTTTAAGATCAACAAGGGAAGGACTTCCACAACCCACTGAAGGGGACTTCATATGGAGCCATAATTTGGACCGACTGACAGCATCCATCCTTTCCATATCAATATCCACCATCCGTTTCACCTCGTGTAGAATTTCCCCCACCACCGCTTCACAGAGGAGTACTTTACCCCTAATGCCAATCTGACACTGTGTCTTCCACGTGCAAATTCGAACTGCTAAACTAACTAGAAAAATGGTGCTTAAATTAAACCTTCCAATCCCTTGAATGCTCCATAAGCACATTCATTGTAACTCAGCCTTGAAAGCCACAGGATATGTAAGGCTTTTGAAACTGCTTTTTAAACCTTTATGTTAAAGGGACACTCACAGAAGAAGTGGTCCATGGTATGCTCCTCCCCTTGACACTCCTCCCGTGGCCAGTCACGATCATGGGCACTTCTACACAGGAGGTTCCCTCTCACATAAAGCCTTCCATGGAAGGAGAGCCAGGCAATGTCTCTAAACTTTAGAGGAATCCTCTGAGAATTAATCAGTCAGCCTTTGAAAACATCACACCCGGGCAGTCTTTCAGCGACAGTGGAACATAAAAGCAGGCCTGCAGAATGCTCAATCCCAACTCCCTTCTGGTTGAGTTTCTAACATCGCCCACCTCCAGCCCCCACCGTCTTGTTCCTTTCAGGCACAGGATCGCGTAGATCCGGAGGTATCCATGCCTAACTCGAAGAGTCTTGGCTCGACCCACCTCCATCCAATCTTTTTGAGGAAGGGTAACACCAATTCCCTGAAACCCTCTACCCATCGAGGGGGAGCCTCCAAAAAAAAGACTCCCAAGGTTTAGCTTTAAAAGTTGTCGTGAAAAAAACCACTGGGTTAACTATGTTCAGGCCCCATTCTTCCCTCGATCTGTAGGTGATGCCCTTTTTGACTATTGTTATTATTACATTTTATTTATTGGGTGCCACAAGTGGTCCGCAGTGCCGTACATACAGCATAGGGTACACAGAACATTACATTACAATACAGTAACCAAAATATAAACAGAACACAAGTAACAATTAGCAACACAATTCTCCATACACAGTACAGCTCTGAAAGTGAAGGCTGTCATAGAAGTGCTAGAGAAGAAGGCTGTGAGACAGTGGGGATGAGGACCCTGCTCCTAGGAGCTTACAATCTAGAGGAGAGGGGAGACAGACAGATGACATGAGGCATGAGTGTGTAGAGGGGGACCTGAGTGCAGGAAATAAGCAAGGTAGAGATGGCTGAGGCGGGAGGGACAAAGACCTGGTAACAGGGTATGCTTTGGTGAACAGGTGGGTTTTCAGTGCACATTTGAAGCTCTGCAAGGTCGGGGAGAGCCTGATCAAGCGAGGAAGCTCATTCCAGTGGAGGGGGGCTGCACGGGCAAAATCTTGGACACGAGCATGAGATGAAGTAACCAGTGTGGAGGAGAGGTAACAGTCATTGGCAGACCGGAGTGAGCGGGAGGGAGTGTGTAAGGAGATGAGGTTGGAGATGTAGGGAGCAGTAGAGTTAGAGAGGGCCTTGTATGTGAAGGTGAGGAGTTTGAAGAGGATTCTGTAGGGGAATGGGAGCCAGTGAAGGTTTTGGCAGAGGGGAGCAGCAGAAGAGGAGTGGCGGGAGAGGAAGATAAGTCTAGCTGCAGCATTAAGAACAGACTGGAGGGGGGCAAGATGGCAATGTGGGAGGCCAGTAAGGAGAAGGTTGCCGTAGTCAAGCCGAGAAATGATTAATGAATGATCAGTTTGGTAGCATTCTGGGAGAGGAAAGGCCTAATGCGAGCGATGTTGCGTAGCTGGAACCGACAGGATTGTGCCAGAGATTGAATGTGGGGGTGAAGGAGAGTGTGGAGTCAAGGGTGACACCCAAACAGCGAAGTTGGAGGACAGGGGAGATGATGGTGTTGTCAACAGTGATAGCGAGATTGGTTGGAGTTGAGACTCTGTTAGGGGGAAAGATGATGAGTTCGGTTTTGTTCATGTTGAGCTTCAGAGAGCGCTCGGACATCCAGGAAGAGATGGCAGAGAGGCAGCTGGATACCTGAGAGAGGACAGAAGGGGAGAGCTCAGGAGAGGAGAGGTATAGTTGCGTGGTATTGGAGGCCGAAGGAGCCGATGAGTTCTCCTAGTGTAGAGGTGTACAGGGAGAAGAGCAGCGGGCCCAGGACAGAACCCTGTGGGACACCAATGGGAATGGTGGAAGGGAGGGAGGTGAAGCCAGAGGCAGACAAAGAGAAGGAGCGGTTGGTGAGGTAAGAGGTGAACCAGGCATGGACGGTGTTAGAGATGCCAAAGGTCTGAAGGGTGCGGAGGAGGTGAGTATGATCCACGGTGTGGAAGGCTGCAGAGGGGTCCAGGAGGATGACTATATTCATCCTGTTAACCCATAACAATAGGAAAAACAGTGAATTTATCCTTGACCACACTGTTTGAGGCAAAAAACAGACATAACTGATGTGCAAGGTCTACCTGATTCCGGTGATTTTGTACAAGTCCACCCTTCCATTTCCTCCAACATGAAAGTGGTATTGCTACTTTTCCGTGTTTATGAAGAGATCTGAATATTATAGGGAATATGTGTTACCTGCATCAGATGAATTGCACTGCCATTTAAGCAGCATCATTGCTTTGGTATGTTATGTTACGTGCATAGTTAGGTTTATAGGCACCGTTGTTGCTGTGTATCAAAATAGTTTTTAACTGAAATAAATGGGTGTAGGACACCTTTATTGTCTCTGACAGATCTGGTATTTACTGTGTAGACTCCCTGCTAATCTCTTCCTGTTTTTTTTTCTCAGAGCACCTAAATCTGATCTACATCCAGCAGGGTTCCATAAAGATGCATGGTGCAGGTCACTCGTATCAGACCTGTCTTTTGCCTTTTACCCTAGATTGTGTATTTTTTCCTCCATTGTGACACCTTTTCTCCAGTTTTGCGCTGTAGTCCGCTTATAGTGTACTAGTTATTTAGAATTATTGTTTTGGCAAGGCAAAGTCTGTGGCACGCTAAACGGGGCTATATGGCGCAATTTGAGGATAGGTGTATGTGGACACATTTGTACGCACTTTGAAAGGATATCACACTGAGGAACGGTTTCTCAACCATATAAGCTTATCATGTACAGCAGACGTCATGCGTGAGAATGCTCTGCAGAACATGCATGTTAACCGAAGCGGTTTCTCGATTTTACATTTACACAGTAATTTTCAGCTTGTGTTACCTCTAGGTGGTATGGCGGCAAAGTTGGCACAGTGATAAAAGCATTGCCATCTCAACGCTGGGGCCATGGGTTCTATTCTGACCATTAAAAAGAAACATCAGCACTATTACAAACACTAAATAATATGATCAGCTACGTCTTAAGCACATAATTTTTTTTTACACAAATATATATTCGAAAACATTTTTCTTGTACATTCTATATAAAAGATACTAGTACCAGAAAAACTGCACGCATGTGCTGTGTGTGTGTGTGTGTGTGTGTGTGTGTGTGTGTGTATGTATGTATATATATATATATATATATATATATATATATATATATATGTGTGTGTGTGTATAGAAGTATATACACATATAGAAAATTATAGAGTGGCGCACTGGTTTAAGTCTCAAATAAATTATATAAAGCTTTAGTAGAGTTTCAAATCCAAGTGGTGCTAACAGTGTGACACGTTGATCCTTCTGGTGAAGGTAGCAGCAGTCTTCCAGTATTTCTGAGGGGCAATCGGAAAAATGTGATCTAGAAATGGGGGTTGGAAAGAACATGCACCTGATAGTGTAGTAATTTTTTGAGAAATGCACGTGCTCCAATATTAAATGTGCGTACCTAATAAAAGAACTTTAAGGCTTATCTGTAATTCTTTACAAGAATTACACATTATGGGATGGACCCAGGATTCCAAATAGCCGGAAACCTTAATAGGAAGGGCTCAATCAGAGCCAGATGAGACACATATATAGTGTAGTACTTCTTTAGAAGATCATTTGCATAATTACAATATAATGCGTACCAGAAAAATACTTGGGTATCTGAGTATAATACTGTGTGTCCTAGTCATTCCATCAGTATCCCACATTGACCCCAGTGGTTTGCATACATATTGGTTTGATTGGCTTTCAAATAAGCAGAAAATAACCCTTTCTCAGCAACACTTTTCAAACAGGGGTTTATTGATAAATAGTACAAGGGGATATGTTATACAAAGGTGAGTCTCTTGGGGTGCCCTTTATATACTAAACCTATGAAGGTATTCAGCTGCAGTGTTTCCAGCGTTTAGCGCAGTTTTGCGCATGCGCAGTCACTGGCGGCCATTGACGTCCATCATATCCCATGGTGCCGCGCAGTGCGTGACGCGCATGTGCAGATCACAGCGGCTAACTCGTAGTGTCTGCTGCGATCGCGCTAGTTAGCTACACTGCCGGATAAATACAGGAGGAGCTTGTCACAATCACAAATCAACATATAAATGGAAAACCTGATGTTTTGCTAAATGTTACTTTTGCATAATCCATAATAAATTGATAATAAGTATCAAAGAAGCCACATTGTGTCTGCAGACATTAATTGAAGAAAGTATAATGCACTTTTATATTTGAGCAGATCTGCCTTTAAATGAATGCTTATGTCACTGACAGTCACTGGTTTATTAGACTGTTGGTATAGCAATAGATAAATTGATAATCAATCCAAAGGAGTTTAAGTAGTAAGTGAGCAAAAACCCAGTCTAGTTATAATTCCATAAGTGAAACAATTTGCTTGGAATCAGATTGCAACAAACTATTGCTGGTTCCAAATGAGTATATGAAATGTGACCGCAGCAGTAACCAGCCCTTGCTGTCAGTGGGAATCGTCCATTTGTGCAGCTCTGTGGATCACAGCCCCTGATTTCAGCCCCAATCAGCCACCTGCAGCACGACTGGTGCGATGTGAAGGGGGCCAGGAAATTGCAGTCAGCTACTGTGGATCAGACCACCGGAGCAAGTACTGTCACAGGACACACTATGAAAGCGGCCAGTAAGCGTCTGCTTTAATTTACGGTTGAAGTGTTAATGCAATCTGTTCATGGATTAAATGTCATCTATTCTAAAATTATATCCTTTTTTTTGTATAGGGGATTTTCAATCAGTTTCAATGTAGCAGTGAGAAAGTGCTACCATCAGATGCCCTCCGCAGTGCCCTTGCCAAGACGTTTCAAGATGAACAGCGTTTCCAGCTAGGCATCATGGACGATGCAGCTGAATGTTTTGTAAGTAGGCGTAATATGTAATACTTTAACATATCGCATAATAATTTTACATCCTTCTTACTAGATGACCAGTGGTATCTCTGCTTTGTGCATGGTGAGTATGTAAAGTGGGCTAGATGATATAAAAGCATTGGGCACTTTATCGGATGTGTTTTGCAGCCTTCCAATACAGAACCACATTTCCACAGACATCATCTCTTGTTCCCAGTTTTCTGCAGGGTGTAGGTTGGTAATGGCAGAAGTCACAGGACAGTTCCCACTGTAAGGGGAACACAATAAGGGGAATCTATTAAAGCTAATTGGTGGTGGACATCTCGAATAGGGTTCATAGCAGCACCATTCTGAATAGTCTTTATAATAAATGCCAACTCCCTGAACACAGGTACGAACTTGGAGTCTGTTTTCTGGTCCTGCAAGTAAATACCTGTAAATGTAAAAGTGCACAGCCTATACAGTAGGCACATCCTTTATACATGAGGGATTTATTGTAGGTTATATGCATCCTTTGCTCAGTCTGCTAATAAGTTCTAGTTGACATCTTAACATACATTTTGAAAACTCATCAAAACCTCTCCCTTGTTATACGCGCAAGGAGAGCAAACTGAAGGAAAGGCAGGGTGGGTTTGCCAACAGAAAGAAGTTTGTGAACACTAGAAAAGTGTTTATTAAAGTGTTTTTTGACTACACATGATATATTTAAAGGGGAGGTCTCTAAATTGTGATCTCTTTTCCCTTTACTTGTCAGACTTGGCAAGTGTTATTGCTCTAGTGTCCCTGTAACTGCCTTATGACATGGGGAGGCCTGTGCCATGTTACAGGGTCATTTTTTGTATGAAAGACTACTGCCATTTTTGATCCTCAGTATATAATGGGTGCAAATCTACATAAGCTCCATGATTTGCTGTAGCAGCAGTGGCGTAAATTCATCTCAGACACCCGGACGTAACTTATAATTTGGTTCCCCCCCGTCACAGCCGCTGACACTGTAATGTAGCAATTCACATGCAGACAGGCTATAGATAGACGAAGGCAGCAGCTGATGGTCTGACATGGAGCTCTCCACTAGTGTATGGTGGCTTCTCAGGTGCCGGGAAGGGGTACCATGAATTGGGCGGCCATGACGGTACACTCCGGGTACATAGTTACAGCCATAAGTGGGGTGAATATGTTGTGGACAATGGAGGAGGTGCCCCTTCAGAGCTGGAGCCCGACGGCAGGCGCCTCCATTGTCTCCCATAGTTCTGCCCCTGTGTAGCAGCATTATTCGGAGAGCAGGTTCTTGTAAGCGGCATGTTCAAGTGCTTCAACTGTCAAACTTGCATTGACAGTTAAAGTGTTCTGGATTCCTACCTAGATGACTTCCTGTCAATATTGTACTCTCACCAGTGGAGTAACTAGGGTATTTGGAGCCCAGGGTAAATGAAAAAATGGAGCCCCCCCATGCGCGCCGAAAAAACAGGCGTGGTCACTTAAAAATGGGTGTGTTAACATGACACACACCCCTTATTCGTCACTTTGAACATTCCATATGCACCTTAATGCAGTGCCCCTTATACAGTCCCTCCCTATGCAGTGCCCCCAGTGGTGCCCCTTATACAGTACCCCAGTATGCAATGTCCTCAGTAGTGGTCCCTGTTATGCAGGCCCCCAGTAGTGGACCCCCTTATGCAGGCCCCCAGTAGTGCCCCTTATACAGTGCCCCCAGTAGTGATCCCCCTATCTAGTGCCCGCTGTAGTGGTCCTCCCAGTGCAGTGTCCCTTGTGCTCCCAGTAGTAAGCCCCTTATATAGTCCCCCCAGTAGTAGACCCCTGACTCTAATTGGCTGCTGAAGCACACACATTGCCGCCACGCTAGTGGCGATGTGTTTGTAAATGCACCAGCCTGAGCCTGACGCTATTGGGTAAGCGCTCAGGGGGAGAGAAGGGGCTCGGCTGTGCAGCACAGGACCGGCGCTGGGCGGAGGGAAGCCTAGCGCCGGTCCTGTGTGAATGTGTAGCGCTGACCGCACTCACTGCCTTCGGCACTACACTGACTAACTAGGACGGGCCGGTAACGTGGCCGGGAGCACCCCGCGCCGCAGGTCCCATGGTGTCCAGGGCACGTGCCCCGGCGACCCTGCCCTAATTATACCACTGATTCATACACAGATTTTTATTATTTCAACATGGTGTATATATCGCTGCTATCTGTTAGGACCTGTCATTTTGCCTGATTGATAGCCATTTTGCCCTGCATTGTAGAGGATATCCTCTCTCCTCTGTCTTCCCCCACCTCTGTCCCCCCTATCTGTCTCTCTCTTCACGTTTGCCTTTATCATATCGGTTACACCCCACCCCTCTGTTTGTCTCTCTCTTTCATCTCTGTGTCCCCCTTTCCCCAGCTTTCTCACTCTCCTCCGTCCCCCTCTCTTATCTGCCTTTCTCATCCCTGGCTGAGCCGTGCTGAAACTTTGTAACCCACCACTATATCAGTATAACAGTTGTTTTACATAATTAACTTCTAGTTATCGATTTAATCTTTACTTTAATGACTTTAAGCCCAAACATTTCCGCATTCCAGTGCCTTACCCTAGCTCTTCTACTGAGTTTAGGGTGAACTGATGGAAGTGACTGATGTGAAATTTTAATTGTTTCTGGAGTGATTTCTTTGCACACTGCGCCCCGTATGCAGTTATGTGACCGCCGCTCACAATCCCGTCGGCAGAATGCCGGCTAGGGTTTTATGATAGGCGTTGAGACACCGAAATCCAGGACGTCGCGGGACCAAATGAGGTAAGTCCGGGGTGCCCGTCCTCCTAGTCGCGGGGGCGGTAGGATTAGGTTTAGAGCACATTGGGGGGACTTGGGGTTAGGCACCCCCAGGGGAGGGTTAGGCTAGGGGAGGGGGGGGGGTTAGGGTTAGGTGCTACCGGGAGAGGTTAGGGTTAGGCACCCCCCTGGGAGGGTTAGGTTTAGGGTGCGGGGAGGGGGGGGTTAGGTTTAGGCACCCCTGGGGGGCAGGTTAGGGTTAGGCACTAGGGGGGAGTTTAGGGTTAGGCACCCCTAAGGGAGGGTTAGGGTTGGGAGGAGAGGGGAGGGTTAGGTTACTTGCGTGCCTCTGTCGGGATTTCCTCCCTTCGGCCAGCCACTGTCGGGATTTGAACCTAAACAGCCGCCAGCATTTCGATCCCATTCCCTGCGTCCTAGGGGAAATTTAAACATTACTAAATTTAAGAAACGTTCTTACCCTTTTGTCATGCATGATTATGGGGGTCTGGGTTATATAAAAGAGGGCAATTAGGTAACTAATTATAGCAAATGCATCAGACCAAAAAAAAAAATGTAATTTATCTTGTATTGCTGTACTTAAAACTGATACATGATGCACTGATAAAGAACCAAAGCTTGACAGTTCTTGAAGCACATATTATACAAGCTATGTTGCCAATAAACAAAAGAAGCTGAGTAGTGTTTAACAATCCAAACTATAATTAACTATAATGTTCTTTTTAGAAAAAAAAAAAAATAGCTTTGTTATAATATCACAACTATTATATTATAATATCACAACTATTAAATAAATTCAGCTTTGTTATAATATCACAACTATTATATTATAATATCACAACTATTAAATAAATTCAGCTTTGTTATAATATCACAACTGTTTTGGCAGTGTACTCATTTGTAGGATCACAATAATAAATAAACTTAATGCATTGTCATTTTTAATTTAATTTGTATGACCAAGAGATGTATAGCCGTCAGTAGTCAACGTAAGTAAAATGTCCCTACAAAACTTTTAACTCCGTTAACTTCATGTGCAGGAAAACCTTTTAATCCGCCTCCACATTCACATCGCAGATGAGTCCAAAGAAGATATCTGCACTGCCCAGCACTGTATTTCTCATCAGAAGTTTGCAATGACCTTGTTTGAACAGGTACTGTAAGTCGCTCTTTGTTATGTGCATCTAGTAATGGTTCAGAGCAGATGTTTACCATGTCTCCTAAATGTAAAGAGATACACTATGTATTTTGTATTCTCATTTAGTACTGATAGGTTTGGAAAGTTAAATGTAGACCTATAAATGACCTGTAAGCAAATTGGATCTGTCAGCATTATACAGTGTGGATTTCTAGTGTAGTGACAACAAGTGGGGTTGTGTGTTTGTGCACCTCTGTCAGTAGTAGTAGTAGTATTGCTCAATTGTTTTGGCAGAACCAGAAGATGTTTCCACCTTTCTGTCCACCTTTAACGTCAAGATGTTCCTCCTTTAATTGTTGCTTAATTATGACATTGGTGGTGCCACTGCGTTGTCATGCATTAGGAACACTTGTGTGTTGTGACGAAAACATATTTGAAATATCTTCATTATCTAAAATAAAGGATAAAGTTTCTAGAGTTTATAGTCTATAGTATGACAGCTTTGGTCACATGTATAAATTAGATCCTATAATCTGCAGTAAACGCATTGTCATCTGTATAATGTAATATTACTTTATCTGCTATTACAGTGTGTTTGTACCAGCTGTGGGGCCACATCAGACCCTCTGCCTTTTATTCAGATGGTGCATTATATCTCGACTACTGCCCTCTGGTAAGCTGGTTAACCTATTATAAAGTTCATAGTGTGAGATGCAGTATTTTTTGGGTGCCCATCAGTACATTCTTCAGTAGTGCATCCATGTGATATTAGTTTGCCCTCCAGTTTATTGCTATATCATGTATTGTGTTGTCCTGCAATGGATTTCTCTCCTATTCTTATCCATTCCATACAGTGTTGTTGTCGATTTGCCTCCTATGTGGTCTTCCCATTCATGCTTATGAACATTTACCACCGCTGGACCATTGGTGCAATTGTGGACAGACACATAGGGCCAAATGTAATAGGGTGAGAGTTTAGAAAAGTGAGAGTTTCTGACACTTTTTAAACTTTGCCAATGTAATAAAGTCCAAAAACAAAGTAATAGAGCGAACTTGCATGTTTTTTTAGACTTGAAAAACTCTCAGGATTTAAAATCTCATTCAGATGTTTTCCCATTTTGAAGATAAAACTCAACCAATGTGAGAGTTCACTGCTAAACTCACACATTTTCTAAACTCTCACCCTATTACATTTGGCCCTTAATGTTAGTTTACCTATAGGATTTTCCATCCTGTTCAGCCGAGCTTGTAACAAGTGTATGGGAGGTGATAAATCTGCCAGTGTGGTTGAAAACAAAATGATGTGATTATCATGAGCTGACTTTGACTGCAGAACCTGTATTGCAGGTGTCCATATTTCACGGCTTTAATTGCTGTTTTGTTTCCTCCTCCTAGCAACCAGGCAATATGTATGTTGGAAAGACGAGAAAAACCAACCCCTGATATGTTTGGGGAATTGCTGCAGAAAGCTAGTACAATGGGAGACCTGAGAAACTGTCCAGTGAGTAAACAAAATATTATCTACATTTCTATTGTATGACTTACGGTGCATACACATGTTCAGACTTGCTAGATCAACGATGAACGATTTGACCAACGATTTCATGAACGATGAACGATTTCTGACAGTATTAAAATGAACGAAATTGTCCAAATCTGTCTGTAAACACAGTTGATGTCAGATATCGTCAGGGACGGACTGGGGCTGTATATCAGCCCTGGCAGTCCGCCCTGCTCCGTAGAGGGGGGCGTGGTAAATGCAAGGGGGTGTGCCGCAAGTCACGGCGGCTGGCCTCTCGGCACGCCCCTGTCTCTTTTCGGCCCAGCACAGCCGCCGCCGGCCCATACACGCCTCCACCCCTTCCGGCTCCGTGAAATCTTAATGATTTCGGAGCCGTTGGGTGGAGGGCGAGGGTCTTTTCCTTCACCCCTACTCGAGCAGGTCCTTAGGCCATCGGCCCTTCTGGCATATGCCAAAAGGGCCCGATGGCCAGTCCGGCCCTGGATATCGTTATCCGACATGCGGGAACGTGCATCGTTGGTCGATGCATGCCCTACATGTCAAAGATATGAACGATTTTTACAATCGTTATCGTTCATATCTGATAAGAAATCTGACCGTGTGTATGCACCATTAAAGAACATACATATTGTTACATTCATGGAAGATTGAACACTGTATTTGTGTAGTGTATTTTTGTTTTATTTAGTGACCATTTTTAGGTTCTGTGCTCCGTTATTGCGATGTAACCACAACATTGAATTTACAGAGCAGTTGTGGTGAGAAAATCCGAATCCGCAGAGTGCTAATGAACGCACCCCAGATAATCACCATAGGGCTGGTGTGGGACTCTGATCATTCGGACCTTGCCGAGGATGTCATTCACAGTCTTGGAACATGCCTGAAGCTTGGGGATGTGAGTATATCTCAGTGCTGTGCTATTGAATTGGCAGGTTTCATAACCAAGCAGCTTTGTGTCCTATGGTGAAGAAGCTTGCCACTACCGAAACAAGCGTTGGGCCGCATGCCAAATGCTGCTGACGACACATAATTACTCTTATTATGTTTGATCAGTATTAAGACTTTTTAATGCATGTTGAATTTTTGTGACTGATTGTATTGTTTTTGACACTTTAATGTTGCTTGATTATCTAGTTTCTCTGGTGGGTTTGAAGGTGGGTACACATTAGACTATATGTCGCCCGATCTGGTGGATTGGGCCGACATATCGTCCACATTGGCAAACGTGTACCCACTATGGTCGACCCTGCAGTGTTGCTTATCGCATCGACAGATTGAGCTGCATGCATACTCAATCTGTCAATTTAATGAACGACCCCATGCTACTAAATGCGGCTTGTGAACAACTTATTGTGTGGCCGTTCACCACGTCAGGCGGTGTATATGGACCGCACAATATGTAATTCGTCGCATCGTGAGTCGGCTGGGTACACATGTCTAATGTGTACCCAGCTTAAAACATATTTTTTGCATGCAAAAGCATTAATAAATGTTGATTTCCAATTAGTTGAAATTACTAATTACTACGCGTCTTTAGACTAATTTGATTATTTGATACTGTATATGTAGCAGTAAGTTCCGTGACCATATAAAGAGTACAAGGCCATAGATTAATTGTTTCTATACAGGTCATGGAAAAGAGATGTGCTTTTTATTTTACAGATTTCAAAGTAGACATAAAGTTGCTTGTTTTTACTTATAAATGTATAGATCAGTTCTATATTACACGATAATCCATTATCCAGTTTTGTCAAGAAGTCCCTTTCTCTTCAGTTATTTTATAGGGTTACAGATGACCGAGCAAAGCATTCTGAACTTTATCTGGTGGGAATGATCTGTTACTATGGCAAGCATTACTCCACATTCTTCTTTCAAACCAAAATACGCAAGTGGATGTATTTTGATGATGCTCACGTAAAAGAGGTAACAAACAGAGCAATAACTCAAAAAGAACCATGCTTGTTTTACATTTCATTTCAAACATTTCAGAATTGCTATAGAGTAGGGGTGGGCAATAAGCGTCCCCCAGCTGTTGTAGAACTACACATCCCAGAATGCCCTGCCACAGTTTTGCTATTTGGCCATGCTAGAACTGTTGCAAGGCATGCTGGTATGTGTAGTTCTACAACAGCTGGTGGGCCGCTTATTGCACACTCCTGCTGTAGAGTGATTTTAAAAAATTATTATTAATCTTTATTATTTTGATTTATGATTCGGGCTAAATCCTACTGGTTGATTGCATCGTCCCAAATTGTGATTACATTCATTTGTTTCGTATTTGCTTCAGATTGGTCCAAAGTGGAAAGATGTAGTAACCAAGTGTATAAAGGGTCACTATCAGCCATTGCTCCTCCTGTATGCTGATCCCAGGGGTACCCCAGTGTCTGTACCAGATGTCCTATCCCAGATGGACCTTCGGCAGTACAGCAGAACTTGCTATGATAGTGAGGACTCTGGTAAGTCAGCCAGTCTCTGTTCTGTTCCCAGATACATTGTCTGCAGTTGCAGTGTCTTTGTACACAATTGTGGCACTTCCTACTATTATTTTGCAGGACAAAATGGAACACAGGGCGATGTCCTATTTCCCTATACAAACTGCCTTCCCTAGCTGTGTCTGATCATATGTTTATCCACATGCTGAGTTCAGTTGTCAGTGTGTGTGTGTGTGTGTGTGTGTGTGTGTGTGTGTGTGTATATATATATATATATAAAATCTCATATCTAACCTTTAAATTAGCACTATTAATAATTTTCCTGATAGTGTTACTAGGACATATTTTTATATTTGCCAAAAATGTTTTACCAATTTTTATTCCCTTTCCTACTGTTCCTGAATTAAACCCCTAAACTAAATTATAGTTGTCTTGTTTTATCATTTACACAGAAGTGGAACATGTAACATTGAGTACTTGTTACTAATCTGTTAGTGATCTACGGTATTTCATTTCATCCATTACACTTTATTAATGCTGTCCTTTTTCTAGAGTAATGTACAGTTGTTGTAAACGATCTGTTGTCCATCAGGCAGGGAGCCGTCCATCTCCAGTGACACCAGGACAGACTCCTCCACCGACAGCTATCACTACAAACACTCACATCATGAATCTGTGGTCAGTCACTTCTCCTCTGACTCACAAGGCACCGTCATTTACAACCTGGAAAACGACGCAGCATCACAGAGCAGCAGAGATACAGGTACAGCTGCGTTTGGCATTTTCTATTAAATCCATCGGCTTCATTTGAGCCCACTATGTGTGTGTTTAACTAAGATCCCCCTTCATCCACTAAAAAGGAATTTTTAATAAGCACCTTAAAGAGAGTGAAACCTATGGGGGCTGCGGCTGCTGTTGGAACTGGATGGACAGCTTCAGATATTCGTGATATCTTCTGCGTTCTCTCCTTCATATATTCAGGGGATTGTTCATTGCGGGTATCCCACAAAAATGTGTTGTTTTTGGGGAATATCCTGCAAATATTACTGGATAAATAGGCCTCTATATGAGATATTATGCTACGCTTATGGTGTCTTCCTTATGCATTTTCTTATGGTCTACTATCTTATGTACAGGACACCTGACCGATAGCGAGTGCAGCCAGCGACACTTCTCCAGGAAGGCACCCTTAACTGACCGGAAGCGAAGTTCCAGTCGTCCTCGGAGAAGAGGAGATGAATCCCAATCTTCAGGTTATCATAGCGAAGGTCTGACCTGCAGTATTTTCAATGCTCCTATGTGAAGTCCCTTTTTGTTTTTCCTTTTATCGATTTTATTTTCTATTTTATCATGTTACTTACTGTATAACTGGTTGTTTATTGTATTAGGGGAAACTTTAAAGGAAAAGCAAGCTCCAAGAGCAGGTCTGAAGCTGTCCAGCAGTTCCAGCAGATTGAGAGACTTTAAAGCTACTGTTAGCAATATGATTCACAGCAGACCATCGCAAGCATCACAAACCACGCAAAGCTTACATCATGTCGGAAGTGCGGTAGAGCAAGCCGAGATCAAACCACCTTCTAGCTTAGCCGTACGACCAAGGGACTGGGAGTTGGAAAACGACAGCAACGAGGCAAAATCAGGTCTATCCAATAGGTATCGGCCTACCTGGCGCCCAACACGTGAGCCATTAAATGTTGATAGTATCTTCAGAACAGAAAAGAGGAAAAATACAGGATATAGTCCACTTAGTCCTTTCTCAGAAGACTCTGGTAAGGATCTTTTATTTTTATATTAACCTTTTATGACCACACAGTGTAGATAATTGTTCTGTTGCTCTGTGTCTTAGTGTGACAGGACATCTACACCTTGTATGACTGGCGGACATGTGCTTTCATGCAGTACTTAGAACCAGACTATAACTGATGGTATCTGGTTCTATAAGTGTTCTGGAACCACTTTTATTCTGCTGTCTGGTGCGTGATCAGTAATTCATTGTGCTCCTGATTATGGAAGCAGAACATGCACTTTGTGGTTTATAGGGAGTCCTCGGGACGACTTTCTACTTTGCACTTTTATGAGTGTCGCGTACCTCTCCAAAAATGCATGAACGCTATGAATATTGCAACATGACCCATAAGGCCCCAACTCCTATTTTGTATTCCCACCACCAGCCGTATCATCTCTTACTCCCTTCATAAAGACCTTTTCACACACCGTAACTGCATCTTTCACATTAAACAAAAGCAAACTGTAAAATAATCAGGTTATTTGCTTTTCTTTCTGGCTCTATTAAATTCATTAGAACGTTGTGTAATCTGGAGACAAGCAAAGTACATTGTGGGTTAAATTTATGGAGTTGCTTGTAAGAATGTAGGGGGAAAAGATTGTATGTGGAGAGTTGTTTTTTAATTATTTTTTAATTATATTTCCATTTTTGCCTAGATTTCCCTATGTAATTCCCATGAAATACTCTACTCCCATGTGCTTCCCTACTGTCTTCAGAAACAATAGAAAATTGTTCATGCTAGACTATCTAGTTAACGTGGCATTTAGTCTGGTTATCATTTATTAATCTAAACCGTAGCAGTCATTAAGGTGTTAAGCTTAGTAGTTTGTTGTTTGTCTATTTAACTCTTTTATCTACATGTAAGGTACCTGCCCAATAGCTAAAATCTTGGATTGGAGTTTAACATACGTCTATCTTAAGCTGGATAAATATGTAACACTTCTTCTAGCAGAGGTCAGGTCTTATATTATACACAATATAATTTGTATCTATGGAAACAAAAAAGCAGCATTGTTCGTCTTGTTCTGCTCTTTTGAGAAAACACTATACATTATTATTATTATTTTCTACTTCAGGGTCCATAGGGTATCCACAGGACACCTTGGGGTATAGGTGTGACGTCAGTCATCGGGCACTATAGAGTTAAGCTTTCAGCCTCCCAGGATGCACTAGGGTCCCCCTCCTATACCCCGCCCCCGAGCCAAGGCACCTCAGTTTAGTTTGGTGCCCGGCCGGAGTCGGGTGCACCTGTTGGAGTGGGGGCTAAGAAGAGCCCCTGAAGCTTTCCTGCATGCAGCTGTGGCTGCACATCTGGATGTACAGCATGGACAGTCAGTCCTGATGTCCATGCTGTCTTCCCTACACCCCTGCTGGTACCAGAACGCCGGGGATGCTGGTGAGCATCTGGGGTCACAGCTAGCGGTGACCCCAGATGTTCCGGACCATGGCCGGATTCAAGGGGGACAGCAAGGTAAGCAGCGGGGTCCCGCGGTGGGTCCCCGCTGTTACATGGTCCAGAGTCCCCAGGCAGGGGGCTTCCTGGGGACTGGCTGCAGCGTGGAGCCAGGTAAGAACCTGCGCTTCCACTACCCCCCTGGGACAGCGGACCGCAGCAGAGCAGTAGCGCTGCGGCGTCCCGGGGGTTAAATGCATGCCAGGGGAGCGCGCCTTCCCTGTCTCACAGCAGGCGCCTCCCCCGCTGCACACAGCCCTCTCTACACTCTGCCTCCTCTCTGCTCCTCGGCGGCCATCTTCCTGAACGCATGGTGAATGCTGCTGGAAGCCTGGAAGGAAGCATCTTGGTCTGGGTCCCCCTGCATACCTCTCCTCCGCTGTGGTCAGGTCTGTGTATGCAGCGCTGTGTCCTACCAGACCCTGTGTCTGCGTAGTTGAGTGGTCAGCGCTGGTTAGTGCAGGAATTGATTTTCTTTGCATTGTATGTGACTGTGCTAGCGCTGCTGCCTGTATCTTCTATTCTGTCTGTCAGCTTTATTACTGTCCCTGTTCTTTCTACTAAGCCCTTGCGGTGCGGTGCTGCAGGGTGGTCTCTCACCTCTTTAAAATACAATTGGTGAGAGGGGTCACATACTTAGTACCATCATGTCTGAAAGTGATTTTCCTCTCCGGCTACAGTGTACTACGTGTAAAGTACCTTTAGCGGAGGGGGAGGGTAGCGCGGAGGGCCTCTGCCAGCAGTGTTTGTCAATGGCGCGGCCTATTACGGTTACAGCACCGATACAGGAGCCACCCTGGGCTTGTTTCACTCAGGCGCTTACAACCTTAGTGGGCCAGTTAGCTCCGCAGCCCGCGTTTACACAGATGGGTTTGTCCCAGCAGTCAGTGGTGTCGTCACCCATGCAGGGTTTCCCAAGACAATTGGTGGTACCCCGCAGTCTCCCTATTTCCCCTCTCCCGGTTTCTCAGGAGCCGGCGTGGGTTAACTCCCTGACGAGTTCTGTACAGCACTTGTCGGATGTGTTGCAGGGGGAGACTGTGATGCGGCCACATAAACGGCCGGTGGCGTCTGTCGGCTCCTTATGAGGATGACGAAGGGACGTCTGATGATGGGGAGATTCTGGATCCTTACGATCAGGAACCTCTCCATACTAAGGACGCTGACGCTAGGTCCAAGGTATATATTCCTGGACTTATTCGGGCAGTCCGCACAGCCTTGGTGATTGAGGACGAAGTTCCCTCAGCTGCTAAATCCAAGTATGCCTTTTTTAAGGATGTGAAGGGTGACGCCACAGTCTTTCCTCTTTCGGGTCAGTTAATGGACCATTTAGAGGAGGCGTGGAAACAGCCTGGCAAGCGATACCAGCCGCAGAGGCGCCTGGCAGTGGCTTATCCGTTCGCGGATAATTATTTTGCTAAGTGGGAATCCCCTCCACAGGTGGATTCTCATGTGACACGTCTTGTCCGTAGTGCCACATTACCGATGCCATCCATGTCCTCCCTTAAGGATGCTACGGACCGCAAGGTGGAGATCTGCCTGAAGTCCGCTTATTCCCTTGCGGGGGGGGCAGCGCGACCGGCTATGGCCATTTGCTGGGTTGCCAGAGCGATGGATCGCTGGGCGGATTCATTGGAGGCGTCCTTTGATTCCGACTGTCCGGCTGAACTAACGGAGTTGATTGGTAATCTCCGTGATTCGGCCACTTATATCAACGAGGCGGCCTTAGACATTAGTACACTGGTGTCTCGAATTTCTTCAGCAGCGGTGGCTGCTCGTCGCACCTTGTGGTTGCGATCCTGGAAGGTGGACGCTGACTCCAAAAAGGGTTTGGAGGCGTTGCCCTTTAACGGAGAAGTTCTCTTCGTTCCAGATCTGGACAAGATTGTGGCCACGCTGGCGGCAGCCAAATCGGCATGTCTCCCGTCGGCCGCGGTTCCTTCTGGTTCAGGACCATCGTCCTTTCGGTCTTATAGGGCCCAGGGCAGGCCCAAACCACAGTCTTTTCCCCGACAGGCTGGTCCCAAAAAATCGGCCAAGCCCCGGCAGCAGGCATGGAGTACCAGACGTCCGGCCCCTAAGCCTGATGATAAGCCTGCGGCCTGACGGTCCGGGCCTCCCGTTGGGGGATCCCAAAGTGGGAGGACGCCTGCTGCAGTTCGCCCGGTGTTGGTCGGTCAACACGACAGACACTTGGGTTCTCGAGGTGGTCTCCCACGGGTACGCCCTCTCTTTCCGGCACAGACCCCCGGCTCGATTCTTCACCACGGGTCTAACATCAGACCGGAACAAGGCCACGGAGCTGCGGAAGGTCTTGCACACTATGCTCCAGGTTGGAGTTATAGTGCCTGTTCCATTCTCCCAGAGGGGCCAGGGTTTCTATTCCAATCTTTTTTTGGTGCAGAAACCCAATGGGTCGTATCGTCCGATTCTCAACCTCAAAGCTCTCAACAAGTCTTTGCGGGTGCCGAAGTTTCGGATGGAGACCCTACGGTCCATCATTCTGGCGCTGGAACCTGGGGACTACATGGTGTCATTGGACATACAGGACGCTTACCTGCATGTCCCTATTCTTTTGCGCCATCAACAGTTCCTCAGGTTTGCAATCCGCAGCGACCACTTTCAGTTTCGGGCGTTACCTTTTGGCCTGGCGACAGCACCGCGTGTGTTCACCAAGGTGATGGCGGTCATGGCGGCTTCTCTGCGGCTGCAGGGAGTCCGCATGTTGCCGTACTTGGACGACCTGTTATTAGTGGCAGGATCTCCAGAGCTCCTTCTACGCCACTTGGACCTGACCATTACGCTGCTGCAACGGCACGGCTGGTTAATCAACTGGCAGAAGTCCACTCTAATCCCGTCTCGGCGGATTCTGCACCTCGGAGCCTTATTGGAGTCGGGACAGCAAAGGATCTTTGTGACGGAGGAAAAGATCTCTGCTTTACAGTCGAGGGTGCGCAGTTGTCTGCACAGCCGCCGGGTGTCTCTACACTCGGCGATGAGGTTACTGGGCTCCATGGTGTCGGTGTTCGACATGGTGGAATATGCCCAGTTTCACTCCAGACCTCTGCAGCACCTGGTCCTGTCCAAGTGGAACGGGCTGCCTCAGTATCTGAAGTCCCAGACGATAGTGCTCACCCCTGAGGTTCGCCTGTCCCTTGCCTGGTGGTTGCAGACGACCCATCTCAGCAAGGGACGTCCGTTCTGGGTTCCAAATTGGGTCCTGTTGACAACGGACGCCAGTCTTCGGGGCTGGGGAGCAGTTTCGGGTCCACACTTGTTCCAGGGCAGGTGGACGCCGACAGAAGCGGAGCTTCCAATAAATATCTTGGAACTCCGTGCGGTTTTCAATGCTCTCCAGCAGGCACATCGGGTTCTCCAGGGTCGCCCGGTGCAGGTCCAGTCAGACAACGCTACCACCGTGGCCTACATAAACAGGCAAGGAAGAACCCGAAGTCGGGCGGCTCTCGTAGAGGTGTCTCAGATCCTGGTATGGGCGGAGCGCAATCTTCCGGCCATATCAGCGGTCTTCATCCCGGGAGTGCTAAATTGGGAGGCGGACTTTCTAAGTCGCCAGGACGTTCATCCGGGGGAATGGTCCCTGCACCCGGACGTTTTTCAACTGCTGGTGGAAAGGTGGAGTCTTCCAGAGATCGACCTCATGGCGTCCCGGCACAACAACAAGTTGCCGGTGTACGGGTCTCGCACAAGAGACGAAGAGGCGTCTCTGGTGGATGCTCTGTCCGTCCGGTGGACGTTCCGGTTCGCATACCTGTTCCTCCGGTTTCCCTTCTTCCACGGGTAATCCGGAAATTCAAACAGGAAGGAGGGACGCTCCTGTTGATAGCTCCCGCGTGGCCCAGACGGCACTGGTTCTCAGACCTTCAGGGTCTGTCCGTGGAGAGTCCTCTGCGGTTGCCGCTACGACCGGACCTTCTGTCGCAGGGTCCTTGTCTTCACCCGGACCTGGCTCGGCTGTCTTTGACGGCGTGGCTGTTGAGACAGCCATGTTGAGGTCCAGGGGGTTTTCCAGCTCTGTGGTGCGTACCATGTTGCGAGCTCGGAAACCGTCGTCCGCGAGGATATACCATCGCGTGTGGCATACGTTCTTCCAATGGTGTCGACCGAGAGGTTATGCACCGCGGGAGTTTCATCTGTCTAGGATACTTGCCTTCCTACAAGCGGGACTAGATCATGGGCTTCGCGTTGCTTCTTTGAAGGTACAGGTTTCGGCCCTGTCTGTCTGGTTTCACCGTAGGATTGCTACAATCCCGGATGTGCGCACCTTTATGCAAGGTGTTCTCCGCATTCAGCCGCCCTTTGTTCCACCTGTGGCGCCTTGGGATTTGGCTGTGGTCCTGAGGGCTCTCCAGGGACCGCCGTTTGAACCGCTGGGCTCAGTGGATCTTAAATGGCTAACAGCTAAGACTGTTTTCCTTCTGGCCATAGCTTCGGCCAGACGTGTTTCTGATTTAGGGGCTCTCTCTTGTAGACCCCCTTTCTTGATTTTTCATGGGAACAGGGCAGTGCTCCGCACTCGGCCTGAATTTCTTCCCAAAGTTGTTTCCCAGTTTCATGTTAACGAGGAAATAGTTGTTCCGGCCTTTAACTCACCGGGTCTTTACCGTGGGTGAGGCCTCTTTGGATGTTGTGCGGGCCTTAAGGACTTATGTTGACCGCACTTCTTCGTTTAGGAAGTCGGACGCCTTGTTTGTCCTCTATGGCTTCCGTAAAAAGGGTTGGCCTGCTTCAAAGCAAACTTTGGCAGCCTGGATCCGTATGGCTATTTCTGAAGCTTATCTTCATGAAGGTCTGCCGGTTCCTCCTTCTTTGAAGGCTCATTCCACTAGGTCTGTGGGTCCTTTGTGGGCAGCTCGACGTGGTGCCTCTGCAGTCCAGATCTGCAAGGCTGCTACGTGGTCCTCTGTCCATACCTTCTTGAGGTATTACAGGTTTGACACCTTCGCCTCTCAGGATGCTTCCTTCGGGCGGCGGATTCTCCTTTCAGCACAGGAGCGTCCCCACCCTTAAAGGATACTGCTTTGGGACATCCCCAAGGTATCCTGTGGATACCCTATGGACCCTGAAGTAGAAAATATGAGATATGGTAAGAACTTACCTTTGTTATCTCTATTTCTACGAAGTCCATAGGGTTCCACAGGACTCCCGCCCTGTCGCACCTGTGCTGCAGATGGGCTTTGGTCTGGTCACCGGTTTTCCCGTCTCCCTCTGGTGAGAGTGTGATTCTTGTGTGTATCCAGATCTTCCTTCTCCTCCTCCGGCCTATGGCTTGGTAACTAACTGAGGTGCCTTGGCTCGGGGGCGGGGTATAGGAGGGGGACCCTAGTGCATCCTGGGAGGCTGAAAGCTTAACTCTATGGTGCCCGATGACTGACGTCACACCTATACCCCAAGGTATCCTGTGGAACCCTATGGACTTCGTAGAAATAGAGATAACAAAGGTAGTTCTTACCATATCTCATATTATTCTTTATTTATATAGCACGCACATATTCCGCAGCGCTTTACAGAGAGAATAATTTACCATTCACATCAGTCCCTGCCCAAGTGGAGCTTACAGTCTATATTCCCTAACACATGCACACTCATAGACACTAGGGTTCATTTTTTGTTGGGAGCCAATTCACCTACCAGTATAAATACATCTACTAGACCTCATTGGGAAACTGTATACGAAGTGTTACAATGCAGCGGCCGCAGCTTTTTTCCTGGCCAAGTTTCGTTGTGCTTTGTATACAGACTCTGGTGCACACAGATATACAAGTGTCACATATCAAATTAATCCGCACAGTCTGCTGGTGCATCCTAGTCACATCACACTAAGATGCATTTTGGGGGAAAAAGACGCCCAGCGCTAGCAGAGTTACACAGGACCTGGCAGCTCACTCCCACCAGGCGTCTCGCACCTCTTGATGTATTGAGGCTAGGGGATATATTTACTAAAGTGAGGGTTTTTAGAAGTGAGTTTTAAAAGTGATGTTACCTATAGCAACCAATCAGATTCTACCTATTATCTTCTAGAAGGTGCTAGTTAAATGTTAAGTAGAATCTGATTAGTTGCTATGGGCACTTTTAAAACTCACTTCTAAAACCTCTCACTTTAGTAAATTTACCCCTAGGTGTATGAGGACACATATGTAGTTGCTGGAAAGTTTAAGCAAAGATGATGGACAATGGACAGATCTTGTTTTAGAATGTTGAATAGAATTGTTTTCTGGTGGTCACATTTCCTTTCCCTATCTTTCCTCATGTAAAAGCGAAGGAACTGTCTGTCAGTGAGCTGCGAGAAAATACCGTCCCTGATACAAAGGAGAAGCATCCGTGTGTGAAATACAGAAGCTGGGGTGTGGGGCGAGGCGCTCCGCACATGGTGGATCACCAGCAGCCTCGGCTTATTCAGAGAATGGAGTCTGGCTATGAAAGCAGTGAACGGAACAGCAACAGCCCCATCAGCATGGACTTACCTTTATCAGAAAACTGTAGTGCTTTTCGGTAATTACAATGGGTTGAACTCGCTGGATGTTTTTAAATATTGTTTCATTACTAGGTCGAATTATTTTTTATGTGACGGAGTATAACTGTAAAAGTACACGGTCTAATCCAAGAAAAAAACTTTTTATAAAAGGTGTTGAATTTTTCTGTAAATTTTTCATGTTTGTTTTTTTAAACAAAATTCATAAGAAAGATGATTTGAAACCTATTGCATTGCTCACTCTAATATGATATTTACTAATGGGCAGTAGGTGTAATCATAGAGGACTACCATTTATAAGTAAAATGCAAATAGATGAATCTAAATAATATGAGAGTAGTAGTTGCTTCCTGTAGCAGCGCGCAGTCTGAGTGCGGCGGCTGTGTTTTTCAGCGGCCCGCCATGCGCGGGGGGGTGCGCAACGCGGGGACCCCCCACAGCACTCCGGTCTCCAGGGAGACTGGCGCACAAGCCCCCCTTTTAGAGGGTGCGGACCTGGATGGCGGCCGCCATTTTCCCAGGCTTTTGGTGCCAGTTCCCCTCCCATGAAAGAGGGGGTGCGTCCGCACTGACAGGCTGCCCTTGTGTCACAGGGCTTAAGGACCGAAGTTTTCACTCACCATGGGAAGTACTTCCGGTCAGCGGAGCTTCCATCGCTGCTCTCCCCCTCCTCCAGCAGCACAGACGGCCAGCTTGCTTTCAGCAGGATATGCACAGGGCATACTGCCTCTGCTAGCACTGCTATTTTCTCCTGTATGTCACTGGATGGCTCCCCTACAGCTCCTGGAAGGCTATGTACTTTACAATTAATTGTAATAATTGTATCAACTGGTAAGACTGGGCACAGATAGCTTCCGGGTATCAGCACGGCCAGTTTGGCTTTACGGGGCCTTTGCATACGCATTCATTGCCAGATGGTTCCTTACATTATCTTCTGTTTGGTAAGGTCGTTCTCTCTGGGCCAGAACTACTTATTCCCCACTGGCAGGGAAAGCACTTTTCTGCTGGAGGCCATCCCTAACGGCAGGGTCCCCGTTTCCAAGTTTTCACACCTCCTTCGAGGTGGAGTGTCCTTGGCAGGTCAGTCTGACACAAGCCTACTTTTCCCCGGCAGGCATTCGTTTTCCTGAGGAAGTTTTTTCCAGTAACATACTGTTCTGGGGACACGACTCCAAGGAGTGTCTCTCTCTACCCAGTTAGCTTACGTTCAGAGACTATTGAGGGAAGTCTGCAGACAGATGGGTACTTGGCATCATTTGCTATGGTTCCATCTTGGACCTGGGCAATCCACCTCTAGGACACTGGGTATTGTTTATGGAGTTCGCTCTACCCCGCAAAGTGGCGAACGTGGTGACATTGGGCCGTGTTATCATGCCACTTCTTTCTGGGGGCATGTCTTACTCCATTTCCGCTGCACGGACACCAGGGTTCTATCTCCTTCCTAGTTTGACTGCTGCACGGCTCATTGCGACCGATCTTGTTTCTTCATGACACGAGCTCCAGGTGGTGGGTAGTTCACTCGCATGAACTCTCCCCGATCAAGACTCCACAGCAAGGAGGCCAATGAACCCTCACTAGCTGTCTGGAACACGTATTTCAGGTTCCATTTCGGGCAATTTCGTCCATCTACCTCAGTGGATAATTGACCATGTTTCCCTGGCTGTTCCGGGCCCTACCATTCGGTGGTGCCTCGGCTCCATATATTTGCAACACAATGGGGTCAGTGACGCCATATTGCACACAGACTGTATCACAATTCGGCTCTCTTTGGAGGTTTTTGTTTGTGAAGGATACTTAGGCTTCACAGTTACGGACCTTCCTAGGTTGCTTGTTTCAACTACTTTCAGATCAGTACTGTATCCCAACTTTTGCAAGGTCTCCTTTGCTTCCTCATCTGCGCATTCAGTTCTAGGGGTGGTTTCTGACACCTTTTTCCAGCTGGGTTTTTTCTTGAGGCAGACAGTCAACGTACCCACTCAACCTTGAGCAACGGTTTGGTCGATGCCTTGTCCGTCGACCTTGTTGAACATTCGGGTGTTGGGCATAATGGTCTCCACTTAGGGACCATTCGATGGATCAGCTTCTACTCGCAAGTGTCATAGGGGGTAATTCTCCAAACTGGAAAGGGTTGCTCCGCATCCCTCTCGTCTCCATTCCCGCACTTGTCACTCTCCATTGGTGGGGGGTTTTCCATTCTTATCCAGGTCCAATCCTTGGGTCAACATCCACAACTGCTCGGCTGTTCGATTGACTCGATCTACCAGCCATCGTTCGGGCTTCATGGGGGGCCCTGTCTGTCCTTACCGACTGGCCGGTCGGACACACGACCCGGCAAGGGCATAGGTACGTCTACCGGCAGGCACAAGAGCAGGACACCAATGCCAAAATCTTTCCGGGGCGGAGACCTTTGTTCCGTCTCTCTCAGCGGTGGCCATACCGGTAGGGGGAAATTGGACAGTGGACTTCCTCAGCAGAACCACGTTTCTCCCAGGGCAGCGGGCTCTCTTTCCAGTAGTCTTCCTACCGTTCGGACGTGAGACCTTCAGCGTGGGAATATCGGGGCCTTTCGTCACGTTTGGAAGGCTCCACAGTTTGGTATGGGATCCGGGTATCCGCTGGCTTCCGCATGTGATTTGCATTGCCTGTTCCGTGGAATTTTTCATCCATATCATCTGTTTCTGCTGCTCGCACTGTTCCCTCAGGTCTCCAGGGGCATGGAGGCTTCCAGAGTGAGGGTAATCCTAGTGGCTCCAGGCTGCCTATGCTAGTTATGGTACGCAGACATTCTCCCTAGGTCGTTGGGTCCGGGGTAGCGTCTTTCACTTCATCCAGACCTGCTGCAACTTGGCCAATTTCTACAAGGGCACATTCCTTGGTCGGTCTTCATGACGGGACTTCTGTGAGTGAGAATGAGAAAGCTGCAGTTTTTTTCTCTCTTGGAGTCCGTACAAGGCAGCGAGCCCAGGCTCTGTTTCCATCTCGCGCTTACCTCTGGGTTTGGAAAATCTACCTCTTGTGGTGTAACCGTTATGAGTTTTCACCTCTCACGGTTCTTGGCCTTACTTCTGAAATGTTTGGGGACCGGTTGACAACTTTCTTTTGTGACGATATAGGCTTGGGCCCTGCCTTTTTCTTCCAGCGGATTTTACAAGGTGGGCTGCGTTTTTAGCCGCCGTATTGTCCACGGGTGGAGCCGCGGAATCTTAATATAGCCTTTTCGGCTCTCACTTAGGCTCCACTGAAGTCATGGCGCTCAATGAATCGTCAGTTTGTTGCTTGGAAGCTAGTCTTCCTTAGGGCTTTTGCCTTCCCTTGGCAGAGTTCCATGTTTAGGGTTGGCAAGCCGCCTTTTGTCTTCCATGATGATTGTGCGGGTGTCTTGTACAGGTTTTATGTTCCAGCCAACACTTGTTTTGGCCTTGTACTTGCACCAGGATATTGTCATTCCGGTTCTTCCTCCTTTGGTGTATTTCCGGGACTGGGGTGATCTGGCTCTGCTAGTTGTGTTGAGCTCTGCAGATTTCCTTAGATAAGTCTTCTTGGGACGCGATTCTGTTTTCTGCGGGGTCTTTATGACACACATGAACATGGTTGACCGACTACTCAGCAGGCCCTTGCGCGTTGGATCCGCTCTGTCAACACTCAAGCCTATTCTGGTGCGGGGCGTCCGCCACCAGTCCGGGTGTCACCGCCTTACGCTAGGGCGGCGGTGATCTTCTGGGCAGCACAATATGGGGCTTCAGCTGCACCGGTCCGTAATACATCTCTCGGATCCCCTGTCCGCACTTTTGCTCATTTTCAAGTTTTAGGTTTTTGCCTCCGGCGGCACCCACTTTGGGCTTACAGTTCTTCGGTCAGGCAGCCTGAGTGTTCCCTCCCCTGGGAGCGGCTTTTGAATGTCCCATGGTCCAGTGTTCCCCAGCCTTGCTGCAAGAGAAAATAGGATTTTTGGTCAACTTACCATTGAATCCTTTTATCTTAAGCAGGCTGGGAACACTACGTTCCCTCCCTCATGCTCAGTCGTGCAAGGTTTTGGTTCTTGACCGTATTTTTTCCCGACTGGTTTGTTTGGTTGTTCTAACAGTTTCATGGGGTTCCTGCTACTCCTCTAAGGACTCTTTTAACGTAGTACTGGAATTGTGGGATTGCAGGGGGAGGTGCTTAGGGTTTAAAGCTACAATATCATCAAGTGCCAGCTCCAGCCCCAACCTACAATCCCCATGGTCCAGTGTTCCCCAGCCTGCTTAATGGAGCATACACACGGTCAGATTTGTCGTTCAACGATTTGAACGATTTTACCAAAGTTTTGAACGATTTGAACGATTGAACGATTTTTTACTGCATTAAAATGAATGGAATCATCCAAGTCTGACTGCAAACACATCAGATGTCAGAAATCGTTATCTGACCATCGGGAACGCGCATCGTTGATCGTCCATCGTTCAGGCATGTCAGATATGAACGATTTTCCTTCAGATATGAACGACTGAACGATTTTTAATTCGTTATCGTTCATATCTGAAGGAAAAATCTGACCGTGTGTATGCACCATAAGAGAAAATGATTCAACGATAAGTTGACCAAAAATCCTATTTTCTACACTTATATTTAAAAGATTAAAATAACAAAACTGCACAAAACAAACATAAAACAAAATATAATCGATATTAAATATATGGACCAATTCTTATTTTTCTTTTAAAGAATTTGATGCTTTATTTGTATAGATTTTGAGAAATGCTTGTGAAGTTTTTATTCATGATACAGATGTAGTGTAACCCAAAGCAACCAGTTCAGTGTCTCATATAGCCTAAAGTTGGCCACACATCTAAAGATTATCTGTCCAACCAGCCAACTAGTTGATTAGTTGGAATAAAATCTGGTAATGTATGGGAGTAACTGATGATCAGCAATTTGCTCCTAAATGCCAGAAAACAGAGGAAAATGGTCGTTAGACAAGTTTGTTAAATATTTGATCTAAACAATTTGTTCAAACAACAGTTTTTGTCCATTTTCTGGCGTTTGGGAGCAAATTGCTGATTGTCATTTGCTTTCATACCTTACCAGATTTTCATTCCAACCAATCAACTTGTTGGCTGGTTGGACAGATAATCTTTAGATGTGTGGCCAGCTTTAGGCTGCTTGCCCATATGTGTAGGCCTTCAACAACTATCAGTCAGAGCTGTAAACATCTGCCTGGATTCTTATTCTTCTGGCCACAAAATGATAAGACAACTTTCTGCCGTCTGTGTCTGTTGTCATCCATTGGCTGCACCAATTGTTACCTCCGGATTCATTAGCTAAGCCTGTCTACAGGTCAGCTGACTGTATCCAGTTAAGCCAAACACACCTGTAGTAGCCTAACCAGACAGTTTAATTAGTTTCTGTGATTGGCATTGATGCACCTTTACCACATTATTAGATCATATTGCATTTTACATGTCGCATACAATCTTTATGCAGAGATGAAAATGTTTTTCCTTTTATATTCATGTTATATGTAATACTACACTTTATATTCAGCTACATAATTCTTTTTTTTTTTTTAAGTGAATATCACTCAAGGAAAAGTCCTGGTACAGCTCCAGCTCCTACCTGGCGGAACATCCCAAAGTCTCAGAGCAGCAGTGCATTAGATATGGCAGACTCTGCATCCAGTGTCTGGGTTAAGGTCCATCCCACGCATGTTGGTAAGGCTACAAAACAAATGCACATATCTGGTTACTTGAGGTCTATAGTGTTATATAGAGTCTATGTGTCTATAACACAATAGGTACATTAGGGTGCACCACCACATTTTTCCAAAGAAATATATCCACATTCCCCACCACCCCCATTTGCCAAGGTAATCCTTAAGCTGCATACACAAACAACGATTTTGTAAATGAACGATTTTAGTAAACGAAAATCGTTTACTAAAATCGTTCATTTACTAAATGTAATGAACGATTTTTTTGAACTACAAACGATTTTTGCATATTCCTTTAATGAAAATCGTTGAGTTGGTCACTCTGACTAAACTACAAACGTGAACGCGCATGAACGATGATCATTCATCGTTTTAACTTAGAAAGTGAACGATTTTTTCAACGATAAACGATATCGTTAACTATAATCATTCAAAAAATCGTTATGTGTATGCACCTTTAAAGTCTGGTGTAGTCTATTTTAATTATTGGTCTAATTGATTGCAGCCCACCTGTGTGCAATTAGTGTTTGTTTGTTTTAAAAAAATCCCCTAAAAACATATATTCCCATCCCTGTGTAAGTGCGCAAAGTGGATTTTAACTGCATTTCTTGAATATCAAAGAGTTTTAATATTCCTCCTTAGTAATGTCAAGATCCAGAAATGCAGAATAAATAGCATAACTGTTAATTTGTCAAGAGCAAACCCTTGTCCACATCACAGCCTCAGGGCAAGCAGGGTACTTGTTAGAGAGTCCACAGAAAATTTTCTCCAGTGATGAAAGTATTACAGCGTTGCCGTTTAAGGTGATCAGGGATGTTATTTATATTAGAAATAGCCGTCTGCACGGATAGGAAATTTTTATTTATGGCAGTCTTCCAGAAACCTAGGACTTGGGAGAAGACTTATTTCGGCAGGCCAGTGACCAAAAGCATACAGAGTAAGCACGTTGTAAATTTGAAAAATCAGCACCTTGTCGTGACAAAGTCAAAGCCCAGGCTTTAATATTATTAGAATGCTTTAAAATTCAAAACTTGAAGGTTATTTATACTTAGTAAATGATGTCTACATGCAAACAGGTTGTTTGATCCACCTGCTGTAAGTAGTTTCCATAGTGATATATAAGGGTAATGTAGAGTGCCAGGGACCGATTGATCCTGATGAGTAGACATCCCTTGCACGCAAGCTTTGGAAACACATCGACATGTCCTATTTATTTGCCCAGGCTGACCGGTCACCATGTTTCTTTACAGGCCAGTCAGAACCTAAATTTTCCCCAGAGTGAGCAATTTGCACAATCTAAAGAGGGCAAATGGATATTAACTTTTACACATAACTTTGCCATGGTGTGCCCCGTCCTTATTGAAGATGTTCATCATTAGGAACTATCCACCTCTCTTGCATATGTTATAGCGTAATGTAAATTGAATCTGTTTTAGATACAACAATCAACAGACTTCATAAAAAAAATAAAACAAAACATACACTCCTCCAGTACTGTGGTTATTCAGAATGTTTCTGTATCACATTTGTAGCAACAGAAGGTCCTTTGCCTATGAAGAGTGAACTGGACGAACTTCAAGAAGAAGTAGCCAGGAGGGCCAGGGAGCAGGAGCTTCGCTGGAAACGAGAAAAGGAAATTGAGGCTGCTATGGGGTTTAACCCACGACCTCTGCGGTTTTTAGATTTGGATGAGTTACAGAACCAGGGTAATTTGCTTTAGTTTTTATACATGCCTAACACACAGTCTACATTGTGGAATTATGTGCCAAGAACATGGAATTACATTTTGTTTCTTTGTTCTGGATTGTTAGTTTCAACACTTTAATGTTGTTCTGTGCTATCACTCACGCTTATAGTGAAGTAAATTTGAAAATGACTCAGTTGAGATTAGATAAAGGTTAGGCCTACCTTAAAAATTCTTGAGATATAGCTTATCTGAAATGTCTTTAGATCTTGTATCTCCATTTTTGGGTTCTTCAGGAATGAAACTTCAGGCTTCGCTAAACATAAACTTCCACTTTTTGTGTGCCTACACAAATACACAGTCTCAACATATGATGATGGATCCTACAGGAAAACCATTCAACCAAAGACACCCAAGAAACAAGGCCCAAGGCCACTCACGTAGTATAATAACAAATTTAATACACTTTTAAAAACAACTGAAATACTCGTACTTAAAAACAATTCTTCTATGCATGTAGCTGACCACCAGCTGTGACATAATGTAAACAGCAAGACCACAATACCACACTACCACACTGTTGGAGTGCAGCTACTATCACCCAATGCATTTCGTCATGAATTACTTCTTCAGGGGTGTTTGTTAAGTTGCAAGTGTTGGTTTGTATCTAGAGCTCTGGTCATCTAAAGTGATCTTATCACTTGCATAGTAAATGAGATGTCCACCCATAGTAAGTATTTAATAACAACATACCCTCACCTTGTAGAACAATAGAGTCTGATGTCTGAATTCCATTTAGGTTTATTGCCACTCTATTTAGGTGTACATCTTTCAAACAATTTTAGTGCAGATGATTAAACACTTATTGCTCTATGTTACAGAACTGTAGAACTACTTATATGCTTACTTTTTTTACGTGACTGAGTCATGAATTTAAATAATGAGTATTTTTCTTTATAAACTGCATTATGTTTTACATACGTGGGCTGCCTGGCTGCAGTTTATATAACTTTTGTAAAAAGAAAATTCTTTTAATCAATTACAAAGCACAACAAGTATATGTTGTCACTATATAAATGTTAGCTTTTTTTGTTGTGAGATCGTGCCATATCCCCTGACCCTCCACCTAACACCACTACTTACCGTCGGGATGCTGGTGCCGGAATTCTGACTGGGGTCGTGATTCTGAGTGCCGGAACTACATCCCCTAGATTCTTGGGGATGTAGTTCCAGCACTCAGAATACCGACCCCAGTCAGAATTCCGGCTCCGGCATCCCGACTGTAAGTAGTGGTATTAGGTGAAGGGGTAGGGGATAGGGATATGCACTGGGGAGGGTTAGGTTTAGGCACTAGGGGCAGAGGTTAGGTTTAGGGTGTGTGGAGGCAGGTTTAGGGGTAGAGGTAGGTTAGGATACTTACCGAAAGGTGTCGGTATGCTAACCCTGTCGGGATGCCTATATCCTGACCGGCGGGATTCCGAGTGCCGGCACCCCGTACCCAACCAGTATCTAGTGTGGTGTTTTACAGCACTGCACTATAGGATATATGTAATGGTACAGAGACATTTGTATATAATGTCCTTATGTGGAATAGCTTATTCAGCAGTAACGCTATTGACCTTATTGCTGTTGGCCTCCACGTTATTACTATTACAAGGTAAACAAAGTATTCTGTGTATGGTACAGGTTTTACATGTTCTGCCGTAGAATCTTTTTTTGTTGCAAGCAGAGAGTAAAGTATGTCTCGCACATAAGGGAACGGTACTTTTCATCTGGCAACATCGCTACTCTTAACTAACAACCTATAGAGGTGCTCAGGAAAGTAATGATGTTGAGGGTACTGTAATGGACAAGTATGATGTTCAGTGACACTTCACCCTGAATTGAATCAGGACACTAGGGTTCCTTTTAACTTAGATGTGCAACCATATGGGGATACATTGGCATCACTATTTGCATTCTTTTCCTTGTAGTTCGACTTGTGACCTAGGTGTGCATTGGTCATGTTGAGTATGAGGAACGCAATATTTTGGGGGGTTTTAATATTAACAGACCATTTTGTCATTCGTACTTGGCAGGCGTGTTACCCAGTGTTGTTGGTACATGCATCTCAGAAAATACTGGCTAAATAAGGTTTCTGAAATGTAGCAATACTGAAGCAATGTTGTGATAAAGAAGTCTTGTGACTATAGCAACTATAAAGAAGCTGTGTAAGGCACTCATGCTTATGTAATCCACATAAGGAACGATGATGATTGTGTGGCTATTGCAGGGAGGAGCGACAGCTTTGAGCGGTCCATGCAGGAGGCAGACTCTGTGTTCGAGCAGTCACTGAGGCTGGAGCAGAAGGGAGATTACACTACAGCTTTGGCACTGTGTAATGAAGCGATTTGTAAGTAAACCATAACCAATGCTTTACTCTGCTTTTAATGCGTATTGTTTAACATGGCATGCTTTACATTGTGTGGCTCAGCTATTGGCTGTGGAAGGTGACCTATCTCTATTTCAGTAGAATCTTTGGAAATTGCTGTTAACTAAATTAAAATGCTTCATTGCTTTGTTATTTCTGCTTTCGTTGCTTTGCCTGTGTGGAAACAGCGCTTTTGCTTCCAATTATTTTTCATGTGACATCTGTAATAAAAACAGCTTTCATCTGGCTGTAAGTCTGATCAGGATAGACTTTTAATTAACGTTCCTCTGAGCGAAAGGTCACACATTCTTCAGGTACTTGGCCACGGTTACCAAACTACTGCTGGACTTTGTACCCACAGTAACAGTAGTGCCCCTTTAGCATAAGAACTCCAGACATCTAGACGCTTCCATCTAGACACAGAGATGGACTGAATGCTGAGGACAGGCTGGTGACTGCTGCTAGAGTACGTTCATTGGGTCATGAGAGTTACATGTCACTGCCCCTGTGAATGTTGCATTATTGCTCGTTGATGTCCTCTACGATGGCTTCACTTAGATTCCATGCACTGCTTTACATGCAATTGTGCCCTAAGTTTGGTGCCTGGTGGCCACCATTAAATAGATCAGAGGATCCCAAACGCGATCCTCAAGGCTCCCCAACAGTTCAGATTTTAGAGAGATCCATGGTTGAGAACAGGTGACTTCATTAGTACCTCGGTCAATTTGATTTAACCACCTGTGCTCAACCATGGATATCTCTAACACATGAACTGTTGGAGAGCCTTGAGGACCGCGTTTGGGAACGGCTGAAACAGATCATTAGGGTTCTCACATCTGTAAGTCATTTAGGTATTTTAACTGTAGTATTGCGGAGAATCTGGTAATGATAGCCATCCATGAAGATCACACTGTAACTGCAGTTGTTGAATTTCTCTTTGAGGATGAAAATCCTTTTTAGCGTTCTTATTATCTGGATTTCAAACCGCTGCTTTCTTATAGGATTTATTTATTGTCAACCATGACAGTAAAATTATAGCTCAACTTTATCACACAACAACTACTCAATATATAGCCCATATAATTCAGATCGGAGATGCTCAGGTCATTATATCTGGAATAGGACATCATCCGCCATGATCTCTGTACCAATGCTTCTTATTGCATTAATTATTTCATTACTCCAGCTGCTATGGACATTTAGTTAAGTGCTGAGACACCTGATTGGATGGTCACAAGACCTGCTCAATCAGTTGCCGGAATTTTGGTCCTCTTGAATAGAGCGAAGTTAACAATTTGCATCCGTTTTGCATCAGCAGACCAAGGGGCTCTACAGAGGTAATTGTGACCTCCCACACACACTCAAACACTTTACAGCTGCCTGATGCTTTGTGCTTTATCGATGTTGAGTGTTATTGGAAGTTAAAACCTAACATGCATCACACACATTAGTGAGTTCTACCCATATCATTAAATACCAGACAAATAAACCCTTTTGGAGAAAACTTGCTATTTAGTGTTGTTTGCCTTATTTTACCTGTTGCACATGTTCTCTTAGTTTTATTGTGCTTTGTAAAATACGAGTGTTTTTGGCAAATTCAGACATTGACATGCTCGTACTGTGCTATTCTTATTTAGCTAAACCCTTAAATTTCATTTGACATTCCAACAGGATTATTTCAGCATCAGATAATTGAAATACAGTGAGCATATTTAGCGCATTTTAAGGAGATCACAAGAAATTGTATCTCAGAAAAACATAGGGATAGTTCATAAATATTCACATTAACTTTCTCAGAGAAAATCCCCTGTCAGTGGTTCCCAAACATTTCTGAATCACCTAGAGTGTCTACATTTCTGTCACGGCACCTCAAGGCCAAAAGTCTCTTATTGAGAAATTCAGAAAAAATATTAAATGAAGTCAATTATGCTAATCTGTTATGCTTAGGTTCAGTTATGTAGTGGTGGACAGGGTTTGTCCACATATTTTATGGTTGGCAGCCCCCAGCACTGGTTTTACCTATCACACTGACAACAATTTGAACAATCTACGGCACCTCTGCAAGTGCCCCCGCGGCACTCAGTTTGGGAAGCCCTACGTATTAAAACATTTATTGATATGTAGTAAAACACGTTTTCAAATCAATTTTACCACATATCAGTAAATGTTATGTTTAATAGGATTTTCTTTGAGAAAGTTAATGTAAATATTTACTAACTAACCCTTTGGGTTTTTTTTTGGTTTTTTTTAGACATATGTCTTTGGGAACCCCTAATGGGCTGAATTCAGTTAGCCTCAAAGTTAGAATTAGCTGTGATGCAGTGTCTGGGCTAATCAATTACAGCCTGTAGGCTGCACTTAACGTGGATGTCTGTTCACCTCCTTCTGCGACTCAAACAGAAATCTGCGTTAAGTTGGGCTTTCTGTCCTTATCGCGACTGCCGCAAAAGCATTAACCCATAACTCCAGTTACTTCTCCCGGAATCTATGGGTTAACATACGTTAGTCGCATGAGGAAATGGACTTGTAACTGAATAGCTCTGGGCTTAAAAGTCTGAGGCTACAAGCCCTTTCTTCATGCTGTAAGAAATATCTAGGTTAATTGAAACCGGTCCTAAGTGTGCTAAATATACTCACCCTATTTTTTTTTTTTTTTTTCTACTTGATGTCAATTTGTGTGTTTTTCTGCATCCCACTCTTTTCGTGACAATAATTACAATGTAAATAAAATACCATATATGAACAAAAACAACATTGTAACATGAGATAAAAAAATTAATAAAATTATATATAAAAAAGTCGGGATTAGGAACTGAATATCTTGATTGTAGTACAAATTATTGCTCTGTGTGAAGGACTACATTTGTTTTACGTAGTTTTGCAATGATCCAGGCTGTTTTATATCATTGCTTTAATACACACCTTAAACATCAATTTATTTTTTGTTCAGGTAATTGCAGTAGGAAAATATGTCTTAAAAATGTAGCAGACCAATTATCTCGATGCTATGGCTCATTTTGAAAGGCATGTAGTTAACAACAAGCCTGTTCCTGCTGCCGGGCTGTTTCATATCCATTAAGTTGGTTCAATTAACATGTCCAAGATGCATTGCTTACATAAATGTTCATTTTTGATAACTTAAGAAAAAAAACATTAAGTTTTTTTTTTTATATATATATTTTTTTTATTTTCCTCTTTATTGCATGTTTCCATGTTATGCTGTTTTCTGCATCCTATTTTTTATTATTTTGGTTTGTGTGCGTGCATCTGTTTCTGCTATGTTTTCTTTTGCATTTTAGCTAAATTCAGACTTGCCATGCATGATGCCAGATCTAGTACACACTGCAGAGTCCTAGCAGATAAGAAGTTGCAAATGTGTTTACGAAAAGCACGGAGTCTCCAGGACCGCATGCTGCTGCCGACAATTCCTCAACCGCTGCCACCAGCTTACCCCTCTCCACAGGGGGGACCTATAAACCAATCTACAAGGTAGCTGCCATGAAACTTCCTTAACTAGGAATGAACTAGTGAACTGTTGCTCTTAACATGACATAGAATGCATTTAAAGGAAAACTATACCCAAAATAAAAACTGACTGTATTTTGATCAACATGGGGTCTTGCATAAATTACATGAATTTTTGCTTGATTGTGCCTTGAAGAAAGCAGCTGGCTTTGCATGCTGACCCCCATGATTGTTCAGAAGCAGTGTTCAGGGAGATACTGCATGAACTGTACCAGAGACCTGCTGCTTCAGTTTAGACCCCTTCTCCAAAGTTGCTCAGCCTGCCTTGCAGGGTAAGCCACAGCCAAAGAAGGTATCAAGCATTTGGAAGTCTGACATAACCGTGTATCCACTCAGAAAAATGCTTACAGATTGCCATGTGTCACTCCCCTTAACAGACTGCTGATCATTCAATACCCTGCTGATCATTCTACACCCAGAATATTTTATTTTAGAGAAATATAGTCTTCCTTTAAGTAGCACATTCGAGCAGGTCATAACAATTAGGAAAAGGATAAAACTGTACATGATATTAGGCCTCTTTGTAGCACTGTAAGTTGCCTTTACAGGATCCGCCAATCAAGAAATTGAAAATTTATGGCTATAGGAGACCCTTAGCCTTCCAAGCTAATACATTGGAGAAGCTCCTCTGCATTAATTTCATTGCCGCTTGGTTGTATCATTGTTACTTGCATTTTGTTGCACTTGTAAGTGCTTAACTAAATTTTGCCTCTGTGATGTTCTGTCCTATTGTATTTCCAGCTTTCAGTAAACTTTCTAGCAATTGGGAAATATACCTGGTTATGACACTCATACATCTTGTAGTTCTTTTTCCTTCCTTTTACCAAATGAAATTAGTTTGTATACTTGGGACATTCTTTTCACTTGATGGAATCCACCGGTAGACATTTTTTTATCCTAACATCACGCTTAGTTGCCAAGATATCTGAAATAAAGGGCAGTGGCCTTTTTTTTTTTTTTTTTTTTTTGGACTGAGGATGAAGACCTACAAGTTGTATTTTCTTCATAATTAGGCATACAATCCCTTTTAATATATAGATTTTGATAATAATATGCCAAAATGTCACATATCATTGCAGTGACCAGGCTATCTCGGACACAGTTCCAATGAACCGACAGGTAATGCCGGAGACTACCACAAAGGAGGACTTCGCATCCACTCCATTAATACACCCGTTCGCTTTTAGCCATGAGTTGCTTTCATCATCCGCGGAGTCTTCCAACTTGTCAGCTTCTGAGCATAGCCCATGTAGCCAAACATTTTCACACTACCCTGCTCCTACAGATCCCGATTCCCCGGGGAGTGCCTCAATGCCTGCGCACTGTACCGTTGATAAAACAGTAAGAGTGGATGATTATAGCCAAGAGCAACAAACCAAAAGGCTAAAGAGTGAGAGAAATAGTGATGGAAGTCCTGATAATGGTATGGGGGCCGAGGAACACCAAGTTAAAGATGGTCCACTAACTCTACGGAAGATGAAGCTCAATGGCATTAAATCTGGTTCTTTGCCGTCATTGCTATTCCCCTGGGCACGTCGAACACAAGCTCAGTCTCCAGACAGAAGCAACCCACCAACTCATTGTAACAAATCTGTCAGTACAGAAATTCATACAAGTGAAGACCAGGTTGGTTCATGCTTTGTCACACCAGTCTCTCCAGCTGGCACAAAGGTTTTCAACCTTCAGCCAGGCAATGTGTCCTCAAGAACAAACAGTGAAGCAACCTTGTTAGATAAACAGTGTGAGCCGGTGATCACTGAGACTATCAAATCTGAGGCACCAAAAAGCAAGGGGTTAGTGCGCTCTCTGGCACAGCAGTTCCAAAGGCTGCAGGGGGGCTCACCAAAGAGAAGCAGTTTTGGTGTGAATTTTACTGGAATAGACAGCTCTGAGAAGAAGTCTTCACCAATACAGAATTCCTTAAATCTTTTGAGTTCAGAGTCCAGTCCCCAGCCTCTTATCATTCAAGCGAATAAATCAGTTAGCACAGATCAAGCAAGTACTTCTCCAGACTCTGAGGATGGGTCATGTAATATAAATGGGTCCAGTATGCACCATCTCAACAACCAAAACATGGTGTCAACTAAAGAAGGGTTACCAAGAGATATAGATGACAATGCTAATTGCAGAAAGTTTTGCTACAAATCAGAGAAGAAGGTGAAGTTTGGAAGCACAGTTCATTTGCCTGCCTCTGCTCCCACCAACCAGTGGGTGGATAGTGTCAGCAGATATTATAACTCCAATGTGGATGATATGAATGTGGAACAGCATGCTCATCCAAGTTTCTCACCCAATCGAAAGCCTGTAAGGTATGGTTTATCAAAGAGCTCCCTTGATTTACGTCAGGATTGGAAGCAGGATCCAGAGCAAGACATTACAGATTTGGATACCTTGTATAACACCAGCCTGCAGACATGTCCAGGCAACAGGAATGTGCAGCGGAGGCCTGAGAATACCAGACAGGCATTTGGAAAACCAGGTGAGCGCTTGGACCTCCTCTATTGAGTATTTAAAATATAACAAGTGTGTGGTCTGGGCTGAATAACACAAAGGACCATATTTATATTCAGGAGCAAATCCAGTTAATTGATGCATTTTGCGTCCGGACAAATCTTGTCAATTGATGCAAGGGCTGCAAATTCAATGTATTAATATTGTTTTTAGATTTAACAGGGATTTGTGATTTAAAGTTGAGTTTATCTATGCTCCCAACTCCACGTCTGTGTGCACACAATTAAATTTACGTTTGATACCCACATTTCATCTGGACTTGCAATGCTATGTTTTGATTATTATTCAGATTGTGCTATAAATCTGCTGAATCATGATTGCTTTGCTGTATTTGTCCTTTAACTTTCCTTTTTCATCAGTCTCATCAGTTTTGGACAACACATCAGCAAGAAAGATTCAGTATGCGTCTGGCCGAGGTCTTTCAAGGACTCCAACAGCCGAGATAGAGCGTAGTCTCTGTGGAACTTCTCATTCACCTGTGTCTAAGGTAAAGCGGATGTGGTAACTGGGTGGGGTGAAGGTAAGTTTGTAATTTGGTTCCTGTGCCTAAAAATGATCAGGCTGGTGTGGTGAGCTTGTGACTGGCCATAGTCTATGAAATAGAATTTCTAAAGCAGGCCAGATACCACATTTGTTATTGGGCAAGGTGGTCAGACATGGCTTCTGTTGGCGTGCCCATGCAAGGCCATCTCCTAGCTGCACTTGCAGGCCCAGTGACGCCAGAAAAGGTCCAGTTGTTTGGCCTGCCCTCCTAATGACTGAATCTCATGCAGTTAGACCTCCTATGCTTGTGGCCAAACTGGTTACTGATCCAGGCTGAGAATCTGGTTTAGACCTTGTGATTTCTGCACAAACTATTGTTTATAACTTAACTTGGGATGTGTAACCTTTCAGGTATTATTGTACTAGATGTCCCATTATGCTTGGTAGCATGCATGAGCGTTGAGTGGTGTACTTCAGCGCCAATTATAGTGAGACACACCATTGTTTTGTATCTGTTTATGGAATGCCCATGGCCAATTCATTTCATATGCTCTTTTTTTCTATTTTGCTTGTATAACATAATAGTAACAGAACTATTTTGCTTCCGCTTTGCATTCAGCACTAATCTTCATCCCATGTTGGGCTGCTTTGCTATAGGGTAATTTGGTTTATTTATATCAAGTGGTTAAAAGAGCTCCATGTAAATACATTTTACTCACAATCCCACCCCACCTTTTGAGTTCATTGCATGGACAATACGTTTGGATTCTTATGGAATCCTGGATGTGGGGCCCAATTACTTCTTAATTTTGGGGCAAAGGGGTTTGTGCAGAAAAATTACCTGGAGTTTTTTTTTTTTAACTGTCATTAATATTTTTGCTGCAAACAAGTTGTCTGATGTCTCTCCAAAAATATTTCAGCATTAAACTTGATTGTGCCCTGGCCAAATTAACTTCTAGCAAATCTAGCTTGTGACATCCCAACAGGTTGGAAATTGTTCATGCTTTAAAAGATCAGTGACAAAACATATATGTTAGGTGGCTCTATTAAAAACAAAAAAAAAAGTGGCGGCAGATTTAATTGGTGCTGTATGCTGCAAGCATTTCTGCCACTTGCCAAATTCTGTGTGCGCCTGCAGGTCGCTCATGGCAGGGACCAAAGCAGGGAACCAGAGGACGACGAGCTGTACAGTGCAGAGAATTTTCGGCGGCTGGCACGGAGCCTCAGTGGGACTGTCATCTCTAGCAGAGGAGAGACCCTGGTCTCTTCTCACAGTTTTGTAAGTAGTAACAACTTCACCGAAATGCTTGACAACTTGATATCAGACAAATGTTAGCCAGCTTTGCATAAACAACTTCCAATTTAAAACCTCATGCTTTTTAAGACTGTGGAAGGTTCTAAGGGTGCTACTAACTGCTTCTCTCATCCTGCTACCGAACAGTCCTATAGAAACAGGACTAGGCTTCATTTGGTAGTTTTTTCTATGGGGTTCTATTTAGGAGGTGCATTATCAATAAAATCATTCTGCAAGCCATCATTTCACTACATTTTCTGTTACTATTGTTACAGTATGAGGAGTGTACTTTAACATTTGGTGTTAAAATTAGCAACAACCAAAAGTCAGAACTTTAGTTTCTGGGACCAATATTACCTGTACATTAACCTTTTATAAGTAATGGCCAACTAGATCCACTGTTTCTTCCTGTCAAAGCTGCATCTGTCAAAACACCCTCTGGGTGCTTAATCATTTAACCTAAATATTATTAATGTAAAAGTATTTTCTCCTCTTGTAAAACCACATTACCTATGGTCTGTGCTGTTCACTTACAGTGGGGTGTGTGCATAGTATGTGTTTAGCCATGTTTTATCCTTGTTTGTTATGCAAAAATGTGGTTTATGACAATATTTTATCCTGCTTCACATTAACCATCTTGTTTATGGGTATATATTTTTTTTCTTTCATTTTTTTAAAAGGAGGCATCCAATGAGAGGAAACCGCTTGTGGACAGCAGTCATCGCTCTCACAGCTCCTCCTCCTACCCTTATACCCACAATCCTTCTGTCTTATCCTATGAACCCCAGCACTACCCAACCCAGATGCAGCACCCATCTCATGAGGTACTGGCGCCCAGCATGGTGGGTGAGGCACACAGGCCATCAGGTAATTGCACACAACCCTCCTGCATGTTTTTTTTATTTTATTTTTTTTATTATTTAAGTCTGTGACTATCTTCATATACAGTAGTGTTTTCATTCGCTTTACCCATTATGCCCTTTGTGCTGTCTTTTAGAAGGCTTGTAGAGTAGCTCATTCTTTTGGATTTCTACACTATATTTGATGATGGAAGTGTATCTGAAGCACGTAGTGTAGTGTTTGATTTGTATACCTCACAAGTCATAAAAAGATGTTGAAACGGTGTGCATACATTATAAATATCTAATATACAATGTGATCTGTTACATGCGTGTACAACAGAGTTTCTTAGAAATTCATTAAAGAGCCATTTAAAATTGCCTGGGAAAGAGACTTGGGGGCACCTTTGGACCAGGAGGGGTGGTCACTCATCCAATGAAAACTCTTCAAAGCGTTTCTATAAACACTGAAATCCGGGAAAATGCTAAAAAAATATATGCTCCAGTTGGTATATGGTTCCGGAATGAATACATTCTATTTACTCTCACACTTCCAACCTATGTTGCAGAAACTGGCTGTGTGCGTTCCTTTTTCCATGTTTGATGGGAGTGTCCGGGCCTATTAACCTTATGGAATTATGTTCTAGATCTTTACCAACGGAGCAACTGGGGTCTAAATTCCCAGAGACCTGTTGATTGTTCTGCTGGGCAACCCCATCAAAGATGTACCCAATTTCCTGCTTGCTCAGAATATCTGTACCGTGGCTAAATTGCAGTTAGCCACAGATTGGAATAAAGCTTCTTCACCTTCCATGGTCATGATTACCAACAAAATATGGTATGTGACCTCCATGGAATACTTTTGTGGCCTGTTGCATGGCACAGTGAACTCATTCCGTCAGGTCTGGGCTCCATGGTATGCCGGACATAATAGGCCCATTCCAGGTTCAAATTAATGACCGCTGTTATGCAACAGGTTCTCGTAGATGTTGTTTATTCCCTTCTCTCCCTTCCCTCTCCATTGCCCTTCTTTTTCTTCCCTTCTAAAAGTAAACTAAACAAAATGAAGCTCTCTCTGAGTGGAAGTACCTAACATCCCCCTTACAAATCATAAGTCTGTTAGCACAGCACTTACATTTGGCAATCACAGTGTCTCTCAACATGCCTCTGACCTATTCTCCAGGCAGTGAGAGACTGATACACTCTTTATCAGCCTCTTATAGGTGATCTGGCAATCTAGGCTGCTAACCAGCTTCTGTTTACCAGACAGCAGCTAAAAACCTTGGGCATGTTTATACCCATGGGCAACCTTTCCAGTGTTTTTGTCACATATCCCTCCTCCCTCCTGTTACGAGTTGTGGATAAGAACACCTGTAGTCCCTAAGAAAAAAAACACAGGACAAAGCATCTGCGTTGGGCAGTTGGCTTCCCGGCCTATGCGTTAAATTTTGCAATGTGAAGAATAATTTAGTTATTCTCACAATGGTCTCTTTATTCTTAGCTATCCAGGTGCATGATCCATAATCAATCTAAATTTTTGCCGTAATAGTGTTTCTAATGCCCACTTAATTACCAATGCTTATTTTTCAACAATGGCATAATTTCTCTCGTGAATATTCAATTTCCTACTTAAATAAGAAGATGCTCTTCACCCTCTTTGCTTTGAGACAACACAGCACTTATCCCTATATCTGATGCATCTGTTTGCACAACAAATTCATTTTTAAAGGCATGTGTCATCAAAACTGGTTAGTGCACAATGCTACCTTCGACGCCTGAAAAGCCTTTTCTGCCTCATGATTCCACTTAACTATAACTGGCTGCTTACCCTTGGTATGGTCAGTCAAAGGGACAACAATGGTGGCAAAATTAGGTATAAATATTATATAATTTAATGCCCTGTGATTCCTAAGAAAGCTCTCACCTGCTTCATATATAGGGATCGTGGGCAATTGTATTGCCTCAACTTTATTAAGTTTGGGATTGTCACACTTCTACTCATGGTGTATACAATATATGTCACCTCTTCCATCCCTAAGCAAGACTTTTTTGGGTTGGGTGTCAATCCTGCCTCACAGATGGAGTCCAACTCTGCTTGTAACCTGGCTAAATAAGACTGCTAATCAGGAATATAGATGACTACATCATTGAGAGAAGCAACAGCATACTGTCTATGGGGCCTTAGAATTTTATCCGTCATCCTCTGAATGGTGGCGGCTGCCCCATGAAACCCAAATGGCAGCATATTATATTTGAACAGACCCTCGGGTGCAGAAAAAGAGATTTGTTTTCTGACATACCTGGTAAAACTACAGTCATTTAACATGACATAATCACTGAACCAGGGATTAAGGTTGACTCAAAGCCCTACGGGAATTGGTGTCTAAAGAAATTTAAAAAATGTTGGATTTAGCGCTAAGTGCAGAGTCACACAGTGAGTGGTCAAGTCCCATTGTACTCATTCCAAAACGCTATTGGAGCTTACACTTCTACAATGATTTCCGTAAATTGAATAGTGTGTCTAAGTTTAATGCCAACCCAATGCCTTGTGTACTTATTGAAAGGTTGGAAAGGGCAAGGTACTTGACTACTCTAGGCTTAACCAAAGGGTTAGAAATTATTTATCCTCATGCTGTCAAATAGTTGAGAGGGTTTTGACTATTGTTTCTTCAGGAACCAAAGGTACTGCGGTTACCGAGTGGACCGGGGTGGCTGACAGAGCTACTCTATCCAAGGTTTTATAAGATTTACATGGTAGACCTGTTCTGGCTTTCTTTTCCCTGACTGGTACACTTTATAATTAACCTCACCCACTTTTTCTATGACTTCAAAAGGTCCTTGCCACTTAGCCAGAAATTTAATTTCTACCGTGGGAACCAAAATAAGTACTCTGTTTCCAGGAGCAATGGGGCGTAACTGGACATTATGATTGTACACCCTTTGCTGTGCCTGTTGGGCCTGTTCCAAATGCTCAATCACTATCGGCACCAATTCAGTTATTTTTTCCTGCATCTGGGAAACCTGCTCAATAACAGTCCTGCTCATAACTGGGTTGCCCCTCCTATGTCTCTTTTGCAATATCCAGCAATCCCCTTCTGTGTCTCCCATATAGCAAATCAAAAGAGGAGAACCCCTTGGAAGATTGTGGAACCTCTAATGGCCAGCAATAAATAGGGCAATAAATAAACCCAATCTTTCTCATCTGTATCCAGCACTTTCTTTAACATATTACGTATTTAAAGTTTTGATAAACCTCTCCACTAACCCATCAGTCTGAGGTTCTTAGCTGAGTAACCCTTTACAGGCGGCACAACGCTTTCATGATTCTTGACACGAATGAGGTACCCTGATCAGTTATGATTACCTTAGACATGTACTATTCCCTAGTAATTGTCTTTGTTGACGTATTGCACAATGGTATCTGGTAACGTAATACATTCTCACCAAAATATACTGATGACCACGCGCAGACTGTATTGGAGGTCCAACCAAATCTATAGGTATTCTCTAACGAGACCTGAAAATGGGTAATGGGACAAGCAGACTTTTATAACGTGGCCTGGGCGCAGGGGCAGGATGCAGAGTAGTCAGATACGTCTTATGGACCCCCGGCCAGAAAACCGCTTCAAAATTCTCTCAAAGGGTTTCCTTACCCTTAGATGTCACGCAGATATGTGACCATGACCCAGATCGAATACACTTCTTCTATATATGCCTTAGCAACTATCAATTGTGCCACAATATCTTCTCCTTTTTTGGACACTTGATGCAACAAATCTTCATGTACTACCATGTGAGGGTATGACAGCAGGAATTTCATAACAAAACAGCTTTTTCCCAACAGCAAAACAAATATATGTATGTCTCTACATTTTTTACATAAAATCTTTTTTTGGGCTGCAATTGAGGTGCAATGCTCCCATTCTCCACCATGTGTGGCAAGATCAGGGTAAGGGTTCCGTCTTCTGAGGTAAACAGTTGAACTTGTCATGCAGCAACCAAGTAGTAGTACACCAATCCAAGGCCTTGGTACTAATATCCTCAGTTTTATTAGCAGCACAAAAATAAACAAAAGTGAATCTTGGCTTGTCCGCTATCTAAATAAAATGATTACCTGTCTGAGTGGAGGGACCTAATGCTCCTCTCACAAAGCAGATGTCTTTTAGCACAGCACTTACGTTCGGTAATCACAGTGTCTCTCAGAAGGCCTCTGACCTGTTCCCCAGGCAGTGAGAGACTGACCGTAGAGACTGACACATGCTTTTCCAGCCTCTCCAGTTTGTTTGTGCATTTATCTATCGTTGTGTCAGTGTCTTTCAACAGGCCTCTTACCTGTTCTTCAGACAGTAAGAAACTAACTACAGACAATCACACAGCTTCTCTTATCTATAGTAATCTTTAGGGTACCCATACCACCGCTTTCTTGAGGATCTAAAAGCAGGGCCCCTGAGTAAACAGTTTTTGTCCCGGCCTCCCAACCAACCCCCCCAAGCCTCACCTTTCTAGTTCCTCCTCCCATTCCCTTTCCCTCCTCTTCTTCCTTCAACCTACTCCTCATTTATTGATATTAATTACCAGGTTCTTCTTCTACAGCACCACCTACACCATGCAGCCCTCCAGCTGTTGTGGATCTACACATCCCAGCATGCCGTGCCACAGTTTTAGCATTTCCTAATAACAAAACTGTGGCAGGGTATTCTGTTATGTGTAGTTTGCAACAGCTGGATGGCAGATTGTTGAACACCCCTGACCCACACTATTAATGTGCAGGTGACCTTGGCAGATCCACTCAGTACATTAAGACTCCTTCCTGTGAGGTGACATAATTGGCATTGTGCACAGGAGAGCAGCTCAGAACCATGAACAAAGGCTCAATACACATATCATAAACAGACTCTGGCTTTGTTGGCTGACACCGGGACTGGATGCTAGGCAATTCAGAATAATTTATGCAAATATGCTGAATGGAAGAGCTGTGCCATTTAGCACTGTAATCTAGGGTAAAACAGGTTTCTAGTAAGAGGTTATTCTTGGTACTAAACTTGTTTTACTTTTACTAAAAATTAAATCACTTCAAAATTAGCCATGTTTTGTTTTTGTTTTTTAACAATGAAAGGACCGGGCCAGAAAATACAATTTTTTTAAAGCACATTTAACACCTGCTTAACACTAAACTACTCTGCTGTGATCATTAATATTTAGCCATTTCTAACAACAGATTATTGCTGACTTGATCATCAATCTTTGGCTTATGCCAAAGGCAAGTTATTTGCTAAGAAAAGTGGTAAAGCTTTCCGATCTGATACTACGCTATTGCATAGTACATAATATCAGTGGATTGGTCTCTACTGTTTAAGATGTGAGGTATGTTTTTACTATATAAATAATATATTGTGATTGCTTCCTTTTGTTTTTTAGGAGACCCGAATGTCCAAAAGTTTTTGGCTTTGTCTGACAGGAGTGAAAGTGTCCGAGGTAACGAATTCTCAGATATGGCTCTGAGCTATGCATCTCTCCCAAGAACACCTAAGATCCCTTGCAATGTATACTCAACTACACTGCAAAGATCTCCAGGTGACTCGTGGCAACAACCAGGGGCTACAGAGCAAAGTAGTCTGAGCTACTACCAGCGGTCAGGTCGCACAGTGCATACACATGGACCTGACCAAAATATGGTCAATTCTAGCTTCGTGGGCTCATCTGCCAGAAGACTACCAAATGGCCTCTGTCAGCAGACATCGGGCTATGGAGGTTATGATTCCCCAGCCATGAATCGTAGGCCACCACCTCCTCCGCCAACTTCAGAGTACTGTACCTTAAGAATGCCACGTAGCACTTCAATGGGTAAAGGAGACACATGGGGAAACATTTTTGCTCCACAGCCAAGGATTCAGGGTCCAAAGAGAGTAGACATGCCACCAGAGGTAGACTGGAGACACAATAGTTTTGCCCCGCAAATGGATGGTTGGAGGCAGCCTCCACCATATTCCCCGCATCGGACACTTTCATCCGCTTCTGACGTCTATGGTACAGCCAGCTGGAGGGGTACTTCTGCCATGCCTAGAAATGGGAGGTAAATGTATTTTTATAGCCGCCCAGCAAACCTATGAAACGGTTTCTGCAAAACCTGCCCGATTTGCATTTTCCACCTTTTGATCCAAGCCTTGTAATACAAAGGATATTTGTTTGTAGAGTGATCGCCAGTCTTGTCTTAACACCTTTAAGCCTGTGGAAAGTCCCTTTGTGCTAGATGTGTGAGCAAGAGTTAGAATCAAAATTATTGTTTTAGATTCCCCAACTGGTGCAGGAAGGCTTTTCAGTACACCTACATCATAACTAGCAGATCATTTTCCAGAAGTGCGCTCAGCCAGCTCACTGCTCCTTCAGGTGTGTGAATTTCTGACCAACCATTCTTCCACTGAACACACAGTGACAACAATTGAAGATTTTCTACTTTTGTCAGTATGGTGCTCATCCAGCAATAATCTGCTTATTAGAGAGAGTTAATGTGTACAGGGTGTTTATCAAATACTCTATAAAGGAGAAATCAAGTACATACAACTCTAGGTTTGTTTGTTTTTTTTGTAAATCATTACCTTTGCTCTTTCAGACCCTGCTTCAGTTAGCAATAGTTATATATTGCAGTGGTGATCATTAGAGTAAAAAAAATAACTTTGCAGTTATGTGTAGATTCCCTTTTGGCGTCTATGCGACCAAAGGACAATATCTGTTTCCATAACCCACACTACACTCCGACAGGGTGTACAGTATTTTCTGTCCTCCCTCGACTGTACCTTAATAGCTTTTCCTGCCAGAAAGTCCTGGAAATCCCACCGGCAGTGAGTTGTCTAATCTTAAGCAGACCATGCACATGCGGTGCTCGATACAATAAACCAGCGCGCAGTCAATGGACTAAAAGTGTTAGTTGAAAAAGCAACTTGGCATTAACCGTGCAGCTAGTTAAGCACAAATCTTGACTACTGTAAGGAGGGTGGGAGAGGAGGGGGTGGCAATGCCATGGTTGTTTAAGATTAGGTTTGCCCACCTCTTTATTCTTCCCTCCAGTAATTGTAGCAAGCTTATAACAGATGACTGTTATCACTGCATGCTTAAACCCACTGACGTTAACAGCTTAGAGTAAATATTAAATATTTTAGTGTCAAAACATTTGCTTTTGTAAGTATTTTTCAAATAAATATATAAAAATAGTTCTATTAAACTGCATCTGCACTGTTTTTTATTGTTTCTATAGCTTGGGAAATATATAAAGTACTTGTGTGTTTTTGTTTTTTTTTTCCTCTGAAAATATGGACCCTGGAAAATATTAAATGATTTATTATAAAGACTAAAGAAATGTTTGCGTGGTAAATGGCTGTGTGTTTACTTTTATTTCCATATCACGCTATCATTACTGTTTTATCAACTCCGTTCAGCTCTGTGCTCCCAGTGCCTGGCCACAACAGCCACCTCTGCTCTGTCACAGCCTCCTTGCCTCCTATTACTTTTTTAGTGAAGTGTAGCCTTCTTATATGCCACGTTATATCATACACAAATAGGACGAGGGAGACGATACCATTTAAATAAAAAATTCCAAATGATGTAATGTTTGCACTAACTGTCTGTGCAGTTGATCTTAAAGATTCAATGACTGTGATTAGCATATAGTAATTATTATAAATGAAAAAATATATTTAAAAGAAAAGAGTACGTACAGTATTTGTAGGAGGGCACAAAGTTAGCTTGCAGGGGGCACTGAACTCCCTAGCACCGGCCCTGCATGCACTATTGCTACAGTCACGTCAAACATCTGTTTTTGGCACTCCAGGTCCTGTTTGACTCTGCACAGAGATATACAAGTGTTTCATATCAAATTAATCGGTGCAATCTCCTAAAGCGTTTTGTCACATCCAGTTGCGACTAAGACGTATTTTCCGGACAAAGTATGCTTGGGGCAAGCCGAGTCGCACGGGATCTGGCGACTCGCTTGCGCCAGCCGTCTCGCATCGCATGGCATATTGAAGCTAGGGAGTAAATTTAATAAAGATCGATTTCAATCTATTTAAAATTGATCAACATCGATGTTGTGTTTTTGGGGCTAAATCACACATTTACTAACGGACAATGGGGGTCATTCAGACCCACTCGCGAGCGGCAGTACGCTCGCAAGTGGGTCGATGGTCCCCACTGCGCATGCGCACGACGGAGGGAGCTCCGTCGTGCGCATGCGCGAGAACCGGCGAGCGAAGGACTTTCCATCGCTCCGGGTCTCGCACCAAAGTGGGCGTGCTGTCGATGTTGATTGACAGCACGCCCCCTTTGGTGGGCGTGCCTGCCAGACGGAGGCACGCCTACCCTCTGAAGCCGGCCCCACTGACATCACTAGTGATGTCAGTGGAAGTGATTTTGGCTCTGATAGAGCCAAAATCACTCCTGGCCTTGCGGCTGGGAAACCCGACCGCAGGGGCTCCCTCGCAAGTCCGATGGTCAAGACCATCGCGACCATCTTTTTGTGCGCTCGTATATGCTGTTGGTGGTGACCCACAGCTATACGAGCGTCCAGGAGGACGCTCCATATTAATGGAGGAGGGCCCTGATTCAGAGCGAGCGCTCTGGTCAGAGCGTCCGGCTCTGAATCAGGGCCAATGTTAGATCTTTTTTTTTTTTGTAAGTATTAGTAAATGTGTGAGTTAGCTCCAGAAATACAACATAAATGTTGATCGCTTTTCATTGGTTTTAAATCTATTAATATCGACCTTTAGTAAATATACCCCAAGGTGTATGAGGACACATCTGTAGTTCTTTTGTCCACATAACTGCTTGCAGTCATTGATAGATTTGGTCTGACCATCTGCAGATCATGTCACAACATTGCAAATAGGTTCAGTCAAGATGTCCCATTATTAGATGCAAATGTACGTTCTGATCCTGTGATTCTATTATAATTGCACATGTATTAATAATATTTGGCCTGGTGCATGGCCTCTTTAAAGTTACGCATCTAATGAACAAATATCCTGATGAATTTGCCAGTAGAATATGTATGTATGCTAACGTCATCACGTATTTTTTCGGTGTACAAATTTAATAATCAGTATTTCTTATAAAGAATTCCATATCGTTTTACTGTAAAACATAAAGATATTACGTCACGTCAGGGTTTCATGCTCTGTATTAAGCTTTAGGCCTGTGCCCTTGTGCTCTCATGGGGGGTTTCCATAACATATTACTCAAAGTCCTTATGAAAAATGCTTTGGTGTAGATTATTCCACACACAACACATATTCAATAGGACTGAACATTTGGGGAAATTAAAATCATTTCACAAACTGAAAAGTTGTATAAACTTAAATTCTAAGGGCCAGATCCATACTTGCATGGGAGCCATCGGTAAGGGTCCTTGCGGGCTTCCGCGCATTAACTGCAGAAGGCAAATTCAGCTTGCAGCCTATTGAGGTGCCACTAGAATCTACCTAGCAAAATAGGTGGGTAAATTAGCAGCGCAAGCTTCCGAGGCCAACTCGTGGCTAATTGAATCCACCCCTAATGCTGGGCCTACGCTTGCTGATGTGTAACCAGACGATATGTCGGGCTAACATATCGTACACATTGAGCGATGTAATGAAGGACGATCCCTCGTTCCGTCCTACATTACCTGCAACTGTGCCACATGCAATTATCGATCCGAATGATCTATTGTTCCGATCCGCGTCGGAATGATAGATCGGTCAATGGATCGCAAAGTGTGTACCCGGCTTAAGAGTGAAGAAGCATAAGACATTGAGTGAGGAAAGCTTAGAAGATTAGGAGAGGAGAAGATCATATTGTAGTTTCAGTGTAAAGGTCATGTAGGAGTGTATTTAGAGATTGTCAGTGATGTAAAGCTACCCCCCGACTACTGGTCGCCATATTGAGCGACCGCCCGATATGTCTCCCCCTGCCGCATCCTACTGCAATGGGTTGTCAGCCGCATCGTCAGGTTGAGCTGCATGTAGGGCCAACCTGACTGTGGCTAATGGTGGAGCGCGCACTACCCGACATAGTGAGTACACACTAGATGATTTTGAGGATTTGTGGTTCCGATCCGTCGGAATCTGGCAAATCGCTCTAAAAATGATCTAGTGTGTACCCAGATTAAGACCAGGGGGTGATCAAAAATAAGGGGCAGGTCTTTATCAATAATACCTGGGGTATGTTGGAACCATAGAGGAACAAAAATGGAGCAGAATGAGGTATGTACAAGTCTATTAGTGTCATTAGTGACTCTGGAGATTAAACCTGTTTAAAAAAAAAAAAGGCACATTCTTTAAAAACATTGAAAGCAAAGCATGACTGTGGGTAAAAGGTTGAATATTGAGCCAAAGGTGACTCCAAATTTGTACTTTTGGGGAGGAGGTGTTCTTTTTGCCAGTGCATTTTTAAGATTAAGGATTAAAAATAATGAGTAGGTGTGGATGTTGTCCAAGGGAAGAAGTCTGAGATATCTGCTGTCATCATTCCATAGTACATCTGGGGGATCCTTACTATTTGCAGGTACCCCCCCAAAGATGGCTGTTTTTGGGGCATATACAGCAAATATTTAATGACATATAGGTCCCTAAATGAAAGAATGCCAACTTTGTTTTCACTTGCATTAATACACCTCGTACTTAGATCTGTATAAGACTTGTACAGAATAAATACACTCCATTTATTTATATGCCAATCCTGAATACAAAGTATACCAGGAATAAAAATTAGCTAAATCCATCGATTTCTTTTTAATACACTTCACATTCTATTTTCATCACCACTTTAATATTATTTTAATATATCCAAAGTAAATTTTTAATAAACATGTCAAGTTCTCCTGTCAGAATATACAGTTTCAGCTCCTCAGTGCACTAAAATATTAGTGCTATTCTTCACCACTTCTTCATAGCCGCAAATATGCACCTGCCGCGGATATTACAAACACCGACTTCCCTTCAGCAGGCATAAATGGGGGTGATCCCCCATGTCTGGACATCTTTAGGGGGGTCCCAGGCACATTTCCCGAAAATTCCCATTTTTTTTCGTAGAGCCAATTTCACCGGGTCCCGTTTTCGCTCATTTTAAATTGAATACGGGGATAAGCGGGCACGTGCCTGATACTTTATCCCCACTCTAACCCCCGATGTGGAGCGAAAAATCCAGCATGGACTTTTTGCTCCCTAATTGAATACGGGCCTAAATTTAGGAATTGCTAACCATGGCAGCATCTAATTCACACCACATGGCGCAAATAGGATAGATGTATGAGGACACAACTGTACATACTATAAATCGCTATCCTAAAATGTATTTAGCATTATTTAGTCTATCAGCTGCATACACCTGTAGCCATTCATTTTAAAATGAAACTTAGTAGCTTTCTTTACAGACTATCATTCCTACCCTCCAACATGACCCATTCCATTAGGTACAAAATGCTCTGCTGCTGGACTTCCCACTTAATGGATGATTGCAGACACCTGTGTGAACTAGGTAACTGATGAGACAGATGTTTCAGCACAGGTGGCTGCAATCATAAATTAGGAGGGAAGTCCAGGAGCAGAGTATTTTGTACCTAATGGAACGGGTCATGTTGGAGGGTCTGCTATCATTGTTCTAGTCCACAGGTTCTCAAACTCTGTCCTCAGGACCCCAAACAGTGCATGTTTTGCAGGTCTCACAGAATCACTAGTGAAATAATTAGCTGCACCTGTGTCTCTTTTAAAATGTGTCAGTGAGTAATGACTGCACCTGTGCACCTGCTGGGTGATCTGGAAAACGTGAACTGTGTGGGGTCCTGAGGACCGAGTTTGAGAACCACTGCTCTAGTCATCACATCAGGGATATCATGGTCCATTCGAATAAAGGTTAAATCTTTTTCTGGGGTGTAGTTTAACAACAGTTCTCGCAGTAGCAGAGTGCATACACCAATAATGGAGGACACATGCAACTGAGTTGGTTACATGATTGTCTAGTTTAATTGTGGTTCAAACATGTTATCCAATGCACTCGCTGCGAAAGCATTAATTGATTATCATTTCATCTACGATAAATGAGCCTCCCTGCTCCAAGCCAGATACTAATAATGTGGTAATAAAACAAGTGAATTAGCCAAGTTTACTACTTGCAGTAAGTGTGTATGCATTTTTTTTTTTTTTAAATAAAGTTATAAAAAACAAAAAGGAAAGCAGTGACATCTAGTGGTGAAACCTAAAACAGTATGATAGTTGAGAGCAGTTTGGATCATTTAATATGACTCTCTTATTGACCTAAATGTTCAGTTATTGACAAGTCGAGTAGGCCTAGCTTATGTGAACACAGAGGAAAGACGTGTGGTGCTAGAAAGAACAGATATAACCCACACAATAAAATACTGTAAAATAAGAGGGGTGGTGGGAACATCAACCTGCAGCTATGTTCAAGATGAGATTACCAAATCCTTTTAGCACTGAAATAAGGAGGAACAGAAGTGCTGAGGTAGACCCCTGCAAATAGAAATATATTTTGTATAGATGAATATATGCCAATGAGACTGTGTTAGGATAATGTATCAAAGTAGTTGAATAATACTAAATACATGTAATATAAACAAATTTAAAAAATTCTAAGAGGATAATGTATAATATGCAATAAATAGTAGCCTTTAGCTAGACTTGACAAAAAAGGAACTAGGTAAATAAGATATATATCTATATCAGGCGCATTTAAAATCTTAAGACGATAAAGTTATTAGCAAGTAAATTAATAATTACTACACCTACTTTGCAGCTCCCAGTAAAGTTTCTGGAGAGACTAACATGAAACAAACATATAGATAGACGATAGGGAGCGCAAAAGTGGATGAAACAAACGATTTAATATAATATAATGATTAAAGCATATAGTTAAGCATAATCCACAATTTAGATCATAAAAATCCTCCAAGCAAACAAAAAAGATTAATGCTTGAGATAGATAAAAAATGGGAGAAATATGAGGCATTGAGGCAAAAGTATATTAATAGCAATTTGGCTAACAAAGGCATCCAACATCTTTGTCCCTTTTAAATGGATCAATAATTATACAGGATTTTAAGAGACTCTGGTGGACTGCTCGTTCATATACATCTATTCTCTACTAAGAAAAGTATACATATATATTTATTTTGTATTTTTTGTCATATTTCTCCCATTTTTAGCTAGACTTCTCCACTTCTCATATCTCATCTGAGATGTGCATTGTGTGAACACAACTATAGAAAGTCATTAAGATGTTAACATGTCCTTACATACAGTCTGTGAGTACTTTCCTGCAGTTGAACAAATGGTGCAAATAGCAAAGACAATACTAAGGTGTTGTTAATGCAGCCGCTGTTACATATTATATAAATAGCAAGGGTGTGGTATAGAAGATCGACCGTGTCTAAAATAGACACTCGATAGATCGACAACAGATGGTAGACAGGCAAAAGGTCAACAGGGATAAATGGTCGATGTGTACAATAGGTCGACAGGGACAAAGGGTCGACCCTCCCCTTAGTGCCTAACCCTAACCATTCCCTTCCACAGCCTAATCCTAAACCTCCAGCAAGGGCCTAAGTCTCACCCTAACCTTAAAAATGTTGGAAAAACATGTTGATCATTTGTCCATGTTGATCCTTTGCACTGTAGACCATTTGTCAGTCAACCTTTTGTACAGACGACCTATTGCCTGTCGACCTAGACACTGTTGATTTTTAATCCAGATACCAAAGAGCAGGACAGATGCTTCGATATTAGTATAGCAGCTGTTAGTAGAAAACTACTGTTTAGGTCAGGGGTGGGGAACCTTTTTCCTGTCGAGGGCCATTTTGTTATACATATAAAACATTATTTGCGGGCCCTTTGCAGGTCACGTCCCCTCCATGTGACGTCACGAAGGGCACAATCGCTGGTGATTACAGCAATAAAGATGCTCCGGGGAGCTATAAGGGCAGCGGTGTGACTGTCTGAAACGTCGTAAGGGCGCTCATAGCTGCATAGATTCTGGCTGCTGGGTGCCATTCTAGGCTCCCTGATAGCCAGATTAGATTAGCAGAAAACAGCTCCGAGGGTCAGACCAAATGATTCCGCGGACCTTATATGGTCCCTGGGCCTGAGGTTCCCCATCCCTGGTTTAGGTAAATCACACAAACCGTGTCTTAGTGTAAGTGCGACACCTGCATATTTGTGAAATGCCGTATGCGGCAAAAGACCTCCATTACTCGCCTCACAAGCCCTTGCATCCATAAGCAGGTGTATTTACCAGTTTAGTGGGTGGCCATTTTAGAAACCGTATGTGTAGATTAGTCCGCTTCCTTCAGTTTCTCATTAACTGACACTAGACTAGTTTTCAAAATTGTATTTTAGTAGAGCTTTTCCTGAAAAGCGAATACCTCTTTCACACATAGAGCAAAAACCCATGTTTTTTGCACGTGAATGCTCATCGACCCGGGTTTTTGCTTTGTGTGAAAGTCCCGGGTCCACGACCATGCTCTTTACCAGGGTCGGGCTGAGACACAGGAATTTGCCAGGTTGATGGACCAAGCAAATTCCCAGATTTTAAGTCTGAAAGGGGCATAAGTAACTCTGCTCTTTCATCAATTACTTTACCTAGGTGTACATACATAATACATATATTTAACATGCTCACCTTAAATACTTCAGTTCCGCATAGATATTGCCTGACAAGTTACACACAACAAATTAGGCAATTTATACTAACAATTTATGCTTGCTCAGGTGTGAGTTAGGTAAAAGTGTTCAGCAATATTAACTTTTGCTATATTAACTATAACCCAGTATCAATATCTGAATAAACCTACTCTGTTTTTGCTCAAATATTATTTCCTGTACTTTAATTACATAAAATATAAACTATGGTTATTCAATATTAAAACACAAACATTTCATTACTACAATACAGCTGAGTGATAATATGGCCCATATATCTTCACATAGAATAACGGTCTCTAGAATTTGTAATTCATAGGAGTTCCTGTCTCTCCCTTCCCCAGGTAATGGTCCGCTAGTTCAAGTCAGTTCAGCGGAAATAGCAAACTAAACGGTAGGTTTCCTGCAGGCTAATTACATTTACCAAATTAACACTGGGCAGTTTGCAGGCGAGACAGCCCATAACTCTTTAACCTATCGCTGTAGTACAGAATTGTAAGTTACTTATGTGCCATATTTGCACACTGTGTACAATAATGTCTTGATTAACAGTAGTTATAAATGCAGATGTTCATTTGGGCTGGAAGTTTACTGATGGTTGACTAAGTTTTCAATTGCTGATATGCATACCATTGCACACGAGTTCCAAATGGCCACTAATGTGGCAGTTTCGACAAGAACACTTGGTAGGGAAGCCCATGCATATGCTGTTCTATGGAAATAACAAATGTTTTTATCAGGACGACAATGCCACTTGTCATGTTTCCAGGGCGACACTGGACAAGTATACACATAAATTCGGTAACCCGGATAGACTGGCCAGCTCAGAGTCCATATCTTAAACCCATTGAGAACCTCTAGGATGAATTGGAGTGTCGGGTGTGTTCTAGACCGACTTGATCTTCAATGGCAAAACATACCGCCTGTTGTTGTTCATGAACTTGTGGACAGTTTGCCAAGAAGGGTGTCTGCAGTAATCACTGCACGTGGTGGACCTACAAAGTACTGACATCGATAAAATCTTGATCTTCAGGGTCCATAGGGGGTCTACAGGGATACCATGGGAAAATGTGGTTGGAGTGATCCAGGCTCCAAACAGTTAAGCTTTCAGCTCCCAGGATGCCTCTTCAACATATACCTGCCCCTAGCCATTCAGACGCACCTTTATAAGAGGGGGACTGCTCAGGCTGTCCCAAGCTTTTTATTTTATGATTTATTTTATTTATTTTTACTTCAGAGCAAGCAGCACTAGGCATCATAAAGTACTCCTGTGCTGCTGCTCCACCTACCCCCACTGGCGCTGCAACACCAGTAACTGGACTAGTGATTTCGGCGGGCAGCAGCGGAGTTTGGCTAGCAGTGATGCTGGGACCCAGGTCTGCAGCTGGAACATTGGGGACGCAGGTAAGGTGATTCCCCGCTCGCAGGGAACCACATAGCATTCCGTACCTCAGGCGGTTGGAGACCTGCCGGAGATTGCTGTAGTGAAGGGACTGATGAATCTGCTCCCCCCGCTAGACCACCGGGGCAAGTGAGTCTGGGGATAGTGGTGGCGGCCATGTATAAGGCCAGCACACCTGGGGGGTTAATACAGTATAGGGGAGGTAGGCTCTCCCAGGCAGCAACTCCCCCAGCCCAGACACCGATCCAGCTGAGGTTTTCCCGCATCTGGATTGCTCCTCTGTATATGAGTTGCCCAGCTTCAGTGCTTTGCTGAAGATGTTGGTCTGAGGAGGTTTTGGGTCTAGTCTCCCTGTATACCTCTCCCCAGAGGCCAGGTTATACAGTGCTCAAATCCTACCAAGCCTTGTGTCCAGAGTAGTTGATTCAGGGCCCATTGCAAGTATATTGTATATGCATTATACGTGACTTTTGTTAGCTCTGCTGTATTGAGATACTGCCTTTATTTTCTTTATTGTCAGTTATAACTATCACAGCTAATTCTCCTCAAACCCTTTGCTGCAGGTGTGTGAGGATTTTTTTTTCTCTATTGTACTTCACATTGATTTGATACTTGTGAAGACAGTCACATTTACACTTATTTATTATGTCTAACAGTAAGGGGAAACAGGCCTCCTCCTGGGGGATCCCAGGGTGGGAGGCTGACTTCTTCAGTTTGCAGATTATTGGCGTCAAACAACAATAGATGCCTGGGTCCGAGAAGTGGTGTCTCGGGGTTATGCCCTCACTTTCAGGAGACATACCCATAAGAAGTTTTTTTTTTTGCACAGATCCTCCTTCAGATGAGGACAAGGCCTTAGCTTTTCAGGGAGCCATTCATTTCCTGCTACAGGCAGGGGTAATAGTCCCAGTTCCTGTGTCTCAACAAGGAAGGGGTTATTATTCCAATCTGTTTCTGGTTCATAAACCGAATGGAGATTATCACCCTTTACTAAATCTAAAAACCCTCAACAGATTTATCCATGTACCCAAGTTTCGTATGGAATCTCTCTGGTCAATTATTTTGACAATGGAGCTGGGGGATTACATGGTTTCCCTGGACATTCAGGATGCATATCTGCATGTTCCTTTTATACCATCCCACCAACAATTCGTACGGTTTGCTATCCCTCAGCTACATTACCAATTTCAGGTCTATGCCTGGCCACTTTGAGAGTGCAGGTTTCTGCACTGTCAGTCCTGGTTCCAGAAGAAGATTGCTTCATTGCCAGATGTTAGAATTTTTTTCCAAGGAGTTTTGTGAATTCAGCCTCCTTTTGTTCCAACAGTTTCACCATGGGATTAGTCTTTTGTTCTTAAGGGACTACAAACTTCCCCACTTGAACCTTTGGACTCAGATTTGAAGTGATTAGCAGCAAGATACTTTTTCTTCAACCTATTTCTTCTGCTCACAGAGTCTGTGATTTGGCAGCGCTCTCTTGTCGCTCCCCATTTTTTATTTTTCACCAGAATAAAGCTGTTCTTCGTACAAGGGAGGGTTACCTTCTTAAGGTAGTGTCCCGTTTTCATGTGAATGAAGAAATTGTTGTTCCAGCTTTTCAGGCTCCAGACCTTTCTTTAGGTGAAGCCTCCCTGGATGTAGTTCATGCTCTCCGTATCTAGGTGGAGCGTACAAACTATTAGAAAGTCAGATGCTCTTTTTGTATTATATGGTTTTCACAAAGGATGGGCAGCTAATAAGCAGACTCTGGCGAGATGGCTACACATGACTCTCAGGTGTACATACAGGCTGATCTCCCTGTCCCAAGCACGGTGACACCACATTCTACTCGGTTTGTAGGGCCATCATGGGCCGTGGTGCCTCTGCTGAACAATTATGCAAAGCAGCCACGTGGTCTTCTGTCCACACATTTCTTAGGTTTTATGCCTTTGATACTTTTACCTCTCAGGATGCTTCCTTTGGGTGACGAGTTCTCCTTTCTGCTCAGGAGCGCACCCCACCCTAGGGGAACTGCTTTAGGACATCCCCATGGTATCCAGGTGGATCCCTATGGACCCCGAAGAAAAAAATTAGAGTTATGGTAGACTTACCTAGATAACTCCTTTTCTTCAAGGTACATAGGTTCCAAAGGGCACCCACCCTAATGCCCCTGGCTTCATTGGGTTATATTCTTTTGGTCACAGATTCCTTCATCTTATGTAAGAGTTTTTCTGATGTACAATTGTTCGTCCTTCTCTTTTCTTCTCCTGCCTTAAGGCTTGTTAACTAAACTGAAGTCCTATGGCTAGGGGCAGGGTATATATGGGGGAGGACCCAGGGGATTCTGGGAAAAGAAGCTTTAACTGTTTGGTGGCTGGTTTTCCAACCATAATATCCCCATGGTATCCATGTGGACTCTATGGACCTCAAAAAAAAGGCGTTATCTAGGTAAGTCAACCATAACTCTAATTTTTATGTCTTCCCTGGACATTTAGGAGACATGTCTGCATGTGCCTATTACACCATCCCACCAACAATCTCTATGGTTTGCTGTCCTGCAACAACTTTTTATCAATTTCAGGCACTGCTTTTGGTCTATCAACGGCCCTTCGGGTCTTCACCAAAATAATGGCCCACCTCAGGCGTCAGGGAGTCAGAATGCTGCCATAGTTGGACAACCTCCTGGTATTGGCACAGTCTCCAGCTGTTTTACAACGCCATCTCCAACTGACCATTGCCTGCCTACAGACGCACAGCTGGATCATCAATTGGAAGAAGTCCTCCCTTTCTCCAATACAGCGGATGGTACATCTGGGGGCACTTCTGGATTCTCAGGCACAAAGGTTGTTTCTGCCAGGGGACAAGATTTTGGCCCTATTATTGCAGGTGCGCAAATTGCTCTGCAAGCTGAGGGTATTCATTCTATCAGCGATGCAGGTCCTGGGATCAATGGTATCCACCTTCGACATGGTGGAATGTGCCCAGTTCCATTCCAAGCCTCTGCAACAATTGATTCTCTCCTGGTGGAAGAGGCAGTATCATCTAATGTGGTCCCAGAGGATCCTTCTCACTCCAGAGATTCGTCTCTCTCTCATGGTGGCTACAAAAGTCTCATCTGGACAAGGGTCGCCCATTTTGGATTCCAAATTGGGTGCTCCTCACCACGGATGCCAGTCTTCGTGGATGGGGGACGGTGACAGGTCATCATACCTTTCTGGGAAGATGGACAAATCAGGAAAGTCACCTGCCCATAAATATCCTGGAGCTTCGTGCAATATACACAGTGCTCATCCTGGCACAGGACCTCCTCCAAGGCAGGTCGGTTCAGATGAGGTCCAACAACGCGACCACAGTAGCCTATCTCGATCATCAAGGAGGCATGCAAAGTCAGGCAGCCATGATGGAAGTGGCAAACATTATGATCTGGGCAGAATGTCATCTATTGGCTATCTCTGCAATATTCATATTTGGAGTCCTCAACTGGGAAGCTGACTTCCTAAGTCATCAGGACATACATGCCAGAGAGTGGGCTCTCCATCCAGGAATTTTTCAACTCCTGGTGAACAAATGGGGCCTAACAGATGTAGACCTCATGGCCTCACGTCACAACCACAAGGTCCCCAAGTATGGTTCCAGGACCTGAGATCCCTCAGCCGCCTTCGTGGATGCACTGCCGGTGAGGTGGGACTTCAAGCTAGCATATCTCTTTCCTCCAATTTCCCTCCTCCCAAGGGTCCTCAGGAAATTTAAGCAGGAAGGTGGCACAGTGGTAATGGTAGCTCCTGCTTGGCCCAGGCCCCATTGGTTCACCAACATACTGAATCTATCCATAGACACTCCGTTTCCTCTTCTTTTATGGCCGGATCTATCAGCACAGGGTCCCTGCTTGCATCCGGATCTACCTCGTCTGTCTTTGATGGCGTGACTCTTGAGTCTTCCATCTTAAGAGCCGAAGGTTTCTCCAGCTCTGTGATTCAGACAATGCTTAGGGCATGAAAGCCTTCCTTTGCCTGCATCTTTACAGAGCTTGGCACTCCTCTGGTCAATGGTGTTCCCACAGAAAGTATAACTGCGCTGTCAGTCTGGTTCTAGCGAAGGATCGCTTCTCTGCCGGATGTTAGAACTTTTTCAGGGTGTACTTGGTGTTCAACCACCCTTTGTCAAACCATTGGCACCGTGGGATTTGTCTTTGGTTCTAAAGGGGCTACAGGCTTAGCCATTTCAACCTCTGGACTCAGTAGATTTGAAGTTGTTGACAGCGAAGACACTTTTTCTCCTCACTATCTCCTTTGCCCACAGAGTCTCCGATTTGGCAGCGCTCTCTTGTCACTCTCCCTTTTTGATTTTTCACCAGGCTAGAGCTGTACATGGGCGGGTTATCTTCCTAAGGTAGTATCCTGTTTTCATATGAATGAAGACATTGTGGTTCCAGCCTTGCAGTTTTCAGTATCTATGTGGATCATACAAACTCTCTTAGAAAATCAGACGCTCTTTTTGTGTTGTATGGTTTTCACAAACGAGGCTGGCCAGCTAACAAAGAAACTCTAGCTAGATGGCTGCGCATGACTATTTTCCAGGCTTACATGCAGGCTGATCTCCTTTTTCCAAACATGGCGACAGCACATTCTACTCGGTCTGTGGGACCATCGTGGGCATTTCAACTTGGTGTATCTGCTGAACAATTGTGCAAGGTAGCCAAGTGATCTTCTGTCCACACCTTTCTTAGGTTCTACGCCTTTGACACCTTTGCCTCTCAGGATGCTTTCTCTGGGCGGTGGATTCTCCTTTCTGCTCATGAGCGTCCACATCCTTAGGGGAACTGCTCTAGGACATCCCCATGGTATCCATGGGGACCCCCTATGGACCCAGAAGAAGAAAATAAGAGTTATGGTAGACTTACCTTTCATAACTCCTTTTCTTCGAGGTCCATAGGGTCCACAGGGCACCCACCCTGACGCACCTGGCTGCGTTGGGTAATTTTTCTCTCGGTCACGGATTCCCCCATCATCTGTGAGAGTGTTTTTGGGGTACATTGTCCTTCTCCTCTTTCCTTTTCCTGCCTTGGGCTTTTTTACAAAACTGAGAGCCTGTGACTAGGGGCAAGGTATATGTGGAGGTGGACCCGAGGCATCCTGGGAACTGAAAACTTAACTGTTTGGTGCCTGGATCACTCCAACCACATTTCCCCATGGTATCCCTGTGGACCCTATGGACCTCGAAGAAAAATAGTTGACAAAGGTAAGTCTACCATAACTCTTATTATTTGCAGTCAGTATCCAATCAGTGTTGTCTACATAAAGTATTAGCTGCTACATTAGGTATCAGCTGAATGTATGTTTTGGCTCATTTGCTGACAGTCTATTATTAAGTGCTGATTCTCAGGTAAAACAGTAGTTACTTCACACATAAACTAGGAAGTTTAGACTTGCTCAGCTCGGGTTCTGTGATAAAAGTCTTTACTTTGTACATGAAATATGCAGTTTAAGCTTACTCAACTCTGAGTGCTGGCTGGCTTCTTACCACCAAGCAAGTCATACAATGAAGGGCGTCCTCAGATGAGTGATCGCTCCTACAGCAGTCCCCTGCAAGAGCGTCCTCTCCCTGTCTGAATACCCTGCCTCCACTTACACTTCCGGTGCTTGCTGGACTGCGATCCTCCACTCTGAGGTGAGGGAGCAGCAGGCCAGATCTTCTCTGTCCCCTGTCAACCACTGCACACCCCATTAGGACTGGGGCTATTTTATCTAAAGTGTGGCTGCACACACCCCTGGCTCTTTCCACCTGCTGCATGACCAATGGGACGAGACAGCGTACGGTCACTGATTAAGGATTGCCAATGGTGTTGGACATTGATGGTATGTAGCTATTGGCATGAACCCATCGATGATTAACCCACCAATGGCCATCCCTAGGAGGAACATATACACCATGCTTGCCAACATTCTGGCTGCCCCCTCTGGGAGGGAGCCGGCAGGTCAGCATAGCAGGGGGGCATGGCTGACATAGGGGGGCATGGCCAGGCATATTACCTGGCATTTGCTGGGGGGGGCGGGGTCACGTGATCGCGTATTTTTGGCCCCACCCCTGCTACACAATGCCGAGCTTACCGGCATTGTGAAGCAGGGGGCAGGGTCATGATGACGTGATTCAGCATGGGGGTTTCTGTAGTAACTGCGGGGGGGGGGGTTTGGAGGGATCGGCGGTCGTCAGGAGGCTAGCCTGCCTTTCCTGGGGGCCGGGAGCAGCACCCGATTTTCAGGAAGCTCCCAGCCGAATTGGGAGGATAGGCAAGTATAATATACACCTATTTTCTGTAGACATGTGGAAAACTAAGATGGAGACTGCACTTTGACCTACCCAGGGTGCATTAGGGAATCTACTAAGAAAGCCTGTGAAGTTCAACCAAGCTGCTCTCAGGCTGACCTGAGGTGGAGCCTGCACAGAACAAATGCATAAATATAACATATTATTACACTGAAGGCATGACACTGTCAGCTTGACAGTAAAATTCATGCATTTGTAGGTAAAATTCATGAAATGTCTTAATAAGAATATTGCTATGTTACAAAACCGCATTTGCACTATGCTTATGTTGTACAGCAAATGATTTAGTGAGTGTGTGTAGCAATCAATTCTATAGAAAAAATAAATATCTCTTTTCCACCTAACTCCTGGGTCTGACCCGAGATTTTGAACACTGGGCCCAATTCAGACCCATTCGCTAGGCTGTGATCGCTCGCAGCCAGTCGATTGTTGCAAACTGCGCATGCGTATAAGTCACTGCGATTGGGAGATGATCGTTCTCTGTATATTGCCAGAGTGCTAATTTGAGTGACAGAATGGGGCGTCTGTGGGTGGTGACTGGGGCAGATCTTTGTAAACGGGGTGTGTTTTCACTAGCAGCGGCGTGACTGGGCATTTTTACACCAACTTAAGGGTGTGAATAATTAACACGTAGCGCCAGCATACGCATCATATGAGAAAAATAAAGGAAGCGGTGATCGCAGTGCTTGCGGTAGCCTAGAGTCTAGCTTAAGCACTGCGTGGTGGTTCGATGTCGCCCGATGGTACCAACATTTTCATACACTTCCTGGAGATGACGTCTGAAAGTGGGCATCTTTACTCCTGGCTGGTGGGCATCTAACTTCACCCAGCAATTGCACGATCAGACATAGGAGGCGTCCTCATACCTTAGTGTGCGATCGCATCATTTGCATATTTTTGTTCCTGAAAGCGAACGAGCGCAGCCTAGCGAATAGGTCTGATGAGCTCCACAGTTCCAAAATGGGTCAAACCCAGGAAAGACCCCTTTGCTACTGTGGCGCCGATCCACATGGGTGCAGTTGAACACTTCTTCCGGCGCTTGGAGATTACATCATTTCCAAGCACCGAGAAACCTGGAAGTACCAATGCTGTAAATGGGATACGGGTTGAATGACCCTGGTTGCCCGTTTACACTGCAAGGTTGCAGGGATTGCTCCCGTGTTAAACCCTGCAAGCTACCTGGGTTGGATTGCCGGGAATCCAACCCTTGCCCCTTTTACACCTAGCAGCAACTCGGCTTAACCCTGTTATAACCTGGGTTTTAGCTGTGGTGTAAAAGGGGTATAAACGGCTCATACACGGTGTGATATGCACTATGTATGACGATGGTTGATCCGAAGCCTGACATATTGGGTGGTCTCCACACACAGAGCGAAGTGGTGGCCGACCGCCCGATACGCCAGCACCTCCCTCCCTCATCCGCATAGCGCAACATGGGGTCATACATCGCATCCCCTGATCGAGTGAATTTTCCATAAGAACCAGGGATGCGATGTACAACCCCACGGGAGCGCACATGGGATGATATCATGTCCATACATGGTACGATTTAGCAGCTATATCGTGCCAATCCATCGGATCGGCTACTATATCGCACCATGTATGGCCGGCATTAGAGAAGCAAGGATAAGAAAGAAACCCCTTATAAAGGTGTATGTACTAAATAAATAAATTATCTGACTTTCATTAAAGTGGAAATATTTCAAATAAAATGTCACGTATTATAATTTTGATAGCAGAGCTTCTGTTACAATTGTTTTGTTTGCAAACTCACCTATACCTTTATTGGCTTAGATTTTTTTTTTAAGTTGATCTACAATATACTAAAAGCATCTGAAACATTTACAACAGAAATGTAGTGAACAGAGGGGCGACATGGTGGAACAGTGGTCAGCACACCTTTCCCACTGCACTGGACTTTATGGCTTTGATTACAACCAGTGCCCTGCCAGTGTGGAGCTTGCATATTCCCCTGTGCTTGCATGGGTTTACTCCCACACTAAAAAAACATACTGGTAGGTTAATTGGCTACTCACAACAATTAACCCTAGTGTGTATGTCTGTCCATGTAGTAGGGAATATAGAATGTAAGCACCACTGGAGCAGGGACTGAGGTGAATGACCAAATATTCTCCGTGAATCACTTTGTTATATGTAAATCATACTTACCTACTCTCCAGGAACTTCCGGGAGACTCAGATTTTTGAAAGAGTCCCTATAAAAAAGTGGGTGGTTCTCCCACATCCCGCTCACTTCCTAGATCAGTGATTCCCAACCTCGGTCCTCAAGGCACACTAACAGTCCTGGTTTTAGTGATATCCATGATTGTGCACAGATGGTTTAATCAAAATAACTGAGGCACTAATTAAATCACTTGTGCACAAGTATGGTTATCCCTAAAACCGGGACTGTTAGTGTGCCTTGAGGACCGTGGTTGGGAACCCCTGTCCTAGATGGAGGTTGTAATACCATGGCCAATGTGACCTGATTCTATGCTGGGATGGAAGTGGGTTAAAGACACATAGTGCCCGGCCCTGCGCTTTCAGTGACGAGCTGCAACATCTCTCCAGGCTTCTCTTGGAGACTAGTTAAAAAATTTAAGCAACTATGTAGGTGCTTTATTTAAAATAAAAACCTGTTACCAAATGTAGATGGATGAAATGTTTCATCAAGTTTCCAACTTATGTCAGTGTCTTGCTACAAATCTGTGTGCAAAGATCATTCTAGAAAAAAAATTCATAACTGGGAGCACAGTTGTATTTTAAAATATTTGGTAAATTTAAATTGTACCCATACAATTTCCCGGCACACGTGCAGTAGACTCTGGGCACAGACTCGTACCCTGAGTTTACTGATGCTGCGATAGCCAGTCAGCCCGGCTGTAGTCAGTCTGCTGTCAGCCGTGGAGAGAGGAGGGGGCCCGGACGGGGAATGCACACGGACCCCTCATCTTTTAATATGCTCCCAAAACACAGTATAGCACAGAGGCTCCCAAACTCTGCCATTACAGTCCACGTTTTAAGGATATCCATGCTTGAACGCAGGTGACTTAGGGCCTGATTCAGCAGTTATTGTTATTACAATCGTAATTGCATTTTTTCAAAGAACGCATCTGAAATAATATGCTAATAGTCGCCCGGCACCCCAGTATATAAAAATGCCCTCCAGTGCCTTCACATGTACGCCCGACTTCAGCAAAAAGTGAGAAAATCGGTAACGTTGTCGCAGATTGGTCGGTGCTGGAGCTTCTGGGTAAGTCTTACCTTTTATCACAAAACAAGGATAGTGATGTGGTGCACTGGTCGCACAAATAAAATATAACCTTTATTAAGTTCCACATAAAATTATAACAAACATATAACCCTTAAATAGGTGAAATATTGAAATAGAAAACAAAATTTTATTTCAAATAAATTACAGGGACTGTCTGAGTAGCCAAAAAGGGAGGCTATGCACAATTATTCACTATGTGTATAAGCAGAATTTTTTATTAATTATTTGTACCATTGATTTGGTCAGATCGCAAATTGTTGACTGTACTATTGGCAATTGTAACAGGCTGATGTAACACAGTTATACAGTGTTTCAGGTTGTTCAGTGTGATTTATTTAATACACTGTATCCTGTTCACTTCTAACAAACATCCTACTGCTGATCTGGATTGCAATATATACACCATTAGGTGTTATTTTATTAATGTACATGCCTCCAGACTGTCATTAACTACAATAACTTTCTGCACTCTATTTCCTATGAAAATAATAATAATAATTTATTTCCATAGGAAATTAAGTGCAGATAGTTATTGCAGTTTTAAAAATAACAGCTAATGGTGTATATAATTCTATCCAGATCAGCAGTAGGATATTTCTTAGAACAATATGTAGGGGTCTATTTATCAAGCAGTGAAAAGGGTGGAGAAGTGGACCAGTGGAGAAATTGCCCATAGCAGCCAATCAGCTCCTACCAATTATTTTATAGACTGTACTTGATAAATGGTGCTTGAAAGCTGTTTGGTTGCTATGGGCATCTTCTCCACTGGTTCACTTCTCCACACTTTTCACTGCTTGATAAATAGACCCCTCAGTGCTTTAAATAAATTACAATGAACAACTTGAAACACTGTACAACTGTATTACATTATCCTGTTACAATTGCCAATAGTGATCTGAACGGGATGTAGTCATGTGACAACAATCCCGACAGCGGAATGCCGGCTAGGGATTTATGATAGGTGTCGAAATACCGTCGCCTATCATAATCCTGACGCCGGAACGCCGAGGACAACATCACGAATGAAGGTAGTCCGGGTCGCCCTCAGTGATAGCCACATGGGGGGGGAGGGTTAGGATTAGGGAGTCTAGCGGGGTTAGGGTTAGGTTTGGGGGGGTGGAGATTAGGGCTAGGCACCCCTAGGGGGGAAGGTTAGGGTTAGGCACACCCAGGGAGATGTTAGGGTTAGGTACTCCCCGGGAGGGTTAGGTTTAGGAAGCGGTAAGGGGGGGTTTGGGTTAGGCTCTAGGAGGGAAGTTAAGGTTAGGCACCACAAAGGGAGAGTTAGGTGGGGGGACAGGGGAGGTTAGGGTACTTACCTGCCTCTGTCGGGATCTTGATCCTGATGGGCTAAACAGCCGCCAGCATTTCAATCCCATTCCATCTGACCAAATGAATGGTACAAATAATTCATATTTTTTTCTGCTTATACACCTAGGACCTGATTCAGAGCCACTTGCAAAAAGCGAGCGCTAGCTCTGAATCAGGGTGGCCACTTTTTTTTTTTAAGCAGGCCTCCTGGCTGCTCGCTAAGCTGTGGGTGACCACCCACAGCTTTTGCGAGCGGCCAGGTGTTGGTCACGACCATTGCGTCCATCGGGCTTGCGACGAGACCATTGTGGTAGGGTCTCATCTGCCGCAAGCCCCAGTGAGCTTCCGGCTCTAGTAGAGCCGGAAGCTCACTACTGACATCACTGGTGATGTCAGTAGGGCTGCCCACAAACGACAGGCGTTCCTTCAGGAACGCCTCCATTTGTCCAGCCACCCCCCTCCCCGCCTACAAAACAGGGCGAGCTGTCGATTAACATCGACAGCCGCCCCGGAGCGAGTGAATTTCTCATTCGCTCCGGGGCTTGCGTACTGCCTGGCCATCGACCTGCTTGCGAGCGAATCTGAATCAGGCCCCTAGTGAATAATTGTGCATAGCCTCCCTTTTGGCTACTCGAACAGTCCCTATCACTTATTTAAAAAAAAATAGTTTTCTATTTTAATATTTCACCTATGTATGGGTTATATGTTTATGTTATAAGTTTATATGGAACTTACTATGGTTAAATTTTTTTTATTTGTGTGACCAGTGCACCACATCACTATCCTTGTTTCTTGATACCTGATAGTTTTGTATAGTGGGTAGCACCTTGTCAGTGAGTAACTAATTTAAATTTTTTGAGTATTGAAGAGAAGGTCACGGCAAGGTGCGGTTGTCTCTCCTTTTCCAAATGTAAGTCTTACCTGTCTCAAATGCAGCGGCACGCAGCTCACGCTGACAGCTGTTGTGCTACATGAAGGATCGTAAAGGCTAATATATGCACGCACTACAAATGGCGTTTGAACAGTCTGTCATGCCTGCATTCGCCTAACCACCCCTCTGTAAACGCCCCCAAACTCTGCCCAGCTGGCAACCACTGTGTTGTTTTTGCATGATCGCAAATAATCGCCCGCACGTGTGCATTGCGACTGCTGCGCATTTGCAAAACATCGGCCAAATTACAACCAATATCACTATTGCAACCATTGCTGAATAAGGCCTTGGAAAGTGATAAAGTGGAGAGAGATAAAGTACTAAGCAATCAGCTTCTAACTTTCAGTTTACAGGCTGTGTTTGAAACATGACAGAAGCTGATTGGTTGGTACTTTATCACTCTCCAAGGCTTAGTACATGTCCCCCTGGATTCAAGCATGGATTACCTTAAAACCTGAACTGTAATGACAGAGTTTGGGAACCTCTGGTACAGCACATAAATAACACTGTCTGGCTAGCAAATTAAATCCATCCATGTTTATACCCAACTTGGTAACAAATATAATATTTTGTCCCTCCATGGTCTCCATGTCACAAGTAATAGAAACGCGGATGTGGACAGGACAGGCCGAATACTATTTGAAATATGCATCTAGAATAGCACTGAATTCAGAGTTGTTTCATTGAAATTATTTCAAATTATGTTTCTTTCTGGACTGAAAGAATTTGGAGTAACATAAACTGAACAGTTACACATATAACTTTTTTCTTCTGTCTGAACATTTACATTTGTTCATAATATAAATTATAATGCTCTTTAAAAGTCTGTGAACTGGGACTGTTTAAGAGAGTAATGGTAGAAATGGGGACTGTTTACCACTCTTGGGGGTCTATGTATTAAGCCTTGGAGAGAGATAAAGTACTAACCAATCAGCTCCTAACTGCCATTTTTCAAACACAGCCTGTAAAGTGACCGTTAGGAGCTGATTGGTTATTACTTTATCTCCACATTATCTCTCTCCTAGGCTTAGTACATCTACCCCTTAAGGGGGGTATCCACTAGACGATAAAGTTGAACGATTGAACGATAATGTTAAAATCGTTCGATAATCGTTCAAACATCGTTTGCAAATCGTGCAGTAATTGTTTCTAACGATGTACGATGCGCGCTCCCGCTGGTCGTTTGATCGTCTCCTCCATCGACTGAACATGCAGGTCAATTTCACTTGATTGCTTACAAATCATTTACACATCGTTTGCACATCGTTCAGGCTGAACGATCAAACGATAAACCACTGTCTGCCCACTGAAAGCTCTCAATCACAGATTAAAACAACTTAAGGTGCATACACACTAGACGATATGCTCCCTGAGCGATATCGTCTAGTGTGTCCCCGGCAGGCTGTGCTCAATGTCGTTCATGACATTGAGCACAGCCGCTGAACGATATCATTAGCGATATCGTTCAGCGCCGGGCTCTCTCACAGCGCCGGGCTCTCTCACCCATTCGTCAGGTCGTCAGGTTGGCCTGCATGTCAGCGCGATGAACGATGATGACGAACGACCCGCGGGAACGCGCGTCGTCGTCATCGTTCATCTTTTTTGTGTTAAAAATGGACGATAAAGTGGACGACTGATATCGTTATCGTTCAGTCGTCCACTTTAATCGCCCAGTGTGTACGCACCAATAGTTTATTGTTAGATCTTTTGCAAATCGTTTGCAAATCTTTTGCAAATCTTTTGCAAATTGTTCAGAGTGGAAGATCATATTTCAAGGGAAACTTCAAGGGAAAATCGTTAAGAGGTTGGACAGGGATAAAATCGTCTAGTGGATGCCCCCCATTAGTTTGATATTTTCTTCCATGAGCTTTCTTGCTCCTTCTTGTATTTTATATATTTTTTTTTTACCATAAAATTTTCTCTTCGTGTGACCCTTTCTCCTCATCCATTTGAAAATTGTAGCAGGGGGGCGTGGCTTGCCTAGCCAAGATGGCAGACACACTTTCTCTGTGCTCCGCATCCATGTGACCTGCTGGGCAGTCTCACCATCACCTCAGTCTTCAGTCTGCTCTCTAATGGAGCATACACACGGTCAGATTTGTCAGATCTGTCAGATGAACGATTTTACCAAAGATTTGAACGATTTGAATGATTTTTGACTGCATTAAAATGAATGGAATCGTCCAAGTCTGACTGCAAACATATCAGATGTCAGATATCGTTATCTGACCATCGGGAATGCGCATCGTTCAAATCGTTCATCTGACAGATTTGTCAGATTTTCCTTCAGATATGAATGATTGAACGATTTTTAAAATCGTTATCGTTCAGATCTGAAGAAAAATCTGACCGTGTATATGCTCCATAACTGTGGGGTGGCTTCTAAGCGACATCTAAACATTCTGTTGAGCAGCTTCACCTGTCTCCAGACCTATCTACTCCGCGGAATGGAGCTCTGCTGCTCCTCCACACTACAGCCGGCGCCATTTTGTAGATGCATGCCTGAAACCCTCCTGTGACTCCCACTGACCGGTTCTCTCTTCCTCCCTCTGGGCACTAAAATACCAGCAGCCGCAAATACATAGCAGTCTACCTCTTCTACACCCCTGTGACTACTGGACCTGCCACCTGGAGCCTGGACTGTTCCAGCCCTTTGTGCCTACCACCTGGAGTGCCTCAACCCTCCATACAGGGTGCACTATAAAACCTGCATATTGCATAGCTTTTACCAGCACTCTGCTGCCCTGCTGGGTTTCCAGTCAGATGCAGCTCACTAACTATCAAGCTCTCTTTGTGCATCATTCCCTGCAACCAGCTCTCTGCAGTGATTGCTCCCTGTTCCAGGCCTGTAGCTCCTGGTTCTGGGACATTAAACTAACCTCTGGGGAATCTGAGATCTAACCCAGTTATATTCAAGGTATTTTCCACTCATTTTGCTGTTTTATTATAACTCAGCCTTCCATTGGATTCTCCAGAACTCTGTCTACACTGCAATATTTTACTGTGTTAGAAATCTTTTCTATGCACCAATAGTTTCCGACCTCTCCTGAAATCATCCTGTATACAACAGCTGCTTTCTCTAGTTACTAAGTGTGACCCTGCTGCCACCTGCTGTTAAGATCCTATACTATATCGGGTGTTCACCTATCGGTACAGTTATAGCCAGCAGCCTTTTTAGTCCATGTTAACCCTTCCGTGCCCGAGCTTCATGTTTGCGCCATAACACAACAGTTATCTGGTTTGTCTCTGCTGCCTATAAGTTTGGAGGGTTGCTGAATATATTTTGGATTTACGGATATACTTTCTGCTACCAGTGACTGAACTAGACATGAATCTAAGCATTCCCAGCTCATGCTGGTTCCCCTCCTCATTACCATAGTGTCACCTATAGGGACTCGTACCCTCCTCTATACAGCGCATTAATATCCCTCTGCACTATCTCCATCCCCTTGCTCATTTTTTGATGTCTCAAAGAAACAAGAAAGCTCAAGCGCCTTCTGTCACTAATTTTTTGGTAATAAGACAAAAGGTTCTCAGAACCAAATGCCTCAACCAGAATCTCCATCCTCACCCTACTCTTCAGAATTGGGTGTCAATCCACAAATTCAAGCCGTTACGTCTAGTCTATTGGAAGGTGTGCAAGCAGCTTTTCATCAGGAACTTTCTAAGGCCGTTTCAGAATTTAAAAGTGAGATTGCTTCTCTGGGTTCTAGGACTGACACCCTAGAAACCAAAACGGACACCTTATACCGCTTCGCAACACCTTCTAGATAAGCTATATGAAATTGAAATGCTCAAAGAGAAACAAGAAGATCAGGAGAACGGTTCACGTTGCAATAATTTGAAGATTCAGATTATCTCGCTTGCTGCCGACCTTTCTGAAAAATCTTTTCCAATATATAGTACCAGAGCTTTCTGATGAGAATTGTTTGTGACAGAGCTCACAGGGCTCTTAAGAGGGATCTTTTAGTTACTTCGGCCTTGTCCGGGTAGTTAGGGACCAGGATTCGCTGGCCATGTTAATTCTCAATACCACCACCCCCATGCACCCATTTCTAGTTGCAATCGGTGTCAGTTTACTTCTATTTGTGGCAATCCCTTTTTTGGGATCCTTCTCAACAGGGTTTTCACCATCTTGGGTACCTCTCTATTTCATTCCCCATTCTCTTGTTCTATTTTTCCAGTTTTCCTTTTTGCCTTTGTTTTTTAAAAAAAATAAAAAAAATTTCCTCTGGGTCGGGCTTCCTATGGCCTCCGTTCTTAGTTATTTGGCTGTGTAGTATCTATATAGATAGGTACATCAAGATATAACAGGCTGTTGCGCAATATATTGGTTTGGACTATGGGCCTGATTTAGCTTTGGCAATAGAGTGATAAATAGCACTTACAGTAAGAACCTGGACAAACCATATTGCAATGCAAGGGGTGTAAATACATAAATTTTTTTGCATGTCGGGTAAATACTGGCTGCGTTTTAATGTAGCCCACAAATACTGCACAGCTTTATTATTACTCTACAATTTAGATGTCAGGACACACTCCTCCCAAATTTAAATCTATATGCACATTTTAAATCTGCCCCACCTGCAGTGCAGAATGGTTTTACCAAGATGATCAGTTGAGATATCTCACTCTATTCCCAAGTCTGAATCAGGCACTATGGGCCTGATTCAGAGCCGTTCGCTCTGAATCAGGGCCAGGCTTTTTTTTTTTTAGAACTTCCTCCTGCCGCTCGCATAGCTGTGGGCAGGGTCGGACTGGCCCACAGGGGTACAGGGGTACAGGGGAAACCCCCGGTGGGCCCCACTGCCTGAGGGCCCACCCCTCCTCTAGGAAACAGGTTACAGACTGTGCTTATGAATTATACATTATGCATATATTACATTATACTGCACAGGACTATGGTGTATTTTCTACAATGCATTGCTGTTATTAATCTGGTACATTATCATGCATGATCTAGCAGTAATTTATGTATATTTTTTTTTTAAAGGGGCCCAGACCATGCTCTCTCTAATGGTTAGCCAAGCCTCTGTGGAGGCTGGCCACACCCCCTCTGAAGGCTGGCAACACCCCTAAGTATGGACCCCTATCACTGCATTCCCCCGGTGGGCCCGTCATGTCCCAGTCCGACACTGGCTGTGGGTGACCACCTACAGCTACAGCGAGCGGCCATGATGATGGTTGCGATGGTCAAGACCATTGCGACCATTGGGCTTGCGACGAGACCCTTGTGGTAGGGTCTCGTGGCCGCAAGCTCCAGAGAGCTTTCGGCTCTAACAGAGCCAGAAGCTCTCCACTGACATCACTTGTGATGTCAGTGGGGCCGCCCCCAAATGACAGGCGTTCTCATAGGAACACCTCCGTTTGGGCAGCCACCCCCCCGGCCCGCCCACCAAAGGGGACGAGCTGTCACTCAACATCGACAGCTCGCCCCCTTTGTTGCGAGACCCGGAGCGACGAAGTGCCCGTCGCTAGCCAGGTCTGGCGCATGCGCACGATGGAGCCGGCTCCGTCGTGCGCATGCGCTGTGGGCCACCATCGACCCGGTTGCGAGCGCTCGGCGCTTGCGACCGTGTCTGAATCAGGCCCTATGTTCCTATCTCTCTATGGGGTAAATTTACTAAGATTCAAAATAGGTCGAGATGAACATCTCCGGTGATTTATTCATTTTTTTCCTGGTTGCAAATTTACTAAAGGCAAAAGTCTGGTGAGTTAGAGTGAGATAGCAATCTCGAATCAAATCACCATCGGGCCAAATCGGAAGTACTTTTAACATCAAACATGCATCTCTCAAATTTACCAAGAATCAAGATGACAAGCTCAGGTGAGATAGGAGCAAACTCTCTGTCAAAATCACTTTTCAATCTCTCAACCCCTTGAGCTGCGAGATGGTCAGAAACATACACAAATCATTGTGAATTGTGTATGTTTATTTCTGTAAATGGTTAAAAGACTAACTAGCCCCGGACTTGCCAGCTAGTCCTGGTTCTTAAAATTACAGGGAAAAAAATGTGTAGGATTCCAATGTAATTTAAGAACCAGCACCAAGCAGCAGGGACAGAGCTGGTTTTAAATTTAGGGAGAAAAAAATGGTCCGGGGCTGGTTAGTGTATTGGGGGGGGGGGACCTCATGTCATTTTTTTTTTAAACATTAACCCGTTTTTTACAGGTACAACACAAGCAGCTTTCACATATCTCACTGATATGTGTAGGCTGCTTGCTAGGGAGAGTTGTGCAGAGAGAAATCACTGCAATCTCGGGTGACATAATTGACTCGAGCTTGCTTACAAATCACCTGAGAATCTCGACCTACATCACCATCGGCAAACTCGTTTAGCCTCAAATCGCCTTTTGGAGATTTTGAAAAAAAAAGGAAAAAAATCACCCGAGTTCCAGCGATTTATACCGAGATGAATCACTTTACAAATCGGGTCAATCCATATTCTTAGTAAATTTACCCCTATGGCTCTTAAATTGCTGTAAATTGCGATAAATGTTAAAGAGCTTAATTTTCCCAGGAAACGTATTGTAGTCTTGAGTGCCTGTAAGAGGGAGAAGGCTTCAGGAGATCCACTTTACTGGTTTCCATTCTCCGCTTCAAGGTAAGCAATTTAACCAGACCTTCTTTGCATCCGCAGACTGTAAAAAACATGGGGTTGGAATTTTGATTCATCGCAGTATTCCATTTGTTCACACTAAAATGATAGCAGATACGGAGGGGTGCTATGTGTTGGTTTTTGGTACCATCTGCTAAGAGGTTCTTACTCTGATCTCAGTATACGCTTCTAACCAAGACCAATCCCAATTTTTTTGCTCTTTGTTTAGACATATTAGAAGGGTAGCACAGGGGCATATTATTCTGGGTGGGGACTTTAACAATGTTATTGATCCTCACTTAGGGCCTGATTCAGAGACGCTCACAAGCGGCCGCTCGTTCGTTCCGAGCGATGTTTGCCCAACTGCGCATGCGTACGGATCGTAATACACATGCGTGAACCAGTCAGTGCGGCCGAAAATCGTTTGTTCGCTAAATAGCGAATGCCTGCTAATATGAGTGACAGGAGGAGGCGTATGTGGGTGGTAACAGGGGAAGGTGCTTGAAAACGGGGAGTGGAGATCAGAACGCAGGCGTGCTTAAAGGTCAAAACGGGTGTTTTATGGGTGTGCATAATTAATACAGCAGCGTCACTGACCACGTCACTGGGTTATTTTATAGTCAGAACTGCTCGCAAATTTGTGGTAGGAAAAATCAACCACAAGAATAGCGAGCAGTTCATACGCTGGTCGATGTACTCGATTAATCTAATAAATAGCGGACATGACGTATGATGCGAGTGGCCAGGGGGTGTTTTTAACAAAAAAACGTCCGCATGTTTTGTTCGCTCGTTCAGACATAGAGGCGGCAACAGACCACAAAGAGCGAACGGTTCATTTGAATAGCCACCCCCTTTTTCTGAACGAGCGAGCGCTAATAGCGACCGGCTCTGAATCAGGGCCTTAGACAGATCTGGCATCCCTAAATCAAAAAAAGATGCTCCTCCATCCCGGACCTCTCTCACTCTTACGTCATCCCTTTAGCAATTTAATTTATGTGACTCCTGGCGCCTTAGGCGCTCCTCGGCTAGGAACTATACCCATTACTCCGCACCACACCAACATTATTCTCGCATAACGTAAATAGAAATAATAATATCATACCTTTTAATGTTTTGAGCTGCTTCCTTATAAATAATAGAAAGTGAACAATATAGGTAATGGGGAAGCGCTGTGTGTTTAATGTGAATTAGAGTGTGACATATAATAGTATGTCATAAAATGATTGAAAGAATGTTAATATGTGGTATATTTCATGCATTTAAAAAGATGTGTGTGAGAAATGGCAATCATCAAACTTACAAAATGGAAAAAAAAAATTTCTTTTTTTTATTTTTTAAAAACGCATAAAACCTACTTCCAAAAGTATAAAAAACTGAGTGGAGGAAAAACAAACAAAAAGTTATAAAACAAGTTAAAAAAACAGCAATTTGATTCCTAGGAAATGTACCATAGGTATACAAGGCTGTAACTATGGTGGTGCGACATGTGCCACCGCACAGGGCACCGCAGAGCAGGGGGCGCTGCTCGGCCTGTCAATTTTCAATTTATAAGCCCTCACTAATTCCCGACCCAGGTGTTACCAGCACACCTTGAGTACCTTTGCCAGAGCTGGTTAGTTATACTGCATAATTATTGTACCATCACTGCAGCCAGTGGATTCACACTGTGTTTAGCAGTGACACCTGGATAACATTGGTATAATAGGATCAGTACCCCGTCAACATCGTACGGGACAAATCAGATCTGTCATACAACTTTTGTGGGTGTAAAAAATCGGGGGAGAGATGCACCAATGCTCTTTCTGGCCCACGGCACCAAATAGTCTAGTTACGGCTCTATGTTATAGCTCTTTTGCAAGGTGGTGAAATTCCTGCTGCTGTAGTGCAATGCCTCAGGAGACTATCCCTACCTTTCCCTAATTGATGCCTTCTCACCTCCGTTGGCAGTATGGCTGGTACTTCTGCCGCTGCTTCAGTTCTCTCCCTGGTGCTTGTGTCTTAAATAGACAAGTTGCTGTGCAGTGTGCACGCCATCTTCAGCGCGATGGATGAGGCGGCTTGCAAAGAGTGTTCGCGCTGCTTGGGTGATCTGTTTAGCACTTTGCACTGTGCTTTTCCAGATCTGCCGGTGGCTTGGTGCTTGTATTTAGATGCAGGCTCCAATAAGTTTCCCCCTGTATGGACTTTTTCAAGGAAGAATTTTTTCAACCATTTTATGACATACAATTATACTTCACACCCTCTAATTCACATTAAACACACAGTTCTTCTACATTCTTCTCACATAGATATGATCCACGTATTTCAACTATTCTCCCCTCATGTCATTGATGCTGGTATCACTCCATTTACATGGACTGATCATGTGGGAGTTTATAGCCTTTTAGATATCTTCAAGACTCATCTAGGAGTGCGCAAGTGGCGCCTGGATGATTCCCTTTTACTACACCCCTCGACCCTTTCAGACACTAAGGGCACGATTCTATTTAACGCGATGTAAATAGCGCCGGGAGTGAGCTCCCGGAGCTATTCAATACACCGCGCTGCCAAGTCCGACTAATGATTTCTTCTCTCATCCCACCGGGAATGAGAGCAGAAATCCGACAAAAGTCCCGGCACGAGGCTGTTTTCTGCCCTTCGCGCCTGGAAAACAGCCTCGCACCGGGAAGTTAGGTCGGGGAATGCCCGTTATCGCGCCTAAACACCCTGTTTAAGGCGCGAGAACGAGCCTTCCCCGACCTAACATCGCGATGAATTGAATAGCTCCCGGCGCTATTTACATCGCGTTGAATAGAATCGTGCCCTAAGACAGCCTTGCTACATTATTTTAGTGAAAACGCCTCTCCTGATATTTCCCCCGGCATTCTCTGGGAAGCGCACAAGGCCACCATTAGAGGCCATCTCATAGCTAAAGCATCCGCTATAAGGAAAAAAGCATCACAAGAAATTTTATCCCTAGAATCCCTGATATCAGTCTTGTCAACTCACCATGAAGCTTCTCCCGCTGCCTCTCTTCTATCCCAGATAGGTCACCTTAAAGGCCAGCTGAACGTCCTTCTGTCTTGTCGGGCCGCACAGCTATTTTGAAGAAGCTGTGTCAGCAGTTTTATGACAAGTCTGACAAAATCGATACTCTCTTAGCGAATAAACAGGCTATGAATACAGTTGACAAATTATAGTCTCACAAGTCAGGTACCACTACTTATGATCCTATGGTAATGGTGGAGGAGTTTCGTGACTTCTATAGTTCTCTTTATAATTTACCGGAGCAGTCCTCTGTAACCTCTAGGGAGTACGCTCATATTTGTCAACTAACCCCTGCAGTGTGTATCGAATTCCCAGCTTTTGATTCGTATGCTGGGTACACACTGGCCGATATATTGGCCTATCAATTGATTGGCCAAGATATTGTGCATCAGTCAGCCAGTGTGTACAGACGATATGTCTGTTAACATCGTCGTTCACAGACATATCGCATTGGCTGTGCTGCACAGCCAATGAACAGATATGTCTGCAGACATATCTGTCCATCTGCAAGTGTGTACGGGTGATCAGACAGATCGCCCGTACACAGGGGTGCAGAGGGTGGGGGGAGCCGCGAGCGGGTACTGCTTACCCGGGTCCGGCACAGCTCCCCATCCACAGCAGCCCAGCACATGCTACTGTGTGCTGGGCTGCACTGGGAGACTGTCCCAGGGTGCCAAAGCAGCAGCCCAAGCAGTCTCCTATGCCAACAGGGGGGAGCAATCATACTGATCGCGCCCCCCCATTGGCTGTGCGCCAGGCTGAGGGGCACACAGCTCCCCCCTCCCCAGTACGCAGTGCCGCTTCGTAGATGTGTTTTGTGTCTTTTTAGGCCACACCTCCCACAATTAGGCCACGCCCCTACCCGCCCCCAGTCCGGCCCGAGCTGCTGCAGCATGCAGATAATGGTCGTTCAGTGTGTATGAACGACCATCCAGGGGCAGAACTATGGGAGACAATGGAGGCGCCTGCCGCCGGGCTCCAGCTCTGAAGGGGCACCTCCTCCATTGTCCACAACATATTCACCCCACCTAGGGCTGTTACTATGTACCCGGAGTGTACGGTCACGACAGCCAAATACATGGCACCCCTTCCTACCACCTGCAAAGCCACCATACACTAGTGGAGAGCTCCATGTCAGACCATCAGCTGCCACCTTTGTATATCTATAGCCTGTCTGCATGCAAATTGCTACATTACAGTGTCAGCGGCTTTGACGAGGGGGGGCACCAAATTATAACTTGCCTCCGGGCTTCTGTAATGAACTTACGCCACTGCGACCATCATCTGCAGATATATCTGCAGATCACTCTATCTGCAGATATATCTGTCAGGTGTGCACCCACCTTTAATGAGGACATCTCGGTAGAAATGGCCCCAGGCCCAGACTGCTTTACAGCTCAATATTATAAAACTTTTGTGAGCGAACTTGCTCACGTTCCTCATTAATATTGTATTGGAGGGTGGGTCCTTCATTAAAGCTTACACAAAAGTGGATATTGTAGTAATTCTGAAACCAGACCCCACACAGTGCTCCAAGTATGGGCTGATTTCACTGCTAAGCATAGATCTTAAGATTTACGCAAAAATTCTAGCTAACCGTTTGGCCCCCCTTCTTACCAACCTGATCCACCCAGGCCAGGTGGGCTTTATACCAGGTCGCCAAGCTATAGATTTGATCCACTCCATTCACAGGCAGAATTGCCCTCTTTGCTTTTAGCTGTGTATGCTGAGATAGCTTTCGACCATATTTCGTGGTACTTTGCCTTTGGAGCTCTCCAGAGGATGGGTATGGTCGGGAAATTTCTAGATGGTGTCTCAGCTCTATATAGATCCCCCACAGCCACAGTCTCTGTCAACGGCATCTCCTCTTCTTCTTTTGGAATCTCCAACAGCACCAGACAGGGATGTCCACTTTCCCCCTTACTTTTTCTCTAGTTATGGAGTCCCTGGCAGCAAGGATTCACAGCAACCCTGGCATTTCTCGGGTAATGAAAGGCCCTTCAGAGCATAAAATTGTGTTGTATGCGGACGATGTCTTGATATCCTTAGGAAATCCAGCTCAATCTTTGCGCACTCTACTCTCCGAGATTGATCTTTATTCTGATTTATTCCAGTTATAAAATCAACACTAGCAAAACAGAGGTGCTTAGCTTCTTAGCTTCTATATTTCTGGGTCAACCAAACTCTCCCTATAAGCATCTTTCCCATAACACATCACCACCATCAGCTTTTCCAAGCAAATTTCCCCTGCATTCTAGATCGAATTAAGTCTGATTTAAATTAATGGTCCAGCCACCTCATCTCTTGGATTGGCAGAGTGTACTCGGTGAAGATGAATGTACTCCCTTGGCTCCTCTACCTTTTTCATACCCTTCCAATATTTGTTCCCTTGTATTTTTTAAAATTTCTACAGTTTTTACTACACGATTTGTTTGGACGAACAAACATCCTCTGGTGCCACTGAAGCTCCTACAAAGCACTTCACATATTGGTGGGTTGGGTATACCCGACTTTTTACACAGTATTACTTAGCCGCTCAACTGTCCCACTGTGTTCAGTGGTGCAACCCTGGTGCTCAGATGGTCTGGTCTACTATTGAGGCTGATGAACTGGGTTTAACTATGGTTTCCTCCCTCCTTTTGGCTTCCGAGGTCTCACCACCCCAAAATTGGCACCTCGCACCCAATTGTTTCCTGCTTGTTATCTATATGGGTCTACACCAACAAGAAAATGTAATTGGTCCCTAGTCCTTCACCTGTCATTCCGATATTCCATAATTCAGATTTCCCCCCAGGTAAGAACAACATTTAATTTTCTGCCTGGAAAGATAGGAGTATTGTTTATCTAAACGATATCACTAGAGATGTAAATTTTCCTCAACTATCTCAAATTCCCTCTAGGAATTTTCTCCAATTTTTACAGTTCAGACATTTTCACTCTAAAGTGAAACATTTCTGTTGGGTAGACCCCTTTCAACCTTTGAGGCTTTACGTATGAGACGCGCCTCAACCAAAGGCTTGATATCCCTTTTGTACATGTTGCTTGTTGAGGAGTCGTCTTCTCAATTTGATTCCCATGAAAGGGCCTGGGAGGTGGATCTGGGTAATACTTTAGACGACAAGGAGTGGTCTGAAGTCTGGGATAATGCTGCCTCTAGCTCTATTTGCATTAGAATTAAAGAGAATACTGATAAACTGCTATACAGATGGTACTATGGCCCTCATTCAGAGGCGGTCACAAGAAGCGATTGCTCTCTCTAAATGAGGGCGGCCGCTTCTTTTTTTTAGTGCGCCCTCCTGGTCGCTAGCTAAGCTGTGGGTTACCACCCACAGCTCAGCGACCATCGTGGCTTGCGACGAGACCCTAAGGTTGGGTCTCGGCAACCGCAAGCCCCATGGAACTTCCTGCTCTATTCGAGCAGGAAACTCCCCACTGACATCACTGCTGATGTCAGTGCGGCCGCCCACAAAACGGCAAGGCCTCCGTTTGTGAATCCACCCCCCCGCCCCGCCTACAAAGCGGGCCAAGCTGTTGATCAACATCGACAGCCGACTCCTTTTGTAGTGAGCTCTGGAGCGAAAGAGTTTCTCTCTCGCTCTGGGGTTTGCGCACGCGCAGTGCGGCCGCTGCACGTGCGCAGGACCAAAACGATTGCGACCAACTCTGAATGAGGTCCTATGTGCCTTCTTGCCTGCACAGACTATATCCCGATACATCAGATAGATGCTGGACTGGATGTACCAAGGATGGCACCTTTTTTCAAATATGTCACAACCCGTGCTTTTTACCCCTGCCGTTGGGGCATTTATCGTTCTTGTGGCCAGCCGGCTCGCTCCCTGAACTTCATTTGTGCATCCACTGTCATCCCAGTGAGACGCAGGCTTCATTGTTTCCGGTCTGCTAGGCCGTAGCTCACATCCAGCCAGCCCCAGAGTACTGCGGTTCCAATCACATGATCGATTTGGCCAATCTCTATCCAGTCTGAGTCAGCCGGGACCATCTGACGCTGCTCATACAATCCTGGCTAACTTCGGGGTATATATTCTAGCTGCTGGCTCTCAATCATTGCCAGTACAATGTCTAGCTCAGTCCCTACTGAGTGAAGCTTAACTGTGCTCCGTTTACAGTCAATTGTTTACCTGCTAGTGCAGTTCTGTGGATGTTTGCTGCATTAACTTCTACGCTATTCTATTCCTGTATAATCAGCATCTCAAGTTGCACAGATAATTCCAGCTTGCTCCAGTGTGCTGAATCTATGCTATGCCTGAGCAAAGCATCCACCTGTCAAGTGTCCTGGACTACAGAACCAAGTAAGAAGAGTGCTTATTATTATCATGTAACAACCCAGTTCAGCCTGGTTAATATACTGCTACACTCTTCTCTTCTACTTACATCATACCATCAACAACACCGACATCCCTGGTGGTCTAGTGGGTATGGTCCGGCATCTCTCTGCTGAGACCCGGATTTGACTCCCGGTCAGGGATGCATCTATTACATGTCAAGAGGTCTCCTCAGGCCTGCCAGCTTTGCATACACACCTCCCACTTCTATAACAGACATCTACCCGTCCCCATTTCCTAAAAATAAATACAAGCGTGACAATATATAGTGGTCCTGTCTAAAGGTAGAACCTCTTTGGAAGGAAGTTATTGGTCTTATCATGTTTACTTCACATTTCCATTCCCTATGATCCTAAGTATTTTCTCCTTCCTCTAGATCTCCCTTTGTTGACTAGGCATCAAAATAAATTAATGCGTCACATAGTCCCTGCTACGACCTGCCAGTTGGCAGCAGACTGGAAGCAATCTGCCCACCCTCCCAATCTGTGCAGTCTATTTTATCCAAAGTATGGTATATTTACCAAATGGAATATATGATTAGTATTATCAATCACTCTTCTAAATCATTCAACATAATATGGAACCTTTTGGCTAACTTCTTGAAATGCCCCTTCTCCTTTAGACTTGTAATAGCCACCTATATATGGTCATTATTTATGTTTCTGTCCTTAGGACCTACCCCAGAGGTTTTTCTTTTCTTTTCTTTATTCTTTTATCCCATAAGCAGACTCATTACGCCATTCTCAGATGGCAAATTTTTTATGAGAAGCAAAATGAAAAGCTGAGCTTTACATGCTTTGTTAACTTACTCTCCCCATACTGTTGTATGGGGAAGCAATATGTACACTAATCAGGGGCATCGCTGGAGATTTCTCCATTGTAAGCCCTTCTGTGAAGCATTACAGGGATGGAAGATCTACAGTGTCTAGATAGACAGTCAATTGGTGGACATGCAAATGGTCAACAGGGTCAAAAGATCAATTGTTAGGATGAGGGTTAGGGCTAAGCACTTAGCGGAAGGTTAGGCACCAGGAGGAGGGTTAGCGTTGGACACCAGGGGGAGGATTAGGGTTAAAATAACATTAACCGTGTAGACCTATTGCTTTTGACCATATGTTGTCGACCTATTGGCTGTCTATGTAAGTACTATAGATCTTCCAGTGATTATGCAGTGCGCCCAGTAGTGTGCCTTATGCAGTACGCCCAGTAGTGCCCCTTATACAGTGTCAAGGTGCGTATTTATAATGGGTGCACCCATACTTTTTTTCCATACTTATCTCTCTGATGTCCCACAGAGTATCGCTGCTGAAAACGCCTGGAAAATGGCAGCCGTGGCCATTTTCCCAGTGTTTTGCACAAGCGCAGTAGGAAATCACAGGGAAAATGGCTGTTGCACCAATTTTCCGGTGAACTGCGCATGTGCAGTAGGCACACTCTAGTGCCCAGAGTCTACTGCTGCTGTCAGTTCGCTGACGGCAGCCAGGGAGAGAGGAGGGGGCCCCGGATGGGGAGTGAACACAGGCCTCCTCCTCTCTTATTACGCCCCTGACAGTGCCCCCAGTAGTAGTGTCCCTTACATATAAAACACAGACACAAAGAACACAAAATTATACTTACCCGAATCCCCGCACCTGCCACCGTCTGCTCCTCCTGTCCCGCTCGGCACTATGGAAGAGATGTCATGACGTTTCTCCCTTCATCCACTGCAGAAGCCGGAAAGCGGAGCTCATGAGTGAGCTCCAGACCGGCCCCGGGTGCAGCTGCCAATAAGAGTCTGTCTGACTCTTATTGGCTGCTAAAACAAACACACCACCACCAGGTAGTGCACTCACTGTCAGTGAATGTACTACCTGGCGCTGGCAGCGGTGTGTTTGTTTTAGTGTATAGTGCTGCTGCCACCAGCCATCCAGTTCAGTGTGGTCCACACTGACCTGGACGGCGACCAGTGGCGCCCCCCCACCACCACCGCTGGGTCCAACAGTGTCTGGGGCACATGCCCCGCATGACCACCCTTCCCTTAGTTACGCCACTGATCATACTTTAAACAGGAAGGTGTGTTGTGCTTTTAAAAAAAAAAAATGAAATAGTTAATTTTTCTAGATGGCAGTATACACCTTAGCATAGTGTTACTCTGTCTGCATGGTGACGGTAACATGCAATAAGACGGGCCTCACTGTTACTGTGGTTAAAGCCTGTAACTAGACACTCACTAATCAAACAAATCCTCAGTGCTATTCAAACATAGAACCAGAAGTGCTGGAGCCACAGGATGATATTGCCGGTAATCATGTGTGCAATAACAGAACAGCTCAGAGACGGTCTGGGAGGGTTGGGAACAAAATGGTGACAGTCATAGGGGTAAATTTACTAAGAATCGTGTTGTTCCTATATGCAGTGTACCCTGCAGTTGTTCCCAAGTACAGTGCCCCTGTAGTTGTGTCCATATGCAGTGCCCCTGTAGTTGTGCCCATATGCAGTGCCCCTGTAGTTGTGCCCATATGCAGTGCCCCTGTAGTTGTGCCCATATGCAGTGCCCCTGTAGTTGTGCCCATATGCAGTGCCCCTGTAGTTGTGACCATATGCAGTGCCCCTGTAGTTATGACCATATGCAGTGCCCCCTTATGCAGTGCCCCCTATTGTGCCCCTTAAAGTAGTGCCTCCCAGTACTTACCTGTCCATGCTGGGCATTGCTGACTCCACGTGGCCGCCATCCTTGCTGCCACTGCCACTGGCACACTGACTGGATCTAACTTGATGCAGGAGGCGTGGCCATGCAGGCTCCTCGCAACGCGGGTGACGTCATGAAGTCACCCTTTTACTGCATCACTGGGAACGCTGGCCTCTGTAGCAATCAGAGGCTTCTTTAGGTTCTGATCACTTCAGAGGCTAGAGTTCACAGTTGCAGTGGTGTAGCAATAGTCCACGGCCCCCCCAGCCACCGTGGGGTCTGCGGGGGCCATTGTGACACCACTGAGCCACACAGTTGTGCTCTTATGCACAGCCACACAGTTGTGCCTTTACGCGCAGCCACACAGTAGTGCCCTCATACTGTACACAGCCACACTGTAGTGCCCTTATATACAGCAACATGGTAGTCCCTACCTTACAGAATGCAGCTGCTGATGTGACCGTGAGGGCTGGCACTGCAGGCACAGCCAGGACAGCTCCTCTCGAGCCTGAAAGCAAGGAGCTGGGGGTGACATGCAGGAAGGGCCCACTAGCCCAGAGCAGGGAGAGCAGCTAGCAGCCGTCAGTAATCCAGGTTGCTGTATGCGCAGTGCCAGCCCTCCCACCGGTCCCTGCCCACCTATGACGTGGCCTCCCTTACTGCAGCTGCACTGAAAGGTGAGCTGCAGGTACTGGCTCAACTGCGGCCCACCTCCTCCTAACTTCTATTTGCCAGAGCCTACATCCCCGCTGCCTCAAAGACCCTATTAAATGGGGAGTCGGGGACAGACATGGCACAGTAATAAAACTACCCGGCGCTGGCAGTGGTGTGTTTGTTTTAGTGTATAGTGCTGCTGCCACCAGCCATCCAGTTCAGTGTGGTCCACACTGACCTGGCCGGTGGCGCCACCCCCTCACCGCCGCCGGGTCCAACAGCATCTGGGGCACATACCCCGCTCGACCCCCCTCCCCCTAATTATACCACTGGTCACACCTTTAACAGGAAGGTGTGTTGTGCTTTTAAAAAAAAAAAAAAGTTACATTTTTCTAGATGGCAGTATACACCTTAGCATAGTGTTACTCAGTCTGCATGGTGACGGTAACGTGCAATAAGATGGGCCTCACTGTTACTGTGGTTAAAGCCTATTACTAGACACTCACTAATCAAACAAATCCTCAGTGCTATTCAAACATAGAACCAGAAGTGCTGGAGCCACAGGATGATATTGCCGGTAATCATGTGTGCAATAACAGAACAGCTCAGAGACGGTCTGGGAGGGTTGGGAACAAAATGCTGACAGTCATAGTGGTAAATTTACTAAGAATCGTGTTTGGTCAAGATTGCAATCTTGGGTGTGTTAAGGCATTTTTTTTAACTCGCAAATTTAGTAAGGACACACTCTGGTGAGTTTGGGAGAGATTTCTCTATGTACACTAAAAAACTCGGGTGAGATTGCAAATATGATTAAATACACCATCGACCAACCTCGAAAGTACTTTCACTGAAAAGTATACAACTCTGGAATTTACCAAGAATCGTGATTACAATCACTGGTGTAATTGTAGCAAACTCGGATCTAAATAGAAGTTTTATAAAGACCACCTCCTGGGGTGCGTGTTTTGCTGAAAAATACACAGATCAGTGTGATCTGTATATTTTTCTTCATCTACAGATAGTTTGAAGTGTTAATTTAAAAAAAAATAAAATGATGTAGGCCCCCCCCCCCCCCCAAAAGAAAGCATAACCAGCCCTGAGCTGCTCAGCCAGCCCTGGGGCCTGATTCAGAGCCGCTCGCTAGATGCGACTGCTCGCACGATGTGTATACAAATTGCGTAGGCAGTGCTATCGCACAACAATGCATTAGCACGCCCAGTATTTCTTAAAGAGCGATCACATAATGTATGCAGACACCCACCAGCCTGTTTTAAGATGCCCACTTGCGCACGTCATATCCAGGAAGTGTATGCAACCATCGGAACATCGGATGTTATCGCAGTGCTTGAGGTTGACCATACGCTGCCGCAAGCACTGCGAGCACTTCAGTGTAAAAACAAGCCAAGTGACGTGTACTCTGATGCTGTCTTTTAATTATGCACACCTCTAAAACGCTGTTGAGATGCTCAGGCACACCTGCGTTTGCACCTCCACTCCCCCCTTTTTAATGGCCAGCCCCTGTTACCACCTACAAATGGCTTCCCCTGTCACTCACTCTGCTGGGCTGTCTATGCGCAGCGAGAGAATGCATTGTGAACTTTTGCTAAGGTATGCACATGCGCACTGCATACCATCGGCAGCAGCGAGAGTATGCATCTTAACGAGCGGGTCTGAATCAGGACCATGGTTCCTAAAACTACGTTGGAAAAAAAACAAGTATGGTTCCCCCCAAATTTTAGGAAACAGCACTGGGCTGCTGAGCCAGTCCTGGTTTTAAAAATAGGGAGAAAAACATTGCGTAGGGGTCCCCCTATTTTAAAACCAGCACTGGGCTCAAATCCGGCCAGGGTGTAGCGCCACAGCCAGGGGACACTTTCACTAGGTCTCCCCAGCCAAGGCATTATCACCCCAAGCTGGGTATCTCAGGGGAGGTGGGGACCCCCATAAAGGGGTCCCCCCTCTCCCGAGCACCCCAGGCTTACGCTGAAACATGGGGCTCTTCCCCGCACCCCTGGGCTGTGGGTGCAGGGATAATAGTGTTGAAAATAGCATTAAACTAATGCTTTTTACTGTGGAACTACAGGTGCTAGCGTGCCTGCCCTTTGGCACTTGTGGAACTAAAAATAGTTTAAAAACCACAAGAGACACACACCGTAGATTGTACAACGTTTTTGCACAGACCTACCACACTCACACATACTTACCTACTGCCAGCTGTTCGGTCCCCTTGTCCAAGTAGTATTCCAATGAGTTACCTGTAAAAAAAAAAAAACAATACACACCCACCTCCTGGCATAGATTTAGTCCTCTCCTCCATGTAGCATCCAATGGGTCTTGGCAAAACAAAAAACGACTGTCCCATTCCACCTCAGACAAGTATAGGTATATGTGTTATTATCACATATACCTATACCAAGCGGAATGACAGAAAACACTGCAAGTCGTTTTTTAGATCCAGTGTACATGGATTTATTGATGCTCCATGAGGTTTCCTCTATTATTAAGTGGTTGTCCTGATGACATTACAGGATTGTCCTTCAACAATTGGGCCACGCACCAAATGGCATGAGTCCTAACTTAAACACTGAAGACCTGGGATGACATTGACACAGGGGCAGAACTATGGGAGACAATGGAGGCGCCTGCCTGTAGGGGGCACCTCCTCCATTGTCCACAACATATTCACCCCACTTAGGGCTGTAACTATGTACCCGGAGAGTACCCTCACGGCCGCCCAATACATGGCACCCCTTCCCGGCACCTGAGAAGCCACCATACACTAGTGTAGTGCTTAATGTTGGACCATCAGCTGCTCAGGGGCGCCGAGAGGGGGGGGAGCGGGTACAGATTACCCGGGCCCAGGCTTCCTAAGGGGCCCGGCGGGGGCCCGGGTCCGTCGCCGCCCCTCCCTCCCTCACAGCAGCCCAGCACACAGCGTGTGCCGAGCTGCAGTTGGAGACTGCTCGTGGCTGCTGAGCAGCAGCCACAGCAGTCTCCTATGCCTGTACAGGGGAGCGATCACACTGATCGCGCCCCCCCTGGCTTTGCGCCGGGCTGAGGGGGCTCAGAGTGCAAATCTTTTTTCTTCATTTCTTTTTCGGCAAGGGGGCATGGCCACGCCTCCCGGGATTAGGCCACACCCCCTATTACCGGGGCCCGCCTTGGCTCTTGGCGACCCTGCAGCTGCTGCCTTCGTCTATCTATAGCCTGTCTGCAATCGAATTGTTACATTACAGTGTCAGCGGCTGTGACGGGGGGGGGGCACCAAATTATAACTTGCCTCCGGGCGTCTGGGATGAACTTACGGCACTGCATTGACAGTTGTGTGTCAGTGATGGTGGCTACAGTAAGTTGTGTTGGGCACAATTGGTTCTAATCTCTGTGACTGCTCAGGGGCTGACACTGAGTTGGAACCATATTCTTACAAAAAAGTAAGGTCTAAAAAGCTGCATGTAAAAATAGTGTATTTACGCCTACAGTAATTCAGAGGCATTGTAACAGTTGAATATGGGCCAGGATGACATGCAGGCATATGTACACCCAGATAGCAAAAACTGCAATTACAATTAGGTCTGTTAATAAACCCTAGAATACAGCAGTTATCAGCTATGTTTTCGTGTAAATGACTCCCATAAAATGATATACTATTTGCTTGATCAGTGAGTGGCTCAATGTTCACATTATGGCCCTCATTCAGAGCCGTATGCTCTGAGCAGAGCGCACGCTCTGAATGAGGGCCGGGCTCCATTTTCATGGAGCGTCCTCCTGGACGCTCGTATAGCTGTGGGTCACCACCCACAGGCTATACGAGCGTGCTTTGTGATGGCCGCGATGGTCGAGACCATCGTGACCATCGAAATTGCGAGCCGGAGCCTGCGGTTGAGGTTTTCAACCGCAAGCTCCGGAGTGATTTGGGCTCTTTCAGAGCCAAAATCACTCCCACTGACATCACTAGTGATGTCAGTGGGCCGGCTTCTGACGGGAGGCGTTCCCATGGGAACGCCCCCATCAGGGAGGCACGCCCCCGGCACGCCCACCAAAGGGGGCGTGCTGTCAATCAACATTGACAGCACGCCCCCTTTGATCGGACACAACGAGCGAAGGACTTTCCTTCGCTCGTCGCGTCTGGCGCATGCGCACGACGGAGCTCCCTCCGTCGTGCGCATGCTCAGTGCATAACATCGACCCACTTGCGAGCGGACAGCCACTCGCGAGTGGGTCTGAATCGGGCCCTATAATCACTATTCAATTCAAATAATTTAACTTTGGTTTCCCCCTGCCGACGTCGAATGTGCACCAACTACACATTTATTGTCGAAAATACATTTCAGAAAATAGCTTTTATCTCAAATGTATACAAAGAGACAGGGGCGTAGCCAGGACTTTGTGGGCCATATAGCAACACATAGAGGGGCCCATGCCCCATTGCTTCTAAAGAGACACCTCTCTTCGGGGTGGTTTTTCATTTTATGCACCACAGTAATGCCTTTGTTAATCTTATACCCCATAGTAGTGCTCTAGTTAATTTTATGAACCATAGTAGTGCCTTGGGGCCTGACTAAGAGATGTTCGGTAATGCTACTGCAGCTGCGAATTTGTACACAGCCGCTGTGCGAAAATATGAAAATGTTGCAGCCGCCTGGATTTCTATTGAGTTGGCCATCGGCAGCTTCGCAAATCCAAGCGACTGCGTACAAAGATGCAGCATCAGTTGCAGATTGCTCGATAATCGTCCTTCAGAGTAACCCAACGTCACGCAAACTAGCCGCGGGAACTGAGAAGCCGGAGCCATTTTTACTGCGTACGGGATCGCAATCACAGGCTGAGATGGGCCCCAAAACACCCTGAGACGCCTGAGTTTGGGTCGCCACCATTGCCATCCACAAAAGGTCCACGCCTGCCAATCAGTTTGCAAATAAATCCTTACTGCGAGCGACTATGGTCAGCTGCCCCTGCACAGCGTTGCATGTATTTCCGCCCCTGCCTCCATCTGTACACTTGTTTTCATAGCCATCTAAATATGCACCGTGACCTACACCAGTCCTATTCCTGATGCAAAAGATCAGTCTGAAAACAGGTGGCATTACGCGTATGCACAAATCTGTATAGCGCTACTTCTGTCAACACGACTTCTCTGAACTTTGCCAACCTGGTAAGACCAAGTTACAGGCCTATTATGCTCCTGAAATCACAAATATAGATGCGTCTGAGTTGCGGACAACTCTGCCCCGGAGTGTGGAAAGTATATTTTTGGTATTTCAATGAATCCATATACAGCTAATGTCAGGTTTGTGATAGGTCTTGTTTAAAATTTATCAGAACCCCCCCCAATACAACCCACCTGTAATGCCTACACAGTAAATGCTCTAACCTCCGCTACCATCCACATGATGTAGTTTCGGGCATCAGCTATCAACTCCACAATTCATATCCAATGCCAAAAGCCCAAACAAAGGCGTCCTTTCCTTTAACAAAGAGAGAAGAATACATACTACTGTCATTTCCCATGACACTGTTTACTTGTTTAATGTAAGAAGAGCTTGCTATCAGATCCGATTGTCCCTTTAGTATTCAAGCCTTGTATTGTTGTATTATCTAAGGTGATTGCAGCAGTCTTTCTATAGCAGCTCATCTTCTGTCCTGAAGTGATGGCCATCGGCTGAGAAGAGCAGCCAGCAGGCCAGTGTAAAGAGCTGATTATCGCTGGGTGTCAAAATAAAAAGGGGAGGAAAGAATGAGACTGTATGTGAATGAGACACTTTAGTGGTCTGTTCATTTAGTCTTCACAGGAAGTTAGAAAAGCAGATGTCTCAATACCTCATTAAGAAAAAAATGCTGTGTCTTCCACAGAAACAAAATCTCTAAAAGTGGCCACAATATTATGTTAAGTGTCTGTTCACAATTAGCCCTTTCACAGAGAAACATATGGTGGAGGGTTTGTTTAAAGAAACACAGAATGGGATATAGATAAAAGAGATAAAGAAAATCTAAAATAAAATGTTGTAAAGAAATGAAGGAAAATAAACACTCGGGAGCAATGAAGAGGCCGCTCACCCTGCTACGAGCTATCAGCTTAAGTCACATTTCTTGCATGCATTGACTTCTGCAGCGACAGCCAGTCTGGGATTTGTTGGGTTGCTAAGGGTGCAGGATTGGGTGATGTTCTAAACGCCCTCTTCATAGGTTGAATGGATTCCTCTAATCCAACCTATTGATACCTTTTTCTTAAATCATTACACAGAACCATTCAGTGGCCCTAATTTGTAAAGCCTGTACTATAATGAGACAAAGGTAGCCCCATCAGATGCTGGATGACCACTGGCAATTCCAGTCTTTTCCATGGCCTTATACTGTACATTGGGAGTAAATACTAGGGATGTGCACCGACCCTCGTGTTTTGTTTTCGGTTTTGAATCTGTATCTCCTTCGTGTTTTGGATCTGGATCTGGATCTGGTTTTGCAAAACCACCCTTGCGTGTTTTGGTTTTGGATCTCGATCTTTTTTAAAAAAATTATAAAAACAGGTATAACCACATAATTTGGGCCTGTTTTTGTTTCTACAGTATTATTAACCTTAATAACATTTATTCCCAGTCATTTGCAGTCAATTTTGACCACCTCACAGCTCACAATATTGATTTTTTTTCTTCTAGGTTAGGCCTAGGGCCAAAATGTTGCATCCAGCTAGCTGGCTGACTAAACTAAGTGACAGCAGTGGGCGGCACTAACATGTGGCCATTTTTTAAAAATTAAAGGGGAATACAGGAGATGATGAGTGTGGCCATTACAATTTCTGGACATTCATAAACAATCGAATTCAAAATGTCTGGCAGCAATACCCCAAACAGCACATAATGCAGAGAAAATAGGTGCAAGATGGAAAAGTCCTTGGGCCCTCCCACCCACCCTTATGTTGTATATGAAACAGGACGTTCACAGTTTAACAAACAAATCATTTCAGCGACAGGGACTGTCAAGTGTGGCTGAAATGATTGGTTTGTTTGGACCCCCATAAAACAAGCTGGCAATGTGCAGTGGACATGGAAATGATCCCATACACAAACTGGCTTTACATTACAACATCAGATGTCGTCGTCCTCGTCATCCCCATTAGTGTGTACATCCACTTCTTCACACAATATTAATTCGTCCCCGCTGAAATCCACCATAGGCACCTCTGAATTTTTCTGATGTAATTGTTGGTAGAGGTCTTCCTCGTGGGATTTGTAATTCATTTTAATGAACATCATCTTTTCCACATTTTGAGGAAGTAGCCTCCTATGCCGATCACTGACAAGGTTGCCAGCTGCACTGAAAACTCTTTTGGAGTACACACTGGAAAGTGGGCAACTTAAGTAATGCAAAGCCAGTTTGTGTATGGGCCTCCAAATTGTCTCTTTTTCCTGCCAGTACTGAAAGGGACTGTCTGACATGCCTATTAGGATGTTATCTCTAAATAGTCATCCACCATTCTGTGAATGGAGACCATATCAGACATAGTCACAGTAGACATATCACTATTAGTAGGAAGTTCTCTCAGGCCCGACCAGATGTCATTTTTTCGTGACTGATCTGAATGACCAGCAGGGATTCTGTAGGGAAAATTTAGTTTTTTCCTGGCAGTCGCAGAAACTGATTAGGAGATGATGGCGTGTCACGTGCGGATGCAGCTGACAATTTTTTTACCATCAGCTCTTTGCATCTTTTAAGATTTATGTCCATTGGAAAAAAAGACACAAGGTATGGCTTAAACCTAGGATCAAGTATGGTCGCCAAAATATATAGATCTGATTTCAAGAGAGCTCGGGACTCAGCAAGCAAATGGCACCAATCACCGTGGGGGAGGGACTTTTATACCCGCGAGAATCTGACGTTTTGCCTCGCTTTGAGATCTGAGTCAGGCGGTAAAGCCCGAAATCTCTACTTAGAACCTGTGATTGCTATTATAAAGCATGTGTGTGGCATTTGGGTTTTCCATTTAGATTAGTATAATAGTCTCCAAAGAAACCAAAACGAAAAAAAAGAACAGATTAAAAATTTATATATAGATGTATAACTTACATCTTTTTTTTCTCACCTTTTCTCGGATATATAGAGAATAATAATGTAAAGAGTGGTGCTATTGCAGATACTTTATTGGAATAAAGCATGTGTTTAATGCTTCTGTTCTGGTAACATCATCCTTATAGGCATTTCTGGACCTGACTCCATAATGGGCGTTAATGCAGCCGATGCTGCAGCGTCTGTGTACACAATGGATGTACGAAATTATGCAAATGCTGCAGCCACCGAGATATGTATTGAGACGCCCACTGGAGCCATCACAAATCTAAGTGTCTGCTTACAAAGACATAGCCGCAGTCACAGAGCCTTCGAAAATCGGCCATCCGAGGAACCCTATGGTCACTCAAAATGGCCACATGAACTGAGACAGAGGAGCCATGTTTTTGTGCATACGTGATCGCAGACGCAGGCAGCATCGAGCCCCGGAAACAGTTCGGATACCTCTGCATTTTTTGCCGCCACACCCTGTTACCTCCCTCAAATGGCCCCTAACTGTCAATCACTCGGAGTAAAAAGTCGCTGCGAGTGACTACAGTAATGGACTTTGACGCATGCACAGACTGCCGAAAATCTCAACAAAATGGCAAAGCGCACAACTCTGAAGGAGGTCCTCTATTGTTTTCTAATTCACTTCATTAATCGTAGGCTACATGTACCTTCTTCATTATAAAAATCTGGATCGTGAATTGCGTTTTTAAAATGGTGGGCTTTTGGCGGTTATGCTTCTGTTACATATAGCATTTCGCATATTGTCGGAAACCCGTGCAAAATCCTATTACATCCCGGACTGAGTCTTTCTCCCCTGAAATTGTTCACCACTAAGCAGGGCCTGCATGAGTCTTATATTTATTGCAAACATAATATTAAGCAGGGAAATATTGCTTTTGTGAATGGTTACAAAATTACAATTCATATTTGTCCAATTTTAACAGTATGTTTATGATGCATCCCTCACTTTTTTAGAATGTTAAAACAACTCCATATAATCCAAACAATCGTTTAATAGTTGGTCAATGACTGCTGTCATATTTCTGTAAAAATCCATCCTATATCATAGTCACTGATATGCAGAAAGTAATACACTGCAATGGTAGATCACAGCATTGCATGACACCGCTGTGCTGTTTGCATTTCATGCAAGTAATATAAGAGGGTAGTTTAATAAATAAGGTAACAACACCTCTCACGTGTGTAATGTTCTCTAATTCATTAATTTCCCGCCAGGCCTTCCCCTCACAGCTATTAGACTGCACCTCATATCAGTCACACTGTCCCAACATTAGTTGTAAGATGTTGGGGCTGGCAGATACATGGTCAAACATTGAGGTGTATAGTGTGATCAGATTTCTGCATCTAAAGGGCACATTACAGCTGTAATTCATCCCCAACTTGTCGAGATGTATGGTGATAGCGTCATGTCATGGAAACAGGTTTGGATTTGGTGCACTGCCTTTGATAATGGCAGGACAGACGTTCAAGATGAGCAGCGATCCGGCCGGCTAAGCTCATCCACGACATATGACAATTTGCTCTGCATTGAAGGTCTGATTCAGGAGGACAGACTCATTTGAGCTAGTGATATTGCTGACAAACTGAACATCTCAGGGGGTACTGTGCACCACATTGTTCATGAACAACTGGGGCACAGAAAAAGCTGTTCACGTTGGGTACCGAAGCAACTCACAGAAGTTCACAAAGCAGTAGGATGGGATGGATTGTCTCTTGTGCACTTGAAGCGGAATATATACGATTTACCGCCATGCGACCGGCGGTTCAAATCCCGACAGCGGCATCCCGGCAGAGGAGGAAATCCCGATCGTCAAAGGTAAGTATTTGCTAACCTAATTCTACCCTCTAACCTTAACCTTCCCTTAGGGGTGCCGAACCCTAATCTCCCCCCAAGATGCCTAACCCTAATCCCCCGTCTAAGTGCCTAAACCTAAGTCCCACGGGGGGGTGCCTAACCCTAACCTCCCCCGGGGATGCCTAACAATAACCCCCCCCTTCCTCTAGCCTAAACCTAACCTTCCAGGGGGGTGCCTAACCCTAAGTCCCCCCCAGGAACCCTAAACCTAACCTTCCCCCCACCGCAGCTGTCCGCGCCCGGCTTACCTTCGATCGGTATTTCGGGTGTCGGGCTCTTGGCGTAGGTAAAATGACAGGCGTTGAGACTGCGACGCCTGTCATTTAACCCTTTCCGGGATTTGACAGTCGGGAATCATTCCATCAGCTTCCCGACTGCTTCCCCTTGAAGCTGTACACCAAACCAATGATCCCGGTGCTAATCTGGAATTCCAAATTTTAACAAATAAATGTGCAACAAACACTTACTTAAAAGCAGCAAGTCTAAAATGATGGGATATGTGAACACCCATAAAAAAAACAAAAATACAATATGTATCAGACTGCGCTAGTATATATAGATCTACTGCAAGATAGCAGACTTCACATGCATACATAAATCAGTCATTGCTCCACAATAGAAAATATGTACTACTACTAATATGTTAATATATTTATTTTTAATCCGATGTTTGTTCACAATTACAAATACACATAATCTACAGACAAATACAAATCACATTATTCAAAATATCCATTACACAAAACAATAGACCTCTATTGAGCATATATCTCTACACTAAAATCCACTTCACTACTTGTGCATAATATGGCATGAATTTATGAAGGGGTAAAAAACCCAGAGCAGTCCAATTAGAATATTGATCCTATAACCACCACACGACAGTTGAATGTCATGTACTGACTTGCCAGCCGAATATTGTAAAACCACTGTGTTGACGTAATATTAGTCCGTTGTACAGGTCAGATAATATAGCGTTGCGGCGAGCAAAAGAATGCCAATTTCTCCAATGAAATGGGTTAGTGTTATAGCAAATATGGCTAGGCACAATCAATCATACCGTCTCCCTTGGTTCCTGCTGAGCTGATATGTTATCCTCAGCTGTCCTTAATACAGGTCAAGCGGTGCAGTGCCGCTGTATGTAGTGGGAGCCGGTTTCTCCAGTCAAAGTGAGCAGGTGGTTTTTTGGAATCAGCAGTCACTCAGTCTCCCCTCGTCTCTATTCACTTGACAATACTGCCCAGCCAAAGCAACAATGCCGATGCCTCTCTGTAGTGTCGCTGCAGAGAACAAGGTACGGCTGCAGATAAACCAGCTGGCGGTACCACTGGAGTTCATTCACAAGTAGGAAATGCTGTGTAGTAGGGGGGAATCCACTGACGCGTTTCGTCCCTTTCAGCGGGGGCTTTTTCAAAGAGTCCCCTTGAAGCTGTACCATGACGAGGGAGAGCAGATCTTGCAGCATATTGTTACAGGAGATTAAACGTGGGCGCATCATGTGACACCAGAGATGAAGCAAGTATCCATGACATGGAAACAAGCATTGTCCCCACCTTCAAAGAAATTAAAAGCAACTCCATCAGCAAAGAAGGTTATGGCAACTGTGTTTTGGAACCACAAGGGCGTGCTTCTTGTTTATTTTCTCACCAAGGAATATACTATAAATGCTGTCCGCTATTGTGACACATTGAGCCGGTTATGAAGGGCAATTCATCTAAAAATGATGCCGGTTGCTGCGAACATGCATTGCTGCACAATTAAACCAGGTCACACTCAGCCAACCGCATGCGTGAGTTGTTGCGGCGCTACCATTGAGATTACTGGACCATCCTCCCTACAACCCTGACCTGGCACTGAGTGATTTCCATCTCTTTAGACCATTGAAGAAGCACCTGGGTGGAAGGCGATTCGCAACCGTTGGTGAAATTCAGCGTGCCGTCATGTCCTGGCTTCGGTTGCTTTACATTGATTTCTTCTATGCCGGGATAGATGCCTTGGTGTACCATTGTAACAAATGCTTAGACAAGTATGGGGACTATGTGCAAAAAATATCTGTACCAAGGCTATACTATAAATTATACGTATATGTACAAGTTTAATAAATTTACGCAATGAGAGGTCTTGTTACCTTATTTATTGAACCACCCTCGTATTTAATTATGGAATTCTTCTCACCCTCAATCACAGCCGGGTCCTCCATTATGCAAAAAAGGCTCCTGCCTAGTGCCCAGTGGGCACTAAGGGGCCCTGATTTCACTAAACTGTGACAGTTGTGTTTTTATTTAATTAAAAATACAGAAGAGGGGAGTAGGGCCACACCAGATTTTTGCTTAGAGCCCCATGGCTTCTTAATGTTGCTTTGCTCTCAATAGTCAGTACAGTCACTTTAACAAATATCATCTTGGGAGGATCCAGTAAAAGCCAAGATTATACTAAAATAAGAAAGTCACAATAAAATATCAGTCTATAGGTTCCAAATACATATCCCTAGCATCCTTGGCCCGTGGGATGTATAATCTGTGGCCAAACACATGTGCTAGCCTCAGCTTTCCATGGGCTGTGTAAAAGTTCACTAAACCCAAATGAGAGGTAAGAAAAGAGACACACTGAAAAAGAATGGATTAGACAATACTGTCCACACACATGGTACTAGTTTTAAACTGAAAGATTTATTATTCAGTTTCTAATTTACAGTCCAGAGGTAACCATCTCACAGGGGGATCATATTTATTAATTATTGGGACTTGTTATGGCAATAAGGATCCTCCAAATGTATGAAAAAAACATGCAAGGACAGGGGCTCCGATAGGAGCCCATCCATGCGATGTGCAAGAAGTAAAGTGATTGCAATGCGTTCACTTTACTTCCGGGTTCCGAACCTGGCCGTCCTACTGTACATGCCCCATTTGAGAGTCCTGGGGAGGTAACTGTGGACATTTTTGCAGAATATAGACCATAGGCTTGATAAACAGTGGCCGGGTAAATATGGCATTTTAGCAGTCCCAGACCGAAAACATATATACACCATTTTGATCCTCGATATTTGTGGGTAGATTCTTTGTGTTTTCATGGAATATGCTGCAAATACTGTTTGATAAATGTTTTGCTGCTCACTAAGGGATCTATTTACTATTTACAGTGTTAGGAGACAGAGGGAAAAGTGATAAGGTGCCAGCCAATCAGCTCCCAACTGTCATTTTTCAAACACAGCCTGTGAGATGACAGTTGGGAGCTGATTGGCTGGCACCTTATCACTTTCTTATCACTTTTCACTCTGTCTCCTAACACTGCTTAGTAAATAGACCTCTAAGTCTCTTGACAAATTCAAAGCATACAGTATAAACACCTCTATTTTCAATAATCTCAGTCCGATATAATGATCTGAAGAACAGTGTTTTTATTATTCAATAGAGGAAATTGGTAAAACTGTGAAAATAAATGATGGCATACAATTGCAAATTTAAGGATGGGAAACTCACCATCGGATGCTGACTGAGAGGTGCACATGTGTGTGGATATGTAGCTGATCATGTGAGAAATGAAATGGCTGCCCCAAATAATTACCCAGAATACCTTGAGAACTTAGCTAAGAAAGTTTGTGAGGTTCAAAATTACACTACTACTGTGCTGACCACTAGATGGGGTCGATATCAATTATGACTATAATCAGAACTACATATGCTGGAGGCATGACAAATATGTCCCAGAAGCCGTACAGTATGGGGATAATGAAGCCCATGCTATTCCTCAGATGAAAAGGTCCACCATCCTTGGTTACAACATGGATGAACAGTGGCAAAACCACGGCATGGAGCTTATGAGCCATCCCAGATTGCAATACCCATGTTCATTTATTTAAGTTATGCTCCTCCATATGTTATTTTAATTTGTTGAACTTCTTTTGGTTACTAAATTTGATGTTTTGGGAAGAGTTCTTCTCTAAGAAAAAATACATCTGTTTACAATATATGTGAAATTAATGCTCCTATTGCCTTTTTTCTCTGGTATTGCAATGCAACATATCCAACACCAGGGGTCTAGGAGAAGCACATGGTAGAAATGCCAACCAACATGGTCAGTGCTACAACTGTGAAATAGGTCTCCTAGTAAGTAGTAACTGTGAAGCTTGGCCTCTTCAGGCAGAGCATCCATGAATGGTCTCTTCTCATATATGTACAAATACATATATTTCAACAGCCTGTGGTATAAAGGGGCTTGGGATGTGGTTTTACCAGAAATGGGTGCAGTTTCTGTGGACTGGGAATCAGCCTAAATAATTCAGATTTTCTGGAAAATTTGCATTTTTGCAAATATATTTTTGTAGTACCTAGGAGCCTATTCATAATCTGTAGTGGACCCGTTACACATGTTTAATAAACTATAAAAATGTTTGTTGTCTATGCAAAAAAAGACAATCATCAATGCCCCAAACAGCACACAATGCAAAGAAAGGAGGTGCAAGATGGAATTGTCCTTGGTCCCTCCCACCCACTCTTATGTTGTATATTAAAAGGACATGCACAGTTTAATAAACCAATCACTTCAGCGACAGGGACTAACACTTTGTGGCTGAAGTGTTTGTTTTGCTTGAGCCCCCACAAAACAAACTACCAATGGTCTTAAGGCAGCTAACAGTGCTGTCAAAGATCTCTTCTCTACAGTGGCAAGATGTTGTCATTGTCATCCTCCTCCTCCTCACCCTCATCAGTGTTAACATCTTCACACAATCAGGGGCATTTCTAAAGAGGAGGGGGCCCGTGTGCAGTCTCCGACACAGGCCCCCTCCTCTCTGTCCAGCGGCCGGCAGCGCACTAAGCTGTGCGCGGCCAGCACCGGAGTTATAGCCTCTGGGCACTAGAGTGCTCCCAGAGTCTATAGAGTATGCACAGGTCACCGCGGTGGCCATTTTCCAGTCATTTTTGCAGTGCTGGACCCCCGCTCTGATGTGGGACACTGGAGAGGTAAGTAATACTATGGGTGCAGAGTGTGCGGTGCGGGCCCCCCTGGACCCAGGGGCCCGTGTGTCCCACACACCCTGCACCCATTATAGATATGCCCCTGCACACAATATTAACTCATCCCAGCTGGAATCCACCATTACAGAAGTCTCTGTACTTTGATGGAATTGGCAGTAAAGGTCTTTCTCATGTCATTTATAGTTAATTTGATGAACATCATCTTTTCCACATTTTGAGGATGCAGCCTACTATGGCGACAAGGTTCCTGACTCTGTTGAAACTCTTTCTGAGTACACATTGGAGGGTAGGCAGCTTAAGTAAAGCAAAGCCAGTTTGTACAAGGGCCTCCAAATTGCCTTTATTTCTTCCCAGTAGTCAAAGGGACTATCTGACATGTCTATTTGTACACTTTCATTAAAATAATCCTTCACCATTCTATGGATAGTGACTGTATCAGATTGCATTAGGGTAGAGGTGTCAATAATTTTGGACATCTCTTTTAGACCTGACCAAATGTCAAAATATTGTGTTCACCCATCCACATCACTAGTGTTGCTGGATAAATTGAAGGAGGAGATGTTGTCATGCGCCACTTGAGCTAACAACGTGCTCACCAGGCAGTATTTGCATCCCTTGAGATCTGTGTCAGCTGGAAAGAAAGACATGACGTATGACTTAAACCTAGGATCAAGCACGGTTGGCAAAGTATAGTGATCCAATTTCAAAATGTTGACAACTCTAGGATCTTGGCGCTGCAAATAAAGGACTTGATCTACAAGTCTGACATACTTAGCGTAATCGCTTCAATTCATCTCCTCCTTCAGTTTCTCAAGCTGCTTTTCCAAAAGTCTAATTAGAGGAATCACCTGACTCAAGCTGGCAGAGTCTGAACTCACTTCACAGGTGACTACTTCAAATGGTTTCAGCACCATGCACAACATGGAAAGTATTCTCCACTGCACAGGAGTAAGGTTCATTACCCCTCCACTCCCTATCTCATGACTTCTTGTCTATGTTTGGATGGTTTGTTGCTGTTCCTCCACTTGCTGAAGCATATAAAGGGTATAATTCCACTTTGTTATTTGCTTCACTTGGTGGCATGGCAAATCAAACATTTCTTGCAGCCGTTGCTGAATAGGGGGCTGTCACAGTCATGTAATATTTGGTTTACCCAGTACCACTTGTCCACATATCTGTGGTTAAGTGGACAGTGGGTACAATGGCATTTTATAGCCAATAATTATGTTTTTTTTAAAGTCCTAATACAGGCAAAGAATTACTTTTCTAGTAAAATGGAACCAAGATGGAATTTGGTAGCGGGGCCACAAGACCTCAATTAACTGTCTAAAATCAGATGCGTTAATGGCAGATATTGAATGCAGATCTAATACTAGCTTAGCTGTCATGGCTTCAGTGATCCGCTGTGCAACTGGGTGACAGCTGTCATACTTTCTTCCTCCTGAAAAGGATAGTTTATCAGTTAACTGTTTTTTTTTACACTGCTACTAGTAGTAGTCTTCTTGGTCCCCTTCTGTGATGAAGATCCACCCCCAACAGTAGCCTAGCACTCAAAAATTCTTCTACGGAATCCTGGATATGGGTGGACTCAGCTAGCCTTAGCAAATTGGATGCAGGACTAGCTCTGATCATTAATGTGGAGATTGATGATGAAGGTGTTGGTGTGGAGATCACAGATGCTGGGATCTAGCTGAGAGATGGGAGTTAACTGAAGCTGGACTGCTTGTTGTTATTACATTAGCTGAATTTTTATATTTTGCCAAAAACTTTTCATGAATGTGCTGCAAATGATGTAACAGGGAGGAGGTTCTGAAATGGTTAACATCCCTACCTCTACTTATTAAGGCTTTACAAATGCTACAGATGGCTTAAAAACTGTTGTTAGGATTTGAGTAAAATAATTCCACACATAAGAGGTGGATTTTTTTGGTCTAATGCCCAGGCATGACAATGGCCTTCTTCACAGACAAGAATTGCTTCCACTTGTGCCTGTCTTTTATAAACAACATCCTCATCATCAACATCCACATTAATGGTATCAGCTACACAAATATCCCCCTCATCTTGTTGTTCTTCCTATGTAGTGACCTCAATTTCTATGTCAGCATCTTTACTCATCCCCACATTGGCATAGGGTGCAGAAATAGTCGATGGAGGCTTCTCTATGTGTCCTGTATCAGAAAGTCAAGCTCACACATAGCACTTGTAGACACCCTTAGATTCTCCACAGGGATTTGTGACATTTCTGAACATAGTTTATTCTTCTGCCATAGTACTTTACCTCAGCATTGATTTTCCTCTTTTAATTTTTTTGACACCTCTTCTAGACTCTGAGTAAGAAGGTCTTGCATTGTCATGTGAGGCAGAAGTAGGTGCCTGACTGACATCAGTTGCAGAACCACCAGTCACAAATAAAGGCCAAGGCCTGAGTCTTTCCTTGCCACTGTGTTGTGCATGGCATGTTGGCAAGTTTATGTTTTTTTCTGCAGGAAACTTTTCCTTTATTAGAGGTGATGTTTTTTTTCAGCAATGCAATATATTATTTTAAACTGGCATCTGGGGCAACTGTCAACCACTGCAGGGCTGACAGCTAAGTTTCAACAAAACTGGGTGGTATCAGTTTCCAAAATATTCTTCTTTTAGTGATATGGATAGGAACCCACTGTGTGGGTAACTTTTGGGACTTTTTCTACAGCAAGATACAATTGTTACATTGTCATATATCCACACTGGCATTTATGTATCAAGCGGACTGCTAGAACTATTCTTCTAGGACTATACTCCTTATTCAATTTTTAACCCCTTTGGAAATGGATCTTTAAAATAAAATCTTTTTAATTTTATATTTATATTTTATTTAAATTTTATTTTTATTTTTCATCTTTTGTGCTCCCCTACCCAAATTTGTTCCCTTTTTTTCCCTCCCCCTTTTTTTCCCCTTCCCCTTCATACTTTTTCACCTTACCCCTTTTCCCTATTTTTTCCCATCTATACCTTCCCATGTTGTCAATGTTGGTAAGTCTGTCCAGAATGTATTCATAACAGCAAAACTACAACTTATATAAGGTCAAAATTAAAATATATTTTTTTTACAATTTTGTTCACTGTATATTTTATTCATATTGAATTCATAATTAGTGGTAAAATACACATACCTTGTAGGGGGTACGCCAGATAGATACATAATCAATTTCATTGTATACAAATAATATAAAATATAACCATACCACAATACATAAGATAGTTACATCACAGTTACATCACTGTATTCTTTATTTGCACATAAACCATAACCATAATCATAAACACACTACATAAAAAGGTGAGCGCTCGATTATTTTATCTCTGTACTATATATCTGGAAATGGAGGTGGTGATTCCATAAATCGTAGCAGCTCCCGTACCAATGCCCCAGTGAATTAACTTAAGTGCAACGCATCTCCATTTATAAAAATAGTAGAAGGTGCCTGACTGACATCAGTTGCAGAACCACCAGTCAAAAATAAAGGCCAAGGCCTGAGCTTTTCCTTGCCACTGTGTGTGGTGCATGGCATGTTGGCAATTTTATGTTTTTTTCTGAAGGAAACGTTTCCTTTATTAGAGGTGATGTTTTTTTTCAGCAATGTAAAATATTATTTTGACTTCATATGCCCTGACTTAAACTCTCTATGCCCTTGAGTGCCAATTTAGTAAATTATGTTGAAGGACTAGTAATATCAGGACTTGTGGCAGCAGCTGCAGCACTAGTACTTGGTTGCTGCTCCTGCTGTTCTATTGATTGATCATCATGATATAAAATATATACACACTGTGCAGATATTAAATAAGGTGTGGCTCTTGACCTATGAACCACTTACACATATCACAGCCTGAAGTTTTTTGAATACACACACAAAAAAGAGTTTGATATTTTTTTTATAAAAGCAACAACTGCCCACTAACCACAAGGCACTGTGCAGTTATTAATTAAGGCAGTGGTCCTTGACTTACACATTGTATCATGGCCTGAAGTGTTTTGAACACACACCAAAAACAGTTAGATTTTTTTTTTTAAATCAACAACTGCACACCAACTATGAGTGAAGCACTGCATAGATATTAAGGCAGTGGCTCTTGACTTACTGACCATTAGTGTTAGACTTACACACTGAAGTTTTTAAACACACACATCACAAACATTTTATACATTTATTTTCTTATAAAAGCAACTACTGCCCACCAACTGCGAGCGAAGCACTGTGCAGATGCACAAATATTCATTAAATTAATTAAGGTAGCGGCCCTTGACCTACCGGCTGTTAGTGTTAGACTTACACACTGTATCTTGGCCTGAGGAATTTTGAACACACACACAAAACAAAAAAGTTTGATTTTTTTTTATAAAAGCAACAACTGCCCACCAACTGCAAAGCACTGCACAGATATATAAATGTAGGCAATTAGCAATACATTTTTTTTTATATTTATAGTGCAGGACAGGAACATCTATAATCCAGGATTCCTCAGAAGAATCATTGATTGCTTGACCTGCAGCTGCTGCTGCTGCTGGGGGTGGATCTTCATCCTAGAAAGGGACCAATAATACTAGTAGTAGTTTCAAAAAACAATTGATTGTTAAACAATCTTTTGCAAGAGGAAGCAAGTATGACATCTGTCACCCAGTCACATAGCAGAACACACCACAATGGTTATGCTAGTATTATATCTGCGTCCAATATCCACCATTAATGCATGATGTTTTAGACAGTTAATTGAGGTCCTGTGTCTCTGCTACCAAATTCCATTTTGATTCCATTTTACTAGAAAAACCATTCCTTGCCTGTACCAGGACTTTAAAAAAAAACATAATTATTGGCCTACAAAATGCCATTGTACCCACTGTCCATTTAACCACAGATATGTGGACAAGTTGCACTGGGCAAAAGAAAGATTACATGAAAGTGACAGCCCACTGGGTGGGTGTATCACCTACAGCAGCAGTAGCAAGCACAAAATGCCAGGCTGGGTACTCTCTGTATCATTGGTTTCACTAAGAGGCATACTGGTGTCAACCTGTTAGAAAAACTCAGTGATGTCATTGCAAAATGGATTATCCCACTTGGACTCTCCTCGGGATTTGGGATTTCTGATAACACCACAAATACTATTAGAGCATTACAGCTGGCCGAATTCGAACACTTCCCATGTTTTGCTCACACAATCAGTTTGGTGGTTTAGAATTTTTTTTTAAATTGACAGGTTTATGCAGGAGATGCTGTCTGTGGCTGGAAAAAAATGGGGACATTTTCACCATTCAGCAACTGCATATAGAAGATTGCAATGGCTGTAAGAAAAGTTAAATTTGCCATGCCACCAACTGAAGCAAGAGTTAGTAAAAAGTTAAATTTTTAACCCTTTATATACTTCAGCGAAAGGAGAAACAGCACAAGCTATCCAAACCTACACAACAAGCCATGACGTAGAGCGAATGTACCTTAGTCCAGCACAGTGGAGAATACTTTTCATGTTGTGCAAGATGCTGAAACTATTCAAAGTAGTCACTTGTGAAGTGAGTTCAGATTTTGCCAGCTTGAGTCAGGTGATTCCTCTAATTAGATATTTGGAAAAGCAGCTCGAGAAACTGAAGGAGGAGATGACATAAAGATTATGCTAAGTATGTCAGACTTGTAGATCAAGTCCTTTATTTGCTTTGCCAGAATTATAGAGTTGTCAACATTTTTAAATTGAACCATTACATTTTGTCAACCATGATTGATGTTAGGTTTAAGTCGTACATCATGTCTTTCTTTCCAAATAATACAGATCTTAAGAGATGCAAAAAGCTCCTGGTGAGCAAGTTGTCAGCTCAAGTGGCACATGACATAACATATCCTTCAGTTTCTCCATCAACTGTGACTGCCAGGACAATACTGAGCTTTCCCAAGAGACCCACTGGTGTTGCATATGAAACAACACAACATTTTGACATCTGGTCAGGTCTAAAAGAGATGTCCAAAATTAGAGACACCTCTACCCTAATGCAATCTGATACAGTCACCATTCATAGAATGGTGGAGGATTATTTTAATGAAAGTGTACAAATAGACATCTCAGGCAGTCCCTTTGACTACTGGGAAGAAATATAGGCAATTTGGAAGCCCTTGTATAAACTGGCTTTGCTTTACTTAAGCTGCCTACTCTACAGTGTGTACTCGAAAAGAGGCCCTGATTCAGAGGCGCTCGCAAAAAGCGATTAAACACTGATGAGGGCTAGGATGATAATGATGATGACATCTTGCCACTGTAGAGATCATTGACAGCACTGTTAGCTTAGCTGCCTTAAGCCCACAATTAGACAACAACATCTTTAGCTTATTTTGTGGCGGGTTCTTTTTTTTTAGTTGCTGCCTCTTGGCCGCTCGCATAGCTGTGGGTTACCACCCACAGCTTATGCGAGCAGTCAGGTGATGGTCGTGATGGTCAAGACCATCGAACCAATGGGTTTGTGTTGAGACCCTTGCGGTAGGGTCTCGTTGCCACAAGCCCCAGTGGACTTCCTGCTCTAATAGAGCAGGAAGTCCACCTACTGACATCACGAGTGATGTCAGTAGGGCTGCCCGCAAACAGCAGGTGTTCCTGCAGGAATGCCTCCATTTGCCCAGCCACCCCCCTGCCCCTCCTTCCAAATGAGGCGAGCTGTCGATCAACATCGACAGCCACCCCTTTTGGATGCTAGCGCCGGAGAGAGTGCTTTGTGCGCTCGCTCCTTTTGGATGCGAGCGCTGGAGCGAGTGCTTTGTGTGCTCGCTCCAGGGCTCGCGCACGCGCAGTGCACTCACCACATGTGTGCACTGCCTAACAATCGACCTGCTTGCGAGCGCATAGCGCTAGCGAGTGGTCTGAATCAGGCCCAGAGTTTTCAGCAGAGCCGGGAACCTTGTCATCGATCATAATAGAAAGCTACTTCCTCAAAATTTGGAAAAGATATTGTTCATCAAAATTAACTATAAATTCCACAAGAAAGACCTTTACCGGCAATACGTCAAAGTACAGAGACTTCTGTAATGGTGGATTTCAGCGGGGATAAATTTATATTGCGTGATAATTATGTAAACACTAATGAGGGTTAGGATGATAATGATGATGACATTGTGCCACTGTAGAGATCATTGACAGCACTGTTAGCTTAGCTGCCTTAAGCCCACAATTAGACAACAACATCTTTAGCTTATTTTGTGGGGGCCCAAAAAAATGAATCACTTCAGCCACAAAAGTGGCAGTCAGTGTCGCTGAAGAGATTGGTGGATGGGAGGGCCCAAGGACAATTCCATCTTGCACCACTTTTCATTATGGGCTTTGCCAAGATTGTGTGTGTTTGACCAGAGATGTACTTTATATTATTGTACTTTACTGGGGTATTCATGTTCTTTTGTATCTTTCAATGCCATCCATCACCAGCTTCTCTTCCAGGCATATAGGTCCCATTTCGTGCAGTTTCTGAGCAGATACAGACTAGTATCATCAAATCTTATAATCAATTATTCAATTTGACTAGGCCTTAAATCCTGAGGAATCAACTTCAGTGGGATTTTGGATGCTTGTTTTTAGCAATGCTTTCCACTTCTCTTATATGCTTTTTTATGGTTATCTTATCAACACTGATAAATTGATCAGTCAATTAATCAACTTCATTGGTATTTTGGATGCTTGGTTTTTTTAACAATGTTTTCCACTTGTCTGATCTGCTTTTTTATAGATAACACTTATAATGCTCTCCCCTCATAAATTTGCTTCAGAATCATTAAGTTTAAATTAACTTATGAATCAATACTTCCTTCATTTTCCTGCCTTCCACTACATACATACCCCACCTCCCTTGGGCCTCTGATCTAGTTCTTGATTAATGAAAACATTCTTGGTTTCTATGGGGTCGTATGGTTTCCTAGAAGTTGAACTGCCACAGCCATTGAAATCTTCAACATATGGTTGCTGAATGCCGAAAAAGTCCTAAAAATTTTATGGGCACTGACAGCATTTCCTGCATGCCCCTTCAAGTCTTTTAAAAAATCTGAACCACCAGTTTATATTGTGGGCAAGACTGGTCGGCGGCACTCGGTCATAAGAAAGTCACTTGCAGCAGGTAACTATTATTGACGTTTCGATGTTTATTCCATCGTCTTCAGAATATTCTGAAGACGATGGAATAAACATTGCAACATCAATAATTGATACCTGCTGCAAGTGACTTTCTTGTGACCGAGTGCCGCCGACCAGGGATTGTATGTTGAAGCTCCCATTGTGGCGCTTACACGGAAGGCACCGGGAAAAGTGTTAGTATATGGGAGTGCCACACTAATTGACTATTTATATATATATATATATATCATATGTGTATATATATGTATATATATATATATATATATAGTATCTATATATCTATATATATATATATATATTCGCAGTGTGTCCACACAGCTCTTATATTGCTTATATTCTGGGGTGCTAACCAAGTTATGGTGAGGAAAATCCTCAACCACCATACATACTTCGAAAAATAGGGGTGCACTCACCAGTCTCTGACGTTGATAGAAAAACCTCCAAGGTTTGAAAAAAATCAAATGTGTATTGAACACATATGACACCAACGTTTCAGAGCTAGACGACTCTTTCATCAAGGTTCACATAAATGAGTTCATATATACAGTTTTGTGCAAAAGTTTTAGGCAGGTGTGGAAAAAATTCTGCAAAGTAAGAGTTCTTCCAAAAGTAGAAGTATTAATAGTTTATTTTTATCAATTAACAAAATGCAAAGTGAATAAACAGAAGAGAAATTTAAATCAAACAAATATTATTGGTGTGACCACCCTTTGCCTTTGAATAACACACGAAATTGCAAATGAATCACACGGACAGCTGCAGTCCAATCAAAATGGGTGTGGCAGGAGTGTCCAATGTACAATACTAGCTCTGCAAATGATGAACAGTGCACCGACCATGTGTTTGGACACAGGGAGTAAAAAGGATCCACACCTTCCCCCGTCACCACCCACAAATGGCGCAATCTGTCACTCAAAGTAGCGTCCAGTCTGTGTACTATGAGCGCATGATTCCCGGCTGCAGTGAATTGTTCGCGCATGCGTACTTTGGTACTTTGGCGCATATGCATGCGCAGATGTGCGATAATCGCCCATAGCGAGCGTTTGCAGCTTAGCTTAGCCCGAATAAGGCCCTGAGTACGCAGGCAAGGTGTTTCTGACACACCACTGGCACAGGAGTATGTAGCTGTGAATGTACTCGCAGTATGTACTGAGTACGCAGGAAAGGTGTTTCTGATGCAACACTGGCACAGGAGGATGTTGCTGTGATGGTACTCGCAGGATGTACTGAGTACGCGGGCAAGGTGTTTCTGACGCACTGCTGGCACAGGAGGATGTTGCTATGAATGCACTCGCAGGATGTACTGAGTATGCGGGCAAGGTGTTTCTGATGCACCGCTGGCACAGGAGGATGTTGCTGTGATGGTACTCGCAGGATGTACTGAGTACGCGGGCAAGGTGTTTCTGACGCACTGCTGGCACAGGAAGATGTTGCTATGAATGTACTCGCAGGATGTACTGAGTATGCGGGCAAGGTGTTTCTGATGCACCGCTGGCGCAGAAGGAGCTTAGAATAGACTTGAGAGTAGAACAACAAGGGAACCTGGAATGTAGTGACGGCAAGCAAACACTAGTAGCAACTATGTTGTCCAGAGCCTGTTAAATACCCCAAGGTAGCAGTCCATTGGAAGGCAGCGTCAGCTGACAAAGATCATGCTACGATTGGACAGAGGGTAAGTCAAGTGATGAATACTGTCATGGCTGTGCCCATGATGGCAACCTCGGCAACCAAATCACGGAGCAGCAACTGGCAGACAAGTGCACCTAAGGCGTAATCCTCAGCGCGTTACTTGCCGCTGCACCAGATGTCTGACCACACGAGAAGTTAGCAGAAGTCGGCGCTGAGGTGAGTAATGGCCGATCCTAGGCCAGAACCTGACAGTACCCCCCCCTTTCAGGATGGACACCAGACACCCACAAGGCTTATCAGGAAACTTCCTGTGAAAAGCTCAAATAAATTGAGGGGCATGGACGTCAGGAGCCTTAATCCATGCTCATTCTTCAGGTCCGTACCCTTTCCAATCAATATGGTACTGAAGGCAATTGGATCGATGTCGAGAATCTAGAATTATTTTCAACCTCAAATTCGATACCCTGTTGGGTCTGCCCTTGAGGTGCTTTAGAAGAGGAACATTGAAATTGGTTCAGGATCAGAGTGTCACACGAGGATTGAGTTCTTGTGGAGATGAACCTGGGGTGGATTCAGGAGAGTTTATAGGAGCAGACGTCTGATATTGTAAGGACGCTGGTCTGAGATGTGTGTTGCTCATGGATGGCCAGCGGACTGCGGATACACACAACAGGTAACTGGGACTTCCGGGAGGGTCACAGACAGTCAGGATAGCTAAAGCAGGGCTCCATCTGGGGGTGGTAGTAGGGAGTAGCACCGCTGGTATGCAGAGTGTCTGGGAGGCTGGAACCTGGAGCAATATATATTTGAAACTCAGCAGGAAAAAGGAATAGCAAGGAGCTCAGAGAACTGACACCCAGCTAGGCTGGGAACAACGTTGCACTGACAATGAAAGGACTGCAGATCAGCCCTTAAATACCCAGAGGAAGTGCAGGATTAGTTGTTAGGGACTCCCAGAAATGCTCTAAATGGATTGGCCGAAAGGAGTCACCTGACCACATCCAAGATGTGCTGCAGTGCTGCCAAGGTGTGCAATACTCACATTAGCAGCCAGGACACTATGCCTACAGACCCCTGTGGCATGCAGCGCAGACCTCCATGTACCTGCACCCCTGCCAAAAGGACCCTCCAGAGCGTCCAGACAGGTAAGTGCCGCTGACTCCGACCCCTCACAGCCCTGGTCATGACAGTACCCCCTCCTTTACGAGTGACCTCTGGGCACTTCTTGGGTTTTTCTGGGTTTTCGGAATGAAACTTAGCCACTAGACGGAAAATATGTATGAACAGCGCTAGATCTATATTAAATAATTATGTCTATAATGATGACACAGATAATAATGAAAATGGTTAAATACAACAATTTGTGTTTGAAAAAAATCATGAATAATCTATATGGCTTGATTGTAACAACAATACAATTTATTATTTATTAAAAACATATGAATATATCACCAATGTGCACATGAATAGTAGTAACATATATAGCACATTACATGCAAAATGTTAAAAAAATAAATGGAATGAGATTAGATAAAAGTCTCTTATATCCAATCGACAAACTTATTCCAATGGACAGAGTGTCTCTGAAACTTTAGAGAAGCTCTATAAAATTTAGCAGCAATCTCAGTCCAAATAACATGGGCAAATTAGCTTGACAACAGTCACTGGTCTATATATGTGTATCTGGGGTATTATCCAGCTAGTAAGTATATTACCAGTCTCCTTTGAAGTGTCCACAGCTCAAGAAAGTGCCATATTCCTGCACTGGCATGCTGACATTAAAGATGAAGGCTGGAAAACAGGTGAAGTAATGCTGGTCCGGATTAGATCCACAAAGATTCCAAGTGCTGTATATTGAAGTGGGGAGGCTAAACACGTTTCGCTGTGGTAGGACACACAGCTTCTTCAGTAGCATATGTCCCCATATCCAGTAGAGGGCTTTTTATACCCTTATTTAATTTAAAACTACAAGCAGCTGTTATTCAATCAAAAAAACAATCAAGCCATATAGAAAATCACCACCTATTTCACATATAATAGATCATATTAATAAATACACCTTGTAAAGGTTTAATTTCATAAATATACACAAATTCTCAGAAAATACCTTTATCTACAGAGCTTGATGTCCGATCACGTGATTCTATTAAAAATCACGTGACTCAAAGTAGCCAATAATGGCTTAGCAACGGGTCACGTGTTGTCAACAGAAACCGCAAGGTTCAGCGGGACTGTATAGATCAATGTCACACGTCGCGGGTCACATGATGTGAATATAGAACACATGATCCCATCCAGCTTATTTGGAAGATGACGTTAGTTAAATGTATTACCTCCGATCACAGGTACAAAAAGTAACCACGTGATCACTGTATGATGACAATTACTACGGAATTACACCTAACTAGAGAACACACCCCTGATCACATGATATACACAATGATCATGTGATAGTTATATATTAACTCACCCATAACAGGTCCGTACCCTTTCCAATCAATAAGGTACTGAAGGCAATTGGATCGATGTCGAGAATCTAGAATTATTTTCAACCTCAAATTCGATACCCTGTTGGGTCTGCCCTTGAGGTGCTTTAGAAGAGGAACGTTGAAATTGGATACAGCGATCACGTGGTTACTTGTTGTACCATGTGATCGGAGGTAATACATTTAACTAACGTCATCTTCCAAATAAGCTGGATGGGATCACGTGTTCTATATTCACATCACGTGACCCATGACGTGTGACATTGATCTACACAGTCCCGCTGAACCTTGTGGTTTCTGTTGACAACACGTGACCCTTTGCTAAGCCATTATAGGCTACTTTGAGTCACGTGATTTTTAATAGAATCACGTGATCGGACATCAAGCTCCGTAGATAATGGTATTGTCTGAAAATTTGTGTATATTTATGAAATTAAAGCTTTACAAGGTGTATTTATTAATATGATCTATTATATGTGAAATAGGTGGTGATTTTCTATATGGCTTGATTGTTTTTTTGATTGAATAACAGCTGCTTGTAGTTTTAAATTAAATAAGGGTATAAAAAGCCCTCTACTGGATATGGGGTCATATGCTACTGAAGAAGCTGTGTGTCCTACCACAGCAAAACGCGTTTAGCCTCCCCACTTCAATATACAGCACTTGGAATCTTTGTGGATCTAATCCGGACCAGCATTACTTCACCTGTTTTCCAGCCTTCATCTTTAATGTCAGCATGCCAGTGCAGGAATATGGCACTTTCTTGAGCTGTGGACACTTCAAAGGAGACTGGTAATATACTTACTAGCTGGATAATACCCCGGATACACATATATAGACCAGTGACTGTTGTCAAGCTAATTTGCCCATGTTATTTGGACTGAGATTGCTGCTAAATTTTATAGAGCTTCTCTAAAGATTCAGAGACACTCTGTCCATTGGAATAAGTCTGTCGATTGGATATAAGAGACTTTTATCTGATCTCATTCCATATATTTTAATTTATTTTTTAATATTTTACATGTAATGTGCTATATATGTTACTACTATTCATGTGCACATTGGTGATATATGCATATGTTTGTAACAACAATACAATTTATTATTTATTAAAATCAAGCCATATAGATTATTCACAATTTTTTCAAACACAAATTGTTGTATTTAACCATTTTCATTATTATCTGTGTCATCATTATAGACATAATTATTTAATAGAGATCTAGCGCTGTTCATACATATTTTCTGTTTTATGCTTGTGCTAGGAGTTGACGACTCCATTTGAACCAGCTGCTTGATTGACAGCACCAATTGAGTTCCCTTCACCCCCATTCCCCTTTTTTAGTGCTTGTTTAACCAATAGACGGGACTCATTGACATCCTCACTCTTCACCCAACATCTCTCTTCTGGGCTGTAACCCTTCCAATCCAGGAGATACTGGAGTTGACCATAACAGACTCGAGAATCCAGAATTTGTTTTATCATCTCGAATTCCTCCCCTCTTTCGGTATGGACTTTTGGAAGTGATGGCAGAACTTGAAGGAATCGGTAAAGGGTCAAGGGTTTGAGCAAGGAGATATGGAAGGAATTTGGGATCTTGAGGTAAGTGGGTAGCTTCAATTTATAGGCCACTGGGTTGATTATCTCTGTAATGGCAAAAGGCCCGATGAAGCGAGGAGCAAACTTCATCGAGGGTACCCGAAGTCGTAACTTACGAATAGAGAGCCAAACTTGATCTCGTATTTTCATGCTGGGAACAGACCTTCTTTTCTTGTCTGCCCCTAACTTGTAGCGACTGGATGTCTTCATTAAAGAGGAGTGGACTTGGGACCAGATTTCGGAAAATTGTAACAAGGAATCGACTGCTGGGACATCAAAGACTGGAAGACTTTGGAATCCAGGGACTCTGGGATGACGTCCGTAGACCACAAGAAATGGGGTTTGTCCGGTGGAGGAATGATATGAACTATTATGTGTGAATTCTGCCCACGGCAAAGAATCTGCCCAATTATCCTGGGAAGAGGACAAATAAATTCTTAAGAATGTCTCTAAGTCCTGTTTGCACCCGTTGGTTTGGAGGTGATAGGCCATGGAGAACTTCAGCTTGACCTGTAGCGCTGAACACAAGGCTCTCCAGAATCTGGCCACAAACTGGACCCCTCGGTCCGAAACAATTTTGGTTGGTAAACCATGCAGATGGAATATGTGAGAAATAAAGAGTTGAGCCAGGTCAGGAGCGAGGATAGTTTTTTGAGTGGTATATAGTGCACCATCTTGGAAAAGTGGTCAATCACCACCCAGATGGTAGTGTACCCATTAGAGACAGGGAGGTCGGTTTTGAAATCCATGGGTAGATGAGTCCAGGGATGGGTCGGTATGGGTAGCAGTTGAAGTTCACCGGCAGGAGCTTGACGGGATGTCTTGTGCTGTGCACATTGGGTGCAAGAGGAAATAAATTCAGATATCTCGGACTTCATGGCGGTCCACCAATAGGACCTTTGTAGAAATCTAAGGTTTTGCGAACCCCCGTGTGACCAAAAAAGCGAGATTTATGGGCCCATGTTAACAGCTGCTTTCTGAGTTCGGGAACCACGAAGACTTTCCCTGGGGGAGGTTGAACGATGATGGTGGCAAAAACTTTAGGTTCCAGAACTGGAGACACTGCAGATTCCTCTATAGTGTTCTCAGAGGAGAGGGATCGTGATATGGCATAGGCTTTCAGGTTTTGTGATCCTGGGCAGAATGTTAGAGAGATATTAAACCGGGAGAAAAAGATTGCCCACCGAGCCAAACGAGGACTGATGCAGTGGATATTCTTTAAGAAGAGTAGGTTTCGATGGTCTATGAAAACAGAGATGGGATGCTTAGCCCATTCGAGTAAATAATGCCACTCCTCAAAAGTGAGTTTGACTGCTAGCAGTTCTTGTTCTCCTATGGGGTCATTTCTTTCTGCCGGTAGGAATTTTTTGGGTAAGTATCCACAAGGATGGATTCGGTTGTCCTCGAACCACTGGGAGAGTACTGCTCCAACTGCTTCAGAGGAAGCGTCCACCTCCAAGAAGAAGGGTCTCTCAACATCAGGTTGTCTCAGGATGGGAGTGGAGATAAATGCTTGTTTCAGCAACTGGAATGCTGATGCAGCTTCGGGGGCCATCGAGCAGGAATCACTCTTTTCCGAGTCAGAGCAGATATGGGCGCCACTAGGGTAGAGAATCCCTTAATGAAACGTCTGTAATAATTGGTGAATCCTAGGAACCTCTGGACTGCTTTCAAGGAAGTGGGACGGGACCAGTCAATAATGGCTTGCACCTTCTTAGGATCCATATCCAGCCCAGATCCAGATATTATATATCCCAAAAAGGAAATGGAAGTAACCTAAAAAACTAATTTCTCAATTTTGCAAAACAAATCGATTCTTCTGAGATGGGACAGGACTTCTTTCATGTGTTTCCAATGCTCCTCTCATTAGGGAGAGAAAACCAGGATGTCATCGAGGTACACTACCACTGAGGAATAAAGTAAGTCTCTGAAAATCTCATTTATGAAGCTTTGAAAAACTGCTGGAGCATTGCATAAACCGAAAGGCATTACTAAATACTCGAAATGTCCATCCCGAGTATTAAAAGCGGTTTTCCACTCATCACCAGGTCGTATTCGAATGAGGTTGTATGCTCGTCATAGGTCTAATTTTGAAAAAACTGTAGATCCATTGACCCCCTCAGTGATGAGAGGTAAAGGATAACGATTTTTCACTGTAATATCGTTCAATCCACGATACTCGATACAAGGATGGAGGCTTTCTTGGATACGAAGAAGAAGCCTGCAGCGGCTGGGGAGATAGAAGGTCTGATGAAGCCCTTTTGCAGGTTCTCCTGAATGTACTCAGACATGGCCTTGGTCTCTGGCAGGGACAAAGGGTAGGTGTGGCCACGTGGTGGGGTTTTCCCTGGTAACAACTCGATGGGGCAGTCCCAGTCTCGGTGTGGTGGTAAGGAATCTGCCCTGGCTTTACTAAATATGTCACAGAAAGAATGATATGGACACGGAAGTTGTGAATATTCTGACAACTGAATCTTTTTGACAGGTCTGATACATAGCAGACAAGACTCATGACATGCCTCCCCCCGGACATAAGTTGCATAGTGTTCCAGTCGATCTTGGGATTGTGTTTATTCAACCAAGGATAGCCTAGCATAACCCCGTGATAGGCCTTCCGAATAACCAGAAAAGGAATAAGCTCAGTATGGAGAGCCCCTATCCGGACTCATACTGGTTGAGTCAATGAGGTCACAGTCCCGTTAAGGATACGGCTGCCATCCACTGCAGATAAGGTGATGTTGCTTCAAGTGTAGTGAAGGGAATTGAGATCTCCTGGACAAGTTTGGTGCTGATAAAGCTCTCTGCTGCTCCTGAATCAAGGAGAGGAAACACTAATTTAGAATTTTGCTCAAATTCCAGAGAGAGAGACAAGGTAGACTCTTTTTTTAGCTGGAGATTAACATATAACTCCTAACCTGGTGTCCCCAATGCCAGTTAGAAGCGGGAGTTTCCCTGATGAATAGGGCAGGATGCCGCCAGGTGGCCAGACCCTCCGCAATAAAGGCAGAGATAGTCTCGGCAGCGCCTTTGCCATTCTTTAGTAGATAAGCAAGCTCTATTGATCTGCATCAGCTCCTCATTGGATGGTTCAGGAACTGGAGTATTAGGAAGGGTGGATGGGCAGACCCGATAATGGTCCTCCTTAGTCTTCACAGCTTGGCGTTCCTGATGTCTAAGGTCCACTTTGTTGCAAAGCGAGATGACCTCCTTCAGTGAGGAAGGAAGATCCCTAGTGGCGAGATCATCCTTTACTCGGTCAGAAAGGCCACTCCAGAATGCAGCAATCAAGGCTTCCTCATTCTACTTCAGCTCTGAAGCAAACATCTGGAACTGGACTACATACTAACTCACGAGGCGGTTGCCTTAGCGTAGTCGCAGAATCTCAGTGACAGCTGACGTAGTTCTTCCTGGCTCATCTAAGATTCTTCTAAAGGAGGCCAGCAGAGGATCGGATCTTTCTCACAGTGGCGACACCCAGTCCAGGGTGGATCCAGAAAGGAGGGACACGATGTAAGCCACTTTAGCTTTGGGAGAGGGAAAGTTTGCTGGCTGAAGCGTGAAATTTACGTCACACAGGTTGAGAAAACCCTGACATGACTTGGGGTTCCTGTCGAACTTATTAGGTGTCGGCAGATGCAGATTGGATGGAGCAGTAGTAGCGGTAGGAGCGGGGATAACTGGTATGGCCTGTGGATTAGGAACATTCAGTAAATTTACTGTGACCAGAGAAGCCTGAAGGTTATCCTGGTGACGAGACATCTCCTGAAGAAACTGGGTCAGTTGTTGCTGCGTCACCTCCAATCCATCCAGGCGTTTGGGAATGCCTTGGAGAAGGTCTGTCCTAGGGTCCTGACCTCCGGCCGAATCCATTTGGCCAGTGCAAACTGTCACACGAGGATTGAGTTTCTTGTGGAGATGGACCCGGGGTGGATTCAGGAGAGTTTAGGAGCTGACACTGATATTGAAAGGACGCTAGTCTGAGATGTATGTTGCTCATGGATGGCCCACTGATGAGAAATAGGTACTGGTGATGAGATACAACCGGAGCGGACTGCGGATACACACAACAGGTAACTGGGACGTCTGGGAGGGTCACATACAGTCAGGATAGCTAAAGCATGGCTCCCTTTGGGGGTGGTAGTAGGGAGTAGCACCGCTGGTATGCAGAGTGTCTGGGAGGCTGGAACCTGGAGCAATATATATGTGAGACTCAGCAGGAACAAGGAATAGCAAGAAGCTCAGAGAACTAACACCCAGCTAGGCTGGGAACGATGTTGCACTGGCAATGAAAGGACTGCAGATCAGCCCTTAAATACCCGGAGGAAGTGCAGGATTAGTTGTTAGGGACTCCCAGGAATGCTCTGACTGGATTGGCCAAAAGGAGTCACCTGGCCACATCCAAGATGGCGGTGCACATGTTGTGCTGCAGTGCTGCCAAGGGGTGCAATACTCATATTAGCAGCCAGGACACTATGCCTCCAGACCCCTGTGGCATGCAGCGCAGACCTCCATGTTCCTGCACCCCCACCAGAAGGACCCCGCCAGAGCATCTGGACTGATAAGTGTCACTGACCCAGACCCCTCACAGCCCTGGTTGTGACACAGAGGAATTAGTAGAGAGATATGGAAGGTATTGGAGACCTTCAGCTGATGTGGAAGTTCCAATTTATGGAATTAATCACTCTGAGGATGTAGTAGGATCCAATGAAGCGTGGAGCAAACTTCATGGTTGGTACCTTTAAACGAATGTTCTTGGATAATAACCATACCCTATTTCCCACTCTTAGAAGGGGAACAGCAAGGCATTTGAAGGGATACCGGGCACCGCGAGTGGACAGCCGCAGGGGGGGAGAGTTAGGTTTAGGGCACCCGGGGGGGAATTAGGGTCAGACACCCCCCCGGGAGGGTTAGGGTTAGGCTAGGGGGAGGGAGGGTTAGGGTTAGGGCACCCCAGGGGGGACTTAGTGTTAGGCACCCCCCGGGGGACTTAGGTTTAGGCAGCGGGGAAGGGGGAGTTAGGGTTAGGCACTTAGAGGGGGGAGGTTAGGGTTAGGCACTTGGGGGGGAGGTTAGGGTTAGGGGGGTTGGTTAGTACAATTTCTACTTACCTTAGGGAAGATCGGGATTTCCAGCGCGGTCGGGCTTCCGCTGCCGTGCTCTGCTGTTTTGTCGGGCTGCCGCAGCCGGGATTCAAACTGCCGGTCATGCGGCAGCTGGCTTTTCATACCGAATGCGTTCCAAACATCTTGAAGAACTAACCACAGATCTTCTGTGGATGTCGGCTTGCTCAAATCCTTCTGTCTCTTCATGTAATCCCAGACAGACTCGATGATGTTGAGATCAGGGCTCGGTGGGGGCCATATCATCACTTCCAGGGCTCCTTGACTCCAATGACACTGGCTGTATGTTTGGGGTCATTGTTCTGTTGCAGAATAAATTTGGAGCCAATCAGACGCCTCCCTGGTGGTACTGCATGATGGATAAGTACCTGCCTGTATTTCTGAGCATTGAGGACACCATTAATCCTGACCAAATCCCCAACTCCATTTGCTGTAATGCAGCCCCTAACTTGCAAGGAACCTCCACCATAATTCACTGTTGCATGCAGACACTTATTATTGTACTGCTCTCAAATGGAGAGAATGTACCAGAGGGTTCAGGTAGTGAATTGAGCAGGTCTCTGGCTGAGGAAGAGCCCATCATTTAATTTCGGATTTTATCAATCTTGTCCTTGAAATAGGAAGCAAGATCTTGTGCACTGATAGTAGCTGGTGGGTTGGTGACCTTTAAACGAAGAGGAGTAAGCAGTGATTTAAATGTCTTAAAAAGTTGCTTGGGGTTAGAGACCTAAGATCCTCCACTTTCATTATATTAAACATTTTCCTCATCTATGGCTAGAATGAATCATGAGTGAAGGACACTATGATTGTCTTTATTAGATGTGGCAGTTTTATACTTTAAAGCTTGTTACTACATTGTACATGACTTGATTTGTGGCATTGCACAATTCTGCATCATCTGCGCACAGGATGGATCAGCGGTGTTTGCTGTGTGCATGCATGACTGTGCCTAATTGTACAGTAACCTATGACTACTAGATTTTGTGTTCACCTATGAATTTACTTGGTCAATTCGGCCCATTTGCCATGCTGCTTGTTTCCCCACTGTGGTGGCAACTGCCCTGGCTAGCACAGCCTAGTGATGGTATTAGCGATGGGCCCCACACATTTTAGCCCACTTTACCATTACCCGCTGAGGCTGACAGCATTATACTGTAACTAATATCACTATTGTACTTTTTTCAAAATACTTTTTTCAGAATGTGCAAGGTCTGTGCTGCTGATGATCATCTTCTTACTCTAGGATGACAGCCACAGCATATATTTCTCCTTCTACCCCCACATACTGTAGCTTGTAAGTTGCATGACCGTGCTCTTAGTGTATGTGGACTATGCAAGCACACCCATTCCCTCCCCTGTTCTGTGCCTCTATGGATGGTGTAAGCCTGCATACAGGGCCGGATACAGAGATGTGCGCTATTGCTACTACAGCTGTGATCTCGTACGTAGCTGCTGTGCGAAAATATGCAAATGTTGCAGCCACCGGGATATGTGTTCAGACACCCACCAGCGTCTTTGCAAATCAAAGTATCTGAGTACACAGACACAGCATCCATCACAGATCATTCAGTGTTGGCAGTCCTGAATAAATCTATGGTCATGCCGAATGGCTGCAGGAAATGTGATGCCAGACCGATGTTTACTGCTTATGGGATCACAGATGCTGGATGTGACACACTCCCAAAACGGTTGCGACATGTCTTTGTTTTTGGCCTGCATTCCCTGTTGCCACCCCAAATGCTCCCTGACTGTCAATCACACTGTGAATAAATACTCCCTGTGAACGACTACAGTAATGTACCTTGACACATGCTCAGTGCGACTCAGATGCAAGCACAGACAGCCAACAATTGCTCAACTGCAATACCATCGGCATACAGGGCCGTATTATTCATAAGGCTGACTAGACACACTTGTAGTCAGCTGCGGTTTGTTTTCAGACAATGAGGTGAGGAGAGAAGTGGACCAATAGCGCACTAGCATCAGGGTTGTTACTCCTCCATGAGAGAACACGTGGCCGCCGCTATCACAGCTGCTGTCACCGCCACTGCCTGCAGTAAGTTCTCTCTCCTTCAGACCTCAGCACACACACTGACAAGAGATTCCGTAGGATTTAAGATCCGGAGTGCACACATTAGGACAGATGCTGCAGCCTACTGGTAAGTGCATAGTGCAGGACACCACCATGACACACACACACACTAGGACATTCAAAACCCTGATGACCATGTTCAGGGTGAGGTAGACGTATCTTGTGCACACCATACGGGAAGAGGACCCCCCCCCAGCAAGGGTCATCTTACACATGCATTTCCCAGTGTGTTACTGTACTATCAGTAGATGCTACACTGCAGACATGCCACAGGGAGATATCACCACTATTTGAAATATGGACAGAGGGGCCTAAATACCTGAAAGCCTAAGGGCTCGGCCACAGGTTAATACAGCTCTGTCAAAATAGGGTATAACTCTGAATCAAGCCCATAGATGTATGTCCTTTTACTGCACATGTGCAGGGTCTCAACTAGGGGGGCTAGGGAGGCAGTGACCCAGGTGCCAGATTTGAGGGGTTGCCACAGGACCGGCTCCAAGGCCGTTCAACCAGTGCAGCTGAACGGAGGTACCACCCTGTTGGGGGCACAGTGCCACAGTTTGGAGCTGGGGCTGGCTGAGGAAGGTGATGGGGCTGGCTGAGGAAGGTGATGGGGGCTGGGGCTGTCTGAGGAAGGTGATTGGTGGCTGGGGGCTGTCTGAGGACTGTGATGGAGGCTGGCTGAGGAAGGTGATAGAGGCTGGGGACTGGCTGAGGAAGGTAGTGGGGGATGGGGACTGGCTGAGGAAAGTAAAGGGGAAGGGGGCTGGCTGAGGAAGGTGGGGGCTGGGGGCTGTCTGAGGACTGTGATGGAGGCTGGCTGAGGAAGGTGATGGGGGCTGACTTAGGTAGGTGACAGCACGCGCACTGATGAACAGTGTGTGAGGTGTCTGCTGCTGCCTTAAGGAGAAGCAAGGAGAACATCCGGTTACAGCAAGGGGGATGGGGGGCACATAGTGCTGCAGAGACCTCGAAGGGGGGGGGGGGTAAGGGCACCATATTACTGCCTTGCCCAGGGTTCCAAAACTTCTAGGTTTGACCCTGACATGTGTACATACGCCTAACTCTACATGAGCCCCTATATTTAATAATTTGATCATTTGTGGTTCATATCTAAAAATTACATTTTTGGCATTCTGGAGTCCTGCTGATGCTTGCATTTTAAATCTTGCAGTGACTAATTACTTTCATTCTAAATGTTTGTATTTTGTCCCTGTGTTTTACCTGTTTTGTTTTATGTGAATCTGGTGACCGCACAGTATTGCCTCAACCATAGAGATTCCTACTTGTCAGTGAGCAACTTTATTGGAATATCTTATTTATTCTGTGCTTCTTAAGCTAATTATAATTTGCTTTGCAGTTTGTATTTTTTCTTATATGAAAAGCAATGTTTAGGTTACCTGAGCCTGAGACCACTTTAGTGAGCAAACTGTTCAGCCACATTGTAAATCTGAAATTCTATTATCTTAAAGTGAAGCCATAAGGAGACTATAAAATCAATCAATACAAGTTGTGACAGTCTCAATCTGTTATTTGTGCCCTGCTTTATACATCTATACATATCATCTGTTTGTTTTAACCAGTCTGCACTGTGTGTAGGCTCTCCCTGAGGAATGTGTTTACACTAATGTATAGCAAGAGCTGGCCCATCTGGGTGCTATAGCTAAATAATAATATTATTATTATTGTTGCATAAATGGTAGCTATGCATAAAAACAAAATTAACCTACAGATGTGTCCTGCCACATCTTTGCTGCGTAAAGCAGCGAACCGCACCACATGTGGCACGAGGCATGTACCCGCTGCTGTGGGTAATCGCGTAGCGTGATGTGTGCGCACATTTGTAGCGTGATCGGCAAAGATGTAGCAGGACATATCTGTAAATGAAAATTAATTAATGTTCAGTTTTACCAGCTGCTAGTAACTATGTACTAGGCATAATTAAAACCTGTTTATCAATTATTGAAATGGGAATACAGGAACAGAACAACAATGCTCAATTGCAAACCTCAATTAACGCTGATTGTTACTAATAGAATTTTAAATGTAACGGACCTCATTTACTAAGAATTAGGGATGTGCAGGCTCGGATAGGTTCGAGTTTGCACGTTGAGTTCGGATTTTTCCCTCCAAAAAAACGGAACTCAGAAAGAGGCTAAACGTCATCTTACATGGACGAACATCATGATGTTCGTCCATGTAAGATGACGTTTAGCCTCTTTCTGAGTTCCGTTTTTTTGGAGGGAAAAATCCGAACTCAACGTGCAAACTCGAACCTATACGAGCCTGCACATCCCTACTAAGAATATATACTGCATACTGTAAACTTCCTTGGTTTTGAACCTAACCTAACTCATCTAAGAAGCTCACTTCAAAGCATATACTCACTCTCTGCTCCATTGGGATACACATGATACAGACACTGGATAATGTTGGTCCGATTTGCCATTTCGTAGGGGCAAATTGCCTACATGCCAAATGGCATGTACAGTAATTTCAAGGCCTCTAGTGGGTGGTGAAATGAATGTTGGTAGCCTGGGCCATGGTCGAAGCATTAAGTGAACTGTTGGATCCTTGCATATAAAGTATGCCTAGGTATGTGAGGAGGTGCAAAAATCTGCAAACAGACTGAAGCCGATTGCACTGTTCGCCCGCCCCCTGGATCAGCCCCCTGTCCCAAGGGGACAAATCCGCCTAACTTCCAGGGCACAACATTTAAAAAAAATTGGGATGTGGCATGGCCACGCCTCCCAGATTTGACCATACACCTTCACGCGCCTCCCTTTAGTATCATCCAGAAGACCACACTGAGGAGAATGACTAGCTGCAAACCAAACACAAACGCGGATGCATTTGCTTGTCGGTGAAGGCGGAGTAAGGCATGGGGTGAAAAAAGAGAAAAGTCACTTCCACCATCTGCCTTTAGCTTTTAGATCAATCAAACAATCATAGACAAAATACTAAGCACCAAGATGGCTACTGGGGATACACAGGGTTAATGTCTGCAGCAGCAAACAAAAGTGAGGCTGGCATTAGCCTCACATGAATAACATATAAAAATGATTTTTACTGCGCTGAAACAGTCCTATGTAAATGTTCAAATAAATAAAATGCTGAAAAATAAAACACTGATGTTTTTATTCAAATTTCATATGCACATTAAACATTTCACATAACTTCAAAATATCTACTGATAATATATAAAACACAGTATCTAAAACCATTACTAGACTACTACAACTTTATTCAGACATACTTATAGTATACATGTGGTTATTGGATACATCTGTATCAACTTTATCCCATGTAATACAAAACAGCAGCAAGTAAACTAAAACCCAAATCACAAATACTACAGTAGCAATTTGTTACTACTACTAACACAGCTTCAGCAGTCTTATACTGTATGTGTGTCAATACAAGGAGCCAAAAGAGTCAGACAATTCATTAATGTTATGATGTCATACCTTCAGAAATAGGAATAGATCCTATATTAGAGTGTTTAGTTGTTTATCAATTAGCAATCCAGTGACCATAATAGATTGTATGTACAGTACCCTTAAAATCCTATACCGTACAGTATATACTATTGTGATGCTGTGGTAGGCACCAATCTTCCATTGGGTGACAACAGTACAGTATGTTAATGAGGACAGGGTTACAGGGGCAGTATCCTGATGTGAGGAGCGGAATAGAGCCAAGCAGATGCAGGGTTAGATAGAAAAAGTGCAAGGTTCCCCAAGTGTACAGCATAGTGATATGAGACTCCTGTTAAACTAATGGTGAAGATTTGTATACATAAAAAAGTATCTTTATGAAGTTCATATACTCAAGTAACTTTTTGGGCTCAATCCAATTAGCCAAGTAGGGGGTGAGTTGCCATTGCCATGGCATTAAAAAGCCGCCAACTGCATCGCATCTCGCACACCTCGCGGCCAGCTCCGAGGCTGAATTCCATTAATTTGTTCAGAGCCCTATGGGACTACGAGCACTTTGTGCAAGTTCGGGCTGCCGTAAAGTGCGTCTGTTGCCGCAATGGCTCGCACCCACGAAATCATTGGATTGATCCCATTGTGTGTGCAGAGTGAGATGCTTTCTTGTCGCTATCATGCATTTAGCAACAAAACCCCCTCCCACTCATCTCTTCCATTTCAGCAACATTTTTCACCTTACAGTTGTAACCATCTTGATACAGTAGGTCATATGTTTTATAAACCAGCAATCGGGGATGGACTGAGGGCATGAGTCCCTTTGATCTCAGTCTAAGGGCGCTATTCATCATCGGGGGCTGTATGGTTGATTTAAGTGGTAGCGGTAGTACTTAACACCGGAGCAATTCATCATTACTCTGGTACGGGGACAGCTGCTCCAAAAAGCAGCTGTCCCCATGATTAGTAGCGCAGCTATAGAATTAGCTGCATTACTTACCTCACCCCCGTTGCCGCTTCTAGGCATTTTTGTGGAACAAGCATCAAATGACATGTCCTATGTGACTTGGTGCTTTATCCTGCTAGAAGTAACCATTAGAAGATGGTTAGACTGAGACTATAATGGGATGCACATTGTTAGCAACAACTCTACAGCTGGCCATCCACACAGAGGAGTAGCGTGTAGCCAGGACGCCCGGAGCATGTGCGTGCTATGGTGCCCCCCCCTCAAGTGTTCCAGGGAGGGGGCGTTTATTTCATACAGAAATACTACTGGCAATATCCCAGGCTTCTCCAGGCAGATACTGCACAGGACTGTCACAATGCCTAGCCATGCCCAATATATATGTATGTAACACAAACACAAATGACACCACTATATAAATATATATATATAGTCCTATCCTGTGTCACATCATTGGTGTAGTGTGAGGTGCAGGTGGTGAGAGAGGGAAGCAGGTAGTGTGAGGTGCAGGGGGTGGGTGAGAGAAGCAGTTAGTGTGAGGTACAGGGGGTGGGTGAAAGAAGCAGTTAGTGTGAGGTGCAGGGTGTGGGTGAGAGAAGCAGTTAGTGTGAAGTACAGGGGGTGGGTGAGAGAAGCAGTTAGTGTGAGGTACAGGGGGTGGGTGAGAGAAGCAGTTAGTGTGAGGTACAGGGGGTGGGTGAGAGAAGCAGTTAGTGTGAGGTACAAAGGGGTGGGTGAGATAAGCAGTTAGTGTGAGGTACAGGGGGTGGGTGAGAGAAGCAGTTAGTGTGAGGTACAGGGGGTGGGTGAGAGAAGCAGTTAGTGTGAGGTGCAGGGGGTGGGTGAGAGAAGCAGTTAGTGTGAGGTGCAGGGGGTGGGTGAGAGAAGCAGGTAGTGTGAGGTGCAGGGGGTGGGTGAGAGAAGCAGTAAGTGTGAGGTGCAGGGGGTGGATGAGAGAAGCAGGTAGTGTGAGGTACAGGGGTGGGTGAGAGAAGCAGTTAGTGTGAGGTACAGGGGGTGGGAGAGGGAAGCAGGTAGTGTGAGGTACAGGGGGTGGATGAGAGAAGCAGTTAGTGTGAGGTACTGTACAGGGGGTGGGTGAGAGAAGCAGTTAGTGTGAGGTGCAGGGGGTGGGTGAGAGAAGCAGTTAGTGTGAGGTGCTGGGGGTGGGTGAGAGAAGCAGGTAGTGTGAGGTGCCGGGGGTGGGTGAGAGAAGCTGTTAGTGTGAGGTACAGGGGGTGGGTGAGAGAAGCAGATAGTGTGAGGTGCAGGGGGTGGGTGAGAGAAGCAGGTAGTGTGAGGTGCAGGGGTGGGTGAGAGAAGCAGTTAGTGCGAGGTACAGGGGGTGGGAGAGGGAAGCAGGTAGTGTGAGGTACAGGGGGTGGATGAGAGAAGCAGTTAGTGTGAGGTACTGTACAGGGGGTGGGCGAGAGAAACAGTTAGTGTGAGGTGCAGGGGGTGGGTGAGAGAAGCAGTTAGTGTGAGGTGCAGGGGGTGGGTGAGAGAAGCAGGTAGTGTGAGGTGCCGGGGGTGGGTGAGAGAAGCAGTTAGTGCGAGGTACAGGGGGTGGGAGAGGGAAGCAGGTAGTGTGAGGTACAGGGGGTGGATGAGAGAAGCAGTTAGTGTGAGGTACTGTACAGGGGGTGGGTGAGAGAAGCAGTTAGTGTGAGGTACTGTACAGGGGGTGGGTGAGAGAAGCAGTTAGTGTGAGGTGCAGGGGGTGGGTGAGAGAAGCAGTTAGTGTGAGGTGCAGGGGGTGGGTGAGAGAAGCAGGTAGTGTGAAGTGCCGGGGGTGGGTGAGAGAATCAGTTAGTGTGAGGTACAGGGGGTGGGTGAGAGAAGCAGGTAGTGTGAGGTGCCGGGGTTGGTGAGAGAAGCAGTTAGTGCGAGGTACAGGGGGTGGGAGAGGGAAGCAGGTAGTGTGAGGTACAGGCGGTGGATGAGAGAAGCAGTTAGTGTGAGGTACTGTACAGGGGGTGGGTGAGAGAAGCAGTTAGTGTGAGGTATTGTACAGGGGGTGGGTGAGAGAAGCAGTTAGTGTGAGGTGCAGGGGGTGGGTGAGAGAAGCAGTTAGTGTGAGGTGCAGGGGGTGGGTGAGAGAAGCAGGTAGTATGAGGTGCCTGGGGTGGGTGAGAGAAGCAGTTAGTGTGAGGTACAGGGGGTGTGTGAGAGAAGCAGTTAGTGTAAGGTGCAGGGGGTGGGTGAGAGAAGCAGGTAGTGTGAGGTGCAGGGGGTGGGTGAAAGAAGCAGTTAGTGTGAGGTGCCGGGGGTGGGTGAGATTAGCAGTTAGTGTGAGGTACAGGGGGTGGGTGAGAGAAGCAGTTAGTGTGAGGTGCAGGGGGTGGGTGAGAGAAGCAGGTAGTGTGAGGTGCAGGGGGTGGGTGAGAGAAGCAGTTAGTGTGAGGTGCAGGGGGTGGGTGAGAGAAGCAGGTAGTGTGAGGTGCAGGGGGTGGGTGAGAGAAGCAGTTAGTGCGAGGTACAGGGGGTGGGAGAGGGAAGCAGGTAGTGTGAGGTACAGGGAGTGGATGAGAGAAGCAGTTAGTGTGAGGTACTGTACAGGCGGTGGGTGAGAGAAGCAGTTAGTGTGAGGTGCTGAGGTGGGTGAGAGAAGCAGTTAGTGTGAGGTGCTGGGGGTGGGTGAGAGAAGCAGTTAGTGTGAGGTACAGGGGGTGGGTGAGAGAAGCAGTTAGTGAGGTACAGGGGGTGGGTGAGAGAAGCAGTTAGTGTGAGGTACAGGGGATGGGTGAGAGAAGCAGTTAATGTGAGGTGCAGGGGGTGGGTGAGAGAAGCACTTAATGTGAGGTACAGGGGAAGGGTGAGAGAAGCAGTTAGTGTGCGGCTAGGTGAAACACGTACTTTACACAACTTGTGCGAGTTGCAGCCGGTCGTTCCTGAGTCCCGCCTCCCGTGGCTGCCCTGTCCATTCACTAACGCGGTGCCTCCGGACACCTTTGGCGCCTGGAGCTTGCGCTCCACTGGAACCACCCTCCCTATGCCCCTGCATCCACTATACAATTTTCTGTCAGATATCTGTTCAATCTGGCTGTTGGAATGAAACCCTGGCAATGTATGGGAGCAAATGACAATCGATCGTTCATTTGCTCATAAACACTGGAAAATAGCCAAAGATGGTTGTTTAGACAAATTGGTTAAAACACACAAATTTATCCAATTTGAACAATTTTTTTTCCTTTTTACAGTTTTTAAAAACAATTAATTGACTGTCATTTGCTCCCATACATTACCAGGTTTTCAGTCCAACCAGCCAGATTGGACAGATATCTTACAGAAAATTATATAATGTAACGATTCTGCTTTAGAACCTCTATACACTCCTGCCTATACCTTCTGATATCCTGCTTATAAACCTCTAAGGATGACGCTATTGTGCGTACGCAGTCATACAGTAAATAAAGACTCCAGACCTAGAACTTGTTCCAAAGCACAAAGTATTATTCAAGTAAAAGTACACTCAGTTACACGCTATGATCTAAGTACAATTTAGCGCAAAGGAATTATACAGACCCAAGTACAGTTATACATACGCAGCGCTCTGGACCAGATGTAGGCATCAGCAAGAAACCCCCGTCTATTAGCATTCAGCACGAAGACTAGAAACCCTGGGTCAGAGCACACATATATATACCCCCCCAGAAATAGACAACACAATAGAGAAGTTTGTTGCTAATACCATTGGTCCTAAAGGAGAGGGCATATGTTACAAGGCATCTAACAGGTTGGTTCAAATAGACACAGTCCAGCCTCTAACAACTGGTGGTCTCTGGTTTCCCGCCTCATGCAAATCCTAACAGTTGGTCATATAATGTAATGCTTGAAGTCTCTGCGGTCCATAAGTTGAGAATGCCTGTTGCGATCTCTACATCGATGTTACCGGAATACTGTTGAGAGAGTACGCATCAGTACAATACCAAACATGGCTTACTTATCACATATAAAACCTTAGTTACAAAATAATCTTTATTTCATAGCAATTATAGTAAATGTGCATACTTGAATCTTATACCTTAAAGCTTATGGAACCTTGTATGTGAATATGTAATGTGTGAGTATGCGGGGTTTGATGTAAAGACGCTAGTTAACTTGGGGCAGATGCGTGTGCATGAAGCTAATATTCAGCGTTTTCATACAGGATCTTATGCATTCGCTAATATGCGACTAGTTAACAGCGCAATTGTGCGTATTAATGTGTGTATGAGAAATGGTGTAAGATGCAATTGCATGATGCTAATAGTAATATCGCCACATGTACTTAAGTGTGAGTTTATCTAAAATGTTGCTTGGGCAGCCATTCGCAAAATGGCGTCTTGCGATTTCATTTCCAAGATGGCATCTTGCGGCCAGTCGCAAGATGGCGTCGCTGCGATTCAATTTTAAACTGATCTTGTCTCAGCCAATTATCCAGCTTCGACAAATGGATGGCCAGCTTTTGGTAGAGTGTGGCAACATAACACCATCACCAGGCTGATACATTGACAGTCAGGATGAATTCATGGATTCATGATGTTTATGCCAAGTTCTGATCCTACCATCTGTATTTCGCTGCAGAAAGTGAGATTCCTTAGACTATCAATGTTTTTCCAATATTCAACTGTCAAGCTATGGTGTGCTCACTGTAGCCTCAATTTCTTGTTCTTAGCTGATTTAGAATCCAGTGTTGTCTTCTATTGCTGTAGCCTATCTACTTCAAGATTTGAAATGCAGTTTGTTCAGAGATGATTTTCTGCATACCACTACTGTAACATATCATTATCTATTTATTCTCCTCCGACCTCACTCATTGAATTGTTTTATGCACCAATCTGTAAAGTCTGGAGGTTGTTGATCGTGAAATCAGTAGTTTCTAAGATGCTCAAGCTACCCCCAAACCATCAAACATTACACAGTCAAAGTTGTTTAGAGCACATTTTTTCACCATTCTGGTGTTTGGTTTGCACAACAACTGAACCTCTGGCCATGTCTGCATGCATTTATTCATTCAGAAACATTGCTTTTGCTGTATAAACACCATTGTTTATAATAATCAATCTCTGGAGTGCTGATTAATATTTCTTGTGTCTGGATGGAGTTTTCAGATAAGCACTTTATGTAACTTTACACTGTATGAGGGATGGCCACTGGTAAATTAACCATATTCATTGTTGGAATCAAGTGCACAGGGCTGTAGAGTGCTTTAGGTTCCTCTACTGCCTCCGCAGTCCACTGCCTATGCTCTTCTCATCACTAAACTCATAAATACGCATTGCCAAAGTTTATGTGCAACATACACACTGAAAAGCAACTATGACATCCTGCTCTCTGGAGGTCTGGTTGGACTGTTTTTTTAATTAAAGTGTCTGCAACAGGGTAAAATTAGCAATTCATTAGTCTGCAGTGGCATACCTGTTTTGCCTTTTTGAATTAATGCATGGATGTCACAACCCTGGAGTTGCACCCATGCCCACTGTTGTCCTTTCCTAAATAATAAATTGTGTTTTTCTCTAGGAGATTCATGTAGTGAAACATCAGCAAGTTATATCTCTTATGCCTAAAACCCGGGTACAGACTTATGACGAAAATCTGGGTCTGGCGTAAGGGCTGGCTGGCAACTTTCAGCCTGCGGGGCAACACAAGCAAGTGGCCGCGACTTGCTGCGGGGGTGGGGTGTTCGTGCCATCTTGGTTGGAAAAGAAGACACTCTGTTATACCCAGCCTGCCCAGGTGTGCACCAATCCACCATCAGAGGCAGAGCAGAAGAGTGAGCACTGGAGGAGAGGCCTCCCTCCAGCTCTCTCTCGCTAGTTGTTATCAAAGTAGGCCAGGGCACATGTTTAAGAAAAATAAAATAAAACAACGGCCTCAAACTCCCGCTGAGATCTACAGGCAAACTGTCAACCCAAGTGGCACCTTTCAGACATACAGTACGCCCAGGGGGGGGCTGGGCCGGGGGACAGGTAAGATTTCAGTGTAATGGGGCTGCCAGTACCCTTATGCTCCATACACATCTGGCACCCGGGAGACATGCAGAGGATGCTCCCCGGCTGCTTAGTTTGTTATAAGGGCTTCAAGGACTGATGTTACACAGACTGAGTGGCCGGGGAGCTTCCTCTGCATGTCTCCCGGGTGCCAGATGTGTATGGAGCATAAGGCTACTGGCAGCCCCATTACACTGAAATCTTACCTGTCCCCCGGCCCAGCCCCCCCCGGGCGTACTGTATGTCTGAAAGGTGTCACTTGGGTTGACAGTCCAGGGTCCAGGTCGGTGACCTGGCTCAAGTGTGAAAATTGCGACCTGGGTCATGCCTAAAACAAATTGATTGGCTGTGGACAGTGGTACTTGGAGATGAGATCATCTCCAAGTACCCACCGAATGCCAGAAGACCCGGGTCATCCCCCTAAGTGTCAAAGAGGTAGCCGGGCTTCAACCCGTATTGGTGTCCCGGGTACCCCAGAAATAACCCCTCTTATAAATAGCCACTCTTTCAAATTCTCTTAGGCACAGGTTCCCAAACTCGGTCCTCAGGACCCCAAACAGTGCATGTTTTGCAGGTCTCCTCACATAATTACTAGTGATATAATTAGCTGCACCTGTAGATCTTTTAAAATGTGTCAGTGAGTAATGAATACACCTGTGCACCTGCTGGGTGACCTGCAAAAAGTGAACTGTGTGGGGTCCTGAGGACCGAGTTTGAGAACCGCTGCTCTTAGGTATTTTCTTGCAGCTATGCTAGCCATACTAATAGGTAACCAAGGTAGTCCAGGATTTTCATATGTTACACTGCTGGTATATTATTTGTTTAATTAATACTTGAGCCACAGCTGTGTGGAAGCCTTTGCTTTCAATTGGCCTGTTGCTACTCATTTACTCCGTTTTATTTTTTGACCACTGCCAGTATATCTCAGTATTAAATATATTTTTAAATATATTCTTAGTTACTACAGTTTCATACAGTAGTACAATGGTTTTTAAACTCTGGGCTCGATTCAGACCCGCTCGCTATAAGCGTTCGCACGCTAGATGTGTATGCAAATTTCGGTAAGGAAAGCGATCGCACAGCAAGGCATTAGCACGCCCACTGTGTCTCAGCATGCGATCACATTGTGTATGCAGATGCCCACAAGCTTGTGTTAAGATGCCCACTTGCGCACGTCATCTCCAGGAAGTGTATGCAACATCGGTACATCGAGTACCATCGGCAGTGAACGCAGCGCTTGTGGTTGACCATACCCTACTGCAAGCACTGCGAGTACCTCAGTGTGAAATACAACCAGATAATGTGTACTATGATGCTGCCTCTTGATTATGCTCACCTCTGAAACACGGAGGCACTGAGTTAGCACATCCACTCCCCCGTTTATAGTGACCACCCACAAACAGCATCTCCTGTCACTCATTCTACCGGGCTGTCTATGCGCAGTGAGCGAACGCTTTCCAATCGCTCGCACTGGTTCACACATGTGCACTGCGATGCATACGCATGCGCAGATTGCAAAACTCATCTGGCTGCGTGCAAACGCATCCTAGCGAATGGGTCTGAATCGGGCCCCAAACAGCTCATATTTTCCAGGTCACCCAGCAGGTGCACAGGTGTATCTATTACTCTGACACATTTTAAAAGGTCCTCAGGTGGAGCTAATTATTTCACTTGTGATTCTGTGAAGAGACCTGGAAAACATGAACTGTTTGGGGTCCTGAGGACCGTGTGTGAAAACATGTGCAGAAGTACAGTGGTTCCTAAAATCTCTCTTCAAGGCTCCCCAACAGTTTAGGTTTTAAGGCCCCCATACATCAGAGATGGATTGCAGCAATCGTGCAATTTGCAATCGATTGTGTATAAAAATCTGCAATGTATGGGCTTCACAGATCGCAAATTGCAACCAAAAAGTGATTGGAATTGTTAAATCAGATTGTCCAACATGTTGGATTTCACAGATGGATTGGGGCTGTAGATTGCTAGTGTATTGCCATGATCAGCAGATTTGCAGACCGTTACCAGTAAATTGATGGGCCTTTTAAGATTGTCCGATCTGTGTTTTCTGCAATCGATCTGCAAATCACTGAAAAAGATCTGTAATGTATGGGCGCAGATTGCTCGATTGGGAAATCCTAAGATCGGGCAATAAATCTTCAAATTGTTCAATTGTGGTTTTCAGATTGCTGATGTATGGGGGCCTTTAGAGATATCCATGGTTGAGCACAGGTGGGTAAATCAAATTGACTGAGGTTCTTCTAAATAAGTTACCTGTAGTTTGGGAACCTCTGCAGTAGTGTATATGTAGACATGAACATTAATAAACAGAATAGTAAATCACATTGAAGTACAGTATGATATGGCGTAACTATGATAAAGTCTTTGGGCCGTATTCAATTGCAGGCAAAAAGTTCTCGCCAGTGACGTCATTTCGCCAGGCGAGAACTTTTCCCCATATTCAATTCCATCGACTTTCCGCTGGTGCAAAAAGTCTGCACCTTGTAACCAGCGGGAAAGTTTCGCCTCTGAAAGGAGGAGGAAAAAAGTGCAGAATTGGGGGTTTGGGGTGCAAAATTGCGGCAACACCCCTGCAGCCTTGGGACTGTCCCCAAAGGTAAACTGCGGCAACAAAACTTTAAAAAATATTTGAGATCACCCCAAAAGAGTATTTTCATTTTGGGGGCGAAAAAAAAAAGTTGGGGGACAAATTTAAAAACTAGCGAAATAGACTCCAGGGGGTCCCCCAAGTATGCCCCATCTGTTTTTTGGTTTGCAAGTGCATGCTGAAGGTGCGTTTTTTACGAACGCACTTTAGCGATTTTTAACCATGCTTGCACCCATTTTCATGTACCCCAAATATGCTGAAACTACCTATTTTTGTAAAAAAAATGCTAAATGCTATTCTTCACCACTTGTGCAAAGACGCTAAATAGCACCAATAGAGAGCATTTATGCACCCCAAATACCTCCAGCAGGGCTATTTGGGGGTATCCATAGTGATCCCCCATGTCAGGGCATCTTTGGGGGGTGTCAGGCTGTTTTCCCCAAATCAGACAGGACTTTTCGCCGATGTGAGCTTCGCCGGGACGCGTTAACGTGTCCTTTGGAATTGAATAGGGTGAAACGCGGTGACAAGCGCGATACTTTTCCGGAGGCAAAACTAGCGATGACAGCGAAAACTGCGGCATGCAAAAAGTCTGGGAATTTTTGTCGGCAATTGAATACTGGCCTTTGTATTCATTGCAATATTAATTTGCCTATAATGTGATTTTTAATTGTTAGAATATCATATTAATGAAAAGTACTTTTTAGAAACTGAAAGCAAACGTCTGATTACTATGGGTTACAGCACCTCTTTTTGCTGAACCCCATTACTCCTATTGCCCCCTATATTTGTAAGAGTGAATTTTGAAACTGTAATTCTGTAAGGCACACACTGCAATCCTGATGCTCGGCATTGTACAGGGCATACTTACCTACATTGCTGGTAGGGGTGAGCGGGTTCGGATTTCTGAAATCCGAACCCCCCCGAGCCCCCCCGATCCGAGTCCGATCCGAGTCAGGCTCGACTTTTCCCGCCTGACTCGGATTCTGAAATCGAGGCAAAACGTCATCTTCCCGCCTTCCGAGTCTCGCGGGTTTTGGATCCTATATAAGGTACCCACGTCGGCGCCATTTTCTCACTCGGCTGTGGACAGTGAAGAGGGAGGGTGGGAGTTAGGGCTGTGTAGTGTAGTGTAGTGTAGTGCTGCTGTTGTCCACTACTTCAATGTCCATAGGGGCTGGCTGTGTTGTGCTGTGCTGCTGTTGTTAATAGGGGCTGTGTCCACTACTTCAAAGTCCATAGGGGCTGGCTGGACTGTGTTGTGCAGTCAGTTCTCCATAGGGGCTGTGTCCACTCCAAAGTCCTGTGCAGTGTCCCAGTCCTAAAGAGGTGCTGTAGTGTTGTCCAGGGGGTGCTCTGTCCATCAGGGGTGCTCCCCCCAAGTGCTAAAAATATAATATATTTTCTGTGTTTGTGAATTGTGTGCGCAGTAGCCGCACGTGCATCAACAAAGTAGTGCCAAGCGTGCGCCTGTGTCATAAGTAAAGGGCCGGCTGGCTTGACCGTTAAAGGGTGCTGTAACCCCCGAAAGTACACTCCAGTCCAAACCAAAAAAAAATTATTTTCTGTGTTTGTGAATTGTGTGCGCAGTAGCCGCACGTGCATCAACAAAGTAGTGCCAAGCGTGCGCCTGTGTCATAAGTAAAGGGCCGGCTGGCTTGACCGTTAAGGGTGCTGTAACCCCCGAAAGTACACTCCAGTCCAAACCAAAAAAAAAATTATTTTCTGTGTTTGTGAATTGTGTGCGCAGTAGCCGCACGTGCATCAACAAAGTAGTGCCAAGCGTGCGCCTGTGTCATAAGTAAAGGGCCGGCTGGCTTGACCGTTAAGGGTGCTGTAACCCCCGAAAGTACACTCCAGTCCAAACCAAAAAAAAAATTATTTTCTGTGTTTGTGAATTGTGTGCGCAGTAGCCGCACGTGCATCAACACAGTAGTGCCAAGCGTGCGCCTGTGTCATAAGTAAAGGGCCGGCTGGCTTGACCGTTAAGGGTGCTGTAACCCCCGAAAGTACACTCCAGTCCAAACCAAAAAAAAAAATATTTTCTGTGTTTGTGAATTGTGTGCGCAGTAGCCGCACGTGCATCAACACAGTAGTGCCAAGCGTGCGCCTGTGTCATAAGTAAAGGGCCGGCTGGCTTGACCGTTAAGGGTGCTGTAACCCCCGAAAGTACACTCCAGTCCAAACCAAAAAAAAAAATATTTTCTGTGTTTGTGAATTGTGTGCGCAGTAGCCGCACGTGCATCAACAAAGTAGTGCCAAGCGTGCGCCTGTGTCATAAGTAAAGGGCCGGCTGGCTTGACCGTTAAAGGGTGCTGTAACCCCCGAAAGTACACTCCAGTCCAAACCAAAAAAAAATTATTTTCTGTGTTTGTGAATTGTGTGCGCAGTAGCCGCACGTGCATCAACAAAGTAGTGCCAAGCGTGCGCCTGTGTCATAAGTAAAGGGCCGGCTGGCTTGACCGTTAAGGGTGCTGTAACCCCCGAAAGTACACTCCAGTCCAAACCAAAAAAAAAATTATTTTCTGTGTTTGTGAATTGTGTGCGCAGTAGCCGCACGTGCATCAACAAAGTAGTGCCAAGCGTGCGCCTGTGTCATAAGTAAAGGGCCGGCTGGCTTGACCGTTAAAGGGTGCTGTAACCCCCAAAGTACACTCCAGTCCAAACCAAAAAAAAAATTATTTTCTGTGTTTGTGAATTGTGTGCGCAGTAGCCGCACGTGCATCAACAAAGTAGTGCCAAGCGTGCGCCTGTGTCATAAGTAAAGGGCCGGCTGGCTTGACCGTTAAAGGGTGCTGTAACCCCCGAAAGTACACTCCAGTCCAAACCAAAAAAAAATTATTTTCTGTGTTTGTGAATTGTGTGCGCAGTAGCCGCACGTGCATCAACAAAGTAGTGCCAAGCGTGCGCCTGTGTCATAAGTAAAGGGCCGGCTGGCTTGACCGTTAAGGGTGCTGTAACCCCCGAAAGTACACTCCAGTCCAAACCAAAAAAAAAATTATTTTCTGTGTTTGTGAATTGTGTGCGCAGTAGCCGCACGTGCATCAACAAAGTAGTGCCAAGCGTGCGCCTGTGTCATAAGTAAAGGGCCGGCTGGCTTGACCGTTAAAGGGTGCTGTAACCCCCGAAAGTACACTCCAGTCCAAACCAAAAAAAAATTATTTTCTGTGTTTGTGAATTGTGTGCGCAGTAGCCGCACGTGCATCAACAAAGTAGTGCCAAGCGTGCGCCTGTGTCATAAGTAAAGGGCCGGCTGGCTTGACCGTTAAAGGGTGCTGTAACCCCCGAAAGTACACTCCAGTCCAAACCAAAAAAAAATTATTTTCTGTGTTTGTGAATTGTGTGCGCAGTAGCCGCACGTGCATCAACAAAGTAGTGCCAAGCGTGCGCCTGTGTCATAAGTAAAGGGCCGGCTGGCTTGACCGTTAAAGGGTGCTGTAACCCACAAAGTACACTCCAGTCCAAACCCAAAAAAAAATTATTTTCTGTGTTTAGCCGCACGTATATATCAAATCGATATAACATAAATGGAGGACCAAACTTTCTCCGATAAAAATAAAATAGAGAAAGATCAAGAACCACTTCCTCCTAGTGCTGAAGCTGCTGCCACTAGTCATGACATAGACGATAACATGCCATCAACGTCGTCTGCCAAGGCCGATGCCCAATGTCATAGTAGAGGGTACATACAATCCCAAATGGCAAAGTTCAGGAAAATGACCTTGAAAAAGACATTTAAATCAGCTGAAGAGAAACGTAAACTTGCCAATATGCCATTTACGACACGGAGTGGCAAGGAACGGCTAAGGTCGATCCCTAGTATGTTCATGACTAGTGGTTCAGCTTCACATGACGATGGAAGCCCTCCTCCCACTAAAAAAATCAAAAGAGTTAAGCTGGCAAAAGCACAGCGAAGAACTGTGCTTTCTAAGAAGATATCACAAATCCCCAAGGAGAGTCCAAGTGTGGTGGTGGTTGCGATGCCTGACCTTCCCAGCACTGGACGGGAAGAGGTGGCTCTTTCCACCATTTGCACGCCCCCTGCAAGTGCTGAAAGGAGCACCCACAGTCCACTTGCTGATATGCAAATTGAAGATGTCACTGTTGAAGTACAACAGGATGAGGATACTGGTGTAGCTGGCGCTGAGGAGGAAGTTGGCGAGGAGGATTCTGATGGTGATGTGGTTTGTTTAAATCAGGCTCCGGGGGAGACAGTTGTTGTCCGTGGGATGAAAAAGCCCATCACGGTCATGCCTGGGCAGAAGACCAAACATTCCACCTCTTTGGTCTGGCAATATTTCTATCCAAATCCGGACAACAACTGTCTTGCCATATGTACCATATGTAAAGGTGAAATAAGTAGGGGTAGGGACGTCAACCACCTAGGAACATCCTCCCTTATACGGCACCTGCAGCGCGTTCATAAAAAGTTACTGTCAAGTTCAGAAACTTTGGCTAAGACCGTAAGCAGTCCAGGGACACCTAAATCCCGTTGTCCTGTTGTATCCAAGCGCCTGCAAACCACACCGTCAACTCCCTCCTCGTCAATTTCCTCCTTAGTTAGGATCGGAAGTAGTCCTGCAGGCCATGTCACTGGCATGACTGACTCTCCTATCCGGGATTCCTCCGGAGGATCCTGCATTGCTACGCCTACTGCTGCCGCTGCTGCTGTTGCTGCTGCTGGGAGTCGTTCATCATCCCAGAGAGGAAGTAGGAACACCACTACTTTTACTAAACAATTGACCCTCCAACAGTCCTTAGCGAGGAGGATGAAGTACGACAGCAGTCATCCTGAAGCAAAACGTATAACTGAGGCCTTGACTGCTATGTTGGTGTTAGACGTGCGTCCGGTATCCGCCATTAGTGCAGTGGGATTTAGACAATTGATGGAGGTAGTGTGTCCCCGGTTCCAAATCCCGTCTAGATTCCACTTCACTAGGCAGGCGATACCGAGACTGTACAGAAACGTCAGAAAAAGTGTCCTCAGTGTCCTGAAAAATGCCGTTGTACACAATGTCCACTTAACCACGGACATGTGGACAAGTGGAACAGGGCAGACTAAGGACTATATGACTGTGACAGCCCACTGGGTAGATGTATCACCTTACGCAGCAACAGCAGCAGCGTCACCAGTAGCAGCATCTCAGAAATGCCAGCTCGTTACAAGGCAGGCTACGCTGTGTATCACCGGTTTCAGTAAGAGGCACACCACCGACAACCTCTTAGAGAAACTGAGGGAAATCATCGCCCAGTGGCTTACCCCACTTAGACTCTCCTGGGGATTTGTGATATCTGACAACGCCACCAATATTGTGCGGGCATTACATCTGGGCAAATTCCAGCACGTCCCATGTTTTGCTCACACAATAAACTTGGTGGTGCAGAATTTTCTGAAAAGCGACAGGGGCGTGCAGGAGACGCTTTGGGTGGCCCGAAAAATTTCTGGCCACTTTCGCCATTCAGCGACTGCGTGCCGAAGACTGGAGCGCCAGCAAACACTCTTGAACCTGCCCCGCCATCACCTGAAGCAAGAGGTTGTGACGCGGTGGAACTCAACCCTCTATATGCTTCAGAGGATGGAGGAGCAGCAAAAGGCCATACAAGCCTATACATCCACCTATGACATAGGCAAAGGAGGGGGTATGCACCTGACTCAAGCGCAGTGGAGAATGATTTCCGTGTTGTGCAAGGTTCTCCAGCCCTTCGAACTTGCCACATGTGAAGTCAGTTCAGACACTGCCAGCTTGAGTCAGGTCATTCCCCTCATCAGGCTTTTGCAGAAGCAGCTGGAGAAAGTGAAGGAGGAGCTAAGACGGAGCGATTCCGCTCGGCATGTGGGACTTGTGGATGAAGCCCTTCATTCGCTTTGCCAGGATTCCAGGGTGGTCAATCTGTTGAAATCAGACCACTACGTTTTGGCCACCGTGCTCGATCCTAGGTTTAAAGCCTATGTGGTGTCTCTCTTTCCGGCTGACACAAGCCTGCAGAGGTGCAAAGACCTGCTGGTGAACACACTGTCAGCTGAAGCGGAACGTGACACGTCAACGGCTCCTTCTTCATTTTCTCCTGCAACTGGGGCTGCCAGGAAAAAACTTAGGTATCCTAAGCAACCCGCTGGCGGTGATGCAGGGCAGGCAGGACCAAGTTTGGACATCTGGTCCGGACTGAAGGACCTGGCAACAATTTCTGACATGTCTACTGTCACTGCATATGATACTGTCACCATTGACAGAATGGTGGAGGATTACATCGGTGACAGCATCCAAGTAGGCATGGCAGACAGTCCATACCTGTACTGGCAGGAAAAAGAGGCAATTTGGAGGCCCCTGTACAAACTGGCTCTATTTTACCTGAGTTGCCCCCCCTCCAGTGTGTACTCCGAAAGAGTGTTTAGTGCAGCCGGGAACCTTGTCAGCGAAAGGCGTAGGAGGTTGCTTCCACAGAATGTGGAGAAGATGATGTTCATCAAAATGAATTATCAGCTCTTCCAGGGAGACCAGCCTCCAGAAGGTACAGAGGGACCTGTGGTGGTGGATTCAAGTGGGGACGAGTTAATACTTTGTGAGGATGAGGATGTACACACTGAAGAGGGTGAGGAATCGGTGGATGAGGAGGATGAGGATGACATCTTGCCTCCATAGAGCCAGTTTGTGCAGGGACACATTAATTGCCAGCTTGTTTTGTGGGGGCCCAAACGAACCAATCATTTCAGCCACAGTTGTGTGGCAGACCCTGGCGCTGAAATGATTGGTTTGTTAAAGTGTGCATGTCCTGTTTATACAACATAAGGGTGGGTGGGAGGGCCCAAGGACAATTCCATCTTGCACCTCTTTTTTTTCTTTGCATTATGTACAGTTTGGGGCCTAGTTTTTCAAACTGCCATCCTGTCTGCCACTGCAGTTTCACGCCTAGATGGGTCACGTGTTTGTGCCGCCCACTCGTGTCGCTTAGCATAGTCATCCAGCTACCTCGGTGCAACGTTTTGGACATAAAAACACTATTGTGAGGTGTGAGGTGTTCAGAATAGACTGGAAATGAGTGGAAATTAAGGTTATTGAGGTTAATAATAGCATAGGAGCAGAAAAACCTACAAATTCTGTGATTTTAGCTGTTTTTATGCTTTTTTAAAAAAAAATACAGATCCAAAACACAAAACCCAGAACCCAAAACACGGAAGGGTGGTTTTGGCAAAACCAATCCAGATCCAAAACACGAAGAAAGATCCAGATCCAAAACCAAAACACAAAACACGAAAAGTGGCCGGTGCACACCCCTAATTGCTGGGCAGCTTTCCGGGAGCAGCAGGAGGGGACCTGCTGCTCTCCTCTTCGGGGGGGCGGGGCCAGACGATAGATGACATTAGGCCCCGCCCCCTTTACAGAACACCCCCGTGATTCGCGGGTCTGTAAGGAGGGGGCGGGGCTAAATGACGCGATTTGCCTAATTTAGCCCCGTCCCTTCCCGACGGACCCGATAATTTAAGGTAAAATCTCCCCATCCTGCCCACTTCACTAGGAAGTGGGCGGGATGCGGGAGATATGCCTACTCTTCCGGGATCGCGGGGGGTTACCCGAAAAATCGGGAGCCTCCCGCGATTCCCGGGAGAGTAGGCATGTATGGTACAGGGTCAAAGTAATAAGAGCTACACAATTGAAATGAGAACCAGACCTTCATTGCTTGGACTGAGCAGCCACAATTATTGCATAGATCAGAGGTTCTCAAATGCGGTCCACAAGGCTCCCCAACAGTTCATGTTTTAGTGATATCCATGGTTGAGCACAGGTGCTTGAATCAAATTGACTGAGGTACTAATTAAGTCACCTGTGCTCAACCATGGATATTTCTAATACCTGAACTGTTGGGGAGCCTTGAGGACCGAGTGTGGGAACCTCTGGCATAGATCGTAATGTGAGGACAACATAAGGTTGAATAAATTCACTTTTGTGGCATCATTCACAGAGCCATAACAAGACTTTTTGGTGCCCTGTGCCAGAGAGCGCATTGGCGCCCCCCCTCCCTATTTTTAATAGGAACATAATATACTGCACCTGAAAAAGAGCCATGTCCTCATGGCCAGGGCCAGGCCAGGGAAGAGATAGGGGAGGCCAGGAGATGAGGGGATAAAAGAAGAGGAAGTTACAAGTGAGAATGTTAATGAACAGGAAAATTGACAGGCCCAAACAGTGCCCCCTGCCCTGCAGTGCCCTGTGCCATGGCACAGGTCACACCACCCTAGTTACGGCCCTGATCATTCATGCACACACTTTTCCACAAATGCAGCCGTTTCTATGGGAAAGTGCATGGGTAGCTGCTCCTGCGGTGGTACAAAATGTAAACAGTCGGTTGGGTAGAGTCATTCCATGCAGAGTATGGATTAAGCATATATGGTGTAATGGTTAGTATCACTGCCTCACAGCACAGACGGTGTAATGGTTAGCATTACTGCCTCACAGCACTGAGGTCATGGTTTTGATTCCCACTACAAACCTAACTGTGTGGAGTTTGTATTTTCTCCCTGTATTTGCGTGGTTTTCCTCCGGTTTCCTCCCACACTCCAAAAATAAGTTACTTGGCTCCCAACAAAAAAATTAACCCTAGTGTGTAAGTATGTGCATGTGCATGTGGTAAGGAATATAGAGCCTGATTCAGAGCCGCTTGTAAGCGGCCGCTCGTTCGCTCCAAGCGATGTTCGCACAACTGCGCATGCATATCGGTCGTAATGCACATGCGCCAACCAGTCATTGTGGTCGGAAATCAAGCGCTCGCAAAATAGCGAGTGCCTGCTAATTTGAGTGACAGGATGAGGCGTTTGTGGGTGGTAACAGGGGAAGGTGCTTGAAAACGGGGAGTGGTGATCCGAACGCTGGCGTGCCAAACGGTCAAAACGGGCATTTTAAGGGTGTGCATAATTAACAAAGCAGCGTCATCGACCACGTCACTTGGTTGTTTCTTAGCCTGAACTGTTCACATGATTGCGGTAGGAAAATCCAACCACAAGCACTGCGAGCAGTTCAGACGCCTTTCGATGTACTCGATTAATCTAATAAATAGCGGAGATGACGTAGTTCGCTCGCTCAGACATAGAGGCGTCAACCGACCGCAAAGAGCGAGCGCTCAATTTAAATATCCGGCCCCTTTATCTGAACGAGCGAGCGCAAATAGCGTCCGGCTCTGAATTAGGCCCATAGATTGTAAGCTCCACTGGGTCAGGGACTGATGTGAATGGACAAAATATTCTCTGTAAAACGCTGCGCTATATCAATAATAATATTCTCTGTAAAACGCTGCGCTATATCAATAATAATTATATTCTCTGTAAAGTGCTATGTGTGCGCTATATCAATAATAATATTCTCTGTAAAACGCTGCGCTATATCAATAATAATATTCTCTGTAAAGTGCTATGTGTAACTGGTAATAAATAAGCATATTTGCGTGTTTACTTTTGATTCCACATGCAAATGTATTTTTCCTGGATGAAATGAATTAAATACAATAGAAGGGTAGACGCTACTTTTCTCAAGAAAAAAAGTTCATTTTTCCACCACATCTTAGGAGCGAATTTGCACTTTTTATTTATGTGAAAGTGCTTTTCTAGGCCCTCTTCAAATTAATATAATGAAAACACTTAAACACACAAAAATAATAGTGACAGTCCCAACGTCCCTTCATTCTTCAAAGTCACTGAAGACTTTATTGAAGCTATACATAAAAATATTTTAGAAGGAAAATGGAAATGTTTGAGTGAATGAAGAAGCTGGACCTCAAATGGTAGAACTTCATACTAAAGGGCCCCATACATCTCTTGCCATTTCACGATTCCCCAAACCGACCAGAACCGACTATCTGCTGGTCAGTTCGCCAATCCGTCAGTGAGTCTGCGGAATTTTTCATGTTAAAAATCCCAGATTTGCTGATTATGATCATATTTAGGTCGAGATCAGCAAATTAGGGTAATCCAACATGTTGTATTTCACAGTGGCACCGACCCTGGCATCTGGGGATCGTGGATTTATGACAAACTGTTGCTGATGTATGGGGGCCTTTAAAAGGTAGGGTTAAGGCCCCCATACATCAGCGACAGATTGTCATAATTCCTCTATCCCCGACACTGGGGTCGGGGCATGGGTGAAATCAAACATGTTGCCGATCCTGGACAAAATATGATCATGATCAACAAATCGGAGATCTTTAACATGAAAATTTAGCTGATTCCCAGACAGATGGGTGAACATCGTTTGCCGCCGATCAGCGTTTCCCATCAATGGTTCCGGTCAGATCAGGGAGTCGTAAAACAGCAGGCGGATGTTTGGGGCCCTTTACTCTATTTTTTCTCTTTGCATGCTTTCAGGTAAATCCATAAACCTGCAACACCAGGCACAGACCGATTTTTCCAGGAGTACTTTCAAGGAACGGGTAATGGACATGCCCCTTGAAATGTGCTAGAATAGACAAATACTGTAGCACTCACTTAAACAAATAAATAAGCTGGATTATAAGAGAGCCTATGTGGGTCCAGGACAGATGCCCATTTTGGGGCTGATTTAATGTTGGATGCAATTTTTTTTGGTAAGGGGAAGAATTTGCATACTAGCAAACCTAGGTGCTCTGGAAGGGGTGCAAATGCAAACTTTGTTTTACGTATGCACTATAGTGGGCTAATACTAAACACACCTTGCATGCCACACTCTAATACCCCTTTTACACTAGCAGCAATAACCTGGGTTATTGCACAGGAACGCACAGCAACCTGGGTTACTGTGCAGTGTGAAAGGCCCATTGAAATAAGATGGGTCGAGTGACCTGGCATTTCACCCTGGTCAGGAGAAGGGTTGAACACGTGTTCAACCCTGCTCGTAATGCAGTGTGAATGGGTAACCCGGGTCGATGCGACCCAGGTCCTGTTTTCTGCATGGTAAGAGCCGGTGCTTGGAGATGACAACATCTCCAAGCACCAGCTCACCACGTGATGCCGATATCGACCTGGCATTAGTGCTGGGTCAAGTCACCTGTCTCTATGTGGTCTCAGCCGGATCGCATCCAGGATGGGTGCGTGAACATAATCCCGGATGCGACTCGGCCATCAGATGGAAAAGCAGTACAAGTTACACTTGGAAATTCTATTTTAAACTTCATCTTAGAATATTTGCAAGGCTGTGTCACCCTCGCAAAATTCTAAATCAAGTTGTGTAGCCCCCAGACTGGTTAAAAAAATGTTTATTACATATGCAAATTTTGTATACAGTAGCTGGATTTGCTCTTAACCCAGGTTATTGCCGAGTCAACCTTGGTCGCGGCTCAGTGTGAAAGGATCCTTGAAAAATAACCCAGGTCATGTGACCTGGGAATCCAACCCAGGAAATGACCCAGGTTATGGTGCAGTGTGAACGATCTGACCCAGGTTATCTGACCCAGGTAATGCCTACAATTAGCTGATTGGTGGCTGTGGAGCAGTCACCACCCACTTTTTATGACCTCACAAGTTTAGCAAAGTTCACTGTGAATGGGGCCTACCTGGGACAAAGGTGCAGTGTAAACGGGGTCTTACCCGTGTTCAAGAACCCAAGTCGGATTTTGGTGTGAAAAGGGTAGTCTCATACCAAAATCAGTCTACTAAAATCTGGTGCCCATTTGATGATTAAGGACCTGAATCAGAGGTGGATGCTATGCCGATGTTTGTGCAGTTGTACGATTTTTTTTGTACTGCGTATACATCTGACTCACACTGCGCACTTGTTGCAATGGTTTACAGACGGTGGCTTAGTAAGCATTTGGATGTAGAGTGATTGGCAGCCAGTGTGCTTTTATGGGAGGTAAAGGAGGGTGGCTAATTAAATGTGGGCGTGTCATGAGTGTGTTGTAGGCATGTCGCAACCAGTGACTGTGACTTTGTATGCCAATGTAAATAAGTGCAGATGAGGAGCATGTAGCCATTTGGTTGGGATCACGAAGATTCCTAAGAACAGAAGCTGCAATAAAAAAAACCAGCATTTTCGGGTATTTTATGAAAGTGGTAAAGTGCATGTTGTACCTTGGAATCCATTGGCATTACATCAGCATTACATCATCATTACTTCAGCATTACATCATCATTACATCGCCACTACATCATCATTACATCGGCATTACATTGGTATTACATCATCATTATATTGGTATTTCATCAGCATTACATCAGCATCACATCATCATTACTTCAGCATTACATCATCATTACATCGGCACTACATAATCATTACATCGGCATTACATCAGCATTACATCATCATTACATCGGCATTACATCATCATTACATCAGCATTACAGAAGTTGATTGACAGCAGGCCAGGGCGAATTGCAGAGGTCTTGAAAAAGAAGGGTCAACACTGCAAATACTGACTCTTTGCATAAACTTAATGTAATTGTCAATAAAAGCCTTTGACACTTATGAAATGCTTGTAATGTTACTTCAGTATACCATAGTAACATCTGACAAAAATGTCTAAAAACACTGAAGCAGCAAAGTTTGTGGAAACCAATACTTGTGTCATTCTCAAAACTTTTGGCCATGGCTGTACATCATCAGTACTTCATCATTACATCAGCATTACATCATCATTACATTGGCATTACATCAGCATTACATCATCATTACATCAACATTACAATTACATCGGCATTACATCGCCATTACATCCTCATTACATCGGCATTACAATTACATCAGCATTACATCATCATTACATCAGCATTACATCGGCATTATATAATCATTACATCGGCATTTCATCTGCTTTACATCATCATTACATAGCATTACATCATCATTACATCTGTATTACATCGGTATTATATCATCATTACATCAGCATTACTTCATCATTACATCATCTTTACATCGGCATTACATCAGCATTACATCAGCATTACATCGGCATTACATCAGCATTACATCATTATTACATTGGTATTACATCAGCATTACATCGGCATTACATCATCATTACTCCGGCATTACATCATCATTACACAGCATTACATCATCATTACATCGGCATTACATCATCGCATCATCATTACATCGGCATTACAATTACATCAGCATTACATCATCATTACATCAGCATTATATGGGCATTACATCAGCATTATATCATCAATACATCTGCATATCATCGGTATTACATCATCATTACATAGCATTACATCATCGTTACATCTGTATTACATCGGTATTATATCATCATTACATCGGCATTACTTCATCATTATATCATCATTACATCGGCATTACATCAGCATTACATCTTCATTACATTGGTATTACATCAGCATTACATCATCATTACATTGGCATTACATCATCATTACTCTGGCATTACATCATCATTACACAGCATTACATCATCATTACTCCGGCATTACATCATCAGAACATCGGCATTACATTGGCATTACATCTGTATTATTTTTGGCATTGGAAAAAAAGGAATGGTGTTCACTTATTTTGTGCCAATGGCAGCCTGGGTATGATGTAAAGTTGGCCTCCTACCAGAATCTGGTCAAAGGAATGCATGTAACAAACTGAAGAGATGTTATTCCAACCTGGGTTGAAACCTCAGCTGTTAGTCCTCATCAATTCCACACTGGTTCTAGGTAGGTCCTGTGGTGTCCCTCGGCTCCCAACGCGTTTCAACCACTTAAGGGTCTTTATCAAGGCATTGTGTGGAATTGATGAGGACTAACAGCTGAGGTCTTAACCCGGGTTGGAATAACATCTCTTCAGTTTGTTACATGCATTCCTTTAACCAGATTCTGGTAGGAGGCCAACTTTACCTGTGAGGATGTACCATATGTATATATAAGGTAGCCCATCATACATCTCGAGCCATTGTTTTGTCGGTCCTTTTATGGATCATTCCTGGAGTTTTTAATTTATGTTTATATTGTGCAATAAATTTATGAGATATATGTAATTTTTTTAGTAGAAGATTTACTTTATTTATGCGGTATGGTCCTAAGGCTTTCTCTTTAGGTACCACCTGAACATTTGATTCAAATACTACTGTGAAGTTATATGACAATCTGCACTAGATATTGTCTTTCTTTCTCTTTTTTCACATGTTATGATTTGCTACATTCCATCATTTCCTGAGGATACTATTAAGGAAAAGATACTTACAATATATTTAAGATAAGTACTATTTATTGTGAACTATATTGCCGCCAAGGTGTGGTACTTAATTTTTTTCCCTATTTTTGGCATTACATCATCATAATATCAGCATTACATCATCATTACATTGGCATTACTTCGGCATTACATTGGCATAACATCATGATTATATCAGCATTACATCTGCATTACTTCATTATTACATCTGCATTACATCGGCATTACATCATCATTACATCGGCAATACATCAGCATTACATCGGCATGACTACATTATTACATCAGCATTACATCATCTATCATCGGCATTACATCAGCATTACAATCACATCATCATTACATCGCCATTACATCATCATTACATCAGCATTACACCAGCATTACATCATCATTACATCAGCATTACATCGGCATTACATCATCATTACATTACATTGCATCATCTATCATCGGCATTACATCATCATTACATCGGCATTACATCAGCATTACATCGGCATTACATTGCATTGCATCATCTATCATCGGCATTACATCAGCATTACTTCATTACATCGGCATTATATCAGCATTACATAACAATCAAGCATCTCTTTTCTCCTCTGAATGACTTGTATGTCACCATACACTTTGTGCTCTCTTTCATCAGATGCAGAGAGGGACAGGTATACTAGGATTAGCTACACATAGGACCTGTCTTTGATTTATGGAATGCTTATCCAGCTGGCAGCAGTTATAATTCACTGTGAGTTGCGGTATGACAGAGCGGGGCCAAACAACATCAAGAGCAGACCGCTTTCCTTATGACAAGCATGCCGCCCTCAATATAGAGCCACACGGAACCTTACCACCATTGGGATATATCTGCCATGGACAACAGTCACTATCGAGTCACGGAAACCATTAGCAGTGACTCCGGGCCTGATTCAGACCCGGTCATAAGCGCTGAGCGCTCGCATCCGGGTCGATGTTTGCCCACTGGGCATGCGCACGACGGAGACGGCTCCGTCGTGTGCATGCGCGAGACCCGGCTAGCAACGGGTGCTCCGTCGCTCTGGGTCTCGCACCAAAGGGGTTGAGCTGTCGATGGTGATTGACAGCTCGCCCCGTTTGGTAGGCGGGCAGGGGGGGTGGCTGGCCAAACGGAGGCGTTCCCGAAGGAACGCCTACCGTTTGGGGGCGGCCCCACTGACATCACCAGTGATGTCAGTGGGAGAGCTTCCGGCTCTATTAGACCTACCACAAGGGTCTCGTCACAAGCCCGATGGTCGCGATGGTTTTGACCATCGCGACCATCAACCTGGCCGCTCGCAATAGCTGTGGGTGGTCACCCACAGCTATGTGAGCGGCCAGGAGGCCGCACAACAAAAGAAAAAAACAGCCCTGATTCAGAGCGAGCGCTCGTTCAGAGCGTCCGGCTCTGAATCAGGCCCTCTGTACGAAGTGATAGCGGTGATGATACTTACCAAGATAACCCATATCTGGGACGCTGAATTTATTATCCCGGTTCCAGTGCCAGCATGTGGTAACAAAATATTTTAAAGTGTGTGCTCATTACTATGCTATGCAGCTAATCTTCTCCCTTCTTATAAGGAGATAAAGACACTGCTTGACATTTTGGACCTCATTCAGACCCACTCGCTAGCACTGTGCACTCGCAATCGGCCCAATGGTTTGCACGTGCACGAACTACTCTGTGCGATCGCAGCCCGCTCGCTCTCCCACCAAAGACAGTCCAGTGAAATGGGTGGCAGGAGAGGCCATTTGTGGGTGGTAACAGGGGCAGGACACTAATAATGGGGGTGTATATTTGTGAACGAAGGCGTGCCTCGGTGTTTCAACGCTGTTTTTAAGGCGTGCATAATTAATAGGCAGCGTCATAGTACACGTCACATGCCTGTCAACCACAAGCGCTGCGATCGCTACCGATGGTGCTCGATGTACCAATGTTTTAATACACTTCCTGGAGATGACGTGCGCTAGTGGGCGTCTCATCATACGCTAATGGGTGTCTGCATACACAGAGAGATCACTCGCACAGCCAAAGTGGGTGTGCTTATGCCTTGGCGAGCGATCGCTTCCCATGTTGTCACTTTGACAAATTTGCATACCCTGGATGCGAGCGATCGCATCTAGCGAGCGCGTCTGAATGAGGTCCTTTGTTTCCATAAAAATGAAGACTTCTAGTACTTTGGTTACTTTATTTCCAATATCCTAGTTAACAAATAATTGCTTTGACATATAAAAAAAATATTACTTCATTTTGAGGGACGCATTGTCTCTTAGTCTATGTGCAATAAATTATATGTTTTAATACATGTTTTTCTGATCTTGTGTGTTCTGGTTAAAATGCGCACGCATTGTGCTTAATTGTTTGCACCTACTACGGTATATAGTTATTTCTATCTGAAGCTATCCAGATTTGCTTATTGGGGAGCAGCATATGTACAATTTTGGTTGTTTTAGTGTATTGTTTTATTTTATAAGATTTATCATAACATTTTCTATACAATCCAAAAGAGGTGCGCCGGGTAACAGAGGGCCTGATGCAGAGCCGGATGCTATTTGCGCTCGCTCGGTCAGAAAAAGGGGCCGGCTATTTAAATTGAGCGCTCGCTCTTTGCGGTCTGTTGACGCCTCTATGTCTGAGCGAGCGAACGAAACATGCTCTCGCTATTTTGTAAAGACGCCCCCTGGCCGCTCACATCCTACGTCATCTCCGCTATTTATTAGATTAATCGAGTACATCGAAAGGCATCTGAACTGCTCGCAGTGCTTGTGGTAGGTTTATCCTACCGCAATCATGCGAACAGTTCAGGCTAAGAGACAACCAAGTGACGTGGTCGATGACGCTGCTTTGTTAATTATGCACACCCTTAAAACGCCCGTTTTGACCGTTTGGCATGCCTGCGTTCGGATCTCCACTCCCCGTTTTCAAGCACCTTACCCTGTTACCACCCACAAACGTCTCATCCTGTCACTCAAATTAGCAGGCACTCGCTATTTGACGAGCGCTCGATTTCCGATCGCACTTACGTTTGGCGCATGCGCATTACGACCCATACGCATGCGCAGTTGTGCGAACATCGCTCGAAGCGAACGAGCGGCCGCTTACGAGTGGCTCTGAATCAGGCCCAGAGTCACATTTAATGACTCTGATGTTTTAATAGCTACACAAATATGTTTGCTTTGCACAGTTGATGTTTAACTGGTTTTAATATAGCTATAGAGACAATTAATTATTCAATACAGTCAGTACATGCAAACTTACATATACCCAAATGGGCAGAATTATTAAGTCTAAAACCAGAAAAGGCTGTTTAGGTAAGTATCCCTGCTATTTAACAAAAAGACAGATCTCCTATATTCACTTAAATAGTGCAGGATACCGCACACCTGATTATTTGGGGTAGATATGCTAAGCCTTGGAGAGAGATAAAGTACCAACTAATCAGGTCCTAACTGTAATTTTTCAAACACAGCCTGTAACGTGACAATTAGGGGATGATTAGTTGGCACTTTTCTCTCTCTCCACTTTAGCTCTCTCCAGGGGGTATATTTACTAAAGTGCGGGTTTTTAGAAGTGGAGTTGTTGCACATAGCAACTAATCAGATACTATCTATTATCTTTTAGATCAAGGGTCAGGGAACTTTTTTACCTTTTACCCCAAAATATATGTAGATACGCCGACGCTACCCCCTTGATTTGAAAGGAAGGAAATCATATAGTAATGCCCCCATATAAAGCCCCTGTAGTAGTGCCCCCATAGTTATGCCCCTATAGTAGTGCCACCATATAGTGCCCCTGTAGTAGTGCCCCCATATAATGCCCCTGCAGTAGTGCCCCCATATAATGCCTCTGTAGTAGTGCCCCCATATAATGCCCCAGTAGTATTGCCCCCATATAATGCCCCTGTAGTGTCGCTTGTACAAAATAAAAAAAAAACACTTCCCACTCCTGCATCCGCCGCCATCCTGTCCACCCGGTTGCTCCTCGGAACTATGGGAGAGACGTTATGACGTCTCTCCCATAGTGCGCATGGAGAGAGATGGAAGCTGGAGTTCAGAAGAGAACTCCAGCCTCCGGCTAACGCGGCGCTGCAGGGAAGGAGCCGGGCACCCGCTGGTAATAGCATCTCAGCAGGCGTCCGGCTTAGAGCCTCTCTGCGGCACAGCTGGGCATGCATATGAATCATTCTATGTTATAGAATGATTCATATGCATGCCCGGTTGTCCGTCCATTACCCCCAGGAATTTCAATTTTACCCCATGTGGGGTAATTTACCCCTGTTCCCTGACCACTGTTTTAGACGGTGCTAGATAAATGATAAGTAGAATCTGATTGGTTGCTATGGGTAACATCTCCCTTTCTAAAAACCTCCACTTTAGTAAATATATCCCTATGGCTTAGTTGTACAGCAGCTTATACTGTGGTCATGCATGTGTAATAAGTGAGCTGGGTGAAATCCCAGAAGAATTATAGCCATTGCAAGTAGTTTTTACTCTTGGCAAGGACAGCTGCCTTTCAAAGCAACTGTCCCAAAATACTGCCAAAATACACCATATTTTATTGCTCATTGCTTTATGGCAATAAGAGATGTTAGTTATCAGGGAAAAATTGTAAAGGGTCATAAATAGACCCCTTACTGTACTTCTCAATGTATAAATTATATTACACTATATATTATGAAGTCCATTGCAGGTAAGTAGTAATTTTTATGTCCAGTCTCCAGAAGGTGCGGGATAGCTCCACCCATGAATTTGCATTGCGCTGACGGGCTTACAGCGCCCCCTCCCCAGCATGTAGCATCATTTTGTTGTCCTGCAAATAGTGGGTGGGGGGGGTTCTGAAGGGGAGAGGCCACACCTCCCACAATTAGGCCAGGCCATGGCCCGATAGCAATGGGGCCTGGGCCAGCTCTCTATGGCCCTGGTCATAGGGATTAGACACTGTAGTTTTAGTCACCCTGTGCTAGCTTGGATACAGCTACAAAGTCTGAAATGTATGTGTGTTGAGGGAAAAACACATTTTTAGTTCCTTTACATTAAGGTGCCAGGTCCTTTTTTTTGTGTGGTTCTGAGATATCTACACTTTTTAATAGAGCATGCAAGCTCAACTGTCTCAAAATTCAATGGCTACATATTGCTGCCTGTACTACACTGCCTCACCCATCACAGAGCATTGCAGACACTGCCATACTATACAGAGAGCATCACAGTGACCGCCATAGACTGCAAGAGCATCAATGTCCATCATATAATGCAGAGAATATTGGGGTGACCACCATTTAATGCAGAGAATATCACAGCGATGCCCATATAAAACAGAGAACATCACAGCCACCATATAATGCAGAGAGCTTTGCAATGACCACCAAATGGGATGCGGTCAATATCCCGATCGCCGGGATTCCAGTGCTCAGAAAGCCAGTGCCAGAATCCCGACACTTGTCAGAATCTCGGCACTGGCATCCCGACTGCCGGAATCCCAAATATAAGTAGCGGGGTTGGGTGGAGGGTTAGCATTAGGGGTTAAGGTAGGGAGAGGGGGATGGTTAGAATACTGACTGACAAGTGTAGGTATTCTAACCCTGTCAGGATGCTGGTGTCGGTATTCATCCCCCACCATATAATGCAGAAAACATCACAACAATCACCATATAATGCAGAGAGAATTTCAGTGACCCCCATATAATACAGAGAATGGGATATAGTTGGCATCTCGACACACAGAATGCCGGTACTCACAATTCTGGTGCAGGAATCCAGACAGGGGTCAAAATCCCGGCGGTAAGTATTAGAGTTGTATTAGAGTTAGGGTTAGGTTAGGTGTTAGGCACTAGGGAGTTGGTTAGGCTGTGGGAGTGGAGGCTTAAGGTTAGGTTGCAGTGGGGAGGGTTAGGGTTAGGCTGCAGGAAAGGTGGGTTACGGGTAGGGTTAGGGGAAGGGTTAAATTACTTACCTGTAGCTGTTGGGATTTCAACCATCGGGATGCCAAAACTGGGATTCTGAATGCCAGTATTGTATGCACCGAGATTGTGTACCCAACCCCAGCAAACATTGCATGTGACCCACATATAATACAGAGAACAGTGCAGTCACCCCCATATAATGCAGAAACCTTTCCAGTGACCACCATATACAGTAATAAAAAGTACATCACAAATATCATCATATAATACAGAGAACATGGCAGTGACCACCATATAATACAGAACACATTGCAGTGACCACCATCATATAATGCAGAGAGTGTTGCAGTGCCCACCGAATAATGCAGAGAGTGTCAGTGACTGCCATATAATAGTGTTGTAGTGCCCGCCATATAATACAGAGAGCATTGCAATGCCCACCATATAATGCAGAGAGTGTCGCAGTGCCCACTGTATAATGCATAGAGTGTCAGAGTGAGTGCCATATAATATAGAGAGTGTCAGAGTGCCCGCCATATAATACAGAGTTTTGCAGTGCCTACCATATAATACAGAGAGCATTGCAGTGCCCATCATATAATACAGAAAGTGTCGCAGTGCCCACCATATAATACAGAGACCATCAGTGACCCACATATAATACAGGTAATATGAATACACCCATCACACACTATATTAATACAACACACACACACACTTAAATACACCTCCATCACCACAGACAGTATTAAAACAAGCACACCCACCCCATTGTATAAATATATTAAAACATTTTTCACACCTCCTCCACTGGCACATACCTGTTCAAAAGAAGAATTTGATTCTCAAAGCTGTAACTAGACTTTTTGGTGCACTGTGCCAGATGGACCAAATAGGGACATAAGACGCATGCCAAAAAAGGGGCTTGGCCTCATGGGGAAGGGCAATGACAAATCTGTTTTGTCCTCTACCACTATTATCCTGGTGCCACATGCTAAATGCAGGTGAATCCAATTGCTGCAGTGAGGATACACAGTAATTATGCATTGTAACTCACCAGCTGTAGATATAGGATAGCGCTGGTAAAATTGCACCTGCAGCAGGATTTGTACATCAGAATAGCAATGCACAAGCCTGGAGTTGGCAGCGTAGATCACCGACTGAAGCTATAGAAAGAAAGCTACTTGCAGTGTACATGCAGCAAATATCAGCCACGGGCAGATCCGTGTATGTACCATGTGTCGGCAGAAGAACTCACCGGCAAGGGTACTTGAAGTGTGCTGGTAACACCTGGGTTGGGAATCGGTGGCTGTGTTCAGGGCTGTCATCAGAAATTGTGGGACAGATAGCTTCATTTGTAAGGTGTCTAACTGCTACGTGAGAGGTTATAGCAGGGGTCTTCAAACTTGGCCCTCCAGCTGCTGTGGAACTACACATCCCAGCATGCACTGCCACCTTTTTGATATAACAGCATGCTAAAACTATGTGCAGTGCATGCTGGGATGTGTAGTTCCACAGCATCTGGAGGGCCAAGTTTGAAGACCCCTGGGTTATAGGTTTGAGTCCTGGGTATGACAGTATTTTGAAATGTGCATGTAAGTAAAAGAGGATGTGACTGAAGGTGCTTGTGGGTTGCCAGATGGAGGGGTAGTTGGCCAGGGAGGAAATAGGGGAGACCAGGAGTTGCTGGGAATAAAAGAAGAGGAAGCTACAAGTGAGAATGATTATAAACAGAAAATTGACAGGCCTGAGCAGCGCCCCCTGCGGTTCCCTGTGCCATGGCAAATGTTGCATCACCCTAGTTACGGCCCTGCTGATTCTCAGTGATGCCTGGACCTGGCTCCTCGATTCTGTGCAGGAAGCGCTGGCAGCAGATCAGCTACTCCACCTGCTGATTGCTTGTGATTTGACATCACCGTTAATCCCATAAAATGAATCAGCATTTCTGATATTGAAGCACGCCCCCCCCCTGCTTTCACTCATCACCTCCTGCCCCCTCCCAAAGACCAAAGCCCCCACCCCACTGTCTACCTGCAGCTGCCGCCAGGTCAGTCATGCAAGCTGCTGCACTGTGCATCATGCCGGTGACCTGAATAGGCCTTGCCCTCCCGCTATAGAGAGTGTGGCTATGAAACAACGGAGCCCACTGGGGATCTCACTGATCCTTTGGCGGCCCAGTCCGAGCCTGTATGTAAATATGGGCAATGCAAAGGGGATGTAGTTTATAGACCGGTGGACTAAATGCCGCTGGTCTATATCCCGACAGCAGAAGCCAGACAAGGGACTTAAGATAGGTGTCGAAATACAGACGCCTATCTTAATCCTGACGCCGGAATGCCGAAGGAAGCCAGACCGATCAAGGTAAGCCCGGCTGTCCTTAGCATTTAGCCGCAGGGGGGGTTAGGTTTAAGCACCCCCATGGGGATTTAGAATTAGGCCCCCCGGGGAGGGTTAGGGTTAGGCTAGGGGAAGGGGGGGATTAGGGTTAGGCACCCCCCCCGGGAGGCTTAAGGATAGGCACCCCCCCCGGGAGGGTTAGGTTTAGGCACCACCCTGGGAGTTTTAGGGCTAGGCACCCCTAAGGGAGGGTTGGGGGGGAGAAGGGGGGGTTAGGGAATTTACCTGCTTCATTGGGATTCTCCTCTGTCGGGCTTCCGGGATTGGCATTTCGTTCCAGCAGCTATTGAGCTGCCGAGATTTCATACCCAACCCATTATATGCATTTCAATCACATGCTCACTAGTGACAGATGGTACAAAACTGGGCTGTAATAATGTGGAGTTAGTTCTCATGTAGGCAAAGTTCAGAGAGGAATGTTGATTAAGTTATAAACTATGTGTTGTCCATATGCCTAAATGCAGAGCCGGCCCTAAGCATAGGCATAATAATCAAATGCCTAGGGGTGACTGGAATGCCAAGGGGCATTCCAGGGCACTGCCGCAGTTCCCCCCCCCACTGGTGCTGCATGTCCCTCCCGCCTGCCCTGCTGCTGCCATGTGGAAAGCCATGCTGGGATCAAGTGGCTGATCCCAGCATCGGCACAGCATGTGTCCCCTGCGGGACAAATCAGCGTCCGGCGCTGGGATGCTATTTCTGCTCCCAGCTCCGGGGAAGCATAGGTGGCGGGTAGCCAGCGCTTGGATGGAGTATGTGTTCCTAGCGCTGGTCAATCATCGGGCGCGGCATGCAGGACTTGGCTCCGGGCTTACTGTAGCCCATCAGCCGGTAGCCTTGGTACGGCATCGGCCACGGCGACTGTTTGACTCTATCCATGTGCCAAACCCGACTCGCGGGCCAGCAGCCAATAGGAGGCAGATGCAACGAGCCAATCGTGGCTCGCCGCGTCATAGCCCCGCCCACTCACGGCATCTTGTATCAGATGCCGCTGAGCGGGAAAAGGCAGTATGGTGGTAGAGAGGGAGGAGTGAAGACCTCCCGAAGAGAACATCGCAGCAAGAGTTCCGGCGGCCCCAGAAGAGGCCAGAAGATGCCATGATCAAGAAAGAGGACAGGCGGCGCCGGCTGGAAGAAGCAAAGAAGAGGCGGTGCCACTGGCCAGGATGGGCCAGCGGCCGAAGAATGCAGCTGTGGACCGGAGAGGACTGCGGGGGTGAAAAGTAAAAGAGCCAATGAAGCTCACCCCTGCAGCCTCTTCCAACGGAACAGGTAGGCCCTCCACGAGGCCTACCATACAGTGGCGTAACTAGGGTATTTGGAGCCCAGGGCAAATTTGAAAAGGGAGTCCCCCCCCACCCAACATCCCGATATGTGTGAGCGCGCAGGAAAAAATGGGCGTGGTCATGTAAAAATGGGGTGTGTCAACATGACACACCCCTTTATTTTCACGCTGAACATTCCTATCCATATGCACCTTAACCCCAGTAGTACCCCTTATATAGTACCCCCAGTATGCAGTTGTGGTCCCTTTTATGCAGGCCCATAGTAGTGCCCCTTATACAGTATCCCCAGTAGTGGTCCCTCTTATACAGCCCCCAATTAGTTCACTTTACTCAGTGCCCCCAGTAGTGGTCCCCCAAATGCAGTGCCCTATGTAGTGTTCCCCCTTATGCAGTGCCCCCAGTAGCAGTCCCCACAATGAAGTGCACCCAGTAGTGGTATCCCCTTATGCAGTGCCCTTTATATAGTGCCCCCAGCAGTATTCCCCCCGCCCCTATGCAGTGCCCTTTATATAGTGTGCCCCCAGCAGTAGTCCCCCCATGCACTTTTCCCAGTAGTGGTCCCCCTTATGCAGGCACCCAGTAGTGATCCCCCCCTATCTAGTGCCCCCTGTAGTGGTCCCCGCAGTGCCCCTAGCAGTTAACCCCTTATATAGTGCCCCCAGCAGTAGTCCCCCCCCTCCCATGCAGTGCCCCCAGTAGTGGTCCCCCTGATGCAGGCCCCCAGTAGTGACCCCCCCATCCAGTGGTCCCTGTAGTGGTCCTTCCTGTTATTGCCCCCAGTTGTGGTCCCCCCAGTGCAGTGCCCCTAGTAGTAGGCCCCTTTTATAATGCCCCAAGTAGTAGTTCCCCCCCCAAGTAGTGGTCCCCAGTTGAGGTTCCCCCTCCCGATTTAGTGCCCCCTGTAATAGCCCCCCCCCAGTAGAGGTCCTCCCAATAATGGTGCCCCCAGTAATAGCCCCCCCAGTAGAGGTCCTCCCAATAATGGTGCCCCCAGTAGTAGCCACCCCCCCTGTTGTGCATCCACCCCAGTAGAGGTCCCCCCAGTAGTCGCCAACCCCCTCCCCCGTTGTGCCCCCAGTAGTGCTGACAGGTTTTAAAAAAAGAAAATATAAAAACATACTTACCTGAATCCACGCTGCTGCTCCGGACCGGGTGCAAGGCCCTGGCTACATAGGGGGCATTAGGCCCTAGAGGGAGTTTTTGCCCTATAAGGTGTAAGTGGTCTGGGTACTAGGCCCAGGTCACTATTAAATAAAGTAGGCGGGCACTAGATCCGTGGTCAAAAGAAGTGTCACCTGTTTTTAGGGGGCACCAGTCAAAATGTTGCCTAGGGCACCAAATGGGCTACAGCCAGTTCTACTTAAATGTGCCTGTTTTTAGATACATCTAAAGATAGGACTAGTGCAAGTGTACACTGACAATGATAACTGCTATGAAACCAAGCGTTTGGAAGAGGAGGTCTGCCTGCATGGATCCATACAACTCTACATATGAGTGTAAACACACATCTACTTCAGTGCACAAAATGAGGGAGTAATTGTGGCCCCATAATTAGGTAATTTACCATGTAGAGGCACAAAGTAAGAGTCCTTTAACTGCCACTGAGAATGTGACAATGCATTTGTGCATCTGTTATTTATGGATCTGTGTGACAGGATACAGAGTAAGGTAAGTTTGCATAGGATGATATGTGGACCTGAGTGGATGTGTTGATCCGTTACTGGAAGAACGTGATGTGCCCAATGATGCCCTTATTGTGGGAAATAAGATGTGTACCTATTGAAATGACCATGAAGGAATGGTGAGAGCACATAGTGTAAGCCATTAACGATATCCCAGGGCACTGTAGGGCTTTTATATTGCATATAGGCCCTGATTCAGAGCCGGACGCTCTGACCAGAGCGCTCGCTCTGAATCAGGGCCCACCTCCATTAATATGGAGCGTCCTCCTGGACGCTCGTATAGCTGTGGGTCACCACCCACAGCATATACGAGCGTGCAAAATGATGGTCGCGATGGTCTTGACCATCGCGACCATCGAAATTGCGAGCCGGAGCCTGCGGTTGAGGTTTTCAACCACAAGCTCCGGAGTGATTTTGGCTCTATTAGAGCCAAAATCACTCCCACTGACATCACTAGTGATGTCAGTGGGCCGGCTTCTGACGGGAGGCGTTCCCGTGGGAACGCCCCCGTCAGGGAGGCACGCCCCGCCACGCCCACCAAAGGGGGCGTGCTGTCAATCAACATTGACAGCACGCCCCCTTTGATCGGACACAACGAGCGAAGGACTTTCCTTCGCTCGTCGCGTCTGGCGCATGCGCACGACGGAGCTCCCTCCGTCGTGCGCATGCTCAGTCCATAACATCGACCCACTTGCGAGCGGACAGCCGCTCGCGAGTGGGTCTGAATCAGGCCCATAGACCACAAAGTTTGCATTGGAAGTGGCAGATATCAGTGCTTTTCTCAAAAATGCTAATTTCTGCGCTAACAACATCACGGTCGGCACTTAAGTCATAGAATGCCACGACTAAACACCCGGCTTATGGAGCAGTTACTGGCATTTCCCAACTAAGTGCAGGGCACAGCGCGGTCAATTAAATAGCTGCGGGAGCTATTCAAATGACACTGAATTGAATCGTCCCTTGTATTTGGAGAAACATGCAGTTATGGTTAGTGATGACTGTACAAGGCATACTCCCCTTCACTATCACAATTATTGTGCATGAACTTGTTCAATGGGGGAGAGCATCTGTATAAGTACATGCCCAAGAAATTAAATATATATATGTGGATAGATAGGTAGATACAGATGTGTGTGTGTTGTTGTGTGTGTGTGTATATATATATATATATATATATATATATAAAAATTGAGTGGGGCAGCACTCACTCCATCTTAAATAATGAACAAACACCCGGTTGATCCCACACCAGATGTTTGTTCATTATTGAAGATGGAGTGAGTGCCGCCCAACTTCATATTTTATATTTCCTTGTCCCGGTGGATTAAGGTAATAGGAGGACACCAGCCGCAAGTTACGCTTATGCTTCAGAGAGAGTTGTATGGCACTCAACATCCCAGAGGCAGCACTCCAGGGTGGGGTGCACAACCAGACAATAGAATAAACAGTCTTAAACAGGGGTGGAACCCCTGTTAAAGACTATATATACAAATATATATATATATATATATATTTAAATGTGTCTGGCTATGTTACAAAATACTGTCTATTACATTTACTGTAATTCTTAATGTTCTAAACATATATTTGTAGAGAGATTGCAATCTCTTAAACTTGCATGACCCCATCTAATGGTGCATACACATGGGATGACCGTCAATGATATCGATATCACTGATCGATCTCCCGTGTGTGCTGGATGATTGCTATCGATCAACGATCCCTATAGTACCCTGGCCGATATCGACCAGGTTGGCCTGCATGCACGGACGATGGACGATAACTTTATCATCCATACGTGCCTGCGCATCGCAGGTCGTTCGTGGGTTGGAGGCACCGAATAATGGGCCTGATTCAGACCTGCTCGCAAGCGCATAGCACTCGCAAGCGGGTCGATGTTTGGCCCCTGCGCATGTGCCGCGTCCGGCATGCGCATGGGAGTTTTAAAAGAGATGTTGCCCATAGCAACCAATCAGATTCTACTTAACATTTAACTAGCACCTTCTAGAAGATAATAGCTAGAATCTGATTGGTTGCTATGGGTAACATCTCTTTTAAAACTCACTTCTAAAAACTCTCACTTTAGTAAATTGACCCCTAAAAGTTATTTTAGTAGCAGTGTCATTAATTTGGTTCCTGATTGTGCATATATCATTATATTAATGCGGATACCCATCTCTAGAGGGTGCCTACATTAATAGATTTGTAACTACTAACCTTAAAGGGGATGTAGTCAGCTGACCGGGGGCTGCGAAGCTTCCGGTCTAAATGCCGACGCTGATATCCCGACAAGGGAGTTAAGATAGGCGTCAAAATGCCTATGAATATCTTAAGCCCGATGCCGGAACACAGACGGACGGATGCCCAAACAAGGTAAGTCCAGGACGCCTGTCCTCTTAGCTGCGGGGGGGGGGGGGGGTTAGGGTTTGGGCAGTTAGCGGGGTTAGAGTTATGTTTTGGGGGGAGGGTTAGGGTCAGGCAACACTGGGTGTGGGGGGTTAGGTTTAGGCACTAAGGGGGGGAGGGTTAGGTTTAGAGATGGAGGAGAGGGACTTAGGTTCAGGAACTAATGGGGAGGGTTAGGGTGCAGGGTGGGGAGGGCTAGGGTTAGGCTGCCAGAAGGGAGGGTTAGGGGGGAGGGTAAGTATACTTATCTGACCCCTGTCGGGATACCAACCATCAGGATGCCGCTGTCGGTATTCTGACAGGACGCACCCCGACAGCCGGCATATCATACCGATTCCGTATCTAGTTTGGGGTGTGGAGTAAAGCTACAGTATTTTAAGTATGTATCCTCTGGAAAAAAATATATATATTCATTTACAACAACCTATGGGAACATGAGACAGAGAAATGCTTTAAATGACATCTGCTTAGTGCAAATAAAAGAAATACATGTTGCACCATAGACTCTTACAAGGATCTGGATGGTAATATATATTATTGTAAAATGAGTATGTGCTACTAAATATCACAAATCCACAGTAGCAGTTGTAACGTGATGGAAGTATTCAGGCTGTTAAATACATTTCAATGTTATGTTTCAGTAAAGTTTGGCTCTCGGGTAGTTTCCAATAGTGCAGGATCCTGACGCAAGCGCACTAGTCTGTATCCCAAAATCTGCACCACAATCCAAGGACCCTAAACACGTCCACATCAGGTCTCCAGGGGGTTTCCTGGTACACAGCAAACATCCCACACAGTTATATTGCTGTACATGATTAACATGCTGACTTTGCATTCTTACAGCTTTACCGAGCCAGCCCTTCTCCAGAAACCATCTCTGTAACACTTTGAGTGCGCAGGGAACTGTTTAAGCCCAACAAAGGCAGATATATAGTTAATGGCCTGCTCAATCCACCACTTGATTTTGTTACTTGTTTCCAAATAAAATATATTGTTTGATTTAGCTTGCCTTCACAAAGAGGGCATATGTGCACCTTGAGCCTGGCATATGGATGCCTGTATAACAACAGCATGTTTGTGTGCATTGGGGACAAGTGTGCATCTGTTAAATTGACAATAAAGTCACGAAGTGAGGCAGTTGTCAGTAAGATTAGTGGGTCTGGCATCTCAAACTAAGAAATAGAAAAAAAAGCCAGAGAGCTGCTGGTCCCAGGTATTATATTATCAGTAGGTATGGTTGTGGGAACATCTGCTCCCTGTGTCTGTCTCTGAAGAGTATCACATATTCGCTAAACATATGTCCCCACAAATCACAGTATATTTTAATAGTGCTTGTCCACATACTGGCTCGTGAAAGCCTGTGCTCTCAGGGAAGGAAGCCCAACAGGTGTAGCCTTGCGCGCAATGCACGCACTTACACCGCTCATCTCCTTGGTTTCCACTCTAATAACAGCAAGAGTTTGTTTGCCATTGTTTCTGTGGGGAATTTTGGGGATGTGTAAATAAAAAGACTGTGTCCATTTTGGTGAGTGAGTCCAGTGTTTTGTTTTGTTTTTATTTCTTTTTGTCTCTTGTTCCAACACAAGTGTCCTGTGCGCCTTTGCTTTCCTCCAAGGTGGCATATGGTCCCCCCTCCACATCTATCCAGGAAGGCATCCGTGGCGCACACAGGCAGCCTTCCCAAGAATCTCTGCTGTTTTGTGTGTTATTATTTTACAGTTTAAGTGCCTGGGGGATATAATAGGTAAGTGTTATCTAAAGCAAACTGCCCTTCTCCAAATTAAACAGCACCATGTGTCCACAGCAGCATGTTAGCAAGTACCTGATTGCAAAACCTGTCCATTGCTGGCAGATGAAACACGGGATACAGTTCAGCTGGTTACCATATGTTTTCAATAAAATAAGACAAACAGGACAGGGAGATAGGGATTGCAGTAAACCTGTTATAAAGTAGCATAAAATAATCCAATGTAAACTGTGCAGGGCCCCTCCTTGAATGGGTCATTTAATGCCAATTCTATAGTAAAGCTACACAGACAGGTGTGTGTATAAACCTAACAGTTTTTTTGCCTTATATATTTTATCAGGTTTGTGGTAATTTTGTGCTTGCTATGCTAACTATGAGTAAACATACGTGTCCAGTCATTGTGGAAATAGCTGAGTTATCAGAGAGTAGTAGTGTGAAGGTGATTTAACAATAAACTTGCATTGTCTGCGAACGAGCAGGTGATACCTGCCCCAAGCCTCGTGATTAATGCTGTCCAAAGCACTCCACTTTACAATCTCTTGTAATTATTTATTAAACGAAATCTATTTATTATTATTTTAGCAAACAGTGGTACCAGGTGGGGCTTTCTTCTCGTCCCCAGCTTTTGTTTGAAGGACGATTGAAGTGGGTAGCCCAGGCTTTGGAAACTCGCTCACCAGATTTTTCGTCCATCCAATTGTGCAAGCGCAAAAGAAAACTGCCAAGGACAGCTATTCACTTGATATAAATGCAAAAAGGGCACAGAAAATGTAAAAAAGGAAAGTTCCCCCGGGAAGATGCAGAGAAATAAAGGCTTTTATACCCAACTGTCCTTTTTTTCCCTACTTGAAACTGCAGCCACTAAACAGATGCCTCTTTTAGGAGGATGGAAGTTCTTCCAGTCATTCTTGCGCCTCTGCAGACGCATCGTGCGCACAGAGGGCACCTCAACCAAACAAGATTAGAGCACATTGTAAGGTTCGTGGGTAAGTGGAAATCATTAGCAAAAGGAGCTGTTTCAGCACCACCGCTTTGTACATACATATCAATTACAAGTTTGTAACAAATGACAAGCAAAGCAAAGCTTTCCAAACGGTTTGTTTTTGGATAAATATAATCCATTACCGGTTTCCCTGTGAACTATATGTATATCTATTAAAAAACGACAAAAAAACGACGTACTAAACTAAATGTCAGTGTGCTGGAGGTTCCTGGCATTCATATGCAAAGTACAGAACAATGTGGCTATTTAAAATCTACAAACGATAATCAATTGCGTAAATTCCTCCAATGAGTTTTTGCGCACAGAGGAAAACTAGTGCAGTGACTAATATTTCTCTCATGGAACAAAGTCTGCGTAACTTTCTGTTTATTTGTCACAAAAATTAAACACATTTAAAACTGGGGAAATAATGTCGCATTACTAAAATCCAGTTACATGCGCTGGAGATTATTCTGGTGGCAAAAAACCCATTCCAAGTATAAATGACCTTTAAATCGGCTATGACCCACGTTTGCCATTAATATAGGCATAACTACATATGTCACAGGTCACTGTTTATTTAGCCCCCTTTGTTCTATAAACGTTCTGTAATGATGCTAAAATTATATAGACAACAGCACAGAGTTTTGTGCGTTAAAGCCACCCATAGTACAGTATTTGCACGTGTAATGGCACTATAAATATTATCTAATGAATGAGACATTGATATTGTAATATGGTAACCGTCTATCAAACATTAAAATCAGAATCTCTCAACACTAACCTGGCTAAAAGCCTTTGAAATAATAGCTGTGTTAAACAATGTTGCGCTTTATATCTGTCCAAACAACTCCTTCTCTAACTGCAAATAAAAAAAATGTTTTACAATTTATCCATGTGATTTGTTTGATAAACAAGCTCAACATATTACATATTAGTGCATGATCAGCAACTCACAGGATCTCCATCCCAGTAGCTGTACGTAGCATGTACTGTGCCTTTTAGAGCTGTGCTAAAACGCGGTGTCCGCAGTGGAACAGAACTTAGTGGAACTATATATAACTTTATGCTACAAGTAAACTTTCACTGCAGCATTATATTTGACACCATACACTAAACAAGGCTTCTCCTGAGGTAACTGGATGTAAGTGCATTTTAAGTTTAGGGATCATCTATGGAAAGGTGGGGGCTCATTCCTCTCCATCCCACTTGGCCCTTTGTTGGATTCCAGCTGTGTTAGGCAGTGGGGAGGCTCGCGTGTCTTTTTTTTTATTATTCTGATTGGCCACTTCCCAGGTTGTAATGAGCCAGACACACTCCATGCGCAACTGATAAAATAAAGTGTGCCAGGGGGCACACTTTGTATTGATCTGCATTGTTCCACAACGGCATATATACGCCTGGGAGTGAGTCGTGTGCCTGTTGCATATCCTACCCACATTCTACAGTACTTCACAGCAGAAGCACCTCAGGAACCAGGACAGGAAATCGCTGTTCCTTGCCTTTCCTTAGTGCACCCAGCATTATTATCTGAAATAGGTATGCTTGTAAATTATAGCAGTATGAATCAACATTTATTATCTGTGCAATTCTCCACTATACAGATCATACAGCTACCAGTTTAGTTACAGTATGTGTTATACATATTGCTGTAATGTGGTGCAACTAGTATTATAATGACAATCTAAATACACCAATTACAGCTAATTACAACTGTTACAGTAGAGAAACTGTTACATACATTTAGTGCTGCAATCTCATGTTTCTTATTTTCTTTTTCAGAATGTCTCCAAAAACTGACAGCACCCAGAGGAGAAGTGAGATAGACCTTTACTCTGATGAGGATGACCCTTCTTCTTCTCCACCCTGTTCTCCAACCGATTCTGCTGTGAGTGAAGGTTGCCTGTTGAGAGAGGGGTTTCCCTCCACTGACCTTAGAGAGCCACAGCCCAAAAAGCAGAAGGGCAGAAGAACACGGTCACAGGCCAAGAGTGAAGGGACAGTTGTTAAACAGAAGAAAAAACGCAGGGTAAAAGCAAATGACAGAGAAAGGAACAGGATGCATAACCTCAACTCAGCCTTGGACACCTTGAGGAGCGTCCTGCCAACCTTTCCTGATGACGCTAAGCTGACCAAGATCGAAACTTTGAGGTTTGCTCACAATTATATTTGGGCTTTGTCTGAGACCCTGCAGATGGCTGACCACAGCATCTTCAGCATGGGGCACCAAGACATAATAGATTCCATACAGAAGCTACCTAAGACCTGCCTAATGGTGGATCTGACAAGCCCAAGTAGCAGCTGCAGTTCCTCCAGTGACTGGGACTCCCTCTACTCCTCAGTGTCCCAGGGCAGCAGCCACAGTCCCGCAGAGTCCATGGACGATTTTATCTCCCAGCCCCACTCCTATCTGCGGCACACTGCCACATTCTCACAGTTTATATAAAGTACTGTATCTGGCTGTCCTGTGTCTCTGAACTTTCAGCCCAGCAGAGACCTGAGTGAAACGGGACCTGTCTGCTCTCCTGTATATTTGTGTATTTGTCTTCAAGGGATTTCAGACAAGATAATCTAATGTTTTCCATTGCAAATCCTAATATTTCTAAATCATGTTTTGGGTCTTGTCCTAAAGTTGGAAAGATTAGATTGTTTGCTGTACTTTTTCTATAATGAAATAATGTAATTTCTAACAAATTAGCTCTTATGAATATAACACTTAATTCCTTTATTATTTTTGATATTGTAATATTGATTATAATGTTTATTCTTTAATAGGGGGGATGTACAATTATTTTTTCCCCAGTTATTTGTTGTACTTAAATTATATATTTTCTAATCTTTTGTATTTATTGATTGTATTGATCTGTTATAAATATACATATTTATATATATACATATTGTACAGATATATTTTCACATAATAATTCATATTTGTACTGCAAATTATGATGACAATAAAATATGCTTGAAAAACATAAATAAAGACATGTTTGAATTGTGCAAAATCTATCTATCTATCTATCTATCTATCTATCTATCTATCTATCTATCTATCTATCTATCTATCTATCCCCCTCTCTCTGTCTGATGCTCTCTCTTTCTCTCTGTCTGTCTGTCTGTCTGTCTCTCTCTCTCTCTCTCTCATCATCTATCTATCTATCTATCTATCTATCTATCCATCTCTGCCTCTCTCTCTTTCTCCATCTGTCTATCTTCCTATCTCTCTCTGCTCTATCTATCTATCTATCTATCTATCTATCTATCTATCTATCTATCTATCTATCCCTGCCTTATGCTCTCACTTTCTCTCTCTGTCTCATGCTCTCTTTCTTTCTGCCTGTTTCTCTTACTCTCATTTTTCTATCTATCTATCTATCTATCTATCTATCTATCTATCTATCTATCTCTCTCTCCACCTCTCTCTGTCTCATGCTCTCTCTGTCTCTCTCTCTCTCCCCATCTGTTTATCTTTGCTCTCTCTCTATCGCTCATATCTATCCATTTATCTATCTATATCTATCTATCTATCTATCTATCTATCTATCTATCTATCTATCTATCTGTCCTCATGCTCTCTATCTTTCTGCCTGTTTCTCTTACTCTAATTTTCTATCTATCTATCTATCTATCTATCTATCTATCTATCTATCTATCTATTCTGTCTCTCTCTCCACCTCTCTCTGTCTCATGCTCTCTCTGTCTCCCCATCTGTTTATCTTTGCTCTCTCTCTCTATCTCTCATATCTATCTATCTATCTATCTATCTATCTATCTATCTATCTATCTATCTATCTTTATCTTCCTCTCTCTCTACCTGCCTCATGCTCTCTCTTTCTCTCTGCCTGTTTCTCTACCCCTCTCGCTATCTATCTAATATCTATCTATCTATCTATCTATCTATCTATCTATCTATCTATCTATCTATCTATCTATCTGTAGCTAAACGCTTTATTTATGTTACCAAGTCAACAAACCTTTTCAGATACAGTATGACAACACAATGTTTAGAACTTACATCCCTACAAAATGAATTTAACAACATACAGTATGAATAAAAATATACTATAAACATTAAAGACAGTCTAAACAAAATAATTATTTAATGTGATTATTACATTTAGATATGAGTTAATAATTCTTAAATCTTTAAATAGTTAAAAGACAAATACGCAGATTTAAGTTACCAGCTGAATAGATAATAAAGAAAGTATTAAAGTAATTAGAATCAGTATGGAGGAAGGAAGTAAACAGATGGAGTGTTTCACTTCTAAAGATATAATCTGGAGTGGAAAGATTAATGGTTTCTTGGTAGCTGGCTGCTGTTTTGTGTGCTGCTGTGCCATGGGGTATGTAGCCTGCCCTGCACCTGGCAAGTCCTACAATGCTGACTCACCTCTGTAGCAAGAGGAATCCACAGCATACAGACGTTAGGTCTGTGGTACTGTACAGCACCCAAATGCAACACTTACACTTAGCTCCAGAGAAAGCTAAGAGAAAAAACAGCAAAAGAATTATAGGCTGCGTTTACATTCTAAAGGACCAGTACATTGCAGGCAAATACTATTGTATGTCTGTACATTTCTCTAGTCTTTAGGTTCCATATTTATAATTTTATATATATTTTTTTATCATATAATATATACAATATATACAAATATATACCTGCATGTGTGTAAACATTTGTTTTTATGTCTCGGACTTTCTAGCTTCCCTTTTTCCTATTCTCCATCATTCTCTCTAGCCCTATCCTTTTCTTAATATTTTCACTCTTCATCCATCAGAATATCCTTTTCTGTCATTCTACGGTAACTTGTCCACTCTTATTATTCAATACATCTATCTGTATCTCTAATATATATATATAACAACCCAACTCTCTACATCATTCAACACTTTTTCAGCGCCTCAGTCTTTATTTTTTAATACCCTTATCTTTCTAGTTCTCCCACTCTACTTACCCCTCTATTTCTTCCTATAATTCTACACTCCCATCATCCCTTCTTCTACATGGCAGTAACTTGGGGTGGGCAAAAGGTACTGCCATCCAGGGCACAGGACCTAGGGGAGGAGACCATCGCTGGCCCATGGCACTAACCCTGGGAGAGATGTATCAAATCTTCGACAGAGGTAAAATGGAGAAGTTGCCCATAGCAACCAATCAGCTCATAGCTATCATTTATCTAGCACAGTCTATAAAATGACAGAAGCCAATCAGTTGCTATGGGCAACTTCACCAATTTATCTCTCTTGAAGGTTTGATACATCTCTCCCTCTATCTGTATTCACTCTTCCCTCCCTCCTCATTATTTTATACCCTCTCTATGACAATAATGTATTCTTAAGTACAAATGATGAAATGTTTTAATTGTGTAAAAGATCTATCTATCTATCTATCTATCTATCTATCTATCTATCTATCTATCTATCTATCTATCTATCTATCTAACTATCTCTCCCCCACTGTCTCTCTCTCACTCTCTCTCTCATTTTCACCTTTATCTCTCTCCATTATTCAATACTTCTCTTGCTCACCCTTCTTTTCTTCCTTCCATTTCCCTTATCCTTTGATTTCTCCACCTCTTCTTCCCCTATCTCACCCTCCTCCTATAATCCTATACTCCTTTTCTCACTATCTCTCATATATATACAGTCAGGTCCATAAATATTGGGACATTGACAGAATTTTCAGATTTTGGCCTCTATTCACCACCACAATGGCTTTGAAATGAAACAAACAAGATGTGATTTAACTGCAGACTTTCAGATTTAGTTTGAGGGTAATTACATCCAAATCAGGTGAACGGTGTAGGAATTACAACGGTTTCTATATGTGCCTCCCATTTTTTAAGGGGCCAAAAGTAATGGGACAAACTAAACAATCCTAAATCTAACTTTCACTTTTTAATACTTTGTTGCAAATCCTTTGCAGGCAATTACAGCCTGAAGTCTGGAACGCATAGACATCACCAGACGCTGGATTTCATCCCTGGTGATGCTCTGCAAAGGCCTCTACTGCAAATGTCTTCAGTTCCTGCTTGTTCTTGGGGCATTTTCCCTTCAGTTTTGTCTTCATCAAGTGAAATGCATGCTCAATCGGATTCAGGTCAGGGGATTGACTTGGCCATTGCATAACATTCCACTTTTTAGCCTTAAAAAACTCTTTGGTTGCTTTTGCAGTATGCTTCGGGTCATTGTTCATCTGCACTGTGAAGCACCGTCCAATGATTTCTGAAGTATTTGACTGAATATGAGCATATAATATTGCCCGAAACATTTCAGAATTCATTCTGCTGCTTTTATCAGCAGTCACATCATCAATAAATACAAGGGAACCAGTTCCATTGGCAGCCATACATGCCCACGCCATGACACTACCACCACCATGCTTCAATGATGAGGTGGTATGTTTTGGATCATGAGCAGTTCCTTTCCTTCTGCATACTCTTCTCTTCTCATCACTCTGGTACAAGTTGATCTTTGTCTCAGCTGTCCATAGGATGTTGTTCCAGAACTGTAATGGCTTTTATAGATGTTGTTTGGCAAACTCTAATCTGGTCTTCCTGTTTTTGTGGCTCACCAATGGTTTACATCTTGTGGTGAACCCTCTATATTCACTCTTGTGAAGTCTTCTCTTGATTGTTGACTTTGACACATATACACCTACCTCCTGGAGAGTGTTCTTGATTTGGCCAACTGTTGTGAAGGGGTTTTCGTTCACCAGGGAAATAATTATTTTGTCATCCACCACAGTTGTTTTTCGTGGTCTTCCGAGTCTTTTGGTGTTGCTGAGCTCTCCGGTGCGTTCTTTCTTTTTAAGAATGTTGCAAACAGTTGATTTGGCCACACCTAATGTTTTTGCTATCTCTCTGATGGGTTTGTTTTGATTTTTCAGCCTAATGATGGCTTGCTTCACTGATAGTGGCCCTCATTCAGAGCCGTACGCTCTGAGCAGAGCGCACGCTCTGAATGAGGGCCGGGCTCCATGAAAATGGAGCGTCCTCCTGGACGCTCGTATAGCTGTGGGTCACCACCCACAGGCTATACGAGCGTGCATTGTGATGGCCGCGATGGTCGTGACCATCGCGACCATCGAAATTGCGAGCCGGAGCCTGCGGTTGAGGTTTTCAACCGCAAGCTCCGGAGTGATTTTGGCTCTATCAGAGCCAAAATCACTCCCACTGACATCACTAGTGATGTCAGTGGGCCGGCTTTTGACGGGAGGCGTTCCCATGGGAACGCCCCCGTCAGGGAGGCATGCCCCCGGCACGCCCACCAAAGGGGCGTGCTGTCAATCAACATTGACAGCACGCCCCCTTTGATCGGACACAACGAGCGAAGGACTTTCCTTCGCTCGTCGCGTCTGGCGCATGCGCACGACGGAGCTCCCTCCGTCGTGCGCATGCTCAGTCCATAACATCGACCCACTTGCGAGCAGACAGCCGCTCGCGAGTGGGTCTGAATCAGGCCCAGTGACAGCTCTTTGGATCTCATGTTGAGAGTTGACAGCAACTGATTCCAAATGCAAATGTCATACCTAGAATCAACTCCAGACCTTTTACCTGCTTAATTGATAATGAAATAACGAGGTAATAGCCCACACCTGTCCATGAAATAGCTTTTGAGTTGATAGTCCCATTACTTTTGGCCCCTTAAAAAGTGGGAGGCACATATTGAAACTGTTATAATTCCTACACCGTTCACCCGATTTGGATGTAATTACCCTCAAATTAAATCTGAAAGTCTGCAGTTAAAGCACATCTTGTTTGTTTCATTTCAAAACCATTGTGGTGGTGAATAGAGGCCAAAATCTGAAAATTCTGTCAATGTGCCAATATTTATGGACCTGACTGTATATATATATATATATATATATATATATATTAGAATAGAATAATAATCTATTTAGCTCACTTCCTCATTATCCCTCACACACTTTTGTCTTGTGTGTATAACTTATGGTAATGTGAATATAAGCTGTTCTCAAATTGCAATTCAATGTGTCTATCATGAAGCTGTAGATAGAATAAAAGAGTGCAACAGGTTGCACTTTTTAGTATTAAAATGGTGAAATAATCATGCCCAGTGTTTGAGACTTCACATACGTATGAATTCACAGTTGCAACTAAGTAGTAAATAGCTTTTTATAGCAAAGAAACAGGTTGTTTTATGTGCTGAGGCGAAGCATTGGACTGGAATGCTAATGTGAATGCAGATCAACCTTCCACAGAATCAATTTGCAGTAGTTAGATTTATATCTTCTCCCTTTCACTCCAGCTTCCATAGAGCGGCATGCTCTCACTGCCCACATTGCAATGTATCTTGATGACAAAGAGATGCTTATGGCCCAAATGGCTATTGTCATGCTAATAAGTGTCAGTTGAATTCATTTAAAGGAAGCAAATGGATGCTATTGAGGCAATTTGTAAAACAAAGGAAATTCGTCTTTTCAAGTCACGATTTCCAACATATCTACACAAATAGATCAAATGTAAGTCTTCAAAGATTATTTGCTGTCACTCCAGTGGTCTCACTTCAACATGCTAATATTTTACTAAGTTCTGTATCTATGCAATGGTAAGGACCCTGAACACGCCATGCATATCCAAATAAGACCCTTTAACTGGCATACTGTAATATGATTTTTAGGCATTATCTCAAATTATTTTATTTTGTTATATTTAACCAAACATAAGGCCCCACCAACTTGTGACATACTGGGGCTGATTCTGAGTGACGTGCAGTGGCGGCTCCAATGGTGAGGCTGCAGCACAGTCCAAAATTCTAATAAGGGAGCCACACCAACTGCCACCCCAAATGCTGGCAAACATCACTGGCCTGGACTCACTGGCAATTTATGTGGCTCTCCTGTTTGAATTTTGGATGGCGCTGTAGCCCCATCTCTGGAGCCGCCACTGGTCACGTGCAAAGTGGCTGTAGTTGTGGGCAGCTGCAGAAGCCTGATTTCCTACCATATGCTATCCAAGAATCCGTAGGGCTAATATAGGTGATGTGCATCTGCAAACAGAAACCTGTGCCTGTACCGCCCAATGCCACCATCATCTTTACTATCTGCTAATGCACCAGCCCAATGCGAGGTGCAAGAGATAAGTCAGAAATAGGTTTCCCTTCCCCATGCACATGACTCACCACACTCCCGCAACATTCCCACAATATGGAGCAGTTCCATCCACTCGCTTTGCTGCTGCGCAATTGCCACCTGAAATGTCCAGTTTCACAGAAAGACAGATCTGACCAAGTTTTGTACGACTCAGAATAGGATGAAGATATGCACAAATTTGTAAATTCACATTTGCACATGCACTGTATGCAAACACTCACAACTTGCACCTGTGCACAGATATCCAGCCAACTAAAAATCAGCCCCTAATTGTGCACTGTTCCATGATGTTCCATGATTTGATGGCGCTGTAGCCCCAGTCAATAGGGGTCCTGTACAAAGAGTAAGCCTCATGCTGGTTACTGTACATACTTTGAAGACAGACAATGAACTGATCTGCTATCAGAGCGGGCTACTGGTTAGCTATATGCACTTACCAATCTGCCGCTCGATGTTCTGTATCTGGGCTGACATCACAACTGCCCATCCAGTTGGTGCCTGCAGCAAATGTACAGGCGGTCGGTGGGTCTCCCTTACCCACAGCCAGATATATCTTCAGCATCGGCTGTGCTGCAGGGTAGACTTGTTATGTATGTGAATTACATAGTTTGCAGACATATGCCAGGTGAACACACCCGCTGATGCACTCATGATGTATCGCTCTTCAACAGAACAAGTGATATATCGCCAAGTGTGTACTTTGACTTATACAGTGCTACAAACCATCTGGATTTTGACCGTTCGGGATGCCGCTGTTGGTATTCTGACCTTCGGCATTGTGACAGTCGGGATCCCGTACCCAACCCACAGAAACGGCTAACTATGCCTTATTGATTTCTCTTTTTATTGTTGGTACTGGAGACAATTTATTGTAATCCATATAGGTTATTTAAGATTAATCTGTATAGTGGTTTAATATTTGTATCTCAGCTCAAAGCATTTTCTTAGGGAAAGCACTCCACAACATGTTATAACTGCTCAACAATACCATGCAGTATATTGTATTAGGCTGATACTTGTGATTAACATTTAATAATGTATAATATATTGTATTTCATTCTTTAGTAAACACTTGCAATTTATGCAGGACCTTCCGTAATGATTTAGAGATAGGGGTTTTTGATTGAAATATAAGGTATCCAGGTATTGTTTTTTGTGTCCTTTTAAGTTGTCTTTTCAGCTTCAAGAGGTCGGGATGCTACCATCGGGATTCTGACCGCCCAAACACTGGCATCACATACCCAACCCTTATAATGTGCTTTACCATTCCAAATGTATGTACCTGCATGATACAAAAATAATACTAATGAAATTAAGGGGCATAGCCCAATCTCCAGTAACTGTAAAAAGTCTCTGTGACTACCCACCAAGCCACAAACTGACTACTTTCATATGTAATCTCTTTACATATGAAAGTAGTCAGTTTGTGGCTTGGTGGGTATGTGGTGCCAGTGTTTGGGCGGTCAGAATCCCGATGCCAGCATCCCGACTAGGTTACCATCCTGATGGCTGTAGGTAAGTATCCTAACCTAACCCCTAACTCTACCCTTAACCCACCCCCTCCCCTCCTCGCACCCTAAACCTAACCCTCCCCCCTTAGTGCCAAACCTTAACCCTCCCCCTAGTGCCTAAACCCTAACCCTAACCCACTCCCCAAACCCTGCTACTTACCTTCAGTATTCCAGCGGTCAGGATGCTGGCACCGGTATTCCAATAAGTGTCAGGATTCCGGCATCTGCATTCTGCCTGGCAGAATCCTCGCTGTCGGAATATTGAACATATCTCCATTATAAACAGCAGCACCAATGTAACAAAAATAATTCAAGCAGGATTTTCTGAGTAAAAAAAATAAAGGTAAGACTTATAATTTACTTTTTTTATTTTACCAGCATGCATAACACTATGGGGCTGATCCATCCCCGGACACAGTCCTGATTTGGTAGCTTATTGACCAATGTTTTCTGGACTGCGCATATGCTGGAGCTGCAGTCTGCAGGTGCGGTGATGGTCGCAGTGCCCTGTTTGCCACAGTGTTATTGACAGGTTGTAGACATATCGGGGCAGCGACAAGTAGTGTTTCAGTAAATGTGTCAGACCCATTTTCTGGGCATGCCAAAGCCAGTGGCTGCTTCTTTGGACGCTGTTTCACTGGCCCTGGCAGCATAGTTGTGTCGGCCATTCTGAGTAACTTGAGGTCTAATCCGAGGTCCGTAGCTTCAACTGATGGTCTCTATGTTGGTTTGATGCTGATTATTTGGACGCAGGCAGTGGTTTAGAGAATTCGGTAGCGGGCGTCTTTTTACACAAGATGCCTCATGCGGCATTAGTATATTATCGCACAGCCGCTGCATACAAAGACAGCAGCAACATTTGTGTCCACCTCTGAATAATGCCCTCTGTCAGAATGCCATAAATGGAAGCTTAAAGTACCACTTCTAAAAAGCAAGATGGAGAGGGGTGTTTTATGGCAAAAGTATGCATTGCTTCCGCATTTTTCTGGTTGTTAATTGTCTGTTATAGCTTCACAAAGCACTTTAGACTATTGGTGGGCAGACAAGCAAAATCTATGCAGATTGCCAAGTAGTCCTAAAGTAACATTGAGATAGGATCAAGTTCTTTTTCAAAAAAGTACTGGTTAAAGAAGATGCATTTTTTTTCTACGAATTGACCATAGCCCAGTTGGAATTTACATTTTATAATTTTATTTTATAAAACAGGCCTGATCATCCTAAATATCATCATGTTTTAAGGTACAATTCCAGCAAATCCTATAAACTGCTGTACCATTGTAGTTACCTTTATCTATGTCTATGGTTATGGTAACAGTAGGTAATCTATATAAACATTTTAAAGCAAACCATTTGTATTTTTCTTAGATTGCAATCATGCTTAGTTCCGGAGTTCTATACAATGTAACCGATTTAATGCATGAAACGAGTCTGAAATAGGATTCTCTTTTCTTTTTACAAAAATTAAAATGCCTTTAATTAGCTTGCAATGGAATAGAAAAGTTCAATGGAAGGGTATAAAAGTAACAGATTGGCCCAGTATTTTTATAAGGTTCTCTATGGAACAACCCAAAGGGTGAATTTTACGCTTTTACTAATGTAAGCTGAAGCTCACAGTGGTTAATGTCAGGGCCAAGATTGATGCAGACAATGCTGGTAAATGCACCACTGACCGTGGTCCTGAACAGTGCACTGCCAGCATAGAGCTTGGCTCCCCTTCATTACAGGCTCATTTAGACTATTGAGCTCAACACAGCCTCCCCCAAGATGCTGACAAGACCCCTGTCAGGATCCCAGCAAACTCCTGCTGCCAAACAAATCACCATTACCACGCTACATATTTTGCCTGTAGGTGCGGCTTTCCTTTATCCACAGGCTTTAAATAGCCTGGAACTCCCTACGGGGGCATCCTGCATTGAGAACAAATCTATTGCTTTCTCATTTAAATTCCACTATTTGGGAGGCTTCTTTTTGATTAATGAGGTATCTAAATAGAGGCTATCTCCAAAGATAATTCCTTGTTTCAATTATTTAAAAGTCTTTTTTATCTATATGTACGAAAATCTGTTTGTTTTAAAGCACTAATTGCTAATAAATAGCTCAGAATTCATGCTGTCTAAAAGTTTCTTCTTGCAAATGCAAAATGCAGTAAAATCAATTGTTCATTGTTATTTACTGCAATAAACACAGTACCGGAGCACAATTGGTCAATGTTTTAAGTACTGCGCGTGTATCTGAGATGCACTGCTCATGCGTCCCGCACCGAGGTGCAGAAAGAATTTGGAGGCAGGGCGCGTGGACTTTAGTTCCTGAGAGGTGACAGGGGGGTTAACTAGGCAGACGCGGGTGTGTCCCAGACAGTGGCTGCGTCTAAGATGCACACAGAAGGCCATACTCAGCCGGAGAAACTGCACCTGCCACAGGACTGGTGCAAGTTTTGATGGTACCTCCGATGGTGCACCAATGCTATCTTTACTGTACCTAAATGGATTTGCACAGACGTTGTAAGTGGGTGTCTCAGTTTTTAATAAATTGGCGGCGGCATTAAAACAGAGACGCAGACAGGCAAAAGTTGTGCCTACGCATGACTCAGAATTAAACACGCAGTGTGCAATCACTACTGCAAGTGATGCTGTCTCTAAAGCAGGAATAGATCTTTGATGTCAGCAATGATTAACAGTTGTATTAGACTGATAAGTACACATTTACTGGTATATATATATATATATATATATATAAAATGACTGACAACAGTCATAAACCTGTTTACAGCATTCATTTTATATATATATATATATATATATATATATATATATATATATATAATGACCAACAACAGTCATAAACCTGTTTACAGCATTCATTGACCTGTTTACATTGGCAGAAGTAAAGAAATGTATTTGCAGAGTAGACTCTCCTATAACTATGTAATGACCCAGGAGGGTGTTTGCAGTAGGATTCAGTACATACATAGTACATACATAAATATATATGTAACATTCTGTCATCATTTTAATTATGTTTGTGAAAGTTGCAGGATGCATTTTCATATAGAAACAGCAGACATTTTAATAATAAGCTGTTGATGTAAAATTAAGTCACATCTGCAAAATTAGATGCAATTCCCTTACAGCCAGGGATCCACTAGAACTAGAGCCACAATGTATTTAAAATAAAAAAATAATCCAAACTACAGTATGGCTTGTGGGGTAAAGATTCTGCAAATATTTGTAGAGGAACAAAATGACAAAATATTAACCATAGATATCTCAGGCGTTTACAGATAGAACATATTATATTGCAGTGATTTTGAGGAAAAGTTCCAAGCAATTCTTAAATCAACTAATTAACTCTGTGATCTGTTACAGTCCAATCATTTTCAAACTTTGTTTTTATCCCCACTGTTCACTACCTTTGTGCACTGTTCTACTTAAATCTGTTCTCTCTAAGCTCCCCCATTTCCTCGCCCCAATGCTTGCTGAGACCATGCTCAGCTCTTTACCCATTTCTTCACCATTGTTGTCTTCCCTACCACCTTCAAACATGCTCTTATCTCCCTATCTTCAGGGAACCCCCTCTTGATCCTCCATTTCTTTCCAACTAGTGTCATATTTATCTGCTCTCTTGTACATTCCTGGTTGACTCATCTTCAATCAACTAAACTACTATCATACCTCCCACTCTCTTTTTGACCTTCTTCAGGCTGGCTTCTATCCTTTAGTCTCCATTGACACTGCCCTCACTAAAATGGCAAATTACATTACTTTTTAGCTAAGGTAAAGGGCCACTTCTCCATTCTCATACACATTGACAGCTCCACCACATTTGACAGTCAATCACTCTATTTTCAATGATGCCCTTCCCTTCCTTGATCTTAGCAACACTGTACTCTGCTATTCCACTTCCTATCTCTCTAGCCGCACCTTCAGTGTCTCTACTTCAGAGTATTTCTCCCCACCTCTACTTCTCTCCTTGGAAGTCCCTCAATGTCCTTACTGTATATCTCCTCTCTTGACAAACTCATTTGCTCCTTTAGGGGTCTACTCAGTATGCTAATTATAGGGGTCTGGATGGACCCCTATAACTAACATTCTAACTCTCGGTGAGTGTCAGAGCAATTCATTATTGCTCCGGCGCAAAGACAGTTGAACCTAAAATCATCTTTCTCCCTGAATGTTTTCACGCTCCTTTTGGAGCAGTGAAACTTAGCACTGCCAAGTCTGACTCTGCAGTGCTAGTGCGCCTGCATGAACTAGAGTTCATGCAGGCACACAAAGCTCCAGCATCTGGCAAAAGGAGCCAGACAGGGGTGGAGGGATCCAAAAAGATCCCTCTTCACAGCCCGGGACTCCTTCCCATAGGAAAGGAGCGAGGCTGCTGGAGCGAATGCCATCTGAAGATGGCAAATACTGTACTCCCACAGTCACACTCCAAAAATATAGTATTTTTGCAGCTTGATGAATTTAGGTCCCCATACTAGTGTATTGGGACAGCGGGCCACTTCGGGAGAGAAAAGTTAGTAGGAAATATCTGTGATATCTTCTGATTTACCTTTATGATGAATGGCCCCAAAACTTAATTTCTCTGAAAGTAGGTGAATATGTTCTTATATCTAGCATTCCTTCCCTGTTCTTTCTCTCTATTTCCTATAATGTGTGTCCAACTACTTCTCTGCTGTGTCTACCCGGATGTTTTAATGCTTTCTCGAATTTTACATGACTAAATGTGGCTCATTTTTTCCACCTGCTAATGTCACTCACATCTCCATCATCTTCCCTGTTTCCCATGCCTTGGTGTCATTCATGACTCCTCACATCCAGTCCCTGTCACAGTCCTACCTCCACAGCCTTACCAAAAAATGCTCCTTCCTGACTCAGGAAATAGTCAAAAACCTGATCCACTCACTCATCTTTTTCTGTCTTGACTACTAATCCATACTCAATGCCACAGCTATATCAAACTTCCTCTCTTGATGATCATCCATAGCTCTGTAAATCCTGTCACTGGCTACTCATTCCCTCCTGAATTCAGTTCAAGCTGCTCACGTTCATTTATAAAGAAATCACTAACTCTTCCTTCCCATACAGTATATCTCTGCCACTATCATAAGATACACTAATGCTTGACCAATCCACTCTGCCTCTGTCCTCAGCCACTCTTCTCCTTTCATACTCTTCTCTCGCTCCTGTCTTCAAGACTTCTCCCAGATATTGCTTCCTATCTATGCAGTTCCTTGTCTTACTCTACCAGACAGTCCTTCAAATGCTACCTCAAAACCCACCTGTTCATGTTTGCATAACCAACCTGCTTGTAGACCCTTTCTGTCCATTGTGTCCCTTTTGCTGCTATTGTCTCTCATCTCCCCCTACTTCTGGAATATAATCTCCCATTGGTAAAGTCATTTTTGTCTCATATCCATCCACTCTCCATCTACCTCCCATGTCCTATGTCATGTCTTTTGCTGAATGTTGAGTGAGTGCTATGCTGTTTGTTTGTTTACTCACACACCAAATTCCTGCCTGTATCTGTAATTGTTTGCACACCATTCATTCTGTGTTTGTACCTCACATTGCTACCATGTATGTTGTGTTATGCTTTATTATATTTATGTTTCTCTATATGCTTATTGTATTCATGTATGTCTTATCTGTATGATGATTGCCAGTTGCCACCAAATCGGTGATGCTGATAATAAAATGTGCTCCATCTGTACTTCTATCAATAGTATAACATAATTTAGGGAGTAGAAAGGGGTATTTTTTTTTATATTTACTTTTTAAAATGTTAACTAGCTAGTTGCATGAACATACGGTGAGTAAAAATATAACTGAACAATATAATTACTTACAGAAAAAAAGTCATATTTTTATGTATTTATTTGATAATTGTATAAAACAAATTAGCCAGTAACTAATAACTACATCTTAATGGTTATTATAAGGTAGTGGTTCTCAAACTCGGTCCTCAGGACAACACACAGGTCACATTCTGCAGGTCACCCAGCAGGAGTACAGGTGTATTCACTACTCAATGACACATTTTAAAAGCTCCACAGGTGGAGATAATTATTTCACTTGTGAGTCTGTGAGGAGACCTGGAAAACATGTACTGTTTGGGGTCCTGAGGACCGAGTTTGAGAACCTGTGTTATAAGGTAACAGAGAGAATTACTTGGAGGGGCCCTCACTAAAGTGCTGCACTGGGGAGACCCCCAGGCAGTAAGTGGAGAGGAGGACGATGTCATACAGTGGATAAACCCAACAATCTTAAGTGTAATTTTCTCAGATTCTTGCAAAACAAAAATAATACAATTCACAAACCAATGTATCAAGTCTTTTACATGTGCTAATTATTTAATCTATAATAGGGACATTTAACTGAAGAGGAACACAAGCCAGGAATGAATAGGCAACATTACAGTGTCTGGATAAAAAAAGAGTAAAATCAGATCTTTACACTTGGGCTAAATTCAAAAGTCTTTTTTTCCCTCTTTGCAATGAAATAATCACAATCCAAAGAGTTCCTGATAGGGTTTTAAAAGATGATTATTCTTTCACTGTCTACCAAGCATGAAAATCTATCTGACTCAGTTCCATTCTTGCTGCAAGCGACCTCACAGTGTCTAATTTAGGCAGCCGCCCGTTACCTAAAACTTGTCACTCACACGTTAACTGTTCTTTGTTGTGCTCAGTCTTTATCCCATTCTTCTTCATGGGTTCCTCCTACTCCTCTCCAGGAGCCAGAGAAAGGATGTCTGGGAATATGTTTAAGACCGGACTGCTCCATTTCATTTCCCTCCCCCTATTCTCGAGTTAAAGCACTTCTGTGTTGGAAGAGATCACAATAGCAGAGATTCACTAAGCAGTGATAACTCATGAGAGGAGCTTCTTTAAATTCCATGTTATAATAAAGAAGCTTGTTTACAGTATTCATTCTCCATCAGATACAGTATCTACTCATAGGGAGAGTATAGATTACGCCAAAGAGACATCAACAATTAACTGCCAAGGACATATTGGAAATGTTTTTACCTGGAACCCGACACTTGACTAGATGTTATGATATCAAGGTTTTGGTTTTTAATTGTATATTTAAATGGTCAAATAGAAAATACAATTGTACAGGTCAAAGTACACAATTAATATCTGTTATGAGACCAAATTTTATTTTAATGGGAAGTAATTATACAGTATAAAGTACAGAAAGTAAATAATATAGGCGGGCACCAATATTAAAAATTGGGAGTAGGAAATGGGCAAGGTGATGGTGGAGAAACAAGGGAAGGTTGGTACTACAGGAAATGTGTAGGTAAATAAAATAATAATAATAATATATGAGCGAGATGTAATAGGGTCCAAGTTTTGAAAATGTGTGAATTATGTGTGCGCTATACTCACACATATTTAGAACTCACCCTACGTAATAGGGTGTGAGAAATGCAAACTCGCATGTTTCTCACACAGACAACTCGCAATGGCAAAACACGCATCCAGATGTTTTGCCATTGTGAGGATACAACTCTGGCAATGTAATAGAGTGCAAGTGTTTAACTTGCACAGTATTACTGACTTAAAACTCGTTAAAAAACAGACCTGCTTCAGGCTAGCAAGCATTGCCTGAGCAGGTCTGAGTGAGATCTGTGCATGTTTAAAAAAAATATTAAAATGTTTAAAATTTTTTTTTTACTTGACGTGAGGTTCCCCCATAAAAGCACAACCAGCACCAGACTTTTCTTGGTTGTGAAAATGCAGGGGGAAAGAAAAAGTAGGCTTCGGTTGTATTTTCAACAACCAGTACTGTGCTCAGTGAGCCAGTCCTAGTTCTGAAAATAAAGGGGACAAAATGAGTATGGTACCCTGTATTTTCATAATCAGCACCGGACTCTTTCTAGTAGGGATCTAATGCCACAGCCGGGGTACCCTTTCACCGTATCCCCCGGCCAAAGCATTCACACCTGACCGCTAGTCAGCACATACAGGGGATCAATAGAGAGATGGGGACCCCCAATAAAGGGGTTCCCCCTTTGCCGGACACCCCAGGCCTGGTCTGAAGAATGAGAATTAATAATATTGTCTTTTACAGTAGAACTGTAGATCCCAGCAAGCCTCCCCTGCATGCTGCAATTTGGAGAATCACAAGTACCAGCATACGGCGCATTAAGGGCTTGCTGGTACCACTAGTTCTCCTGCAAAATAAATATTAAAATAAACACAGGACACACACACACACACTGTGACAGTACAATTTTATTAAAACATACTGTACATGCACACTCACATTCATACTCACACGGACGCATACTCACCTATAATCCCTGTAGCCATTCCTGTCCACTTGTCCAGTAGCATCCACGACACCTGTAAAAAAAAAATTCATATTTACCTACCCCTTGGTAAAATAAAATTCTGATCTGAGCTTCTGAATTTCCAATAGCCTATGGGGATTTCATCAGCATAGAATAGGAAATGTTTAAGAAATGGTATAATCTTAATAAGGAGGCTGAATGTATATAGGAGTCAAACCCTTAATTTTAGGATTAGGTGAAGAGCCAATGATTCCATACTTGCCCATATACATGTTCTCTATTATAGAGATAAAATATAATATTGTCCTGTGAGGCTATGTGTCATATAGTATATTTAAGGGCTGTTGTTAAGAGAGGTTGAGGATTACTGTCAGCATATGACATCAGTTTTTGTTTACATTTTGGGGAGATTCCACAGAAGAAAAAGGATCCATTTGTACCGACAAGCATTGAATTCAAAGGGGTTTGTAGTTCTTCCTGGAAGTGGGAAATCTGAGGGCAGGTCCACCATATGTGGAGAAATGTACTGTTTTTACCGTAAGTTTATCCAACATCTAGAGACAGAAGAGAATCTCGGAGTGTAGAACAATGTATAATATATTTTTAAGTCATTTCCTTGGTCAGGGTGGAAATATAGCTTTCAACTATACCCACTGCCATCTCCTTCCATTCATACTCAACCAGTGGAGTTACCAGGTCTCTCTCCTTGGGGTAAATTTACTAAGAATCGTGTTGGTCCGAATGTGGCTGTATCGGAGTGCTGGTCATTTTTTCAAACACAGGAATTTACTATTGCAAAAACTGGATTATTTCCCGTATCTTTAGAGTTAATCACGGATGAAATCACAGTTAAAATACGTCCGAAAATACAAACAGAAATGAATACACCACCGTCTCAACAGGCAGGACTTTCCCTAGACAGGAATACAACACAGGAATTTACCAAAAATCGTAATTGTAATCATGGGTGTAATACTAGCAAACCAAAAAAATTACATGGGGTTCCCCCCAAAAAATATAACCAGCCAAGGAGGTAGGTGAGTATAGGATTTTTTTTACAGGTAACCCATTGGATTTCTACATGGCGAAGGGGACCGAACATCTGGCAAGTAGGTAAGTATGTGAATGTGGTAGGTGTGCAATAAAATTGTACAATCTACAGTGCGTGTGTCTTGTGTTTTGTTTTAACAATTTTTTTACAGTGGGAGTATGGGTGCCGGCTGCCAGCTGGCATTTGTAATTCCACAAATGCCAAAGGGCAGGAACACTGGCACCTGTAGTTCCACTGTAAGAAACAATAGTTTTCAACACTATTAAACCCTTGCACCCACTGCCCAGGGGTGCAGGGAAGAGCCCCAGGCTTCATCTTAAGCCTGGGATGCTTGGGAGAGGGATGACCCCTTTATTGGGGGGTTCCCACCTCCCCTGAGATCCCTGGCTTGGGCTGACTGGCTTGGGGTGATAATGCTGTGGCATTACACCCCGGCCGGATTTCAGCCCAGTGCTGGTTTTTAAAATAGGGGGAGCCCTACGCAATTTTTTCCCCTTATTTTTAAAACCAGGACTGTCTCAACAGCCCACTGCTGGTTTCTAAAATACAGGGGAAACCTACATGTTTTTCACCCCACATTTTTAGGAACCAGGACTGGCTGAGGCACCTGGGGTTGGTTATACTTTTTTTGGGGGGGGAACCCTGTGTAATTTCTTTTTAAAAATGAACCCTTTAATCACAATAAAAGCACACAAGCAGCCTTCTCATATATGTCACTGATATATGCAGGCTGCTTGTTCGGGAGGTAAACGGGGATTAAACACAGGCAAGAAAAATTAAATACACCATAATTAAACACAATCTTGACAAACATGGGAGCTAGGTAAATACCCAATTTTATTTAAAAAAAAAACTCTAACAGGAATCTTAGTAAATATACCCCCTATTCTCTTTCATGGTGAATGTGCGAAGCATCAAGGAAGTAAAGCAATAAACTATATAATACTGATATTTTGCCTGTGGGAGAGCTAAAATAAATAGTTACTCCTCTTTTATGGGCTATTCAGACTCAACATTGACATTATGTGATATTATCTTTAACTTCCCATAAATCATTTGGGACTAGAAGATCAATCTAAGCTCTGTAGTGGTTATATCATGTGTAGTGTCACACTCCGGACATCTAAACCACCTTTTCACCTTTGCAGTGTCTGTCCCGGCTAGCGCTGAAGTCTGCTAGCGCTGTGACAGCACATCACTCCCGGATAGCGCAGATGTCGCTTACACTGCACACTGCTCCCAGCTGGTACTGAGGTCTACTTGTGCTGTTCCTGCCCAGTCCACTCAGTGTTCTGTCTCTGAGTGTGAAGATGGTTCCTCGAAGCCCCTTGATCACAGTGTGTCTCCTCAGCATGAGGCACCTCTCTCCCGGACCGCACATCACTCCCGGATAGCACAGGAGTCCACTCGCACTGCACATCGCTCCCGACTGGTACTGAGGTCTGAGGGTGTAGATGGCTTCCCACAGCCCCTTGCTCACAGTCTGTCTCTTAAGCATGATGGTACACAGGCTGTGGCCAGAGTTCCCTCCAAAACCACAGTATGGTTCAGACATGTTGGACTCGGTCACATGGAGATCCTCCACCACTCAGAGCGCTGCTCCCAGACCAACTGATTGCAGCATCTAATCCCTGGGGAACCACCCCTATAAATTAAATTTTCTGACTGGCCCACATTGCCAGTACAATGTCGCTTCTGCTGAAGTTACAACTCTGTGCTGAGCTCCCAGGTACAGTACTCTGTATCTGATTGGTTCCAGTCCGTGCTATTCCAGTTTCAAGTCTGTTTAATGCAAGTCTCCTATTCCATCAGTACTCCAGTTTGGTTTTCCACTGAGACTTGTTCCTACCTTCTACCATTGGTCCCAGCTAATATCTCCAATCATCTGTCGCATCCGACATCTGCAAACATTGGTCCCATCTGATAGCTCCAACCATCAGTCCCATCCGATATCTCCAGCCATCAGTTCCAATCCAATTCTACTCATCAACTCTGCATCATCAGTTCCAATCCAATTCAACATCATCAGTTCTAATTCAACTCATCATCAGTTCTACATCATTGGTCCCAGTCCAATATCATCATCAACTACAGTTCTCATGTCAACTTCCTGTATAATAATATTATTCTATATCTGTTCTCGCCTTCAGGACCACCATCTCCAGCAGTTCCTCTGCTTCCTCTCTCTCCTCAACACATGAGGAAGAGCTGTCTCAAACCACCCAGATTCATACACACATCTTCAGTTTCCACTTCAGCCTCCCACACCTGTTCCAGCTAACTCAACCCTCAGGCATGACAGTTTGTACTGGCCCAATGGATCCAGCTTAAAATCAGGCCCAAGCTGCAGGATTTACACAGAATCTTGTGACTCACCTAGAACACCAGAACGTACCCGTGTGGCATATATCAACTCCCTATTATCTGGATTGGCCTTAGACTGAGTTTCACCCTTATTGGAAAAATCTGATCCCATACTACCATCTTACAAAGATTTAATCCCAGCTTTTTGCTGAATCTTTGACAAACCTGGGAGAATGTTATCTGCATGTGTGGACCTTCTATGTCTATGCCAGGGTTCAAACTTTGTAGGCCAGTATCTGGTGCAGTATTAATATACTGGCATCGGAACTCTTTTGGAAAGACAGAGCATTCTATGCAGCCTTTTGGAACAGCTTATCAGACAAAATCAAAGTTGTACTAGTCATCCGTGATCTTTCAGACAAGTTAGAGGACTTGATCCATGATCCCACTCTGCACCAAGGTATAAAGAATGAGTCATTGAGAGAGGGAGATTTGTTCAACCTAAGTCTCAGACAACAGTCTTGCCCCGGTCAGTTTTTCTTCCCAAGGAGGAACCAATGCAAATCAATCAATCATTCTCGCCTATCACAGGAATGACACCGTAGACGACAGTCCGAGAATCTCTGCCTTTACTGTGCTGCTACTTTTCATCAGCTCAACACTTGTCTCAACCATCCGGGAAGCTCCCGCTCCTAACTCGGCAAGGGGAGGCTAAGTTAGAAGTAGTTCTCTCCTCTCCAAAGAAAACTGATTGTATTCTCTCAGTTTCTTTGCAAGTCGCCAAGCGCTTCAAGCAAGTTTCTGCTCTGTTTGATTCAGGGGCAGCTGGCAACTGCATCACATCTGATTTGGTCCAGCCATGGGCATTACCAACCAAGAGTCTGCTTCATCCTATCTACCTCACAGCGGTTGATGAAAGCCACATCCTAGGGGGTACAATTACCCTTCAGACTTGACCTCTGTGAGTCAAGATTGATGCTCTGCACTCTGATCTTTTAAGTTTTCTTGTCATACCCAGCTCATCACATTCCATAGTTCTGGGCTTGCCCTGGCTTCATCTGCCTAATCGCCAAATTGATTGGAGACCCTCTCAAGTTACTGCCTGGGGATCTTCTGGCTTTGGTTCTTTTCTTCAACAAGTTCCTCCAGTATGATCTGCTGCTCCATCTCACCCAGATACTCCTCCTCTTCCTTATGAAGAATCCACTGATGTCTTCGATAAAGCTGGTGCTGATGTACTTCCTCCTCACCATGAATGGGATTGTCCAATTGATGTATTCCCTGTGAAATCTCCTCCCAGAGGGTACATTTTATCCGCTATTGCTCCCAGAAACAAAAGCCATGACTGACTATATCCAAGAGAATCTGGAGAAGGGTTTCATCTGCTCCTTCCACCTCACCAACTGGTATGGCTTCTTTTTTGTCAAAAAAAAGGATGGAGGTTTGCACCTCTGCATTGACTACAGGGGTTTGAATGACATCACAATGAAAAGCTGCTTTCCTCTCCCTCTGATCCTAGAGCTTTTTTACCATGTCAGTGAAGCCACCATCTTCACCAAATTGGACTTGCAAGGAGACTATAATTTTATACGAATCCGCAAAGGAGAGGAGTGTAAGATCGCATTTGACCTCCACGATGGTCACTATGAGTACCTCGTTATGCCATTCAGCCTAAGTAATGCTCCCACAGTATTACAGTACTATGTCAATGAGATCTTCCGCGATCTTCTGTACAAACATGTTGTTGTCTATCTTGACAATATTCTCAATGATAGGGAGGGACATTGCCGGCAAGTGATGAAGGTTTTGTCACGTCTTCATTCCAGTCACCTCTGCTGCAAATTGGAGATGTGAGTTTATTCCCTTTCTGGGATATATAATTTCAGCTTCTGGTCTCAGAATGGATCCAGAGAAGCTCCAAGCAATTCAGTAATGGTCGCTTCCTACGACCCTTAAAACTGTTCAATGCTTCTTTTGGTTTCCAAATTACTATCAAAAATTCATAAAGAACTTTTCCACCATCATTGCACCTATTACCGCTCTTACCCGGAAAGGAGCCAATCCATCCCGATGGTCAGAGGAAGCAGAGGAAGCTTTTAAAAAATCAATCAGAATTTCATCTCAGCCCCTTTTCTCTGATAACCTGATGCAACACAGCCATTCATCCTGGAAGTAGAGGCTTCTTCTGTTGGAGTTGGTGCTGTACTCTCCCAATGCACCCCTGTGGAATTTTATCCAGGATAATTCACTCCAGCTGAATGCAACTATTCCATTGGGGATCAAGAACTCATTGCTATTAAGTTAGCCTTAGAGGAAAGGAGCTGTATGTCCAATTTCCATTCAGACAGATCACAAAAACCTTTTGTATATTAAGATAGCCCATTGTCTGAATCCGGGCCAAGCCAGATGGGCACTCTTCTTCTCATGCTTCAACTTCAAATTGCCTTTTTGTCCAGGGGTCCAGAATTGGAAGGCTGATGCCCTCTCTCACTCCATGAAGCAAGAAAATGAGACTGCCTCTGATGAGAAGCATCTCATCATCGATCTGGTGGCTTTCTCTGCAGTTGGAGTAGAATCCTCACCACCTGTTAGGAAAACTCTTGTCAAGCCCACATTATGCAAGAAACTGCATGATTCCCGCTTTGCAGGCCATGCAGGCATACAAAAAAACCTTTGAATTCAGGTCTGACTGGTAGCCCTTTCTCAGACAAGACATCCAGGACTTCATTGCCTCCTGTACCAAGTGCATGAATCATAAAGTGCTTTGTCAAGCCCCAGGTTGGCAGTTACTTCATCTCTCTGTTCCACATCAGTCGTGGGCTCATCTGTTGATGGACTTCATTACCGATCTTCTGATTTCTAATGGGTGGTAGTTGACCGGTTCACCAAGATGGCTCACTTCATATCCTTCACTGGTCTTCCATCAGCTTCTAAGTTGGCTCAACTATTCATACAAAAAATCATCAGGCTTCATGGACTACCTCTAGAAATCTCTGACCGGGGAGAGCAGTTTTTCGCCAAGTTTTAGCATTCCTTGACTTCAAGTCAAACTCAACTTCTCAACTGCCTACCACCTTCCAGTCCAATTGCCAGATGGAAAGAGTCAACCGAGATCTGGAGTAATTTCATAATTTCTACATATCCTGGTCTTTGGACAACAGGGCTTAACTGCTTCCTTGGGCAGAATGTTGTCACAACAACCAGTACTTCTTCTGGTTCTACACTCTTATATGCCACTTATGGCCTTCATCCTCAAGTTCCAGAGTTTCAGCCTCTTCCTGCCTCACAGGCTCCAGTGCTGACCTTAAGAGCAGCACTTTGCTAACATCTGGAGAGAGATCCGCTCCTCTATTGTGAAGTCTTCTGAGCAGTACTTCTGGTCAGTTCACTGACAGGAAGAGGAGAGCAGTTTCCAGTTTCAAGCAAGAAGATCGAGTATAGATCTCCACACAAAATCTCAGGTTAAAAGCGCCATCCATGAATGTTGCTCCCTGTTACATTGGGCCATTCGCCATTGATCGTGTCATCAACCCAGTTTTGTTCAAGCTAAAACTACCTCCCTTCCTGAGAATATAAAATTTCTTCCATATTTCTTTATTAAAACCACTCATACTCAACCGGTTTCATTCAGCACTTCCAAAGACACCCAAAGTCTACACTCATCATGGAGTCGAACTATGAAGTGGCAAATATTCTAGACTCTAGAATCCGTTATGGATGTCTTCAATGCTTGATTGATTGGAAGGGCTACAACCCATAAGAACATTCTTGGACTTTTGCCTCTGATTTCCATGCTCCTCAGCATTCCATGCCAAGTTTCTGGTGTCCTGGGGTCCCTCATGAAGAGGTGTCCTGGGGTCACTCATGAAGGGGTGGGGGGTGCTGTCATGCTCCGGACATCTAAAACCACCTTTTTACCTTTGCGGTGTCTGTCAAAGCTTGTGATGAGGTCTGCTCATGCTGTGACTGCACAATACTCCCAGACAGCACAGAGGTCCACTCACGCTGCACATGGCTCCCGACTGGTACTGAGGTCTGAGAGTGGAGATGGCTCCCCACAGCCCCTTGCTCACAGTGTGTCTCCTCAGCATGATGGTACACAGGCTGTAAGCCAGAGTTCCCTCCAAAACCACAGTATGGGTGCAGCCATATTGGACTCAGTCACATGGCACTCCTCCACCACTCAAAGCACTGCTCCCAGACCAGCTGATCACAGCATCCAATCCCTGGGGATCCACCCCTATAAATTAAATTTCCTGACTTGCCCACATTGTCAGTACCACATTGCTTCTGCTGAAGTTACAGATCTGAGCTGAGCTCCCAGGTACTCTGTATCTGAATGGTTTCAGTCCATGCTATTCCAGTTCCAAGTCTGTTTAATGCAAGTCTCCTATTCCATCAGTACTCCAGTATGGTTTTCTACTGAGACTTGTTCCTACCTTCCATCATCTGTCCCAGCTGATATCTCCAAGCATCGGTTCCATCCGACATCTCCAAACATCGGTCCCTTCCGATATCGTCAAACATTGGTACCTTCCGATATCTTCAAACATCAGTCCCATCCGAAATCTCCAACCATCGGTCCAAGCAAATATCTCCAACCATTGGTTCCAGCTGATATCTAAACATCGGTCCCATCCAATATCTCCAAACATCGGTTCCAAAAGGATTCTACTCATCAGTTCTACATCATTGGTTCCAATCCAGTTATACTCATCAGTTCTGCATCTTCAGTTCTAATCCAATCCTACTTCATCAACTCTGCATCATCGGTTCCAATCCGATTCAACATCACCAGTTCTAATTCAACTAATCATCAGTTCTACATTATCGGTCCCAGTCCGATATCATCATCTACAGTTCTCATTTCAACTTCTTGTATAATAAAGTAATTCTATACTTTGGGCCCACCATCTCCAGCAGTTCCTCTGCTTCCTCTCTCTCTCATCAACACATGAGGAGCTATCTCAACAAACCACCCAGATTCATACACACCTCTTCAGTCTCCACTTCAGCCTCCCACACCTGTTCCAGCTAACTTCAACCCTCAGGCGTGACATGTAGTTGAATATTCACACAAATCAAGACATACATGGAGGGCTGTAACTAGGGTAGTGTGACCTGTGCCATGGCACAGGGCAACGCAGGGCAGGGGGCGCTGTTTGGGCCTTTCAATTTTCTTTTTATTATCATTATCACTTGTAGCTTCCTCATCTTCTATCCCCAGCATCTCCTGGCCTCACCTATCTCTTACCTGACCCTTCACCATGCGGCCATGGCCCTTTTTTGGGTGCATTTCTTATGTCCTTATTTGAAAAATAATGAAGGGGGGGCGCCAATGCTCTTTCTGGCACAGGGCACCAAAAAGTCTAGTTACAGCTCTGCATACATGTACTAGTTTAGGAACAATAGGAATGGAATGGGGTGTTGGGAGGAAAATGGGAAGTTATTAGGTTGGCTTGACCAACCTATTGAGAATCGGTAGTGGGATTGTGTGCAACACAAACCTTTGTTAGGATGTAGTGAGACAGAGAAACCTCTACACAGAGGTGTCATAAGGTTGAGGGGTGACTCTCAGATTCCTCTAGGTAATTATTTAAAAAAATCCAATATCAACATTTGAATATTCCAACTGGTACATAAGGAACTTAGGAATAATATATCTTCAAACAGATCATTTCTTACTATTGGTAAAACCAGATAAAGCAAGACAACATAACTGAGAACAAGTAAGGAACAGTGGAAACTTGTCTTCTCTTGTAAGAAGAAATAGTAAAGAAATAGCAAGACAATAAACTCGATGTAGAATGATTTTACAATGGAAAATGTTAAAATTAAGTAGTATTAAATATATTTTCCACTGCATATTTCACTGAAAATGGAGGCAGAAGTATTGTTAACAAAAAATGTGCTGTCAGCACAACATTTATTAGAGAAAAATAAAAGAAAATTATACTTATTTGATTCTTTGTTAAATAATTTGTCTGCAAAAGTGAGATACTTATGTTTCTTGTGTGAGGTATTTTAGCACAGATACATTTAATTAAATTGACTTAGGCACAGTCACATTAGGTGCTCACAATGATGGACATAATATTTTTTAACTGATTGTATTTGAGGTACAAAGGAAAACACACTGGATTGAAGGCACAAGACCGAAACATATTACTAAAATATTACAAAAAAATGCCAGCATAACTTTTTACAGGATTTACATACTGTTTACTATTGCAATAATAATTTATATACAGATGTGCAGGGACCTCTTCCCTCATGTGCTTCTCTTTACATTTTCTTCTACTCTCTACTCCCCATTAGGGCACCTAACATGGGACTGCCAACTCCCGGCAGCTTATTGTGAGTGCTTTAATCACTATTTCAGCAATTTATATAAGTCGTGCCCTTGTCCTGCACTGTAATGCACTGTAAGTTACTTGTTTCCTTCTATGTACTATGTAAGGCGCTGCGGAACACTTGTGGCGCCATATAAATAAAGGATAATAATAATAATGTGTCCCCGCACTATTTTGCTTCAGTCACACCAAACAGCCCCTCTTGGCGCGTCAGGTCCCGTGAGACTCTGAAAGCGCTGTGCGTCTTTTTAGCTGAAAATGCGTCTAAGTTGCAATACGATGCGACTAGGACACACCAAGAGACTGTTTTTGACAAAAGATAAATGTGAATGCAGTTAGTTTTGATTTCTGGGTTTTGTTCCTCATCTAGATCAGTTGTCTCCAACCTAAAGCACGTGAGCTACCGGTAGTTCGCGGCCTTAATTTGGTAGCTCACGTAGCTGCAGTACTGCCAAGTCAACTAGGAGGAAGTGACCTCTGACGTGTGCTCCCCCGTGGCATCGATGCCATGGATGAAGCCACAGGGAAACACATCAGATGATTGCAGCAGCCTCAACAGCAATCACCTGATGTGCTTTCCTGTGGTTCCACCCACGATGTCTACGCTATGGCGGAGTGAGTGATTCCCGTCCAGCCCTGTCGGAAAATCACACAGCAGCCCTGCCTATATCTTTTGCTCCTCTACTGCACGTACCTCCTTGGAGTCAGTAATTAACAGTGAAATGTGCTTGTACTTACATTTTATTTACAAACTACAATATCACTGTAATAATTAAATGCATTGTTGTTTTGTATGAAACATTTTTTTTTTCATTTTCATTAAATTACCTTTAATTGTTCAGTTACTGTATTAGCCAGAATTTTTTTTCTACAATTTTATTAGGTCTTCAAGAGGTTTCATTTTTCTAAAGTAGCTCACACCTCAATTAACGTTGGAGACCACTGATCTAGATTATATATTTATGTAATTTAATATTGCTTTATCCTTCATGTTTTCTTCCTTGTGACTCATAATTAACTAATTTTTTCTTTCTCCAGTTTAAGGAGTTCTGAAGCATGAGAAATACATGATTTTGAATAAAATTTGAGAATTCTTTAGCATTGCTCTAAGCAAGTATAACTGTCTGGCACTCTGGCCTGGTCTGTAGATGTGTACCACTCACTGCCAGGTCAGGCTAGTGTTAGGAAAGTTTGCAAGCAGATGAAAAAGATAGAATCACAGCTGTGGCTCTCCATCTTCTTGGATTGTGAACTGCCTATTCACAGTGGTTCTAGTGAGTCTTTGTAAACTCAGTCTCTACACCCTTGCACGATAAAATATTCTCAGACCTAGTAACTTTGCTAGGTGATTGTCTAGCGGGCCAGTTTACTAGATGCTGATCCTTGCTCTTTGGAAGTTTCTCTGGGTATGAATTTTGGCTCCAGCTTCCTGGTGTCTACCTCTCTGGCTTGACTGACCCTTGCTATGTCCTAGATCACACTTCTGTCTGACCCTGATCTATTGCCTGCATTTACTGTGTAACAGACCCTTGCTTCTGTACTTCCTAGACCATGATTTTGTCTGACCATGAACTATTACCTGCCTTGACTTTGTACCACACTCCCGATTATCTAATATTAGTCCATATTGTGCATGAGACTCCAGGAACTGTTATGAGCCATACTTTTGCCGGACTCTCCTCCTAATGCCATTGTTGACTATATGTGTACCTGTATTCTGAACTGTCTAGCAGTGGCGTAACTAGGGTATTTGGAGCCCAGGGTAAATTTGAAAAGGGAGCCCCCCCCCTCATCACCTTGATATGTGCACGCGCCGAATGCGAGCGTGGAATAAAATGGTCATGGTCACTTAAAAATGGTGCTTGGCAACATGACACACCCCTTTATTTTCACACTGAACATTCCTATCCATATGCACCTTAACCCCAGTAGTACCCCTTATACAGTACCCCCAGTATGCAGTTGTGGTCCCTCTTATGAAGGCCCATAGCTGTGCCCCTTATACAGTATCCCAAGTAGTGGTCCCTCTTATACAGCCCCCAATTAGTTCCCCTTACTCAGTGCCCCCAGTAGTGGTCCCCCCAAATGCAGTGCCCTATGTAGTGTTCCCCCTTATGCAGTGCCCCCAGTAGCAGTCCCCACAATGCAGTGCGCCCAGTAGTGGTATCCCCTTATGCAGTGCCCTTTATATAGTGCCCCCAGTAGTAGTACCCCCCCCTATGCAGTGCCCTTTATATAGTGCTCCCAGCAGTAGTCACCCCCCATGCAGTTTTCCCAGTAGTGGTCCCCCTTATGCAGGCACCCAGTAGTGATCCCCCCTATCTAGTGCCCCCTGTAGTGGTCCCCCCAGTGCAGTGCCCCTAGCAGTAAGCCCCTTATATAGTGCCCCCAGCAGTAGTACCCCCCCTCCCATGCAGTGCCCCCAGTAGTGGTCCCCCTGATGCAGGCCCCCAGTAGTGACCCCCCCATATCCAGTGGTCCCTGTAGTGGTCCTTCCTGTTATTGCCCCCAGTGGTCCCCCCAGTGCAGTGCCCATTGTAGTAGGCCCCTTTTATAATGCCCCCAGTAGTAGTTCCCCCCCCCCTCCCATGCTGTGCCCCCAGTAGTGGTCCTCCTGATGCAGGCCCCCAGTAGTGATCCCCCCTATCCAGTGCCCCCTGTAGTGGTCCTTCCTATTATTGCCCCCAGTTGTGGTCCCCCCAGTGCAGTTCCCCTAGTAGTAGGCCCCTTTTATAATGCCCCCAGTAGTAGTCCCCCCCAAGTAGTGGTCCCCAGTTGAGGTTCCCCCTCCCGATTAAGTGCTCCCAGTTATAGCCCCCCAGTAGAGGTCCTCCCAATAATGGTGCCCCCAGTAGTAGCCACCCCCCCTGTTGTGCCCCCACACCCAGTAGAGTTCCCCCCAGTAGTAGCCACACCCCTCCCCCATTGTGCCCCCAGTAGTGCAGGCAGGTTTTAAAAAAAATATATAAAAATATACTTACCTGAATCCACGCTGCTGCTCCAGTCCGCGACACCGCTCCCGCCGCCACCCGCCAGTCCTCCCGGGTTGGCGCGCTTAGCATTATGGGAGAGACGTCATGATGTCATGACGTCTGTCCCATTACCCACTGCAGGACCTGGACGGAAGTCCGGCTATTGCAGTGGGTGCTGCAGCAGTCAATGAGAGTCTATCTGACTCTCATTGGCTGCTGTTTAACACACGCATCGCTGCCAGCGCTGGCGGCGATGCATGTTATGCACAGCCTGAGCCCGCCTCCTGGCGCTATTGGGCAATAGCTCAGGGGGATGGAACGGGCTCAGGTGTGCAGCACAGGACCAGCGCTGGAAGCCTAGTGCCGGTCCTGTGTAAATGTGTAGCGCTGACCGGACTCACTGCGGTCGGCGCTACACTGGTGGCTAACTAGGACGAGCTGGACCGTGGTCGGCGGCGCCCCCCCGCGCTGCCGGTCCCACGGTGCCCAGGGCACGCACCCCGCTCGCCCTGCCCTAGTTACGCCACTGCTGTCTAGACTATCCTCATCATCTGCTACTTATTTTCTCTGCCTGTCAGCATCTGTTGTGCTCAGATTATAAATCTCTACATTCCGTATATCCAGGTTGCTCCCTTTTATCTGTTATACTATCTCATAACTCTGCCATTGGGGTCCTCTCCTAAATTTACCAGGGGTATTTCTACCTTATCTAAGTGACAGAGTCACATATCCATAAAGAGCTCTCCAGGGGTCCCGGCTCAGAGGACTGAGACAGCTGTATTACAAGTAATCCAATGCTGGCTATAATGCTAATATGAATTGATGAGTTATGAGAAGCTCATGTGATGAAGGCTCTGGTGGTGACAGCTACTCTTGAAGCGAAGTTTTCTAAGTCCATGCAATCAGGAGGATTATGGGGTCTCCTAAAATCTCATACAAGACAATGTTCTAGAGAACTTTACTTTTGCCTTTACTTTACCAGCCCTACTCATTAGAAGAGATTCAAACTCACCAGAAAACACTGGCACCCTAACTCCATAAAGGGGGAAGTGGGGTCAGTCTCTTATATGCCCTTTTTAATACTAATCAAACTAATATAGTAATGTATCTGCCAAGTTAGTATATACTATATGTGTGAATATTGTTATAGCAATTGCATCATTAAAATATTTAAACTGTTCCTTGCATATTGTACTGGTACCAGTATATTTATGTATTTATCTTTTTTGCTTTGTGTTTTAATAAATTGTAAAATGTTATGCTAATCTATTGCGCTATTTGAGAATTATAATTCTTATTACCTGTTAGAAAAAGAGGCCTTGTTATAACTATCGAATAAATCATGTAAACATGGCATTGAGGTTAGAGGCTCTGTAGCAAAGATGAGGACATTGGGCCTGATTCAGAGCTGGACGCTCTGACCAGAGCGCTCGCTCTGAATCAGGGCCCTCCTCCATGAAAATGGAGCGGCATCCTGGCCGCTCGCATAGCTGTGGGTGACCACCCACAGCATATGCGAGCGGCCAAAAAGATGGTCGCGATGGTCTTGACCATCGCGACCATCGGGCTTGCGACGGAGACCCTGCGGTAGGGTCTCGCTGCCGCAAGCCCTGGAGTGATTTTGGCTCTATCAGAACCAAAATCACTCCCACTGACATCACTAGTGATGTCAGTGGGGCCGGCTTCAGACGGTAGGCGTTCCCATGGGAACGCCTCCATCTGGCCGCCACGCCCCCGGCACGCCCCCCAAAGGGGGCTTGCTGTCAATCAACATCGACAGCACGCCCCCTTTGGTGCGAGACCCGGAGCGATGGAAAGCCCGTTGCTCCCCGGGTCTCACGCATGCGCACGACGGAGCTCCCTCCGTCGTGCGCATGCGCAGTGGGGAACATCGACCCACTTGTGAGCGTACTGCCGCTTGCGAGTGGGTCTGAATGACCCCCATTGTCTGCAAACAAGCAAAGTTTGTGAACTGTTTTCACTCTTACACCCAGAAAACTGTCTGTAGCACAGATTTTAGTAGCCAAGCGTCCAATAGCTACTGTAAAACAAAAAAAATGAATGGTGAAAGAGGACACCTTTATCAAGTAACATTGGTAATGGGGAACGCATCAGACAAGAACCCCTTACTAAACACTCTAGCACAGAGAGCACCATAGAAAGCTAAGCTAGAAAAGAGGATCTGATTTTGAAAACCAAGAACATTACGCATATACAACCAATGTAGCCTATCTCGGCATTAAGGGAGAGTAACACAGTGCATGTCTCTAATGCCAAGAGAGAATCAATTAAATCAAAAACTCTGCGAGTATTATCTGAGGCCTGCATGTCTGACACAAACCCTACTTGGTTAGGTAGAAATAAGAAGGAAAGAAGTGAGCTGAGACAATTGACAATTAGTTTAGCATAAGGCTTAACATCACCATTCTGAAGTGCTATAGTACGATAGTTTCTACAATTTCTAGGGTGACAATTTGCGCCTCCATCATTTCAGGTGGGAATACTCCGGAGCCAGTGACCTAATTGAATAAGGTTGTAAGGATGGGAAATAAACATTCCTGAAAGGTAACAGAAATTCTTAATTAACCTATCTGGATTTACCCATCTGATTTACTAGGTCAACCTCTTGCTGGGTCCAAGGGGTATTTAGGGTACTCAAGTCATCAGGCAATATGGAAGCTAATGGAGTCTAAAATGGACCCAATAGAGGACTATGAGGGTTGTGGGACAGAGCGGTTTGTCAATAAATTATATAACTGGGTATAATTATGAGCAAATTGGTTAGCAATCTAATCAGGATTAAAAACCTTGGACCTCGTGTGGGACATAATATGTTTAATCCTTTTGCAACCTTGACGAACCCTCAATTTTTGAGCTAGCAATTTCCCTGCTGTCACAGCACTAGGGTTTTGTAGAAACAGATCGGGATCCTTGTAGTTTACTTTGTTGGTAGGAGCGTAAACAAACTTGAGGACTTAATTAAGTATTTATGAAAAAGGACCAAAGCTACAAAGGTAGGTATGTAAAATAACAAATAAACTGTTTTGAATATAGTGACACCCAAGGTAGAGACTGAGCACAGGTATAGTCTGTAAGTGTACTGAACGGAGTGCCAGAAGCATGATGAATACAGTCTGTTCTGCCCTCACTATTTGCTTCCCTTTGGTCTATATAATTAGCTGAACAGCATAACCACTCCTACTTTAATAATTCAATCTAGATATGAAGATCTGAATAATGTTTTTTATAGTAATAGTAAAATATATTGTGAAATCTGCAATAAAATAAACAATAACATGCAATTATAATACAAACTGATATGATGCAATGCAAACATGAAACATAACATAACTGTATAACCTGACAGAGGATTGTACCATTGAAACTGTGCTTAGGGAAGAAAGATACTGTACCTCTGCTGAGACCATGTGAGATCTAAGCTTTTGATCTCACATACTCTACCCAGGGTGCATTGGGAAGCTTACTATAGGGGCCTGCAAGGTTCAATTTCAGCTGATATTAGACTGGCCACTAGATGGAGCTTACACAGAATTAAATACAAACTGTATGCTTAAGGCATGACACTCGCACTAATACCAATTCAGAAACTGGTCAAAATACCAGCTTAGTTTCTCCTGGCTTGCAGATCTTGACCCCGACATTACAAAACTTTCTGTCTCTGCTTGGGAATGCTTTGGTGACAAGATCTAAGGGCCTCTCATTGCATTGTGATGTAGCAATGATGGACAAACTTCCTGTCTGGGTACATTGTACTCTGGATTTGACGCTACCTTTGCTTTGCCAATAACAAATCCAATATGACATTGTTTTTTAATATCCTCAATCTTAAGATATTCAACTGCAGCTATTTCCTGGACTGAAGCATCAGAGAATACACACACTCTGGTTTTGTGTCTCTGTAGAAGGCACATATGGGTGTGTAATATAAAGGTTAGTTAAGGCAACTAGATAATTCTTTTCTGATCCCTTTTCTGTAGAGGAAGTGGGGCAATCCAGTCAGATGATTTACAGGTAAGATTTTTAAACAGGGATTTACTGTTTACTTGCAAAGGTAAAGGAGTCAGATTTTAAGTCCCTTAATAGACCAAGGCTACACTAAGCTGTTGGAGAATCAGTTCCTAAATCCAAATTTCTTAAACCAATAGTCTGATCTAGGGACAGGAAAGCCTCCATCACTTCTTTGCTTTTGGAAGCTATTTTGTGAAGCCTGAGATTTAGAACAGAGTAGCATTTCCTAAACTCTTGAGGAGGCTGATTGCAGCCTCATCTGTTGGTAAATATTTGAAACAAAAATCCCTGTAGAACCTTTTTCTATGAGTTGTCTAACATCCGAACCATACTCTAACTCACCATCCTAAACTGAATGTCTGAGCCCATAGATGGTGACTGCAGGAGAAGGGCTATTACAAAAGATATGTACCCTCATGCAGTACTCTGCAGAGTTTTATAAGGGACATTGGACCTGATTCAGAGATGTACGCTAATCCGATGGTTAGCATATGTCAGTGAGACACGTCCGGCCTTACCATCGTATACCAGAGACACAAGATAAGGGATAACATTGCAACATTGTCTATTATAAAGATGGGGACTGCACTGAGGAATGTAATGTATGAATGTATGAAGACTGACCTCAGCTACAGCCCTGGGGTTAATTAGGAAAATATACAGCTATGCATTAGTCACAAAATAAAATAGTTACCTGTATAGTGCAATTAGCATGAGGCTGAGAGTCCTCCTGATGGAGGCGAAAGCCACCTGATGTGAGGTGGGAAGCCCTCCTGATACCCCTGGTGGAGGGGAAACCCACCTGATGTGGGTGGGGAGCCCTCATGATATCCCTGATGGAAGGGAACACCACCTGACGTGGTGGCTTTTAGGACTGAGTATGAGTTAAGATACTGTAAGACTGCCACTGTGTTGGGACTACAAATTACAAAATGCCCAGTCTACTGCCGATTGTTTCATATGCCGGGAAGTTGCTCCACTAAAGATCTGCTCCCAGACTCAGTCGCTGGTGCCCCACGGCCCCACCTCCCATGCACTCTTACCTGCATCTCAGTGTGGTGCATCTTTGTTGACATCCAGCTCCTGGAAGATTTGCTGCCATGCTTATGCTCGGGTCCACTGCACAGGTCTGTGGCTAGAGCTTCTGCCAGGAAGGATTGGGATGGTAAGTTGTGGGTGATCGGGAGCACTGGGACTGCTGAATGGGTCCGCGGCTAAGAGTGCTGCCAGGGAGGAGTGGGACCAGGGCCCTCTCTTCCATTGGGCTTGTTAGGTAGTTGCCCAAGGGCCCGTAGCTTGTAGGGGCCCGCCAAACCGGCCCCCTGCAGCCGCGACCAGTTGGTAAATTTATGATTTTTTTATAAGCCGGCCCCAGTGCACTGTATTCTGATCTAAGCTCCCCCACCCCATCCCCCTACCCCGGTGACAAGTACTCAAATATAATTGATAAATGCTAACTAGAAGTTGACTTGTTGCTATGGGAAGTTTCTCCACTTGTCACTTTTTAGAAGGTTTGATATATTTACTTCCTTATCTTCTAAGAAGCTACGGGACAGTTAACTATGTGATTAAATGTTTTGGACCAGGGAGTATGGTAATTTGATATTAAGAGGGTTTTGAAGGCTCAAACGGCAGAGTGGCTGCATGAAAGCATAGACAGTAGGTGGCCCAGAGGTCTGCATCCTCTTCACTTCATTAGAGAAGGAACTGAAGCAAGTTATCCCACCTCAAATCCTCCCAGGGACACATACTGAGGGCATGGACCATCCATCCACCCAAATAGCAGCTGGCGAGTAAGGATAAATAATGTTTAAAGTGCTCTTTACTAAATAATTCTGAACGAATTGAATTACTTTTTCATGAATTTCATAAACGTTGCCTGTAACTGTACAGCACAATCTTAGAGCAAAACCCTGATGAGTGTGACCAATCATAGCAGAGGAACGTCCATGTGCAAATGTGTTTGTTATTTATTTTTTAAAATTAAAGTAATCAACAATGAAGGTTGCCTATTTCTTAAGGAAATTGAGCGTATTTTGGTACAGATGTGTCTACTTAAAACAACAAAAGGTCACTTTAACCATTTTTTTCTTTTCTTCCTCAGTTTATACACATCGTAAAAAGGCACCTTCCAAAAGGTGACGCACCCAAGCTGCTGACGATGATGGTGGTGAGTGCTAAAAAAAAAATGTGTAACAATCAGCCCATGGTTTAGTATTTGCTATTCTGCAATATTGTCAAGTAATAGTTCACACATTAACAGTGTGGCATTTTTAAGAGCAGACATTCTGCAATGTAAAGATTTTGCAGTCGCCGAAACACAATTTTTGTTTCAAATATAAATTGATTAATGACATGTACTAACTCTTTTCAGGACCATTGCAAGCAACTTCACCAACAGCATTAGCAATTCTGATTGAAGATATTGGTGGCCTAACCCACATCATCCACACCGAGGTTGTTACACCAGAGACTGCAGACGACTCAGGAGAAGACACAATTGAGTACACAGATCACTGCCAGCAGCCGCAGCCCACTCCACAACACCACCCACTCAATAGTGGAATAGTTGTCACAGTTTTTGAATACCTTCAGGAAGATGCAGATAACATTCATGAAGGTGCAAACCATACAACTAAGCAGTATTACATCACAATTACGTAAAATTGTACACACTAATAGAGTTGCACAAGGTATTAGAACCAGAATGACGGTTAATCTAGATCGCTGTATGTCTATAGAAGTTAATCTTCAGGTCTTGCCACTGTGACTCAGGACTGATGAATGAGATATGTGTACGCCATATTTTCTTCAAACAACATAATACTTAAGTTAAATGCCTGGAAACAGTGGACTGTGTAATACACAACTCCCTACAGCCCACAGACTGAAAGAAGCCTGTTGCAAAAAAGTGCAACACACTATATAATTTATGAAGGCCAGACACTGCATAGTTACTACCAGACAAATGTTCCAATTCATCTCTCACCTGCTCATATAAATTCAGTTCAGAATATTCACCATTACTACACCCACACAGATCAAATGGAGGTAGGCATGGTTTATATAGGGGTGTGATTAGTGTTAATGGCCATCTTCTGTGTAAATATTCCTCAAATGCTGATTTACAGTAAAGCCGCACACTAAACTCGCCATCCTGGGATCAGTCTATTATTTCACATCTGGTTCTATGTTTTACATGGGCAACATCTGAATGGTGTGCTTTGCTGGTGTGAAAATGGTTGTTGTGAATTTGATGCGAGTTTACATGTTCTCAAAGCCTCTTACATACGATGAATGCAAACTCACATGTTTTTTGCGGAAAAATAGCATGTTGTAAGAAATCGCAACCTATTACATTTACCTCTATATCTGTTATAATAAGCAAGCCAGGTATACAGGAGATCATACGAAAATAATCTTAAAACCAGTACACACAAATCATTGAATAATTGTTTAATATATTTTTGTTAATTACTCAGTTTTCATTACTTTGCACATTCTTTATATTAATGTTTCGCTATGATACAGTGTGAATCATAATGATTTAAATTAAAATGTTTTATAATACATACAAATACACCAAACTAGTGCACACATTTATTACCTCTTTGTCCCCTTCCACCCACTTACTTACACTGCGTAATACTCAGAGGGGATTGCAGATACTCACATACTCAGAAATAGTTAATGATCTGTGTGTTAGAAAAACTATGATTATTTCTAGCACTGAGATTTGTGTATACAGACACAGATTTATTTGGCTACATACTTTGTAGTGATTAGATTCAATATATTTGTTATCATATTATTTATTATATTTGTCCCTTTTTTATATTTTTTTGTTGCTGCATATTGCACTAATTTATAATGCAGTTGCCCATGTATTTATTATGCTGTGCTCCTCCTATGCAGAAATTATCTCTCCCTCGCCACCAGCCTAAAGCTGATAGTGAATGGCTCCAGTAAACTGCCCATGCAGGGCCAATTGCTAATCAACTTTTGGAAAAATGTTTGTGAAGTACTATATGGTCTGTTCTCCATGAATGTTCCGTGTGTTATCCAAAACTAGTAAAAACTAGACTATACAGAGTAGAGGGGTGTTGACTGTTGTTGCAAGCAAATTCAGCCAATGGAAGATACTCTAGCCAGTTGTCTTCTGCAAATTTGCAGTAAACCCTCATATACTGCTCATGATAATGGCTTACTCTTTCCGTCTATCCATTTATTTGTTGATAATATCCCGATTACATCTTTATCTAGATATGTAGAAGTCCACTGAAAAGAAGAATTATATTGAGTGACCTTGTCTGGAATAATAGTTTAGGGACAGCCATGTAGTCTGTAAATGTGTTAAAGAAAGAGACGATCAATCTGCAGAGCTGTGAATTATTTTATTAGCGCTGGGCTATTTTTATGAATTGATCGTCAATGACCAGGATGGTAGTAAACCCCATGAATGGGGGTAAGTCTGTGAAAAAGTTTAAAGAAATTTCTTTCTGAGAGCCAGAAGGAATCGGCAAAGGCTGTAACTGCCAAACAAACTCAGCAGGCTTTGAGATATTAATGAATAGCCTTAGCAAGCTGTATCTACCAGAACTGGTGAGAAGGCAAATCTGAAGTCTTATTTATTCCAGGATGACCTGCAATGGGATAATCATGACACAGCTTTAAATGTCTTTTTGGAGTTGCTGAGAAGTGATTTAAAGCGGAAACTTCATATACAGACATATACCCTTTAGGAGTCTATTTACTAAGCAGTGTTAGTAAACAGAGTGAAAAGTGATAAGGTGCCAGCCAATCCGCTCCCAACTGCCATCTCACAGGCTGTGTTTGAAAAATGACAGTTGGGAGCTGATTGGCTGGCACCTTATCACTTTTCACTCTGTCTCCTAACACTGCTTAGTAAAATAGACCCTTTAATATTTGAGTTATTGTAACTAATCCTTTAATTTTATAGACATTTTCATCCAGCATGTGTCTGCTTTCTCAGAATTTGAGGTGAAAGGACTGCTGAGATTATATTCTCAAGATCAGCAAATATATTGAGTTTTTTTTAATTTCCTGGAGAGTATGTGTACTTTGGATGGGAACCAGGCTGGAAAGTGACAATAAAGTTGAACCAGGTGAAGAAAAATGTCCATCTAGCATTCAATCACCTTGCAGATATGACAGTAAGCAGGTTACAGGAAGTGGGTGACAGGGAGAAGAAGAGGTGACAGGGAAAGGGAGAGGTGACAGGCATCAGGCGACAGGGAGAGGTAGAGGTGACAGGCAGTGGGTGACAGGGAGAGGCAGTGCGTGACAGGCATCAAGTAACAGGGAGAGGTGATAAGCAGTGGGTGACAGGGAGAGGCAGTGGGTGGCAGGGAGAGGTGATAGGCAGTGGGTGACAGGGAGAGGCAGTGGGTGGCAAGGAGAGGTGACAGGCAGTGGGTGACCGGGAGAGGCAGTGAGTGACAGGGAGAGGGTGACAGGGATAGGCAGTGGGTGACAGGGAGAAGTGCCAGGCAGTGCATGATAGAAAGATGCAGTGGGTGATTGGGAGAAGGTGACATGAAGAGGTGACAGGCAATGGGTGATAGGGAGAGGGTGACAAATATATTACATACAGTATTACTATTTTCTTGCGTGATCCCAGAACTGCAGGATATGGAGTGCGATTCCTCCTCTCCTCCTTGGGTTTTAATGTTGGGTATGGTCACAAGATCATGACATCAGATCCCCGATGCCGGTGGCAAGGACTGCCTCAAAAAGGAAGAGTTGGGGAGAAGTTGGGAGGAAATGGAGGAAAGAGGATGAAAGGGTAGAAGCAGGGAGGAGAGGGGGGCTCCGTATACTTCGGCTGGATCACATCTACAACCACAGCTCATCATATTTTCATGATGTTATCACTGGGACAGGCTGGTGGGCCATGGTGGCGTATAATGAGTCAATCTGATTCATTATACTGCTGCCAGCTTCGGGCCCTTTTATTGCAGTGGGCCCCGATGCACTGCACCAGCTGCACCATTGCCCTTGAATTAGCATACATTCTTACAATCTATATTCTATACATAATCTTTTTCCCTTATTCTTCTGCCTATGATTACTTTTCTTTTTCTCAATGTTAAATTTTCCTAATAAAAGACAATTAATTTCTAACTGCTTTTAACAACCATAAGGTGAAGGTAGTTGCTCCCTGGGAAACTTATTTCTCCTCCCCCAGCTTTTAGTGATAATGGATACCCTGTTGATTTCTTCGCTGATTGTCCTTTTAAATATCATTCAGCATCCATTCTAAATTGGAAGATACAACTAGGAAGTTTTTAATTTTGACTGAATTTCTAGAGGGCACCCGAGTTATCATTGTTTCTTTCTAAGCCCCAACCTACTGTACAGATATGAAAGTGCATTCTGGACACTTTATTATTTTAGGAAACTTTAGCCTTGTTTTTTACCCTAGACTTGACAGAACTCTGATGATTCCTTTCACTACAAAGAGATCAACCTTGGTTCTTTCAGCAGTATTGTAAACTCTTGGCTGAATTTGATTTCTTTGATGTGTGGCATTCCCGATACCCTTATGACAAGGAATACACATTTTTTCCAATGTCCATAATACATATTCTTGAATTGACTTTATTTTCCTGAATAATTGGACTCTACAGCTTGGGTGTGTATCTTACCTATCACATAGTAGTATCATAACATAAATTGTAAGCTCCACTGGGGCAGGGACTGATGTGAATGGCCAACTATTCTCTGTAAAGCGCTGCGGAATATGTGTGCGCTATATAAATAACTGGTAATAATAATATTAATAATAATAATAATGTCCCAGAGAACTGGTCTGAGGACTCCAAAATCCAGCTGTACAATTACCAGTGCTTTTGCCAACTACTATGCCTATCTATACAATTTGAGAGACAATGAGGACACTTTTCAGCCTATGGTTCAAATGCTTCCTTTCTTCAAGGCTTCCATATTCCTGCTCTAGATTGTGATTCTCCATTCCTCATGAATGTTCTGTGGTCTGAGCATGAGATTAGAGAGGTGATAAAGGCCTAAATGTTACAAGGATGCTTATTTGCTTGCCCTTATCACATGACTGAACATTTTCTCCTCTAGTTAAACTATATGTGGATCTTGAGATGGCATTGCTTTTGCATTAACAAAAACTATTTGCAGTCAAAGCTGCAAATATCCCGGCGCTCAATACAAAAATTGTTTGATTGTTTGTAATCAGTGCCAGCTGCAAGTAATACAGGTTTGGTCAGAAACCTAGAGACAAAAGTCTCCACAAAAACAGAAGAAAGTGTAGAATTATATACTGCGCTATGCACTGTTGGATTCTCAAATTGAAAACTCTACATAAGGTTTGCTGTCTGTTAAATTAAACAGGAGGCTTTAATTAAAATAAATCTGATGCTTTAATACAATGTAATCCACAGATAAACACTAATACTTGCAATCAATTGTGCATAAATAAAATAAAATCAAACATATAAAAAATGTCAATCATATAAATGCAAAGATCATATAACTCTCTAACTTTGATGCATTGCTAAGAGAGTGTGACTTGATACTGTATCACTGAGGTTTCTACAGCACAGCGTTCTAATGTTCCACTCATACACCAATGTGGCTACATATGTAGCAATTTGTTTCCAATGGTGAGGCAGCTCAATTGCACTGCTTGGATTGCAAATCACTACTGGCGTCCCAGTGTGGAATGCAGTCACGCTGGAGAATATGTAGGTGGGTAAAGACAACTGGAGTATCTCACCCCTGGAAATCTGTGATCACACTGATGTCCGTCCCAGCTCAGCCCGTCTGGACGCTGTGATTCCGCGGCTGGATGGAGCCGACTGCCGTGCACCCGGAGACTGATGCTGCTAATGGAGCGGTAGCTGTGTGTCAGCTGGCGGTAGGTTCCGGGGATGAATCGGCATCTATCACCTTGCAGAAATCCTCCAAAGTAGCGTGCGGCAGGTGGTAATGTGCTGTGAAACAATCTCAGGTGCCTGGGTGATGACGTCAACGCGTTTCGTCCCGTGGAAACCGGGACTTCCTCAAGATGTAGATTCAGGGAACATAGACGCAATATTATAAATAAATTATCTACGCATAGTGTATCACGCCATTTTTTACATCATCATACAAGTGATCCATCGAGCCTGACAGTTGTGGGAGTAGAGCACATCAAAGTCACAACAAGAGGGGGAAATAGATTCCGCCAACTATGTATGAAAGAATCGGCTTGGATCTTCAAATTAGATACTCTCTATCCTGCAGGATTAAATGAAGCACTAGATCATGTCTCATTTGATTGATTTTGATATTTATCCAACTAATTGAGGTAGATCAGTAACGCATAGCCATCCCACTACCGTTAGGGGAGGGATCGATGTGACGAGGGACGTCTGTCGCCGCCTCCATTGATACCGTCTCCCATAGTTAGTATGTTAGGAATTAGGATCTCATATAAGTATTTTACCCATCTTTATGATTATTGTATTATTATCATCATCCACCGTTTCCATATAGTGAGTGATTCACTTTGAGGAAAGAGACATCTGGACTTTACAGTTCAGAAATCAACATCCATTAGTTTGTATAATATGGGTTTATGTATATGCGTGCTGGATACATGCAGCTTATGTATATTTATGTTTTTTTTCTATTTCTATTTCCATTTCTGGGTAGTACATGTCTTTATAAATACATAGTTAATTCTGTTCATCGGGTTCATCCATTCAATGTGATGATATGTATGTGCATGGGTATATGTGCATTCATATATTTATATATGTGTTTCTATTTGTGTATGTGCACATGTTGCATCTGCAACTTTACACTTGTTACTAATCTCTATTAGCCTTGTGGTATATATTAGTGATCTATTGAGAAGTCACCTTGAGAAGTAGTGTATATATTTTTGTGGCCCATCATAATATAGGAATCTGGATAGTACATAGATAATAGATTGTTCATACTATTGTTAATAAATAATATTTTTACGATTTAAATTATTGATTCTTATAGCTAAAGTGTGGGCTGTGCGGTCATAGATGATCAATATAAATATGTAATAGCCCCTTTACTGGTTTGGTAGACTAGTAAGGTATTAAAACTAATGTAAACAGGAGGCTTTTTTATCAACTTCTTAAAAAACTTTAAATAAAAAATATTGTTATTTTTATTATAATTTTCATTTTTATTTTCATTATTTAAATATGTATCATTTATTATTCATATATGATGCGGAGTATCAAATGTAAATCTCTGGCTCTTTATACATGTATTACCATGAGGTTTTATTTCTGATTAATGAAGTAAGATACTGATCAAAGGATGTATGATCATCTGGTGTGTATAAGCAATTAAACAATCATGGTTAATGCCTGGAGGGATATAAGGAAGTGCCAATGGCTAGGGTACACAGTCTTGAGAAAGTCCCGGTTTCCACGGGACGAAACGCGTTGACGTCATCACCCAGGCACCTGAGATTGTTTCACAGCACATTACCACCTGCCGCACGCTACTTTGGAGGATTTCTGCAAGGTGATAGATGCCGATTCATCCCCGGAGCCTACCACCAGTTGACACACAGCTACCGCTCCATTAGCAGCATCAGTCTCTGGCTGCACGGCAGTCAGCTCCATCCAGCCGCGGAATCACAGCGTCCAGACGGGCTGAGCTGGGACGGACATCAGTGTGATCACAGATTTCCAGGGGTGAGATACTCCAGTTGTCTTTACCCACCTACATATTCTCCAGCATGACTGCATTCCACACTGGGACGCCAGTAGTGATTTGCAATCCAAGCAGTGCAATTGAGCTGCCTCACCATTGGAAACAAATTGCTACATTTGTAGCCACATTGGTGTAGGAGTGGAACATTAGAACGCTGTGCTGTAGAAACCTCAGTGATACAGTATCAAGTCACATTGCTTTTGAATTACCCTGAGGAATTTACTTTGGACCAAGGCATTGCAATTCGCCTTTACGGTGACTTTTCTTTACCAACTAAAGCTTTGTTGTCACTACAGGCATTGGCATAATTGATCCCTAATCTAAATGTATCCTCCTGGCAAACTCAGGGTATCACTACTATAGGTGACTTACAGTCTGTGAACACCTTTTTTTCCTATTAATTTCTCCAAAATCAATTTCACTCACCCACAGGGGGGTGCTTCCTGTGTCGTTTATCAAGAGGCTGTTGCCTCGTTCGGGTGCTAAAAATGAATTCAATCAATCAATCAAAATCAATCAATGTATTTTTTTTTGGTGTGTGTGCGCGTTATCCACACTTATCACCAGCAACGTAGCTGCGCAGGGGTGCTGCCTGTGTCGTTTATCAAGAGGCTGGTGCCTCATTCGTTTGCTAAAAATTTATTCAGTCAATCAATCAATCAATGTGTTTTTTTTGGTGTGTGTGTGTGCGCGCGTTAGCCACACTTATCACTAGCAACATAGCTGCGCAGGGGTGCAGAATGTGTTGTTTATCAAGAGGTTGCTGCCTCGTTTGGATGCTCTCCCTCCCAAGTGCCCCCCAAAAATTTAATCAATCAATCTTTTTTTGTTTGTGTGTGTGTGTGTGCATTAGCCACATTTATCAGCAACCTAGCTGTGCAGGGGTGCTATCTGTGTCGTCTATCAAGAGGCTGGTGCCCCGTTCGGGTGCTCTCCCTCCCAAGTGCCCCCCCCAAATAATTAATCAATCAATTTTTTTTCCTGTGTGTGTGTGTGCGCGTTAGCCATGGCATCACAAATGCCTCTGCTGAGATTTGCATAAGCATTTTCAAAGGTGAAAATAGAGGATATGGTTTAAAAAATGGAATAAAGCAGCTAAAACTGCATTCCCTGATTATAGTGTCCTACTCCCTACCCATGGCCCCTCTACCTGAATTTAAGTGAGCTGGAGGGGCAACTCCATTCAACCATATACCAGTGCAGCAGCTCCTCCTGTAGCCCAGGTCAGAAGATGTGTAGGGGATGTGGTGATGATATGGACTAAAATGGAGCTCACATCCACTAAAGTGGACAATGAATCCACAATCTAACAGGGAGAACAGCTGTAATTTATACACAACACAGGATGGGATAACGATAGAGGCTTGGGTGATGGTATAATCTGGGGTGATGTATACATCATCTTCTTCACACAATATTAATTTGTCCTTGCTGGAATCTACCATTACAGGTGCCTCTGTCAATTTTGTACGTAATTGACGATAAAGGTCTTTCTCATAAAATTTGTAGTTCATTTTGATGAGCATCATCTTTTCCACATTTTAGGGAAGTAGTCTCTGGCCGATCACTGACAAGGTTCCCGGCTGTGATGAAAACAATTTTTGAGTACACACTGGAAGGTGGGTAGCTCAAGTAAAGCAAAGGCAGTTTTGTGTAAGGGCCTCCAAATTGCCTCTTGTTTCTGTCTGTAGTTATTTACATCTCTTCAGATCTGTGTCCATTGGGAAAAAAAAACAATGGACCTCATTCAGACCCGCTCGCAAGCGGGTCGATGTTTAGGCCCTGCGCACGTGCAGCAGCCGCACTGCGCATGCGCAAGCTCCAGAGCGAGAGAGAAATTCTCTCGCTCCGGAGATCACTACAAAAGGGGCGCCTGTCGATGTTGATCGACAGCCTTCCCCGTTTTGTAGGTGTGGCGGGGGTTGGTTACACAAATGGAGGCATTCCTTAAGGAACGCCTGCCATTTTGTGGGCGGCGCACTGACATCAGCAGTGATGTCAGTGGGGAGCTTTATGCTCGGTCAGAGCAGAAAGCTCCCTGGGGCTTGTGGTTGCCGAGACCCAACCTTAGGGTCTTGTCGCAAGCCCTGATGGTCGCGATGGTCTTGACCATCGCGACCATCAACCTGGTCAGTCGCTAAAGCTTTGGGTGGTAACCCACAGCTTAGCTAGCGACCAGGAGGCCGCACTTCAAAAGCCAAGTGGCCGCCCTCATTCAGAGCGACCGCTCGCATTTTGCAAGCGCCTCTGAATGAGGGCCAATGTCTTCATCCCTTCTGGGATGAAACTCCACTCCTAGCAGCAGGCATGGCGCTCAAGAAAGACACAATGTAAGACTTAAACCTTAAATCTAAAATGTTGCATTTGCTACTCTGCTCCGCTTGTCCACAATATCTGTTCCAGTTAAGTGGACAGTGAGAACAACGGCAGTTTGAACTGAAGGCCACAAACTAACTGTGTTTTTTTTAATGTCCCTGTACGGTTGGGAAATGCCTTTATGGAAGGTTTGCAAAGGATTTTTTAAGTCAATTGTTTTTGGAAAGCACTCTTCCTGGTCCCCTTCTGGGATGAAAATCCACTCCTAACTGCAGAAGCAGGCACAGGATTCTCAAGAAAGACACATCATAAGGCCTTAAATCAGGGGTAGCCAACCTCAGTCCTCGAGAGCTACTAACAGTTAATGTTTTCCAGACCACCTAGCTGGTGCACAGTTGTATTCATTACTCACCAACATATTTGGAAAGATCCACAGGTGAAGTTAATGATTTATTACACTTATGACTCTGTGAGGAGACCTGGAAAACATGCACTGTTGGTAGCTCTCAAGGACCAGGGTTGGCTACCCTTCCCTTAAATCATAGATCCTACGCTTGTCCTCATATCTGTGCTGGTTAAGTGGCACTTTGAGGCCACTAACTATGTTTTTTTTATGTCACTGTGCATGTACAGGTTGGGAAATGCTTTTTCATGTGGAAAGCACTACTAGAAGTCTTCCTGGTCCCCTTCTAGGATGAGAAAATCCACTCCCAGCAGCAGCAGGCATGGCCCTCAGAGATTCTTCTTGGGCAAGGACTGATGTGAATTTGTCAAATATTTTTTTGTAAATGCCTGCTCCCCTTCTCCCTCATCAATTTTCTTGGAATAAAAAAAATAATTACATTTACTACCAATCAACCCTTCCTGTCCCTGCCCTGCCTTCAACTACATACATACTGCAACTCCCTCAGGCCTGAATAATAAAAATATAAATTTCCTGATGTGCCATGTTGGAAATTGAACTGCCACGTGTTTGTGCTGCCCACTGCTGCCGCTTAGATTAGTTAGCCAGCTAGCTTGGTGCAAATTCTGAGCCTAAACTGGATGAAAACAATATAGTCGGCTGTGAGGTAGTCAAAATTAACTGGAAGCGAGTGGAAGTAAATGTTATTGATGTTAATAATACTGTAGGAACAAAACCAGGCTCATTTTATGTGATTTTAGCTGTTTTTATGATTTTTTAAGAAAAAATCCAGATCCAAAACCGAAAAATAGGCTGGGTACACATTAAGGGCCTCATTCAGAGGCAGTCGTAGGATTCAAGTGGTCGTTCTGAAACAGGGCGGCCGCTTGCATCCTGAACGGCCGCCTCCATGTTGGTTGTTAGGCTGTGGGTTAACAACCACAGCTCTAACGACCGCTAAGGGTGATGGTCGCAATAGTAAAGACCATCGCGACCATCGGGGCTTATGACGAGACCCTAAGGTAGGGTCTCGTCAACCTTAAGCCCCAGGGAGCTTCCTGCTCTGTTTGAGCAGGAAGCTCCCCACTGACATTACTGATGATGTCAGTGGGGCCACCCCCAAACGGCAAGCGTTCCGACAGTAACGCCTCCATTTGGCCGTGCGCGCCCCCGGCCGGCCCAGCAAATGGAGTGAGCTGTCACTCAACATCGACAGCTTGCCCCATCTGCTATGAGACCTCTAACAACGGATCAGACGACCGAGTCTGAATAAGTGTATGATATGTGTACCCCACCAACGAACTGATATATTGGGAGGTCAGTACACATTAGATGATCCAGTGCCCAAGCACCCAATATATTGGCCCCTGCTGTATTCCGCTCCATGGGGTTGTCAGCTGCATTGTTAGGTTGAGCTGCATGTAGGGACGACCTGATGATGCAGCTGATGACCATACTTTAGCACACAACAGCCAACATAGTGTGTACATACTAGATGATTTTGATGACTACTGGATTGGGAGGGGGAGAGACCAGGGGGAGGTGGGCTTACTGCATTGCAGTCAGCAGCCCAGGGGCTGGTGGTGATCCCATTAGGATCGCGTGTCAAAGCTGCCCCTCCCCCTGGCAGTGACTGTAGCTGGAGTAGAGAAGAGAAACTGCTGCTTCCCTTATCCCCTGAGCTCATTCTGGAGCATCGCTGGAGGACCGGGATTTACCTGTCCAGGCGCTCTGGCGGGGTCCGTCTGCCAGGGGTGTGGGCTGCTGGCACCTTGCAGGGTATGCGCTCAGGTTCCTAATTAATATGGTCTCTGGCCAGGTGGAGATGTGGTAGCCAGGAGTCTGTGCAGATGCTGTCGGGTGCTGGCCACCGCCATCTTGGATTTGGTCACATATCTGAAGTGAACCAATCCAGTCAGCATAATTCTCAATGGACTCTTAGGGCCTGATTCAGAGCCACTCGTAAGCGGTAGCTCGTTCGCTCCGAGCGATGTTTGCCCTACTGCGCATGCGTACGGATCGTTACACGCATGCGCGAACCAGTCAGTGCGGCCGAAATTCATGTGCTCGCAAAATAGCGAATGCCTGCTATTTTGAGTGACAGAAAGAGGCGTATGTGGGTGGTAACAGGGGAAGGTGCTTGAAAATGGGGAGTGGAAATCAGAACGCAGGCGTGCTTAAAGGTCAAAACGGGCGTTTTATGGGTGTGCATATTTAAAACAGCAGCGTCATTGACCACGTCACTGGGTTATTTTAGAGTCAGAACTGCTCGCAAAATTGTGGTAGCAAACACCAACCACAAGAATAGCGAGCAGTTCATACCCTTGTCGATGTACTCGATTAATCTAATAAATAGCGGACATGACGTAGGATGCGAGCGGCCAGGGGGCGTATTTTTCCAAAAAACGAACGCAAGTTTTGCTCGCTCGTTCAGACATAGAGGCGTGAACAGACCGCAAACAGCGAATGGTTCATTTGAATAGCCACCCCTTGTTTTAGAACGAACGACCGCAAATAGCGAGTGGCTCTGAATGAGGGCCTTAGTTCTCTGTGCTCCCTAGCTACATTTAGCTATCTTCCCATGTTCCAGCTTGCTGAATGCAGTTGGTGATTTCTCCTGCCGCCTGCTTCACTTCTCAGAACCACTGCCAGCTTGTCTGTCAACCTCAGTATCCGGTAACCTATACGCCACCTACACTTTCATTACAGAGCCCCCTCCACCAGCATCACCAGTCTGCACCCATACAAGATTCCTGCACTTCAGCATCTCGAGGAGGTGCTTTCAGGGTTAAGTTCAGCCTATATTCCCGGCTCCCGTCCTCTGCTTCTTTAAACAAAGGGAGAGATATTCATGAATAAGTATCCTATCCATCCAGCCTCATTCCAGTACGAGGAATCTGCTCATAAGGACTCTCCTGCACCCAGTTTGGATCCACACCCAACTTTGGACGTGACAGTGAGACTGGAAGCATTGTCCTCCTCCTTACCCCCGAATTTGCTTCCGTGGTGCTACAAAATTGCTTGAACTATCTAATCAATCCGACTGTTGGCCCTACCCTGGAGATCTGGAGGAGAATGTGGAGTAAAAGCGGCATCTCGTCTGTAGTGTCACCTCTTACCCATCTTACATAACTCACTTTTCCCTCCTGATACTTCTAAAGTGGTTATATACACCTGGTTGGCAGCTGGGATTTATAAAATAGGCCACTTTATTTCAGGTAGTATGTTTACGTTGTTTGCAGAACTCTACATGAACACCTCCCTTACTTATGAAGATTACTGGGTCTTTCTATAGATTCGCACTTTGCTTCTTCCCTAGGAAGTCTTCCTACACTCCCTTGGGAACTGATACCTTTTGAATTCTCACCAAAATGCTCCTACTCATATGATTTCGGGTATTTATAAAATTATGCTGAGCAGTCTGAGCAGCACTCTGAAGACTACGGACAGGTGAATATAACACTATATGGGTGCAGGGTGTGTGGTGTTGGCCTCCATGGACTCAGGGGACCCTACATCCATTATAGATATGTTTCTGGTTCTGAAAACAAATGCAGGAATGGGCATAGTGCCACATTGTATTTTGGTACACGTTTTCTGGAAATACAATGTAAAACTATGCAACGCCAAAATTAATATGCAAATTGACAATTGGTTTAAGGGGAGTCACCTTCCATACCTTAGTTTACTATTGGTGTGAAGACATTACCGCTAGTAAATGGTGTTAAAAACAATTGGACATGGCTAATAAGACAGTGTTACAAGTCGCGGTCATAACTTGTATTCTTCGAACAGTTTACCCAGTCAGGACAGGGTTACTCCAGTTTCTCCTGTCACTAGGCGATCGGCACCCCTTAGGAAGTGATCTACATCACCGTGCTGCCATCGGCTCTCCAAGCCGTAGCACCGACTACTAACACTCCTACCATTGGCTCTTGCCGCACCCTCGGCACATTTGCCGAACCAACAGCTTCCGTGCTGTTCCCAGCTCTCCTGCTTCTTCTACGGCTTCCAAGCCACATCTAGGCTTCCAAGCCACATCTACACCACTGTGCTGCCATTGACTCTCCAAGCTGCAGCACCAACTACTAACTCTCCTACCATCGGCTCTTGCCGCACCCTTGGCACATTTGCCGCACCAACAGCATCCATGCTGTTCCCAGCTCTATAGCTTCTTCTATGGCTGCTTAGCCCCACCTACACTTCCATGCTGCCATCGGCATTCAAAGCCACAGCATTACAATATCATTGCCAATGGCTATTGCCGCACCATCGGCACACAAGCCGCACCATAGGCACATTTTGCATCATCGGTACAGTTGCAGCACCATCGGCTCTCAAAGCCACAGCATACCATTTGACTATCTACTAACGGCTATTGCCGCACCATTGGCACATTTGCTGCATCATTGGCACATTTGCCACACCATCGGCTCTCAAAGCCACGGCATACCATTTGACTGTCTACAACAGCTATTGCCGCATCATCAGCACACAAGCCACACCATTGGCACCTTTGCTGCACCATCAACTCAGTAGCCACACCATTGGCACACCTCACCATCAGCTCTCAAGCCGCATCTCTCTAGTTGTATTAACTTCTCGGCTTATACAAGACTTTCTTGTCACCTCAGGATTCCAGTTGACACTCCTCTAAGCTGCTACTACTCCGAGCAGTAAGTCCAGGCAGCCGCCTAAGTACCGGTGACCGAACCATCTCTAAGGGAAGAATGGGCGGTTGTTAGTGGTGGAAGACCTCCTAGCCCAGAGTTCTAGACAGCTTACAAAGACTGGTCACTGGTGATTGTAACATTATAGTTGGCCTAAAATTAAGTGAAAGAAAGAGTTGTATTGGACTGATAGCTTCTGCTAAAATGGAACAGGGCAAAATCCTGCCCAAGTGCTTGCAGCTCAAATTCAAGCTCTTGCCCAGAAGGTCCAGGAACTCTCATTATGTGTTGAAGAGAGCTGTTCTCTTGTGCATCTAGTTCCTCTCCAAGAACCGAAGATGAACCTGCCAGATTGGTTTCTGGGGATTGCCGACAGTTTTTAAACTACCGCGAGAGTTGCAAACTATATTTCAGACTTCATCCAGTCTCTTCAGGGATGCAGTTGCAATGAGTGGGACTGGAAATCTCTCTCCTTCAGGGGATCCGCAGACTTGGGCCTTTGGATAGCCTTCAACCCATGCTGCATTATAGACTGTTGATGCCTTCTTCACGGCCTTGGGCCTATTGTATGATGGCCTAGACCGGAGTCTAATTTTTGAGTTTCCTCAAACAGGGTCAGAAGGCGACAGAGGATTACTCCTCGGAATTCCACAGATGGGTAACAGACTCGGGTTGGAATGATCGAGCTCTGTGCAGCCAATTCTGTCTCGGCCTTTCTGAAGCCATCAAGGACATCCTCATTCAACATTCTTCTTCTGAGTTCTTGGACAATCTCATGCAACAAGCCATTAGGATTGACCATCACCTACAGGAGAGACGACGAGAGCAGAACCTTCAAAATCAGGTTGCCTCGTTCTCTCAGTTGGGTTCCACATTCAGATGCAGAGGAACCAATGCAGATTGGTGCATCTCGCCTGTCACCCAAAGAGAGATGCAGAAGACAGTCTCTAGGCTTCTGCATGTTGTCACAGTTGGTGCTAGTGAGTTACCTGTATCAGGTGATGAACTGGAATCACTGGAGGCTGACTGGACTGGAACCATGGTTAACATGAATAGCTCTTTTATTATAAGAAGTGGATAGCAGTGAGAACTGCCTTTGGTGATGAGTGACTGGAACTGGAAACTTGAGACGTTGGAATGAGATCAGAAGGAACTTGGAGGGACCGGACTGGGACCGGCAGGTAGGCTGACTGAGCTGGTCGGGTTACCAGTAGATGAGCTTGCAGATGGATGGTAGCCCAGAAGCTACTTGGTGCAGCTAATGAGCCGTGAGGTAAGTAGACTTGGAGGAACCGGACTGGGACCGGCAGGAAGGCTGACTGAGCTGGTCGGGTTACTAGTAGATGGGCTTGCAGATGGATGGTAGCGTGGAAGCTACTTGTTGTGGCTTGGGAAGCCGTGGGTAGACGTTGGTAGCTGGGTGGCTACGTGGAGTGGCTGGATAGCCGTGGGTAGACGCTGGTATCTGGGTAGCTACATGGAGTGGCAGGATAGCCGTGGGTGGACGCTGGTATCTGGGTGGCTATGTGGAGCACCAGTTAGCCGTGGGTAGATGCTGGTAGCTGGGTGGCTACGTGGAGCGGCTGGATAGCCGTGGGTAGATGCTGGTAGCTGGGTAGCTACGTGGAGTGGCCAGATAGCCGTGGGTAGACGCTGGTAGCTGGGTGGCTACGTGGAGCGGCCAGATAGCCGTGGGTAGATGCTGGTAGCTGGGTAGCTACGTGGAGCGGCTGCATAGCCGTGGGTAGATGCTGGTAGCTGGGTGGCTACATGGAGCGGATGGATAGCCGTGGGTAGATGCTGGTAGCTGGGTGGCTACGTGGAGTGGCTGGATAGCCATTGGTAGACGCTGGTAGCTGGGTGGCTATGTGGAGCGGCTGGATAGCCGTGGGTAGATGCTGGTAGCGTGGAAGCTACTTGGTGCGGCCTGGGAGCCGTGGGTGAGAGATGGTAGCGTGGAAGCTACTTGGTGCGGCCTGGGAGCCGTGGGTGAGAGACGGTAGCATGGAAGCTACTTGGTGCAGCCTGGGAGCCGTGTGGAGAAGCTGGTAGCCTGAAAGCTACTTGGAGTGGCCTGGGAGCCGTAGGTGAGAGGCTGGTAGCGTGGACAGCTGAACGCAGCAGGCTTACGGATAGCACTGGTCTAGGAACCAGCAGGAGCCTGGGACATACTGGTACACAGAGGTACAGCTATAACACAAGTAGTACACCATGGAACGTAACAAGATGTTCAAGCACAGAGTGCTATCAGAGGAGGATCTATATGCCTAGAGTCTGGCAGCAATTGGTGGATACAGACAGGTGGTCTGGCAGTGGCATTCTGAATGGAGCAAGGCACAACATGCAGAGGGAGTAATCATCTCTGCAGCCCTTGAGAATCAGGACCACACCTGTGATTCCAATTAAGACTAGCAATGCTCACAGACAGAGCAGAGTCCAGGTGATTTAATCAGTGTGGGGAGGAGAGCAGTCTGCACACACAGAGCTGTCACAGCCAGCATGATTCAGCCAGAGCAGATCTCCCAGGAGAATTACAAACACAGATCCATGGAGCAGCTGGCAGAGGTAAGTCTCAAAGCAAAGGTAAAAACTAGCCAGGATTGTGACAGTACCCCCCTCTTCATGGGTGGACTCCAAACACCCAAATAAATACATAGGAGAACATGAAAAAATGAGACACCCGGAAAACTGAAAAACCTTCTTCCAAACATGACATTACAGAAGCTTCAAACATAGGGACACCATCACTCTTGACACATCTCTTTAGACATCTTCTTAATTCTTATATTTATTGGAATACCAGGAGTGGAAATTCTTCAAAGGAGATGTTTGAAGACCTTCGTCGATTTTTCTTTCTGCTGCGAAAACGTTTTGTGCCAACCAACGTACATGGGATCTCTGGTAACTCCTGTGGAAATACATGACTGGAAAGGACAGGGTCAAATGGCAGATGGTTTTCAGGGAATGGAGAATTATCATATGCAGGATCGAGTTCAGATTCCGAGTCAGTATCTAAAGGTAAAATCGAAGGTTTAGTAGGACTTGAACATTGATAGGACTCCTGGGATTTTCTTTTCTTACACACACTGAGTGTACCAACCATCCCTTTGGAGCAGAAAATCCCAATCTGTGGTCTGGATGGAGGATTGATTTCCTCGGGTCATGTCAAGTTTAGAACACCTCCTCTCCAGTTGTTAGTCTGGATTTTGCACTCAGAGACTTGTCCTTTTACCTTCTCGATTGTCCTTTGGCTCGTTCTCGATTGTCCTGTCGTTCTTGGTCTTCCATGGTTTATCGATCATAGAGGATAATCAGATGGAGTCATGCCTGCCAAAATCATTGCTTAGCCATTGCAGTTCGGTCAGTACAACCTGCGGTTGCCAAGGCTCCTCCAGCCATTCCACTCCAGTACTGTGTATTATGCTGATGTTTTTTCCAAAAAACATGCGGATGTCCTTCCTCCACATAGGCCATACGACTGTGCCATCAACTTGATACCTGGTGCTAATCTTCCCAAAGGTCGGTTGTATTCCCTTTCTGTACCGGAGGAAAAGGCTGTGAGAGAGTACATTGAGGACGCTTTGGCCAAAGGATTTATCCATCCCTCTAAGTCACCAGTGGGAGCTGACTCTTTCTTCATGGGAAAAAAGGATGGATCCCTTCGTCCCTGTATTGACTATAGAGGACTTAATAACATCATGGTCAAAAATTCATATTCCTTACTTCTCATTCTGATACTGTTTGATCAGCTATGCCAGGCTAATATCTTGACCATCGATGGACATACAACTTGATTCGAATAAGAAGTGGAGTTGAGTAGAAGACGGCCCTCAGTACTCACTCGGGACATTACGAATATCTGGTCATTCCCTTTGGTTTAAAAAGGCAGTTTTTTAGGACCTGATCAATAACATCCTTTGAGAGTTTTTTGGGTCATTGGTTGTCATATACCTTGGTGACATTCTCATTTTCTCTCAATTGCTGGATCAACACCATCCGCACGTACGTCAGGTTCTTCAGAAACTACGGGAGAACCACCTGTATGCCAAGTTGGAGAAATGTGATTTCGATGTCACTCAGGTTTCTTTTCTGGGATATACCATCTTGTCTCAGGGATTTTCAATGGATCCTGGTAAAGTCGAGGCGATACTAAGGTGAGTCCAACCAACTACCTTTAAGGCTATCTAGCATTTCCTCGGCTTTTCAAATTAATATCACCGATTCATCAAATCTTTTTCCAGCATTGTGGCACCCATTGTGAATCTGACCAAGAAAGGGGTGGATACCCAAAATTGGTCAGTTAAGACGATCCAGTCTTTCGAAGCCCTCAAGGTCGCATTCACTCAGGCACTGGTACTCTGACATCTTGATCCTGATCTTCCATTTGTCCTAGAGGTGGATGTCTCAGAAGTAGGAGCTGGAGTGATTTTGTATCAGAAAGAGTCTTCCGATGATAAATTGCACCCGTGTGCATTTTTTTCCCACAAGTTCTCTTTTGCTGATCACAACTATGATGTGGGAAATTGGGAGTTGCTGGAAAATTAAAAGGGCTTTTGAGGACTGGAGACACCAGATTATGGTTTTTACTGACCACAAAAACCTGTCTTACATTTAGTCTGCTAAAAGGTTGAACTCGTGGCAAGCACGTTGGGCATAATTTTTTACCCAGTTCAACTTTCTAATTTCCTTCTATCCTGGTTCAAAGAACATCAAGGCTGATGCCCTATCCAGGAGCTTTGAACCTATACAACAGGTCTCCAGGGCAGACAAAGCTATCATTCCAGACTCCTTCTTCCAATGTGCCATCACCCGAAATTTGGCACAATTTGTGGAACAGTTCTGGAGAGGATTCCCTTGGCATTGACCTTAGTCTTTTTTCAGTGTACCATTCGCAGGCTGATGGACAAACTGAGCGCGTTAACCAGTGTCTGGAACAGTATCTATGCTGCTATGTTTCCAAGTGCCATAATGACTAGGTATCCCATTTACAGGTTGCTGAGTTTGCTTTTAACAATTCATGCCATTCTGCATCTTCAGTATCCCCATTCTTCTATGTTACAGGGCAACATCTGAGGGCAAATGCTTTTGACGCCATTTCATCAGCCTCATCTTCTGTCTCTCGGCTCTGTCATATTTGGAGTAAGGCTCATCAAAGCCTTCGGAAGGTATCTCTTCACTCCAAAGATTATTCTGATAAATATCGAAGGTCGTGTGGATTTAAGAAAGGTGATTTGGTTTGGCTCTCCACCAAAAACATCAAGCTCCGCCAACCTACACAGAAGGTCCGTTTCAAATTATTTCACAGGTGAACCTGGTAGCCTTCAAACTTCAATTACCCAACTCTCTCTGTATCAACAATACCTTCCACTGTTCCTTGCTCAAGCCGGTCTTCTCTTTTGCCAAATTCAAAAATAGGTTCTCATCCAGGCCTGCTTCTGTTGTGGTCCACAGCCAACACGAGTTTGTAGTGGAGTAGACCTTGGACTCTAGAATTTCCAGGGGTTGTCGTCTGCAGTTCTTAGTCCACTGGAAGGGCTATGGTCCGGAGGAACGCTCCTGGGTTCCTGAGACTGCTCTGCATACTCCCAGGGTGAGAAAACAATTCTTTCAGGATTTTCCAGACAAACCAGTTTCTGGGGGTTCTTCAACAAGAACTGTTACAAGTTGCAGTCATGACTTGCAGTTTACCCAGTCAGGATGGGGTAACTCCAGTTTCTCCTGTCACTAGGTGATCGACACGCCTCAGGAAGTAACGTTCCATCCACAGTGCTGCAGTGATTGGTGCTTCCTTCTATTTGTACTCACTGGAGTTTTGCCGCCTCACTGACTATAGCGTATCTGTGGGTTCCATCGGCTTGGCTGCATGGTCAGCATTCTGTTCCTCCTTGTGGTACAGATTGTGTCCTTCCCGAAGTGACTTCCGTGCCACCTCCGGGTCCCCAGCTTCTTTACAGCTTCCTAGCTGTATCTACACTACCATGCTGCCATCAGCTCTCCAAGCCGCAGCACTAACTACTAACTCTTCTACCATTGGCTCTTGCCGCACCCTCAGCACATTTGTCGCACCAGCAGCATCCGTGCTGTTCCCAGCTCTCCAGCTTCTTCTATGAGTTCCAAGCCACATCTATACCACCATGCTGCCATCGGCTCTCCAAGCCACAGCACCAACTACTAATTCTCCTACCATCGGCTCTTGCCGCACCCTTGGCACATTTGCTGCACAACCGGTTCCATGCTGTTCCCAGCTCTACAGCTACTTCAATGGCTTCTTAGCCACACCTACACCTCCGTGCTGCCATCGGCTCTCAAAGTCACAGCATTACCATGTCATTGCCAACTAATGGCTATTACCACACCATCGGCACATTTGCCGCACCATCGGCCCTCAAAACCACAGCATACCATTCGACTGTCTACTAACAGCTATTGCCACACCATCGGCACACAAGCCGCACCATCGGCACATTTGCCACATCAGTGGCACATTTGTCACATCATCGGCTCTCAAAGCCACGGCATACCATTTGACTGTCTACAACCGCTATTGCCGCACCATAAGCACACAAGCCGCACCATCGCAAGATTTGCTGCATCATCAGCACACTTGCTGCAACATTGGCTTCCAAAGCCACAGCATTAACTATTGACTTTCTACCAATGGCTATTGCCGCACCATCGGCTCCCAAGCCACACCATCGGCACCTTAGCCGCACCATTGCCACAGTAGCCACACCATTGGCACACCTCACCATTGGCTCCCAAGTCACATCTCTCAAGTTGTATTATCTTCTCTCCTTATACAAGACTCTTTCCTGTCACCTCAAGATTCCAGTTGACACTCCTCTAAGCTGCTACTGCTCTGAGCAGTAAGTCCAGGTGGCCGCCTAAGTACCGGTGAGCGAATCATCTCTAAGTGAACAACGGGTGGTTGTTAGTGGTGGAAGACCTCTTAGCGAGAAGTTCTAGACGGCTTACAAGGAGTGGTCACTGGTGATCGTAACAGACAGTCATGGATTGTAATAACAATTTGAGGGAAGTCTGTGTGGAATCTCTGGTGAAAATGCTGCAAATGAAATTGGCATAAAAAAATATGATCTTTGAAATTGACAAAAGCTCATTTTCAAAGAGAAACAGCAACACGGGCGGGATTTACCCCAGCAATGGGTCTTTGGCAATATTTGCAGTAAAAGTGGCAACATTACATTAGTCCCAGACAGAATACCAAAACGGTGTTCCCTCTGATAAAAGACAAATCACTATTATCTACTCTGATTTGTGGCAAGTGTACAAAACAGATAATTATTATTGATGGATTCTGGATTCGGTCACTTTAAGGTTAATCATAGGTACTACTTTGTGTAGCCAAATACTGGTGTACATACAGAACATATGGAGGGAATGATAGAGATAAGCAAAGTAGAGGAATAAAAAAACACAGAGGAACAACTGAACGTCACTTAAAATCTTATTTGGCCAAGTTTCTATTGTGGCAAAAAATGGGCAAAAGTTCTATTTGATGCAATTCTATCAGCAATACGTGATTTTTGGGAGCTGCAAGTCAACTATTAAAAATGTAACAAATATTTGAAATGCTGTCTTTTTGTTTAAAATGTAGTGAAAAATCATCCAGTCAAGTTAATAAAGAAAGGTTGTCCGTATAATATTTCAAGTAGTCAGGTAGTGCCTATAATACCTAAATACCCGTTTTTCTTCATATCTGAATATTTTAATTAAATAGCAAAATTAATATTAATTGCATTTATTTTGTGTATTAAAATAAATTCTGTATATCTCAGAAAAGTTGAGATATAAACAGTCTTGAAAACATGCCTCAGTTGATAGCTACACTATAATGTCGAGCCATCTGCTAAGCAGGAATATCTACCTGTATGAGTGTGTGACTGGGGACAGACAGAAGAAGATTGATGAAACAGGTGTTTTAAACAGAGCTGCATACATATCAAACAAGAGCTCATTGTGACAAATTGGATTATTGGTTACAAATCACCAGGGCTCAGTTTACAGTAGGATAACTGTTGGTAATGTTTAATCCAGAAAGCAAATCAGTGTTAGGGTCTTAATCAAATAGTGCTGGTGCAATCCTAACAGTCTGGGATCCACAAGGTAATTAACCTGGAGTATAGCAGAAGGCAAACCAAGAGATAATTGCAGGCAGGCTAGTCAAGGCAAAAGTAACTGCAGACAGGCTTGGCAAGGAATGATGACTAAAGACTGCAGAACTGGATACATGGCATGGCAAGAGTTGTTAACTGTAGGAGCAATCAGGTGCTGATGTGTACTGGAATCTGAAGCAAAGGCAACATGCTGACAGAATGATATCCAACTGCAGGGAGATTTGCTAGATGAACTGATAGACCAAACTGCAGATTTTCAATTACAGACACAGCTGGGGTAAATATACTTTGCTGCAATAGACAACCACAGACACACTGGCTGAATGTGCACAGGACCAGTAATGCAGGATGCGGGCAGGATTCTGGCTGGAGTATAGCAGAACCAGCTATGCAGGATAAGGACTGGGTTGTAGCAGGGCCAGCTACTCAAGACACAGGATGGAGTAGTAGCAGAATCAGCTAGACAGGATACTAGCTGGTGTTGGAGCAGTGCCAGCTATTCAGGATTCCGTCTTGAGTTGTAGCAGAACCAGGACTTGATATGATTGAACTGGCAGGGTGAATCCACAGGAACTCGCTGGGACTGGACACAGACTGGAGGTGACACGGAAGGTAACCTGGAGGGTCTAGGCAAGGCACAGACACAGAGCTGAGAAGGACAAAGGACACTGATACAGGGCAGAATACAGCGGGATACAGGAGCAGGACTGGCAGTGACTACACACAGAGGACTGAGGCAGGGTCACGGATGCAGGTATACAATGGTAAGATACCAGGACACAGGCACAGACGAGGAGACTGGGAACTGTACAGCTACCCCGTGATGAGCTCACTAGCATCTTGTTAGGCATACACTATACGCATTCGGTATGGGATCCCAGCTGCCGCATGACCGGCAGTTCGATTCCCGGCCCGCGGCAGCCCGACAATAGAGCAGAGCCCGGCAGCGGAAGCACGACAGCGCTGGAAATCCCGATTGTCCCTAAGGTAAGTATAAACTAACCTCCCCCCAAGTGCCTAACCCTAATCCCCCCTCTAAGTCCCTAACCCCCCCCTTCCCCGCTGCCTAAACCTAAGTCCCCCGGGAGGGTGCCTAACCCTAAGTCCTCCCCGGGGGATGCCTAACCCTAACCCTCCCTCCCCCTAGCCTAACCCTAACCCACCCAGGGGGGTGCCTAACCCTTATTCCTCCCCCAGGGGGTGCCTAACCCTAACCCTCCCTCCCCCTAGCCTAATCCTAACCCTCCCAGGGGGGTGCCTAACCCTAATTCCCCCCCGGGTGCCCTAAACCTAACCCTCCCCCCCGGCTGTCAGCTCGTGGCGCCCGTCATCCCTATGATCGGGATGCCGGGCGCCTGTCTCCCGGCGTCGGGAAAATGACAGGTGTCATTTAACCCTAGGCAGGATAGAGGATTCGGGAAGCCGGTTGGAATGAAAACCTGGTAATGTATGGGAGCAAATGACAATCGTCCATTTGCTCACAAACAATGGAAAACAGACCAAAATGGTCATTCAGAAAAATTGGTTAAACTACACGAATTTAGCCCATTTGAACAATTGTTTTTTTGTCCGGTTTCCAGTGTTTAAGACCATATGATCGACTCTCATTTGCTCCCATACATTACTAGGTTTTCATTCTAACCAGACAGATAAATGACAGATAATTGTATAGTGTATTGGTGCATACACACGGCCAAAAAAAATCGTTCATATCTGAAGGAAAATCTGACATATCTGACATGTTTGTCAGGTGAATGATGAGCATTCCCGCTTGTCAGATAACAATATCTGACATCTGATGTGTTTGCAGTCAGATTTGGACGATCCCACTCATTGTAATGCAGTCAGAAATTGTTAAATCGTTCAAATCGTTGGTAAAATCATTCAAATCGTTCTATCATTCAATCGTTCATCTGACCATGTGTATGCACCATATGCCCAGCTTCAGGAACTAGGGAATATAACCGGCAAGCAGGAACGGAGCAGAATCCCTACTCAAAGGGAGACTGACCAATCACAGGAGTCATCAGGCTGAGGTTAGGTAACAAGGTATTCCAAACAGGTGAGCTGCTGCACATAGCAGCCAGCATCCTAGTTGCTAGGAAACAGGCAGGAAAGAGCTGCAATGGCCACACATAACAATCAGTGATTTTGATTTACAAAAGATTTGATTTATGATCGATTAGTTGATGGCCCATTCTTATGGTTGGATCAGTGGTTGTAAGGGAATAATGACATTTCACTATATCAATACTTGCAGAGCCCTATGACTTTATAACTCTCTGCATAATTGACAAAATAAAATAACTCTCCAGTTAAATTAACCAAACAAACATGGAGACCACATCAGCTCCAGAAGAACATTTTAGGGATTCCACTGTGGCATTTATGGTTCTCATCTGCATTGGGGCAGCACAGTAACACAGTGCGTTTGATTCCAAACATGGGTCTAATTGTGTGGAGTTTGTGTGTTCTCCCCAATATTTCATGGATTGCATCCTCCCACAGTTTATAACATACTGGTAATTTAATTGGCTTCTGACAAAATGGATGCTAGTCATTTACATATCTACAATGGGTGCAGGATGTATAATACACACAGTCCCCTGGGACCAGGGGGCCAACACCGCACACTCTTCAGTCATGTAATTATACTTATCTCTCCGGGAAAATAGCATGGATGCCATGTGACTGGAGACTGGCCCAGAGCCAGAGTCTACTGCACTGACAGAGATGAGGGGCCCGTTTGCAGCCTCCGTGCAGTACTCCTCCTGTCTTAAACTGCTCCTGATCCTAGTGGGTATGTGTGTGCACTGGATAATCTAGACCAGTGGTTCTCAAACTCATTCCTCAGGACCCCAAACAGTGCATGTTTTACAGGTCTCTTCCCAGAATCACAAGTTAAATATTTATGTCCACCTGTGGATCTTTCAAAATGTGTCAGTGTGTAATGAATAGACCTGTGCACCTGCTGGGTGACCTGGAAAATGTGAACTGTGTGGGGTCCTGAGGACCGAGTTTGAGAACCACTGATATAGACTATAAGCTCCAATGGTACAAATTATTACAATGGTCCAAATTATGTAAATTAATGCATGTTCTCTGTACAGCATTGCATAATATGATTGGTTCTATGAAAATAAATGATAATAAAGAAATCACACCATTGTATTTATGGCCAGCCTGTTCTGATCTGTCTATTGTGTCATTTTCATTTGTTTTTCACAAACCTGCAGTTAGTCGAAGGATGTGGTACCTCTTTCCAGAACAAAAACCTTAGCACTGGGAAGTCTAAAATAGTTAAAATAAAATCCTAATTTTACTCATACTTGCCTACTTTTGGAAACCACTTTGAGGGAGATTGCAGAAGGCTGTAGATTGTGCCGCGCGCTGTCATGGGATTGTGGCCTGCAACACACAAAGGGCTCTATTTACTACAATCCGCATATTGAATGCGGAATGTAGTGTGATATTACCGAGTGAATTCACATTGCGAATTCAGGCAATATCACAGGGATTTACTATAAATCCCTTGCAGGGACAGAGCTTGCGATAAAGCTCTGTCCCTGCGGATCCCATCCGCACTCTAGTCGCGGTATTTTCAGAAAAAATACCACGACTAAGAGCCCGCGCATGCGCTGACCCACCATCGCTGCTACCCCCCACTGATGCTAAGCCCCGCCCCCCGCGATCGCAGACCCCCGCGACCCCCCCCTCCCTTCATTACACTTACCTGCATCCTCCTGGCCTCCGGTGATCTTCTCCGGGCTTTCCGATCAGGTGATCTCCCATACTGCACTGGGACCCGATCACCTGATGACCGGGCCGCAGTGCACTATGGGAGACCAGCTGACCGGAGAGGAGCCATCACCGGAGGCCCGATCACCGGTCCCTGGATTCAGGTAAGTAAAATTGTTCAATTATTTTTCCTTTTTTTTACAGCAATCAGCTTGCGGTCTGTTTAGACCACATAGCTGATTACTGGTACCGGCTCATGCCTCTGCTCTCCGCTTTAGAGCAGAGTGGGAGCCTGGTAACCGGGGGAGACCCTGGATAACGCCACCTCCAGGTGGCGTTATTATCACAGGGCTTCCCCCGGTATTTTTTTACAATTTATTTTTAGTAACTCTGGTCGGATCACATTTCCCATTACAATTATGGGAAATGTGATCCGCTTTACTAAAAATAAGTGATACTAGGGGATGGAGTAGAATTTTACTAATTCTACTCCAATTGCCCTGTAATAACTACAGGTGAAGCAAAAATAATGTGAAAAGGGTGTGAAAACACCCTTTTTCACTTTATTTTAGTAAAAATAATGTGAAATGTGAATGGAGGTGGCGTTATCCAGGGTCTCCCCCGGTTACCGGGCTCCCACTCTGCTCTAACTGGGAGAGCAGAGGCGGGAGCCGGTACCAGTAATCAGCTATGTGGTCTAAATAGACCGCAAGCTGATTACTGTAAAAAAAAAAAAAAAAAAAAATAAACATTTTTTTTTACTTACCTGAATCCAGGGACCGGTGATCGGGCCTCCGGTGATGGCTCCTCTCCGGTCAGCTGGTCTCCCATAGTACACTGGGGCCCGGTCATCAGGTAATCGGGCCCCAGTGCAGTATGGGAGATCACCTGATCGGGAAGCCCGGAGAAGATCACCGGAGGCCAGGAGGAAGCAGGTAAGTGTAATGAAGGGAGGGGGGGGTCGCGGGGGTCCACGATCGCGGGGGCGGGGATTAGCGCCGGTGGGGGGGTAGTAGCGGTGGTCGGTCGGCACATGCGCGGGCTCTTAGTCGCGGTATTTTTTCCAAAAATACCACGACTAGAGTGCGGATGGGATCCGCAGGGACAGAGCTTTATCGCAAAGTCTCTGTCCCTGCAAGGGATTTATAGTAAATCCCTGTGATATTGCCTGAATTCGCAATGCGAATTCACTCAGTAATATCACACTACAATCCGCATTCAATATGCGGATTGTAGTAAATAGAGCCCTCGATCTCACTACACACACACATTACTAGATCTCACTACACACACACATTACTAGATCTCACTACACACACACACACACACACATTACTAGATCTCACTACACACACACATACATTACTAGATCTCACTACACACACACAGACATTACTAGATCTCACTACACACACATACATTACTAGATCTCACTACACACACACACACATTACTAGATCTCACTACATACACACATTCACATTACTAGATGCCCTCCACACACACATTATTAGATCTCACTACACACACACACACACACACATTACTAGATCTCACTACACACACACATTGCTAGATCTCACTACACACACACACACATTACTAGATCTCACTACACACACACACATTACTAGATCTCACCACACACACACATTACTAGATCTCACTACACACACACATTACTAGATCTCACTACACACACACATACATTACTAGATCTCACTACACACACATTACTAGATCTCACTACACACACACATACATTACTAGATCTCACTACACACACACACACACACACACACATTACTAGATCTCACTACATACACACATTCACATTACTAGATGCCCTCCACACACACATTATTAGATCTCACTACACCCACAGACATTACTACATCTCACTACACACGCACACACACATTACTAGATCTCACTACACACACACACACACACATTACTAGATCTCACTACATACACACATTCACATTACTAGATGCCCTCCACACACACATTATTAAATCTCACTACACACACACACACATTACTAGATCTCACTACATACACACATTCACATTACTAGATGCCTTCCACACACATTATTAGATCTCACTACACACACACACACACACACACATTACTAGATCTCACTACACACACACACACACACACACACACATTACTAGATCTCACTACATACACACATTCACATTACTAGATGCCCTCCACACACATTACTAGATCTCACTACATACACACATTCACATTACTAGATCTCACTACATACACACATTCACATTACTAGATGCCTTCCACACACATTATTAGATCTCACTACACACACACACACACACACACACACACATTACTAGATCTCACTACACACACACACACACACACACACACATTACTAGATCTCACTACATACACACATTCACATTACTAGATGCCCTCCACACACACATTATTAGATCTCACTACACACACACACACACACACACACACACATTACTAGATCTCACTACACACACACATTGCTAGATCTCACTACACACACACACACATTACTAGATCTCACTACACACACACACATTACTAGATCTCACCACACACACACATTACTAGATCTCACTACACACACACATTACTAGATCTCACTACACACACACATACATTACTAGATCTCACTACACACACATTACTAGATCTCACTACACACACACATACATTACTAGATCTCACTACACACACACACACACACACATTACTAGATCTCACTACATACACACATTCACATTACTAGATGCCCTCCACACACACATTATTAGATCTCACTACACCCACAGACATTACTACATCTCACTACACACGCACACACACATTACTAGATCTCACTACACACACACACACACACATTACTAGATCTCACTACATACACACATTCACATTACTAGATGCCCTCCACACACACATTATTAAATCTCACTACACACGCACACACATTACTAGATCTCACTACATACACACATTCACATTACTAGATGCCTTCCACACACATTATTAGATCTCACTACACACACACACACACACACACACACACACATTACTAGATCTCACTACACACACACACACACACACACACACACATTACTAGATCTCACTACATACACACATTCACATTACTAGATGCCCTCCACACACATTACTAGATCTCACTACATACACACATTCACATTACTAGATCTCACTACATACACACATTCACATTACTAGATGCCTTCCACACACATTATTAGATCTCACTACACACACACACACACACACATTACTAGATCTCACTACACACACACACACACACACACACACATTACTAGATCTCACTACATACACACATTCACATTACTAGATGCCCTCCACACACACATTATTAAATCTCACTACACACACAGACATGACTAGATCTCACTACACACACACATTACTAGATCTCACTACACACACACATTACTAGCAGTGGCAAACGCAGGATTTCCAGAGGGGGGTTTCCAAATGCTTGATTTTAGAGTGAGTGTGGCTTGTCAATGAAGAGGGCAGAATTAGTACTTATACTTATAATACAAAGTGTATTGTGTGTAATAATTCCAGCATATACAGGACCAGTGATCACAGTAAGCCATTAGATGTGCCAGTAGGCCATCCTGCCTGAGCTGAACTTATTTATTTTAGATGTGGGCACCATCCAGTCTATTGGAGCAAGTCCAGGAGCCTGGAGGAGCAGCAGAAGAACGTAGCACTGCCCTGGACATATATGTACAATTGGGCTCTATAGCAGTGCATCTCTAACAGTGCATGTTTTCCAGATCTTCTAGTTGGTGCACAGGTTATTTATTACTGACTGATACATGTTAAAAGATCCATAGGTGGTGCTAATTATTTCATTTGTGATACTGAGAAGAACATGCAACACTAGTAACAATCTATTATATTACTATTTCTATTGTGGTCATGGTGTGGGCTGGGGAGGGGGGTTTCCAGGCAGACGGAAACCTCCCCTGCGTTTGCCTATGACTAGATCTCACCACACACACACACACACACACACACACACACACACACACACACACACACACACACACACACACACACACACACACACACACACTACTAGATCTCACTACATACACACTTTCACATTACTAGATGCCCTCCACACACATTGTTAGATCTCACTACACACACATATTACTATATCTCACTACACACACACACACACACACACACACACACACACACACACACACACACACACACACACACACACACACACACACACACACAGACATTACTAGATCTCACTACACACACACACATTACTAGATCTCACTACATACACACATTCTCATTACTAGATGCCCTCCACACACATTACTAGATCTCACTACACACACAGACATTACTAGATCTCACTACACACACACACATTACTAGGTCTCACTACATAAACACATTCACATTACTAGATGCCCTTCACACACATTACTAGATCTCACTACACACACACATTACTAGATCTCACTACACACACACATTACTAGATCTCACTACACACACACACACACATTACTAGATCTCACTACACACACACACATTACTAGATCTCACTACACACACACACACATTCATTACTAGATCTCACTACACACACACATTTATATGAATAGATAGGGAGTAGGAACTGACCTGCCGCCGCCCGGAACTGCTGGGAGAGCAGAAGGACCCGGAGGAAGACCCCCATCAGCTGCCGGCTGCCCAGAGTAGTGCTAAGGAGCCTGCTGCCAGGACCAGAGGAAAGGAGCCACCGTCGCAAAGGACTTCTTGCTGCTGCTGATGCCCATAAAGAGAAAGACCCCACTGAGGAGACTGGAGGGCCAGCCTGATAGCCGCAGGCAGATGAAGAGCCAGCCCCTGAAGAGGACAATTGGGAGGAGGATGCTTTGGGAGCCACCTTTCGTGGGGGAGAGAAGAGGCCACGTCTGCTGCCGACTACTCCGCTGAAGCTGCCTTCGCCTCCGTCACCGCCAGAGGCACTGTGTACATAGACTATGCTAGACGGCCACCGCTACCCATAACCCCACGTGGTGGCCGGCCTTCACGTCACACGTTGTGACGTTTACCTTTGCAGGCCCTGCCCCTCGCTCATGTGCAGTCAGTTTTTAAATGGGTCAGGGGGAGAACCGGGAGTAGTGCTAAGGTTTGCGGGAGCCTGAGTTAAAAATCGTGAGGCTCCCGCTAAAAGCTGGAGGGTAGGTATTGTGACACAGTTGGGATAGGGGTCCCTCTCCTGGGGTAGATGGACTCCCTCTTTACACACACCACAGCCGGAGAAACAGGACACAGTTCTGGGGTTCTCGTGCAAGTTGGTCGGAGCCAGTCTTTATTGTACAAGGTACATAAATATAACAAAACACAAACAAAATCCCGGGCCGTCTGGGCTCTAACTAGGCAGCATGTTCCATCACGATCAGAATACTATAAACAAGTTCACGTCCACAGTACTTACAGGTCTGTATCAAAACAAAGTCTCAGAGCAAGCTAGCCTGCAGGCCTGCTCTCCCAGGTGTGAGACACTCAGCCAGAACTAAATCCAGCTTATAACAGCCATTTCCAGGTGTAAGTCCTAGTGAGCCTGCTACCAGGCTGAAAGACCCAATGCCCGGAGTGACCTGTGGATGGAGCCTTCCCTCTCCTCACATCCACACCCCCAGGACCCATTCCTGCTTTTCACCAAAACTGACATTCCAATCTGTTCAGCAGAACAGACTTCCTGGGGGTTTAAAAGATATATGTGAGAAATCTGGGACACACATATATGCCATCCACAACTTTTTCAGTGCTTCTATCACAGTATGCATGGCTTTACTTGACCCACTACACTTCATTCACTGGATCCACCATGGGTCCAAGCACTTCTAATGTTCCCATAGCTCGCTTCTCTCCTATTTTAGACTGTTTGAGACAAACCAAGTAGCCACCAAAGCCCCTGTGATTCCCAAATACCCAAGTAAGTATCAGTGAAAGTGTTATTTTAGTTATTTGCTGAATTTTTATTTTGTCAGAACGTATCAGAGCAGCAATCCAGCATCTCTTTCTTATGTCCCAGTGCCACTTAACTTAATATAAATCAGCCTCTAGGGGCTGCCACTGCCTGCTCTGCAGGAGGAGAGGAGGAGACAGTCCTGCACAATGTATCTGGCTCCGCCTGTATCAGCACATGCGCACAAGCATCAGTGGAATCTGGCATGTGCAAAACACTAGCTTCTAGGGATTGCATCAGTTGCAGCCCCTAGAAGCTGGGTAGGGCTGACTGAAAGGCAGAGGAGTCGCTTCCCACTGGAAACACACTCTCTGTTAATTGCAGCCTGGAATGGCAACCTCAGTGAGCCAGTTGCAGTCTGTGGCTACACTGTGACTGACAGTGGCTTCTCATTGAAAGCGCTACCTGCCAATCGCACACAGGAGAGCCAGTCTCAGGGGGAGGTGTTTCCTAACACCTCCCCCTGAGACTGGCTCTCCTGTGTGTGATTGGCAGGTAGCGCTTTCAATGAGAAGCCACTGTCAGTCGCAGTGTAGCCAGTGCAGTCACAGACTGCAACTGGCTCACTGAGGAGGTGGATTTTCGCTTGCCGGGCTGCAGCCCTGGGTCCTGGGCCAGCTGAGCTTGGGAAGATTTTCCCCGTCCTCTGCACACCTAGTAGTTTTTCTTAATTTATTTTTTAATTCAAATGTATCTCTGCAGACACTCAACTCAGCAGTTGCCTTCAATAATCTTAGCCTAAGTGTGAATTTCCCACTGCTACTTAGTTTTGCTCTTTCAGCTTCAAATGGAGATGCGACTGAAATGGGTAGGACTCTGAATCACCTGCAGACGTGTATGATCAGCTCCAGGGCACGTGCTGTTCGAAAAATAACAAGATACATCAACAAAAGCTGGGTGCAACTCTGCATATGCCCCTAAATGTTTCCATTTTCTCTGCACGTCTCTGGCACTGAGCAGCGACATGGAGGGGCAGCAGCCAGAAGTTTCTTACCTGTGAATTCCGTTGCTCCTCCTCCCTCTCAGTGATGGGCCGAGAGTGTTGTACTGTGCAATGATGTGACATCCCAACGCTACACTCCCAGTCTGGGGGAAGAAGGTGCTGCCCTGCCTCGGGGGCCAGGGAAGTACCTTAGGTATTCCAGGGTGCCTAGGATGCCCAATGCTTCCGGGGTGCCTAGGATGCCCAATGCACTTGCTTTGTGGCTGCAATATTGTAGCTATCCCACATGCTGTATGGATTGTCCCTTCTGTCTGTATCTGGCAAGATGTGCCTGTCTAGTGTAAATAATTACTAATACCCACAATCAATACTTAAAAACATGCAGAAACTAGATTCCACATGTGTAATGGACCCTTCAGTCATAATGAATATGTCTCTTTATAATTGAAATGGGAAAAATTTGAAAAAACAAACTCTTAAATGGCCTTTCGTTTCTTAAAATAGACATAACCTACAGCAAGAACATTTAATTGACACAAGATAGGGGGGATATGGCCTTTAGACCCCCACCCCTAAACACTTCCTCACTCCTCCCCCATTTCTGTAAGAGTACTTTTTTGTGTGTACTTCTTTCAGTACTTGTCTGGTGATCCCAAGACAAGAACTACTAAGGGGACACATCATTTGAAAAAGGAGTCTGTCCTCTTTCAATGCAGGGTGCCACCCATGTGTGTGTTGCAAGTATGGGGGATATAGGGTCCTTTCCCCATCTATGGAAATATTTTATTTCCATAGCACTGAGTGATAGATGAACACCATACAACAGCTGCTAATGGCGCCACATAATTTTATAAAGTAGACTTGCCTCTTTTATATGGATGCAACACCACTTTTAAATGAATAATTATGGGCATGCTAATCCTCAAGAAATCACATGTACATAAGTGTTCACAGCCTTTGCCATGAAGCTCAAAATTGAGCTCAGGTGCATCCTTTTTCCACTGATCATCCTTGAGATGTTCCTACAGCATAATTGGAGTCCACCTGTGGTAAATTCAGTTGATTGGGCATGATTTTAAAAGGCATACACCTGTCTATATAAGGTCCCACACTTAACAGTGCATGTCAGAGCACAAACTAACATGAAGTCCAAGGAATTGTCGGTAGACCTCCAAGACAGGATTGTCTGAAGTTGGCTGGCCGTCTAAACTGAGCAATTGGGAGAGAAGGGTAAGTCAGGGAAGTTACCAAGAACCCGATGGTCACTCTGTCAGAGCTACAGCATTCCTCTGTGGAGAGAGGAGATCCTTCCAGAAGGACAACCATCTCTTCAGCAATCCACCAATCAGGCCTGTACATTAGAGTAGCCAGAGGGAAGCCACTCCTTAGTAAAAAAGCACATGGCAGCTTGCCTGGTGTTTGCCAAAATGCACCTGAAGGACTCTCTGGTCCGATGAGACAAAGGCCCTGATTCAGAGCCGTTCGTTAACAGCAGTACGCTCGTTGCGTTCCGATGTTGTCTAACCGCGCATGCGTCAGTGTTACACTGCGCATGTGCGTACGGCAGATTGCGAGTTTTTTTTGTCTCGTTCGTCAAATAGCGTACAGGAAGTGACATGTCAAATGTGATTGACAGAACAGGGCGTTTTTGGGTGTTGACGGGGGAGGAGATGGAAAAAACGCAGGCGTGGTGAGGCGTTTTTGGGGCGTACAAACATTAACAAATGCGAACGTCAAATGTGTTCGTACCAACTCATACGTCACTGGATGATCCTCTTTCCCTTCAAAATGCTCGCACAGCTTAGGGTCTGGATTACTCGACCACATTGGCGATGGCCTTCTCCGGCCCGGCACTCCACGATGTTGCATCGATTAATCACGGCTTGTCAGAAAATCAATTAGTGTTGGATTGAAAACCGGCTTGGTATGTGTTTGGAAATCAGTTTTTTGGGTTAGCACAAAACCGAACGCAGGTGGAAATCATAGCTGCTAATGTCAGGATTACACAATCAATTTGCATGCATTTGTGGGGGTTTATTTTGGGCTCAATTTTTGGTTTTTGGACTATTGTAACAATAATGTCATCATGTTTAGGTTTTTTTTGCCATTTTGTTTTTAAAAGACCGATTCAGATGACTCCACCGCTCTGGTGGCGAGCTCATGTATTTGCCGGATATGGTTTCGAAAATTGTGGTCCTGTGTGGGATATTTCACAACATCGCCATAAGGAGTGGTGTCCCAATGCAGCCAGAGGATGCCTTACCTGAGGATGGCCCCCCCGAGGTTGGTCGGAGGTCAGTATGTGGGGGGGCCATACGCGATGATGTGGTGGCCAGATATTTTAGGTAATTATTGTCAAAACAACAGTGTTTATACCCAATGTGGTATGGTTTGTTTGAGAACATCTAATTAATTCTTTTTTTTTTCTCCATCTTCTGTTTTTTTCAAAAATCTTTGGACTCCAACGATGACTACTTCCTGCTACCCTTAAAAAACCTTTATGTGGCAATTTTGGGGATATATTATGGAACCCATATTGCAACGCCATATTTGTGGAATCATGTTGGCATGGTCCTTCGTCAACCAGTTCTTGATTTGTTGTGGTTTTTTTTTGAGTTTTTGGTATGTGTTGTATTTATGATTATCACTGTGTGTTTTGTTTGTGAGTGACCACTTTGATTTTGGAGTTATGTTGTGAATAAATGTCTTCAGAGTGTAATTTTGTACCTTTTTTTGAACGTTACAAGCAAGTGTAACCAGGTTCACACACGTTACATTTGCCTAAGGGGTAATCCAGTAATGACGCAAGTTGAGCTAAAATGTAATATGTTTTCAGGGTCCAAACCAACACCCAAAGGAATCCTGTACAATCAGTTGGCTTCGTAATATCGGCCTAAGCAGCTTGCACCCCAAATAGGAACCTGTAAAATGTAGTAATATCTAATTTTGACTACACCAAAATAGGGAAATGAGATTGTTACTGTTAGGTGTTTCTTGTGCCTGTTTCCCTTAAAAATACAACACACGATCTTAGTGACAAAAATTGCAAATCCTTGCTGGAAGAGTCTACTTATGTCAGTGTAAACAATCTCTGATTTTGAAACAACGAATGAGACAGAACGTTAATTTGAAAATATTAATTTATTTACATTTAGCAAAAAAACAAAAAAAAACTAGTCCCTAAGGAGGACCGACATATGGTCAAGGACCACCAGCAGACCGATTATAGGTTCCCGCATACGGGCCACACAGCCGGCTAATTCAGCCCTACGCCTCTGTTCCTCTGTGGGTTAGAAAAGTGTGGGGATTAATACAACAATAATGAAACCACATTAAAAAACAAGCCAAAACAAACAAACCAAAAAAAAAAATATTTTGAAACAAAGCATAATTACACCATTAAAACCCAGCCCCCCAAAATGGTGTAGCCCAAAAATACAAGTCCAAAAAACAAATTCTGACAGGTGTGATATGTGTATGGTGAAATCAGCAGTAACAGGTAAAGGCAACCCGAAAATTCCCCAAAAGTCTACCAAAAAAAAAAAAAAAAGGGAACGACACATGATTACATACAAACAGTTTGTAGCGAAAAAAAAAACAAAATCAAAAACATACCGTTAGAAAAAACGGCAGCTCCAGAAGGCACTCCCTCGTCCTCCTCGGAGGTGCCTCCATTCCCCAACGATCTGGGCGGGGTGATTTCTGAATCCGGGGAGGGGGTAGTTCGAAGAGGGGTGGTTGGAGGAGAGGGGGAATTGGGACGGAGGGGAAGGAGCCCCGAAATATCCGCCACAGGGTCTTGGCAGGCTGGGGAGGAGTGGGAAATAGGGGAGTTTGGGGTTGTGGAGGGTTGGCTGGGGGTTGGGGAGAGTGGGCGTGAGCGCCGTCTGAGATGACGATGACGCCGTAGTCTTCGCTGTGCCCCTAAAAGATGTGAAACAAATTGTGGTTAGTTCAAACCCAAATCCGAGAAAAACACTATTTTATGACACAAAAAATCGAAAAACATGGCCATGCAGATATGAGTACAATGAATAAATATGACATACATGAAAACATGGCCATGCAGATATGAGTACAATGAATAAATATGACATACATGAAAACATGGCCATGCAGATATGAGTACAATGAATAAATATGACATACATGAAAACATGGCCATGCAGATATGAGTACAATGAATAAATATGACATACATGAAAACATGGCCATGCAGATATGAGTACAATGAATAAATATGACATACATGAAAACATGGCCATGCAGATATGAGTACAATGAATAAATATGACATACATGAAAACATGGCCATGCAGATATGAGTACAATGAATAAATATGACATACATGAAAACATGGCCATGCAGATATGAGTACAATGAATAAATATGACATACATGAAAACATGCCCATGCAGATATGAGTACAATGAATAAATATGACATACATGAAAACATGGCCATGCAGATATGAGTACAATGAATAAATATGACATACATGAAAACATGCCCATGCAGATATGAGTACAATGAATAAATATGACATACATGAAAACATGGCCATGCAGATATGAGTACAATGAATAAATATGACATACATGAAAACATGCCCATGCAGATATGAGTACAATGAATAAATATGACATACATGAAAACATGCACACGCAGTTAGGGCCACAAAGATAAACATGAAAACCACAGTCCCTAAAACTTACTTTCAGCGATCTGCATGCGAAAGCATGCCAGCAAGCGGGGCGTCCGCCGTTGCAGGTCCGACCACCTGCGCTCCAGCTTCCCGATCTGGCGGCCTGAGCCGAAGGAGCGCAGGCGGCCCCGTACCTCCACATATACGGAACGCTTTTCGCGATTGGTGATGGGTGGAGGCTGGCTGGTGATCCGCCTATCCATTACCTCCGTTAGCACCAGCAGCTCGCGCCTGGTGAATGCCAAGGCTCTCAGGATGGCAATGGTGTATTTGTTAAAAATCATTTTTAATAAAGAGCCAAAAATAATTTTGATTGGCTAATGTATTTGGGTAATTAACAGGACCAATTCTATTGGTTAGTGTATGAGTCATGTGTTCGACAGGGCCAGAAATCTCTTGAGAGTTATGATAGGCTTGATGCAGTGACATGCGTAAGCAAATTTAAATAAAGAAATGAACCCCGGGAAATATGCGGGGAGAAAAACAAATATATCAATTGTTTAATTGGGGCTAACATGTATTTTGACAAATAAAAGCGAATGTTTAAGCCGTACGTATTCTGCGGGTAAACACAAACACGGACAAGATTAAAGTTTATTGCATTGTGTTAAAAAAACAAACAAAAAACAATTAAGCTAATTGATATATTGATTGCCATGATACGATTGAGGGAGGTAGGCAGAATAAACGAGCAGTTAATCGAAATCTGACAGTCCCACTTCCGGGTTGTACTTGTGCGTGCGTTCCCTTCAAGCCATTTCGGGGATGTACGCTCGCTATTTGGCACGCTCGTTAGTTAGAGGAGGGGTCGGTTGAGTTTGGGGAGGATGTTTGGCTGCGTTCGAAAATACGAGCGAGTGCTTGTATTTACATAATTTTTAACGTACGCCGAACGTACGAACGGCCACTTGCGTCCGGGTCTGAATGAGGGCAAAAGATTGAATTCTTTGGTGTGAATGCCAGGCATTATGTTTGGAGCAAACTAGGCACCGCTCATCACCAGGCCAATACCATCCCTACAGTGTATCATGGTGGTGGCAGCATCATGCTGTGGGGATGTTTTTCAGCAGCAGGAACTGGCAGACTAGTCAGGATAGACTATGCAGCAATGTACAGAGACATCCTGGATGAAAACCTGCTCCAGAGCGCTCCTGACCTCAAACTGGGGTTACGGTTCATCTCTCAGCAGTTATTTATATAGCGCACACATATCCCCAGGGGCGTAGAGAGCCACGCCGGGCCCCGGTAAAGAGGGGGCGTGGCCTAATTTCATAAGGCATGGCCACGCCCCCTTGAAAAAAAATAGTGTTTTGCAGCGCCGCGAAGGGGGCGCTGTGAGCCCCTCAGCCCGGCGCAAAGCCAGTGGGGGGCGCGATCAATGTGATCGCTCCCCCCTTCAGGCATAGGAGATTGCTGTGGCTGCTACTTAGCAGCCGCAAGCAATCTCCCGCAGCAGCCCAACACACGCTGTGTGCTGGGCTGCTGCAGAGGGAGGGAGGGAGAAAGTGAGGGGAGGGGCGGCGGCGCCAGACCCGGGCCCCTCAGGAAGCCCGGGCCCGGGTAAACTGTACCCGCTCCCCCCCCTCTCGGTACCCCTGCATATCCCGCAGCGCTTTACAGAGAATATCTGGCCTTTCACATCAGTACCTGCCGCAATGGAGCTTACAGTCTATATTCCCTACCATATGCTCACACACATACACACACTAGGTTTATTTTTTTGGGGGGGGCCAATTAACCTACCAGTATATTTTTGGCATGTGAGAGGAAACCGGAGTACCCGGAGGAAACCCACACAAGCACAGGGAGAATATACAAACTCCACACAGTGGGGGACAGTTAGAGAAGCACAGACCTTACTCAGGAATTGCTTACTTTTGTGCACGCTATGACGCCTCAGGCGGCATCTGGAATCACAGATGATAATTTATGTACGCCCATGCAACGGCGTTGAAAGTGAAACATAATGGCACGCCTGCTTTCGCCTGGCTGCCCCCCCATCACCGCCCATAAACGTTACTTCCTGGCAATCAGTCTGCCATGGATCTGCGTACCCTCTGCGATCGCAATTTCTAAAGCAGCGCCTAGCTCGCACACAAGCACAGCGGTGAATGCGCAGTGCGAATTTATCGACCAATTGCGTGCGTATAAGCAGCTACTTTCCTTACTGAATCAGGCCCAAAGTCTGATTCAGCATATTATCAGTGTGTCTGAAAATACTGTTAACAGTCAGTAAATGATGCTCAATATGCTGCACATCTTCCCTGTCCATTTCAGGCAGCAGATGGCAGTATGGCTGACTCTGTGCATGTGCATGTAACAATCACTGGGCTGTCTCCAATCAGGCATTGTAAAACTGACAGACTTGCTGTATAAACTTTAAATAAAATAAAAAAACATGTAAAAATAGGTTAAAAAAAAGCAATTAAAAGAGGAGGGGTATGTTATGCACATGGTGTCAGTGTCTGCCCCCCGATTCCCCCCACTTGATATCCATCTAGCCATCTGCTTTAGCTGGCTAACCCTATTGATTAAAGTCTACTCAATAGCCCATCGCTCTGGCTAGACTGGGCAAAACTAAGGTTAAAACCTCTAGTCCCCATTAATAATTCTAGTGGTGTTGCTGGCTTTAAATTTATTACTACTTTGCTTGTCCATTTAAAATACAGACCTTGTTTATGCAGACCGTCAACACTTTTTTTTTTTTAACCATAGATGATTTATACATACAACGTTTTTTTTTTTTAACAACACCACAATTAGAGGCGATGTAACTGGACTTGATGGCATTCGTGTTGCATATTGAGATTTTCCTATTATATCTCATACATCTGCTGTCAATTCATTCTATTTACTTGCACATATTTATGTCTTCTTTTCTTCTGTCCCCCACAGCTCCTGCTCTGACCCGGTTAAAGGTGACCAGTAAATTACTTGGCTTTCATTAACCTTTTTTGCTCACTAGCTGCCAATTTTACTACCATTGCCCCAGTAACAACATAGACACATGTACTGTTGGTCTGGAGACTAATTTGCTAAACTAAAAGAAGAGACTAGATGTAAAAAAGAAAAGGGTATTCCTATGGATGAGAACTTTTAAAGTAAGTAAACAGGCAAACAGAATAAGGAGCCTATTTATCAAATAATGGGGGTTATTCAGACCCGTTCGCGAGCAAAGGACACTCGCAAATGGGTCGATATTCCCCCACTGCGCATGCGCACGACGGAGGGAGCTCCGTCGTGCGCATGCGCGAGACCCGGACTGCGACAGCCAAGCTGTCGCTCCGGGTCTCGCACCAAAGGGGGCGTGCTGTCGATGTTGATTGACAGCACGCCCCCTTTGGTGGGCGTGCCGGGGGCGTGCCTGCCAGACAGAGGCGTTCCCATGGGAACGCCTACCGTCTGAAGGCGGCCCCACTGACATCACTAGTGATGTCAGTGGGAGTGATTTTGGTTCTGATAGAGCCAAAATCACTCCAGGGCTTGCGGCAGCGAGACCCTACCGCAGGGTCTCCGTCGCAAGCCCGATGCTTGCGATGGTCAAGACCATCACGACCATCATCATGGACGCTCGCATATGCTGTGGGTGGTCACCCACAGCTATGCGAGCGTCCAAGAGGACGCTCCATTTTCAGAGAGGAGGGCCCTGATTCAGAGCAAGCGCTCTGGTCAGAGCGTTCAGCTCTGAATCAGGCCCAATATTTGCAGGATTTCCCCTGAAGAAAAAAAAAAAAATTTTGGAGGGTACCTGCAAATATTAACTATCGCCCGAATGCTTGTACTGGTTGGGAACGGAGATATCTGCTGCGGTCCTCTGCTTTCGATCACAAAAGCAGCCCCCTTGGGTTTCTATGGTGGCTACTTTATTGTCAAATTTACTTATAGGCTACAGCTTGCAAAAAGTATCTGGAATGGGATCCATAGAATCCCTCCCTAGCGCTCGTTGCTCGCACATGCACAGTTGGCAGACTGCACATGCACAGTAGTGTGACTGGCCCCAGCAATTGAAAGTAAAGCGGTCGCTAATGCAATCACTTTACTTTTACACATTGAACGGATGGGCTCCTATACTATTGGGTCTAAAACCTGTTACTTAGTATATAGGCCACTAAAAGTGCAATGGTAATGATGCTTAACAAAGGTATATGCAATATACAATACACAGATAATATGGTTACACTACTGAGTCTTGCTGCCCAGCATCATGCCCATATTGTGTGCCATTTGTGCACTTTGTAACCCTGGTTTCATCTCTTGAAAAATTCCATAATTTATTAAATATATAAAAAAATTGTATTAAAAGAAAAACAGACATTGGGCCTGATTCAGAGGTGGATGCTAAGGCCGTCGCAGTAGCTTTTTTTTGTGGAGTCGTAGTGGCGGTAATATGCAAATGCAAGTTTAAGCCTTCCCCTTGTGCACTAGAATGCGCCGGACTGTGCAAGCCCTGAGATGTCCACTTTCCATGCACGTGAATACTGGAAATAAATTGCGTCCACCATCGACACTTGCACCAGTCATAGGCTGGCGCAGTGTCTACTTCAGAACTCCAGCTAAACATGGCCTTTGTGGCTGCAGCTCTGCGTTTGGAAATGCAGCCACATTCACTAACACGCCCATGACACTCTCATATCATGCCCATGAGGTGGCCTTTTTTTGTGCATACTTCAGGTTACCTCCCAGTCACCACCCAAGAATGCCCATGTTTTTGCCTTCTAATAGAACAATAATATACTGCGCTTCAATACTTCTGTTGGGACATTAATAAACACAGAGTAAATTATGAACATAAAAATATTTAATAATGAGCAAGTAATAAATCATACATTAAATAATATATGTAAAAAAATATAAAAAATTAAAAAATATATAAAATTAATTGAATAGTGCATATATCTACTACTATATATACATATAAAACCTAGCCAATTGTACAATCGAAATACAGTACATGTTCCCTTTAGAAAAAGGAAAAACAGTGGAAAAGAGAGTTGAACAGGCTCTCTATATATGTTGTAAAAATAGGAATAAGTCCCATGCAAAGCAGCTGTAACTCAGCTAATGTAACTGTTACAATTGACTCAGTAGTATTTCCCTGGAGACGGGAGCTAACTGTGATAAGAGCGCTGCTACGAGTGTGCGCTTACCGCTGACCATTACCAGTTTATCACCCACACTGTTGTAAGCTTCAAGCTACGGGAGTCACCTGTCCACATGGCGGGTCATGATATCAAGCCGTCTCCTCTTACAGTGCCCAGGCCGTTTTTACAGGTACAGCATAAATACGGGCTACCAGTGCAGTGGCAAACGCAGGATTTCCAGAGGGGGCTTTCCAAATGCTTAATTTTAGAGTGAGTGTGGCCTGTCAATGAAGAGGGCAGAATTAGTACTTAACCAGCTTTAATAAGCGTCATACAAAGTGTACTGTGTGTATTAATTCCAGCATATACAGGACCAGTGATCACAGTAAGCCATTAGATGCAGCAGTAGGGCCATCCTGCCTGAGCTGAACGTATTTATTTTAGATGTGGACATACTGTATATGTACATATTGGACTCTATAGCAGTGCATCTCTAACAGTGCATGTTTTCCAGATTTGGTGCACAGGTTATTTATTACTGGCTGATACATGTTAAAAGATCCACAGGTGGTGCTAATTATTTCATTTGTGATACTGAGAAGAACATGCAGCACTAGTAACAATCTATTATATTACTATTTCTATTGTGGTCATAGTGTGGGCTGGGGAGGGGGGTTTCCAGGCAGACGGAAACCCCCCCTGCGTTTGCCTATGCAGTGACTGTGCACTATTAAAGATCTCGTGCACTGTCATGCACATATATACGGGACTGTATACAGCAGATAGGCTGAGGGGACGCCTAATTGTGTATCTGGCTATTTAGCCTGTTCAATTGATAAACTGTGACTGGTTACTCTCCATTATCAGGAATAACGATTCTAAGGAGAGCTGCTGTGTGCATAGGTGCTCAGAGAGAATTTCCAGGGAAATACTACTGAGTCAATTGTAACAACAGTAGTTATATGGATACAATTTTACTATAATCTGAAATTATCCACTGCTGATGCTGATAGCTACATTAGCTGAGTTACAGCTGCTTTGCATGGGACTTATCATTCCTATTTTACAACATATATAGAGAACCTGATCAACTCTCTTTTCCACTGTTGGCTATTAATATCTTTCCTTTTTCTAAAGGGAAAATGTATTTCAATTGTACAATTGGCTAGGTTTTATATGTGAATATATAGTGGTATATGTATGCACTATTCAATAAATTTTATTCATTTTTTCAGTTTTTACATTCTTTATATATTTTATTTAATGTATGATTTATTACTTGCTCATTATTAAATATTTTTATGTTGATAATTTACTCTGTGTATATTAATGTCCCTACATAAGTATTAAGTGCAGTATATTATTGTTCTGTTTTTGTAAGTGAGGTTGACAATCACCTCTTTCCTTTACTGCTGCATTAATACTTGATCCTCTTGCCTGTCTAGCGTTGGGTATTATTCCTCTTTTCACCGATTCTAATGCCTGTGTCTCCGTACTGTCACAATCTGCTCCAGTACCGCAATGGTGCTGCTCTCTCTAGTGGTGCGACTCTGCTATGTTCCAGCCAGTCTGGTACTATATTATGTTTGGTAATCCTGCAAACCTATGCTATTTACCTGATCAAGGAACTGTGGGCTGCACCTGTGACTATGCTATCTAAATCTGCTCCACAGTTCCATTTGCGCCAGATCATCATGTCAGATTCCAGTGCTATTTGGAAAATCTGCTCCTCTATTGCTTCACAGCATTCTGCTCCAGTGCTATCCGGAAAAACCTGCACCAGTGTTCCTACATAGAACATCCTGAAAAACAGCACCTGTCCTTGAGTACCTGCATACAGGCAATCCAGTATCTCAGCACCTGTTTCTGAGCATATTTACCCCAGTGAGTTACCTAGTTTATATATCTGTTCCTGTGCCTCCCACCTTGCTGCTTCCAGGCAGCTCAGCATTGTATCATTATCAGCAATGGTTTCCAGACTACAAGAGTAGGTTACATTATTTATACAGTATATCTATTTTGCTGTTATCCAGGGAAGTGCAGTCAGGGGAGGCAGAACCTATCCTGTTATACTCCCTGTCAAACTGCAGAGTTTTGACTATGATTATAACCTATAAATATCTTCTTTGTATTATTCTGATACTTTTTATAGGCAAAACTCACAAAAATTGCAGCACTCCCTGGAAATACAGGGAGAGATGAGGCAGCAAGAGCTCAGCCTCAACTCTGATAGCTCAGACACTGGGCGGTTTGTACTAAAGGGGGAAATGCAGTAAAACCGCTGAAAATGCATATGTACAAAGTCCCAATGGGTAATGTGCTGTTACCTTAGAGAAGCCTATGGGCTTCTTATCGGGACGCTCCCCCTTGGGAGGACTCCCAACCCTCCCATCACCCCTTGCAGCCCACGTCCTTCTGCACATGCACAGAAGGACGCCAGAGGGACTTCTGGGTGTTAAAGCTGGAAGTACCTCTGTCTGGTGCCATCACAAAGGACAGTTCTTATCGGGAGATCTTTCCTTTGTGATATACTATGTATATACCAGGGTAGTCAACCACGGTATGTACCCAAAGACAGGCGGCATGTACCACATTGCGGATGCGATGCTTAGTACAGTACATCCTGCCCACTGCATGGAACTGGGGACTGGGTCACGAAGCAGCCAATAAAACACATAGAATAAGGGCTAATGGAGGCATGCCCCACTGTGAGGGGACGTGCCTTGAGCTCTGATGGACACCTCTGATGATCAGGTGACCAGTCCAGGAAGTACACAGGCAACGGAGACAGAGCTCAGCAGCAGCAGCACTGAGGAGGAAAGGAAATTAGAATAAGTAGACAGAGGAAACACACAAAGGAGAAAAAGGTGAGGAAGGGTCTGCTGTGGACAACAGAACACTGTCTGGGGGCTTATAAATCACTGTGTAACAGGATAGGTGGTTTCCCTGCAGACACCAGCAGCTGGCACCTGTCACTATGCAGGGACTGGCACTTTCTGCGTAAAGCTAGGTACACACTACACAATGCATATCCAGCACGACATCACTCTGATACTATCTATGATTTTGGAAGTTGATGACTGCAGTCATTTGTACGGGTTCGGTATGATATCCCGGCGGCTGTAATCCCGACAGTGGCATCATGATGGATGAAGATCCCAACAGAGGTGGTAAGAATGCTATCCCTACCCCTCTCCCCCCCTAACCCTAACCCTCCCTTAGTGGTGCCTAACCCTAACCTCCCCTGCACTTTAAACCTAACCCCCCTCCCTGTAGCAAACCCTAACCCTCCCCGTGGGGTGCCTAACCCTAATCTCTCCCCGGGTGGCTAAACCTAAAATTAACGCAATAAGTATTTAAAAAAGAAAGCAAAAAATGAAATAGAAAAACTGATATTCTGACCCATTGCCCCCTCCTTCTCTCACCCATTGCCGCCTCCATTTGTCTCCTATTTCCTCCATCTCTCTCCCATTTTTCAAAAACTGCTCAGGAATTGTCAGGTTTTTATAAAATTTAATTAAGTTGAAAACATTTGTAAAAATGTATAGAAATATTTTACTGAACCCACCTGTATAGACCCCCTTTGTAAAACGATCTACCCTCCAGTGTCAATAGATCCCCCAGTGGTATTATGCCCCCATGGAACAACCCATCCACTGACCAGTGTCCATAGACCCAACTGTGTTAGTGCCCCTCTCATGTGTGACTATATACGTATATAAATGCACCCCCCCACCCAGGGTCAATAAAAAAAAATTTGGGACTCATCACCCCATTCCCCACCCCCGTGGTTAAAGGATCATCCTAGTTTCACTCTGCACGTGCTGCAGTTGATCGCTGCACTTGCACAACATTCTGGGGAATAATTTTGGAAGTGATGTCGGCAGTCAAAGACTGCTACATCACTGCTGGGAAATCCTTAGTGCACATGTGGATGCATCAGGATAGAACAGTTGCATTGGATGCGACATCAGCAAAAGCCCAGCTGGCTGTGGTCACATACCATGCAACAGTGCCAGGTAAGTAGTTAAGTGTATCTTCATACAACTGCATTTTAACAAACTTAAGTTGCACATACTGTATGTATTGTGCCAGACATGGTCATGGTCCATCTCAAGTCTGAAATATTGTTGTGGAGTACCAGGACGACTAATTTGTGGGAGTCTCAGGATGCGGCCTGGGATCGGCCGCTACTCACCTCTGCGCCGGCGTCCTTAGGCTTAGGTGTTTAGTCGATGGTAGTGGAGGTGAGAGGTGACTGAGTATTCTCCCCGGGGTGTGCTAGGGTTTCTGTGCATGCATCTTGGTTTTCGGGGTGCCGTTCATGGGCGCAGCCATGTTGGTCCATATCACCTGACTAGTCTCTCGCAATGGTAGTCCTGTGGTCACTCAGCTGATCCCCTGATCTAATGATCAGCTATCTAAGGGTATTTAAGTCTGACTCCAGGAACAGGAAACTGCTGTTCAACTTCGCTGTTCCAGTGATTGTTATGCTCTACGGTGTTTTCCACGAAGTGTCTCCAGTGTGTTGTTTCAGCCCACACGCTGACCTCCAGGGTTACTTGTATTAGCTCCCATGCTAACTCTCAGCGTGTTACTTCAGCTCTCTCACAGAACTCCAGTGTTTCATGTAACAGTTCCTGTGTTGTCTTTCAGTGTGCTGCTCAGCTCCCAAGCTGCCTCTCTGTGTTATGCTGCATACACAAGTAAAGATTTTCTGTCCAACCAACCAACTAGTTGATTGGTTGGAATGAAAATCTGGTACTGTATGGGAGTAACTGATGATCAGCAATTTGCTCCTAAATGTCAGAAAACAGATGATCGTTAGACAAGTTTGTTAAATGTGTGATCTAAACTATTTGTTCAAACAACAGTTTTTGCCCATTTTCCGGCATTTTGGAGCAAATTGCTGACTGTAATTTTCTTTCATACCTTACCAGATTTTCATTCCAACCAATCAACTAGTTGGATGGTTGGACAGAAAATCTTTACATGTGTATGCAGCTTTACATGTGTCAGCCTTCAAGCTGATTACTAATTTAGATGTCTAGCTGCACCCATGTGTTTACTTCGCCCCTATACTGGATTCTACTGTGACTGCATCTCAGGCTCTGCAGTGTTCCTTCCCAATGAACGCTCCTCATGACTACTACTGCTGTTCAGCTATTCATACCTAGTGCTGACTACCTTGGTTCTCAGTGTCTCATTCCAAGTGCCAAGTACCATCTTATTATATCATCTTCCAGTGACAAGTGCTGCAATTAAAACCACAGTGTGTGTACTTTGTACCCTCATCTAGTATCATCTCATCTAGTACCATTCCTTTGTGACTGTGCTGCATCCAAAGCTGCAGACTGTGTACTCTGTACCCTCATCTAGTACCATCTCATGAAACCATTCCTCTGTGACTGTGCTGCATCTGAGTACCTGTATAGTTACTGTATTCCGTGTCTGTATCAACAGCGTGTCTTTACACTACCTTGCATCCAGATCTTCCGAGTTACCAAAAGCATACCAGTGTTTCGTTCCACTCATTATTGCAGTGACCTTTCCTAGTCTCCTCCTCACTCCCAGGTACCTAACCAGGGGGCCGCGACTTGCTCACTCGGTGCGGCGAAACCCATATCCCAACAGGAGGGTTCACTGGTGAAGACCACCGAGTGGGTTAGACTCTGCGCCTCTGGTTAGGTCTAGCCAAAACCTGGGGACTGACCTTTATTGAGGGTACTTGCACTATCACTCCCCCGCTGCTTCCTAGCCATCCTAACCCCCCGGCTCCCTGTCCTTCTTTAGAGGAATTCCTAGCCTCAGATCGTGACAGGGAGCCAGTACTAATAAAATTGTCTGCAGCCAGAAGTTATGTAAGAGACACCCACTATGGCCTGTCAGACAATCACAGTAGGTACACACAGACACAGGCCTCAACACTTCCAGAAAACAGGGACGACATCCTCCCATTTTCGGGAGCGCTGCCTAGCGCCACCCCCTCCCTGCCCCCAAATGACTGCAGCCCAGGGCCGGATTGAGGGTCACATGGGCCTGGAGCTTAAAATGATCAAGGACCTATTATGAGAAGCAGAGGAGGTGTAACCATTACTGTGTGGATGTAGCCAGTGCCATGTGGGTGTGTACACACCCTACACTATCAGCCCCAATGTCTCCCCAAACATGTAAAAGAAAAACAAAGCTTAATTTTGTGAGGGAACTAGACATTTTTTTTAACTTATTATTATTGACTGACCTTGGGCAGCAGATGGACAGTCAACATCATGCTGTCATGATGATGGGCCTATTTTTATGTGAAGGCCAGGAGCTGGAGTTGCATCCACCTCATTGTTAATCTGGCCCTGCTGCAGCCCGTCAGTCATGCTTTGGTTTAGTGAGCACTGCAAGCAATCTCACAGGACCTGTTCTGCACATGCACAAAACAAGGCCTACGCAAGTGCAATCCTCCCACCATCGAAGATGTGCACAAACTAGCTGAGAGCAGAAGTACGGTCATGCCATTGCGACAAAGACTTGGGGTGGGCCCTTTGGGCATACATGGATTACAAGGAAAATGTGGGGGAGGGTAATGACATATAAGGGGCATGTGGAGGGATTTGATCACATATAAAGGGTATCTGGAAGTGTCTAATGGCATATAAGTGTCTTGTGGAGGAGTGGAGAAGTCTGGTGGCATAAAAGCTATAATGGGTGCAGGGTGTAAATAGTAGTTCTTACCACTCCGCAGTCTCCGGTGTCCTGTGTCTGCCAGCAGCCCAACACTGCTGCACCGCAAAAATTACAAGGAAAAAGGAGCAGCTGCCATTTTCCCAGTGATTTGCATATGTGCAGAAGAGATGTCCACGGCACGGGCACCATTTTCCCAGAGACCAGCGCATGACAGTATACTCTGGCATCAAGGTGTCCACACATGTACTCTTTATGGACAAACATGAAAATTCTATCAGTGGATGGTACCGTTTTTTGTTTCGTATTGTTTTTTTAAATGATGATGAGATTCTCATATAATTGAAACGTTTTTGGTATTAAAGTGAAATTCTAAGGAGCTGTCATGTAATACTGCACAAAAAAGTTATTCCTTCTAGTGATACAAATACATATTACTGGTGATTGCAGATAAAACGTGTGCAAAACATTTCACAATTCAGTACAGCTCTCCAACAGAGCACACATTGACAAAACTGCAAGGTTACTGTTACTTCTCTAACACTTCTTTTTGAAGCAAGAAACCAATTATTTGCAAGGAAACCGCACTGGGAAGTGAATGCCAAGGCAGGAAAGATCCCAGTATGAAAACCATGTTGTCTATTCACAAACAGTCTAACAATATTTAGAAAAGTGCAGTAGAAGAATTACCTTATGTGAAAAACATGGTATTTTTTCTATGCAAATGTCAATATATAATAAATGACTGCATACTTTTCACTTTCCAAGGCTATATTTTGAACATAAATATATTTTTTTATTATAATATACCCTCTGGAAGAACTGTTCAATGCAGTCTGCTGTTAGCTCCTAATTTAATAATAGCTAAACACAAAAATTTACATTTTCTGCTGTGAGCCATAAAGATAAAATAATCTGTGTTATTCAGATATTCCGTTAAGGATCCATTCAAAAGTAAAGTTTAACCTCCACACTCCATTAGAGACAGCTGAAGTCCATTCCAGCACTAGGGGTAAATTGTCTAAAGGTCGGTATTGGTTCAGACTAAAAGAGAGTGACCGTTATCGTCGCAGTGTTGCTGTCAAAAATTGGACTATTTATGGGGCTTCAATTAAAGCTGAAACCTGACGTCGATGTCAGTCAGTTTTTGAAGCTCTAAATGCCATCGGTTTTGATCTTTCAATACAAAATCAACGGCTAAAAGAAGTTAAAAAGTGATGGCAAACCCATCCAACCCATTCATGTAGGCATCTATAGGTCTTCATAAAATAAGAAACCAAAGACTGGATCCCCACAGATAGAACTGTACACTGTGTACAGTGCTACACGAAATGACATTGTGAATGGGAGAAGCGCTGATTTCCTTGAGGAAAAGACCCTCCACAATCTTGATCTTGGTTTTGATTTCATGCACAATATAATCAAAATTTGTTTAAATCCAGTGGGGGCTCCGTGCTCCTCAATCGTGGGACTACCATTTAAACTCTGGAACTACTAGCCGGCTCACATATGCACTGATGAACAACTTACTTTGCTGGCCACCAGTAAGATTCCTCTTACCACTTCCGGCCAGGGACGCCCAGCTCCCCTGGTGCTTTTTTTTTTTTTTTTAATAAATTGACGGAAAGAAAATTTCCTATTGCGGGGATGAGCAGCAACATAAAATCCTCCTTCCAAAGGGTTCCCAATATATAAGACTGCTTTGAAAGAAAGATTTGTCTATTACTCATGTGTATGTTTTGAGAGTGAAAATAATAACTACTAGATCCCAAAGGATCCCTTCTCGCAAACCCGGACCTACTTCCCATAGGGAAGAGCGGGTTGCGAACCCCAAGCGAGGGTATTCGCCATCTGAAGATGGTGAATGCTCCCGCAGTCAAGCTCTGCAAATATTATATTTTCAGAGCTTGATGAATTCTGTCCTCAAACTAGTGTATGGAGACAGCAGGCCATTCCACCAGAGGAACGTAAGTAGGAGATATCTCCTGCTTTATCTTCGTGAGGAGTGGCCTGATAACTTAATTTTTACAGTTGCAGGTGAAAATGTGCATTTTCACTTGCTTTTGTAAAAATTAAGTGATGATGAATAGGCCCCGTATGTATTTGGAATGATATAAAAAAAAGTTATTAATAAAGGACCTCGGTAATATTGAGCAGGGTCAGCAAATCTGTGCTATGATTTGAGACTTATAAAACAATGGCTTCCTATGAACGTGCATGAATGAGGAAGCAAAAGGAGAACCCCATAATAACTAGTTTGGATGACTTGCTTTTAACCTTCTGACCTTTCTCAATGCAGCGTGGGACCACGGCTCATCCATCACACCCTGAACTGAAGAACATAGAATAGCCCCCCTTGCTGTTTTATTCTGAACTCTCCCCTTGTCCCTTTCCACTTGCCCCTCATTTATCTATTCATTCCAGAACAGGAGATTTCAATTAGTTCATTCCTTCATCAGTTGAAGTGAATTCACAATGGGCCACAATGACTAGACCTCACCCCGGCTTGCTATGGCTTTGAAGCAACGATTTGCTCACCCAGGGTAGGACTAAACAAATGCTAATTTCACATGCGCCTGTGTCTTTTTTTTATTCCTCTTTTCTGGATTCTTTTTTTTTCTTTTTGTTTTATTTTATGCTGGTCCGGCACTGGCCGGATGATCAGCCAGGCTGTCTGTACCAAGACAGTTATAAAGAGCAATCTTCTGTGCATCAGAAAAGGAATGTCCGTTATATAGACTTCCTTTTACGCTACACTAAAAAGATTTTACGATTCAGTTAAAAAAGGAGGTGGATTCAGAAGACCTACTAGATTCAATGGCTATGTACCAAATAGCTGTACAATATTTAAATGTTTATTTTTACCATAATAATAAATAGATTTTAAATGCTGATGTTATTGCTCACAACAACACGATGACCTAATTTTAACTTAGAAGAATCACCTGGTTTCACAGAAGTAAAAAACAGATAGGGAGAAACATTTTTATTTGAACTGTTTCACTGATCTAGAAAGGTTTACATTTTATCTAGACTTTCCTTACATAGATATATACTGTACATACTAAATAGGTGTTTACTACATGAAGAAATAGCAATTACTGTATGTCTATTAAAATGCATTCGCAGCCACAGATCAGTGTACAGTAGTTGCGTTATACATTGTTGATCCAGTTTCGTAAACATTACAAGACAAGAAAGACCAAAAAAACATGCTTTTTACCTCAGAATTTAATAGTCCACCTGCTTCATGTTGTTTACATCTATCCGCCTACAATGTGCTTTTATACACACACAGAAAATAACACATTAAAAGTGCATTATCAGTGTCACTGTATACCAGGATGTATGTGTGTGTGAGTTAATTTAAGCCACTGAACAGGAGAATGCACGGTAACTGTAAACATTTCTATCAGCATTCCCTGTTTATTGACCCCATTGTACATATAGAGTCCTAGCAAAGCAGCTTTACAAGGCTGTCCTCTCTCTCTGAGTGCCACCGTATGGTCCGCTTCTCCTCCTCTTCATTATCTATAGGGAAGGACAGAGTGTCATACCCATGACTCCTCTTCAGATGATAATGTGTGAAGCATGTGTTGAGACAATTGGTTGAAGCTATAGCACCCTCTGCTGTCATTTTGACCCTTCCTTATATCTTAGTTTTAACTAGCACTTTGTGGTGGTATCCTGGGTACAGAGGGCCTGATTCAGACCCGGACGCTAAGCCGCGATCACTCGCTGCCAAAAGTGGCCGGGTAGGACGCCCTCTATGTCTTAGAGAGCAACGGCAGTGAACGAACGCTGGGGTATAAAGACGCCCACTTTCCTTTTTTTAACACACGTCATCTCCAGGAAGTTTGTGATTAATCGGTAACATGGAGAGCCATTGAGCTGCACGCAGCACTTGAGGTAGACCCTACCCCGCTGCAAGCACTGCGATCAGTGTTGACTGAAATATAACCAGGTGACATGTACAATGACGCCTCCATGCTAATTATGCACGCCCTTTAAACTCCGTTTTGATGCCCAGACATGCCTGCATTTGCACCATCAATCCCCCGTTCATAAGCACCTTCCTCTGTTACCACCCACAAACGGCACTATATGTCACTCAAGGTAGGGCTCAGTCTTTGTGCTATGAGCGCACGATTCCCGATCGCAGTGGCTGGCTCGCACACGCGCACTGTGATGTCTATCCATGTGCAGACGGGCGACAATCACCCATAGCGAGCGATCGCGGCTTAGCGTCCGGGTCTGAATCAAGCCCAGAGTACCAGCATGTTTTCCTCTGAATACTGGCACTTTTTTCTCTGTATTGGCAGTTTTTACTGATAAATTTTTTATGAGTACCGACACATTTTCTCCAGGAAGCAGCACATTGTCTCCAAATACCTGCACCTTTTCTATGAGTATCAGCAGTTCTTCTCTTAATACTGGCACCTTTTCTCTGAGTACCGACACATTTTCTCTTTTAACTGGAACATTTTCTCTGAGTACTGGCACTTTTTCTCTGTGTACCGGCACTTTTTCTCTGTGTACCGGCACATTTTCTCTGAGAACCGGTACATTTTCTCCAAATACAGTAACATCTTCTCTTCTGAGTACCGGTACATTTTCTCTGAGTACCGGCACATTTTCTCCAAATACAGTAACATCTTCTCTTCTGAGTACCAGCACATTTTCTCTGAGACCGGCACATTTTCTCCAAATACAGTAACATCTTCTCTTCTGAGTACCAGCACATTTTCTCCAAATACAGTAACATCTTCTCTTCTGAGTACCAGCACATTTTCTCTGAGACCGGCACATTTTCTCCAAATACAGTAACATCTTCTCTTCTGAGTACCAGCACATTTTCTCTGAGACCGGCACATTTTCTCCAAATACAGTAACATCTTCTCTTCTGAGTACCAGCACATTTTCTCCAAATACAGTAACATCTTCTCTTCTGAGTACCGGCACATTTTCTCTGACCGGCACATTTTCTCCAAACACAGTAACATCTTCTCTTCTGAGTACCAATACATTTTCTATGAGAACTGGCACATATTCTCTGTATACCGGCACATTAATGTAACATTTTCTCTAAATACTGGCACCTTTTCTTTGAATACCAGTACATTTTCTTTGAATACCAGCACCTTTTTTATGAGCTACAGCACATTTTCTTTGAGTACCGGCACATTTTATCTAAGTACCGTAACATTTTCTATAAGTGGCAAGGAAAGGATAAGGCATTGGCCTGTATTTATGACTGATGGTTCTAATGATAATTTAAGCGCCTCTGCTTGTAGGAGAGGTACAAAAAAATTAAAATTGTTAAGACGAGTAAGACACTGGAACCAACTGTGTGCTCGGAAAAATCACAAACCCCCGAGGAGAGTCCAAGTTTGTCCGTGGTTGCCATGAGTGAGCCTGACCTTTCTAATACTGTACTTGAAGAGGATCCTCCTTCCACCATTTCTGTGCCTTCTGACATAGAAATCAAGGATGCTTCTGTGGAATTGCACGAGGAGGATATTTATCTAGTTGGCGATAACAACAAGGATGATGAGGATGTTGATGATGATGAGGATGTTGATGGCAAGGATGTTTGTGTAAAACTGTCACAGGTAACAGTTGTTGCCCATGGTGGGAAAAATCCCATTGTTGCCATGCCTGGGCCAAAAAATTCCACTTCCATTGTGTGGAATTAGTTCCACCCCAATCCGGACAACCTTTGCCAAGTCATTTGTAACCATTGCCAAGTAACAATGAGTAGAGGTAAGAACCTTAACCATCTTGGAACCTCCTCCCTGTTACGTCACATGCAGCGCATTCACCAAATTGGAAAGGGTATTTCAAATTCTAAAACTTTGGGGACAAAAAACCGAATAACAATCAGTCCAGTGTCACCTAGCTGCTCCATTCTATTTGGATCCAAGCACCTGCAATCTCCACCACCAACACCATCAACATCCTCATTCGTGATCGGAAGTAGTCCTGCATCCAATTTCATAAGCATGACTGACTCCTCTCTTATCTGTGATTCCTCAGAAGGATCCTTGAGTGCTACGCCTGTTGCTGCTGCTCAGGGTGGATCTTCATCCCAGAAAGGGACCAAGAAGACTACTACTAGTAATTAAAAAAACAACAACTGACTATTAAACCAATTGACTATTAAACAGTCCTTTGATAGAGAAAGTAAGTATAACAGATGTCACCCAGTTTCACAGCGGCTCACTGACGCCATGATGGCTGTGCTAGTATTAGATGATGAAATAATAAAAAAATGAGGATGATGATACTGGCACTTTTTCTCTGTGTACCGGCACTTTTTCTCTGTGTACCGGCACATTTTCTCTGAGAACCGGTACATTTTCTCCAAATACAGTAACATCTTCTCTTCTGAGTACCGGTACATTTTCTCTGAGTACCGGCACATTTTCTCCAAATACAGTAACATCTTCTCTTCTGAGTACCAGCACATTTTCTCTGAGACCGGCACATTTTCTCCAAATACAGTAACATCTTCTCTTCTGAGTACCAGCACATTTTCTCCAAATACAGTAACATCTTCTCTTCTGAGTACCGGCACATTTTCTCTGAGACCGGCACATTTTCTCCAAATACAGTAACATCTTCTCTTCTGAGTACCAGCACATTTTCTCTGAGACCGGCACATTTTCTCCAAATACAGTAACATCTTCTCTTCTGAGTACCAGCACATTTTCTCCAAATACAGTAACATCTTCTCTTCTGAGTACCGGCACATTTTCTCTGACCGGCACATTTTCTCCAAACACAGTAACATCTTCTCTTCTGAGTACCAGCACATTTTCTCTGAGAACATAACATTTTCTCAGAGTACCGGCACATTTTCTCCAAATACCGTAACATTTTAACATTTTCTCTGAGCACCAGCACATTTGCTCTAATTACTGGAACCTTTTCTCTGAGCACCAGCACTTTTTCTCTGAATACCTGTACTTTTTCTCTGAGAACCAGCACATTTTCTCCAAATACCGGTCCCTTTTGTCTGAGAACCGTAATTTTTTTCAGAATACCGGCAATTGTTCCCTGAGTAATGCCACACTTTCTCCAGGAACCGGCACATTGTCTTCAAATACTGGCAAGTTTCTCTGAGTATCAGCAGTTCTTCTCTGAATACCAACAAATGTTCTCTGTTAACTGGAACATTTTCTCTAAGTACTGGCACTTTTTCTCTGAGTATCTGCACATTTTCTCTGAGAACTGGCACATTTTCTCCGAATACCAGCAACTTTTCTCTGAGTACCGGCACATTTTCTCCAAATACAGTAACATCTTCTCTTCTGAGTACCGGCACGTTTTCTCCAAATACCATAACATTTTCACTAAATACCAGCACCTTATCTTTGAATACCAACACATTTTATCTGAGAACCAGCACATTTTCTCTGAATACCAGCACCTTTTCTTTGAATACCAACACATTTTATCTGAGAACCAGCACATTTTCTCTGAATACCAGCACCTTTTCTTTGAGTACTGATATGTTTTCTCTGAGAACCAGCACCTTTCTTTTGAGTACAGGCACATTATCTCTGAGGAAGGGCACATTTTCTCTAAGTAACGTAACATTTTCTCTAAATATCGGCACCTTGTCTTTGAATACCGACACATTTTCTCTGAGAACCAGCACATTTTCTCTGAATACCGGCATCTTTTCTTTGAGTACACTGATATGTTTGCTCTGAGAACCAGCACCTTTCTTTTGAGTACAGGCACATTTTCTCTGAGTTCGGGCACATTTTCTCTAAGTAACGTAAAATTTTCTCTAAATATCGGCACCTTTTCTCGGAGTACCTGCACAATTTTTCTGAGACCCGGCATATTTTCTTTGAATACCAACACATTTTCTCTGAGAACCGTCACATTTTCTCCGAATGCCAGCACCTTTTCTCTAAGAGCCGGCACATTTTCTCTGAATACCGACACCTTTTCTCTAAGTATCGCCATGTTTTCTCCAGAAACCAGCACATTCTCTCCAAATATCGGCACCTTTTCTCTGAGCATCAGCAGTTTGTTTCTGTTAACTAGAACATTTTCTCAGAATACCACCACCTTTTCCCTGAGAACCGGCACATTTTCTCCAAATACAGTAACATTTTCTCTTCTGAGTACCAGCACATTTTCTCCAAATACTGTAACATTTTCGTTGAGCACCAGCACATTTGCTCTAATTACTGGAACCTTTTCATTGAGTACCAGCACTTTTTCTCTGAATACCTGTACTTTTCCTCTGAGAACCGCCACATTTTCTCCAAATACAGTAACATTTTCTCTTCTGAGTACCAGCACATTTTCTCCAAATACTGTAACATTTTCTCCGAATACCAGCACATTTGCTCTGATTACTGGAACCTTTTCTTTGAGTACCAGCACTTATTCTCGGAATACCTGTACTTTTTCACTGAGAACCAGCACATTTTCTCCAAATACTGTAACATTTTCGTTGAGTACCAGCACTTTTTCTCTGAATACCTGTACTTTTCCTCTGAGAACCGCCACATTTTCTCCAAATACAGTAACATTTTCTCTTCTGAGTACCAGCACATTTTCTCCAAATACTGTAACATTTTCTCCGAATACCAGCACATTTGCTCTGATTACTGGAACCTTTTCTTTGAGTACCAGCACTTATTCTCGGAATACCTGTACTTTTTCACTGAGAACTGGCACATTTTCTCCAAATACTGTAACATTTTCGTTGAGCACCAGCACATTTGCTCTAATTACTGGAACCTTTTCGTTGAGTACCAGCACTTTTTCTCTGAATACCTGTACTTTTCCTCTGAGAACCGCCACATTTTCTCCAAATACAGTAACATTTTCTCTTCTGAGTACCAGCACATTTTCTCCAAATACTGTAACATTTTCTCCGAATACCAGCACATTTGCTCTGATTACTGGAACCTTTTCTTTGAGTACCAGCACTTATTCTCGGAATACCTGTACTTTTTCACTGAGAACTGGCACATTTTCTCCAAATACCGGCCTCTTTTCTCTGAGAACCGCAATTTTTTTTCAGAATACCGGCACCTATTCTCTGAGTACCACCACACTTTCTCCAGGAACCAGCACATTGCCTCCAAATACTGGCACCTTTCTCTGAATATTGGCACTTTTTCTATGAATACTGGTACCTTTTTTCTGAGTACCAATACATTTTCTATGAGAACTGGCACATATTCTCTGTATACCGGCACATTAATGTAACATTTTCTCTAAATACTGGCACCTTTTCTTTGAATACCAGTACATTTTCTTTGAATACCAGCACCTTTTTTATGAGTAACAGCACATTTTCTTTGAGTACCGGCACATTTTATCTAAGTACCGTAACATTTTCTATAAGTGGCAAGGAAAGGATAAGGCATTGGCCTGTATTTATGACTGATGGTTCTAATGATAATTTAAGCGCCTCTGCTTGTAGGAGAGGTACAAAAAAATTAAAATTGTTAAGACGAGTAAGACACTGGAACCAACTGTGTGCTCGGAAAAATCACAAACCCCCGAGGAGAGTCCAAGTTTGTCCGTGGTTGCCATGAGTGAGCCTGACCTTTCTAATACTGTACTTGAAGAGGATCCTCCTTCCACCATTTCTGTGCCTTCTGACATAGAAATCAAGGATGCTTCTGTGGAATTGCACGAGGAGGATATTTATCTAGTTGGCGATAACAACAAGGATGATGAGGATGTTGATGATGATGAGGATGTTGATGGCAAGGATGTTTGTGTAAAACTGTCACAGGTAACAGTTGTTGCCCATGGTGGGAAAAATCCCATTGTTGCCATGCCTGGGCCAAAAAATTCCACTTCCATTGTGTGGAATTAGTTCCACCCCAATCCGGACAACCTTTGCCAAGTCATTTGTAACCATTGCCAAGTAACAATGAGTAGAGGTAAGAACCTTAACCATCTTGGAACCTCCTCCCTGTTACGTCACATGCAGCGCATTCACCAAATTGGAAAGGGTATTTCAAATTCTAAAACTTTGGGGACAAAAAACCGAATAACAATCAGTCCAGTGTCACCTAGCTGCTCCCTTCTATTTGGATCCAAGCACCTGCAATCTCCACCACCAACACCATCAACATCCTCATTCGTGATCGGAAGTAGTCCTGCATCCAATTTCATAAGCATGACTGACTCCTCTCTTATCTGTGATTCCTCAGAAGGATCCTTGAGTGCTACGCCTGTTGCTGCTGCTCAGGGTGGATCTTCATCCCAGAAAGGGACCAAGAAGACTACTACTAGTAATTAAAAAAATAACAACTGACTATTAAACCAATTGACTATTAAACAGTCCTTTGATAGAGAAAGTAAGTATAACAGATGTCACCCAGTTTCACAGCGGCTCACTGACGCCATGATGGCTGTGCTAGTATTAGATGATGAAATAATAAAAAAATGAGGATGATGATACTGTGGAGGAAATGCAAAAGAAGGATGAGGGGGAAATTTGTATCCTATCTGACGCTAATGTGGATGTTGATGATGAGGAAGTGGTTTGCGTAAATCAGCCACCAGTGGCAGCAGTTCTTACTCATGATAAAAAGAAAGTCAGAAAAGCCACATCTTGGGTGTGGAATTATTTAAATCTTAATTCTGACAACAGTTGTGAAGGCATCTGTTCCATTTGTAAAGCCAAAGTTAGCAGAGGAAGGGACATTAACCATCTAGGCACCTCCTCCCTGTTATGTCATTTGCAGCGAGTTCATGCAATTTGTTTAACAAAATAATAATAATTTCTAATTAATAACAAGCAGTCCAGTATCAGCTACCAGCAGATTGGACCACCACATGCAATCTCCACCACTAATTGATGGTAGTCCTTCCAAAAAATGTTTGTGGGGGCCCAAACAAGCCAAGGAGTTCAGCCACGAAAGTGTCAGTCCTAGTGGCTAAAGTGCTTGGTTTGTGAAACTGTGCATGTCCTTTTTAATATTCCCCATAAGAGTGGGTGGGAGGGAAAATTCCATCTTGCACCTCTTTCCTTTACATTTTGCACAATTTGGGGCATTGCCTACTGACATTATTTTAGTTTATTAAACTGCCATCCTGTCTGCTGTGTGGCAATGTTTCATAGATGTCCTATATTTTTTTAAACTGCCGTGTGTTTGTGCCGCTGCTCTGTTGCTTACTGTAGCCAGCCAGCTCGCTGCAGCCTTTGACCTATATTGGTGAAAAATAGTGAAATCAATATTGTGAGCTGTGAGATGGTTAATACTGCATGGAAATGCCTGAAAATGATTGTTATTAAGGTTAATAATACTGTAGGAACAAAAATAGGCCCAAATTATGTGGTTTTAGCTGTGTATATCATTTTTTGGAGAAAATGCAGATCCAAAGCCAAAACCGAAAAACAAAACACCAAGTAAAAAGATCCAAAACACGGGGTCGGCGCACATCTCTAGTAACATTTAGGAAGGGTAACACTTCAGACAAAATACAGTCCCTGATAAATGACTTGTCCTACGCCGACTCAGACCTAATGAACGACTACAAAAGGAGTTACTTGGGGGACATTTATTTTTCTTGTTTTCCATGTTTTATCTTTCAATGTAAATTTTGTAAATGTTGGGCATTTTTTCCATTTATTTTCTACAGAAATGTTTTTACACAATTTTACTTTGTGATATTTTACAAATATCCACACATGTAAGACCTTTGGGGTGTAAATCTCCTACAAACCATAAATATCACATTGCCTGATAAGAAAAAAAAGCTGTTTGTAATTGTATACTTAGGGGTTTATTTACTAAGCAATGTTAACTCCATTTTATACAGAAAATGGGTTATTATCACATTTAGACAGTTAATGTTGAGAAATGAAATTTTTTTCATGCAGTCCCATCAGTATCGCACGTTTCCGCATTCTCATAGGAAGTTTTGAGGATTGGGGTTTTGGGAAATTTACTAAATTGCAATAAGTCTTACCACAGTTTTTTCAAGAAAACATATTCATCTCAGGATGGGGTTATGCTTACTTACTTTGTGGTGCCAGTATGCAGATGGGTGAAAACAATCACTGCGCATGTGCTGGCTCGCCATCCTGCCTAAGCGGTATACGTTGACGTACTGCATGCACAGTATAATTTTACATGGTCCCTGCCACAAAGCTACAGTATATGCTACCGCTGTGGGCTTTCATGCTGGTATCAAATTTGCACTTCACACCATACTGCAAGAGGTCAGTACTTTAGTGAGTTGCAGAAGTAACCTTTAGTACCCCTGCAGTAAGCAGTAGTACATGTTGCTAGTTACCGCAGAATGATGATACATATACCCCTTGATAATGATAACATGCATATTTATTTCAAAACAAACCATCCAACTAAAGTTTAAGTTTAAGCCAAGTAGATAACAAATTCAAGAGGTAAAATGCATATATTGCATCAGGATCTTCATGTTAAATGAAATCACTATTAAGCAGATGTACACGATAACTGATGATGTAAGGATGGAATCAGCTTCCATATGATGGGGAGATTAGGCACCACTGGGCAGTAAAGACCTACATAAAGAATAAGGGATAGCTTCATCGTTTGTACCTAGTAAAAGCGGTGCAAGCTGTACATTACATCCTCTTGGACCTGCCCACGCACACATACACAAGACAACATCACTATGAATGCAGGGCCCACTATAGACTTCACCCTTCCTTGCCATGGACTCAAATGCTGAATAAGTTATTAGCTAACCTCTTTGTGGTATAATTGGATTTCTCCCCTTGTTAGCTTCCATGAAAATGTCATTCATATAGGTGGGAACCCATTCATCATCAATTAAGCTCACTCCTTCTTCTGTTGGGTGTCAAACTCTTCAACAGAGAGCTGCAGATATATATATATATATATATATATATATATATATACACATACATATAGTTAGTCACGGCAAAGGGTTGGCACTCAATATCCACACAGATAGTCACAATAATGGGTGCCCCCTGCAATAGTCAAATGGGACAAAATTTACTAAGCAGCAGGTTCTAAACCCCGGGGGTTTGGTGGCGGTTTTGCAGCGGTTTTTAAATGATAGCCCTGTTCTATTCTAAAATGTTTTTTCACGACAGTTTTGCAGCGGTTATGCAGGAGTTTTGGCCTTAGTAAATCTGCATATAGCAAAACCGCCACCAAACCGCCATCAAAAGAATAGAATAGAATAGAACAGGGCTGTCATTTAGAAACTGCTACAAAACCGCCACCAAACCCCCAGGGTTTAGAACAGAATAGAACCCGCCGTCAAACCGCCATCAAGCCGCCGGGGTTTAGAACCCGCTGCTTAGTCAATTTTGCCCATGGAGTATACACATAGAGAGGGAAGGCAGCGGCACTCCAATATATCATCAATAATGCAAAGTGTCCAGATATCTATCTATATATATATATATATATATATATATATATTCAAAACTTTCATAACAAAAAGATGCCATGCAGGGTCCCACTGCTTAAATAATATCAGCACACTTGCCCCATTTGTCTGGACAAAGCACAGACCAGCACTCACATTTAGCTTGTTGATAGGTTTACTAAAGAACAAATATAAAACAGGGCCCTCAGGAGCATTTAAAGTCAGTGCTGGTATATCGGTACATATTGCCTACAAAAGCACCAAACAATTGAATAATCAAATCTCATTAACACTGCTGTGCAAGTCCAGCGGAGCCCACTGCTTGCCAGATTTCCAGCTGTGTAGGTGGAGCCTGTCATCACAGAAGCTTAACAGGTAGTAGCCCCTTCCCTTGGATACCAGGTTAGCATCCTGACAACAACCTGCAGCTTGTGCTTCCAGCACAGCTGCCGTCATTATGCTGCACAGTGCTGAATCACCAATGAAAGAAAATCATCATGTGTGAATAACCAACAGAAAAATAGATCACACAGTGGTGATCATATATACAACAATCAATCACCAACCACGCGACGGTGGTGAGCAGCCCACTAACATCTGCTAATAAACTATAAATAATATGTGAAAGGGAGTATGGTACAGTACCTCCCAATGTTAGCACCGTATTAACTCACGTGTGCAGTTGAATGAGTTTGGCCTAGCGTTATTGTGCAAAAATACAATGCCTGTTCGCAGCAACCCACGTATTTTTCGATGAATTTAGCTCAATGTGTCACAATAGTGGACAGCGTATTTCCCTTGGTGAGGAAATCAACAAGAAGCATGCCCTTGTGGTCCTAACGGTCACCATGACCTCCTTTGCTAATGAAGTTGTTTTAAATTTCTTTGAAAGTGGGGACGATGTGTGTTTCCATGTCATGGATGCTATCTTAATCTTCGTTGTCACAGGATGCACCCACATTTATCGCCTATAACAAAATGCTGCAGGAACTGCACTCCCCCCTCATGGTACCGCGATAAGTGCACAAAAGACAATCCCATTCTAGTGTTTTTGTGAACTGTGAGTTGTTTTGGTACCCAACATGAACACTTTTTCATGTACCCCAATTGCTCATGAACGATATTGTGTACAGTACCCAGTGAGATGTTCAGTTCGTCAGCAATATCACTTACTCAAATGTGTCTTTCCTCCTGAATCAGGCCTTTAATATGGCACATAGTGTCATCTGTGGTGGATGTGCTTGGCCAGTGGGATCGCTGCTCATTTTGAACATCTGTCCTGCCTAGTGCTCGAAGTGGGAATTTAGAGGTGGGGGTATGGAGACTGAATTTCCCCCCCTGGGCCCCTGCTTCCATATCACCCCATTGTACGTCTCTCACCCCACCCCTACACTTCTCCCTGCCTGCTCCCCTCTCTCACACCTTGCCCTTCTAACTGAATCCCTCTCTTCCCTCACCCCCTACAATACTAACTGCCTGCCTCCCTCTGTCTGCCCCTCTCTCACATCCTCCCCTCTCTCTACTTCCCTCTTACCTGCGGTCCTGCGCTGCTGGAACGGAGCTGCCAGGAGCACCGGGTCTTCGTTGCTGCTCCAGTAGTGCGAGCCAATGAGAAGCTGCCACTTGCCAGCTTCTCATTGGCTGGCAGCCGCGAGCCCCGTGATTGGCTGGCGGCTGCGAGCACAGTGATTGGCTGGCGGCCGCGAGCCCCGTGATTGGCTGGCGGCCGCAAGCCCTGCAATTGGCTGGCAGCCAGAGTGCGCTGCTTACAATGCAGCCGGGACCAGGTGGCTGCTTTGTCCCGGCTATATGCCAGCAGTGTTTCCATTGCCGCCGCTGCTCCAGCGCTGGGATGCCATACTGCATCCCAGCGCTGTTGCATTCTCTTCTGCGGCTAAAATGAAGTGGGGCCGGGAAGTGGCGGTATGTCATACCGCCGTATACCGCCCCACTTCGACCACTGGTCCTGTCGTTATCAAAGGCAGTGCACCAAACCCAAACCTGTTTCCAAGACATGACGTTATCACCATACACTTTGTTGGCGATGAAATTTAGCTGCAGATGTGCCCTTTAGATGCAGAAATCTGATCACACTATGCACCTCAATGTTTGACCATGTTTCCGCCAGCCCCGACATCTTACTTCTGATATTGGGACAGTATAATTGACATGAGCTGCAGTCTAATGGCCATGAGGGGAAGCAGTGGTCTACCTTCTCTGGACTGGTGGGAAATTAGAATGAAATAGAGAACCTTACACACGTGAGAGGTCTTGTTACCTTACTTATTGAACCACTCTCGTAGATAGATAGATAGATAGACAGACAGACAGACAGACAGACAGACAGACAGACAGACAGATAGATAGATAGATAGATAGATAGATAGATAGATAGATAGATAGATAGATAGATGGCTAAAAACAGCTATATATATTGTATACATGGAAATATGTAGAATGCTTATAGTGGATTGATATTTCCCTTGAAAAGCTGTTGGATTGTAAATATGTTTTTATTCAATGTCATTGTATTTACCATGTGCTGGTCAACTTTTTTTGTTTTTGAGAGGGTCTCAATTTTACATGTTAAATATACAAAAATTGTTAAAATGCTCTTCATTGTATTATTTTGTGCTTATGTTTGAGGTGCATAATCTTTGGTTAAATTAGTTAATTTAGAGAGCTAAAAGAAAAAGAAAAACATCCTCCATGCTACGCTCACATGAAATAATAATTTCAACTGGAAAAAGCACCATGTCAAATAACTAGGAGTACTCATATGTTTAACCAGACTCTATGCTCATCTCTACAATGCTAACTACCATGATCTGTTCCATACCTTTACAGGGGAACTTAACAAATGGATGACACAGATATTTCCTGGATGGAATCCAGATAGAGTGAATGCAATTAAAATGAACACACTCCCTAGGCTACTGTACGTCTTTCAGGCTTTTACAGTATTGACCCTTTTATGGTACTCCATTCTCTTCAATGCAAAGTCTCTCATTATTTGTGATCGTGAACTCAGGTGGGTAGTCTCAGAGTGCCTAATCTGCAACTTTATTTTTATGAAGCTCACCTTACACAGGAAGTTCTCTGGCATTCCAAGCGTGCATTTCAAATCTGGGTTTAGATAGCATCCAAGCTGAAAAAGAGTTTCAATCTTCTCTCTACTGTGGACACTACAGACTCATGGCCTCCCTCCACTTCGGAACTTCTACACATTAACGTATACTACCTCCTTTTAGGACTGAGTCATGATTTTTCTTTGTTTTGTTCTTCCCTTGCTTTCTTTCCTTTGTGGGACAATCCATGATATCCACTCGGACAAGATTATGTGGTTTCCCAGGGATAAGCCCTTCTTTTACTGACAATAGGAAGTAGGAACAGATTTTGTCTCCCTCCTCAATGTCTTTACCAATACCATGCCTCCCAGACAAACTCACAAACTAGTATGGGAGCAGGTACAGGGTAGACTCTTGTTGCCAACAATTGTACACTCTCACAAAATGGCACTCTGTGCTATTTTACAGGGTCTGGCAGGGTTGCCGGGCATCATGCTTGCAGGCTGTCCTGGGTGCTCCCTCCCCGGATGGTGACCAGCTGCAGCAGGTGGGATCCGGCGTCTCCTCTCCTTGGCTGTAGCATGAAAGCTTCGGCTCTTCCTCCATGGTGGTGGAGGCTCCCATTGGGATGTGTGTGTGGCACTTTTGACCAGGCTTAAAGGAGCATGCAAAACAATGTCACATTGGCACCAAATTAAAGTACCCCTAATTTTAAGGGAGACTTGCCAGGGTAATAGGTCACATTACCTTTCTTCAGCTAGTCAGTTAGACTGCCTGCTGATTACTGTGTACTGACCCTTGGCCTCGACTTGTCTACCATGCTACTACCTTGCCTGTAACCCCCGACCTCAGACCACCTGGCTACATTATTGCCAGCTGATTTTGTGCCTTATGTCGGTTACACTCCCACATCATCACCTCCAGGGGGCAGCTAGATGGCAGCCACCTGTGGACTCCTGGCAGTAAAGCCCATCCCACCTAGTTGGTGTTCTTGGTAAAAACTGGGGGTCTGTTAGGCTCCATGCCTCGATCCTGCCAGTGCAAATTCTGGTTTGACAGCATCCTATATGTTCAGAATGTGGTAGACACATATATATTGACCAAACTGATAACGTCAATGTCCTCTGTCCATAATAGAAAAAATCATTAAATATTTACCTGCAGTGGTATTTGTCTCCAGCATTACAGCCCCTTCCTCTCCTATTTGTTCCATACTACCCAGAACTATCCCAGGTATCTCAGAACACAGTCATATTGGATATATTAATCATTACCTTTTGAAAATACCCCTGCAAGAGGAGAGAAACATGTCAAGGTGCTCTCTGGACTGCTTTTTCAACTCTTGACCAACTACACTGCTGTATTCCATCCGTGGAACCATTGTTTGGTGATTTGCACTACCTGCATATTAATTACTCACCAGTGTTGCTGGGACACACTGACGGACATTGCTGAGCCTGTTTGTGCGGACCATCATTTCTGCTATCTGTTGCCTCCGCTGGAATCCTCCATTCCCCACAGAGGCAGACTGTCCAGCCTTCACCCCTTGCGGCCTGATTGGGAGTTGCTGAGGCGTGAACGGCTCACCATCCTGCAGGACTTCCATGCTTGTGAGTTATTGGAGCTACGCACAGTCCCACAGTTAGCAGCCTGAGCGTCGCTGGTCACAGGGACCAACGTCACATCTACTTGTTTCTATTTGTCTGGGAGTCGCAGGAGCAGTTGGTTCCTAGGGAGTCTTTGGAACTTTGACTCCATTGAGCCATGTGAGATACTGGACTGTGGGTTTTGGTGGAGACCCCCCGCTATTATATTCACCAAACCAAGATTTTGTTAGCTCCACGGCTCCGTAATTTAGGGAGTCACTATACCCTATATCACGTTTCAACAGAGTGACTATACCTACTTTACAGACTGATATCATTCTGGTTGCCATTAGCAACATATGCTGATTACCATCAAGGCTCTACATAGAGTTTAAAACATCTATCTTTTTTCCTATGATATATTGGTAACAGTATGTGTTTAGATTATTAATGTAACATTCAATTTATTTTTTCATTCTATGTGTAATGTTTATATATGTTTTTAGAGTTGAACTGCAGTTCATTTTTTCATATTTTTAATAAAATAATAATATATTTATAATTTACACAGCCTATGTTTTATATATAGTGATTAGCGCAGACACCTTATTTGTATATATTAATCAAAATGTTGGATATCACTTATATGGAAATCAGCTGCATCACTCTCTCTTTCTATCATAAAAGAAACGGTATGATTCACTTACAAGTCAGTCTCCCTCTTGAGTCCAAAATACAATCAAAAGGCTTTTGGGAGAAATGTAATGAGGCGCGATTTGTCCAAATCATTGATTTTCTGCAATTTTTGTGACAAGATTTAAGGTTTGTTTTTTTTAAAGGCAAAACCCAGCATTTTTGGCTGAAATAATTATTTTCCAACCCAAGATACTGAGTTTTGCCTTCCATAAAAACTGCCGCTTAAATCTTCTGGCACTAGCACCTAACTTATACACTGATACAAACACTTCTGTCTATGGGGCCTATTTATCGGGCTTAATATTGTGGTCAACCTTTGAAGGATCAAAACATTTTATTGTATAGTGATTATTTACCAAGGGTGTACTGCAGTAGTTATCAGAGATACTGCTGCAGTCTATTTTCTTTTGCATAAACAGTCCCCACTGCAAAAATGTCCCATTTACCCAGCTCCGAAAAGCTAAGCTTGACACCATTAGCAATAGGCTACGTTTTAGCATTTTTTTCAGAGAGGGATACTTAGGATCCCGCTCCAGTATCCAGATGCGTAACTATAGTGAGTGCAGGGGCTAGCATTGCCAGACATCACATAGAGGGAGCTGGGCCGCCACTGGGACCAGAAAGCTTAGTTCCTGGCGTTCCCAAAGGATGCACAAGGCAACTCTCTGGCAGTTCTGCAGCGATAAATCAAGTACAGATGGTGCAGGGCAGCGACAGTGCCGCCTCCTCAGGCTTAGGGGGACCGCCGCTCCCGCAACCAAACTGTGGATGGTAACAGGATAAACTGCTTCCTATATTGTTGCAATATGCAGCAATACAGTACACACCCAGTGACCCACCAATGGTAAATAGATCCCTATATCGGCCTAAATAGAGAGCACTGGTAACTGCTGGATAGAAGAGAAGATTTATGCCGGCAGACTGTGGGCAAAGTTTATTTACCATACAGATGTGTCCGGGCTAACAAATACTCAATTCTCCTGATACTATTTTAGTCCATTCCGCTGACCTTTTCTTTTCCCTTACATCTAAACTCCTATTCTTTATAAATCCTCTAGATTATTTATGTTCCCCCACTTTCTAACCCCACTTTTTTATATTATTTACAAAAAAACAAAAACATATCTAAACACAGGGACAGATATTTCCAAAGACAGATAACTACGAGTTTGGTCTGTCTATAGAAATTGGAGACTGTGAGTCAACAACTGCAGTATGTTAATGTGTTACGAATTGAAAGAAAATCAATTCCCTTCTAGCATAGAGATTAAAGTGTAGATTGTCCCATTAAATGCATGGTAAATTGGATACACAAAAAAAGGAAGGTTGTCAGCCTTGGAAATTCCTATCTATCAAATATATGTGTCAGTGATGTTGGATGAACTAGTATTATCAGCATGTTAGTGTATTCACCTGTGTATCAAGATTATTGTTTGACCTGTCCAGTGTTTCCCAGAAGATGAATTTTGGATGACCTGTATATTACTTAATATTTCTTAACACTGGATATTGTAATCAGGGTGATACAGGGGCATAACACCCAGAGACAATGTAGGCACCTGCCTCCGGGCTCCAAGCCCTGAAGGGGCTCCTCCATCTATAGCATGTACAGCAGCAATAGTGTGATTCACAGAGGAAAACAAGTGTGACCACTGATCTTCCTCTGCAGCGACGCACCAGCTGCTGCTGCAGCGTTGATTAGCTCTGTCCCGGGAGCCCTGCTAACACCTGCAAAAGGGAACAGAAAGGCTCCCGTCTGATACCCCTCAGCCTGCGCTGCAGCAAGCGACGGTGCACCTGCCACAGCTGCTGGACAGTGTGCTGGGACCCAAGACACCTATCCCATGGACCAACGGTACAGAGAGCCACACACTGGTAACCACCGATTATGCATCACAACAAATGGTGGCTCACCAGCATATGCTGCTGCAGAGTTGGCTGAAACTCGGTGAGTCTGTCTGACCCACCAACCGTTGTCACACTGCGTACCTGGAGCCGTGGAACAAAATTTACATATTAAGCATACTTGTATATGAGCGTCTTTGCCTGGTTCGGTGCTGCCAAGGCTAAAAGCCACAGCGAAACGAACGTCGGTGTCCTGCTGTGTATCCAATGCCTCATATAAAAATTGTGAATACTACATATATATGTTTTTACCTATGCACTAATATTAGCAGAACTATGCCAGGGTCTTGACACTGCAGGACCCCGTGGCTCGGTAGCGCTAAATCAGGCACAGAAGCTCATATACATTTATACCTGATATGTAAATTATCATACACCTCTACACCCCACATATCTTCTTCATGTATTCTTTCTAAGTGTGATTGCGTGGGTATATTTTTTTTGTGGGGCGGGGGCACGCCAAACTCTAACTTGTCTCCAGACGACTGGGATGAACTTACGCTACTGAGGTGATACACTAGAACTGGAAAAATAAAATATAAAATAAAGAGGCTATTACTTGTCTACTACTTCTGAGAGATCAGTACTGAGATGAACTTGGATCTAGAAAACAAGAATGGATTTTAGTTAGCTAGCCCATAAATGATTATTTATATATATATATATATATATATATATATATATATATATATATATATATATGGTTATAGAAATGAGGATTCAGACAGGCACGTATTTGGTAAAACAGTGGGCCTGATTCAGAGCCGGATGCTATTTGCGCTCGCTCGTTCAGAAAAAGGTGCCGGCTATTTAAATTGAGTGCTCGCTCTTTGAGGTCTGTTGACGCCTCTATGCCTGAGCGAGCGAACGAAACATGCGCTCGCTATTTTGTAAAGACGCTCCCTGGCCACTCGCATCCTACGTCATCTCCGCTATTTATTTGATTAATCGAGTACATCGAAAGGCATCTGAACTGCTCGCAGTGCTTGTGGTAGGTTTATCCTACCGCAATCATGCGAACAGTTCAGGCTAAGAAACAACCAAGTGACGTGGTCGATGACGCTGCTTTGTTAATTATGCACACCCTTAAAACGCCCGTTTTGACCGTTTGGCACGCCTGCGTTCGGATCATCACTCCCCGTTTTCAAGCACCTTCCCCTGTTACCACCCACAAACACCTCATCCTGTCACTCAAATTAGCAGGCACTCGCTATTTTGCGAGCGCTCGATTTCCGCCCGCAATGACTGGTTGGCACATGCGCATTATGACCAATACGCATGCGCAGATGTGCGAACATCGCTCGGAGCGAACGAGCGGCCGCTTACGAGCGGCTCTGAATCAGGCCCAGTGTCTTTCAATGACAGCAGACACTGCTCTTTTGCTTACATGAGCGTAGTCCTGGACACACACTGGCACATAACAAAAAATGAGCAAGCAAACATAAAAGGATCCAGCACTCCTTGTGCTTTGCAGTCAGCAGTGGCTTGCAGCCACAATTGGACACGCTGTCCCAGCATTGCCCTTTCCCTGGCACTACAGACACTTAGTCCTACTACCTGGCCACTAGACAGCATCAGGACCCAGAGCAGTGGGTTGGTGAGAGTTTTAAACTCTTCCTGTTCTGCTGACTTTCTGCTGGCTCTAAGCGACCTGGAAAACCTGGAGTTCCATATTCTATTGCAGCTGCAGAATGTGCCGGTCTTTGTGTATCATCGATTTGCCTCTCCTTACCCAAGGGAAGGGACGGGCAACAGTAAGCTAAATACAGTAAGGTGTGTTCACAGAAATGTGATTCAATTAGACATGGACACATATGCCTATGAGGAGGGTGATGGACAGCTAGTTCAAATACACCCATCAGCCATAACATTAAAACCACCTGCCTAATATTGTGTAGGTCCCCCTCCTGGCAACAAAACAGCACAGACCCATCAAGACATGGACTCCTCAAGTTCTCTGAAGGTATCCTGTGTTATCTGGCACCAAGATGTTAGCAGCAGATCTTTTAAGTAGTGAGATGGGGCCTCCATGGCTTGGACTTGTTTCTCTAGCACATCCCACAGATGCTGGATCTGATCGAGATCTAGGAAAATTTGGAGGCCAATTCAACACCTTGAACTCTTTGTCATGTTCCTGAAACCATTCCTGAACAATGTTTGCAGTGTAGCAGGGCCTTTTATCCTGCTGAAAGAGGCCAATGCCATCAGAGAAAACCATTGCCATGAATGGGTGTACTTGTCTATAACTATGTTTAGGTAGATTGTAGATGTCAAGGTAACATCCATATGATTGCCAGGATCCAAGGTTTCCCAGTACAACATTGTCCAGAGCATCCCACCACCTCCGCCAGCTTGCCTTTTTCCCATAGTGTATGACATCACTTCCCCAGGTAAATGACGCACACGCATCCGGCCATCCTCATGATGTAAAAGAAAATTTGATTCATCAGACCAGGCCACCTACTTCTATTGCTCGATGGTCCATTTCTGATGCTCACGTGCCCATTGTAGGCACATTCCCTGGTGGACAGGGGTCAGCAATGGCACTGTGACTGGTCTGTGGATATGCAGCCTCATACACAGCAAGCTGCTATGCACTGTGCGTTCTGCACCTTTCTAATATAGTCAGCAAGAACTTTTTCACCAATTTGTGTTACAGTAGCTTTTCTGAGGGATCGGACTAGACTGGCTAGCCTTCACTCTTCACGCACCTCAATGAGCCTTAGGCACCCATGACTATGTTGCCGGTTGACCAGTTGTCCTTCCTTGGACCACTTTTGGTAAGTACTAATCACTGCATACTGGGAACACCCCACAAGACCTGCTGTTTTGGAGATGCTCTGACCCATTCGTCTAGCCATCATAATTTGGCCCTTGTCAAAGTTTCTCAGATCCTTACGCTTGTCCATTATTCCTGCTTCCAACACATCAACTTCATGTATGGACTGTTCACTTGCTCCCTAATATACCCTACCCCTTCACAGGTGCCACTGTAATAAGTCAATCAATGTTATTCTCTTCACCTGTCAGTGATTCTAATGTTATAGTTGATGGGTGCATATGACGGTGATGGCTATGACCAGCACTAGCTAGTTAAGCTAACTGCGTCTTGACCCCTCCCACTGATAATTACCTCTGTTAGTCTGGCTGCTATATTATATGAAGTATAGTAATAATAATATCTCTTATTTAACTTTTCCATTCGGACTGCAGCAGAAAAAGCATTAATATTATGGGGTAAATGTAATAGGTTGCGAGTTTTTGAAAAATGCGAGTTTTGCACTAAACTCAAATTTTTTACTCATTCGCAAATGTAACAAGGTGCGACTACAGTAAAAGTCGCATTTTTCGGGCTTTACTATAAGTCGCCAAAAACATGTCGCATCCATATGTTTTGCTATTCTCTACATCAGTGGTTCTCAAACTCGGTCCTCAGGACCCCAAACAATGCATGTTTTGCAGGTCTCCTCACAGAATCACTAGTGAAATAATTAGCTGCACCTATGGCTCTTTTAAAATGTGTCAGTGAGTAATGACAACACCTGTGCACCTGCTGGGTGACCTGGAAAACGTGAACTGTGTGGGGTCCTGAGGACTCTAGATAGAACTCGGGCAATGTAATAGAGTGGGAGTGCTTCACTCGCACATATTACTGCCTGAGAACTCGCAAAAACAATAGACTAGCTTCAGGACAGCGAGTTTATCATGAGCAGGTCAGAGTAACACAGAAACATGCACATATCCATGAGATACGTGCATGTTTCTGTGTTTACATATAAAAACACTGTGTCAGAGCTCCTTGCTGATTGGCTGTGTGTGGTCAACCTGTCTCCTCCATAGACTTCAATGGTGAGAACTCTCCATTTAAGTCTATGGTGGGAACCGAGCAGGGGCGCCGAGAGGGGGGGAGTGGGCACAGATTACTGGGGCCCGGGCTTCCTGAGGGGCCCGGCAGGGGCCCGGGTCCGGTGCAGCTCCCCCTCCCTCACAGCAGCCCAGCACACAGCGTGGCCACGCCCCCTATTACCAGGGCCCGCCGCGGCTCTTAGCGGGCCTGGAACTGCGACATTGTATCCAGTGATGTAACCACAAGGTTACTTGAGGTGAACCTTGTGGTTACATCATTGGATACAATGTCGAGGTTCCCACAATATACTTCAATGGAGATTTCTCACCATTGAAGGCTATGGAGGAGACAGGTTGACCACACACAGCCAATCAGCGAGCAGCTCCAACACAGACACCTGCTGATTGGCTGGCGGCTTCTGCAATGACTAGCCACACATGGGCCCCAGTCATTCACTCGGAGGAAAAGTATGTGTAAACACATACCTTTCCTCCTGTCCAGCATGGTTTCTGATTTTTGCGTTTTTTTTAACCCCATGGATCCCTACAGGGACCAAAGAGGACATGAACATTGCATAGGAGAGGTGAGTATGGATTTTTTATTACAGGTACACCTATGGATGCCTACTGGACAGGGGGACATGATGTCATCAGGGATGCTAGCTGAGTATGTGTGTCAGTTAGTGTGAGTGTACATGTGTGTTTAAATAAAATTGTACTTTCACGGTGTGTCTTGTCTTTATTGAAATATTTCTTTGGCTGTGGAACTACAGGTACCAGCGGGCCCATAATGTCCTGCATGCTGGTACTTCTAGTTCTCCAAATACCAGCATGCAGGGGAGGCTTGCTGGGAGATGTAATACCACAGCTAAAGACAATATTAACACTTCTATTTTACACAACACATTTACACTATCAACCCGGCACCCAAAGGCCAGGGGTGCCGGGGATAGCCCCGGGCTATCAGCCTAAGCCTGGGGTGCCCTGGAGAGGGGGACCCCTTTATTGGGAGGGTCCCCACTTCCCCAGGGATCCCCGGCCTGGGCTGACTAGTGGTCAGGGGTAATGCTTTGGCCGGGGAAACCGGTGAAAGGTTTTCCCTGGCTGTGGCATTACCCCCCCGCTAGAAAGAGTCCGGTGCTGGTTATGGAAATTACAGCAGACCCCCTACTCGTTTTGTCCCCTGTTTTTCCACAACCAGCACCAGCTCAGAAAAGCCCTGTACTGGTACTTAATATACATTGACCCCCTACACATTTTGGCCCCTGTATTCTTAGAACCAGGACAGGCTATACAGAGCCCGGTGCTGGTTAAGCTTATGGGGAGGGGGTGCACATCTTTTGTTTTTAAAACACACAGACAGAAGTCTTCACGGATCACACAGATCTGTGACGGCTTCTGTATAACTCGCACCATTTAATGCTGATCGCATTAAAAGGTGTAAGTTTACATTGGGAAATACTCACACAGATTTGCATAATGTAGTAGCTTTGAGCTGAAAAGTTCACAGGCTATTACATTTGCGAGTCCCAGCACCAACTCAAACCTTCAAAAAATGCGTGAAGGTGCAAGTTGGATTTTTACTTCAATTCAGATATTTGTATTTCATTATACTTTCTATGGTAAATGTGACTTTTATTATAAATCACATTTATTATTAACTGCAATATTACTATTTTCTCATGTATTTCATACTTTTATAATGTGTACAACTAAGGTAAAGTGTGTTAACAGTTACTAGTGGTCTGTCTGACTGCTGCTGCTGCTAAAACAAACACATCGCCGCTGGATAGTACGAGTGTACTACCCGGCACCGGCAGTGCTGCGTTTGTTATTGTGTACTGCGGACCGCACTCACTGCAGTCTCCACTACACTTACTGAAACTGATGGCGCTACGCCACTGATCTGCGGGCAAGGGGGTTTTCTGGGTACTCAGAGACCCTCCCTGCGTGCGTGTATGTACACCTGGCTCAAATTCTAATGGTTTAGAGCTGGGCTCGTCTGAACACATGGGCATAGATACACTTTTTTTTAACATGTCTTTTCCAATGTACAGTGATCCCAGTGACACCATTGAGACAGCGTCAGAGCGCACCTAATCCATCACGTCTAACACAGTAAAGTTAGGAGATATGACAATCCAGAATGCAAATCAGTCTAACAAATGTAACACATAAAAAATAAATAATAATGCAGACTTGCAACATTTTTACCTCCCCTCCAGGAGATTTTGTATGGGAGGTTCAGTGTGCAATGCTGACATGATTTGCATTATCATGGTCATGCTTAGAGAGAGTTCATTAAAGAAATAGTGACTGCTGTTCAAATAGTCTCACCACTGTACCATGATAGTCCAGCCACAGAGAGGGGGAGAGAGAAAGTTAAGCAAGAACATATCATTAGGAACTAGCATATATGAGTTAAACAGCTAAAAAAGTGAAAGTGACATAGTATTATAATAGATAAAAATCTCCTGATTGAAGTATATTAAAGCACAGCATGTCAGGAGCTCAGGAGAGAAGGTTCATATTTTTTTTTAGTGAGGAGCATTAACTGAAAACTACAGATCTCAAGCTAGACTATAGTCTGGTGGATTCCCTATTTAATAGTACAGATAAAATGTTGTAATTGTTGCAATGAACTTATGTAATTTTTGCAATTAACGTATGCCTGTGAGATCCATTGTACGTGTATTACTGAATTGATGGCATTGTTGGGGATGGAGTTTTCTCTCCCGGTGTCGGGATGCCGGCACTCAGAATGCAGGTGCTGGAATCTCGATACCAGTCAGAATCCTGGTACCAGCATCCCGACCGCCAGTATGTATTAGGGTTAGGCACTAGGGAGAGGGGTAGGCTGTGGTGGGAAGGTTAGGCTTGGGGTGTGGGAGGGGGCTGGGTTAGGTTTAGGCTGTGGGGAGGAAGGGGTTAGGTTTAGGGGTAGGGTTAGGGTACTTACAGGCAGGTGTCTGTAATATAACCATCTCGGGATGCCAGCGTCGGGATTCTGTGCCCAAGCCAATTGTTGCTATAATAACTTTTATAAAGAAGTATCTTGTTCTTCCTGACAAGAAGTGTTCCAGACTAATAAAACTACATTTTATTTCTAAAAACTTATGTAACATTTGGGTCTGGGATCAGTTTGCTTTCACCTCTCAGCCAGGGAAGAAAAAGTGATTGAACGAACCTACTCGAAACATCAGACTCTGAAGGTGGGTGTGTTCACATTACCACACTAAACAAATAACTTATATGGCATTCACTATATCAGTGCGTGTATGTATATATATATATATATATATATATATATATACATATACACACTGATATAGTGAATCATCCCTCCGGGGGTTAGACACAGCACGGCACTGCAGACTTTCATATAGAGATATAAATTTATTACCCTGTCCTCAGGGATCTATAGGGATGTGCACTGTGTTTTGGTTTTGGATCTGTATCTCCTTCAAGGTTTTGGATCTGTATTTTTTCTAAAAAATCATAAAAACAGCTGTGAAATCACATAATTTGGGCCTGTTTTTGTTCCTGCACTATTATTAACCTCAATAACATTTATTTCCAGTAAATTCTAGTCAATTTTGACCACCTCACAGCTCACAATCATGATTTCATCCAGTTTAGGCCAAAAGGTTGCATCGAGCTAGCTGGCTGACTAAGCTAAGCGACAGCAGTGGGCGACACTAACATGTGGCAGTTCAGCTTCCAACATGGCAAAGAGTGGTACTGCAGTGGTAGACAGGATGGCAGTTTAATAAACTATACGACCCCATAGGAAGTTTAAAAACCAAGAATGTTTTCATTAATCAAAAACTAGGTCAGAGGCCCGAGGGAGTTGGAGTATGTATGTAATTTAAGGAAGGGAAAGGAAGGTTTGATTAGTAGTAAATTGAATTAAATTTTTTGATTCTGAAGCAAATTTATGAGAGAGGGGAGGCATTTACAAAAATATTTAAATCATTCACATCAGTCCTTGCCCCAGAAGTATCCTTGAGTCCTATGCCTGCTGCTGCTGGGAGAGGATCTTAATGCCAGAAGGGGATAGGAAGACTATTATTAGGAGTTTAAAAAAAACAATTGACTGTTAAACAATCCTTTGCAAGGGGGAGCAAGTATGACAGCAGTCACCCAGTTGCACAGCGGATCACTGACGCCATAACATTTATGCTGGTATTAGATGTGCGTCCAATATCTGACAATAATGCAGTGGGTTTTAGACAGTTAATTAAGGTCTTGTGTCCCTGCTACCAAATCCCATCTAGATTCTACTTCACTAGAAAAGCAATGCCCAGCCCGTACAGGGACGTTAAAAAAAACTTAATTAGTGTACTCCAATATGCCATTGTACCCTCTGTCCACTTAACCACAGATATGTGAACAAACAGAACAGAGCAAACACAAGAGTACATGACTGTAACAGTCCACTGGGTGGGTGTAATGCCTTCAGCAGCACCAACATCATATAAGAAACAGCAGCTCATTCAGAGGCAGGCTAATCTGTGTATCACTGGTTTCACTAAGAGGCATACCGCTGACAACCTTTTTGAAAAACTCAGGGAAGTCATTGTAAAATGGCTTACCCCACTTGCACTCTCGTCAGGATTTGTCATTTCTGACAACGCCACCAATATTGTGAAAGCATTAAAGCTGGATGAATTCCAACACGTCCTATGTCATTCTCACGCAATCAACTTGGTGTTGCAATTTTTTTATTACAAATGACAGGGCTGTGCAGGAGATGCTCTCTTTGGCCCGAAAAATTTCTGGACATTTTTGGCATTCAGCAGGCGCATGTAGAAGATTGCAGCAGCTGCAATAAATTTTTAATTTGCCCTGCCACCAGCTGAAGCAAGAGGTAGTTTTTTTATGCTTCAGTGGATGGAGGGACAGCAAAAAGCTTGCCAAAGCTACACAGTGAACTATGACATAGGAAGAGAAGGGGGACAGCACCGTACTCAAGCTCAGTGGAAAATACTTTCTGTATTGTGCAAAGTGCTGAAACCTTTCAAAGTAGTCACCTGTGAAGTGAGTTCAGATGCTGTCAGCTTGAGTCATGTAATTTTCCTAATTAGACTGTTGAAAGAGAGCGATTTTGTAAAGTACGTTGGACTTGTAGATCAAGTCCTTTATTCACTTCACCAGGATCCAAGGGTTGTCAGGACCTTCCAATCAAATCAATACATTTTGGCGACCGTGCTGGATCCTAGGTTTAAGTCATAAGTCATGTCTTTCTTCCCAACGGACACAAATTGGAAGAGATGCAAAGACCTGTTGGTAAGCAAATTGTCAACTAAGTGGCACGTGATGCAGCTATGGCTTTTCCTTCAGTTTTTCCAGCAAGTGTGGCTGCCAAGGAAAAACTAAACTTTCCCAAAAGACCCACTGGTGATGCAGATGAGACAACACAACCAAGTTTTGACATCTATTTGGGTCTAAAAGAATTGCCTACAATTAAATCAATGAAACCTCTACCGTGACTCCATCTGATACGGTCACCATTCAAAGAATGGTTGAGGACTATTTTTAATGATAGCATCCAAATAGGTATGTCAGACAGTCCATTTGAATACTAGCAGTAAAAAAAAGCAATTTGGAGGCCCTTGCACAATCTGACTTTGATTTACTTGAGCTGCCCGCCCTCCAGTGTGTACTCCGTAAGAGTTTTCAGCACAGCCATGAACCATGTCAGCTATCGGAGTAGGACGTTAGTTCCCTAAATTGTGGAAAAGATTATGTTCATCATAATGAACTACAAATTCTATGAGGAAGACCATTACCACCAATTATGTCCAAAAATTACAGAGGCACCTGTAATGGTGGATTCCAACGGGACGTATTAATATTGTGTGAAGAAAGATGATGTAGATACTGATGAGGGTGAGGAATCTGATGATGATGGTGACAACATCTTGCCTCTGTATAGCCAGTTTGTGCATGTAGAGATCACTGCCAGCAATGTCAGCTGCCCATTGGTAGCTTGTCTTCTGGGGGCCCAAACAAACAGCTTCATGATTGAGGATATTGTTGATTAAGGTGTAGGTGGTGAAGATGGCAGTTGCTTGGATCTAGTAGAGAGAAGGGAACTAGCTGATGCTGGACTACTTGTTGTTACTTTTTTAGCCAATGTTTCTGAATTTTACTAAAACTTTTTGGATGGATGTGTTGCAGATTAAGTAACAGGAAAGAAGTTCCTAGGTGTTTGAGGTCCCTACCTCTGGCTTTACAAAGGGTACAGATGGCTTCACAATTGTTGTTCGGATTTGGGTAGAAAAATTCCACACATAAGAAGTGTATTTTTTTGTCTTATGCCCAGGCATGACAATGGGCTTTTCCTTATCATGGCCAACAACTATTTCTTCCACTGGTGCCTAATTTACACAAACAACATCCTCATCAGCAACATCCTTATTGGCGTCAGCTACACAAATATCCTCCTCATCCTGGTGCACTTCCACAGAAGCATCCTTAAATTCTATGTCAGCATGTTTACTTGTGCTTAAATCATCATTAGAGGCAGAACCACCAGTCATAAATAAAAGCCAAGACCTTAGCCTTTCCTTGCCACTGCGTGTGGTGAAAGGCATATTGCCAATTTTATGTCTTTCTGCAGCTAACTTTCCCTTTGATGTTTTTTTCTTTGCCACTGTAAAAGATTGCTTCTTTGATTTTAGATGCCCTGACTTAAGCCCTGTGTGCCCTTGGTCATCGGCTTTAGTAGATGACATAGACAGACTAGTATCGTCATGACTGGTGTCACTGGCAGCAGCTCCAGCACTAGTATGTGGTTCCTGCTCTCCTCTCAACTGATCGTTCTGTATATCAACAAACACGAACAAAGTGGGGTACAGCAAACACATTCATTTGTACCAATTTAAAAACTTACACTGCGGTATCAATGACCACATATTATGAATAATACACTGCGCTATTATTCAGTGTGGATTATGAATAATACACTGTGCTACCACTTACAGTATCAGAATATTTTCTATGAATAATACACTGCATTTCCACTTACAGTGTCACAATATTTTTTTATGAATACACTGTGTAACCACTTACAGTGTCACAATACTTGTTGAATATTATACTTCGTTTCCACTTAGGGCCACAATATTTTTTATGAATACACTGCACTACCACTTACAGTATCACAACACTTTTTATAAATACACTGCGCTACCCCTTAGTGTCACAATACATGTTGAATATTACACTGTATTTCCACTTACAGTGTCACAATATTTATTATGAATATATTACACTGCAGTATTACTGACCAACTGTGTCACAATACTTGTATGAATAATATTACACTACGGTATTATTGACTGACAGCGTCACTCACAATACTTCACGAATTATACACTGCAGTATGATGAACCTACAGCGTCACTCACAATATGGCCAGCAGCGTCACAATGTTTTGGATAAGCTGAGGGGCATACACACCACCCTGGCAAGCCTGAGTCAAGCCCCAGCACCAGCAATCATAAAACAACAGGTGAGGATGAAATGGAGAAACATGTAAGTTTAAAAAAAAAAAAAAAAAAAAAAGAGACACAACATTACTAAACACATACTGTATAATGGAAAGGTGGTCTTGGGGAACAAACTCATAAAATACATATGTATTGTAAGGCATGTAGGTGGGGGCATAAATACAATAAACAAATACTTGTTTAATAAAGTTTTTTTTTTTGAGTCACTGCCACTGGAAGGGTGAGGTCAGGGTTAGGTCTAGAAAGAGGTGCTGTAGAGGATCTCTGACGTCACAACCACCTGACCCTCAACCAAAGGGGGAGGGGCCAGGTACAGAACAGGGGGAGCAAAAGTGACCCAGGTTCACTTCGCTCACCACAGGTTTATATTCCCCTCCATGCCCACATGGGTGGTAACACTGGAGCGGTCCAGCCATGCTGCAGCGGTCACGTGGTTGTGACGTCAGAGAGGTCCTTTCTCCAGCTTGGATTTACAGTAGCAACAACCGTGAGGTCAGAATAGACACAGCACGTGAGAAGCGCCAGCCAGTCAGACCAGGAGAAAAAGCCATCTTCAGGGTTATAAGGTAAGAGGGGAGGAGGGGGGCCCTGCCCATTTTGTCAGTCCCGAGCCCTACAATTTCTGATTTCAGCCCTGCAGCCCAGCACTGCACACCCCTGTATTGGACAACACAGCCCCCCTTGGATGAAGCACAGCCCTGACAGCCCGGGACTCAGCAAGCAAATGGCGCCGATCACTGCGGGGAGGGACTAACTATACAATCCAAAACCCGCGAGAATCCGACAGCTGGATGATGACGTTTTGCCTTGTTTTGAGATCCGAGTTACAGATGTAGCCATCTACATCATTGCCGCCATGCGTGCGCACAGGCACACGCATTGCGGCATAGCGCAGCTCTCGCTGGGCTGCGACTAGGCGCAGCCAGTGTTCTCGCCTTTGAAGTCTATTGCGTGCATAGATGCGGGCACACTAGCCTCGCCATCCATGTCGCATCGCGGAATAGATGAGCGCGGCTACATCTGTAGGTGGAAAACCCGAGCCGGACTCGGATCCTGCCTGGATTGCAATGTTTGGGTGGGTCCAGTTCTCAGACACCAGCTCATCTCTAATATATATACAGTAATATATATATTATATATATATATATATATATATAAAACACATTTAGTACGTGTATATTTGTCTTCTGAATAAACAGCTTTATAGATGCTATTTCGAAACTTGCAGATGAAGGTACCCCCAACTTTTATTCCACGAAGCCAAATTTCGGTGCACACCTGAAACGAAAAGACTGGCACTAGAGTAATAACAGACACTTCTCAGAAACGCCTGCAGGGGGCAGCGCTGGGCACGCCGGTGAGAGCTGTGAGTGTTGTAGTAGTAAGGGGGAGGGAAGGCCGGCATTAGCCCGGCCCTATTTCCTGTACTGTAGGCTGAGACTGAGCTGTACAACATCCACTGGGTGAGAACATCAGGAAGTGCCCAGGACAAGGCATTAATCAGCAGAGGCTATAATTGTTCGTGGTAAGATCTGAGCACACTAGCTAGCATGCCCGGGATATAGCATTGCTGCTGTCACTGTGTACACAAGATCAGGTGCTGTACAGTCTGCAAATCCAGCACAGCTCCCCCTAGACATACGTAAGATAAACAGTCAGGTTATAACCTTTAAAGTGCACTAAGAAGTATTCAGGACAATCTTGATTTCTATTTAGCCCAGTATTGTCTACTAATTTCTGTTAGTATGTTGTTTTAAGTGAGTAGCGACTTATACTTTTATACTATAAGAGTATATTACAAATGGCCTTGCAGGTGTCCAGGCAGAGGCAGGTTACCTGCCTGTATGCAGAGCTTGCCTGCACATGACAATTCTGTCTTCTACCATTGCACCCCTAGCCCTCCACACTTTGCTTTAGCCCATTGTACAGTGTATATATATAATAAGCTGCATTTATTATAGCTGTCATTGCTAGTCACCAGGGCTTTGTAGTTTAATTCTGGGCTGTTTCTTACTTCTGCATTATCATTTGAAGGTTATTTGGGAAGTAAATGAGTATGTATACTGTATGTTATATATTTTGGAAGATAAATTTGACAGTTTTCATTCTTGGAGCTGAATTCAATTAGCCGCATGGGGCAAGTTTGGCGTGGAAACGCTGCCAGCGGCACCGCAACTAGACCCATTTATGACCTTATCTCGCCTCTACTAAAATTCTACTAGCACACAGGTACCGTAAGTGCAGCATATAGCCGCACTTACTCGTGCTGTAAGGGGACTCGCAGGTAATTGAATTGAGAGGGCTACGTATTAAACAAAAATCCAAGAGTTCTGGATGAGGTTAGTCAGGCCCCGAGGGAGCTGAGTTGCGGTGCTGTTAGTGTTTCCGCATTGTTACAACTGCAACTCGCGGCTAATTGAATTGAGCCAAAAGAAGCCTACATTAGAAGCCAATGCTGAGTTGAATGCCAGTCAGTCGTAATTGCACGTGCATAGCATACGGACGACTAAATACAGATAATCGCTCATATTCAGATCTGTTCATATCACTGTAGCCGGATTTCCCCTATCTGTATGGTTCGTTTCATAGCTCATGTTAGTTTCATAGATGATGTCATTATCAGTGCATTATCTGCATTTGTGCATCTGTTCATAGCCCACAGTTCGTCGCAATACTCTTGCCATTGTGTGAATGCTCTGTTACTACTAAATGATGCCCCTTCTAAGACGGGATGTGTTGGAGTACTGTACAACTAAGCATCACCCGTACTTGTGTACGCTCTGGTTCGTAGGATGCCCAGTGCAAGAACAAGCAAGATCCAGAATAATAACTGAGTTTCATTCAGCTCTGCATAAATCCCTTAATGTGGATCTGTCACCTATGTACAGTGACAGTGGTCGTTTGTGGGTTGTGTAAGCACAAAATGAATGAGAAAGTAGCCTATCAATTCATAAACAGTACTTCATGAATATTAATCCGGCTTGTCTCAATGGCAGGATTCATACTGGTTCATATTCCACCGTTAAACTTAATATATATCAATTGAATGTTTGCAATAGTATTTATTTATTGAGATGAAGGTATTTTCTTTTCAGTTGGGTTGTTGAGGATCAAATATCATCCAAAGGAAATGGTGCGAATTTTGGCAAATGGTGAAATTGTCCAGGATGATGATCCTCGTGTGAGGACAAACGCCAACCGCAGCAATTCTCGACAGGCAAGTGTTTATTTTACAATATATCCTTATACTAACCAAAGGACAATAGCCAGTGCACGTTTTGGCCACAATGTAATTATATGTACATGAATAAAGAGGTTCCATACTGCACTGATGCTCTTGTGGCCCTCTCATGTCCAGTCCCTGCGGCTCAGAACATGAACATGGCCTAAGTGCAGCATTGGAAATCTTAATTAATATTGATTTTATTTTTTACTTTCAGCTACTGGGGGCAGTCAGGTTGTTAGGGGGTCTATTCATTATCACTTAATTTCTGCAAAAGCAGGTGAAAATCAACATTTTCACTTGCTTTTGGAGAAATTAAGTATTGGGGCCATTTATCATAAAGATAACTGCTTACCTTTCTCTCCTGATGTAGCCCGCTGTCCCCATACATTAGTATGGGCACCTAAATTCTTCAAACTATAATCTTTTCGGAGCTTGACTGCGGGAGCATTGGAGATCTTCAGATGGCGTTTGCTTTTGCACACCCGCTCCTTCCCTATGGGCAGGAATCCCGGGTTACGAAGAGGGATCCTCTAGGTCACGCAGGCACGAACGGAGCAGTGAAAACATTTGGGGAGACAGTTGATTTTTGGATCAGCTGTCTCCGCGCCGGAGTAGTGATGAATTTCTCCGGCGCTCGCCGCGAGTAGGAATATTAATAATCAGGGTCTGCTCGGACCCCGATAAATAACATCATGAATAACAACCTAAATTAGGACCAGGATTTCTGGTGAAGCAAAAGTTGGTGAATGTACTGTCTGACCAGCTCTATCATATTTAGTGGTGCAATTTATGTGCCAACTTCTAATTTGGTCACTTCTGTTTAGCTGCAGCCATAATGACAAGTGATCTATGACAGAGAGGGCAGATGGGGACAGACTACTAAAGGTAACTTAGTAGAGAAGATAAGGGAGGATTTTGGAGACTGTTACAGCTAGCATTAAACTGGGCACCTTCTACAGCTGACACATTGCTGGGCACTACTACTACTACTGCAGGTGACACATTACTGGGCACTGCTACAGCTGACCCATTGCTGGGCACTACTACTACTACTGCAGGTGACACATTACTGGGCACTGCTACAGCTGACCCATTGCTGGGCACTACTACTACTACTGCAGGTGACACATTACAGGGCATTGCTACAGCTGACACATTGCTGGGCACTACTACTACTGCAGGTAACACATTGCTGGGCACTACTTCTCCTACAGCCGACACAATACTGGGCTTTACTACTGCTACAGTGGACACATTAATGGGCACTGTTACAGCTGACACATTGTTGGGCACTACTGCTAAAGCTGACACTTTTCTGGACACTGCTGCAGCTGACGCACTAGTGGACACTGCTACAGCCAACACATTGCTGGGCACTACTACTGCTACAGCTGACACTTTTCTGGACTCTGCTGCAGCTGATGCACTAGTGGGCACTGCTGCAGCTGATGCACTAGTGGGCACTGCTGCAGCTGATGCACTAGTGGGCACTGCTTCAGCTGACGCATTACTGGGCACTGCTACAGCTGACACAATACTTGGCACGGCTACAGCTGACACATTACTGGGCACTACTATTATGGGTCTCACATTAATGGACTCTAACACTGCTATAGCTAGCATATTACTGGGCACTACTGTTATGGGTCTCATTACTGGGCGCTACTACTGCTATAGCTGACACATTACTGGGTACAACTACTGCTACAACTGACACATTACTGGGCACGGCTACAGCTGACGCATTACTGGGCAAGGCTACAGCTGACACAATACTGGGCACTACTATTGTGGGTCTCACATTAATGGACAATCATTGTTTGAAAAATGACAGTTGGGAGCTGATTGGCTGGAGCACCATTTATCACACACAGTGAAATGTATGACTCGTAAACTCGTTAGTAAATGAGGCCCTAACACTGCTACAGCTGACACATTACTGGGCACCACTATTATGTGTCTCATTAATGGACACACTAACACTGCTACAACTGACATAGTACTGGGCACTAATGCTGTGGGTTACATTACTGTGCACCCACACTACTACAGGCGACACATTACTGGCCATTTCTATGATGGGTTTTTGCTGGGCCCTGATATTTCTGATACATTAATGGGTATTACTGCTGTGGCCGGTACATTACTACACTGCCAATACTGGCTTGTTATAGGATACTATTATTGAACACTACTATTACTGATGCCACATTACCGGGAAATGCTTACAGTATGCTGGTAACTTACTGGTCACTAATTTTATTGGCAGCATGTTATTGGGCACTACTAATATTGCTGGCACATTACTTAGCACTACTACTGCCCTGTTAATTTGTATGTATTTTAATGATTGTATGTTTACCTATTAGCTACGCTGCAATGGTTTCTGCTTGACCTTTAAACTGGTGAAGTTATGAAATACTAGTCACATCTTAAAACATTTTAAGAAGAATATCAGGACATGAGGCATTTAACCAGACAGTAATGATTATTTAAAAACAATTTGCTGTGATGCCGTTTTTCCGGCTTCTCTGGAACCAGGAAGCTTAACACCCAATGCGTCCTGGAGCACCTTAACGTTTCCTCCACATCACAAGTGGTCGTGTTGCCAGGATTTCATGCTGCCTTTACTTTCTACTTCAGGGTCCATAGGGTATCCACAGGATACCTTGGGGGTATAGGTGTGACGTCAGTCGCTGGGCACCATAGAGTTAAGCTTTTCAGCCTCCCAGGATGCACTAGGGTCCCCCTCCTATACCCCGCCCCCGAGCCAAGGCACCCCAGTTTAGTTTGGTGCCCGGCCGGCGTCGGGTGCACCTGTCGGAGTGGGGGGCTAGAAAAGCCCCTGAAGCTTTCTTCAGTGCAGCTGTGGCTGCACATCTGGATGTACAGCATGGACAGTCAGTCCTGACGTCCATGCTGTCTTCCCTACACCCCCGCCGGTACCAGAACGCCGGTACCGATCCGGGGATGCTGGTGAGCATCTGGGGTCACAGCTAGCGGTGACCCCAGATGTTCCGGACCATGGCCGGATCCAAGGGGGACAAAGGTAAGCAGCGGGGTCCCGCGGTGGGTCCCCGCTGGTCACATGGTCCTAAGTCCCCAGGCAGGGGGCTCCCTGGGGACTGGCTGCAGCGTGGAGCCAGGCGACCAACCTGCGCTTTCCACTACCCCCTGGGACAGCGGACCGCAGCAGAGCGGTAGCGCTGCGGCGTCCCAGGGGTTAAATGCATGCCAGGGGAGCGCGCCTTCCCTGTCTAACAGCCGGCGCCTCCCCCGCTGCACACAGCCCTCTCTGCATGCTGCCGACTGGTCCTGTGGCAGCGCTCCTCCCCCAGGCCAGCCTCCTCTCTGCTCCTCGGCGGCCATCTTCTCCAGAACGCATGGTGAACGCTGCTGGAAGCGCTGGACGGAAGCATCGTGGTCTGGGTCCCCCGCATACCTCTCCTCCGCTGTGGCTCAGGTCTGTGTATGCAGCGCTGTGTCCTACCAGACCCTGTGTCTGTGTAGTTGAGTGATCAGCGCTGTTAGTGCAGGAATTGTTATTTCTCTGCATTGTATGTGACTGCTAGCGCTGCCTGTAACTTTTCTTCTCTAAACTGTCAGCTTTATTACTGTCCCTGTTCTTTCTGCTAAAGCCCTTGCGGTGCGGTGCTGCAGGGTGGTCTCTCGCCTATTTAATACTTAATTGGTGAGAGAGGTCACATACGTGGTGCCATCATGTCTGAAAGTGATTTTCCCCTCCGGCTACAGTGTACCACGTGCAAAGTACCGTTAGCGGAGGGGGAGGGTAGCGCGGAGGGCCTTTGCCGGCAGTGTTTGTCCATGGCGCGGCCTATTACGGTTACAGCACCGGTACAGGAGCCGCCCTGGGCTTGTTTCGCTCAGGCGTTAACAGCTTTAGTGGGCCAGTTAGCTCCGCAGCCCGCGTTTACTCCGATGGGTTTGTCCCAGCAGTCTGTGGTGTCGTCACCCATGCAGGGGTTCCCACGACAATTGGTGGTACCCCACAGTCTCCCTATTTCCCCGCTCCCGGGTTCTCAGGAGCCAGCGTGGGTTAACTCCCTGACGAGTTCTGTACAGCACTTGTCGGATGTGTTGCAAGGGGAGTCTGTGATGCGGCCTCATAAAAGGCCGGTGGCGTCTCTGTCCGCTCCTTATGAGGATGACGAAGGGACGTCTGATGATGGGGAGATTCTGGATCCTTACGATCAGAAACCTCTCCATACTAAGGACGCTGATGCTAAGTCCAAAGTATATATTCCTGGACTTATTCGGGCGGTCCGCACAGCCTTGGTGATTGAGGACGAAGTTCCCCCAGCGGCTAAATCTAAGTATGCCTTTTTCAAAGATGTGAAGGGCGATGCCACAGTCTTTCCTCTTTCGGGTCAGTTGGTGGACCATTTAGAGGAGGCGTGGAAACAACCTGGCAAAAGATACCAGCCGCAGAGACGCCTGGCGGTGGCTTATCCGTTCGCGGATAATTATTTTGCTAAGTGGGAATCCCCTCCACAGGTGGATTCTCACGTGACCCGTCTTGTCCGTAGTGCCACATTGCCGATGCCATCCATGTCCTCCCTTAAGGATGCTACGGACCGCAAGGTAGAAATCTGCCTGAAGTCCGCTTATTCCCTTGCAGGGGGGGCAGCACGGCCGGCTATGGCCATTTGCTGGGTTGCCAGAGCGATGGAGCGCTGGGCGGATTCATTAGAGGCTTCTTTTGAATCCGACTGTCCGGCCGAACAGGCGGAGTTGATTGGCAATCTCCGTGATTCGGCCACCTACATCAACGAGGCGGCTCTAGACATTAGTACTCTGGTGTCTAGAATTTCTTCAGCAGCGGTAGCTGCTCGTCGCACCTTGTGGCTGCGATCCTGGAAGGCGGACGCAGATTCCAAGAAAGGTCTGGAAGCGTTGCCGTTTACCGGAGAAGTTCTCTTCGGTCCGGATCTGGATAAGATTGTGGCCACGCTGGCGGCAGCCAAATCTGCTTGTCTCCCGTCGGCTGCTGCTCCTTCTGGTTCGGGACCATCGTCCTTTCGGTCATCTAGGGCCCAGGGCAGGCCCAAACCACAGTCGTTTCCTCGACAGGCTGGCCCTAAGAAATCGGTCAAGCCCCGGAAGCAGGCATGGAGTACCTGACGTCCGGCCCCCAAGCCAGATGACAAGCCTGCGGCCTGACGGTCCGGGCCTCCCTTTGGGGGATCCCAGGGTGGGAGGCCGCCTGCTACAGTTCGCCCAGTGTTGGTCGACCACTACGACAGACACTTGGGTTCTGGAGGTGGTTTCCCACGGATACGCCCTCTCCTTCCGGCACAGACCCCCGGCTCGCTTCTTCACCACGGGTCTACCATCAGACCGGAACAAGGCTACGGAGCTGCGGAAGGTATTGCACACTATGATCCAGACTGGAGTTATAGTGCCTGTTCCATTCTCCCAGAGGGGCCAGGGTTTCTATTCAAATCTATTTTTGGTACAGAAACCCAATGGGTCATATCGTCCGATTCTCAACCTCAAAGCACTCAACAAGTCTTTGCGGGTCCCGAAGTTTCGGATGGAGACCCTACGGTCCATCATTCTGGCGCTGGAACCTGGGGACTACATGGTGTCATTGGACATACAGGACGCTTACCTGCATGTCCCTATTCTTTTGCGCCATCAACAGTTCCTCAGGTTTGCAATCCGCAGCGACCACTTCCAGTTTCGGGCGTTACCTTTTGGCCTGGCAACAGCACCACGTGTTTTCACCAAGGTGATGGCGGTCATGGCGGCTTCTCTGCGGCTGCAGGGAGTCCGCATGTTGCCGTATTTGGACGACCTGTTATTGGTGGCAGGATCTCCAGAGCTCCTGTTACGCCACTTGGACCTGACCATTGCACTGCTGCAACGGCACGGCTGGCTAATCAACTGGCAGAAGTCCACTCTAATCCCGTCTCGGAGGATTCTGCATCTTGGAGCCTTATTGGACTCGGGACAGCAAAGGATCTTCGTGACGGAGGACAAGATCTCTGCTTTACAGTCAAGGGTGCGCAGTTGCCTGCACAGCCGCCGGGTGTCCTTACACTCGGCGATGAGGTTACTGGGCTCCATGGTGTCGGTGTTCGACATGGTGGAATACGCCCAGTTTCACTCCAGACCTCTGCAGCACCTGATCCTGTCCAAGTGGAACGGGCTGCCTCAGTCTCTGAAGTCCCAGACGATTGTGCTCACCCAGGAGGTTCGCCTGTCCCTTGCGTGGTGGTTACAGACGACCCACCTCAACAAGGGACGTCCGTTCTGGGTTCCAAATTGGGTCCTGTTGACAACGGACGCCAGTCTTCGGGGCTGGGGAGCAGTTTCGGGTCCACACTTGTTCCAGGGCAGGTGGACGCCGACAGAAGCGGAGCTTCCAATAAATATCTTGGAACTCCGTGCGGTCTTCAATGCTCTCCAGCAGGCACAGCGGTTTCTCCAGGGTCGCCCGGTGCAGGTCCAGTCGGACAACGCTACCACCGTGGCCTACATAAACAGGCAAGGAGGAACTCGCAGTCGGGCGGCTCTCGTAGAGGTCTCTCGGATCCTGGTTTGGGCGGAGCGCAATCTTCCGGCCATATCAGCGGTCTTCATCCCGGGAGTGCTAAATTGGGAGGCAGACTTTCTAAGTCGCCAGGACGTTCATCCGGGGGAATGGTCCCTGCACCCGGACGTTTTTCAACTACTGGTGGACAGGTGGGGTCTTCCAGAAATCGACCTCATGGCGTCCCGGCACAACAACAAGTTGCCGGTGTACGGGTCTCGCACAAGAGACGAAGGGGCGTCTCTGGTGGATGCTCTGTCCGTCCGGTGGACGTTCCGGTTCGCATACCTGTTCCCTCCGGTCTCCCTTCTTCCACGGGTAATCCGGAAATTCAAACAGGAAGGAGGGACGCTCCTGTTGATAGCTCCCGCGTGGCCCAGACGGCACTGGTTCTCAGACCTTCAGGGTCTGTCCGTGGACAGTCCTCTGCGGTTGCCGCTACGACCGGACCTTCTGTCTCAGGGTCCTTGCCTTCACCCAGACCTGACTCGGCTGTCTTTGACGGCGTGGCTGTTGAGACGGCCATGCTGAGGTCCCGGGGGTTTTCCAGCTCTGTGGTGCGTACCATGTTACGAGCTCGGAAACCGTCTTCCGCGAGGATATACCATCGCGTGTGGCATACGTTCTTCCAGTGGTGTCGACCGAGAGGTTATGCACCGCGGGAGTTTCGTCTGTCTCGGATTCTCGCCTTCCTGCAAGCGGGACTAGATCATGGGCTTCGCCTTGCTTCTTTGAAGGTACAGGTTTCGGCCCTATCTGTCTGGTTTCACCGTAGGATTGCTACAATCCCGGATGTGCGCACCTTTATGCAGGGTGTTCTCCGCATTCAGCCGCCCTTTGTTCCACCTGTGGCGCCTTGGGATTTGGCTGTGGTCCTGAGGGCTCTCCAAGGACCGCCGTTGGAACCACTGGGCTCAGTGGATCTTAAATGGCTAACAGCTAAGACTGTTTTCCTTCTGGCCATTGCTTCGGCCAGACGTGTTTCTGAGTTAGGGGCTCTTTCTTGTAGACCCCCTTTCTTGGTTTTTCATGGGAACAGGGCAGTGCTCCGCACTCGGCCCGAGTTTCTTCCCAAAGTTGTTTCCCAGTTTCATGTTAACGAGGAAATAGTTGTTCCGGTCTTTAACTCACCGGGTCTTTCCGTGGGTGAGGCCTCTTTGGATGTTGTGCGGGCCTTAAGGACTTATGTTGACCGCACTTCTTCGTTTAGGAAGTCGGACGCTTTGTTTGTCCTCTATGGCTTCCGTAAAAAGGGTTGGCCTGCTTCAAAGCAAACTTTGGCAGCCTGGATCCGTATGGCTATTTCTGGAGCTTATCTTCATGAAGGCCTACCGGTCCCTCCTTCTCTGAAGGCTCATTCCACTAGGTCTGTGGGTCCTTCGTGGGCAGCTCGACGTGGTGCCTCGGCAGTTCAGATCTGCAAGGCTGCTACGTGGTCCTCTGTCCATACCTTCGTGAGGTATTACAGGTTTGACACCTTCGCCTCTCAGGATGCTTCCTTCGGGCGGCGGATTCTCCTTTCTGCACAGGAGCGTCCCCACCCTTAAAGGATACTGCTTTGGGACATCCCCAAGGTATCCTGTGGATACCCTATGGACCCTGAAGTAGAAAATATGAGATATGGTAAGAACTTACCCCTGTTATCTCTATTTCTACGAAGTCCATAGGGTTCCACAGGACTCCCGCCCTGTCGCACCTGTGCTGCAGATGGGCTTTGCTCTGGTCACCGGTTTTCCGTCTCCCTCTGGTGAGAATGTGATTCTTGTATGTGTCCAGATCTTTTTTTCTCTCTCTTCCTTCTCCTCCTCCGGCCTATGGCTTGATAACTAACTGAGGTGCCTTGGCTCGGGGGCGGGGTATAGGAGGGTGACCCTAGTGCATCCTGGGAGGCTGAAAAGCTTAACTCTATGGTGCCCAGCGACTGACGTCACACCTATACCCCCAAGGTATCCTGTGGAACCCTATGGACTTCGTAGAAATAGAGATAACAAGGGTAAGTTCTTACCATATCTCATATTATCATCATTATTAGCTTTAGCAGTGGATGGAATGTGAAATGTAAAAATAAACACATCTCTCATTCTCTTTTTGTGGAATAGGAATGAAAACAAATAAAAATCAAATAGTATGCAAAGTTACTATAGAATGTGTCCATTGTCCGTATACTGTTTTCCATCTCACAATGTTGCATCCTTTGATGTGTAATCTCCAGGAACCACATGTAAAGGTAGGTATTCGCCGGTCGATGGGGAACATTTCTTAGTTGCTATGATGACCTAGCAAAGTGCCTGGCACTGACCTCAGTACAATTACAGCATTGTAAAATTAAAGATGACAGTTTATTACGTTAGTTACAGCACATTTATATATTGCTTTTAAAAGATTTCCATGCTTTTTAATATAATTTGTAATACAATTTGACTTTGTTTAGATGTTTAAACTTTGTCATGTTTGCTTATAAATATTTCTTAATTTTTATGCGGTTGTTTTTTTAAATCTTATGTACACAGGGATTGTTTAATACGGTAGGAAATACTGGAACAGGACCACAGCAGGTTCCACAAGATGAGAGAAGGCAGGAGGGGCGCTCCCCTTTCACTGACATTAACCAGCAATTGGTGAACATGGGTTTTCCACGCTGGAACCTTGGAAGCCAAGTGGTAGAACCAGTCATGTCTATTCTCTTCCTCTTCCTCATACTAATGATGGGAGTACGCGGCTTGCTCTTGGTTGGCTTAATATATTTTGTATCACACCTCAGCCAGCGATAAGCGGAGCAAAGGGACATGGAAACTGGAAGATAAGAAAACAATTATGTATGGTTATGAATAGCTGCCTAATCACTTTTTTTAGTGGACCAATTCAGGATCTTCACAGAAGAGCCAAAGTTATGAACTTTAGTGGACCTCTTTCATGGTGGTTCTCTAATGGTTGTTGCTGTGACCAACTAGTTTACTCTAGGACCAATGATTAATAATCAGAATTTCAGAAAGGAGACTTCTTGGATGCTTTATTTCAGTCATGTTGTTTAATCAAAGGGAACTAGATAAATATACATTCCTACTCTCCCTATTAAATATTTACTCTCCCAATATTTGTACACTGAGATTAAAGTCTGCAACACTAGCATGCATGTATATCCATATCATATAAAATTATTTTCTACCTACCATAAGCATTTTCATTGTTTGTAGCGCAGGTATTTAATCTCTGAGTCAATATAGTATAGGGACCAATCTCTACCATTTGTTGTAAATCTAAAAGCTGGTCTGGTTGAGCATGCTGTGAATTGTACTCAAACAACTATTGCAAACCTTCTTTTTTACATCATGGACGCAATCTAATGTAAAATAAAACCACATTTTTCTGTCTACCCCAAATTTAAATAAATTCCTATTATTTCCTACAATATATATATTTTTTAAATCCAGTCATTTCTCTTTTTATTTCTGCTAGAGATACTATTGAAAGCACAGCCTATTCCTATTCCAGGTCTCACTACTAGAGATACTATTCAGAGCACAGCCTATTCCTATTCCAGGTCTCTCTACTAGAGATACTATTCAGAGCACAGCCTATTCCTATTCCAGGTCTCTCTACTAGAGATACTATTCAGAGCACAGCCTATTCCTATTCCAGGTCTCTCTACTAGAGATACTATTCAGAGCACAGCCTATTCCTATTCCAGGTCTCTCTACTAGAGATACTATTCAGAGCACAGCCTATTCCTATTCCAGGTCTCTCTACTAGAGATACTATTGAAAGCACAGCCTATTCCTATTCCAGGTCTCTCTACTAGAGATACTATTCAGAGCACAGCCTATTCCTATTCCAGGTCTCTCTACTAGAGATACTATTGAAAGCACAGCCTATTCCTATTCCAGGTGTCTTAGGGGTCCATTTATCAATAATCACATGCTCAATTCAATCTGGGTGTGATATTAGCACCCATGATCGCATTGCAGTATGCACTTATAGAGCCCAAATGTATTAAATTACACATGCAGGGACCCCGAATAGAGCCCGTCCCTGCACTGTGCTCGAAGTGAAGTGACTGAATCGGTGGTCTCTTCAGGACTCCTGTGCATTTGCTGTCTACAGACCACGCATGTGCAGTAACCAATGCTGGGGCTCTCCCGGGTATATTTTGCGAATTGTAGTTCAGCACATCTTCAGAAATCTAAAACCTACGGGGGTTGCACCTGCTGTCGCCAATATCTGCTGCGATCCTTCCATAGTACATCTGGGAGATACTTCACATTTACGGGTATCCCCCGAAAATGGGTGTTTTTGAGGAATATGTTATAAATATTTAATAAGTAGGCCCCTAAGTGTGTGTGTTGGAGATACCTATCTATATGGTATTCAATTCTCGATATCAAAGCAGTGTGCCGTTTTGGAATTAAATTCTGCCTGCAATGCCCAGCAGCACTTCCCGCTGAATTGAATTACCCCTATCTGTTTATTGATCTATCGAATACAGAGATTCCCGTACGCTGACTTTAAGACACACCAACAGTCCAGGTGTTAGAGATATCCATGGTTAAGCACAGGTGGTTAAATAAAGATGACTGAGGTACAGTACTAATTGTCACCTGTGGTCAAGCATGGATATCTCTAAAACCTGAACTGTTGGGGAGCCTTGAGGACTGCGTTTGGGAACCTCTGATCTAAAAGGTGTTATTAGTACTTGTCCTCAGCATGGGGTGTTAGTTCATATTTTGAGCAAAACATTTAAGCTTGCAACCCAGTGTTAAGCGTCCCTATTTTAAATTTTTTTTGCAAATCCCTGCCAAGAATACAACAGATATTTTTAATTTTGCCAACATGCACATTTCTATGAAGGACCAAACATTTTTAAAAAATGTCTTTGCACCAAGAATCTGTTATATTACTATTTATTTTGTGGTCATGTGTAGGCTGGGGAGGGGAGTTTCCAGGCAGCCGGAAACCCCCTCTGTATTTGCCTATGCTAATGCTCTGGTTGGCTACAGGTTTGCTGTCTGTTTCTTTCAAAGTATCTTACACCAGATGTAAATGAAGACAGGTAAGCACAATAAGTAAAACAATGATTAGTGTGTTAAAGTGTCAGTAAATGCTGCAGGATGAATCGGGGTTAGACATTGGTCGCCATCACCTCCTTTTACCGTAGAGACTTGTCTGGCTGCCTGACAGACCAATGGAAAGTAAGCTTTTGTTATGGTAAGGTTACAGTTACTACAGCCATCCTGGTCACTGAATCTCCGAGGGAAAGGGATAGCGGTGAGTATATTATGATTTATTTATATAGTGCCTACATATTACACAGATTATTTACCCATTCACTTCAGCAATTACCCCAGTAGAGCTTACCTTCTATATACCCTATATTGTGGACAGTCACACCAGGGTTAATTCTGACAGAAGACAGATAACGTATCGGAAGGTTTTTCGTGAATTACAGATCTATTGGTCCTTTAAATGTTTTGAGCCGTTTTCTAACGTGAATTCCTTTCCTCAACTATTTTTGAATGCTTTTGTTTTTTTGAACTTGGTTCACTGACTAAAAGTTTTGTGGTAAGTAATATTGTAATACAATTGACAAGTGCCATCAGCCCTGGTTGCAGGAGGCATTGCATATTTTGCAATAGAAAAATTTGTAACTTAAAACCATGGCTCCCAACATATCTGAATTGGAAATTTGGATCATATGTACCCAAAAAGGGTGTGTGTCCTCGCAGTGAAGGGGCGCGGTTTTGCACTACCAGAGGTGCTGGGCTGCCCCCAGGCTCACCACGCACTGGGAATAGATGTCGTGCGCTTGCGCTCGGTATCCATCCGCTGCTCTGCATAGCCAGACCCCGTCTGCGCGGGAGAGTTGCGATGTATGGTAAAGTAGTCCAACTCTTAAATTAATGGTGTGGCAGACTTCTAGTACAGCATGCATTACGTCCCTTTCCGCGGTTTGCACCCTGGTCATAAACCTGGAAACCTTCACAACGCTAAGGACAGCTCTTATTGGAACAGCTGTCCTTTGTGTTTTTATTCATGCATACTGTGTCAATAAGCACCACTATGCATGCGATAAGTGGTGCATGCAATATGCAATGTATGATACATCCTGCTCACAGTCAATGTTGGAATGTCTCTACTTTCCTGTTGGACATCACAAAGAGGGGTATACACATTAGTTATGAACAAATAGTGCTACTTTGGAGGTATATGTATTACATCCTATCTAATGTGAGCTTGAAGTGATAATGGGTATGACAATATTTTAAATCTGACTACATTTGTTTTTATTTTTAGTAAATTATGCTGAGGTTATGGAATATTTTATATTTCACATGGTATGCAATGCTATATGGGTCAGTGCAAACAATCCCACTGAAGTCTATGGCAAATTCAGAATTATGCCACAAGATGTGTTTTGGAATGAATACTTTTTCAGTGTAATGAAGTCTGTCTGTAATAAATTATTTTGCCATCACTTGTCATATAAGAGATAATATTTATGGGGCTTCTTGATATGCAGAGTTGGATAAGTAATTCACTTATTAAGTAATAGTGGGATAGTTAATTCAATTTGCTATACAGACTAAAAAAAAGTTCTATTCATCAGCTGAAAGGAAAATACACAGGGACAATTGGTAAAAACGCACAGAAAATCATTTACAGGAAAAAACCCCATGAGACCCATCACACAGTAGGTGCCATGTTTATCTTTTTATCCTCCTTTACATCTTTTATCACAGACTATGAGCCGTATTCAATTCGGAGCGAAAAGCCGTTTTCGTGTGTTTTTTTTGCAAAAATTTCACCTGTTTTTTTTTTTTTTTTTTTTTATCTTGGTATTCAATTCCGTTTTCGCCTATGTGGAAAATCAAGGCACTGACGTAGGCGATACTTTTTCTCCACAGAATAGCAGGTGAAAAAAAGTGTAAAATCTACATTTTGGGGTGTAGATGTTGGGAAACCACTCAAAACCCTTGGTACACCCCCCCATGGACAATTCACCCAAAAAACAGAATTACAAAAATTCCAAGAACACCCCAAAAAATGCCATTGAAATTTGGGGCTAAAATGAAAATTGTGGGTGGACAACTTCAAAAACTAGCGAAATGAGCTTCTGGGGTTTCTGTGAGAAGGGGACAAGTGTTTACGGGATTGCAGGTGCTTGTATGATGGAGGAATTTCACTTTTCTAAAACTTCTCTTTAGAGACATTAAAATATGCTAGTACCCAATTTCATGCACCCAAAATTTGACCTGACTACTTATTTTCTCCAAAAAATACTGCTTAGTGCCATTCTTCCACACTTTTACAAGGACGCTAAGAACAAGGATTAAACAACTTCAGTACCCCAAATAGTTTTATTAGGGCTATTGGAACACTTCTACATTGATCCCCAATGTTAGTGCATCTTTTTTTGGGGTACATACTGATTTCCCCAAGTCTAACAGTACGTTCCGCCTGTTCTGCAATCGCCTCTTACCATTTTCGGGTGTTTAGTAATTGAATACGTAGAAAAGCAGGGACGCGCACGATAAGTTTTTGCGTCCAAAACAAGCAATGTAGGCGAAAAGTCGGGTAGGCAGAACATTTTCACTGATACAAAACTAATTGAATACGGCCCTATGATGGAATATTTTTTTAACGTATCAATATAATATGCACAAATAAAGATACATCCAGGTATAAGACATGCAGGGAGTGTTTAAGACCGAATTGTTACATGTTTGTAAATACGGTGAGCATTTTTATTCTCATTAGCACAACTAATGGTAGAAAATTCTACCTGGCTCCCGGTGCTTATACAAGTTAAAATACAAACAGCATGCAAAGCCAGCAGCGAGTGTACGAAGTTTAGTGCGAACTTCAGTAAAGATACAACATCAAAGAAACAGGGACAGATTACACTGCTCTAGGTAGTAGCCTGAATCGATATCGGAATAAATGAGTCTTGAAAAACTCTCCATGCAGCAGAGATGAAACGTGTTGACGTCATAGACAGCGATATCCCTTTTAGCAGTGGAAGCAGAGTACCTGAAGCACCCACAGCAGATTTACTGCGCTACCTCCGCTAACCCGGCGAGAGAAATCCCAAGCGTAAAGAGCTGGATAAGATACCCGACAAACGGTCCTGCTCGGCGAACCAAAAGCAGAGGAAGCGGTCTCCAACTGAGACGCTTTGACAATCGCCTTGATGGCAGGTTATAACTGCGAGCATAGGCAAACACAGGGGGGGTTTCCGTCTGCCTGGAAACCCCCCTCCCCAGCCCACACCATGAATAGTAATATAATGGAATTTTACTAGCGCTGCATGTTCTTCTCAGTATCATAAATGAAATAAATAGCACCACCTATGGATCTTTTAACATGTATCAGCCAGTAAAAAATACACATGTGCACCAATTAGAGGATTTGGAAAACATGCACTGTTAGGGATGCACTGCTATAGAGTCCAATATTTACATATACAGTCAGGTGCATAAATATTGGGACATTGACAGAATTTTCATATTTTGGCCTCTATTCACCACCACAATGGCTTTGAAATGAAACAAACAAGATGTGCTTTAACTGCAGACTTTCAGATTTAATTTGAGGGTAATTACATCCAAATCAGGTGAACGGTGTAGGAATTACAACGGTTTCTATATGTGTCTCCCACTTTTTAAGGGGCCAAAAGTAATGGGACAAACTAAACAATCCTAAATCTAACTTTCACTATTTAATACTTTGTTGCAAATCCTTTGCAGGCAATTACAGCCTGAAGTCTGGAATGCATAGACATCACCAGATGCTGGGTTTCATCCCTGGTGATGTTCTGCCAGGCCTCTACTGCAAATGTCTTCAGTTCCTGCTGGTTCTTGGGGCATTTTCCCTTCAGTTTTGTCTTCATCAAGTGAAATGCATGCTCAATCAAATTCAGGTCAAGGGATTGACTTGGCCATTGCATAACATTCCACTTTTTAGCCTTAAAAAACTCTTTGGTTGCTTTTGCAGTATGCTTCGGATTATTGTTCATCTGCACTGTGAAGCGCCGTCCAATGAGTTCTGAAGCATTCGACTGAATATGAGCATATAATATTGCCCGAAACACTTCAGAATTCATTCTGCTGCTTTTGTCAGCAGTCACATCATCAATAAATACAAGGGAACCAGTTCCATTGGCAGCCATACATGCCCACGCCATGACACTACCACCACCATGCTTCACTGATGAGGTGGTATGTTTTGGATCATGAGCAGTTCTTTTCCTTCTCCATACTCTTCTCTTCCCATCACTCTGGTACAAGTTGATCTTTGTCTCATCTGTCCATAGGATGTTGTTCCAGAACTGTAATGGCTTTTTTTAGATGTTGTTTGGCAAACTCTAATCTGATCTTCCTGTTTTTGTGGCTCACCAATGGTTTACATCTTGTGGTGAACCCTCCTATATTGTGAAGTCTTCTCTTGATTGTTGACTTTGACACATATACACCTACCTCCTGGAGAGTGTTCTTGATTTGGCCAACTGTTGTGAAGGGGTTTTTCTTCACCAGGGAAAGAATTCTCCTGTCATCCACCACAGTTGTTTTCCGTGATCTTCCGGGTCTTTTGGTGTTGCTGAGCTCTCCGATGCATTCTTTCTTTTTAACAATGTTCCAAACAGTTGATTTGGCCACACCTAATGTTTTTGCTATCTCTCTGATGGGTTTGTTTTGATTTTTCAGCCTAATGATGGCTTTCTTCACTGGTGGTGACAGCTCTTTGGATCTCATATTAAGAGTCATCAGCAACTGATTCCAAATGCAAATGTCACACCTAGAATCAACTCCAGATCTTTTACCTGCTTAATTGATAATTCAATAACAAGGGAATAGCCCACACCTGTCCATGAAATAGCTTTTGAGTTGATAGTCCCATTACTTTTGGCCCCTTAAAAAGTGGGAGGCACATATAGAAACCGTTGTAATTCCTACACCGTTCACCTGATTTGGATGTAATTACCCTCAAATTAAATCTGAAAGTCTGCAGTTAAAGCACATCTTGTTTGTTTCATTTCAAAGCCATTGTGGTGGTCAATAGAGGCCAAAATATGAATATTCTGTCAATGTCCCAATATTTATGCACCTGACTGTATGTCCAGGGCAGTGCTAGGTTCTTCTGCTGCTCCCCCAGACTCCCGGACTTTCTCCCATGCCCTGGATTGGTGCCCACATCTAAAATAAAAACATTCAGCTCAGGCAGGATGGCACTACTGCCGCATTTAATGGCTTACTGTGATCGCTGGCCCTGTATATGCTGGGATTATGACACACAATGCACATTGTATGACACATTAAAGCTGGATAAGTGGTAATTATGCCCTCTACATGGACTGGCCACACTCACTCTAAAATCAAGCATTTGGAAACCCCCCTCTAGAAATCCTGTGTTTGCCACTGGCGAGGACTACGGGGCTCAGAGAGCTGGTTACACTATTTGCAGTTGAAAAGGTCCAGCTAACCAAGCGGTGCATATAAGTGGTGGCTCCAGTGCAGTTCAAAATTCAAATAGGGGAACCACACCAACAGCAGTTAGTTCCAGCCAGAGATGTTTGGCAGCTTTTCAAATGGTCGTTTGTGTAACTCCCCTATTTGATTTTGGACTGCGCTGCAGCCCCACCATTGGAGCAGCCACTGGTTCGGACGTGATGTCACATGACGCGGAGGAGGCGCCCAGGCTACAGACACTGTACTGCACGGAGGGCTGGTAACCCGGCATTTATTTTCAGCGCGCCTGCTTGTGAGTAGGAGAGGGAGAGAGAAAGGTGGAGGTCCGGCGGGGCTTAGGTGGCGCTGGCAGACTGGCTGTGCCGCTGTAACAGAAAAAACAAATCCTGTCAGTGTCTACACTACAGCAGCTCAGCCTGTGGGCCTATTTTGATGAGCTGGCCTGGAGCTGCTGCTCCACCCACCCAATTGTTGATCCGGCCCTGTTAGGGGTGCCTAACCCTAACCTCCCCCCCCCCAAGTGCCTAACCCTAATCCCCCCTCTCTAAGTGCCTATACCTAACCCTCCCTTCTCCTAGCCTAAACCTAACCTCCCGGGCGGTCCCCCCTGGGAACCCTAACCCTCCCTCCCCGTGGCTGTCCACGCCTGGCTTACCTTCAATTGGCAAGCCAGGTGTCGGGCTCCCGGCGTAGGTAAAATGACCTGCTCCTAACTGTCATTTTTCAAACACAGCCTGTAACATGACTGGTAGGAGCTGGGTGGCTGGTCGTTTATCACTTTCCACTATATCACTTTCCAGAGTTTAATAAATCTGCCCCATTATCTTACAAGAATGTACCAAAACCTGCTCTGTGAAGACGAAGGTGAAAAGTAATTTCATAATGAAGATGGCTTGTTTATATTAAATGTAAGATCTGATTATGTCCTTAATCTGACCATTTGTCCCAAGTATGGCAGATGGGGGGGCAAAGGAAGATTAGCTTTTTGTTTATTATTGAAAAAATGAAAGCCCATTGTTCCCTATCCATTCCATATAGTTTTATTTGTGATCTTATACTGATTCTGCATATCATTTGCTGAAATCTTCTGCATGAGTTCCTGACCAAATGGCAGGGTTTTTTTTATTTAGTGGGGCAATATTACCATAATATGTACTCTGCACAGTGGAAGAGTAACAGACTCGCCCGATTGAACAGAGGGATTATCCCACTTACTTGAAGTGGAAACTCTATTTCTCCATACACTATATAGCCAATTTGATAAATACACTCTAAGATAAATGGCCCAGTCTAGATACTGTTGGCGTTTTAAGTTATTTAATGACTCAAGGAGCAGTCCACATGGGAAAAATATTCTGATGAGAGATTTTTTAACATGTTTGTACCTTTTTGTCTGGGTTCTAAATTCAACTCTCTGTGAATTGTCTGCAGTAAGATAGGAACATTTGCAAGGTTTACTTAGTGAATGCGTGTGTGATGTTTTGTGTCTTGTTCATTTGGGAGGTATGCAAATGTGTTTTCCTATGTCATATGCTAATGAGAGAGGGTAAGCACTTGGACAGTCCTCAGCCTGATTTAAAAAAAAATGAACATTACAGTTTATCCTCCTGATCTCAATGATAATGGTAAAAGCATTAGTGCTAAAGTAATGCACTGAAGCATATCTCAAGCTTAGCAGTCGTACACAAATACTAAGACTTAAGACCTCAAAAGCTTTATTGAGAGCAGGACCTGTCTAGTTCAGGCTTGCGTCCTTGGAGCTGTTTTACATAGCAGAATACATCTCACTGGTGTGTGTGCCCCCTGATTGTTTAGGGATTAACATGTTGTTTAGAGACTGATCACTGGACTGTACAACACCATTTGGCTATAGATTTGGAAGGAGGAAAACCCATGGCTAGGTTTTAAAAGTTGGACACTTTATGGTGTCTAATGGTGATCATAATCTCCAAGGGATGTAAAATTGCTAATCTCGGGTCATAACCTAGTATTGTTAAGGGTTACAATAGAGCCAAATGCTATGTTTAAGAACACGGTATTTAAAATAAAATTGCTAAATAATCTTTGTTTCTTTTAGTTATGTTTTATTGGCCAACTTCAGTGTAATGTAACCCATGTGCAGACTGAGAGCCTTTCGCCTAATGTGGTGGGGCTCTCTATGCCCCCATACCAATTAAAAAAAAATTAAAAAGGATGGACGTAAAGAATTCTGATAATAAAGAAATCACTCTAAACAGTATTACTAATACATTTCCATTTGCGGTTTGTATAGTATCATTATGTGGATATATGTAAAGTTTGATTCACAAATCATTTGATCACTTGCACTCATTCAGATTCTGAAAGTAACATTAGAGTGGCTTTCATTCCAGAGGATATGTACCTGGGATCAGTGACATGTGGTGAGGTAAATGACTGGGGAGGCACTGGCTAGTATCAGAGCCAGATTTACAGATACATATATGAACCCGAGGGTTCATGTGGGCATTATATAAAGGTGCAGCAGTATGTAGTGCTGGAAATTTGGTGTGTTTTGATCAGGGATTTGCGGAAAAGGTAGACAAGGAGGCAGTGCCTCACCTGCCATACACTTTAAGTTTTGACTATTATTATTATTATATTTATAGGGCGCCACAAGTGGTCCGCAGCGCCGTACATGCAGTAAAGGGTACACAGACATTACATTACAATACCGTAACCAAAATATAAACAGAACACAAGTAACAGTTAGCAACACAATTCTCCATACACAGTACAGCTGGGAAGGTGAAGGCTGTCATAGAATTGCTAGAGAAGAAGGCTGTGTGAGACAGTGGGGAGGAGGACCCTGTTCCTAGGAGCTTACAATCTTATAGAACAATTATTGTATAAAAATTATTAGAATAATACAAAGAAGATATTATAATATTTTCTTTACATTTTTCTTAATTTTATAGTCAAAACTGTGGAGTATACCTAAGTATGACAGGAAAGGCTCTGCTAACCTGCCTCCCCTGACCGCACATCACTGCCTGGGATGCTGGTTATTACAAGGACACGAAAGTAGGCATCATGCTAAATGGAATATTCAATCAATAAATTTGCTTTCATTTTCAGCTATATCTCAGTTTTATTTTATTGTTTGTAAATAGGACACTAAATCATGATCAGTATTTATGCAAACTGGTTTATGTGTAAGGGCATTTAGACTCTTGCATGAGCTAAGGACCTAATAGCCCCCAAAATGGGATAGGTCTGGTACAAATGCACTCTAAATGAGAAATCTATTCAGATGTAATCTGTGTCTGCTACGCTGGTGCATGTTCAATATCACAGCCAACAAATTGAACCTAGAATAAATTGCTGATTGAAACGTAGGGCCTGATTCAGAGATATACGCAAAACCCATATTTGCGCAGTTGAGTGATTAACGGTAACATGAACTAGGCATGTGTCAAGGTACATTGACTTTTCACTTGCAGTGTGATTGACGAGCAGGGAGCGTTTGGGGGAGATAAAGTGGAGTGGTGGCAAAAAAATGCAGACTTGTCGCCCCCATTTTCGGGGTGTGTCACAGCCTCCATCTACGATCCCATATGCAATACAGATGGCTCAGGCATTTCCGTTCCTGCAGCCATTCTGCGCAACCATAGGGTTAATCAAAAGACCGATAATCTAATGATCTGTGACCGATGCTGTGTCTTTGTATGCAGATGCTTGGATTCTCAAAGGTGAGCGTCTCAATACGTCCCTCGACATTTGCATATATTTTGCATAGCATCTGCATATGGGATCGCAGCTGTGATGGTATTAGCATACATCCCTGAATCAGGCTGTTAGTTTGTGGTGGGTCCTCATTCTGCCAACATTTAGAGAGCCAATCAGGAGTGAGCAATACTACTGGATGATGGTCCATATACAGATTATTGGGTAAATGTAATAGGGTATGAGTTTGCGGTTCCCAAGTCTCGCTGCAAGTGTGTTGCGAGTTTGATCTGAAACTTACGGGATGTATGTGTATATATACAGTGTGTGTGCGTGTGTTAAAAAGTGGGAGGCACATATAGAAACCGTTGTAATTCCTACACCGTTCACCTAATTTGGATGTAATTACCCTCAAATGAAATCTGAAAGTCTGCAGTTAAATCACATCTTGTTTGTTTCATTTCAAAGCCATTGTGGTGGTGAATAGAGGCCAAAATATGAAAATTCTGTCAATGTCCCAATATTTATGGACCTGACTGTGTGTGTGTGTGTGTATATGTATATATATATATATATATATATATATATATATGAGAGAGAAAAACGCAGAAGGTGCGGCACTCAGGACTCGATCACGTAAATAAATCAGACACGAAGTGATAAATTTCAATGTTTCAATCCATGTTAGATTGTCATCAGGAGATACAGAATGAAAGAAACATCTTACCTTTAAACACTCACCCAACAAGTGAATCGTGACACCAACAGAGCCCCGAGCCGTGCACGGGGAGCAGGAGGCACAGAATGATGACGTCGTCGGCGCATCAATGCCGCGCACGTCAGTGACAGAAACCATCACCATGGAAACTTGTAACAGAGGCAATACACTGTGGACAACACGGACAAGTATATAGCAGACATAATATATAAAATACAAAAAGCATAATACTATTGAGTTGAAGAAACCATGCGGATACCAGCTAATAATAAATAGCAGCAATAATATATACTAATAAAATCGGCAACACCACATGTCAAAATAAAGCAGGACACCCTGCAGTCCCTAACACCCATAAATATGTTGATATTTAAACTGACAGAAAATGACAAAAGTGACTTATTCATCATTAAAGCAAGATAAAGGTAAAACATCGTTTAAACCTTTCGGAGTAATCACATCCAAGAAATGGATCCAAAATGCTTCATGTTTTAAAAGAGCCCTATTTCTATCACCACCTCTTTTAAGTGGCGGAGTGTGGTCAATCATTCTATAGCGAAAATTATGTCCCGCCTCAACAAAGTGGCGGGCCACCGGTTGATCGCTGTTGCCATTAAGCAATGCTTTTCTAATAGAGGATCTGTGTACCCCCATCCTCTCTTTGAATTTGCGAGAGGTCTTACCAATATAGGTAAGACCACAGGGGCATAGAATTTGATACACTACATATACAGATTCACAGGTAAGGTGATATCTAATACGTAATTCTTTGCCCATATGGGGATGATAAAAAGTGTCACCAGTAACCAAAAAGCTACAGGTTACGCACGTACACCTGAAGCAACCAAGCTTCCTAGGTAGAAAACTTTTTATCGGGGTTTTACCTCTACCAGTGATATCACTCAACACACCGCACATCCCTGTCCTACAAAAAGGCTTTATGGCAGAGGGCATGTGATGCAGTGAATGCAGTTAGTTCCTGCAAGCACTGTGTGGAGAACTGTAAAAATCGCTTCTCTATGTCAAGAGGGTTCCCAAAGCCAAAATAGAGCTACATGTAGGCCGGAAAACTGGGTGGCCCAGCCGTGCAGACCCACTTCACCTTTTGAAGAGGAACTGAATTTGAAATCCTCCCAGGCAGCCATATTGAGGACACAGACCATCCATCCACTCAAGCAGCAGCTGGTGAGTCACAAACAATATTTTGATGTTTTAAGTGTAGAAACATAATTCATTCTGAACCTATAGTTACACCTTTTGTTACAATTTGATAAACTTATACTGTAACAATTGGCAATTTCAACACAACACATAATGACAAATATGCGTATTCTGGTACAGATGCCGGTACTTTTTGTAAATAATGGGCATTGTAACATATCATTGTCTTTTTCAACCCTCCGGTGCACTGCAGAGGAAAAAGGCTCCTGCCAATAGGTGACGTCCACAAAATGATGATGATGATGATGAACTTGCTGGTGAGTACTAAACAAATTGAGGTGATAGAAAAGTACAATGAGACCATGGTTTGGCTGGCCTGTACAATAAATCAATATTGTCACAAAACATTTTCACCAATAACATTGTGACATTTAGCCCTATTTCCATTCAGCAATGTAAACATGTCAAAGCCAATACAGTTAGCAAACCATTCTCCGTTTGCAATTATGCTTGTAAGACACTGGTATGTAAACTTGGCCCTAAAGGCAACCTTACCCTCCTGTATTTAGTTAAACCAGGTGATGACATGAACTTAACTTAGTCACTACTGAAAGCACCTGTTCACAAGCATGGATAGCCTGAAAACCTGGATTGTATGGGGAAACAGATTAATAGGGACAATGTAGTTTTGTATTAACAAGTATCATTACTTTCCTCTTATCGTGGCCTTCTCAAGCAAATCCTGAAACACCATCACCAATCGTCATAGATGGTTTAGGTGGTCAGGAGCACATTATCCTCACGGTGGTAGATCCGACAGAGCCTGCAGAGTACACAGCAGAAGCCATTGAGGAGACAGAGGAATGACAGCAGCCCCAACACACACACACACACACACACACACACACACACACACACCGTAACTGTGAAAGAAATGTCACATTCGTTGCATACCTTCAGGAAGATGCAGGTCAAGTTCCTGAAGATGTAAACAACACAACTTATCTGCTTTACTATAAAATAATATAAAAACAAGAATAGACTTGTGCATTAAAACAAAAATTGCAGCCTCTGCTAGTGCAATAAGAGTACACATCCACAATGTACTCAAATAATATCATGCAATTGTTAAAAATGATCACACTAAAATTAAAGGTGCTCTCCTGGTAACAATCTTCCAGAGATAAAAGTCAGTGACCAAAAATGTGTGTAACACCAGTGTATAAATAAATCAGTAGTAGTCACCGTCAAATTAAACTGTATTCTCTATGATCCTTGGATAGGTAAATTCTATGCAGATTCTTTGTCACTTTTCATACAACAGAATGATTTTCTTTCTCAGTCTGCAACACCTGTAAAAAAGTCTGCCTTTTCCGGTGTGCTTAACCAAACACAGAGGTCCAGGAAGACATATAGAAAAAACATTATAGTGCAAAAACCTTTTGAGACACAGGTTTAATATACAAAATGCACTTACAAGAAACAGCAGATAATCAGCGTATAACATGAAATCCTGAATGGCACAAACAGCAGTCTAGGTGGGAGTTCCAGTAGTCCCTGATGAATCGAAGGAAAGACTGAATGTGGTCTCTGGATGCCACAAAACAGTCCAAACAGGTAATCTCATCCAAGAAGTAGCTGAAGGTGCTCATGAGCCTACAACAAATATGGAGCCACGCTTAACGCGTTTCAGACAGTTCTTGTCCTTCATCAGAAGCGTGGTATTGGCTCTGTACAAACACTATTTAAACCCAATATAGACACACTCAGGTGACTCTAATCGCCGCTGACTGGCTCATCACCCATAGTGCACATGTACTGAAGACAGGGAAACCGGAAGTGATGTAGTCTCTTTGCGCTCCAGTTGCATTCCAGCAACCGGAAGTAGAACTCTGCTCATTAGGTATGAGATTTCTCCCAAAGCTCTAAGACATCCTAGCTTGCATTCCAAATGTGTTCCAACAGCCGGAAGTGGGTCTCCGTGTAGGGTTCTTCAATGCAAAAGTAATACACTTTATTAAGAATAAATCCCAAATGAACGATGTCCTTTTAAAAGCAATCCTCAAATAATCCATACATATGTTGAGAGAAAAAAACATACAAAAATGTAGCAGCAATATAAAAACTAGTTGAAAACGAAAATGGAGCAGCAAAATGTGCAAATAAAGGCAGAAAGTGACGAATAGGGAAAGAAAAGCGAGTCCCTCATTAATTAAAAGATTTTCATCAGGTTAAAAAACATTTTAATTTGAACTCACCATTGAGCCCCTTGTGAACAAGGGTTCCCAATTGGTGAATCCACCACATCTCAGTTTGAGCGAGTCTCCTATCCACATCCCTTGTACGCCATCTGGGTAAGATTAATTGGATTCCCCAAAAACTCTTTTAAAAAACTTTCATTGGAATTGTGGTACCTTTTAATATGGGCAGAGACTGTGCATCTCCAAGCCTTTGCGTATATTGTAAATATGTTCAGCTAGTCTGTCTCACTTTTAAATTCCTACTGGTCTTGCCTACATAGCATAAGCCACATGCACACTAGAGAACATATACAAGATTTTTCGAGTGGCATGTGACAAAATCCCGAATAGTATGCTTCAGTGTTTTTAGACCTTTTTGTCAGATGTTACTATGGTATACTGAAGTAACATTACAAGCATTTCATAAGTGTCGAAGGCTTTTATTGACAATTTTACATTAAGTTTATGCAAAGTGTTGACCCTTCTTTTTCAAGACCTCTGCAATTAGCCCTGGCATGCTGTCAATCAAATTCTGGGCCACATACTTACTGATGGCCACCCATTCTTGCCTAATCAATGCTTGGAGTTTGTCAGAATTTATGGGTTTTTGTTTGTCCACCCGCCTCTTGCGGATTGACCACAAGTTCTCAATGGGATTAAGGTCTGGGGAGTTTCCCTGCCATGGCTCAAAATTTCGATGTTTTGTTCCATGAGCCACTTAGTTATCACTTTTGCCTTATGGGTAAGGTGCTCCATCATGCTGGAGACGGCATTGTTCGTCACCAAACTGTTCTTGGATGGTTGGGAGAAGTTGCTCTTGGAGGATGTTTTGGTACCATTCTTTATTCATGGCTGTGTTCTTAGGCAAAATTGTGAGTGAGCCCACTCCCTTGGCTGAGAAGAAGCCCCTCTCATGAATGGTCTCAGGATGCTTTACTGTAGCTATATGATTATTATTCAGCTCATGATATCTTGTCACCATCCTTATTTATTGTGTCCTTACCATATTTTGTACTATGCAACCAATGTTCTTTATTTTGTTTTACACGTTTACAGCCATTTTGTTACTTGAGTTTTCTGTATTGCTGTGACCAAATATGCATGTTAATCATTACCTAAGCATTGTTTTTGTTTAGTTAACTAATCTCCATTATTATTTTACTGCAATGACTGCTTATCTTAGGTGCAAACACATCCTCTTGCTCTGCGAGGAAGGTCAAGTTACCTCATTGTCTTGATGTATATGGGACTCAGTGCTGTAGGTCCGCATTATTGGGTATAGTGATGGAAGTAATCCTGTGAATAGTAATTATTCCTGATATTGCTGAGAGAGGCAGTGCTGGGCAAAAGCTAATGATGTCAGGGAGGGAGGGTGAACAGCTCATAGAGATTTCAAGGCATTAACTGAAGATCTGCTAATCTCCTGGCCTAATCTTTTCTTATCCTAATGTGCTGGTGTCAGATTGGATTTACAGCTTGGATGCTTTCCCAGCGAACATTGTATGGATGTCTCTGTAGCAGCCAAACAAATATAGTAAATGCAAATAATAGTTTTATAAACAAACTAGCTGGAGTACCCGCCACTGCCCGGGATTTTAAGAATGTTTGTTTTAACATCATCCTCCAACAAACCTCTCTTTAGGCAGGCCTCACGAAAGTGTGACAAACTTCCCCATCCACAGTCCTAAGGTCTTTGAAGGAAGTAGGACCTGTAACGGTGTAAAGCAAACTTCGGGGATAGAAGCATTCAAAATTTGTCGGATGTACAGTGTAAACATGGCCAAGAGCTTCTGTTGCTCTGATACCAGGATGACTGTGTACTTCCTGGTTGCTGGATCGCACTATGAAATGCACAGCAACTACTTCCAGTTCCTTGTGCAGCTGTTTCCAGCATTCAGGGTCTCCGCGGTGTATAAGATTCATCCAATCAGTTTTACCCTTCAGGGGCTGACAAAGGAAAGAACCAGAAGTAGCCTCTGTGCGTTCCATAGAGCGGTCCAGCGCACCACGGAGGTAGACAAAAAAGTTTGGTTGACACCATCTAGTTGTGTAAGCTAATGCATGAGCAAGTATAAATAAAAATTTGTGCTGCAGAGCTGCGTTTTTGCATCCCAGTATAGTTGCCATCTTTATGGGCCTGACTGTAAATCAGATGGATCTCTCCTCATGGATGCAGATATCAATTTTTACCATATTCAGACTCATAATAAGCCTGGTTTAATATCAATAGTGGTTCCTCAGTGCAGGTTTGTTGACTGTGTCGGCAGTGCAAGGGTGTTCTCAATGCAGGGTGTCGGCAGAGCGGGGGTGCCAGTGGTGTCCTCAGTGCATGTGTGCTGACAGTATCGGCAGTGCAGGGGCGCAGGTGGTGTCCTCAGTGTGGGAGTGCCGACAGTGTCGGCAGTGTGGGGGTCGCTAAGGGTGTCCTGAGTATGTGGAGCAGCATTGCGGTGGTACCGGCAGCGGTGGTGTTGGCAGCAGGGGATGCTGCAGTGGAGGTGCCGGCGGTGTCTGCAGTGGGGGGATGCCGGTGGTGTCAGGTAGCGAGGGATGGCGGGCGCCATCTTCTTTTTCTTCCTGTGTGCATATTAAATGGACTTAACGCTGATTGGCTGAGAGCCGTGACAGACGGCTCTCTCAGCCAATCAGCGTTTAGCCCGCTCAATACAAAATCTCGCGACCCGACAGCTGCTTCGCGAGGTTTTGCCTCGGGTGAGGGATCCGGGGCAGGCAGGGAGATGCGAGCTTGGCTCAGATCGCCCCGGAACCCCGAAATTCGGGTGGGTTCGGTTCTCTGAGAACTGAACCCGCTCATCCCTAGTAAGTTCATACAGCATTTAAAAGGTACTGTCAACTCCATGCGAGAGCCATAGTAAATGATGTTCAGAGACTTAGATCATATGCTACAGAATAAAATTCCATAATTCCTTAGTATGTAGAAAAATGCATGTTATAAAATCAAATTATGACATGAAACCAAAATAACATTTTTATATTTTTATTATTGACCTTGCAGATGACCCATTAAGAATGGTGTCCCAATCTGCATCTAACAACAAACCAAACAGGACAATGCTTTTATTCTTCTTTGGTGTTTTAGGTGTAGAACCATGAGAGATCTTGGCTTGTAAACTGTGGGATAAATCCTTTTGTAATTCCGTACCTGACCTGTAGAGGGCGAATGGTATGCAACAATTGTGGTTTTTAATGATTTAAAAATTAACAGTAATTAATTTAGATTTCAAATTTTTTTTAGTTGCCTCTGCCGTGTTTTAATACGCTCGTAGGTAAAATTTCACGATCTTGGCTTGTAAACTGTGGATTTGTATAGAAAGACAGAAGGACAAATTTTCATTTTTATATAGTAGATTAGGTTATATACTAACTGCAGTACGATTATTATATGACAGGAAGAAGTGATCTGGTAGCGGGTTGGGTACGGGATCCCAGTGGTCAGAGGGCCTGATTCAGACCCATTCGCAAGCGCTTAGTGCTCGCTAGCTGGTCGATGTTGGCCCAGTGTGCATGCGCATGACGGAGGCGGCTCTGCCGTGCGCATGCATGAGACCCGGATAGCGACGGGCAAACCATCGCACCAGGTCTCGCACCAAAGGGGGCGTGCTGTCGATGGTGAGTGACAGCACGCCCCCTTTGGTGGGCGTGCCGGGGGTGTTGCTGCCCAGATGGAGGCGTTCCCATGGGAACGCCTACCGTCTGGGGCCGGCCCCACTGGCATCACTGTCAGTGGGAGTACTCTCGGCTGTGATAGAGCCGAAAGCACTCCAGGGCTTGCGGCAACGAGACCCTACCACAACGGTCTCGTCGCAAGCCCAATGGTCGCGATGGTCTTGACCATCACGACCATCTTCCTGGCCGCTCTAAAAATGAAGAAGGATGGCCCTGATTCAGAGCGAGCGCTCTGTCAGAGCGTCCGGCTCTGAATCAGGGCCAGAATCCCGACGCTGGCTACCCGACAGGGTTAGGATACTGACACCTGCCGGTTAGTATCCTGACCCTCCCTCCTCACTGAATAAACCTAACCCTCCCTCCTTAGTGCCTATCCCTCCCCCTAGTGCCTAACTCTAACCCCTAATCCTAACTCTCTACCTAACCCCAGTATTTACCGTCTGGATGCTGGCACAGGGATTCTGGTGCCGGCATTTTAAGCGCCTGCATATTGACTGTCGGTATTATGACTGCATCCACTTGTAGCTGAGGTCAGGAATGTTGGTGAAAGGGGCAGTGAAAATAAAAAATTTTAAACTATAATTTATACTTGCAAAAATATAATTACCTGTCCTCAGGCAGCTACAGTAATCCTGGGGCAGTTTATTCAACGTGATTAGCCACACCCTTTTCCTAGCTAGGACCTACCACTAAGTAAAACCTTCTCCTCATATCCCTTCTTTAGTATTTACATGGTAAGCTGCACATGAGGTAACCATTATAATTCATCTAAGGTAGACCTGTCACCTATAGAGAGTGGAAATATCCATTTTGTCAGCTGAACCGATGTGCACTTGGCAGTAACCTCACGAGGCACTGTCCGACTAGTATTAGGCCTGACGACTACTCCCATGAATATTAATTCAATCTGCCACATACCTGCAGACTGTAAGGGCTCCAGTTCAGAATAAGTTCAAGCCCCTTCAGCACTCGCTAAAGGTGTTATGACTTCAGTATTTAGCAAACAGTGGCAAGCTTAGCTTACTGATACTTATAGATGTAACGTTTCCACCATCTAGAGATGGCATTGGTATGGGTATGAAGACCCCAACCCTCCCTTAGTGGTGCCTAACCCCCCCCCCCTTAACCTCACTCCCAAAACCTAACCCCGTTACACTCCCTAACCCTCCCGCCCACAGCTAACACTAAGGGCGCCCCGGACTTGCCTCGTTCAGGCTGGCGTTTTGGTGTCTGGACTAAGATAGGCGTCAGTATTTCGACCCCTATCTTAAGTCCCTTGTCTGGATTTCCTTGTCTGTATTGAGACCGGCATCATCACGGCCGCCGTTCTCATAACTACATCCCAATGGCATTAGTGGTACTGTACACATTGCCAGCATAGACTGCCCCCAAAGACACTCCCACACTGCTGGCTCCTCCACAATGACCAGGAGGAGGAGCTGGAATTTTCTTGTCACCCCTATTGGAGAGTGACACCCAGTCCAATCCGCACATGCATAGTGACACCACTGGTGCAATGTGCAGACTGTCAATGGCAGCGGTAAGCTGATGACAATACAGCATAAGAGCCGTCAAGGAGGTGGACACCATGGGACCTTACCGGACAGGTAAAATACTAGCGGCATATTTGTTAGTATCGCAGTTATACTAAACTAAATGTGCCCCTGGCAAGTAGGATTTCTATTAAATGAGGCCCTAAATCTTCCACCTCCAAGAGACTTCCTAGAGGAAAGCTAGAAAGTGGAGCTATCATGACATGATTGGCCGAGAATGGCATCATTACTCCACCCCCCCCTCCACCCCACCTCCATCCCACCTATTTTACTACAAGTCTATATGACTGTGATATAATAAATGATATGACAGCACAATGGAGAATGGTTATGTACAGGTATAACTTCATGGAGGTCATCTAACAAAATAGTGATAATGTAAAGCTGAGGTTAGCGCAGGCAGCTGACAGAATACTAATAAAAAATGTAGACGTTGGGGCCGGCAGATACACATCAACAACAGTAATGGGCAAAGACTTATTATTTGTTGATGTAGACACCATTTTTTGTGACATAAATAAGTAGTTCTCCTCTCATAAATAGATTCATGAAATAGTATTGAATCCGTAAGATTATTAATGTTCTTCAGGGGTTCAGTATATTTTGTCAACATTCATTATCTAGACACCATAATGTTGACAGCTACAAAATGTCGACATGTTCAGAATTAGAAATGTGCGGTCCTGTTTATCTAAAAACCGAACAACCCGAACTTTGGGGTTCTGAGTCGAATCATGCCCCGGCTCCGATCACTCTTTGATTTTGAGTCCCGTATCTGGTCTGCTGTAAATTTGGCTTGTGGATTGCCTGTAAACATCTCCAAATTACATGATTTAACAATTTTTAAGAAATCCAAAACAAACCGAACCAAAACACTTGAGAGCGGTTTTGCTAATCCAAAAAAATAACATTTGCGGGGTGGTTTTGCCAAAAATAAAGAACGGGGCTCCGCGCACACATCTATGCAGAGGCAGACAACCACAGTGTCAACATGTTCAAAATGTTGACACTGAAATGTCAACAGATGCATCATTTCGACACCTAATTTTCAGATTAAATCTAATCTCTACTCCTAACTCTAAAACCTAACAAAGTTTCTATGATGACATTTTGTCTGTGTTGATATTTCATGTACCAACATTTGTACTGTCAGCATTTTGAGAGCCGACATTTTAACCATGTCGACATTATGCGGTCTATTTACTAAACCTTGGATGGAGATAAAGCGAATGGAGATAATGTACCTGCCAATCGGCTCCTAACTGCCATGTCACAAGCTGAGTTTGAAAAATTACAGTTTAGAGCTGGTTGGCTGGTACTTTATCTCCATCCACTTTATCTCCATCCACTTTATCTCCATCCACGGCTTAGTACATAGGCACCTAAGACACTTGATATTATGGTGTTGGCCTTTTCACTGTCTACATTGTGATTGCGAGCATAATGACTACATACCATTTTTTTGACTTCTTAATCAATACTGTAAATAAGTATCTTGTGCATTCTCATGCTGATTGCCCAGACAGCTTTGAGAGTTTGTGGCCATTTATCAGGAGGTTTTACTCTATATGAAAATCGCTGCACATTGCCGGTAGTTTGAGAATCCCCCTCCAAACCACCGAATAGTCAATCCTGCGTTTTGGAGGTGAATGATATTTTTTTGTCATTTATCCGTGTAATTTTGTCTTAGAATTTGCTGAACAGATAGTCAAAAAATAAAAGTAAGTTGTGTCTCTCTTTTAACATCCTACTACAAATGTACAAATACAGTATAAGCTTTGACTTGGGCAGATTTATTAAAATCTGTGGCAAGAACCGAAATATTAAGAATTCTTACGTGGCAAAAAAAGATTATAGGGTTACTCAGAAGTTTGATCGACTTATCTGTGTCCGATGGTACGTCTTTGTACACAATCGTTAGAAAGACGTCGGTGGGTGTCTTTTTCCATCTTTCACAGACTTAGCATGTCAGATACTCCATTTGGGGCAACTAATGACATTTCCGTACTCTGTCTTGGGCAAAGGAGAACCAACCGTAGTGCAATGGCTTCTGTAGGCACAGGCTAGCCAGCATGTCCCAGTGGGCAAGAAAATGTCTCCTTACTTAGACAAAAACACTATGATGCAATGAAAGCAGGAGGTTTCATGTTTGTTTGGTTGCTGCTATTTTGGGAAGGGATCGTGACTATCTTGATGTACCGCTTTGGGACATGGTGGAAATATGAAGTAGGCCTGCTATGATAAAGGAAAATATAATTTGAAGATGTTTAATCCAAGGTGGCAAATCTACATATTAGTGAGCTGCATACAAACTTTACATTTATATACAATCAGGACTCACTGTACACAACACTGGCTGTGCTTTGGGTTAAATTGGTCACTAATTTGATTGGCTTTGGCCATATTTGTTCCCCTTTTTTTGTCACCAGTGAAATTCCATTCTCGTTGCTCTGAACGTCTTTTCTGAAGTGTTGTCCCTTCACGGCTCAACCAGGGTTAAGTTGCTCTGGGTAATAATCTAACTAATGTCATGTCTCCCGTATTGAAATGAGTTGGCCTGAAGGTTAGCAGTGCTTGGGAAGAGCATGCAGCCACAGTGTGCTCAGTAAACATGAAAAGCTTCCTTCTCCTTGCAGCTGCCTGCCGAGTGAAAGGTTCTACAGCTCACCCAAGAGACAACTGGATTTTATTTGAGCTGAATAGGCGCCCACCAATATAGATGACATTTTCATTGCCGTCTAACAAGGGGAGAAATCCAATTACATTACAAAGGGGACTTACTAATAGACTATATTCTGTGTGTGGGACTGTGTTGTTGAGTTGAAGGCTTTCTAACAAAAATTGGCTGCTGATGGCACATTGCAGAAGTAATCCATCGGATGCACAAAACAGAGAAATACTCGCTCTGTATTGTGGTGGTCTCAGATAAAAGATCAACATCCTAACATTTTGGGGACAAAGGGAGATATAAACTGATTATGTAAAAAGAAAATGCTGAAAGCATCGATTTGGTTTATGACATTTTTGACCCCACCCCCCTTTGCATGTTTGTTGTAAATTATATTTATTATTAACATTTGTATTATTAAATGTGTTCATGTTTTGGCAGAAGATTTTTCTTTTATTATAGTCATACGGTGCCATGTCCATCGTTATTGTTGCAGAGTTGGATGGAAATCTGTGTGTTGCTTACAAAATGCATGCATGGGAATATTGTGTATATGCGCCCGTATACAAAGTTGTATGCATCTTGTGGAGCGCTTGCCCCCTATTTGTATGCCAGGTTTACCAATAGTCCTCTTCAGTACTCACTTGCACCTGGCAAGTGCAAGACCTTGTGTACTTATGCTTATGTTCAGTTCCATCGACATGCCCTCACTACATTTTTTTTCCCAATACAGCCCAGTTACGCCTCTTCAGTCTATGTGTAGATTTGATTGCACATCACTTATATTTGCGCGTGCTCAGGTAGCTCTGCTGGCACTCTGATCCTCATCTTCACTTCTATGCTGTGCACTATGGTACATTTCAGCATATTTTGTTACCCATGTATTTATTTATTGGAGGCCAATAATTTGTGTAGGTTTTTATTTTAATAGGTAATTATGGTTACACACCAATTAGATGGGTCGTTCCAATCTGTGTTTGGCACCGCCTATCATAGTGAGATGCCCAACCTCCTTCAATGTTATAAACCAGATGATACTTGAGCGCTACACCTGTAGGTAATTATGGCATCTGGACATGATGGTCTATGTATGGGTTGAATGTACTGTGGTATTTTGTATACTGTATTAAGGTTAAGCCTTATGTGAGTGTTTAGGCTATATCTTCATGCTAAATTGTACCTCCGGGTGTGCTTAAAACTTCAGGATTATTGGCTCCTCGGTATCTAAAGGAATTATATACAAATGTCTTTAATGGATTCTAGAAAGATATTAGTTGTGTACCAATGGAATCATTATGTATTACCGCCGGACGTCAGCCCGGTGGATGAAATACCTTTGTCGGAAGGCCGGCAGATGAAGATCGCAACAGGGGAGGTAAGTAGGATATCCCTATCCCCCCTAACGCTCCCTTAGGGGTGCCTAACCCTAACCTCCCCCCCCCCCTAGTGCCTAACCCTAACCTCCCCCGAGGGATGCCTAACTGTAACCCTCCCTCCCGGGGGGGTGCCTAACCCTAACCCCCCCGTCCCCTAGCCTAATCCTAACCCCCTGGTGGGGTGCCTAACCCTAAATCCTCCTGGGAGACCCTAACCCCCCCCACGCCGCTGTCTGCTCCCGGCTTACCTACGATCTGTATGCCGGGCGTCGGGATTTCGGCGTGGGGCTAATGATGGGCGTTGGTATTTAGACAACTATCATTAGTCCCATGCCGGGATTTCCCTGTCGGGAAGCTGGCGGTCGGCATTTCGACCACCGGCTTCCTGACTACATACCCTGTATCAATATAGGAAGTGGTTCCAGTCTGTACCTTGTTGTTTAATTTAAAGTATGTATACTTCAATATGAAATCGCAGCTTCTGTGGCGGATGTGTTAGATGTTTGTCTCAGATTGAGCTTTATCAGGAAGTGATTCCAAAGTTGTTATTACCACAGACAAACTGAAACAAGTAAGGATAAGGGCTTACCCAATCTAGATGGTGCAAGTAAATATATACTCCAATTATTACGCATACTGTATCTTCCTTGTAGTGCTCCTTAATGTAAATGTTGATGTTTGCAGGTGAACTCACATACCTAATTGCTTGATTCCAGTGTTGTGTTAATAAAAACAAATTATTTATACCTTCTTGGTCTGTCTGGATAAATGTTATTACTTAATAACACCTTAGAGGCTGCTCTTTAATGCAGCAGTGCAGTAGTCAAATAGTTATGTGGTGTCTGATTGACACTTAAGTGTGTACACACTAGATGATATTTTAAATGAAAAACATTGTTACGACAATTTTGTTTTATCGCCTAGTGTGTACTATACGTAGTGTGTACGTGGGTTGTTGATATCCCCAGTCGTCTATACTTGCAGTACAATCCGGGGATATCGTTAGCGATGCCATGATGACGACTGCAGCATGGCTCCGCTCCCCTGCCCCCGTCGTTCCGGCATTGGCATCGTTTAGTGTGTACCCAGCTTTAGTGCCTGATACTGATGTGGAAGGTATTGCAAGGAATCTGCTGTGCAATATCGTACAACTAAAATGCAAATGCGCAAGAGGCGTCTGTAGGAGATGGACGCATCCTGCATGCATTTGTGACCCGAATGCGGCATCCGAAGACTGTATCGGACACCATGGCGACCATCAGTCACAATGGTCACATGCCTCGGCTACACCCCCATTTTGTAGAACTGTCCTGGTCTCCGCCCCCCAAAAACTGAAGCATGTCATACTGGGGACTGCGAAGATCCCAAAACATCGGATTTGTACATAAACCATCGGATTTGCTTGAAAAATATGAATCGAGCCCTTAGTTAATCCCTGTAAATATGTTTTTTTTTTTTTCAGGGATAAGAGAAGCCTGTTCAGTGTACTTCCAAGTTCTCCATGGACTGGCCCCACCCCCTCTGGCAGCTGCCCATGTCCCTTTAACAGCGGTATTAAATGGACCCCTACCATTGCATTTCCCCAGTAGGGTCTTTATACCCCAGTCTGACACTACCTCTGATGTTTTTTTTTTTTCCACTTAAACTTACATTCGCATTCTGCCCCTGGTGCACTTCAGTACTTCAGTGGGCGCGCTCTACTACATACTTGCTCCGGGAGCCATGCTTTACACACTTTACACCTTTGAACGGTATGACATATTTATTGACAAGGTTTTTGATTTATCCGTATTGATTTTTAAGTTTGATAGTGGGCAGATATACTAGGGGCCCGATCCAGACCCGCTCGCTAGATGCGTTCGCACGCAGCCGTCATCTGCCGAAGTATGCAAATCCCGTGATCGCACGGCAAGCCATTAGCACGCCCATGTCTTGGTGTGTGATCACGGTGTGTATTTAGACGCCCACCAACCTGTCTTAAGACGCCCACTTTCCCTTAGCAATACACATCATCTCCAGGAAGTGTATTCAACAATCGGTAACATCGAGTACCATCGGACCCATACGCAGCACTGGTGGCTGACCATACCTTGCCACAAGCACTGCGAGTGGGTCACTGTGTAAATCAGTCATGTGATGTGTATTATGATGCTGCTTCTTAATTATGCACACCTCTGAAACGGCGTTAAGACGCACAGACACGCCTGCGTTCGCAACACCACACCCCCGTTTCCATCGACCATCTCCTGTCACCACCCACAAATGGCTCGCCCTGTCACTCATTCTAGCAAGGCGTCTATGTACAGGGTGCGAACGCTTCCCGATCGCATGGACTAGTTCGCGCACGTGAACTGAGTCTTATACGCATGCACACATTGCAAACATCGGCAGGCTACGTGTGAACGCAGCCTAGCGAGCGGGTCTGAATCGATCACCTAGGTTCCTTCAGACGGGGCAGTTATGATTATTGAGGTTTTTAATCAAGGTGAGAAGAATATTGTCTGTACATAGAGATTTTATAATCTTAGAACCTGTCCCCGTACTGCTTGCCAGAGGAACATCCAATCCCGGGCACCCAGAGTCGCATTCACCATCTGACAGGAGAAAGACACTGACCAGCGAAACGCCGCAGTCAGTACCTAACTTATCTCACTCCCAATACATCACTCCTCAATACCTGGTTACCCACTCACATTAATATCTACTAACTAGCAACAGCATCGTTCTGCAGTGTGTTCTCACACCCCGACACACCAGAACTCTATTACAATCTTCATTCTTTTTGTTATCAATTCTGTGATATCTTCCTCATCTCATAATTGCTTTTGTTTCATTATGTGGACAGCATTTGTGCCGCAGCATTATCATAGATTAATCATTAATTCTGTGTATATTATTTAATTAATGTACATATTTTAACTGTCCCAATTTGTGAACAAGTAAATTTTTCATTTGCCATTTCTATTGTTATTGACTATTCTTCCTCTGTATCTCATTCATCACACTCAAAACCAAGGAGGTCTTAGAGCGCAATTACTATCTTTGATTTACCTAATCTTAGAACCTGTATGGATTCCAGTTTTATATTAACATTTCTCCAAATTCCATAGGGGCTGGCTGTGTTGTGCTGTGCTGCTGTTGTCCATAGGGGCTGTGTCCACTCCTCCAAATTCCATAGGGGCTGGCTGGGCTGTGTTGTGCAGTCAGTTGTCCATAGGGGCTGTGTCCACTCCAAAGTCCTGTGCAGTGTCCCAGTCCTAAAGGGGTGCTGTAGTGTTGTCCAGGGGGTGCTCTGTCCGTCAGGGGTGCTCCCCCCAAGTGCAAAAAAAAAATATATTTTTTCTGTGTTTGTGAATTGTGTGCGCAGTAGCCACACGTGCATCAGCAAAGTAGTGCCAAGCGTGCGCCTGTGTCATAAGTAAAGGGCCGGCTGGCTTGACCGTTGAAGGGTGCTGTAACCGCCAAAGTGCACTCCAACAAAAATAAAATATTTTCTTCTGTGTTTGTGAATTGTCTGCACTGTACGTGCATCCTCAAAGCAGCAGCGCCAAGCGTGCGTCTGTCTGTTAAAGGGTGGTGTAACCCTCAAAGTGCGCTCCACAAAAAATAAAAAATTTTTGTCTTTGTGAATTGTGTGCACTGTAGCTGCATGTGCATCAACAAAGGAGCAGCGCCAAGCGTGCGCCTGTGTCCCATAAGTAAAGAGCCGGCTGGCTCATTTCTTAAAGGGTGGTGTAACCCACAAAGTGCACTACTCTCCAACAATAATAAAAAAATATTTTCTGTGTTTGTGTGCGCCTTAGCCGCACGTATATATCAATATAACATAAATGGAGGACCAAACTTTCTCCGATAAAAATAAAATGGGGAAAGATCAATAACCACTTCCTCCTAGTGCTGAAACTGCTGCCACTAGTCATGACATAGACGATAACATGCCATCAACGTCGTCTGCCAAGGCCGATGCCCAATGTCATAGTAGAAGCCACATACAATCCCAAATGACAAAGTTCAGGAAAATTACCTTAAAAAAAACATTTAAATCATCTGAGGAGAAACGTAAACTTGCCAATATGCCATTTACGACACGGAGTGGCAAGGAACGGATAAGGTCTTTCCCTATGTTCATGACTAGTGGTTCAGCTTCACATGACGATGGAAGCCCTCATCCCGCTAAATAAATCAAACGAGTTAAGCTGTCAAAAGCACAGCGAAGAACTGTGCGTTCTAAGAAGATATCACAAATCCCCAAGGAGAGTCCAAGTGTGGTGGCGGTTGCGATGCCTGACCTTCCCAGCACTGGACAGGAAGAGGTGGCTCTTTCCACCATTTGCATGCCCTCTGCAAGTGCTAAAAGGAGCACCCACAGTCCACTTGCTGATATGCAAATTGAAGATGTCACAGTTGAAGTACAACAGGATGAAGATACTGGTGTAGCTGGCGCTGAGGAGGAAGTTGGCGAGGAGGATTCTGATGGTGATGTGGTTTGTTTAAATCAGGCTCCGGGGGAGACAGTTGTTGTCCGTGGGATGAAAAAGCCCATCACGGTCATGCCTGGTAACCATGCTGAATTAGAACCTCTATACACTCCTGCCTATACCTTCTAATATCCTGCCTATACCTTCTAATAATGACGCTAATTTGCGTACGCAGTCATACAGTAAATAAAGACTTCAGACCTGGAATCTATGGTTCCAAAGCACAAAGTATTATTCAAGTAAAAGTATAGTCAGTTACACGCTATTGATCCAAACACAATTAGGCGCAAAGGAATTAAACAGACCCAAGTACAGTATACATACGCAGCGCTTCCGGACCAGATGTTAGGCATCAGCAAGAAACCTCTCGTCAATCAGCATTCAGCACGTAGACCAAAACCCAGTGTTGGAGCACACACATTTATACCCCCCAGAAATAGACAACACAATAGAGAAGTTTGTTGTTGATGCCATTGGTTCCCAAGAGGGATGCATCTGTTACAGAGCATTTAACAGGCTGATTAAAATAAACCCAACCCAGCCTCTAACTGGGGGTCTCTGGATTCCCGCCTCATGCAACATCCTAACAGTTGTTCATATAATATACATTTTGTTGCTTGAAGCCTCTGCGGTCCATAATTTGAGAATGCATGATGCAATCTCCACATCGATGATATCGGAATACTGTGGAAAGAGTACGCATCAGTACAAAACCAAACACTGTTTACTTATCATGTATAAAACCTTAGTTACAAAATTATCTTTATTTCACAGCATTTATGCTAAATGAACAAACTTAAATCTTATTCCTTAAAGCTTATGGAACCTTGTATGTGGATACGTAATGTGTGAGTATGCGGGGTTTGATATAACGACGCTAGGTAACTTGGAGCAGATGCGTGCGCATAAAGCTAATAAACAGTATATGAGGAATGGTGAAAGATGCAATCGCATGGTGCTAATAGTAATATCGCCATATGTACTTAATTGTGAGTTTATCTAAAATGGCGCTTGGGCGGCCATTCGCAAAATGGCGTCTTGCGATCTCATTTCCAAGATGGCGTCTTGTGGCCAGTCGCAAGATGGCGTCGCTGCGATCTAATTTTAAACTGATCTTGTCTCAGCCAATAATCCAGCTTCGACACTGGGCAGAAGACCAAACATTCCACCTCTTTGATCTGACACTATTTCTATCCAAATCCGGACAACAACTGTCTTGCCATATGTACCATGTGTAAAGGTGAAATAAGTAGGGGTAGGGACGTTAACCACCTAGGAACATCCTCCCTTATACGTCACCTGCAGCGTGTTCATAAAAAGTTACTGTAAAGTTCAGAAACTTTGGCTTAGACCGCAAGCAGTCCAGGGACACCTAAATCCCTTTGTCCTGTTGTATCCAAGCGCCTGCAAACCACACCGTCAACTCCCTCCTCATCAATTTCCTCCTTAGTCAGGATCGGAAGTAGTCCTGCAGGCCATGTCACTGGCATGACTGACTCTCCTATCCGGGATTCCTCCGGAGGATCCTGCATTGCTACGCCAACTGCTGTCGCTGTTGCTGCTGGGAGTCGTTCATCATCCCAGAGAGGAAGTAGGAACACCACTACTTTTACTAAACAATTCACCCTCCAACAGTCCTTAGCGAGGAGGATGAAGTACGACAGCAGTCATCCTGAAGAAAAACGTATAACTGAGGCCTTGACTGCTATGTTGGTGTTAGACGTGCATCCGGTATCCGCCATTAGTGCAGTGGGGTTAAGACAATTGATGGAGGTAGTGTGTCCTCGGTTCCAAATCCCGTCTAGATTCCACTTCACTAGGCAAGCGATACCGAGACTGTACAGAAACATCAGAAAAAGTGTCCTCAGTGTCCTGAAAAAAGCGGTTGTACGCAATGTCCACTTAACCACGGACATGTGTACAAGTGGAACAGGGCAGACTAAGGACTATATGACTGTGACAGCCCACTGGGTACATGTATCGCCTTACACAGCAACAGCAGCAGCGTCACCAGTATCAGCATCTCAGAAATGCCAGCTCGTTCCAAGGCAGCCTACGCTGTGTATCACCGGTTTCAGTAAGAGGCACACCGCCGACAACCTCTTAGAGAAACTGAGGGAAATCATCGCCCAGTGGCTTACCCCACTTAGACTCTCCTGGGGATTTGTGATATCTGAAAATGTCACCATATTGTGCAGGCATTACATCTGGGCAAATTCCAGCATGTCCCGTTTTGCTCACACAATAAACTTGGTGGTGCAGAATATTCTGAAAAGCGACAGGGGCGTGCAGGAGATGCTTTGGGTGTCCCGAAAAATTTCTGGCCACTTTCGCCATTCAGCGACTGCGTGCCGAAGACTGGAGCGCCAGCAAACACTCTTGAACCTGCCCCGCCATCACCTGAAGCAAGAGGTTGTGACACAGTGGAACTCAACCCTCTATATGCTTCAGAGGATGGAGGAGCAGCAAAAGGCCATTCAAACCTATACATCCACCTATGACATAGGCATAGGAGGGGGTATGCACCTGACTCAAGCGCAGTGGAGAATGATTTCCGTGTTGTGCAAGGTTCTCCAGCCCTTTGAACTGACTTCACGTGTGGCAAGTTCGGACACTGCCAGCTTGAGTCAGGTCATTCCCCTCATCAGGCTTTTGCAGAAGCAGCTGGAGAAAGTGAAGGAGGAGCTAAGACGGAGCGATTCCGCTCGGCATGAGGGACTTGTGGATGAAGCCCTTCATTCGCTTTGCCAGGATTCCAGGGTGGTCAATCTGTTGAAATCAGACCACTACATTTTGGCCACCGTGCTCGATCCTAGGTTTAAAGCCTATGTGGTGTCTCTCTTTCCGGCCGACACAAGCCTGCAGTGGTGCAAAGACCTGCTGGTGAAAACACTGTCAGCTGAAGCGGAACGTGACACGTCAACAGCTCCTTCTTCATTTTCTCCCGCAACTGGGGCTGCCAGGAAAAAACTTAGGTATCCTAAGCAACCCTCTGGTGGTGATGCAGGGCAGGCAGGACCAAGTTTGGACATCTGGTCCGGACTGAAGGACCTGCCAACAATTTCTGACATGTCTACTGTCACTGCATATGATACTGTCACCATTGACAGAATGGTGGAGGATTACATCGGTGACAGCATCCAAGTAGGCATGTCTGTCAGACAGTCCGTACCTGTACTGGCAGGAAAAAGAGGCAATTTGGAGGCCCCTGTACAAACTGGCTCTATTTTACCTGAGTTGCCCCCCCTCCAGTGTGTACTCCGAAAGAGTGTTTAGTGCAGCTGGGAACCTTGTCAGCGAAAGGTGTAGGAGGTTGCTTCCACAAAATGTGGAGAAGATGATGTTCATAAAAATGAATTATCAACTCTTCCAGGGAGACCAGCCTCCAGAAAGTACAGAGGGACCTGTGGTGGTGGATTCCAGCGGGGACAAATTAATACTCTGTGAGGATGAGGATGTACACAACACTGAAGAGGATGAGGAATCGGTGGATTAGGAGGATGAGGACGACATCTTGCCTCTGTAGAGACAGTTTGTGCAGGGACAGATTAATTGCCAGCTTGTTTTGTAGGGGCCCAAACGAACCAATCATTTCAGCCACAGTAGTGTGGCAGAACCTGGCGCTGAAATGATTAGTTTGTTAAAGTGTGCATGTCCTGTTTATACAACATACCCAAGGACAATTCCATCTTGCACCTCTTTTTTTTCTTTGCAGTATGTACTGTTTGGGGCCTAGTTTTTCAAACTGCCATCCTGTCTGCCACTGCAGTGTCACTCCTAGATGGGCCACATGTTTGTGCCGCCCACTTGTATCGCTTAGCATAGTCATCCAGCTACCTCGGTGCAACCTTTTGGACATAAAAACACTATTGTGAGGTGTTCAGAATAGACTGGAAATAAGTGGAAATTAAGGTTATTGAGGCTAATAATAGCATAGGAGCAGAAAAACCCACAAATTCTGTGATTTTAGCTGTTTTTATGCTTTTTTAAAAAAAAATACAGATCCAAAACCCAGAACCCAAAACACGGAAGGGTGGTTTTGGCAAAACCAATCCAGATCCAAAACCAAAACATGAAAAGTGGCCGGTGCACACCCCTAGTTAATAGACACTCTAAACTGTCTTTAATGCTGTAAGTATTGAAATTACTGATGCAATAGAACAATAGCTTGCACTCTGCAAAATAGCAAATGTTATTTCAATGGGAAATAGCTAATATGTTGTAAAAGTGTTGGAACATTTGCATATATACCTTTTGAATGGTATTAAAAGATTCTTTATGCAAAATAAGTTGTTTTACGTTTAAAGGGCTTGTGCATCCTATGTCCCCTCTGAGCTGTGCTCACTGCTTGGTGACTGTAGCATAATCAGTACTTCATATATACAAGGCCACTGAATGCTTTAAAGCCGGGGTGGCCAAAACATCGATTGCAGTGGACGTCCGGGAGCAACCAGCAGCAGCCAATAAGAGCCAGGCAGATTCTTATTGGCTGCTGCACCGAAGCTGAAGCCACAGCTGACATGTCAGGTGTATCACCAGCAGCCAATAAGAATCACCCTGATTCTTATTGGCTGCTGGCGGTACACCTGACTGCAGATGTTACATGTCAGTGGTTACTGCTGGATGAAGCGTGATGCATCGGTCAGTGGTTACTACTGGATGAAGCGTCGGTGGTCACGTCAGTGATCATGTGCATCAGCACCGGCCACTATGACTACTTGAGAGATTTAAACACGTTAGCTGAATGAAGCACCCTTGTAACACCACACTTAAGGTACACTGTGCCCACTACTCTATGCTGGAGCCTGATATTTCAAGGCAATTTATAATTCTGTGTCTACTGCATTATACATAAATAATGAGGAAATTAAAATGTAAATTCTGTTACTAGGAATAGATCAGTATTCTGTGTAATGTATTTTTTTTCATGTGAGGGACAATGTTTTGTTTTTTCCTGTGGGAGGACATGGTGTTTGGGGTTTTTGTTGAAAGGGCCAATGGGTGTGTAGTATTTATCCCGTGGGAGCCAATGAGTGATTTCAGCAGGACACTCCCCATGCTCCTTGCTGTGAGGTCACACCCCCTTTTTTGCATGTCATGTCCCCTTTTTCAGGAGTGCGCCTATGGCGAGAGCAAATATAGATATTTTGTAGATGACAGAAAATGTTTAGCTTTAAAAGTAGATCACCGAGTCCAAATGTCTGGCCACCCCTGCTTTAAAGAATGAACAGACAGTACACACGAGCCTTCAGAGAATGTATGTGGATAGGCCATGATTGGAGAATATCCTTGTGTCTTGCATCCTCCTGCGCTCACTATCACGAGAACTAGCTACTGTTGCCAGTCAGGAGGTGTCACTATGTCGACCTCACTGTGCCAGTAGCCCAACACAGGTGAATGGCATTTTACCACTACGGGCGATATAACACTAAACATGCACCCCAGCATGTTTAAAGTTATAACACCCACACGGGTGACTGGTGACGTTGTCAGTGTCAACCTCCTGTACCTAACCACTATTATAAAAATTTTGGAAAAAACGTTTTTAAATTTTCATCAACATGACATTATTTTGCTTGATATTAATATAATTTTACTATTTTAATAAGTTGCATACAGTATATTTAGTTATAGTAAACTACACGTATTGCTAACATCATGACTATGCCACTGGCGCCCTCATGTGGCAGCAGGGGAGTAATGCTCAATAGTAAAAAATAAAATAATAATATGGCGTTTCTCAAAAAAGATACTGCTTAGTACGGCCCTATTTATGGCTTAAATATTGCAAGTGATTGTGAAGTCCTTTAACATTTTAAGGAGACCTGATGGGAGGAGAAGGGCAGTTGCACTCACCACCTTTTTAGAGTAGGGCTAATAAGTTCTGGGAAAGACACTAGCCCTACACTGACCAGCCTGAGGGGAGATGTATCAAACCTCGGAGAGAGAGAAAGTGCCAACCAATCAGCTTCTAGCTGTCATTTTTCGAACACAGCCTGTAAATTAGAATTTAGAAGCGTATTGTTTGAGATGTTTACCTCTCTCCAAGGTTTGATACATCTTCCCCGGTGTCTAGTGTTCCTTATAGCAAGGGGAACCCAAAGTTTGTGGCCTCCCTGTTGTAATGGAAACCTGGTTTACTAGCACTGTGGCTTGTTGAGGGGGCTAACATATGCTAATGCAGCAGGAGGCACCTGGTGTAAATAGACGCCTCCTGCATGCTTGTGTGATCTGCAGCCGTGCCCAAGGATACAACCATTAAATCACAAGACCATCGGCCATCTAAGTAACCTTCAGAAAATGGGAGTGTGCCGGGAACGCAAGCCGCCCTCTCCCCCACCCCCAAACAGCCACAGCCTGCCAATCAGGCTTCGGCTTTAGGGAACTGCGAGAGATCTAGCAGTAGAAGACCATCGCATGCGCAGCACAGATCCTGCACATGCGCCTATCTCCTAACATTGGAGTAGTATGCAAACCATTGGGTTTACTACTCTGAATCAGGCCCATAGTGTACCCTTCATCCCACTATAACTTCACTCTGCAGGATAAAACCTTGCTCAGCACTGCTCAGCAAAATTAAGAGCACATTGACGTATTTTTTAAACTTTAGTGGAAACGCATTCACTCAGCCCACTCATGCTCGGTATAGAGGTCGACATTTCAGTCCAAGAAGGACCTTTCTCAAGACCAGTGAACGTAGCAGAATAGCAAATCCACATTTCACCATCTTACCTGAGATTCCTTAAATAGCCCTGAGCACGCTGGTTTCCCTGCAACTCAACCAGCTACTGGAACTTCCTTGCATTTCATCAGACTGCGGACTGGAAGTGAACTGCATTCCATCACTTATTAGAGGGAAATCACTCCCACAATTGCTGCGACTAGTAGGCGGCTAAAGAGGTTGGAGATCCGGCACCACCCAATACAGGAAATGCAATGTGTTCCAACACACAGGAGATCCCTGCATCCCACCAACTCGAAGGGGATGTGCAAGCCCTCTGTTAGCAAATAAGGGGAAAATAAGAGCCTTAGGGCGGCCGCTTTTTTGTTTTTTCCCAGCCTCCTGGCCACTCGCTAAGCTGTGGGTGACCACCCACAGCTTTTGTGAGTGGTCAGGTGAAGGTCGCGATGGTCATGACCATTGAGACCATCGGGCTTGCGACGAGACCCTTGTGGTAAGGTCTCGTTCCCGCAAGCCCCAGTGAGCTTCCTACTCCAATAGAGCAGGAAGCTCACTACTGCCGAGTAATGTCAATAGGGCCGCCCACAAACGTCAGGTGTTCCTTCAGGAATGCCTCCATTTGACCAGTCACCCCCCTCCCCGCCTACAAAATGGGGCGAGCTGTCGACAGCCACCCTGTTTGTAGTGAGCCCCGGAGTGAGTGAATTTCTCACTCGCTCCGGGGCTCACGCCGCACGTGCGCAGTGCCCCACCATCGACCCGCTTGCAAGCGGGTCTGAATCAGGTCCTTAGTGCATAGAGAACTTATAATAAACACCCCACAACAAACAAAACTCCAGACTATTTTAAAAAGGGGACAATTGTGATCCATGTAAGGCAAACAGGAAACATGATCAAATCATCTCAATAATCTTAAAGGGTGCAGCACCCTCTAGTGGATGCTGGTCAGAACCCACTATTCAGATTAATATGTACAGCTCTCCTTATAAATGCCAAGAAATCTCAGTATATAATAAAACACTAAAATAATCACAGAGCAAAGTTACTTTAAGGAACCCCAAGTAAGTCTTACAAAAATTCAATTAATACAATACTATCAAGTTCCAAAAATACATGCATACACACAAATACAAAAAATACAAAAATTGAAAATGGCAAAAAATAAAAAAAAATTAATCCAATTAAAAAAATTGGAGACAACAAGCCTGTAATAAGATATCTGAAAAATACATTGAGGGTTGTGTTCATTCAAGCTTCTTGGGGCAAATGTGTTGAGATTATGAATCAATCAGGACTCCAGACATCTCGCTATCATTGCGTGATCCCCAGCCCTGGGCACCCAATCAATAATGTGACATTTAAGGGAAGATATTTAATATCCCCATGACACAAAATACATAGTCACAGGCTTATCAGCTGTGCCTGTAGCAATAGACTGTTTGAATGTACTGCGATGATTTGCCATTCTCTCACGGAAGGTGCAGGTCATCATGACAACACATGTAAGGCCACAAGGGCAGACCAATTGATAGATGACATGATCTAACAAGCAATGCAATCTAAAGGGAATCCTGATGGCTCCCCTTGTATGAGGATGTAGGAATGTAGGGCTAGTCAGAAGAGACCTGCAAGTAACGCAGACGGGTTTAGCTCATTAGCTTTGAAATCTCTCTTTCTGTGGTTTACTAGTCTGACAGGGGCAGTTGCTTCAGTTTCTGTCATTGACAATATGCCATCAGTGGGGGTTCATGTAACTCATTCTTAAAAGTAGGGTCTGAAGACACCAATGTGCCAATTGTCACTCAGTACACTTCTAATGTCATTAGAGGTATGATCAAACTAACTCACAAATGTCATCCTTTTCTGTAGGTTTCTAGCATGCTTTTGGAGCAATCTCTGTCTCTCTCGTGCCAAGCATCCTTCAATAATACGGTGAGAGTACCCTCTTTCCTTGAAATGTGCCTTCATCTCTTCAATTTGTTTCTTCATCCCTGAGAGGATTTGAGTTGTTTCTCAGGACACTCAAAAATTGGGAAATAGGTAGACTGTTATATTACCCAGGGGGATGGTTACTAGTGGCATATAACATAGAGTTCCTTAGCGAAAAATGGTAATATCAAGAAAAAATTTATAGGTGAATCTCACAATGGACACCAAAGAATTTAAACACTGAACCATCTGCCCTAAAGACTCCTCTTTGACCCCCCCAAATCAGGAACACATCATCAATATATCATTTGTAATGGAGAATTTCACTCTCAAATACAGATATGATGTGTCTTTTCATATACATGCATAAATATATTCCCATATGCTGGCATTAGGTTTGAACCCATCGCGGTCCTCATGACTTGCAAATAGAATTTGTCATTATACATAAGTGGTTATTCTTCAATACCAGGTTAAGGAGATCAATAATTCTATTTAAAAATGTGAATTGTCTCAATTCCGGCAGCTTCAAAACACGCCTAACCCTGAAAAACATTTAAAAAAGTGTCAACCAGTTTTGTGTTGACCATGTCGACCTTTTGTACTTGTCGACATTTGTCAATGTCGACCTTTTCTGTGTGAACATTTTGTCCCTGTTGACCTAATGCCTGTCTAACATCTGTTGTCTATCTAGGCATTGTTGCCCTTTTTACTGTCTATCTATTGACTGGAATACCTGTCATATTACTGCCTCATACAGATATGTCCATTCAACAAAAAATCTTCTTGAATATATGAAAGTATATTAACCACTCCATGATCAAAGTTACTTTTTGTTACACTTTTGGGGTCTTATTTTTATTCTTCACAAGCAAGTTAAATATTGCTTTCCCAGCATTTACAGTGCTTTCTCTTAGTAGCATATTAGGAGATATATTAACTAAAGGAAGAAAATACCTGGGGCTCACTAAAGGCCCAGGCTTGCCATAGAGGCATAACATAAGTTTTCTTTTCTCTTTATTCTGAACCTGGTCAGTTCTCCAATACTTGTAGCAGGAATTCAAGACCTTTTTTTAACTCCTACAAGTAGGTGGATGCTGCTGTGGTACCCTGGGTATTGTAGTGGGCACAGATAAGTTAGGTGTAGATGGTACCTTACAGCTGACACCACATCTCCAGTGCATCTTCCTTCTCCTTAGGCAATTGCTCCTAGAGCTTTTCCATCTCAGTCTATAGTAGAGAGGCTAGGCCCATACACACAGTAAAATCACATAACCTGACAGCCTTGGTAAATAGAATAGGTAGGTAGATTTATTAATTGGAGAAGGGGAAGGACATAGGTCCTGGGCAGGTCACTGTATAAAAACAATAATTACCATAAATATAACAGAATGGGATTTAGCAATTTCAACATAGTAGTTAGCAATACAGTTATGATTAGGCAATGGGCATTCACTTTTTCCAATAGTTAAATGGACTTCTTTATTGTAGCTGCTGCAGCACTTCTTTTGCTATAACTAGGGAAAATGCAATTTCTTGGTTGTCTCAATACATTATACTTTAAACACAAACTTTTGTCATTGGAGTACTCTTGCTAGATGATCGCTGACCTATAACATGCATGTATTTGTAATCCACAATTGGTTATACCAATAAGATTAGGATCTAATGCTGTTCTTTCTTAATTCCAGGGAGCAATAGATTTGGCTTTCTAATAATAAGGAACAATAAGCACAGTTCTGCTTGCAATATATCACAATTAACTTCAACACATAACAGTAGCAATGACCCAAAGTGCTCTTTAACTTGGCTTAGTATTCACACAAAATGACTGCCACTCTTTACACTGTAAACTCATTGAACTTGTTTGAGCTACTAGAGAAACCATGCCTATCATGCTGTTTACTCAAACTCAGTCTCTTGCACAAGTCAGGATTACATAGTATTTATATAGCAGATCTGATCTCTCAGCAATTCCCTGTATATGTCAATATCTGTCAATAATTCTCAGTATCTCTTATACACTCCCACAATAGCTCTGAAACAGTTCTCAATAGCGTCTCCCTTTGTTGCAGCAGCACTACGTGGATTCTGTCACCTAATTTTTTAAGCGATAATGCTTAGTCCAGTCTCTTGTATCTCACAGAAGACTAGCAGCAGCTCATCCTGCTTTTCACTTCACTCCTCTGCATCTCCAGGTCTCAACTGCGCATGTGCAACCACAAACACACTGTCCTGTTGCTGGCTTTTCTCAGTTTTGCTAGAAGGGCCCTGTGGGGCCTGGATTCGGTGCCACCCCCCCCCCTCCCTCACAGCAGCTCAGCACACAGCTTGTGCTATGCTGCAGTGCGAGCAGTCTCCTATGGCTGTGGGGGGGCGATCACACTGATCGCGCCCCCTCTGCTTAGCGCCGGGCTGGGGGGCTTACAGTGCCCCCCTCCCCAGCGCGCAGCAGTGCTGCAAAGGTGATTTATTTTTTACTTTTTTGTCAAGGAATCGTGGCCATGCCTCCTTCGATTAGGCCACCCCACCTCCTTTACCTGGGCCCAGCCGGGCTCTCTACGGCCCTGATGGTGTCACTACACATGGTGTGCCACTATGAACCCCTTGTCGCATGATAGGGGGCATGGCCTTGTGACTGCATAGCTATGGCCCTTTCCTGTCTAGGTTTGGGGGCATGGTCTTGTGTTCACAAGATCACACCCCCTGTTCTGTGCAGTTTCAGGGGCGTGACTGCACGTTGCCTCCATTCACATCATGCTAGGGGCTTTCCCAGTGCTCTGGGAGCTGTTGGGCAGCCCCCAGCCTCTTCTGACACAGGGGGGGTTGTAATGGATAATGCTCACAGGCATGCATCATCCATAACTGGTGCTTGCTGTTCGGTGACACCATCCGACGAGGTAACACAGAAATAACAGAGCAGCTCTGCTGTTTTAATGTCACCTCCTTGTCAGCTCCTTGTTCTGGTACACATATACGAGAGTAGTGGCATTAGCAAATGTTTTGGCACAAAGTGTGGTCAAGGGTTGTACCAGGGGTCTGGTACACAAATGAACAATGTAGTTAAGCAAGGGATCAGACAGCATGGTGACCAGCCATAGCAAAGATCTGTTTCACTAGGCAGAGCGAGATAGAGAAATGAATAAGGAGGTTTCCCAAAGAACGCTTAGGCTCACCAGCTGGCTACATTGTCCTGCATGGAGATGTGAGCAGTTTATAGATACTGTATATCCACTAAATAGCTGCACTACTATGGAGATTACCAGCAGCTGGAGGGACACTGCATTTCTGCTTTATATCACACAGAGGACTTTTTATAGGAGCTGAATTTATACTTTTTCTAGGTTACATTGCCTGTCCATGAATGGATACCGAGTTGGATTGGTAAATAAATAATCTCTTCAATTAATCAACTAACACCAGGATTACTACATGTAGACACTAATTTGCTTTTTAAGTGACTTTACTAATCCTAATATCTTCCTGTATATGGACAATGAACTTATATGTTTGTCTCTATTTTTATGAAGAATTAGTTATTAATCTATTTTTATTGTGATTTAATGAATTATTCCAGCCATTGTTATATTGTATTAATATAATGTGTATATTAAAAGGAAATTTCTGCTATCCAGCACTTTTTAATTCCTATTTTTCTGTAAACAGTATAGGGAGCAGCCAGATAGCTAGGAACTCACATTACTTATGACCCAGGTGACATAATGTCCATGTGCTGGTGGCCACTATCAGGGAAGGATTCTTCAGTTCACTTTCCAGGGATTGTGGAATTGTAGCCAAAAGGCTAGAATAGCTAAAGATGTTTAATAATGGCATTAGCTATTGAGCAGAAGCCACAGAAAGTTATGCTTTACAGAGCTTGCTGAATTCTAACTCATACAGCCCCATAGAATCCTATGTGGACTGTTGTGCCATGTGACAGCAGCAGATATTTCCTATATTTGCTGCAGCCTCTGTTCTTACTAGGGGTGTGAATCGGCCACTTTTCGTGTTTTGGATCTGGATCTTTCTTCGTGTTTTGGATCTGGATTGGTTTTGCCAAAACCACCCTTCCGTGTTTTTTGTTCTGGGTTTTGTGTTTTGGATCTGGATTTTTTCTTAAAAAATAAATAAAAACGCTAAAATCACATAAAATGGGTCTTTTTTTGTTCCTACGCTATTAATAACCCCAATAACATTAATTTCCACTCATTTCCACTCTATTCTGAACACCTCACAATATTGTTTTTAGGCCAAAAGGTTGCACCGAGGTAGCTGGATGACTATGCTAAGCGACACAAGTGGGCGGCACAAACATGTGGCCCATCTAGGAGTGGCACTGCAGTGGCAGACAGGAAGCCAATCAGCGTTATGGTGCCCATTTGCATGTAGCACGAACCCGGGAGATCCGTGCTACATACATCTGTGTCATTGACACAGAGCACTGACGGGTCCGTGAGACCCGTCTGTGCTGCTGTGGTAAAAAAAAAAAAAACCTGTGTAAAAAAAGAAAAAAATGGCGTGCACCCCTCCAAAAAAGAGCAACCAGCCCCGGGCATTAGTAACCCAGTGCTGGGTGTGCTTAAATACAGGGGACAAACGACGTAGGGGTCCCCCGTATTCTGCGCAACCAGCTCTGGGCTCTGATCCGGTCCTGGTTCTGGAAATACAGGGGAAAAAAATTAGTAGGGTTCCCCTGTATGTTCCAGAACCAGCACTGGACTTTTTCTAGCGGGGGGCTGATGCCACAGCCAGGGGAGCCCTTTCACCGGGCCCCCCAGCCGCAGCATCAGCCCTGACCGCTAGTCAGCCCAGGCCGGGGATCCCTGGAGAGCTGGGGACCCCCCCAATAAAGGGGTCACCCTCTCCAGGGCACCCCAGGCCCAGGCTGATAGCCCGGGGCTATCCCCGCCACCCCTGGTGGCGGTGGGTGGCGGGTTGATTGTGTGGTGTGGTGTAAATAAAGAATATCAAACATTGTCTTTACAAGTAGAACTGCAAGTCTCAGCTAGCCTGCCCCGCATGCTGGTACTTGGAGAACCACAAGTACCAGCATGCAGGGCATTAAGGGCCCACTAGTACCTGTAGTTCACCTGTAAAAATTTTTTTTAAAAAAACACAGGACACACACACCGTGACAGTATGTTTATTAAACATACATACATACACACACACACACACACACACACGTACACATACTCACCTATGTAACCTGTAGCATCGGTCCACTTGTCCGGTAAAGTATCCATAGGGGACCTGTGAAAAAAAACATACTCACCATCTCCTATGCGAGGTTCTGTCCTCTTCGTTCCAAAGTAGGCATCCCCGGACTTGGCAAAAAAACAAAACGAAAACGCGATCCACGAACTTAGTACCGTTCTATAGAACGGTACTTCCCGAATGAGAGCTTAGCGGCGGGGTATCACCATGGAAACCCCGCTGCTAAGCGTTCATTGGCTGAGAGAGGCCATCTCCCGTCTCTCAGCCAATGAACGGCTCCCTCCATTGTAGTCAATGGTGGGAACCGCAGGGTAAACTTTAATAACCTTGCGGCTCTCACCATTGACTACAATGGAGGGAGCCGTTCATTGGCTGAGAGACGGGAGATGGCCTCTCTCAGCCAATGAACGCTTAGCAGCGGGGTTTCCATGGTGATACCCCGCCGCTAAGCTCTCATTCGGGAAGTACCGTTCTATAGAACAGTACTAAGTTCGTGGATCGCGTTTTCTTTTTTTTTTTTTGCCAAGTCCGGGGATGCCTACTTTGGAACGAAGAGGACAGAACCTCGCATAGGAGATGGTGAGTATGTTTTTTTTCACAGGTCCCCTATGGATACTTTACCGGACAAGTGGACCGATGTTACAGGGTTACATAGGTGAGTATGTGTACATGTGTGTGTGTGTGTGTGTGTGTGTGTGTTTATGTATGTTTAATAAACTTATACTGTCACGGTGTGTCCTGTGTTTTTTTTAAACATTTTTTTACAGGTGAACTACAGGTACTAGTGGGCCCTTAATGCCCTGCATGCTGGTACTTGTGGTTCTCCAAGTACCAGCATGCGGGGCAGGCTTGCTGGGACTTGCAGTTCTACTTGTAAAGACAATGTTTGTGTGGTGTGGTGTAAATAAAGAATATCAATCAACCCGCCACCAAGGGTGGCGGGGATAGCCCCGAGCTATCAGCCTGGGCCTGGGGTGCCCTGGAGAGGGTGACCCCTTTATTGGGGGGGTCCCCAGCTCTCCAGGGATCCCCGGCCTGGGCTGACTAGCGGTCAGGGCTGATGCTGCGGCTGGGGGGCCGGTGAAAGGGTTCCCCTGGCTGTGGCATCAGCCCCCCGCTAGAAAAAGTCCAGTGCTGGTTCTGGAACATACAGGGGAACCCTACTAATTTTTTCCCCCTGTATTTCCAGAACCAGGACCGGATCAGAGCCCAGAGCTGGTTGCGCAGAATACGGGGGACCCCTACGTCGTTTGTCCCCGTATTTTGGCAACCAGCGCTGGTTCTGACTAGCCCGGTGCTGGTTGTGCTTAAGTACAGGGGACCCCTACGTCATTTGTCCCCTGTATTTAAGCACACCCAGCACTGGGTCACTAATGTCCGGGGCTGGTTGCTCTTTTTTTTTTTGGGGGGGGGGGGGCACGCCATTTTTTTCTTTTTTTACACAGGTTTTTTTTTTTTACCACAGCAGCACAGACGGGTCTCACGGACCCGTCAGTGCTCTGTGTCAATGACAAAGATGCAAGTAGCACGGATCTCCTGGTCCGTGCGTGCATCTGTGTCATTGAAATACACAGCAGCACAGACGGGTCTCACTGACCCATCTGTGCTCTGTGTCACTGTCAATCACACAGATGCATGTAGCACGGACCTCACGAGTCCGTGCTACATGCAAATGAGCACCATAATGCTGATTGGCTGAGAGCCATGACAGACGGCTCTGTCAGCCAATCAGCACTTTGCCCATTAAAGGCAAAGGCATTTTTTTTAAAATGGCCGCTCGAGGCAAAACCTCGAGATCCGACAGCAGATCTCGAGGTTTTGCCTCGGGAGAGGGATCCGGGGCAGACAGGGAGATCCGAGCTTGGGCTCGGATTGCCCCGGATCGCCGAAGTTCGGGTGGGTTCGGTTCTCAGGGAACCGAACCCGCTCATCCCTAGTTCTTACATATGTAGATGTGTATAGATGTGGTAAAACCTCAGAAAACTGCATTTTTTCTGGAGATTTTACTGCAAAATGGCCATTATACATCCTGTAAGGTCACTTTTTTTTACAGCATTTACATAATTCCCCCATATTTAAGAAAAGAGTCTGCAGCAAATATAGTAAGCCCCATAAGATTGTATTGGGCTGCGATTTGGCCACATGTATCAAGCTCTAAAAACGTAACTTTCCAGAGCTTGTGTCCTCTAGCCAACGCCATCATCGGGTGGCTTTGGCTCTAGAAGTGTATTGGTTTCTTTTTGCAACAATCCACAGAGAGGACAATGGTCAAGCATACGCATTTGAACCAATAGGCTTTCCTGGCATAATACATAAGCAGTGTCTGCATTCTGGATGCAATGTAGATAAGCGATGTGGTATTGGAGTTATAAATTGGAGCTAGTTGGATGAATAGCCTTGGACGCAGGCAAAATGTATGTAGCTGCTTGAGCAGAGGGGGCTGGGACATGACCCAGACCATACATGGTTAAAGTTACTAACGAGATGAAAGATCCAGTCTCAGAGGAGGAGAAGTGGGAGGAATCGGGATCAACAAAAGACAACGCAGAGGAGGATGCTTTCTCTTTTTAGGTATGAGGGATTCCCTTGTGCCTACTTCCTGGTCTTTTATGCACTCTTATATGACCATCTCTGATATCCCATTGAATAAAGAGACAACACACTATAGCTGGCGGAAGAAGATCCAATTTATTTAACACTTCCATACAGTTGGTGGGCCAGGAAAAAGCAATTGCTAACATACTACTCAATTTGTTAATTGGGGTGGATACTCCTACCCACCCCCTTCACAGTTGGGCCCATCTGAACCCACCCAGTTCCAACGGACTGGGTTCTCCAATTCTATTGACCGTGAAGCCAAGACCTCAGTCACTCCTCCCTCACTAGCGGGGTGGTGGTCCGAGTTTGGGCCTAGTGTCCCCGCTATGGTCAACTTGGGAGGAGCCTTCACGTCCCATCATCTAACAAAAGGGGGCCATGACACTACTAGCAGCACTGCTGCCCACATCGGCACAGGTGTCATACACCGACATAGGTGTGTTCTGCCCATCATGAGGCAATCCATTCCAGGAAGCATGCTCAATCACTACACGGCCCCGAGGGACATATCATCCTCCATCATGTCATTGACAACGTACCTTGATTATCTTAAGTTTGCAATTGTGTGTCCCACCACAGCTAGGCCTAACCACGTCCTAGCCCACATGAAAATGCTGCATTCCGGCTGAAAGTTCCATAGGTAAGTATGTGAATATGTTATAAATGTGATCATTAATATATCTTAACCTCAATGCTTCAACCCCTAAACTTGAGTATTGAGCAACTAACTAGGTATGCATAGTGATAGTCCTGGATCTGCATTGTATACACTTTCAGAAGACACAAATGTATATTACTTTATCCAACATTACCATATTTATACACTGAGAAAATATTTTTATTTATTTTCTCTGTTTAGTATATATTGGTATTATACTATTTTGTGTATGAAAATCACGTCTAACAAGCTATTTTGACTTAATTTACAAATGTGGCTGTTTTATTTTTATTAGCATCTTTAAACTGAAGTGTAGTTGCTAAATAAGTGCCGTTTGTTGCATTAAAAGGATTATGTAAATGAATACTGGATTCCACTTTTACTGTTAAAACAAGTTGATTGTATTAAATGTTTGATCCTAATCGGCAAAATCCCTCCCAGAGCGACTGGGTGTTGTGCTAAATTCCAAGCAAATGTTTTACTGCATCTCCATTAGAGCAAAGTATAGTATAAAAGGACATTTATTAAGCAACGCTTCCTAGCCTAGAGCTTCAAAGAAACGGCATGACCGTTATGGCTAATTGGATACGCAGTGAACACTTAATACTTGTGAAGATTGCTTTTAAATATTTTTATTGTGACCTGTAGGAACTTGTTGGGAAAACATTAATGGCTTCTACACTATGAAACACAACTTTTTTGAATGAGCATAGTTATATATTTTGATTGCTGCTCACTACTCCTCTGCATGTCACCTGTACAATACACAAAAACAGCAGATACAATGACTATGCAGGAATAATAGACAGCAATGCAAAAAAAATAAAAAGCATACAGGAAGTCACCCAACAGCATACCTTTAATGGGGGGAACTATCTGCTCAATGAAAAAGTTACTATCTAGAGTTACCACCTTTTTTAATTTTTTAAATTCCTGGACGTGGGGGTGGGCAAAGTGACAACCCGCTGTAGGGTTGCAACTTGCAAACATTTTATGTTTCAGATTTCAGACCTGCACATGCCCCTTTATATGCCATGTACTTCACATGCACTGTATATGCAATCAGAGCCCCTAAATGCCCCTTTATATGCCTCATAGCTCCTTTTATGCTTTTATATGCCAGCCCAGCACACTCTCATACCACTATATATGTCTCAGAGCCACCTCAGGGACCTTTATATGCTATCAGTGACCCCTTGGGCACATTTTACATTTTATCGGTACCCGCACATGACCCTTTTATATGTCATCACTGCCTGCACACGCCCTTTTATTCAATCAGTGGCCCAAATATACATTTTCTATGTCTTCAGTGACCATACAGACTCTTAACATACCTTCTCTAAGACAGTGAGGCAGAGTCCCATTGCTGGCGCTGGCAGAACTGGGCTGGTTGCAGAGGTTCTTGTAGCACTGCACTGAGCAGCTTTAGCCAGATGGGATGAAGTAGCCTTTAGATAGACTTGTGCTGTCTGGGGTAAGTATACTGTAGCATTCCTCCCAACATTCTGTGATCCAGAGTCTAGACCTCCGCACGCCCAAAAAGGGGCATGGCCTGACTGTAAAGGAGGCGTGGTCTGATGACATGCCCCATTTACATCACTAATGGCGTGTGTCCGGCTTCTTCCCCCCCGTACAGTGAATATCTATTCTCGCTGTGCATACCCGCTGCTCTCCTATGCAGAGCAGCGGTGTATGCTTCCCCCAACTTCCCTCCCACTGTGGGACACTGAGGCCCGCGGGTGAGACAGTCCCAGAGAAACGGGACTGTCTCGCTGAATGTGGGACAGTTGGGGAGGTATGCTGTAGGTAGGATACACTGAACTCCACTGCAGCAACACACCATCACAAAGTGACTGCAGTCCAGACAGACGTAGGCAGGCTCTAAGAGAAGGGTTAGAGCTGGATTAAGGGGGGAGCACAGGGGGTAAGTGCCCCCTTGCCCCCCCTCTCTCAGAAGCCCATCCAGCCTTTGATTGCAGCTACAATGTTTAGTAAAGAGCAGCAATATGAAAAAAATTGATGAGAGGAATAATGGAGGTGAAGTCCGAGTAGGGGGCGGGGCTACACAGCACTGCCTGAAGTCAGGGCCAGGAGCAGCATGGATGGGAGAACTGAGGGGAGGAGCAGCAGCTGCAAAGTTAAAGGTGACTGGGAGAGAGGACACTATGGGGTCTATTTACTAAGCTGTGTTAGGAAAAAAAGTGAACGGAGGTAAGATACCAGCCAATCAGCATCTAACTGCCATGTCACAGGCTGTGTTTGAAAAATGGCAGTTAGAAGCTGATTGGCTGGTACCTGATCACCGTTCACTTTATCTCCTAACGCAGCTTAGTAAATAGACCCCTATTGTCTGTATGTACTGTAGATTTGTGACAAGTGTGATGTCAGTATGTATGTGTGACTATGTGATGACTGTGTGTATGTGACTGTATACATTACATGTATGTATGAGTATATGTGTGTAACAGTATGTATGTGTACAATTGTGTGACTGCATATGTGTGTGACAGTATGTATGTGTGTGACTATATACTTAAGTATATAAGTGTGGCTATGTGTACAAAAGTACAGGGGCAGCTGGGGTTAAAAGCACCAAGTGTTAAATGCACAAAGTGTGATTACATAACAGTTAATCAAACAGTTATCCTGCATGAATATGGACTAATCATCTGTTTATTTCATTTCATCCCTCAGGTATGTGACTGTCTCATCCTGCTTATTGCACCTATATTCTGCATAGAACCTCATGCTTGCAATCCTGTGTGGATTTAAATGTATGTGACTGTCTCATCCTGCTTATTGCACCTATATTCTGCATAGAACCTCATGCTTGCAATTGTGTGTGGATTTAAATGTATGTGACTGTCTCTCTTGCATAGATTTTTTTTTTTTTTTTTCCTTTTATAGTCTGTATTGGTCAGTGAAGCATAGTTTATGGTATATATCTGGCCTGGTTTTTGCTCCAACTCAGAGCAAGTTATCTCCTTTGATCAGCAGACCAATTGAGTCAGTTGTAGCCTGTCTTAATCAAGGGATACCACTCCTTTATATTCAGTCTAGGGGCAGCTGGGGCTGTTTGCAGCTGGGGTTAAAAGCACAAAGTGTTAAAAGCACTAAGTGTGATTACATAACAGTTAATCAAGCAGTTGAACAAACATTGACCAACATCTAAGGTAATTTCAGATTAAGAAACTGATTGCTTTAAAATTTGTCTAAAAATAACAAACCTAAAACTCATTAATCCCTAAGTCTCCCTGCATCTCACCTCTCTGGGCACACTGCCGCCCTATTGAGTCACTCAGCTCCTCTAAAAACTAATGCGCTTTCTTTTCATCAAAAATTGACTATTACAGCCTCATTGTGTCACTATAAAAAACTTTTACACACCTACAACTATATCTACTTCTCCATCCTTCTGCTTTTATTATCTGGTGACATATCACCAAATCCCGGCCCCACACACACACACAGCGGTTTTACTATGGAATAAATATCCTGCAAACCTCACATCTCCCATCACCCTCCAAATCAATAAATGTGCCTTATAGAATTGACACTTGATCACAACTTATTATTTTACATCTAAACATCTCTTTACAATAACTACTTTCACCAATTTCTTCATTTACCTAAGACTGCTGGTTCACACGTTAACCAAACGCTCTAAATAGCCCTTCATGAAGTGGCTTCAGCTACCCGTCAGACTTCACGTAAACTGATATAACAGCCATGGCTTTCCACAGACACCTACAAAAACTGCCTCTTAAAGTAGAATGTCAGTGGCGTAAATCTTAATTCAAATGACTTCCACACATACTGTAAAATAGGAATCCAGCCATCTGTCATCCTAACCCTCTGTCCCATGCTCACTGTCTTCCCCATCCGTGTCACCCCTGTCTGTTTGCCCATCCCCTCTAGAATGTAAGCTCTCACGAGCAGGGCCCTCTTTCCTCTTGTGCTTATCCTTTCTTTACTTATATTATCTGCTTTATACTCAGTCACCTAACCCGTGAGTTTTGCCATCCTGCTTCTGTTGCAGCTGTGTTTATATACCATGTACTTGTCTTGTAGTGTCTTAAACTGTATGACACTGTTTTCTTGTTCTGCTCAACTGTTTATGTACTATGTTTATGTACTATGTAAGGCGCTGTGGAACCCTTGTAGCGCCATATAAATAAAGGATAATAATAATATGTAAGTGTATGTTTGACTATATACTGTATGTATGTGTATAAGTGTGGCTATATGTACAATAGTACATATGTAAGTGTATATGTGTGACCATATATGTATGTGTATAAGTGTGGCTATGTGTACAACAGTATTTATGTAAGTGTATATGTGTGTGACTATATATGTATGTGTGTGACTGTATATGTATGTGTATAAGTGTGGCTATGTGTACAACAGTACAAATGTGTTTGACCATATATGTATGTGTAGAAGTGTGGCTATATGTACAACAGTATTTATATAAGTGTATATGTGTGTGACTATATGTGTGCCTATGTGTACAACAGTACGAATGTAAGTGTATATGTTTGACTATGTATGCGTATAAGTGTGGCTATGTGTACAACAGTATGTATGTGTCTATGTGTGTGACCATATATGTATGTGTACAAGTGTGGCTATGTGTACAATAGTACGTAAGCAAGTGTATATGTGTGTGACTATACGTATGTGTATAAGTGTGACTATGTGTACAACAGTATGTATGTGTCTGTGTGTGACTATATATGTATGTGTACAAGTGTGGCTATGTGTACAATAGTACGTATGTATGTGTGTGACTATATGTATGTGTATAAGTATAGCTATGTGTACAACAGTATGTATGTGTATATGCAGTGTAGGTGTGCATAACCCCCAACCATCACGACTGAGATGCGACAGTCCTGTTTATTGGGTGCTGTCACACCTGTAGGCTGGAGGAAAGGTAGGGAGGGCACTCCAGCATCTAGGAAAGCAATGTGCATGCCCCCAGCATGAAATTAATTGGGGACATGCTATGTGGCCATACGCCATTTTCATTAGCGTATCCAAGGTTTGCACACAAGGACTTGATCCCCGTTTCCCAAATGTGGCCCTCTAGGGCCCCTAGTCTTAAGTGCCCCGGGTCCCCCAAAGCCTTAATCCAGCTCTAGGCAGGGTCACTGGCGGGTCACATCACAGACAAGCAACATCGCAGCAGACAGTGAGGGTGAATTCTGCAGAACTCGCAAAACACACAAGCAGGCAACGCATGCTCAGATCTGCAGAAGACAATATGAACATATTTTCTGGATTCTGCCTGTGCAAGATTACTGTCAGTACGGACTCAAGACAGATGTCCTGAATTCAAAACTGTCCAAAGTAGTCCCGGAGGGGTGGCAATCCCATTACTATCTCCTATCTGCCTACTTGAAAACTAGAAATGGAAATATCCCTTCAGTACCCAGCCACGTAACAGGGCTTCAGTGCTCCATGTGCGCTGTCGACCCCTTCCACTGAGAGCATGCTGTCATAAGACTGTTCCCCAAGGGGTGGGTAGGCGGGGGAGCCATTGCCAGAGCACCACATCACTAGTTGAAGCGTCCTCGGGACACTCCGATCAGCTGTACAGGCTGTAGAGTGCGTAACTGGAGCTCCTGAAGAACGCTTTGACTGGCACTGCAGTACTGATACTGGCTGCGGGGTGCCATTTAAGGCACCCTGCTAGCCAGATGCAGGTGCTGAGGGGCTGTGACGATACTGCCCCATGTGTAGGTACCGGTCGCACCGCCCTACCTACAGCCCTGCTAACTCCGCCATTGTGACATCAAAAATACAACCTTGGCTCTTGATGTTACAGTGCTGGTGTAAATCCTTCCCTTTCAATTACTTGCATGTAAACTTTTAATGGATTAAGCACAACACTCTGAATATTTTTTGTTTGGTATGTCTTTCCCCTATCTTGACTAATATACACAAAGGGCAAAATTTTACTAAGCGGTGGGTTCTAAACCCCGATGGCGGGTTCTATTCTGTTCTAAACCCCAGGGTTTCTATTCTAAAATGTGTTTTGACGGCGGTTTTGCAGCAGTTTTGGCCTTAGTAACTCTGCAGATAGCAAAACCGCCACCAATCCCTCAGGGTTTAGAACCTGCCGTCAAACAGCCACTTAGTAAATTTTGCCCATAGTCTTGACCGGACACTCCATCTCCAGAAATATTTAATGCCCAGGTGTGCAATCCATAATGAATCCAAACATGTATCAAATAAGAACAATACTACAGGTTTTCTTTCAAATAGATAATGTGTTAGAAGTACATCATGATTATACAGTAGTGCAATTTCCAACATTTCTGTGCGGCATGCGCACCATTTTCAAGGCAATGCACCCACAAACATGTAAACAGGTTGACAAACACAGAAGCATAACTCACAACATGACCCTCTCCAGGAGGGACACAATGCTCTGGTCCTGGACTTCCCTGGTAATTTATGATTGGTGGTGGCTCCAGGGTTGGGGCTGCAGCACAGACCAAAATTCAAATAGGGGAGTCACACCAACTGCCAGTGAGTCCCAGCCAGTGATGTTTGGCAGCGTGTGAAATGACAGTTGGTGTGGCTCCCCTAATTGAATTTTGAACTGCGCTGTAGCCCCGCCTCTTACCAGGGAAGTCCAGAACCAGAGCATTGTGTCCCTCCTGGAGAGGGTCATGTTGGGAGGTATGCAGAAGTAAACTTACCATAAGGAGCTGTTGACTGCATGTGCATATCAGGTGCTGGGAGAAGTGGACACAGACTGATGATGTCAGGACATGTTGTCTAGGTAACCTTCCAAGCGTCCAGTCTGGGTGCCCCCTCCTCCGTCACTGTCATGCTGTGGAGAAAAGAAAATACAGCAGACTGAAAGGAACCTGCTGGTAAGTCCTAGATAAATTTATATAATGTGTCAGTATTAGGGATGTTAGGGACCCACCTGATGAGGTCACCGTGACGTGGTAGGTGGGCAAACGTACTAAGAACCTCAATAGAATACCATGTTAATTGATAATTTATTATATATAATTTGATATTTATTATTCTTGGTGCTCAGAGTGTGCATCTGCAGCCTCCCCTTTTTTCTGCATTAGAACTACAGGTCTCAGCATGGTAGCACCTCTTATTATGTTTAAATTAGGATGTGCAGCCCAACCCCACCCCCCTTTTCCTATGTATGTGTGTATTTAAGGTACACTTGAAGGTGTGAGACCCCTTCTCCTGGGCTAGCACTTCTACCTGCCCCAGGTGATTTTAATTAGTATGGGCAGGGCAGTTTCTAGGGTCTGAGGCTCCCAGTGCGAGCAGTCAAAATGCGCCCCCCCCCCTCGAAGCAGTAATATTGTGGAGTGGGCGTGGCGTCATCATGAGGGGGTGTGGTATCACAGTAAGGGAGCGTGATCTAGAAAGACCACAGAATGACAGCCACCGTGACTACTGAGTACAAGGATGTCTAACCTGTCAGAGGCAAAGCGCTGAAAAATATATGTAGCTAAATAAAAGATAGACAGCATGCGCGCGCCGGAGGCGAGCGCTCAAAAAATGAGGTGTGGCCTAGCTGTCACAAGTCCACGCCGCATTTCTGTGTGCATGCCTGTGGTGTGACATTTGCAGAAGTATGACCTTGCATCACACCCGGTTTTAGTCGCGTTGGGAGCGAGCCCAGCCAGATCCACATAAAATACACTGCAACAAACCACTTCCACATAAAATATATTGGAAAAGCCAGAGGCACATAAACTACGTTTTAAAACCACATCCACCTCAAATACATTATTAAATCCAGAACCACATAAAACACATTGAAAAAACATGATTCACATAATACACACTTCATTCCAGCCCCCTCCCTTACCATTCCAGCCCCCTCCCTTACCATTCTCTACCCTCCCTTACCATTCTCTCCCCTCCCTTACCATTCCAGCCCCCTCCCTTACCATTCCAGCCCCCTCCCTTACCATTCTCTCCCCTCCCTTACCATTCCAGCCCCCTCCCTTACCATTCTCTCCCCTCCCTTACCATTCCAGCCCCCTCCCTTACCATTCCAGCCCCCTCCCTTACCATTCCAGCCCCCTCCCTTGCCATTCCATCCCGACAGGTCTTAGGCTTCCCCCCCACTGGCTCTCAGGCAAAAGTGCCCATTATGCAGTGCCCCCTGTAGTTGTCCCCATATGCAGTGTCCCCTGTATTTATGCCCCTTATGCAGTGCCCACAGTGGTAGTGTAACTTATGCAGTGCCCCCTGTAGTCATGTCCCCTGTAGTCATGCCCCCATCAGTAATGCCCCCAATAGTAATGGTTCCTGTTGTAGTGCCCCAGTAGTAGTGTCCCCAGTTGTATTGCCCCCAATAGTAATGCCCCCTGTACTAGTGTCCCCTTTATAAATTCCCCAGTATTAATGCCCCTGTATTAGTGCCCCTGGCCCCTGAGTAATGCACCCAGTAGTGGTGCCTCCTAAGCAATAACCCCAGTAGAAGTGCCCCCAGAGTAATGTCCCTAGTAGCTGTGCCCAGGTGCCCCCAGTAGTGGTGGCTCCCCCCAAGTATTGTCCAGGCTGCCTGCACACACACACAAAAAAAAAAAAAACCAGTAACACTTACCTTCAGCCCCGCTCTGGCCCCAGCTCTGGCGTCCGCTCCGCTCGGCTGCTCCTCTCTCTGCACTATGGGAAAGACGTCATGACGTCCTCCCATAGTGCACATTGTGGGAGCCGGAAGCCAGAGCCTCCGTCTCCGTCTCCGGCTGCTCTGCTCTGCCGGGCGCCCGCTGGTAACTGAATCTCAGCGGGCGCCCGGCAGTTAACATGCTGTTTCTACAGCAGGGGTAGGAGGCAGCGCGCCCCGTGCGATTGCACGGGTTGCCTGCCCCTAGAAACGGCCCTGAGTATGGGTCCTGTGCATTGCAGCACACACATGTAATGGGCACTATTTCAGGTAAGTCCTAGATAAATGTATATAATGTGTCAGTATTAGGGATGTTAGGGACCCACTTGGATGAGGTCACCGTGACATGGTAGGTGAGCAAACATCTTTGGCCAAACATGTACTAAGAACCTCAATAGAAAACCATGTCAATTGATAATTTATTACATATATTTAGTATTCTTAGTGCTTAGTGTGCATCTGCATCCCCCCTTTTTTCTGCATAAGACATTTGAAATGGACAGGGTAACAGATTTTCATAAATTGGACGTAATTGCTTATCGCGCAGTCATCCACTACCTCAGCAATCTATGACGACATGGTTATGACACTAAGGGAGGCTGCTCCTTCTTACAGCATGTTTAAGAAATGGGCAGTAGAATTAGAACGCGGAAGGGAGAGCCTTGAAGATGATTCCCGTCTTGTGAGGCCAGTCACCTTTACCACACAAGAAACCATTGACAAAATCCATGACATGATATTGGAAAACATCTGTGTATCTCCCAGGAATGTGATCATGCTGTTATTCACATTGAACTCTGAATGACAAAGGTCACAGCTCGATGGGTCCCAAAACTTCTTAGTGTTGATCACAGGCGGGAACGTCTCACCATGGCAAAGACCAATCGAGCTCTGTTTGATGCAGATCCCGAGAGGTTTCTTCAGTAATTTGTAACCATGGATGAGACTTCCAACCAGAGACTAAAGAATCAAAACAGTGGAAGCATCAGGGATCTCCTGCTCCAAAGAAGGCAAAGTCAGTGCTGTCTGCTGGAAAGGTGATGACCTCCATCTTTTGGGATGCAGAATGAGTACTGCTGGTGGATTATCTTGAAAAGGGTAAAACTATCACCAGGACATACGACGTTGATCTTTTGAAGCAGCAACGACAAAAAAAATCAGAAGAATCGATGTGGGAGGTTGACAAGAGGGGCACTATTCCACCAAGATAATGCTCCAGCTCACAAGTCACTGGTGGCCATGACTACCATCCAGAATTGTGGATGCCAACTGCTTGAACACACTCATTATTCACCTGATTTGGCACCCTCTGACTCCTATGTCATTCCCAAATTGATGAAAGAGCTTGGTGGTTTATTGTGAGCCAGTAGACTCTTAAAGTACATTTTTAAGTTCATAATTTATTATTTGAAAAATGATGCTTGCATAAGTATTCAACTCATGTGCTGTGGAAGCTCCAAGTTTAAACAGATGAAAAATATTGCCCCGAAAATTGTCTTTCATTTACCTGTGAATTACAAAAAAGTCAGTGTTTTATGGCTAAAAAAAATCCCTAAGTCAGAAAATGAAAAAGCTACAAAATAGTATTCAAGTGCCTGGATGGATATAACAGTGAGCACTGTTGGATCAGTTGTGAGGAAATGGAAGCTGCATTATACCACCGTGGCACTGCCTAAACTAGGCCATTCCTCAAAATGCTGCTTCAGAGCAACAAGGAGACTTGTGAGAGAAGAGACAGAGGTCAACTGTCACTTTGAAGGAGCTACAGAGTTTAGTTGCTGAGACTGCAGTGAAGGTGAACTAACCAACCATATCAGAGCTCTGCATACAACTGACCTGTATGGGAGGATGTCTAGAAACTAAGATGCCATTAATGAAGAAAACCCACATCAACACAAATCTGGAGTTTGCCAGAGAATATCAGAGATACACTTTAAAATGTGGGATAGGGTTTTGTGATCAGATGAGACAAAAATAGGTCAATTCAAAACGCCATGTCTGAGGCACACCTAATACTGCCCATTCCTCAGCAAACGCCATCCTAACAGTGAAGTATGAAGGTTATAATATCATGCTGTGGGGGAGTGGACATCAACAATGGATGGTGCAAAATTCAAGACAACCTGCTTCAATCTACTAGAAAACCAAAGTTTGGGAGTAAGATCCTGATTCAGAGAAGGATGCAGTGTTTATGTTTACAAAATTGAGTGATGTTTTGCTACTGTGCATGCATTAAAACTAGGGGTGAGCGGGTTCGGATTTCTGAAATCCGAACCCCCCCGAGCCCCCCCGATCCGAGTCCGATCCGAGTCAGGCTCGACTTTTCCCGCCTGACTCGGATCTGAAATCGAGGCAAAACGTCATCATCCCGCCTTCCGAGTCTCGCGGGTTTTGGATCCTATATAAGGTACCCGCGTCGGCGCCATTTTCTCACTCGGCTGTGGACAGCGAAGAGGGAGGGTGGGAGTTAGGGCTGTGTAGTGTAGTGTAGTGTAGTGTAGTGTAGTGCTGCTGTTGTCCACTACTTCAAAGTCCATAGGGGCTGGCTGTGTTGTGCTGTGCTGCTGTTGTTAATAGGGGCTGTGTCCACTACTTCAAAGTCCATAGGGGCTGGCTGGACTGTGTTGTGCAGTCAGTTCTCCATAGGGGCTGTGTCCACTCCAAAGTCCTGTGCAGTGTCCCAGTCCTAAAGGAGTGCTGTAGTGTTGTCCAGGGGGTGCTCTGTCCATCAGGGGTGCTCCCCCCAAGTGCTAAAAAAATAATATATTTTCTGTGTTTGTGAATTGTGTGCGCAGTAGCCGCACGTGCATCAACAAAGTAGTGCCAAGCGTGCGCCTGTGTCATAAGTAAAGGGCCGGCTGGCTTGACCGTTAAGGGTGCTGTAACCCCCGAAAGTACACTCCAGTCCAAACCAAAAAAAAAATTATTTTCTGTGTTTGTGAATTGTGTGCGCAGTAGCCGCACGTGCATCAACAAAGTAGTGCCAAGCGTGCGCCTGTGTCATAAGTAAAGGGCCGGTTGGCTTGACCGTTAAAGGGTGCTGTAACCCCCGAAAGTACACTCCAGTCCAAACCAAAAAAAAATTATTTTCTGTGTTTGTGAATTGTGTGCGCAGTAGCCGCACGTGCATCAGTAGTGCCAAGCGTGCGCCTGTGTCATAAGTAAAGGGCCGGCTGGCTTGACCGTTAAGGGTGCTGTAACCCCCGAAAGTACACTCCAGTCCAAACCAAAAAAAAATTATTTTCTGTGTTTGTGAATTGTGTGCGCAGTAGCCGCACGTGCATCAACAAAGTAGTGCCAAGCGTGCGCCTGTGTCATAAGTAAAGGGCCGGCTGGCTTGACCGTTAAAGGGTGCTGTAACCCCCGAAAGTACACTCCAGTCCAAACCAAAAAAAAATTATTTTCTGTGTTTGTGAATTGTGTGCGCAGTAGCCGCACGTGCATCAACAAAGTAGTGCCAAGCGTGCGCCTGTGTCATAAGTAAAGGGCCGGCTGGCTTGACCGTTAAAGGGTGCTGTAACCCCCGAAAGTACACTCCAGTCCAAACCAAAAAAAAATTATTTTCTGTGTTTGTGAATTGTGTGCGCAGTAGCCGCACGTGCATCAACAAAGTAGTGCCAAGCGTGCGCCTGTGTCATAAGTAAAGGGCCGGCTGGCTTGACCGTTAAAGGGTGCTGTAACCCACAAAGTACACTCCAGTCCAAACCAAAAAAAAATTTATTTTCTGTGTTTAGCCGCACGTATATATCAAATCGATATAACATAAATGGAGGACCAAACTTTCTCCGATAAAAATAAAATAGAGAAAGATCAAGAACCACTTCCTCCTAGTGCTGAAGCTGCTGCCACTAGTCATGACATAGACGATAACATGCCATCAACGTCGTCTGCCAAGGCCGATGCCCAATGTCATAGTAGAGGGCACATACAATCCCAAATGGCAAAGTTCAGGAAAATGACCTTGAAAAAGACATTTAAATCAGCTGAAGAGAAACGTAAACTTGCCAATATGCCATTTACGACACGGAGTGGCAAGGAACGGCTAAGGTCGATCCCTAGTATGTTCATGACTAGTGGTTCAGCTTCACATGACGATGGAAGCCCTCCTCCCACTAAAAAAATCAAAAGAGTTAAGCTGGCAAAAGCACAGCGAAGAACTGTGCTTTCTAAGAAGATATCACAAATCCCCAAGGAGAGTCCAAGTGTGGTGGTGGTTGCGATGCCTGACCTTCCCAGCACTGGACGGGAAGAGGTGGCTCTTTCCACCATTTGCACGCCCCCTGCAAGTGCTGAAAGGAGCACCCACAGTCCACTTGCTGATATGCAAATTGAAGATGTCACTGTTGAAGTACAACAGGATGAGGATACTGGTGTAGCTGGCGCTGAGGAGGAAGTTGGCGAGGAGGATTCTGATGGTGATGTGGTTTGTTTAAATCAGGCTCCGGGGGAGACAGTTGTTGTCCGTGGGATGAAAAAGCCCATCACGGTCATGCCTGGGCAGAAGACCAAACATTCCACCTCTTTGGTCTGGCAATATTTCTATCCAAATCCGGACAACAACTGTCTTGCCATATGTACCATATGTAAAGGTGAAATAAGTAGGGGTAGGGACGTCAACCACCTAGGAAAATCCTCCCTTATACGGCACCTGCAGCGCGTTCATAAAAAGTTACTGTCAAGTTCAGAAACTTTGGCTAAGACCGTAAGCAGTCCAGGGACACCTAAATCCCATTGTCCTGTTGTATCCAAGCGCCTGCAAACCACACCGTCAACTCCCTCCTCGTCAATTTCCTCCTTAGTCAGGATCGGAAGTAGTCCTGCAGGCCATGTCACTGGCATGACTGACTCTCCTATCCGGGATTCCTCTGGAGGATCCTGCATTGCTACGCCTACTGCTGCCGCTGCTGCTGTTGCTGCTGCTGGGAGTCGTTCATCATCCCAGAGAGGAAGTAGGAACACCACTACTTTTACTAAACAATTGACCCTCCAACAGTCCTTAGCGAGGAGGATGAAGTACGACAGCAGTCATCCTGAAGCAAAACGTATAACTGAGGCCTTGACTGCTATGTTGGTGTTAGACGTGCGTCCGGTATCCGCCATTAGTGCAGTGGGATTTAGACAATTGATGGAGGTAGTGTGTCCCCGGTTCCAAATCCCGTCTAGATTCCACTTCACTAGGCAGGCGATACCGAGACTGTACAGAAACGTCAGAAAAAGTGTCCTCAGTGTCCTGAAAAATGCCGTTGTACACAATGTCCACTTAACCACGGACATGTGGACAAGTGGAACAGGGCAGACTAAGGACTATATGACTGTGACAGCCCACTGGGTAGATGTATCACCTTACGCAGCAACAGCAGCAGCGTCACCAGTAGCAGCATCTCAGAAATGCCAGCTCGTTACAAGGCAGGCTACGCTGTGTATCACCGGTTTCAGTAAGAGGCACACCGCCGACAACCTCTTAGAGAAACTGAGGGAAATCATCGCCCAGTGGCTTACCCCACTTAGACTCTCCTGGGGATTTGTGATATCTGACAATGCCACCAATATTGTGCGGGCATTACATCTGGGCAAATTCCAGCACGTCCCATGTTTTGCTCACACAATAAACTTGGTGGTGCAGAATTTTCTGAAAAGCGACAGGGGCGTGCAGGAGACGCTTTGGGTGGCCCGAAAAATTTCTGGCCACTTTCGCCATTCAGCGACTGCGTGCCGAAGACTTGAGCGCCAGCAAACACTCTTGAACCTGCCCCGCCATCACCTGAAGCAAGAGGTTGTGACGCGGTGGAACTCAACCCTCTATATGCTTCAGAGGATGGAGGAGCAGCAAAAGGCCATACAAGCCTATACATCCACCTATGACATAGGCAAAGGAGGGGGTATGCACCTGACTCAAGCGCAGTGGAGAATGATTTCCGTGTTGTGCAAGGTTCTCCAGCCCTTCGAACTTGCCACACGTGAAGTCAGTTCAGACACTGCCAGCTTGAGTCAGGTCATTCCCCTCATCAGGCTTTTGCAGAAGCAGCTGGAGAAAGTGAAGGAGGAGCTAAGACGGAGCGATTCCGCTCGGCATGTGGGACTTGTGGATGAAGCCCTTCATTCGCTTTGCCAGGATTCCAGGGTGGTCAATCTGTTGAAATCAGACCACTACGTTTTGGCCACCGTGCTCGATCCTAGGTTTAAAGCCTATGTGGTGTCTCTCTTTCCGGCCGACACAAGCCTGCAGAGGTGCAAAGACCTGCTGGTGAACACACTGTCAGCTGAAGCGGAACGTGACACGTCAACGGCTCCTTCTTCATTTTCTCCTGCAACTGGGGCTGCCAGGAAAAAACTTAGGTATCCTAAGCAACCCGCTGGCGGTGATGCAGGGCAGGCAGGACCAAGTTTGGACATCTGGTCCGGACTGAAGGACCTGGCAACAATTTCTGACATGTCTACTGTCACTGCATATGATACTGTCACCATTGACAGAATGGTGGAGGATTACATCGGTGACAGCATCCAAGTAGGCATGGCAGACAGTCCATACCTGTACTGGCAGGAAAAAGAGGCAATTTGGAGGCCCCTGTACAAACTGGCTCTATTTTACCTGAGTTGCCCCCCCTCCAGTGTGTACTCCGAAAGAGTGTTTAGTGCAGCCGGGAACCTTGTCAGCGAAAGGCGTAGGAGGTTGCTTCCACAGAATGTGGAGAAGATGATGTTCATCAAAATGAATTATCAGCTCTTCCAGGGAGACCAGCCTCCAGAAGGTACAGAGGGACCTGTGGTGGTGGATTCAAGTGGGGACGAGTTAATACTTTGTGAGGATGAGGATGTACACACTGAAGAGGGTGAGGAATCGGTGGATGAGGAGGATGAGGATGACATCTTGCCTCCATAGAGCCAGTTTGTGCAGGGACACATTAATTGCCAGCTTGTTTTGTGGGGGCCCAAACGAACCAATCATTTCAGCCACAGTTGTGTGGCAGACCCTGGCGCTGAAATGATTGGTTTGTTAAAGTGTGCATGTCCTGTTTATACAACATAAGGGTGGGTGGGAGGGCCCAAGGACAATTCCATCTTGCACCTCTTTTTTTTCTTTGCATTATGTACAGTTTGGGGCCTAGTTTTTCAAACTGCCATCCTGTCTGCCACTGCAGTTTCACGCCTAGATGGGTCACGTGTTTGTGCCGCCCACTCGTGTCGCTTAGCATAGTCATCCAGCTACCTCGGTGCAACCTTTTGGACATAAAAACACTATTGTGAGGTGTGAGGTGTTCAGAATAGACTGGAAATGAGTGGAAATTAAGGTTATTGAGGTTAATAATAGCATAGGAGCAGAAAAACCTACAAATTCTGTGATTTTAGCTGTTTTTATGCTTTTTTTAAAAAAAATACAGATCCAAAACACAAAACCCAGAACCCAAAACACGGAAGGGTGGTTTTGGCAAAACCAATCCAGATCCAAAACACGAAGAAAGATCCAGATCCAAAACCAAAACACAAAACACGAAAAGTGGCCGGTGCACACCCCTAATTAAAACCCTTCATGTGTCCATGCGAACCCATGTCCTATGCCATTCACAATTGCGAACGGTATCGCTAACACTTGAGAAGGGTGGAGACTGGGAAGTGATTTAAATGGATCGCAAGAATATAATAAATTTTTAAAAAATAAACTTTAATTCCATCATTAAAAAAAAAAAAATCCCATCTCAGTTTTTACATATTTATCAAGATTTTTACCTTGATACATCAAATAACTCTGTTTTTAGGTTGTTCTTGTATTAATTACAAAAATACATATCTATTAATAAAGAAAAAAATGTGAAAAGGACTTAAGGTGCCCATACACAGTACGATATATAGCAGCCAATCCGATGGATTGGTACGATTTCACCGCTATATTGTACCATGTATAGGCATGATATCGGCCAGTGCGTGCACCCGTTGGGTCGTACATCGCACCTCCAGATCTTATTGCAGGTTCATTTGATCTGGGGATGCGATGTGCGATACCGATAGCAATGTGTGTGGGGACCGCCCGATATGTCGGCCGGCGGATCCCCTGTTGCGTTGTAATGTGCATATCGCATCATGCATGGGCGGCTTTAGAGTGATTAAAATTGTTGAATGTATTACCCTCACTGTTCCTTATGTTCTTATTTTTATTTCGAGAGCATGTGTTAGGGTTTTTAGGTGGCACTCCAGTTATTGTTGTGAGTAAACATGTCACCTTGTGCGCTTCTGTGATAAAGGGGTAGAATCGTAACAGAGGTTAATGACAGTTATGATACTGCAGTGTTGGCTATAGAGCGACTACCTCCCTGATCTTAGTAATGACTAATAGTTCCATCCTGGAATCATTAGGGTCTGAGCACTTTAATACGAATGTCTTCTGGATACCAAGAGGTCGTGTCATGTCATAGAATTTATTGGAACGCTATAATCATACTTGCCTACCCTCCCGATTCGGCTGGGAGCCTCCCAAAAATCGGGTACCGCTCCCGGCCCCCCGGAAAGGCAGGCAGGCAAGCCTCCAGTTACACTATAAACCCGGGTAGCGTAGGGGCAGGTGACGCGATTCGCGCTGGATCGTGTCATCGTGACCCCGCCCCCTGCTTCACATTGACGTTAATATTGGCATTGAGAGGAGGGGGTGGGGCCACGATGATGCGATCGCGCTATCACGCCCCCATGCCGATCCCCTTTTGATGCGACACGCCCCCCGCAGTGGAAGCCCGACAGCTTGCCCCCGGAAGGAGGAAGCTAAAAGTCGGTAAGTATGGTTATAATGCAAACTCTATGACAGGACATGACCTCTTATGTTTTCTATAATATTTATTATTTGTATATTTATTGAATCATTATTTAGTAATTTCATTTATTTAGTTGAGTAATAGTAAGTAATTTATAAAATAGTGAGTTGATTTTTTTTTTTTTTTTAATTTATTAAATTATTTTGTGCATTACATGTCTTGTTGTTTTTTTATATTATTTGTTCTGATGTCAGACCAGGGCCGAAACTAGCATATCTGTCACCCTGTGTAAGGTAGTGATTTTGCGCCCCCTCCCTTCTTGTACATGGATTTTGTCCTTGCTCCTCCATAAGGCAGTGCACTAGTCAAACGTCCCTGGTATAGTGACTTACATTATTCCACACACCATAATGCCCATTACACATTATGCCACACATTGTAATGCCTATTACCAAAGTGCCACTTACATATTTCCCTGACACCATTTTATGCCCCACAGTAAGGCTTCTAATTACTTTAAAATTACCTGCTCGTTGTCAGGGGTTTTATGCTCGTTGCCAGGGGGTTTCATGCTCGTTGCCAGGGGGTTTCATGCTCGTTGCCAGGGGGTTTCATGCTCGTTGCCAGGGGGTTTCATGCTCGTTGCCAGGGGGTTCCATGCTCATTGCCAGGGGGTTCCATGCTCGTTGCCAGGGGGTTTCATGCTAGTTGCCAGGGGGTTTCATGCTAGTTGCCAGGGGGTTTCATGCTAGTTGCCAGAGGGTTTCAGGCTAGTTGCCAGGGGGATCCATGCTTGTTGCTATGGGGTTTATGCTCGTTGCTATGGGGTTTATGCTTGTTGCCATGGGGTTTATGCTCGTTGCCAGAGGGTTTCATGGGAGAAGATGCAGCTTTCAGCATCTTCTCCCGGCCCTTGCGCTGGCCTAACAGACACTAGAGGTGCGCATGGAATCTGCTGAAAATGACCATCCAAAAATGGCCGCCGCCAAGGAGGAGACAGACACTAGAGGTCCAGTAAGGACCTCTAGCATCTGTCTCCTACTTGGCAGTGGCCATTTGTGGATGGCCATTTTCTGACTGCAGCCCCCCAGCCACCGTGAGTCATCCCTTTTTCACCCCCTGCATTCCGGCACCCAGTGCATGTGCACCTCTAACCCCCCCCCTAGTTGTGGCCCTGTGTCAGACTTCCAGCAGCCTTATAATGCCCATCGCCAGGGCTATAGAGAGCTTTCCAGGGGGAGTGGCCTAATGTAAGTGTGATCGCTCCCCCCCTACATTCTGCACAGCCAGAGGAGACTGTTACTGCTGCTGATCAGTGGCAGCAGCCTCCCTGGTCCCACCACAGCCCAGCACACAGCAGGGTGTGCTGGGATGGGGAGACACAGGCTGCTGCTGCTGACAGGTAAAGGAGGGGTAGGATATGCAGGCCAGACCCTCCTTTTTTTCCTCTGTGTATGTGTGTATTTATTTTTAAGGTACATTTGAACTGAAGGTGAGAACCTTCTCTTAGGCTGGAACTCCTCTTACCTGCCCCAGGTGATTGTAAATGGTATGGGTCCTTTACATTGCAGCACACACATTTAATGGGCTTTATTAAAGGTAAGTCCTAGATACATTATTTAATGTGTCAGTATTAGGTATGTTAGGGACCCTCCTTTTGAGAATTACAGGTCTCTGCCTACTCTCCCGGGAGTTGCGGGAGGTTCCCCCGGGAGAGTAGGCATATCCTACATAAGCACAGCCCCCCCCCCCCCCTTTTTAATTACGGCAGTCTATAGAGACTGCTTCTGCTGTCAGAGAGAGCACAGCAAACGTTGGAGATATCTGCTGCGGCCACTCCATTGTATATGCAAAGGATCCTTAATATTTATTGGTGCCCCCTAAAAACTGGTGTTTTCGGGGGATATCCCGCAAATATTATTTGATAAATAGGTCCCTTTGCCTCAGTGCCACACAAACACAGGACATGGTATAAAACATATACTACATTACCTGCTGTTCATTAGAGGGGATTCTGTTCTGCTATCAGAAGTGTTTCAGGCTATATACATTTTGTTCCACCATTAGCAGGTTTACGGCTAGTAGATTTACTCAACATATTTTGTTAAAAGTCTAGTACTGCATTAATATAAGACCATGTCAAAGATGTAGCAGTAGTTGTAACTAAAAAAAAATTATTAGAGATTATTTACTAAATTTGCTCAAAAGCGCAATTGTTTGTTAATCCATAGCAGCCACTTTTGCTGCCATTATGTAAGCTTTGGGTATGGTGCCGTTTTTCGCCTTTTGGGTTTAGTAAATAACAGTCATCGTGGCTTCATTCCAATAATCTAACTGTGATTTACTGGTGCACAATGCAGGCCTGATCAGTCATACATATTGTTACTTTCACACTCTCTTGCATGATTTTTGTAAGCCAGAAGGTGGCAGTGATGGCAATGAAATAACAGTCATGCAGTAAGTCATAGCCTACAGGTATTAATTATTGTTTTCACGCTCAGTACATCAAGCTGCTGGAGGACCATACAGAGTCGGGAAACAGAAATCTGACACTATTTATGATTAAGGCATATTTCACTGTGCAATCCAATATTAGTCTGTATGCATTTAGCAGACCCTCCAACATGACCCATTCCAACCTGTACAAATGCTCTTATCATGAACGTCCCAACTAATTTGCTATTTTGTTACATTGGTTGAATTAATTTGCTGATTTTTAATTTATTAATTCAGCACAGCTAACTGCAATAGGGTAAACGTTCAATAATCTTTTGAAAATCGTTTGCAGATTGTTTAAAAAATTGGTCTTTTAGACATCTATCATCATGCAAACATGCTGGTCAACCTGACAATAACGTCAGGTTCTACATGTTTGCGGATGATTGATTGTGCCTACACTGAACGACTGCTCGTTCAGTGTAGGCACATCACAGACTGACAAACGACTGCACGATTACAATGTCATAATCGTGCAGTCTTTTGCCTGTCTTCTAGTGGATAGGCACCTTTAGAAACAGAGCATTTTGTCCTGGCCAGGAGGGGTCATGGTGGTTGGTCTGTAGCCAACCGAGTTCCAGCTTCAGATTATCTGATTATTTTTACATTTAGTCAATGTCCTTGCTTAGTGTATGGATCTTTGCATACAGTAACTGTGCACAGCCTGCAGTTGCATCTACATACAATCAATACACCCCCACAAAAGCCTACATATGAACACCCATTTACCAATCAGTTATGCCCATTCAGCCCCAAGCAGAAACTGTGATGGGTACTGCTCACCCGTAGGTGCCTATATATATATATATATATATATATATATATATATATATATATATATATATATTGATACAGATACTGATCACAGCGCTACACCAAACAGATATATAGTCCCAGAGCATCGTCTCTGTATTGCAACTCCACTTTATGACACTACTCCCAATTCAAAAGGCGGCTGCTCGAGGTTCCCCTGTTGTGGCCTTTGTTGTACAGTCCTCAATGATTCTTACAAATATAAAAAAGATGACACTATGAGGCGCTTGTTTCCATCTTTTTTATTTTTATATATATATATATGTGTGTGTGTGTGTGTGTGTGTGTGTGTGTGTGTGTATATATATATATAATATATACATGTAGCAGGCACAGCGCTAAATATCTCGAGTTCTATCTCCAAAATAGACTTGAGGTCAACTCTGAATCAGCACCTACAGCAGATCTGGCCTAGCCATCCTGTGGCTCTTCAGCTGTTGTGAAACTACAGGTCCCAGCATACTCTCCCACCGTTCAGCTGGAAAAGCATGCTGGGACTAGTATTACAACAGCTGGAGAGCCACAGGTTGGCCAGGCCTGACCTAGACCTTAATCTTTCCCTCTCAGCACAGTACAACAGGACATAGCTAGCCTTTATTTTGGAAACTGTATTCCTCTCAAATTGTACTACTCTTTTTTTTTTTTTCAGACAGCAGGGTTCACACTAGAGGAGAGATGTATCAAAGCTTCAAGAGAGTTATTAGAGATGTTACCTATAGCAACCAATCAGCTTCTTGCTATCATTTATCTAGCACCGTCTATAAAAAGACAGGAGCTGATTGGTTGCTATGGGCAACTTCACTTTATCTCTTTTGAAGATTTGATACATTTCCCCCTAGGTAGTCAAAGCATTCAAATTTTTAAAGTCCTGTAATAATAACACTAGTTGTGGTCAAATTGCAATATACCATCTACGATGGGCATAGATTACTCTAAGGCTGGGATGTACTAAAGGAAAAATGCGGTAAAACCCCCGTTTTCTGAGTTTTTACCGCATTTCCATATTTATTAAGCCCCGGCCGCCCTATTATCGCTGTAGAGGGTAACGCCAGAAAAACTTGGCTTTACCCTATAGAAGCCTATGGACTTCTTACCGCACCTGACGCTTCGCTGCCGCCCCGCGGACGCCCAGCACTGGACCCCACTTACCTGCTCTCCATGGTTGCCGTCGCATGCTCCTGCTGGGTCCTCCGCCTCCTCCTAATCTTCTTCCGGGTGCAGGGAGGAGGAGGAGGAGCCCCGGGCTTCCTGCACAGGTCACCAGCAGATATTATCCGTATGTTACATAGATATACAGTATGTATTGGGACTGAATAGAATCATGCACCCCAATAACAAAGCGGTGTAGCTGACAGGAATTGGACCTCCATATCTCAAGTAATGGGGAGCAAGGAAGGTAAGTTGTAATTTTTCCAAAATTTGCACTATAAAGGTGGAAATTAGCCTATGCATTTAATAATTTGTGTAAGAGAATAATAAAGTATTTACATGCCGTAGTTTTGTCATATTTGTTTGGTGAAAACAAACAAAATAACTCCAATTGTTGCGTTATTTATTATACTGAAATTGTAAGGTAAGGCCTATTAAAACTAAAATTCAAGATTCTTTATATAATAGAGGTACTAAGAACATTTTAAAATATACATATTAAAGTTCCCACCTCTTCAAAGGACTTGATCGTAGACATTATATGCTGTTCTCTTGAGTGTGTGATGTCAGCCATTTTGTGTGCAGAAAAGCACATTGAGAACTGTTTCTGAACCATATGCTACATGAGATTGTTTGTTGCTGCTGCTGCTGCTCCTTCCAGTCATCAATCCTTATATCAGGGGTTCCCAACCACGGTCCTCAAGGCACACTAACAGTCCAGGTTTTAAGGATAGCCAAACTTGAGCACAGGTGACTTAATTAGTATTCAGTTATTTTGATTTAACATCTTTGCTCAACCATGGATATCACTAAAACCAGGACCGTTAATGTGCCTTGAGGACCGAGGTTGGGAAACACTGCCTTATATAATGCAGAAACCTCAGCTCCATTAGTAAATTATCTGATTGACAGTTACCAAGACTGTACCTCACCTAAGGAGGAGGCTGACAATGGAATTATTACATTATGTTCAGAATCATCTGTCCATCATCTGTAACTGACAGCCACTTCGGCAATCACGAGTGGGAGGTGATTGGTAAGTGAATAACCAATATCACTCCACCAGTTACAGAAGTTCATTACTGATACTTGGAGGCAAGGTCTCCAACAACCCCACCCCTACTTGTTACTAGTGCATGTAAATGAAAGTGCACTTCCTCTCATATTCCACAGGAAGCACGTGGGCAGACTACAAAGACTAGGTGCCCTAAGCAGAGGGCTCCACATCTTTCACCTGGCACCCATAGGTGAACGCTTCTATTGCTTCTAGGACTTGCACCTTTGATGAGCACAACAATGAGAGCAAAGATAAAATAAATTCTATATTGCTAACCTCACTTGTACACTTCTCAAATGCTGGCTGGTCAGTGAATGACCCAATCACTGTTTACTTCTGCTGATGATCACCCACTTCCTTCTGTCCAGTGTCGGACTGGGGAATGAAGGGCCCACCTGGAAAATGCAGTGATAGGGGCCCATATTTAGAGACATGGCCAGCCTCCACAGAGAGTGCATGGACTGGGCTCCTTAAAAATGTATATATAATGAATACTTCTAGTGCATGCATGATAATGTACAGATTAATAACAGCATGACATTGTAGAAAATACACCATAGTCCTGTGCAGTACAATGTAACATATGTATAATGTATAGCTTAAGTGCACAGTCTTGAACCTGATCCCTAGACGTGGGGATGGCCCACAGGCAGTGGGGCCCACCGGGGAATCCCCTGTGCCCCTGTGGGCCAGTCCAACCCTGCTTCTGTCTGTGGGGGAAATGTATCAAGCAAGAGTGGAGAAGTGGTCAAGTAGAGAAGTTGGCCATAACAACCAATTAGCATCTACCTATACTTTTATAGAATCTACTTGATAAATTCTACCTCAAAGCTGATTGGTTGCTATGAGCACCTACTCTATTTTTCCACTTCTCCACTCTTTAGAAGGCTTGATAAATGTCCCCCTGTGTCTGGGAATTGGAGGCACCTATCAGTTACTACTGGCTAAACCCTGTAGTGTGATCTGCCTCCTGGTCTGACTGCTATGTGTTTCATTGGGATTTCTGAAAAAGTCTGCTGTAAGAAAATGTCACCTCACAAAAAGTTTGTATCAAATATATTTATTTTAATCTCCTGAAAACCTTAAATGTACACTTATGAATATTATTAGTAGCTATTTAAAAACTTGTAGGCTTATGTATATGTCTCTAAATTATAGTACTATTCATGATCTGCTGGTCAGCAACTAAAATGATTATACTGTAACCACAAAGGCAGGCTGACGGAAATTCCTATTGTGGAAAGGCAGCCCTGAGTAACCAAGATTGAATGTAATAGCATGTAATGTGCATTCACCAGTTGTACTAGGTCTGGGACCAGATTCCACTATACCTCAGAGCTGTCTTGTTGTACAAGGCTGGCTCAGGAGTACAGCTCATAAAGAGCACATTGGATTTAATATTTTCTCCGGGATGAAGAGGGTCATGTAGGAAAACTCCCATTGCTTGTGTTCAGTGTTCCATATTACTTTGGGTTGAAAGTTCACAAGATTAAGGATTTATTGACTGTGGGCCTGATAGTAATAGCAAGTAACTATCTACACAGACAAATCATGTTGCAATGCAACAATTGCAAATACATCCTTTTTTTTTGCATGTGGGGTAAATACTGGCTGCATTTGCATATAGCCCACAAATACTGCACAGCTTTATTTTTACACTGCAGTTTAGATTTAAGTTTTAACACCTCCCTCCCAAATCTACATCTCTCTGCACATTTTAAATGTGCTCCACCTGCAGTGCAGCATGGTTTTACAAAGATACACAGTTATTTGCTCTTTCTTACAAGATTCCCATTTCTGAATCAGACCCTACAAGTGCTGAATTAAAAGTGTAGTGATGAGATGTATCAAAGTTTGGAGAGAGATAAAGTTCAAACCAATCAGCACCTAACTGTCATGTTACAGGTTATGGACTCCATGAACTAAAGTCCCGTACACACTGGACGACGTGTGTATTGAGCGATATCGGCAGCATCGGGTGTGCCGGCATCGATAAGTGCATACACACCGATGTCGACAACGACGAACAATGACGGCGGGGGGGGGCATCCCCAGATTGAGCTGCATGTACAGACGACTGGTGGTATAGTTAATGACCCGTGGAAGCAGGCATCGTTCATCGCTTAGTATATACACACTGAATGATTTGAACGATATATCTATCAAAGATGTCGTTATTGTTCAGATCATTCACAAATATCGTCCAGTGTGTGTGGGGATTTAGGGCCTGATTCAGAGCCGCTCGTAAGCGGCCGCTCGTTCGCTCCGAGCGATGTTCGCACAACTGCGCATGTGTATGGGTTGTAATACGCATGCGCAAACCAGTCATTGCGGTCAGAAATTGTGTGCTCGCAAAATAGCGAATGCCTGCTAATTTGAGTGACAGAATGAGGCGTTTGTGGGTGGTAACAGGGGAAGGTGCTTGAAAACGGGGAGTGGTGATCCAAACGCAGGCGTGCCAAACGGTCAAAATGGGCGTTTTAATGGTGTGCATAATTAACAAAGCAGCGTCATCGGCCACGTCACTTGGTTCTCTTTTAGCCTGAACTGCTCGCATGATTGCGGTAGGAAAATCCTACCACAAGCACTGCGAGCAGTTCATACGCCTTTCGATGTACTCGATTAATCTAATAAATACCGGAGATGACGTAGGATGCGAGCGGCCAGGGGGCGTTTTTTACAAAATAGCGAGCGCATGTTTCGTTCGCTCGTTCAGACATAGAGGCGTCAACAGACCGCAAAGAACGAGCGCTCTATTTAAATATCCGGCCCCTTTTTCTGAACGAGCGAGCGCAAATAGCGTCCAGCTCTGAATCATGCCCTTAGATTCCACTTAACATGGAGAAAAAACCTCTCCTGCTTTACCTGTTATCGTGGCAAAGCAGGAGCTGGCTAATGCACTGTGTACTAAGAATAGTCCCGCCAAGGAGAGTGAATGATAAGTCACCACCGCGGCGGTGTCAGCAGACAGCGAAGACTGTGGACCTCCCCCCGTCTCCTATTCACCTGCAGCAGTGACTGCCAGTGACACTATTATTTTCCCAAAACTTTGACAAGCAACCAAAGTGATAGAGAGGTCACTTCCTGCTTTTCCAGCGAGGAGAGGCAGATAACGGCAGCTAGAGGTGATGAGGCCGGGAAGACAGCTGACGGGAAGTGACCTCTCTCCTTCGTAACACTTGGGTCACTTAGCGCTGCCATAGGTTCCTTGCTCTTAGCTCTAGCAGGCTGAAGACAAAGAAAACCCTTTAGTACATATCGAGAAGCAATATGCATACCTCCCAACTGTCCCGAATCCAGCGGGACAGTCCCGTTCTTCTGGGCTGCAGTGTCCCGCGGTGCGAGGGAAGTTGGGGAGAGCACAAACCGCTGCTCTGCAATGCTGAGGGAAAATAAGTTACTTATTATGGTGTTAATGGTCCTTTAAAAAATACCGTGTGGCTGTTGTGTTAAGAATATAACATGTGGAACTCAGCATTGGGAAAGTACAGTATACTATTATAATATGGTAATCTTATATTACGCTAGTATCTTCATAGCCGAGTAAAACACAGTAAGCAGGTTTCAAAAGCAATAAATCAATGTATAGAGCCAGTGCTCTGTATGCCTGATATTGGCTTGTCTTTGTCAGAGACATGTCGCATTTTATAAATGTCACCGTTTGTTTCTAGATTTTTTTAAAAAAATGGAAACAAATTGCTACATGTACAAAAGACTATATTTAAAATAAACAGTAAAATGAGCAAACATAAAAGAGAAATCCCTTAATTTTCTTCTCCGTACTGTTGACAGTAAATGTACCTTATCAGCTGGTGTGCCACTCTTTTAGGTAGTGTGGCTGTGTTCACAGTATTAAAGCTGCAGGGGTCTGATTGTCTGGAAATGAGGTGTTGAAAGTAGATGGTTAAACATATTTAAGGAAATTGTTTGTTATATATATTAACTGAAGCAGCCACAGTTGTTAAACGCTGATTGTAAAATCACACTGCAGACTTGCTGAGGTCCGTAATTCAAACTATATTCTGAACCTTTTGGCGTTGCATTAAAAGTATGTTATAATATGACAGCACAAAGGTATTGCAGTCTGTGTCTAAATATTGGAGATACTATATGCTACAATGGTTAGTTTCATGGAATTGACCAAACTGACCAACCACGCTCGCTCATTGTAATTTTTTGCGTTGCATTAAAAGTATGTTATAATATGACAGCACAAAGACATTGCAGTCTGTGTCTAAATATTGGAGATACTGTATGCTACAATGGTTAGTTTCATGGAATTGACCAAACTGACCAACCACACTCGCTCATTGTAATTTTTTGCTTTCAAGATTTTGACTAGTAGAGATCAATGAAATATCTTCACTCATATTATTGTCACTTGTATTCTGGTTAGGGTTCATGTTCTACCATGCTGTGACTAACATTAAGGCTTAGCTGCTAACAGACAATCCAAGGTTTTGAATATGTCATTATTTCTAGTAGTTTTTGTCTGTGGAAACTTGCATTGTACCACTTCACCTAATGTTATTCTATATGGCGAAATTGAAAATAATACATCTGCCATGCTTCAATCATTGCATGAAAGCATTTCCTCTTATATAGTGGCCTCAGACCCAGTAGTGGTTCCCCCCCATGGAGTGCCCCTTATATAGTGCCCGCAGTAGTCCCCCCTTATGCATTGCCCCCAGTAGCCCACTCCTATTCAGTGCTGCCAGTAGTTGTCCTATGCATTGCCCCCAGTGCCCCCATGAAGCGACCCCCCCTATGCAGTGCCCCTTACACACACACACACAAAAAAAAAACACAACTTACCCGAATCCCCGCTCCTGACGCGACCGCCGCTGTCCGCTCCGGCTCCTCTTCTCCTGCAGTATGGGAGAGATGTCAGCGTCATGACGTCACTCCCATCATCACCCGGGGGGGAGCCAGAAGACGGAGCTCATAAGTGAGCTCCAGCCGGCTCCCTCCGTTGAAGCAGCAGCCAATGAGAGTCTGTGTAACTCTCATCGGCTGCTGTAACAAACACACAGTTGCCGCCGGTCGCTGTGTGTATGTCACTGTGTAGTGTGGCCGCTCTCACTGCCCGGTCTACACTACACTAGCGGCGGGGACACTAGCGGCGAGTGAAGCCACCAGCTGCACCGCTGCTAGTGGGGGCCCCTCTGTGTATGGGGGCCCAGGGACGACCGCCCCTGTCGCCTCCCCCTTAATCCGGCCCTGATGCTAGATAAATGACAGAAGCCAATTACTACATCTACCCCATAGTGAGAAATGTAAATCAGTGTAGCCTTAATTTTTTGACACTTTGTGACTATGGCCAGCAAAGGCTCCCTTGGTGGCCCCCTTCCGATTGGAAGAGGTTTCCCCCCCACCCCATTATTCATTGCTAAAAAAAACAACCCCACTTAGGTTCACTTAGTGGTAGATCCAGACCTAATGATTACTTATGCATATTGTATTTTTAATTTATATATAAATATATTTTTATGACTATAAAATAGTAGTATAATCAGGGGCGGATTGGGATAGAAAGCACCCCGGGAAATTTCTCAAGCAGCCCTCAATGGGAGGAGGTGGAGTCTGTGAAGGGGGCGGGATCTGATGGCACATCTACAGTAAATGGATCTGATGGTATATAAGGGGCATGTGGAGCAGAGAGAGCATGAGATGGTGGAGGGAGGAAGAAAGAGACGAGAGAGAGAGAGAGAGATTAAAGCTGTTTTATTCCTCATAATTTATCAATGTACTGTCCCCTCTCCTCTATATAATAATAATGCCACATATCAGTGTGTGCTGGGAGCTGTTATTCCTCCTCATATACAGTAGCTGTACAGTTCTCTCCCCCTATATAATACCACATATCAGTGTATATCGGGAGCTGTGTTATTCCTCCTCATATATCACTGTACTGTCCCCTCTCCCCTATATAATAATATAACATAGTGTGCTGGGAGCTGTGTTATTCCTCCTCATATAACTGTACTGTCCCCTCTTCTCTATATAATAATACCACATATCATGTGTGCTGGGAGCATTTTTTTCCCACCTTGTATCACTGCATAGTCACTTCTTGATATAATAATAATACCACTTATCAGTGTGTGCTGGGAGCAGTGTTAATCCTCCTCATATATCACTGCATCATCCCCTCTCCTCTATATAATACCACATATCAGTGTGCTGGGAGCTGTTATTCCCCCTCATTTATATATCACTGTACAGTCCCCTCTCTCCCCTATATAATAATACCATATATCAGTGTGTGCTGGGAGCTTTGTTATTCCCCCTCATATATCACTGTACAGTCCCCTCCCCACTATATAATAATACCACATAGTGCGTGCCAGGAGCTGTGTTATTTCCCCTTATATATCACTGTACAGCGTACTTGCCTACTCCAGGGATTGTCGGTAGCCTCCAGAAAATTAGGTGGCGATCCCGGCCCCTTGGAAGAGTGGGCAAGTCTCCCAGCTGGCCGCAACCACCCACAGCCCCTTGCCGTTCGCTCCCCCTTGTAATTGGCCATCTGGGGGAGTCGATGACGTGATTTACGATGAATCGAGTTTTCGTGGCCCTGCCCCCGGCTGCAAATTGCCTGTAATCTTGGCCTTTTGTTGCGGGGGCGTGGCCGCTTTGACGCGATCGTCCAGTCCCCCCATTTCCCCCCCTGCGCTGACAGTCTGGCTGCCTCCTCCCGGAAGAGGCAGCCAGATTGTCGGCAACCCTGCTCTACAGTCCCCTCCTCCCTATATAATAATGATACCACATATCAGTGTGTGCCAGGAGCTGTGATTTTCCCCCTCATATATAACTGTACAGTTCCCTCACCCCTATTTAATAATAATACCACATATCAGTGTGTGCTGGGAGCTGTGTTTTTCCCCCTCATGTATCACTGTACTGCCCCCTCTCCCCTATATAATAATACCACATATCACTGTACAGTACCCTGTCCCCTATATAATAATAATACCACATATCAGTGTGCTTGGAGCATTTTTCCCACCTCATATCAATGCAAGTGCATAGTCCCTTCTCGATATAATAATAATACCACTTATCAGTGTGTGCTGGGAGCAGTGTTAATCCTCCTCATATATCACTGCATCATTGCCTCTCCTCTATATAATACCACATATCAGTGTGCTGGGAGCTGTGTTATTCTCCCTCATTTATCACTGTACGGTGCCCTCTCCCCTATATAATAATAACACCACATATCAGTGTGTCGGGTACCCTCCCCCTATATAATAATAATAACAACACATATCTGTGTGTGCTGGGAGCTGTGTTATTCCCCCTCATATATCACTGTACAGTCTACTCTCCCCTATATAATAACAATATCACATATCAGTGTGCTGGGAGCTGTGTTAGCCCCCTTCATATATAACTGTACAGTCCCCTCTCCCCCTATATAATAATACCATATTTCAGTGTGTGCTGGGAGCGGTGTTATTTCCCCTCATATATCACTGTACAGTCCCCTCCCCCCTATATAATAATAATACCACATAGTGTGTGCCAGTAGCTGTGTTATTTCCTCTCATATATCACTGTACAGGTCTCACAGCCGCCCCCACCCACCGCACCCCCTTGCCATTCGCTTCCCCTTGTAATTGGCCATCTGGGGGAGCCGATGACATGGATCGCGATGAATCGCGTCTTCGTGGCCCTGCCCCCGGCTGCAAAATGCCTGTAATATCGACATTTTGTAGCGGGGGCGTGACCGCTTTAATGTGATCATGCAGTCCCCCCCATGCTGCCCCCCTGCTCTGACAGTCTGGCTGCCTCCTCCCGGAAGAGGCAGCCAGATTGTCGGCAACCCTAATGTACAGTCCCCAGTAATAATACCACATATCAGTGTATGCCAGGAACTGTGTTATTCCACCTCATATATCACTGTACAGTCCCCTCCCCCCTATATAATAATAATTCCACATATCACTGTACAGTGCCCTCTCCCCTATATAATAATAATACCACATATCAGTGTTATGGGAGCTGTGTAATTCCCCCTCATATATCACTGCCAGATCCCCACTACTGTAATTAATAACAATTAACCCCCATTTCCGTGTGTGCTGGGAGTTGATAATTAACACTCCCTCCCTATACCAACCCTAGCAGTCTTCAGTCTGCCCAGAGGGTCACTTACCAGCTGTTTTCCAATGCTGGTCTCACTGCTCCCACAGTCACAGCATGTCCTTGGTGAAAGAGGAGTGGTTTCCTTCTGCACTTGGAGGGAGGAGAGTCTCGCTGATGGTTCCTCAGTGTCTCGACTGCCGTGTTCTGACCGAAGAGCAGGAATAGTCCGGTGATGCTGCTATGCTGTCTAATGATGAGGAGGTTGCATTGTGATGAGTGTCAAAAATGGGCTCTGGTGGTGGGAAGAGGCAACTAGTAGGCAGTGTGTCTGGCAGCTGTGAGAGACTGTGCTGCCTCTACGCGGCCCAGCCAGCCCCAGTAACATGACATTTCCAGCCCTCTCCGCTGCTGCTTACACATATATGGTTGCACAGGCATCGCTCCGAGAGCGGTGCCCTATGCGCGGCCACGGCATGAAAAATGACATTTTGCTTTGTTCTGAGATCCAAACTTGTCAGGAAGATCCGAGCCAAAACCAAACTGCTCAACGCTAATAGATACGCTAATAGATACGCCACTGCATGCAAGGCAATTAAATACTATAAGCAACATTGATCAAATGACCAAAATCACTGCACTGTTGTTATTATAAATTACTTGTGCAGAACAGGTGATCAAAAACTATTACAAAGCGAGCAGTTGCAGTTAAAACCATGTTGCAATGCAGGTAGGGCAGATTTACATGTGCAGAGAGATATATAGGGCCATATTCAATTAGAGGCGAAAAGTCGGTCATCCTAAGGACATGCAGGTGCGAAAAGTCTTTGTAAAAAAACGGGGATAAGTTCTCACCACTGTTTAGGTGGCGAAAAAAAGTTAAGAATTGGGGTTTTGGGGTGCACAATAAAAAAAAAATAGCCTGCAGCCTTTGGAATGTCCCCTTAATGTAATGTGTTTAAAAAAAAAAAAAGAAAAAAAAAATCCTTAAGACACCCCAAAAAAGATACTTTCTTTTTGGGGTTGAAAAAAAAATGTTGGGAAACAAACTTTAAAATTGGCGAAATTGAGTCAGGGGGGGGGGTCCCCAAGTATGCGGCAGGTGTTTTCTAGAATGTGGGTGGAGCGGCAGGTGGATTTTTGAAGATTTTTAAAAAAATGACTTTAGGGACTTAAATATGCCTTCATGTACCCCAAATTTGAGCGCTGGGTCGATGTTGCCCTAGTGCGCATGCGCACGACGGAGGGAGCTCCGTTGTGCGCATGCGCAAGACCCGAATAGCACCAAAGGGGTCTCGCACCAAAGGGGGCATGCTGTCGATGGTGAGTGACAGCACGCCCCTTTTGGTGGGCGTGCTGGGGGCGTTGCTGCCCAGACGGAAGCGTTCCCATGGGAACGCCTACCGTCTGGGTCCGGGCCCCACTGACATCACTAGTGATGTCAGTGGGAGTGCTTTTGGCTCTGATAGAGCCAAAAGCACTCCTGGGCTTGCGGCAGCGAGCCCCTTATGCAGGGTCTCGTCGCAAGCCCGAAGGTCGTGATGGTCTTGACCATCGCGACCATCTTTTTGGCCGCTCACATAAGCTGTGGGTGGTCACCCACAGCTATGCGACCGGCCAGTAGGCCGCTCCAATAATAGGTAGGACGGCCCTGATTCAGAGCAAGCGCTCTTGTCAGAGCGTCCGGCTCTGAATCAGGCCCAGAGTTCCCAGTAATGCACTGCGCGGGTGACGTCATGACGTCACCCGTAATGTGAGGAGCCTGCTGGATCTAGACAGATCCAGTCAGGCAGAGGCAGTGGTGCAGCGGGAGCCAGCCGGAGTGGTAGCAGCATGGTGAGGTAAGTACTGGGCGCATGGGGTGGGCACTACTTAACGGGCACTACTTTAGGGGGCCCTGCATATTGGGACTGCATAAGGGGCACTATTTTAGGGGGACCTGCATATGGGTCAAAACTACAGCGGACATGCCATAAGGGGAGCTGCATTTGGGGCAAAACTACTGGGGGCACTGCATATAAGGCACAATACAGATACACATAACTAAAAATGGGGGTGTATCACACATATATATATATAATATGTATGCATATATGTGTGTGTGTATATATATATATATATATATATATAATTTGAACCCCCCCCCTAAAAATCCTGCATTTGCCACTGTATCCCCCATGTCAGGACATCTTTTGGGGGGTGACAGCATGATTTCCCAAAAAACTGACAGGACTTTTCGATACCTATCTTTCCGCCAGGTCCCGTTTTCGCCGGATCCTAATTGAATATGGGTATAAGCGGCATGCGCCCGATACTTTATCCTTGAAAAAAACAGCGATGATGGCGAAAAGTCCGACCTCGGACTTTTCGCCTGAAATTGAATATGGCCCATAGTTGGGAAGGGCCATACTTTCCTACTCTGTTGGGACTTCTGGGAAATTCTCAAATTTGCAGGGAGTCCCCTGGACTCCCTGCAAAAGTGGGTATCTCTCCCACACCCTGGCCACTTCCTAATCAAGTTGGCTGGATGGGGGTGGGTGGCAGTTGGCATAATACCATGTATCATCGGTCTGTGAGAAGGGGATGGGGCCTATATGACTTGTTTCTGTGAGAATGGCCTGGCCCCACCCCCATCTGTGGTAATTTGCATTTCCCCTCCAGACGTATCCCGCAGGAATGAAATCATATCTAGGTAAGTATGGGAAGGGTGTGTCCGAGCTTAATTCTAAATTTCAATTTAAAAATAAAGCTGCCCATTATTTGTTCACTACATTAAAAGGCAATCACTATTTTCTGTGCATGCAGAAACAAAACAAAAAATGCATTTGCATCCCTTGCATTGCTAAATGGTTTGTTCCAGGAGTAACTTGCTCCTTCCTTTTGAATTCCTACTAACCGAATCTTGCCCTGTATGTCTTATAGGATGTATAAATTTAATTTGACCCACTGTTTGGGTCAAATGGGATACGTTAAAATAATTTGATCATTGTATGTTGTACATAAGGGATCAGTAATCTAATTTGGTAGTGTATGTCTTACATAAGAGATAATTAGATCCAATTTGAACATTGTATATCATACACATGGGCTAAATAGATATACTGTATTTAATCTGCATGCTTATTATAAATGTGATTTTGCATTTCATAGAAGAGTCAGCAAACTGTCTAATGCAGAACTTTCAGCAAAATATAAATTGTTGGACTGTTTCCAAAACATTTCTTCCCAACTGTGTGTGACGATACATGGCTCCAATGGCCTTTTATTTGGATTTAATATGAAACCATGGTGGCTATGCATAAAAATCATTAATTTGAATGCAATGGATATACAAGTACTATTTCCTGGAGGAACTGAATAACCTCTTATACAAATGCAAATGTGTTATTTCAAACACTTCTTTAGTTCCTGCTACTTGCATCAGCTCAATCCTCCAAGCATAATTGAGGCAGAATATAATTGAATCATCAGAACAGGACGATACATCTGGTTTTGCATTTGCATGAGGTTCAAGTAAATAAATTGTATACCTTCAATATTGTACTTTTTACAAAATTGTTTATTTGTGTCCGAGTTATTCCATTCCAAATCAACACAGGGTTTCAACATGACCATTTCAGATTGTAATGAAATTTGATATATTAATTCATGCCTTTGGTGCAAAGAAACCCCCCAAAATCTTTGGTTGATAAGTACACTGGTTTTGAAATTATATTTCTTTAAAGTGGCTTTTTGTTAATGAAAAATTTGCTATTAACATTTGTTTTAATACTATTGCATCTCACCTAATTGAGCTAAAGAGTTGGACAAGGTCTCATTTTAAACCTCTTTTTATGAGCTTTCATATGATATATGACATAGCAGTGTGTTTCAATAAAAATGAAAAATGTAAAATTTTCAAAATACATTTTTTTGTTTTCTCAAAAAGCCAATTTTTTACATTTTTGAAAAAACTCTCAAAAATTGTTCATACTGTTGTTAATAAATCCACAAAGTTTTATTTTGGGATCATGATGGGATCATCTGCTACAAGAGGTTATAATTTGGGCTGTTTGTTAAAATAATGAAAATAAGATCTAGGCCTGTTCATTACTTATAAATTATCTCCTTGAACAATCCTTTTGATGTATATTATGTACAATGACAGAGTATGTTAATACTAAAATATGTAAAACTTTTGTGATTTTATGTTTTTCACATATTAGGGGAGACGTATCAAGCCTTGGAGAGAGAGAAAGTGGAGCACTTGCCCAAAGCAACCAATTAGCACATAGCTTTCATTTAAAACCCTACGCTAGATAAATCACAGTTGGAAGCTGATTGGCTGCTTTGGGCAACTTCTCCACTTTTCTCTCTACAAGGCTTGATACATCTCACCCATTGTAAGAGAGCTTATTCCAGATCATTACCATTTGGTGCTGCTGCCCTGGATGGATGGATCACCTTGATTGGTTGTAACTAGCTGAATGCCTCATTTGTTTTTAGACGGCAGTGACATACCCTCTATGGGACTATGACGACAGCTCTGTTCGCTTAATCAGAGCTCAGTGTGCAGTGCAGCTGCTTGCCAGGTCAGGGCTGTTTTGACTGTGTCGGTGGCAGCTAGAGGTGGCGGGAGGGTTATTGGTGCCTACCAGTTACTGGGGCAATGCACTACTGGGAAATAATTCCCATGAGACTCTGTTGAGAGGTGAGAGGAGCATGTTCTCAGCTTTGATTGCAGGAGCCCATTACATTCTCCTCTGACCCATGTAGATCAGCAGCAGCCCCATGGTCTGTGCCTTCTCTGCCTGGCCGGGTGACTGAGGCTTCTTTTTGTGAGTACAATGTTGCTCCCAGTCTGCTGTGTCCCTCCAAGCACTCCTTCTCCAAGTTGCTGTTCCTACCTGCTCCCAGCACACATTTGCCCAGTCTGATACTCCACTGTAATGAAACAGTCCGCTTTTTCAAATGTGACACAAATGGTCCAGAGACAGGTTAGGTTTGGCTGGGCTTAAATTAATGACCATGGGGCTTTTCTTCACTAATTAAAGCCCACCCAAACCTAACCTGTCCCTGGACAACTTATTGTGGTCAAATGAAATGTAAAAGGAGGCCTATTCAACACAATTGCAGTGTCTTTCCACATTGAGGGGTCTAGTTACTAAGCAGTGTTAAGAGACAGAGTGAAAAGTGATAAGAAAGTGAATAAGGTGCCAGCCAATCAGCTCCCAACTGTCATTTTTCAAACACAGCTTGTGAGATGACAGTTGGGAGCTGATTGGTTGGCACCTTATCACTTTTCACTCTGTCAATTAACACTGCTTAGTAACTAGACCCCTGAGTATCTTTCCACTTAAGTTTGAACACCTGCACAGAAGTGGGAGCAGGCGCTGTCTGTAGAATCTCGTCCCCAAACACACCTGAAGTGGAATGTGCATTCCTCTAATGAAGTGAACTAGAAAATTTTTGAATTTCTCAGATGTGTAGTGTCTCAATAAATACAATTTTCATGAATCATTCAAAAATAAACGCTCTTATAGCAAGTGAACCCATCATGATCCCAAAATAAAAATTTTGGGATTTATTAACAACAGTATGAACAATTTTTGAAATTTTTGTCAAAAATGTAAAGCATTGGCTTTCTGGGGAAATCTAAATTTTGATTTTGAAAATGTTAATTTTTATTGAGAAACATACTGCTATGTGGGATGCAGTTTATAGACTGGCGGATTAAATGCCGCCGGTCTATGTCCCAACATGAGAAGTCCGATAGAGACTTCAGATAGGCGTCAAAATACCGACGCCTATCTGAATCCTGATGTCGGAACGCCGAAGGATGACAGCCCAAACGAGGTAAGTCCAGGGTGTCCTTAGCGTTAGCCGCAGGGGGGGAGGGTTAGTTTTAGGGAGTGTAGCTTGGTTAGGTTTTGGGGGGAAGGTTAGGGTTAGGCACCCCTAGGGGGAGGGTTAGGGTTAGGCACCCCCTAGGTAGGTTAGGGTTAGGGACCCCCCGGGAGCTTTAGGGTGTGGGAAGGAGGGGTTAGGTTTATGCACCCGGGGGGCACTTACCAGCCAGTGTCGGGATTTGAGAAAGCCGCCGGTATTACATACTGATTCCTGCTATGTTATATATTATATAAAAAAGAGGTTTAAAATGAGACTAAAGCTGGCCACACATCTAAAGATTATCTGTCCAACCAGCCAACTAGTAGATTGGTTGGAATGAAAATCTGGTAAGGAATGCAATCAGCAACTTCCTCCCAGATGCTGAAAAATGGACCAAAACTGTTGTATAAACAAATAGTTTAAATCAAACATTTAACAAACTTGTCTGACGACCATTTTCATCTGTTTTCTGGCATTTAGGAGTAAATTTCTGATCATCATTTACTCCAATTCCTTACCAGATTTTCATTCCAACCAATCAACAAGTTGGCTGGTTGGATGTAAGTTGTTCTAGTGTGTGGCCAGCTTTACTCCCTAGCTCAATTAGGTGAGCTACAAGTGCAAGTTAAATCGTTAATAGACAATTTTTCATTAAAATATTGCAACTTTAAAGGCATATAACTTCAAAACCAGTGTAGTTATCAGCCTAAGATTTGGGGGTTTTCTTTACACCCATGACAAAATGTATTATACCAAATTGAATTAAGATTAGAGAATGTAAGATAGAATTTGTTCTGAAATTGTGTTGATTTGATGCGGAATGACCCATCCTTAATATTACCTTTTCTCTATTTACAGGGAGACGTTTAAGAAAATAAATTATGGTAATTGGAAAATCGTTCTGCACTTTATATCAAGAAATCAAAAACAATTTAGGTTGCTATCTTTAAAAAAAAAAAAAGCATGAAAAATGTACTGTGTAACCCATAGCAACCTGGATAATTATTAGTAGGAAAATAGTTCAACAAAGTATAAATCTACATGTGGCTGCAACTTATTTTAGTTTATTTCTATAGCACCACCACTTTTGTAGCGCTTTATAGAGAGGATTTGTCATTCACAACTCATTCAAAGTGAAACACTCCAGGGCTGACATCTGTTAGCAGGGAATCCTTCATTGAATTGGAGGCCAGACTAATACCCCTTTTACACCACAGCTAAAACCCGGGTTATTCCCCTGATTAACCCGGGTTGCTGCTATGTGTAAAAGGGGCCAGGGTTGGATTCCCGGGTCAAATGACCCGCCAATCCAACACTGGTATTTTGCAGGGTTTAACATGGGAACGAACCATGTAAACCTGCAGTGTATACGGGTCACCTGGGTCCCATTTACAAGATAGAGAGGTCTGGAACTTTCGGTGCTCAGAGATGATGTCATCTCCAAACACTGGCAGGCCAGTTCCACTGCACCCGTGTACACTGAGAATGGCGCTGACCCAGGAATAACCTGGGTTGGCGCCGCAGTCTGTAGGGGATCTGTCCGGGGTCTTACCCGTTTTTAAACCTTGTTCCAAATACCGGGTCAGGTGTTAAAGAGGTATAATTAACTTAAGTATTTCCAAACACATTTCTTATACATGTAGATCTAATTCAGTGGATCTTGGAAGGTTTTCCTGTAGACGCCAATGTTGTGAGAGTCACACTTTAGTGGTCACATGATACATTTAAATATACAAATAAATGAATATAAGACAGACTCAGAATCTAATGTATTTATTAAGTAAAGAAATGCAGTAGATTTAATTAAAAAAAAATCTTTCAGAATGGCAATGTATTTTTATATCTTCTGGTCCATTCAGGAAAAACAGCCATGAGGAAATCAGTTTTGCAGAGTATTCACAACACAATGACTAAAGTACACATTGCTAATCCATTTTGCAACATGTTGTTTCTCTGTAACCCAGGCCCCTGCATACAATGCATGTAATCGAGCTCCCAGCTAAAAATCAAAATATAGCATGGATGTGTTTGTGTTCTTTATATGTGAGAAGATGCAGGACAAAAATAAAATAGATGGCATGCCCTCGTGTACTCAGATACAGATCTCAATTTCCTCACCTGACAATGAAATTGTTTACTTGCAGGTCAATTGGTTTATTGATGTAATGGTGCGCAGGCAAGAGATCTGCATTGGGATTACTCATTGTGCCAAGGCAAATCTCTATTTCCATCATTAAATAAGTAGACACTATAAAGCAGAGCTGGAATTGGGGGTTGGGGGCACAACAACACTTTAGATCTAAGCAGAGTACTGGCCTTATCTCTGCTACGTTTCATCAATTTGTGTGACCTGTCAGGTGAAATGGAGACCGCAGCTTGTAACCAATAAATCCCAACCACTCAAATGAATAAGCGATCACACTGTTATTTTTGGTATTGAATGGATCCGGTTATGCTGTTGCACTCCCCCTTATAAGCTACTTAGACATGTGTTATTATAGACAATAACAACTTTTTATACATGGCTTATTTTCAAATGGAAATTTAGGGCAATTTTTTATTCTTTGGCTTTTGGTTGGAGTGGGGTTCTGCCAAGTTGTGGACTGTTGCTGAGCTTTTCTTCTTTACTTGACCTCTATATAAACAGCAAATAAATGTGATATCTACAGGCTGTAAGAAAGTGCAGTAATTATTATCTGTACTGTGGATTCCCTTCTAAATTTTAAGATGTAAGAGGTGTTTGGATAATAAAAAAAAAAAGATATTTGGCATAAGACACTGTAGTAACCAGTCAAGTACTAGTTTGACCAAATACACTTTTAATACAGGGAAATATAGGGCCTAATATATATAATTAAAATGTCACACATTTTACTTTCAAAACATGGGTTTCCTACACTTGCTGAACTCGACAAAGGTCATCTAGACAATTGTACTATAGATGCTTCTTCCCTGTTTGAGCTATACAGCGATCATACATATTTCCTAACCATCGCTTTATTGCGAGTCCTTTCTGTTGGACATAACGGATGCAAAGGAAAATAATTTTTCCCAGCCAAGCCTGTACCAAGACACTTTACTGTGGAAAGAAATCAAAGAACACAGCTTTAACTGTGGGTTTTAACTAGAGATGAGCGGGTTCGGATTGCAGAGATCAATGTAGTATATAGGGGCCCACGCAGCGGATGCCATTTCACTCCGGCTGTGGAGACTGAATAGGGAGGGTGGGTAGTGTAGGGCTGGGAGAGTTGCTTGTCTTGCTTGGTGTTGTGCTGTCTGCTGTGTCCTGGGTTGGTGCACTGCTGATCCATTCTGGGCTGATGGTGGCATAGGCAAACGCAAGGGGGGTTTCCATCGGCCTGGAAACGCCCCTCCCCAACCCACACAACCACAATAGAAATAGTAATTTAATTGAATTTTATTAGTGCTGCATATTCTTCAAAGTATCACAAATTAGATAATCAGCACAACCTGTGGATCTTTTAACATGTATCAGTCAGTAATAAATAACCTGTGCACCAACTAGGAGATTTGGAAAACATTGTACATATATGTCCAGGGCAGTGCTAGGTTCTGCTGCTGCTCCCCTAGACTCCTGGACTTCCTCTAATGCTCTGGAATGGTGAAACATCTAAAAATAAAAACATTCAGCTCAGACAGAATGGCCTTACTGCCGCATCTAATGGCTTACTGTGATCGCTGGTCCTGTATATGCTGGAATTATGGGGTGACACTTAATATACTTTGTATGACGCATATTAAAGCTGGTTAAGTGCTAATTCTACCCTCTTCATGGACTGGCCACACTCACTCTAAAATCAAGCATTTGGAAACCCCCTCTAGAAATCCTGCGTTTGCCACTGGGTGGTGTGCTGTCTGCTGTGTCCTGGGCTGGTGCTGCTGATCCATACTGGGATGTGCTGTCTGTTGTGTCCATCTGGGCTGGTGCTGAATACATCTGGGTTCTGCTGCGTCCATCTGGACCCAAGTTCTGGACTCAAATAAAAAAAAAAAAAACCAATAAAATTGTCTTTTTGTGTAATATATTTATGTGCGTGCGTGTTAGGCTTAACTGCACAAGATCCAGCCAGCAATGGAAGTTGCAACCTAATGCTGCCCAACTCCAGTCGTGATCAATCGGTGCTGTGGGCTCAAGTTCTGGAGCTGAAAAAAAGTAGAAATCAATTGTCTTTTTTTTGTCTAATATTTTTGTGTTTGTGCACGACTGCACGTGTGTGAATTTTGTAACCGCACCTTGGCTACACTATTGGTGCTTGTGACACTGCTTCAAGACCGCAGAAAATATGGAGGGCTGTCACATTACAGGAGAGCAAGGCCAAGAACCACATGTTGTAGCTGCCGCCAGCAGTGCAAGGCTGTCAACTTCCTCGTCCTCTATGAAGGCCCATGCCCCAGGTTTTAAGTCACGCCATCGATATGATAAAACAAGTTTTACGGAAGTTAAGAAAAAAAAATTGAAAGGAAATTTGCCTTTAGATAAACAAAAAATTGGCAATATGCCATTCACTACACGAAGTGGCAAGGAAAGGATAAGGCCTTGGCCTTTCTTTATGAAGACTGCTGATTGTGATAGCCCTTCTGCTTGTAGTGGTAGTGGTGGTGGTCCAATTAAAAATTTGAAAGTTGTTAAGACAGCTCCGGAAAAACCAACTATGTGCCCTGAGAAATCAAAATCACAAATCCCTGAGGGGAGTGCAAGTGTGTCCGCGGTTGCCATGTGTGAGCCAGACCTAAATACTAGTGTACTGGAGGATCCTCCAAGTTCCATCATTTGTGTGCCCTCTGTAAATGTGGGGAAGGGCAGTCAACATCTTGCAGACATAGTCATTGAGGATGCTTCTGTGGAATTGCACATGGAGGAGGATATTTTGGTAGTTGAAGGCGCTAAGGATGATGAGGATGTTGATGATGAAGATGTTGGTGATGAGGATGTTGATGCCGAGGATGTCCTTTGTGTAAGTAAGGCAACAGCTGTTGCCCATGGGTTGAAAAAGCCAAAGCCCATTGTTGTCATGCCATGGCAAAAGACAAAAAAATCCACTTCTCATGTGTGGAATTATTTCCACCCCAATCCGGACAACAGTTGTCAAGCCATATTTAAATGTTGCCTAGCAAGAGTGAGTAGAGGGAGGGACCTGAACCAACTAGGAACCTCCTCCTTGTTAAATCACTTTGAGCGCAGTCATCAAATATCAAAGTGTATTTCACCAAGTTCCAAAACTCAAAATGTAACAAGTCCTGTGTTCCCTACCTACTCCCTCTCTGTGGGATCCAAGCGTCTTCGATCTCCAGCACCAACACCTGCATCATCAACATCCTCATTAGTCATCAGGAGTAGTCCTGCTGCATCCAATGTTGTTATTGGAAGCATGATTGACTCCTCTCCTATACGTGATTCCTCAGAAGGATCCTTGATGACTACGCCTGTTGCTGTCAGTGGATCTTCATCCCAGAAGGGAACCAGGAGGAAGACTACTTGTAGTGTATCCTCCAAAAAACAATTAACTGTCAAACAATCGTTTGCAAGGGCAAACAAGTATGACAGCAATCACACAGTTGTACAGCAGATTACTGATGCCATAACAGCTATGCTGGTATTAGATGTGCGTCCAGCATCCGCCATTACCGCAGTGGGGTTTCAACAGTTAATTGAGGTCATATGTCCTTGCTACCAGATCCCTTCTAGATTCCACTTCGCTAGAACAGCAATTCCAAATCTGTACAAGGACATTAAAAAAAACCTTATTAATGTCCTCAGAAATACCGTTGTACCCATTGTCCACTTGACCACTGATATGTGGACAAGTGGGACAGGGAAAACTAATGATTACATGACTGTGACAGCCCACTGGGTAGGTGTATTGCCTACAACAGCAGCAGCAACATCTACCAAAAGACAGCTGATACAGAGGCAGGCTACTCTTTGTATAACTGGTTTCAGTAAGAGGCATACTGCTGACAACCTCTTAGAAAAACTCAGGGAAATCATTGCTAAATGGCTTACCCCACTTGGACTCTCCTCGGGATTTGTGATTTCGGGCAATGCCACCAATATTGTGAGAGCATTACATCTGGGCGAATTCCAACACGTCCCATGTTTTGCTCACACAATTAATTTGGTGGTGCAACATTTTTTTAAAAATGACAGGGGCATGCAGGAGATGCTCTCGGTGGCCCGCAAAATATCCGGACAGTTTAGACATTCGGCAAACGCTTGTCGAAGATTGCATGACCAGTACTGTTAAATTTGCCCTGCCATCAGGTGAAGCAAGAGGTAGTAACTCGGTGGAATTCTACCCTCTATATGCTTCAGCGGATGGAGGAACAGCAAAAGGCCATCCAGGGCTATACAACGGACTATGACATAGGCCGTGTAGGGGGAATGCACCTTACTCAAGTATAGTGGAGAATAATTTCCGTGTTGTACAAGGTTCTCAAACCCTTTGAACTTGCCACACGTGAAGTTATTTCAGACACTGCCCGCTTGAATTAGGTCATTCCCCTCATCAGACTTTTGCAAAAACAGCTGGAGAAACTGAAGGAGGAGCTGAACGGAGCGATTGTGCAAAGTATGTCGGACTGGTGGATCAAGCAATTGATTCACTTCACCAGGATCCAAGAGCCGTCAATCTATTGAAATCTGAAAAATATATTTTGGCGACCATTCTGGATCCTAGGTTTAAGTCCTACCTTGTGAGTTTTTTTCCAACAGACCGAAATCTAAAACTGTGCAAAGAGATGTTGGTAAAAAAATTGTCAGCTGCAGCCACACGTGAAATGCAATCATCTCCTCCTTCAGTTTCTGCAGCTGCCAGGAAAAGACTAAATTTTCCTTACAGAATGCCTGGTGGTCATGCAGATTGTTCACAAAAAATTACATCTGGTCGGGCCTGAGAGAACTGCCTACTAGTGACATGTCTTCTACCGTAACACTGTGTGATACGGTCTCCATTCACAGAATGGTGTAGGACTATTTCAGAGATAACATCCTAATAGGCATGTCAGACAGTCCCTTTCAGAACTGGCAGGAAAAAGAGGCAATTTGGAGGCCCATACACAAACTGGCTTTGCATTACTTAAGTTGCCCACCCTCCAGTGTGTACTCCGAAAGCGTTTTCAGTGCAGCTGGCAACCTTGTCAGTGATCGGAAAATATGATGTTCATTAAAATGAATTACAAATTTCACGAGGAAGACCTCTACCAACAATTACATGAAAAAATTACAGAGGCGCCTATGGTGGGTTCCAGCGGGGGCAAATTAATATTGTGTGCAGAAGAGGATGTACACACTGATGGGGATGACAAGGATGAGGATGACGACAACTAGTAATGTAAAATCAGTATGTGTATGGGATCATTTTCATTTCCATGTCCATATCACATTGGCAGCTTGTTTTATGGGGGTCCAAACAAACCAATAATTTCAGCCACAATTGGCAGTCCTTGTCGCTGAAATGATTGGTTTGTTAAACTGTGAATGTCCTGTTTCGTGTACAACATAAGGGTGGGTGGGAGGGCCCAAGGATTATTCCATCTTGCACCTTTTTCCTTTCCATTATGTGCTGGTTGGGGCATTGCTGCCTGACATTTTAAATTAATGTTATGGTTGGTTTAGGAGCCAATGATTTGTTTTCAAATTAATTTATTATCAATTTTACAGCCAGGGACTAAACCAATGAATTTCTTTTTATTATTCAGCCAGGGGCTGCACCCAATGAATTGTTTTTTACTTTTTTAATTAAATTATTATTAATTATACGGCCCGGGGCTGCACCAATGAATTGTTTTTTAATCAATTTATTATCAATTTTACAGCCAGGGGCTGCACCAATGAATTTCTTTTTATTAATTATTCAGCCAGGGGCTGCACCCAATGAATTGTTTTTAAATTAATTTATTATCCCTTTTACAGCCAGAGGCTGCACCAATGAAGTTCTTTGTATTAATTATTCAGCCAGGGGCTGCACCCAATTAATTGTTTTTTACTTTTTTAATTTATTAATAATTATTCAGCTTGGGGCTGCACAAATGAATTGTTTTTTCATTCATTTATTATCAATTTTACAGCCAGGGGCTGCACCAACTATCAACTATCAATTCTTCAATCATCAAGGGTATCCCAACCATCATCTTTGCACAGTCCTCAACTCTATTAATAATTATATCAATCAGTTTTGAGCCAGCAAGCTGGATGCAACCTTTTGGCCCTTTAACTAGATGAAAAAAATCAATATTGTGAGCTGTGAGGTGGTCAAAATTGACTGGAAACGAGTGGAAATAAATGTTATTGAGGTTATTAATACTGTTGGAACAAAAAAAGGTCAATTTTATGTGATTTTAGCTGTTTTTTGTATTTTTTAAGAAAAAATCCAGATCCAAAACCAAAACACGAAAACAAAACACGGTGAGGTTTTGGCAAAACCGATCCAGATCCTAAACCAGGGGAGATCCAGATCCAAAACCAAAACATTGGGGTCGGCGCACATCTCTAGTTTTAATACATTGCTAACACAGGCTTCAGTGCTCGTTCCTTAATTGTGTAGCCTGTTATAGGCGATTCAGTGCTGTAGCAGGTTGCCTCTTTGCTCTGGGCCAATACACCACTGGCACACAACAAGATTAGGGCGAGTGCCTTATGGACGCACCACGCACCTTTCCATGATTCAGAGTGCCTCTTCAAGCACCCCACAAGGTGGATAAGAGTGGCAGGCCATGCCATATCAAGGTGCTCTCAGGGCAGCAACCATCCTGCCTCCTCAACTTTGCACAATGGGCGGCACCAGTCATTTAACTATGTCCCTGAGAATTATATTTTTGTTACTGAACCGCCCTGTGCTTTTTTCATCATTAGATTTTCATTTGCAAGCATTAATGATAAATGCTGTAGCGTAGTTCCTCAAGTCAATGGGAGGAATCCTATTAACTGAAGGGTTTACCTATATACCTGTGCCGGACAATTTAATCAGCGGGGTTCATACAGCACATTAAACTACAGAGGTGCACTCCAGAAGCTGCATGGAAAACTCCATGAGAAAAGGCACCCTCTGGGTTTTAACGCGTGGGGAAAACTCATTGATTCCTCTTCTTATGCAGAATCAATGGCTTAGCGTCCATTATATTCTTGTTTACAGTGCGGGGGAAATGCTATTTAATTGAATAGCATTTCCCTGTACACAATCATATAGCTGCTTGGCATATTCGCAGCTAATTGAATTCCCCCACTATTGTACAGATTAATGTCTGTTTTATGAATTTTTATAACCATTTTAATTTTTTTTTTTTTTTTTTTTACGCAATCACGGGTAAATACATTTGTATAGATATTTGATTAGAGGATTAACAGCTGAGTCACTCACTGCAGTGCTGTATTTTGTGTGGGGTAATTAATCTAATTTACTTGTCAGTAATAGCTTTAAATATTCTTGCAGTGGAAACTACAGTAGCAACTAAGAAAACCTGATCTATTGAACTGGCCGGTTACTTGAACCACTGTGGAAGGATGGAGCTACAGTTTGCTGGGATAATTGTGTTTGGAACTATGTAGGCTGTTGCCCTAAGCCATGCTTTTGCCTAATAAATTATCCCAAGGTCATTGGGCCAGATTCAGAGTTGTACGTAAATCCAAAAATGCATTTATAAGCATACGTTGAATAAAGCAACTATAGACTGCACATGCGATGCAACCTGACATATCTCAGGGGAATAAGTTCATACCAGGCACCCGGAGGCAAAATAGATGGTGGTGCCCCCCCAGGTGGTTCCAGCTTGTTCTGTCCCCCCAGTGTCTCTCTGGCGTCAGTCAGCCCCCTTCTGTCTCTCCAGCCAGCACACCAATGTCTCTCCATCCAGCCCCCCTGTCTTTCAAGCCAACTCCCCTCTGTCTCCCCAGCCAGCACCCCACTCTCTCCAGCCAGCCCACCATGGTCTCTCCAGTCATCCCCCACTGTCTCTCCTGCCAGCATCCCCAGTGTCTCTCCAGCCAGCCCTTCTGTCTCTCCAGCTAGTGCCCTTTGTCTCTCCAGCCAACCCTCTGTCTTTCCAGTCAGCCTCCATTGTCCCTCATGCCAGCCCCCACTGTCTCTCAAGCCAGCCCCGTTTCTCCTGCCAGTCTTGCAGTGCCTTTCCACCTCCTGCCCCCACATCCCTCCAGCTCCATTTACTTTCTCCTGGGTCTTCTTGCTGTGCTTGCCTGCTCCTCTACATGTCACAGTCCTCTGCCTGCCACGTTCCATATTTCAGGTACTGCCGGTGGTTGGTGCAATACCAATTTTTTTGTTTATTGCAACTTGCAATAAACTAACTTCATTGCATCAGCCGGCGCCGTGGTGCCTGAAGACAAACAGCGGCTCCCTGGACCCCACAAATAGATCCATCTATAACTGCCGCCTGCACTGCAGACAGTGGTTACAGATGGATTTATCTGTGTGCCCTTGATGCCCCCGACAGCCGGCACCCAGAGGCCAGTGACTCCACTGCCTCCGTGAGTTCCGTTTCTATGTAAATATATGCACACTGAAGTGCCAAAAGTCATGGGATAAATGCCTAGTATTGTGTAGGACCCCTGGAGAGATGTTGACCCATACTATCAGGATAGCTTCCCACAGCTCCCTGATATTTGTAGGTGTAGAATATTTGGTGTGAATAGACCTCTCCAACACATCCCATAAATGCTCAATTGAGATAATGTTGGGCGAAAGTAGTGGCCACATTCCTCTGAACTCTCCAGAATGCTCCTCGAACCAATTCTGGACAACTTGGGACCAATGACACGGTGCGTTATCCTGCTGGAATATTCCATCGTTGTGGGGGTACATAAAATCCATGAAGGGCTGCAAATGGTCATCAAGCAATGCAATGTAGCGGTTACTGGTCAATGACGTGTTCAGACAAACCAGCGGACCCAACCCATGCCACGTGTACACACCCCACACCATTATGGAACCACCACCAGCCTGCACAGTGCCTTGTTGACAAATGGGATCTAAGCCCGATCCCTACCATCAGCCCGAAATAACTGCAACCATGACTTATCAGACATGCCACATGTTGCCAGTCCTCCAGGGTCTAATTGGCACATTACAAGCCCAGGTGAGGCCCTGCGTCCGGTGTCATAGTGTTAACAGATTATGTGTATATATATATATATATATATATATAATTGTAAAATGTGTAAAAGGAATATGTAGTGCAGGCTATTCATGTGGTGCATGATATGTGAAATGTTTTACTGTCAAAGCATGCCATATTTTCTTAATGATTTCTATTTTTCCTACCAACAGAAAGATTACATTGTGACAAGGTTTAACTGACTGTCAGTACATTTACTGAAGATTTGCAACCATGTTACCAGAGATAAACCGTACAGTAGCTGTTGTCAAGTACTAGTGAAATGTATGGCACAATCCCATACAGTATTATGGTTGAATGATAAAGCTGCAGGTCATTAATGCATTGAGTCTTTAGTTGGAAGTAAAAATATATAGCTGCCCCATTTTTATAATGAAAATCTATTTTAATACATACAAACTGTCTCTGTGCATCAAACTGATTATTTCCAGTGAATGCTGATGGCAATGTTTTAGCTAGTGCTACCAGGGCTGAATTAAGGGCCACATGGACCAGTGCTGTGTGGGTGTGGTCATCACCATGTGGGCGTGTACATAGGCAGATTCAGGGAAGGGGGGAGGAACCAGGGCATGTGTCCCCTGGCATTTTTGGTGCATTTGTTCCCAGCCACTCAAGGGCTCGGTGGCTAGGGAATTGGTAATATTACAGACCACAGAGGTGTCAAGTAAGTTCACAGGGTCCATCAAAGTGTCTGGAAAGGGCTAAAAATTTGACAGACTCCATATGGGGGAGATGTATAAAACCATGGAGAGAGATAAAGTGAAGTATCAACTAATCAGCTTCTGTCATTATTCCAACAAAGGCTGTAACATGACCGTTAAAAGCTTATTGGTTTATACTTTAACTTTCTCCACTTTATCTCTCTTTAATAAATGATGTTTGCTATATCTTGTTTGTTTATATTCTACAGAGTGGAATATCATAAAACTCTGTTTAGCATATACAGTATATTCCTCTGCACTTGGCACAGATTAGTAAAGTATGTGTTTGCTGTTACAGTCCACAAAAACATTTTTTTTGTTTGTTTGTTTCTTATAACTGCCCGGCAGTAATCCTCATATGCCTCTCCACACAAAGTAACAGCTGGATGCATCAGTACCAGCTATGTATCTGGTTGCTTAGGTTTTCCACTCAGAGTCCAATCTTTGAAACACATGATTAGAAACCATTGGTGCTGGACACTGTTAGCGAAGGGGAAGATGGCATTATTTTAATTTATTTTATTTATTAATCCTTTTGCCAAAAACATTTTTTAAATCATTTTAAAGGAGGATGTGTTTTCAGTTAACACTATTCAACCAACTTGTTATGCATGAACTTTGTTTTAGAAAGGTGCATTTGATGCCACAAACTTCTGCAGCCATGACAGTTATTACTCTGTGCTATTTGGGTTCCTGCTCCTAGCACTATTAAACTGTCTTCCATTATGACATCACATGCAGTCCTGTACTCACTAATATACCAGCGGCGTATACAGGTCACTGCCTCCCACATGTTCACCATGAGTACACTAATTTCCTGCTGACGTCACTATCCCAGTAATCTGATTGTCAATAAACTGATGGATATTTAGGTGTACTCTGTTTAAGTTTGAATACAACAATGTGCTCAGTTCACTATAAATGGTGTGTGCTGCATTTCATATGATTATGATTACACCATGACAACAGTAAATCTATATAGCCTAGAGCTGCCGGTGAAGTATAATACTGCTTTTATACCTGAATTCCGGGTCTGACCAGGAGGTTGAAACAGGGTTCCAATCCAGATCTGACCCGGAATTTCCCTGGCGCCGACCCAGGATATATCTGAGTTAGCGCCATTCACACCGGAGCCAGGTCTGCAGTGACCCCGCTTTTCCGGCGTTGAAGTGGATGATTGGAGACGACATCTCCAAGTGCCACTGAAGCCGGCCAATCGGCTGGCATTCAGCACGATCCAGGTTATCATGACCCGGATCGCGCCGTTTACACTGCAGGGTTTCATGGGTTATTCCCGTGTTAAACCTGCAAGTTACCTGGGTTGGATTGCAGGGTCACTCGACCCGGGAATCCAACCCTGTCCTCTTTTACACCAAGGAGCTAGCCGGGTTAACCCTGCAATAACCCAGGTTTTAGCTCTGGTGTAAAAGGGGTATAACTGTACAATGCGCATCTGTATGATGCTGTGGCTTGACTCACTGAGGGAAAATTGATGCCTTCTCGGCTTTGCATGTCCCCCATTTCCGGATATAGGTTATGCCATCTGAAGATGGAATTAGCTAGCTGCGAAAAGCAAAGTACTGTAGGCTATGGGAAATTGGTTTGTGGAAATACAGGTGACACAAGAGAACTCAATGATTTCTCTGCAGTGTCCCTGTCGCTAAATGCCTTTCCCTGGTAAAGAAACACTTTCTCTGACTTCTTCTTTTTTTATTACTGTTTCATAAATAGAGCCTTTCATCTAAGTATCCTGGAACTTATCTGGAATTTATACTATTACCATACAATTGAAGCCTCATAGTGACCATCCAGGGCCAAGCTGTTTTGTGCCCATGGGCGTAACTACCATAGATGCAAGCACGGCCGGCCCGAGCCCAATTTTTTAGGTAAGCGATTATCATTTTTGGCGCCCCCAGCGGTACTGTTGCGCACACCCGAAAAGATAAAGGAATGGGATGGGGTAAGAGAGACAGCAAGAACATGAGGGTGGAGGGTGGATAGAGGCAGATAGATAGAGTGGGGGTGGTGTAACAGAGAAAATGGGGAAGGTGCTGTAGAAAAGAGACAGATATCAAAAAATATAAAGCATTTAAAGTAAACTAGATTAAAAATATTTTACAATGTAGTGAGTAGAAAAAATGGGTAGCTGAGTTAGGGAGTTACAGGCACAATTATGGCACCAACAAACATAGACATTTATGAGCTTGGTGCTGCACAAAGAAGTTGACAACAGGACAGCATGCATATTTACAGCCAGCAGAGGCACATACCTTCCCATCTCTGTGACAGTGCAGCTCCAGCTTCTCCTTCTCCCTCCCACATTCCCAGGGCTGGGGAGGCCATTCACCTAAGCAGGGGACGTTGAAGTAGCGTTCCTCCATCACCGTGGCTGCCCCATGCCCAGCTGCAGCCCTATCCATGCTCTCTCCCATCTCCCCCCACCTGAGAAACGGAAGTGACAAAACTGGAAGCTGTGTGCTCAGGGCTGCCAGAGGCTCCCAGTCAGAGCAGTCTCCCGGGAGGAGGAGCTATGAGTGCAAAGCCTCTGAATAGCGGAACAGCTGTCCGCCTGTCAGAGGAGTCTATCAGCGTCCGGTGAGGGCGCCTGCGAGACCAAGTGAGTAACAGTGACTCACTGTATGTGACTGCCGCGGCACCCTCCTCTGTCTGGCGCTCTATGCAGCCGCGTACCTGGTGTAATGGTTGGGCCGGCCCTGGATGCAAGGGGTGCAGCTTCTATGGGGTACAGAGCTGAGGGGGGCTCATCTTCCTTGTTAAAGTTACATGTGTTATATGCATTTTTCACCATTGGGTGTTACATAGGAGCCCTTACAAACTTTTCCTATTAATCCTTAGTTACGCCCCTGTTTGTGCTTTTATACTTACTTGTGTTCCCAAACTTAGTCCTCAAGGCAACCTGGACCGTTAAGGTGCCTTGAGGACAGAGGCCCTGATGCAGAGCCGGACGCTCTGACAGAACGCTCACTCTGAATCAGGGCCATCCTTCTCTTTTTTTCTCTGACAGAGCCAAAAGCACTCCCACTGACATCACTTGTGATGTCAGTGGGGCCGGCCCTAGACAGTAGGCGTTCCCATGGAAACGCCTCCGTCTGGGCAGCCACGCCCCCGGCCCGCCCACCAAAGGGGGCGTGCTGTCACTCCACATCGACAGCACACCCCCTTTGTAGCGAGACCCGGAGCGACGGCTTGCCCGTTGCTATCCGGGTCTCGCACATGCGCACGACGGAGCTGCCTCCGTCGTGCACATGCGCACTGGGCCAATATCGACCCGATTGCGAGCGCTCAGCGCTCGCGAGCGGGTCTGAATCAGGCCCAGAGTTTGGGAACCCCTGACATAGGCAATGACCTATGGGAGACCCCATGCTGCATACTAATCAGCTTAAGCTAGTTATTGCAGGGCATGTTCCAGTAGGTTGGGTACAGGATGCGGCGCTCAGGATCCCGGTGGTCAGAATCTCGAAACCGGCAGCCCATCAGGATTAAGATACAGACACCTGTCAGTAAGTATCATATCCCTACCCCTTAACCCACAGGTTCTCAAACTCGGTCCTCAGGACCCCAAACAGTGCTTGTTTTCCAGGTCTCCTCACAGAATCGCAAGTGAAATAATTAGCTCCACCTGTGGATCTTTTAAAATGTGTTAGTGATTAATGAATACACCTGTGCTCGTGCTGGGTGACCTGCAAAACATGAACTGTGTGGGGTCCTGAGGACAGAGTTTGAGAACCACTGCCTTAACCCAATACTTACTGTCGGGATGTTGGCGGTTGAGATGCTGGTGCCAGGATTCTGACTGGTGTTGGTATTCTGTCGCGGGCATTCTGAGCGCCAGCATCCCTACCGCCGGGATCTGTATCCCGTTCCAGCAACAGATAAATGCTGCGTGTGGCTTTGGTTTCTAAATAGAAAATAGCATCAGGATTAGCACTAGGTTACAACAATACCTTCCTTCTGGAACTAACTCAAAGGTCTTTTTACTTAATAACTCAGGTTAGGGGTAAATTTACTAAAGTGAGAGTTTTTAGAAGTGGAGATGTTGCCAATGGCAACCAGTCAGATCCTAGCTATTATCCTCTAGAAGGTGCTAGTTAAATATTAAGTAGAATCTGATTGGTTGCTATGGGCAACATCTCCACTTATAGTAGTAGAAAATAATGAATTGAACATAACCTGAAGATTTTTAAATAAATGGATGCAAATTAAAAATAACAGCACTACACAGTGTGATAAATAGGATAAGTGTAGCTATTAAATGGAGTTTGCTCAACTTTGTTTTCGATTTGCTTGTATTCAAAAATAAAATCATAAAGTAACACTGGGTGATGGATAGGAAAGTGAGTGCAATCGCAATTTTGCATTTAAATATAACATTCTATAAACTGTAAACACCCCTATGATTTTAGGAACAGAATCTGACATTTAGCAAATCTTTATGTTTACAACATTCTATCCTATACAGCTATATCTCCTTCTCTCAGCCCTTAGAAGAACACATTCAGAAACATTTCCTCATTTCCAGTGAAAAAGACCAGGTACTTTAGTATGTCAGTGTGAAATATTATGAAAAATGGGTCACTCGGTGATCTAAATGAACTTACATCCGCTTTACTTTATGTGCACTGCCTTGATTTCTCACAGTACTAACAAGAAGTGTCATAGTCACATGATTTTTCAATTGCAACTATTCACTGGCACAAAATGCCTCCGCTGGGTCATTATGGAGCAAAATATCCTCCATTTTTGCACTTCGGACAACATAGATCTCTCAAATTATGTGAAAACAAAACATTTAACTAGCAGAGGCAACCTAATGAAATAATCTTCTTTTCACCGGTATAAATGCCTCGCATACATTCAGAAAGGTCATGGGCATTCTTAAGAGAAAACAAGGTTAAAGCAGAAAAGAAAAGAAAAACTATTAAGCACTGCTTAATTTATCCCAGTTTGTTCCTACAAGTTCAAAGAAAAGCACTCCTGAGAAAGTGTTTACACGACCTAACTAAATGGCTGCCATTATGATGCATTGGCATCAGCAAAAACATCCTGGGACAGCCATTCTAACATCGGGAAGCAGAGGCTCTATGTAATGCTCTGGCAATGTTTTCACAATAAGTACATGTTTAATGCTTCCTCTGGTATTTTGTGAGCTGGAATTAACATATATTCTTTTCCATACATGGATCCTTGGAATTTTCTAAACATGATAGCTGAAGCAGCGGTGCTGTAAATGTTTTGTAATCCCGGAAATTAGTGTAAGAAACCCAACGCAAAATAAGGAGGTCATTTTTCCTCAGAAGTTTTTGTCCCATCCTGATAGCTCATCTGGTGGATCTTCTGCTTCAGGGAGAAAACTGTCAAAATAGCTGTGATCTGTGATTCCCTTGATCTATATTTAAAAAAAAAAGCAAATAAATAATGATCCTACTGTATCAGTAATAGAGCATACATATGACATTGATATGTTGTTACTTGTAAATAATTAAATATAATTCTACCATTATTAGTATTTAATACCTAGAGACCCACTATCATTTTTAAATATACATACATAAATGCGTCAGAAGCTCATAAGGGAAAATAAAGAAATGATAGTGAGAACACATCAGTCTTCCTATCTGTAATCCCAGTGTATAGATGCCTCCGCTACCACTATGAGGCAGTCATCATCATCTGCATCCAGCTTGTTGACACACAAAGATACACATCTTAAAAGGTGCATTTAAAAAAATGTGTGACTCTATATAGGATGCATCTCCAAGGAACCTGGTAAACTGGGACGGTTTTTGGGGTGGGCTAACAGGGCCGTCGCCTGGAGCGCGGGCCCCTAGAGGCGCTGCTGAATCCTCCTGTCATTTGCAGGCTTTTTTTTATTTCATTATAATTGCTGGCTACTGCTGCTACTGGCAGATGGATTTATATTGCAGCATACTCGGAGGCTGAGCCTGAGAAGCTTCGCCTCCTCTGCTCTCAGTCAGTGCTATGCTCTGGGAGCTTCCCGCCCGGGCATGACTGCTTACGAGTGTGTGGGAAGATGACAGCAGTTCAGACTAGAGAGCCAACTCGGACCGGAAGACTACCATCAGGTAAGGATTTTTTTTAAACTAGTGTACTGTCGTAAGTGATGCTGGGGTGTTGGTAAGGGGGAGAAATGTGCTGCTGGTGTGATGGTAAAGGGGGGGGTGTGCTGCTGGAGTGTTGGTAAGGGGGGGAAGTGTGCTGCTGGAGTGTTGGTAAGGGGGGGGGAGTGTGCTGCTGTAGTGTTGGTAAGGGGGGGAAGTGTGCTGCTGGGGTGTTGGTAAAGGGGGGGAGTGTGCTGCTGGAGTGTTGGTAAGGGGGGAGTGTGCTGCTGGGGTGTTGGTAAGGTGGGGGGAAATGTGCTGCTAAGGTGTTGGTAAGGGGGGAAAGTGTGCTGGTGGTGCTGGGGTGTTGGTAAGGGGGGGGAATGTGCTGCTGGGGTGTTGGTAAGGGGGGGAGAGTGCTGCTGGGATGTTGGTAAGGGGGGAGTGTGCTGCTGGGGTGTTGATGAGGGGGGAAGTATGCTGCTGGGGTGTTGGTAAGGGGGAGTGTACTGCTGGGGTGTTGCTAAGGTGGGGTGAATATGCTGCTGGTGCTGGGGCATTGGTAATGGGGGGTGTGCTGCTGGGGTGTTGGTAAGGTGTGGGGGGAAAATGTGCTGCTGGTGCTGGGTGTTGGTAAGGGGGGGAGTGTGCTGCTGGGGTGTTGGTAAGGGGGGGAGTGTGCTGCTGGGGTGTTGCTAAGGTGGGGTGAATATGCTGCTGGTGCTGGGGTGTTGGTAATGGGGGGTGTGCTGCTGGGGTGTTGGTAAGGTGTGGGGGGAAAATGTGCTGCTGGTGCTGGGTGTTGGTAAGGGGGGGAGTGTGCTGCTGGGGTGTTGGTAAGGGGGGGAGTGTGCTGCTGGGGTGTTGGTAAGGTTTAGGGGGAAAATGTGCTGCTGGAACTGGGTGTTGGTAAGGGGGGGAGTGTGCTGCTGGGGTGTTGGTAAGTGGGGGGAGTGTGCTGCTGGGGTGTTGGTAAGGGGTGTGTGTGCTGCTGGGGTGTTGGTAAAGGGGAGGGGAGTGTGCTGCTGGGATGTTGGTAAGGGGGTGTGTGCTGATGGGGTGTTGGTAAGGGGGGGAGTGTGCTGCTGGGATGTTGGTAAGTGGGGGGAGTATGCTGCAGGTGCTGGGGTGTTGGTAAGGGGGGGAGTGTGCTGCTGTGGTGTTGGTAAGTGGGGGGAGTGTGCTGGAGGTGCTGGGGTGTTGGTAAGGGGGGCAGTGTGCTGCTGGGGTGTTGGTAAGTGGGGGGGAGTGTGCTGCAGGTGCTGGGTTGTTGGTAAGGGGGGGAGTGTGTAACTGCTGCTGGTGTAAGGGAGTGCGAATGTAACTGTTGCTGGTATTAGGGTGGTGATTAAGGGGAGAGCAAGTAATGGAGGCAGGCTCAGAAACATACCCAGACGGGTACCCCTTACCGCTGAGAGGCATCCATATACACCTGTAGCCCTTATCACTGGGGGGGCATCATAACCAAGGTACTCCTTACCCCTGAGGTAGTAGGCTCCTCCACATACCCAGGTACCACTCACCACTAGAGGCAGTCTCCTCCACATACCCAGGTACCACTCACCACTGGAGGCAGGCTTCACCACCTACCTCTATATCTTTTTCTACTGGAGGCAGACTCCTCCACATTCCCAGATACCACTCTCCACTAGAGGCAGGCTCCTCCACATACCCAGGTACCACTCGCCACTACAGGCAGGCTCCTCCACATACCCAGGTACCACTCACCACTGGAGGCAGGCTTCACCACCTACCTCTATACCTTTTTCTACTGGAGGCAGAATCCTCCACAATCCCAGATACCACTCACCACTAGAGACAGGCTCCTCCACATACCCAGGTATCACTCACCACTAGAGACAGGCTCCTCCGCATACCCAGGTATCACTCACCACTAGAGATAGGCTCAAATGGACTCTTTTGCCCTAGCTCCACAATGTCTACAACCGGCCTTGGTGGTAAACCTGCATCTACACACCCTTACTGTAACGTATTTACACACGAATGCTCCTTACTCGCCACTCCAAGTGCAAGTATAAAACACAGGTGCAGTTGGTGTCTAAGCACAGTGTGACAAATTATATGAAATTGTCACGTAAATTGACTTCCATACAACTCCCAAACATAAAATAATATAAAACACTATACTCTCTATATTCAGCTGACAATAATACACAAAGTGAATACAAATGCTTAGAATACAGTAATGATCTAGGGGGATATCAAGTTTTTGGTGCTTAATTTTGAAATTTCAGCAAATTTGCTATATAGTCAATTGTGTATCAGCCAAAGCAATGCAATAAAATGTAAGAGTAATTATCCTTATGGCAGTTAGAAAAAAAAAATTCTAAACTTGTTAAACTTTTGATTTATTCACAAAGTAGCATATCATGTTTTTTTCCATTTATTAAATCTACAACTGTCGAAAGTGAGAGGTTCTCATATATAAAAGATTAGGGGTGTAAATGTAAGACCCACCTCTCTTTTCAATGGAGAGAGCAGTTTACGATTACGCATTCCTTCCCAGTTAAAGCCTTGGAACCACCTGTAAATTAGAAGATATTTTTATTACTGTACTATATATGTAATTTAGGGCCATTTACAAAGAACATGTTATATTATTATTCCTTAGATAGCATTAGATAAGGCATTTGTCCCACTGTAACACGTCTTTACATGTGTATCTGTACATTCAAATTGGCCACACTCAAAAGTACTTGCGAATTGAGGAGTAAAGGTGGTAAAGTTTAATTTTTTGCATTATTACTGTATATAATTATATAGTTTAATATGTTTTTTTCATGTATAAATCATTATGCAGCCGTTTCAGGTGCATTGGTTTGCAAAAAAAAATTCTGGACCGGGCATTAAAGAGTTAATACCATCATATTTGTTTAGTATGATTTGCAGACCCTCACTCAGTTTAATACAGCAGGTGTTACATGTGCTCAATAAATGGCTATGTACAAGTAAGATCATAGGGCCTGATGCAGAGGTGGACAAAGATGCATTCGCAACTGTGATTGCCAGGGCCGGATTAAGGCTTGTGGGGGCCCTGGAGCAACTAAGTTGTGGGGGCCCGCACCAAGCCACACGGAGCCTACCCTCCCTCCCCCGCCACACAGAGCCTACCCATACCTCCACCCTCCCTGATAACTTACCTTCTGGCTCTGTGTTCTGAATGCAACAGCACAGTCAGTACTGCTGTATAGAGCGCAGAGTGGGTACTGAGGCCTGACATCAGTAATCAGCGTCGGGGATAGGATGTGTCATGTGCAGGGCCGGATTAAGGGGGGGCTACAGGGGCGGTCGTCCAGGGGCCCCCACACACGGGAGTGCCCCCACACACATACCCGGCTGGCGATGTGGGGACTAGGGGCACATGTGGACTGCTGCCTGTGCTGCTGCATGATCAGCAGGGTGCAGGCAGATACCTGTAAGGGGACAGGACAGTAAGGGGATCCGCGTTGCTTAGTAACTTTATTGAACCGGCGGTGTCAGTGGCCGGTGCAATAAAGTTTTTTTTGTTTAATCAGTGCAAATGTGTATACTGTAAGTAAATAGGCATTTAAAAGTCACCTGTCATTTAGTGAAGTCTTCTAATTTTCATAACAATGCATGGTGCGTCACCAAGGCGCTTTACCTATCAATTCACTAGGAACCTCTAAGATTATTTCAAGATTTTTTTTTAATGAGAACAAATACCATAATCATGGGTGTATTAGCGTCAGGGGGGAAGGGGTCCTGTATCACAGCACCCATGCCCCTTCGTGTAGCCCCCCCGCCCCCCCAAGTGTACCTGCTTTGGATAGCGCCATCTTCTAATATTCTGATATTTGGGAGGTGGCTTACACTGCGCAGCACAGTCTTTCAGAAGATATCACTGGAAATATGATACTGCAGCACACTAAATATGGGGAGGGACTTACCACACTAGTGCTGAGTGTTTGGTGCTAGCCCTTGTGCACACGCTACACCCATTATAAATATGCCTGAGAAATTAATGAAAAAATACTGGGTACCAAACATACAAAGGGTTCACTTTGCCCTGCTCACAATCTTACAATCCTGTAAATGAGTGCGCTGCCTACTTCATAAATAATGTGGTTCAGCCCACAAAATGGTTGACTCCACTGTGTGTAGGTAGCCATTTTGTGCTCTTTAATAGTGCAGAAAGATTGTGTTTTCTTGTCAATTTAACAATTTCATTCCTTGTTACCCCCATCAGGAGACAGGAGTACTGTACATCCAGTTATTCCGCTGGCAGAACTGGGAAAACTGCATAGATTATTTAGGTTTGTGAATCGAGAATAGTTTATTAAAGTGGATTCCTTACAAAACTCATTTACTTGATTTATGTCAGGTGAGACCACAGTGGCAGCATCAGCAAGTTCAATGCTTTTATTGTTGTTTCTGGGACCAATTATAGCATTATCTGTCTAACACTTTACACAAGAAACTGTTCTAGACTGTAATTACCAGAAAGGAGTTTCTTTCAGTTTGTATTTATTGCATTATATACTTTTCTTTCTGCTCATCCTAAGCTTTAGAGGTATACCAAATGCAAATAATACATGTTTATGATTAATGTGTGCTTTTATGTACATATGATCTGTGTTTCATGAAAGAAAACTGCAACTTCCTTTCATTAGTTTTTTCCCCCCAAAGCCCTACTCACATCAACTAAATTAACTGAAGTAGGCCCTATGCCAAGGATGCCTGTAGTACACAAAATATGTATGCTTTACACCGCCTGCTAGCCATCTTCTCCCAGCTTATCAACCGAGAGAATTCTGAGTGTGAGTAATAAATTGTTTAAGGAAGCTCATTGGGTGAACTAAGGCCAATGGATACTGTTTTACAATTTGACCATAATGCAGTAACAATGTAACTACTAAAACAGTAAATCTGTCTAGGCATTAATTAAGACTAATCTCTAACAATATACAATCATACTAGGTGCTAGCATTAACCAATATATACAGTACATAGAAACATGGACATACAGAGTCAGCTATATCAAAAAGCTCCTCAGAGATAGCCAATAGAAAGCAGCTCATATCCAAAAGGGGACAGAATTAAAGGTCTCGTGCTCTCCCGACCAAATGACTCTACTGCTGCGACCTGACCTGACACTGCTTTTTCTACTCTCTATCAGGTGACAAAGGGACACAGGACCTCATTTAGAGTCGGTCGAAGCGGCCGCACGGTCGTACGGAAAAAGGGGCCGGATATGCAAATGATTCCCTCGCAAGTTGCGTCCCTAAGTTCGGATCGGTAGTTGACCGACCAAGGGGAGGAAGCGGTCGGAAGACAAAAAAATACGCCCCCTTCTCGTACGCATTGCACGTCATCTCCGGGCATATAAGGATTAATCGAGACCATCGGAACTGGTCGTAGAGCTTAAGGTTGACCATACCCTCTCTTAAGCTCTACGATCATGTCAGTGTAAAAACCTCCCATGTCACATGTGCCATGACGCTACTTTGTTAATTATGCACTCCCATAATCCATATGCACTCCCATAAAACGCCGTTCGCATAATGAGGCACGCCTGCGTTTGGATCTCCACTCCTCCATTTTCAAGCACCTTCCCCTGTTACCACCCACAAACGCCTCCATCTGTCACTCAAACTACCGACCTGGCTGTGTTCAAGGAGAGAGAAATTGCTGATCGTAGCGGCTAGTTTGCGCACGCGCATTGCAAACTTTACGCATGCGCAGTATAGCGAACATCGGTGGCGTACGAAAACGACCGACTCTGAATGAGGTCCACAGTGTTTTCCTTTTTTACACATGCATAGTGCATAAGACTCAAAAATAACTTGAACCCGAGCTGCAGTGGCATATTAACAATAGATACAGGTTGTGCAGTACACATGGGCCCCCAAGCTAAAGGGGGCCCTGTGCCGCCCACCCCTGCACCCATTACTTTCCACTGTAAAGAAGAACAGTGAAACAGGCAAGTGTTCAGTGTCTTCAGACCGCTACCACATTAGTGCAGCATTGCAGGTTCAACCCCATGCTGTGTCATCAGAAAGCCTGTCTGTCATCCCACAGGTATCACTAACGAAGTTCATCCAGTAGCTGCATCCAGAAACACACATGATTCACTCACTAGCATCATGGAAACACCCCTATGCCAACTAAGAGCACTTCTGACAAGGTGTTATGAACTCAAAACCTGGGTACCTTAGCGGGAGCAGCTCCTGGTGCATGTCCCTGAAAATTAGAGACCAAAAACCTCTGTAGGAGCCTTACAAAACTTACACTGTCTCAACTACACTGCACATCAAGAACACTGAACTAAGGTAAGTACTACATGCAGGTGCTTTTACACAACCAAACAACAAGATTCCTATTCTCTTTAAAGGTTGTTGAGGGGGAAGGGGGTGGCACTGTGGTGGTCATTGCACACAGGCCCACTAATTTCTTAAACACCCCCTGCCAAGATGAAATGTTCTCTTTAATTTTCATCAGAAATTAATATTGAAGTAAAAAAAAAATTCCCATATGTGTAAAAGTCTAGAGGGAGCCTAATTACTGGAAATAGTCCACATACAGAAAGGATCTGAGTCCATTGGTTTCGTGCAGATATTTCCAGATTTTAGAACATAGAAAATAAATATATACTTACTTATGTTTTCTTACGTCACTGATGCCATTTTTACGATTTCCAAGTCTCTCTGCTGGATTAATCCTAGAAATATGAGAACAAGTATTTGAACATTAGACAGTGCATACAATTGCCAACCTAATAAATGAGTCCGAAGTTAATATTTTGATCAATTAATTATTTATTTTACATTCAGCCCCTATTAACACTAAACAAAGAATTTTAACAAGCTTGTGAGTTCCATCAGCTATACTGCCTGAAAGTATGCATGCGGGCATATTCTATACATAACTATACATAAAATGACATAGGTACTGGACCCAAAAAATATATTGTATATATTTTGCAAGATGTCAGTCTAAGGAATTCTTCAATTTATGCTAGGTTTATCCCAAAATGCAATCACAGCCTAAGGTAATCGGTTGCTGCAAACCAAACATTCCCTCCATAAATCCAATCCAGTGGGATGCGACTGCAGCCAGCTGGGTTACATTGACATGCGACCATGCCATCTGCATCCGTCCCCTGGCTGTTACTAAGGAAACCATTCCTTGCATGTGCACAATGGATTTTCTCCTGTTGCTCCGGCTGCATGGCAGTTATGTTGCAGTCTATGGGCCTGATTCAGACCCGGTCCCAAGCGCTGAACGCTCGCAACCGGGTCGATGGTGGCCCACAGTGCATGCGCACGACGGAGCCGGCTCCGTCGTGTGCATGCGCGAGTCCCGGCTGGGGTCAATCCGTCGCTCCAGGTCTCGCACCAAAGGGGGTGAGCTGTCGACGTTGAGTGACAGCTCGCCCCCTTTGGTGGGCGGGTCGGGAGGGTGGCTGCCCAAACAGAGGCATTCCCATGGGTTTCGTCGCAAGCCCGATGGTCGCAATGGTCTTGACCATCGCGACCATCATCATGGCCGCTCGCAATAGCTGTGGGTGCTCACTCACAGCTATGCGAGCGGCCAAGAGGCCGATCCCCCCCAAAAAAAGCCCAGCCCTGATTCAGAGCGAGCGCTCTGTCAGAGTGTCCAGCTCTGAATCAGGGCCTATGACCCCAGACATCACTGCTGAAATCGCATGTGCCTGTAGCAAAGTGGGAGAAAGGGAATTTAGTTCCCCCCAAAGGTATACAGTCGGGAAGCCGGCAGACGTAATCCCGACAGCCGGCTTCCCTACTGTCATATACCGGCGAGGGTTAAATGACCAGAGTCTAAATATAGACGCCTGTCACTTTACCAACGCCAGGAGACCGGCCCCCGGCATCCCGATCGAAGGGATATCGGGCGCCGCTGCGGACAGCTGCGGGGGGGGAAGGTTTAGGGCTCCCGGAGGGGAGGGAGGGTTAGGGTTATGCACCCCCGGGGTGGACTTAGGTTTAGGTGGCGGGGAAGGGGGGGTTAGGTTTAGGCACTGGGTGGGGGGAAGGTTAGGGTTAGGCACCCTAAAGGAGGGTTAGGGTTAGGGGGTTAGAATTAGGTTAGTATATACTTACCTTCGACGATCGGGATTTCCTCCTCTGCCAGCCTCCTGCTGTCGGGATTCCAACCGCCTGGCACGGGTCTGGCGGTAAATAATACAGATTCTCCCCCAAAACCCTGTTAGGTTGATGTATGGAAGTGTAGAGATCAGCTGCCACAGATGGGACTGATGATCAGTCCCCACTGACACATGCTCCACTGTGCTCTGTATGATACAGTAGATGAGGGGATGGCTAATGCCACAAAGAGAAACACCACTCAAAGTGTACTAGGGGCACTTTAACCACACAGGAATTAGGGGTCTATGTACTAAGCAGTGATAAGTGACAGAGTGAAAAGTGATAAGTCTGTGATAAGTGCCAGCCAATCAGCTCCCAACTGTCATCTCACAGGCTGTGTTTGAAAAATTACAGTTGGGAGCTGATTGGCTGGCACTTATCACAGACTTATCACTTTTCACTCTGTCACTTATCACTGCTTAGTACATAGACCCCTTAGTTTTAAACACGCACAAAATCACAGCTGAAGCACAACGGAACTTGGGAGCTCATTCAGACCTGCTCGCTAAGATGCATACTCTCGCTGCTGCCGATGGTATGCATTGTGTATGCATTGTGCGCATGCATCGCAGTGAGCATGCACATACGTTAGCGAAAGTTCACAATCCATTTGCTCACTGAGCATAGACAGCCCAGCAGAGTGAGTGACAGGGGAAGCCGTTTGTAGGTGGTAACAGGGGCTGGCCATTAAAAACAGGGGAGTGGTGGTGCAAAAGCAGGCGTGCCTGAGCATCTCAATGGCGTTTTAGAGGTTTGCATAATTATGACAGCATCATAGTACACGTCATCTGGCTTGTTTTTACACTGAAGTGCTCCCAGTGCTTGCGGCAGGGTATGGTCAACCTCAAGCGCTGCGATAGCATCCGATGTACCGATGGTTGCATACACTTCCTGGACATGATGTGCACAAGTGGGCAACTTAAAACAGGCTGGTGGGTGTCTGCATACACTATGTGATCGCTCTTTAAGAAATACTGGGCATGCTAATGCATTGCTGTGCGATAGCACTGCCTACAAAATTTGCATACACATCGTGCGAGTAATCACAGCTAGCAAGCGGCTCTGAATCAGGCCCTTGGTGTGATAAACAGCCGTGGCCGCTGTATCGTAGCACTTTGTATACAGATTCAGACTCATTTGCACACAATGTACAGATATTGCAGTATCATATTGATCAGTGCAGTCTAGCTAACTAGTTTTGTTGCTTCTATTTGTTTTAGAATTTTGAGGGAATCAGATGCTAGGTGCGGCCAAGTCGCTGTGGAAGCCACAGTGTATGAGGATACAACTGTAAGCAGAGCCGGATTAAGGAAGGAGGGCACATGGGTCAAGTTTCCCTCCCCACCTCTTCTCATGGTGTTTCCATCTTTGTTTTCAGCTTTCTTTCTGGTACCCTGTGCGTGTGCAAGCAAAATGGCCATGGGAACGTGTCCGTGCATCAATCTCACATTTCTTGCCACTATAGGGCATGTCCAGTGCTCCAGGAGCTGATGGACTGCCCCCAGTCACTCCCGGGCCGGCCCTGGGTCTGTCTCGCCTGGTCACTCGTGCTGAGTGCTGTGACTTGCTTGGCGGCAGAGGTGTGCAGCTAACTGCAGGACCATATCTGTTAGTGGGCATAAGGAAAGTACTGGAGGTTCTTAAAAGGTTTTAAATGGCTGATTTTTGCACTTTTTAATAATGGTTGAAAAATTATAGGAAGCAAGTGTTTTTCAGCAAATTAAAGTCTTTCCAGCATATTGGGTACAGAAAAATGTGTTTAAATTAGTTTTCCAGTGTTTTTATACTAGGTTTACAGAAAGTTGGAATAAATACTTTTACAATACCTCTCATCTGCAAATTCAAAAACCCCTCTCCCATCAATACAAGACCTCCACATTCCTTACCCACATCATTTACACCTCCACATACCTGTCCCACATCATATACACATCTACATACCTGTCCCACATCATTTACACCTCTACATACCTGTCCCACCTCATTTACACATCTACGTACCTGTCCCACATCATTTACACCTCTACATACCTGCCCCACATCATTTACACCTCCACATACCTGTCCCACGTCACTTGCACCTCCACATACCTGTCCCAAGTCACTTGCACCTCCACATACCTGTCCCACGTCACTTGCACCTCCACATACCTGTCCCACGTCATTTACACCTCCACGTACCTGTCCCACATTATTTACACCTCCACGTACCTGTCCCACATTATTTACATCTCCAATACCTGTCCCACATCATATACACCTCCACATACCTGTCCCACATCATTTACACCTCCACATACATGTCCCACCTCACTTGCACCTCCACGTACCTGTCCCACATCATTTACACCTTCACATACCTGTCCCACCTCACTTGCACCTCCACGTACCTGTCCCACCTCATTTACACCTCTACATACCTGTCCCACCTCATTTACACCTCCACATACCTGTCCCACATCATTTACACCTCTACATACCTGTCCAACACTAGTTACACCTCCACATACCTGTCCCACCTCATTTACACATCTACGTACCTGTCCCACATCATTTACACCTCTACATACCTGTCCCACATCATTTACACCTCTACATACCTGCCCCACATCATTTACACCTCCACATACCTGTCCTACATCATTTACACCTCCACATACCTGTCCCACATCATTTACACCGCCACATACCTGTCCCACCTCATTTACACCTCCACGTACATATCCCACATCATTTACACCTCCAAATACCTGTCCCACCTCATTTACACATCTACATACCTGTCCCATCTCATTTACACCTCCACATACCTGTCCCACCTCATTTACACCTCTACATACCTGTCCCACCTCATTTACACCTCTACATACCTGTCCCACCTCATTTACACCTCTACATACCTGCCCCACATCATTTACACCTCTACATACCTGCCCCACATCATTTACACCTCCACATACCTGTCCTACTTCATTTACACCTCCAAATACCTGTCCCACCTCATTTACACATCCACATACCTGTCCCATCATTTACACCTCTACATACCTGCCCCACATAATTTACACCTCTACATACCTGTCCCACATCATTTACACATCTACATACCTGCCCCACATCATTTACACCTCTACATACCTGTCCCACATCATTTACAGATCTACATACCTGCCCCACATCATTTACACATCTACATACCTGCTCCACATCATTTACACCTCTACATACCTGTCCCGCATCATTTAGCCTTTTATTGAGCTTTTAAAAGAAATTCACCTGAAAACTGCCATGTCTTTATTGGCCAAATTATGCTAGTTAAACCCCTCCAATACCAGGATTATTCAATGGGAGAGGTTCTGCACTGTGTGCCGATAATTTTACCTTAAATTAAAGCTTTTCTCTACCTCCAGTTTTCACCTGCACATTGGGGGTGCGCATAAAACAAAGAAAAGGTTCTCTGAAAAAAATCAATGCAAGTTTGTAATTGGATTGTAAATGAAATTCACTGTGCGAGTTCGCCGTCAGAACGGCTCACATTCCCAACTCGCACCTAATTCTATTGACCCCATATATGTGTATACGTTTTTGACTGTGTGTGACTGGATGTAGTCGGCATCCTGGCGGTTGGGATGCCGGCAGTCAGAATACCGGCGCGGAATTCTGACAGCAGTTGGAATCCTGCTGCAGAATCCTGACCGCTAACATCCCGATGGTAAGTATTATGCTTAGGGTTAGGTTTAGTGGTTAGGCACTAAGGAAAGGGTTAGTGTTAGGCTGCGGTATGGAGGGTTAGTGTTAAAGATAGGCTGCGTGGGAGGAGAGATTTAGAGTTAGGCTGAGGGAGGGTTAGGCTGCGGGAAATGTGGGTTAGGGGGGGTTAGAGGTCAGGATACCTACCTAATTCTGCCGGAATTATGACTGTCAGGATGCCGCTGATGGTATTCTGACCGCCGGCATCCTGTAACCAACCATGTGTGACAGAATGTATATATGTGTATGTGTCTCACTGTGTGTGTGTGTGTGTGTGTGTGTGTGACAGTATGTATGTGCACAAGTGTGTGACTGTATGTATGTACTGTACCACCTGTGGGCTGTAGGAAAGCTAGGGCATGCTACCACCTGCTGTGCTTATGGGATTGAGGGCAGCCCAGCAGCTGGGCAACCAATGTGCACACACCCCAGCGTGAAGTGAAATAAAGTTGGGGAAATAGAAAACAGAAACTGAAGATCTGCACATGCATACTATTTAACATGATCTGCTGTCTGAGGGAAATCTAGAAGTTTTGCAGGTAGATCCTTAAAATCTTTTTACAACATATTTCATTGTTTTTTTTTAAACCGTTTTCTTCATAGGAAAGAATGAGAACAGCGCTGAGATATACCCGAAAACTATTTAAAATTATCAATACTGAATGAATAAATTTAATGGAAAATTAAACTAATAGAATGAGCTATGTCAGTGGATAAAAATCTATTTAGTTGCAAAAATACATAAAGTACAATATATCAAACGTCATTGGCCAATGAAACACATAAAAAATACAATATATGATAAAAAATAACCAATCGATGTTGATCAGTGATACAATGATACACAATGTAGCTAAAAATCATAGGTTATTTGAATCACCACAATGCTTATATCAAGTTATAATCAAGTGCTGGTTATTGAGAGTACTGGTATAGACACCCCCTATATTAATAGATTCATACTTTATGATGATATCTGTAGTGTGTTGTAAATCAGTCGGGAAGCGCAGGGCTTTAGCTATTTTAAACAGACTAGGAGGTCTGTGATGTTCCTTTTAAGCTGAGTCCAGGTTAGAATAGTTTATAGACCCCGAAAGTTAATGAACATGGGGGAAAACCGATACTGCACTGTTAAGTGTAGACAAATGATCCTCGATATGTAAATGTCCCATATAATGGTGATATTACATCACTCGCCAGCACCATCAGCAGGGGCCATGCATTCACTTACAGTCTCGGCTTATAACTCCTTGTGGCAGGCAGGTATTTGGTAAAGCAGTGTCTTTAATGGCAGCAGACACTGCACTTTAACATACACAGGCTTAGGCCTGGACACACAGGCACATAAAATAAACAGGTGAAAGTAAAAGTCCCAGCACTCCCAGTGCTTAATGGTTAGTCTGCTGCAATTGCCTGCAGCCACAGTCTACCATGCTCTACCAGCATAGCCAAGCTCATCAGTCCCTGGCACTACATAGCTTTGAACTACTAACTGGTCGCTTGCCGGCTTCAGTGCCCAGAGCACTGGGTGTATGATAGTTTTAAACTCTTTCTTTCTCTCAGTGATGAGCTGCAGCTGGGCCTGTGCAACTGTGAAAACCCAGAGTTCCAAATCTCCATTGCTTCTGCAAACTGCACAGGCTTCACTCTAGCCTTCCTTGGAGGGACCTGATCCCACAGGAATGTGGGCAATTCAGGTGAGAGACAACCCCTCTCACCACAGTTTCTTTCTGGTTCTGGAATCTAGACAATTACCTAGGGTCCTTTGAGCTCTTAACTGGGTAAAAAATGGTTAATTCCGCCTGGGTATAACTGATTAAACAATTATAGTATGGCAACAGCAGGCATCTGCTGTATACTGTATATGTGTTCTCTATCAAAATGCTTTAACCGCTGGTGTGCTTTAAAAAAAACAAATACAGTACACATCATTTTCATAATTACCCTGATTAGGCTATATTATAATCATGACCTGCAATACTATCTATGAAACTATACATCCTGCCGTCCTGCACGTTTATATGTTCATGCTTTTTCTTAGGCTTTATGTTTTCTATAATTGAAATTTGCATACAAAATACTATTTACTCAAATTTTGCTCTCAATGCTCTTTTTCACAGGCTTGTCATGTTGAATTCCTTTTCCATATAGATACAACTTGCCCATTAAAGTAAAATTAAGAGATAAATTAATTATTTTCTTTATACATACATTTTATATGTACAATATTTATAAATAAAATATAAACTGCTGTAATTTAATGTAAACTAAATATATACGTCATATATGGAGCAGTGAAATCTTATAATAAAAATGCATAATTCTACACCAATATTCTCCATGAGTTTCTGCAAGATTCTAGTCAACATGGCAATAAATTATTTACGACAAGCTTGTTATTTGTTTGACTCTATAAGGGTTATTGCACGTATATACATCAGTCTGCCCCATTATATTTTTATAATGATAAAACCAAACATATTGTTTGAATATATAACATAACTATATCTGTATCTGTAGAGTGTTGATGTCACTTCTGTAAACTAAACCTTGTATCTGGTGACCACTGATGTAACTTGGGTCATGTCACTCTGCTTGAAAGTGTTCTGTGATTGGATGATTAGTGTCAGAGACCACAAAACACACAAAGATATGAACATTGGGCCTGAAGCAGAGCCGGACGCTATTTGCGCTCGCTCGTCCAGAAAATAGGGGTGGCTATTCAAATGAACCGTTCGCTCTTTGCGGTCTGTTCACGCCTCTATGTCTGAACGAGCGAACAAAACTTGCGGCCGTTTTTTGAAAAAATACGCCCCCTGGCCGCTCGCATCCTACGTCATGTCCGCTATTTATTAGATTAATCGAGTACATCGACCAGCGTATGAACTGCTCGCTATTCTTGGGGTTGGTTTTTGCTACCACACTCTTGCGAGCAGTTCTGGCTATAAAATAACCCAGTGACGTGGTCAATGACGCTGCTGTATTAATTATGCACACCCATAAAACGCCCGTTTTGACCTTTAAGCACGCCTGCGTTCGGATCTCCACTCCCCGTTTTCAAGCACCTTCCCCTGTTACCACCCACATACACCTCATTCTGTCACTCAAAATAGCAGGCATTCGCTATTTAGCGAACAATAGATTTTCGGCCGCACTGACTGGTTCGCGCATGCGTATTACGATCCGTACGCATGCGCAGTTGGGCAAACATCGCTCGGAGCGAACGAGCGGCCGCTTACGAGCAGCTCTGAATCAGGCCCATTATCTCTTATGGGGGAGATGTACACTAAGCCCTGGACAGAGGGAAGTGGAGACAGATAAAGTACCAACCAATAAGCTCCTAACTGCCATATTATAGTCTGTGGGCCTGATTCAGAGTTGGGAATAGAGTAAGAAATAGCAAGTAACTGTGGGCCTTATCCAGCAAGGAACACAGGTTCCTGATTCAGAGCCGGACGCTATTTGTGGACGGTCGTTCCAAAAAAGGGGCCGGCTATTTAAATTGAGTGCTCGCTCTTTGCGGTTTGTTGACGCCTCTATGTCTGAGCGAGCAAACGAAAAATGCGCTCGCTATTTTGTAAAGACTCCACTTTGCCGTTCGCATCACACGTCATCTCCGGTATTTATTAGACTAATCGGGTACATCGAAAGGCATTTGAACTGCTCGCAGTGCTTGTGGTAGGTTTTTCTTTCCCCTAATACTGCGAGCAGTTCAGGCTAAAAGACAACCAAGTGACGTGGTCGATGACGCTCCTTTACTAATTATGCACTCCCATTAAACGCCCTATTGACCGTTAGGCACTCCTGCGTACGGATCTCCACTCCCCCGTTTTCAAGCACCTTCCCCTGTTACCACCCACAAACGGTACATTCTGTCAATCAAATTAGCAGCCCCTCGCTGTTTTGCGAGCGCACGATTTCCGACCGCAATGACTGGTTTGCGCATGCGCATTATGACCCATACGCATGCGCAGTTGTGCGAACATCGCTCAGAGCGAACGAGCGGCTGCTTACGAGCGGCTCTGAATCGGGCCCACAGTTGCTTATACGCACGCAATCGGCCGTTTGTTGTGTTCTGCGCATGCGTATGCATCACAGTTCGTGTGCGCAAACCAGTCAATGCGATCAGGACTGACTATGCAGACCAATCGCAGAGTGACTGACAGGAAGTGCCGTTTGTGGGTGGTAAATTATCCACTGCGATACCATACACAGCCTGAGGCCTCATAACGAGCGCTGAGGTAAGAAATTCCTGAGTGAGATCTGACTTGCCTTAACTGTGCGTATGGGGCCGATGGTACTCGATTGTACCGATGTTTTTGCAGTCTTGCTAACCATTACGGATGTGCGTGTAAGGTAAAGTGGTAGTGTGTGCTGGGCCGGGGAGACACAGGCTGCAAAAACTCTAGAGGTTTTGCACGTGCGCAGTAGCAAACATCGTTCAACTCCTCCAGCTATGTGACATGTCTGTCCTTACTGATATATGGGTTTATAAATTGAGATCCCTCTTCTATTCCTATATTACATCCTATATATAATTCTGCATCCTAGCTTTTCAAATATATGTTATATGTAAATGTATGAAGGGGCACCAAGACCATGGAAAGGAGTACATTTTCTGTAACACGTTTTTACTAAACAGCGATATATCCTAATAAATTGTTTAATGCAGTTATTCAGCATCTATGTGACATGCTATTAATAAACCCAACTAATACAAACATTTCCACACCAATTTAGGAAGACCTGTTCAATTCTACAATTCTCATTAAAACATATACGCAGCACAAAACAAGGCATTCAACAGTCTGACAACATGACAATGAGTCAGACGCAGGAGCAGAAATTCCCATGGAACTTTGGCCCTCATTCAGAGCCGTTCGCTATTTGCGGTCGTTCGTTCAAAAACAAGGGGTGGCTATTCAAATGATCCGTTCGCAAATTGCAGTCTGTTCACGCCTCTAAGTCTGAACGAGCGAGCAAAACATACGCTCGTTTATTTATTAAAAACGCCCCCTGGCCGCTCGCATCCTACGTCATGTCCGCTATTTATTAGATTAATCGAGTACATCGACCAGCGTATGAACTGCTCGCTATTCTTGGGGTTGGTGTTTGCTACCACAAATTTGCGAGCAGTTCTGGCTATAAAATAACCCAGTGACGTGGTCAATGACGCTGCTGTATTAATTATGCACACCCATAATACGCCCGTTTTGACCTTTAAGCACGCCTGCGTTCGGATCTCCACTCCCCATTTTCAAGCACCTTCCCCTGTTACCACCCACATACGCCTCATTCTGTCACTCAAAATAGCAGGCACTCGCTATATAGCGTACAAACGATTTTTGGCCGCACTGACTGGTTCGCGCATGCGTACTAAAAACCGTACGCATGCGCAGATGTGCAAACATCGCTCGGAACGAGCGTACTGCCGCTAACGAGCGGCTCTGAATGAGGGCCTTTGTTACTTAGCAGTTGCACACTGATTGCTCATTATTCATGTTGCTATGACTCATGTTTCTAAGTTGTGTCATCTATCGGAAACTTCTGCTTTCCTAAATGAAAAGACATAGGTGTATGGTTAGGGCTACCCATACATGCCTACACTCCCGGTTTTCACGGGAGGCTCCGATTATTCGGGTAACCCCCCGCACCCCCGGAATGGTAGGCATTGCTCCTGCATTCTGCCCACTTCCTTGTGAAGTGGGCAGAATGAGGAGAATGCCCGCACCGATCGCGGCTCCCCGTTTAGGGGGCGGGGCTTAATGATGCGATTCTACATGAATCACGTCATTAGACCCCGGCCCCTATGTAAATTCTATCCAATCACGGTGATTTTACCATGAGGGGGTGGGGCTTAATGACACAATTCATCAGGCCCCGCCCCCATCACCACCCTCCTGCTTCTCTTACCCGAGCTTGTGCCAGGAAGAGAAATTACAAGGTAGGCAAGTATGGGGCTGCCAACTGCAGCTGAAAGGGAATGATCTGAAGATATAGTAAGCTCTAATTACCTGATATGGTCAGAACCGCTATATACTGTACAATAAGTCATTTTATATAGGTGGAAATAAATACTACTACTATACTTCATAGCAGACTGTGGCAATCAATCTAGCTAGTCTTGAGGACTGGTAACTTGGCTAGATGCAGCCTTTGGGCCGAGTAGCAGCCTTTAGGGCTGGTAAACTTGACTAGATGCTGCCTTTGGGCTGAGTAGCAGCCTCTGGGCTGTGTAGCAGCCTTGAGGGCTGGTAAACTTGGCTAGATGTGCTAAGTGCCGCCGGGATGACACTAACAGCAGTCCACAGGATGGCGTACTCAGGATGCTGAGGTGCGCTAAGTGGCGCCGGGATGACACTAGTGGCAGTACACAGGATTGCGTACTCAGGACGCTGAGGTGCGCTTAGTGCCGACGGGATGACACTAACGGCAGTACACAGGATTACGTACTCTGGATGCTAAGGTGCGCTAAGTGCTGCCGGGATAACACTAGAGCTAGTACACAGGATTGCGTACTCAGGACGCTGAGGTGTGCTTAGTGCCGTCGGGATGACACAAAGGGCAGGTAGGAAATATGTGGACCATGCTGCCTAGATGACACAAACTGCAGGGATAACAAAGCTGACTGGATCATTGGAAACTCGACTGGATACAAGAGACAATGCCAGAACTGGAAACATGTGAAATGCTATCACCGGCATTGGAGCAGCCTTCGCACCAGGAGGAAATAGCCGCAGGAGCCAATCCAAAACAAGCCAGCTATTATGGACACTTGATGGAGAGGAGTTCAGCGAATGATCGCCAGGTGTCACTTCGCCCTGCGTTCACAGTGCGGTGGTTTGTGACAGTACCCCCCCCCCCTTGATGAGGGGTTATGAAACCCCCTAAACCCTGGTTTGTTAGGGGAATTCTCAAAAAACCACTTCTTCAGAGTGGGAGCATGTAAAGAATTTTCATGAATCCAGGAGTGCTCCTCCGGACCAGGAATTGAAGACCACCTCAAGAAATTCTGGAGTCAAGGATCTTTTCCACAACAAATTCCTGTTGACCTTGAATGAGCACCGGTGGAGGCCTGACTGGACACCTCGGGGAAAATCTGGAGGAAAGGAAAACCAGTTTCAAGAGAGAACAATGGAAAGTGTTGCTGATCCTGAGAGTCTGAGGTAACTTCAGTTGGAAGGTCACAGGATTCACTTGAGAATTAATTCTAAAAGGGCCAATGAACTTGGGACCCAACTTTTGTGATCTCTGGTGCAGGTTAATGTTTTTGGAGGACAGCCAAACCATGTCTCCCACTTTGAAAAAACAGGGCCTATGATGTCTGTCAGCCAAGAACAACCAGAAGCTTGAAGAAGAGAATGGTGTACTTTCCTCCAGACAGACCGGAACCTGGAAACAGATGAAGCAGAAGGAGTTGTGGTAGGCGTAGTCTCGAAGGAATTACTCCAAGGATGAATCCCAAAATTACAGAGAAAAGGCGACACTGATGAAGCAGAATGGCAGGAGTTGTTGTAAGTAAACTCGGCAAATGGCAAGAGCGTAACCCAGATGTTTTGGCACTTGGAGATGAAGCAGCGGAGGTATTGCTCCAGAGACTGGTTGGCCCGCTCCGTCTGTCCATTGGGCTTTGGGTGGTAACATGATGACAGACTGACATTGATGCCCAGATCTGCAAAGAAGCACCTCCAAAACCGAACAACAAATTGGGAACCACAATCTGAGACAATATCTGATGGAAGTCCATGAAGTCTAAAAACATGATGGATAAAGAGTGCTGCCAATTCTTTAGCTGAAGGCAATTTGCTGAAAGGAACAACATGCACCATCTTCGAAAACCAGTCCACAATGGTCCAGATGACCAAACAGCGAGAAGATGACAGAAGAACCACCATGAGATCCATCACAATATGTGTCCACAGTTTAAGAGGAGTAGGCAGTGGACATAACAGGCCAGAAGGAGTAGTCCAGAGAGTCTTGTTTCTGGAACAGACTTCACAATCCGCCACAAACTCACAAATATCATGAGACATGGACTGCCACCAAACAGAACAGGAGAGTAGCTCAAGAGTCCTCGCGATGCCTGGATAACCAACAGCTTTGGACGAGTGGAAATTGTTCAGGACTGCCTTATGAGATCTCTCCGGGACAAACATCAACCCTGGAGGCATCTCAGGAGGAGCTTCAGACTGATACTGCCTAAGAGAATCAGCCAAGGTTCTTGTCAGAGCTAGATGAATCTGGGATGCTGGAATGATGGTTTTCTTCTTCAACACTAGGACAATAATCAATGGGAAGCTACGTGAAAGGGCATCTGCCTTCACGTTTCTGGAATCTGGTTGATAGGAAATGATAAAATTGCAGGTGAAAAACAGCATCCAACTTGCTTGTCTAACATTCAGTCTCTTGGCAATCTCAATGTAGGCCAGATTTTTATTGTCAGTCAGGACAGAGACAACATGGTTAGCCCCCTCTAACCAGTGTTTCCAATCTTCAAATGCCCACTTAATGGCCAGAAGCTCTCGATTGCCCACATCGCAGTTTTTCTCCACCGAATCAAATTTCCGAGAGAAGAAGGCGCACAGGTGTAGTTTGTTATCCTCCAAATCTTTCTGAGATAGAATGGCTTTAACTCTGATCTCAGAGGTGTCCACTTCAACCACAAAAGGGAGATCTGAGTTAGGGTGTCAAAGAACAGAAGCCGACACAAAAACAATCTTGAGGGAGTTGAATGTGTGAATGGCGCTGACAGACCAATTATCAACATCAGCCCCTTTCAACTCCACGATGGGTGAGACAATTGAGGAGAAGGATCTGATGAAACTGCAGTAATAGTTTGCAAACCCAAGGAACCGCTGAATGGCCTTTAGTGATGTGGGTTGTTCCCAATTTAGGATAGCCTTCACTTTATTAAGATCCATGAAGAAGCCACGAGAGGAGATGATGTAACCTGAGAAGGAGGCCTCTTCCACCTTGAACTCACATTTCTCCAACTTGGCATACAAATCATTATCAAGGAGCCTCTGCAGCACCAGTCTTATGTGCTGTTGATGCTGTTTCACAGATTTAGAGTAGATGAGGATGTCATCTAGGTAGACAACAGCAAAGACTCCCAGGAACTCCCTTAAGACCTCATTAATAAAATCCTGGAAGACGGCTGGGGCGTTGGAGAGACTGACCGGCATAACTAGATATTCAAAATGCCCTGAGTGGGTGTTGAATGCCGTCTTCCATTCATCTTCTTTCTGGATGCCGATAAGGTTGTACGCTCCCCGCAGGTCAATCTTCGAAAAAACAGAAGCTTCCCGCAGTTGATCGAAGAGGACTGAAATGAGAGGCAGAGAATACGCATTCTTGACCGTGATCTTGTTCAATCCCCTTAAGTCAATACAAGGTTGTAGTGATCCATCTTTTTTTTTAACAAAAAAGAAACCTGCTCCTACCGGGGACTTGGATGGTGAAATAAATCCTTTTTCCAGTGCCTCCTGGGTATACTTCTGCACAGATTTATTCTCAGGAACAGATATAGCGTAGAGCCTGTCTTTGGGGAGTCTGGAGCCCGGTAAAAGATCAATGGTACAATCGAAGGACAGATGAGGTGGTAGAACATCGGCCTTCTTCTTAGATAACACCTCAGCCAAGTTACGATAAAGAGCGGGATTTGACAGAGAGACTCTGATGGTATGGCCGCTGCTAGACGAATAGAACGAGACAGACAACGGGCAAAACAAGAGGACCCCCACTGCAATATTTCACCAGTTTGCCACTGGATTACCGGGTTATGGTTTTTCAGCCAAGGTAACCCCAGTACAACGGGTAGCAGCGGACATTGGAGAAGAAGAAATTATAGCTCTTCCTGATGCAGAGCTCCAACAGTCAACTGTAATGATGGAGTCCGGAAAGCAATCGGAACCTTGCAAAGATTTCTGCCATCTAGACCAATGACTGTGACTGGACTAAGGGTACACCTGAACCGGGCCCCAAGGCTCAGAGGGCCCCGAAGTACGTAGGGGAAAAATGGGACTGCGAGATATAATTGTAATCTCTAAAGTGATCAGCGAGGTGACCGTCACTGCGCAAGTGGGCAAAATTAAAATACTCTATCAAGCGGCAGCAGGCCAGCCTCTCCTGGCCTCTATTCCCGGTCACCTGTCACATCACATGGTCCGGGGGCATATGCATGACATTGCAACGTCATCACATTGCTGCTGGGTCCTTTGCCGTTCCTTTCTGTCAGCAGCCGAAGTCTACCTACGAGGAGCAAGCAGCCTGATAAGAACCTCCGGGCACCTTCAACAAGCTACAAGTAAGAGAGTCTCTCTCTCTCTCTCTCGCTCTCTCTCTTCCCCCCCTCAGGTGGCTGATAGATTATATCTCTTAATTGTGTTTGGGGCTAACTGTATTTGACAAAGAAAAAGTTGCTTGGTTGGGGGGGCCCCAGAGGTATGCGTGTACCACGCCCCAAGATTTCTGTTGCCGGTCCTGTGTGTAGCAGCCTTGAGGGCTGGTAAACTTGGCTAGATGCGGCCTTTGGGCCGAGTAGCAGCCTTTGGGCTGTGTAGCAGCTTTGAGGGCTGATAAACTTGGCTAGATGTGGCCTTTGGGATGAGTAAGCAGCCTCTGGGCTGTGTAGCAGCCTTGAGGGCTGGTAAACTTGGCTAGATGTGCTAAGTGCTGCCGGGATGACACTAACAGCAGTACACAGGATGGCATACTCAGGATGCTGAGGTGCGCTAAGTGGCGCCGGGATGACACTAGTGGCAGTACACAGGATTGCATACTCAGGACGCTGAGGTGTGCTTAGTGCCGACGGGATGACACTAACGGCAGTACACAGGATTACGTACTCTGGATGCTAAGGTGCGCTAAGTGCTGCCGGGATAACACTAGAGCTAGTACACAGGATTGCGTACTCAGGACGCTGAGGTGTGCTTAGTGCCGTCGGGATGATACAAAGGGCAGGTAGGAAATATGTGGACCATGCTGCCTAGATGACACAAACTGCAGGGATAACAAAGCTGACTGGATCATTGGAAACTCGACTGGATACAAGAGACAATGCCAGAACTGGAAACACGTGAAATGCTATCACCGACATTGGAGCAGCCTTCGCACCAGGAGGAAATAGCCGCAGGAGCCAATCCAAAACAAGCCAGGTATTATGGACACTTGATGGAGAGGAGTTCAGCGAATGATCGCCAGGTGTCACTTCGCCCTGCGTTCACAGTGCGGTGGTTTGTGACAGTACCCCCCCCCTTGATGAGGGGTTATGAAACCCCCTAAACCCTGGTTTGTTAGGGGAATTCTCAAAAAACCACTTCTTCAGAGTGGGAGCATGTAAAGAATTTTCATGAATCCAGGAGTGCTCCTCCGGACCAGGAATTGAAGACCACCTCAAGAAATTCTGGAGTCAAGGATCTTTTCCACAACAAATTCCTGTTGACCTTGAATGAGCACCGGTGGAGGCCTGACTGGACACCTCGGGGAAAATCTGGAGGAAAGGAAAACCAGTTTCAAGAGAGAACAATGGAAAGTGTTGCTGATCCTGAGAGTCTGAGGTAACTTCAGTTGGAAGGTCACAGGATTCACTTGAGAATTAATTCTAAAAGGGCCAATGAACTTGGGACCCAACTTTTGTGATCTCTGGCGCAGGTTAATGTTTTTGGAGGACAGCCAAACCATGTCTCCCACTTTGAAAAAACAGGGCCTATGATGTCTGTCAGCCAAGAACAACCAGAAGCTTGAAGAAGAGAATGGTGTACTTTCCTCCAGACAGACCGGAACCTGGAAACAGATGAAGCAGAAGGAGTTGTGGTAGGCGTAGTCTCGAAGGAATTACTCCAAGGATGAATCCCAAAATTACAGAGAAAAGGCGACACTGATGAAGCAGAATGGCAGGAGTTGTTGTAAGTAAACTCGGCAAATGGCAAGAGCGTAACCCAGATGTTTTGGCACTTGGAGATGAAGCAGCGGAGGTATTGCTCCAGAGACTGGTTGGCCCGCTCCGTCTGTCCATTGGGCTTTGGGTGGTAACATGATGACAGACTGACATTGATGCCCAGATCCGCAAAGAAGCACCTCCAAAACTGAACAACAAATTGGGAACCACAATCTGAGACAATATCTGATGGAAGTCCATGAAGTCTAAAAACATGATGGATAAAGAGTGCTGCCAATTCTTTAGCTGAAGGCAATTTGCTGAAAGGAACAACATGCACCATCTTCGAAAACCAGTCCACAATGGTCCAGATGACCAAACAGCGAGAAGATGACAGAAGAACCACCATGAGATCCATCACAATATGTGTCCACAGTTTAAGAGGAGTAGGCAGTGGACATAACAGGCCAGAAGGAGTAGTCCAGAGAGTCTTGTTTCTGGAACAGACTTCACAATCCGCCACAAACTCACAAATATCATGAGACATGGACTGCCACCAAACAGAACAGGAGAGTAGCTCAAGAGTCCTCGCGATGCCTGGATAACCAACAGCTTTGGACGAGTGGAAATTGTTCAGGACTGCCTTATGAGATCTCTCCGGGACAAACATCAACCCTGGAGGCATCTCAGGAGGAGCTTCAGACTGATACTGCCTAAGAGAATCAGCCAAGGTTCTTGTCAGAGCTAGATGAATCTGGGATGCTGGAATGATGGTTTTCTTCTTCAACACTAGGACAATAATCAATGGGAAGCTACGTGAAAGGGCATCTGCCTTCACGTTTCTGGAATCTGGTTGATAGGAAATGATAAAATTGCAGGTGAAAAACAGCATCCAACTTGCTTGTCTAACATTCAGTCTCTTGGCAATCTCAATGTAGGCCAGATTTTTATTGTCAGTCAGGACAGAGACAACATGGTTAGCCCCCTCTAACCAGTGTTTCCAATCTTCAAATGCCCACTTAATGGCCAGAAGCTCTCGATTGCCCACATCGCAGTTTTTCTCCACCGAATCAAATTTCCGAGAGAAGAAGGCGCACAGGTGTAGTTTGTTATCCTCCAAATCTTTCTGAGATAGAATGGCTTTAACTCTGATCTCAGAGGTGTCCACTTCAACCACAAAAGGGAGATCTGAGTTAGGGTGTCAAAGAATAGAAGCCGACACAAAAACAATCTTGAGGGAGTTGAATGTGTGAATGGCGCTGACAGACCAATTATCAACATCAGCCCCTTTCAACTCCACGATGGGTGAGACAATTGAGGAGAAGGATCTGATGAAACTGCAGTAATAGTTTGCAAACCCAAGGAACCGCTGAATGGCCTTTAGTGATGTGGGTTGTTCCCAATTTAGGATAGCCTTCACTTTATTAGGATCCATGAAGAAGCCACGAGAGGAGTGATGTAACCTGAGAAGGAGGCCTCTTCCACCTTGAACTCACATTTCTCCAACTTGGCATACAAATCATTATCAAGGAGCCTCTGCAGCACCAGTCTTATGTGCTGTTGATGCTGTTTCACAGATTTAGAGTAGATGAGGATATCATCTAGGTAGACAACAGCAAAGACTCCCAGGAACTCCCTTAAGACCTCATTAATAAAATCCTGGAAGACGGCTGGGGCATTGGAGAGACTGACCGGCATAACTAGATATTCAAAATGCCCTGAGTGGGTGTTGAATGCCGTCTTCCATTCATCTTCTTTCTGGATGCCGATAAGGTTGTACGCTCCCCGCAGGTCAATCTTCGAAAAAACAGAAGCTTCCCGCAGTTGATCAAAGAGGACTGAAATGAGTGGCAGAGAATACGCATTCTTGACCGTGATCTTGTTCAATCCCCTTAAGTCAATACAAGGTTGTAGTGATCCATCTTTTTTTTTAACAAAAAAGAAACCTGCTCCTACCGGGGACTTGGATGGTGAAATAAATCCTTTTTCCAGTGCCTCCTGGGTATACTTCTGCACAGATTTATTCTCAGGAACAGATATAGCGTAGAGCCTGTCTTTGGGGAGTCTGGAGCCCGGTAAAAGATCAATGGCACAATCAAAGGACCGATGAGGTGGTAGAACATCGGCCTTCTTCTTAGATAACACCTCAGCCAAGTTACGATAAAGAGCAGGATTTGACAGAGAGACTCTGATGGTATGGCCGCTGCTAGACGAATAGAACGAGACAGACAACGGGCAAAACAAGAGGACCCCCACTGCAATATTTCACCAGTTTGCCACTGGATTACCGGGTTATGGTTTTTCAGCCAAGGTAACCCCAGTACAATGGGTAGCAGCGGACATTGGAGAAGAAGAAATTATAGCTCTTCTTGATGCAGAGCTCCAACAGTCAACTGTAATGGTGGAGTCCGGAAAGCAATCGGAACCTTGTAAAGATTTCTGCCATCTAGACCAATGACTGTGACTGGACTAAGGGTACACCTGAACCGGGCCCCAAGGCTCAGAGGGCCCCGAAGTACGTAGGGGAAAAATGGGACTGCGGGATATAATTGTAATCTCTAAAGTGATCAGCGAGGTGACCGTCACTGCGCAAGTGGGCAAAATTAAAATACTCTATCAAGCGGTAGCTGGCCAGCCTCTCCTGGCCTCTATTCCCGGTCACCTGTCACATCACATGGTCCGGGGGCATATGCATGACGTTGCAACGTCATCACATTGCTGCTGGGTCCTTTGCCGTTCCTTTCTGTCAGCAGCCGAAGTCTACCTACGAGGAGCAAGCAGCCTGATAAGAACCTCCGGGCACCTTCAACAAGCTACAAGTAAGAGAGACTCTCTCTCTCTCTCTCGCTCTCTCTCTTCCCCCCCTCAGGTGGCTGATAGATTATATCTCTTAATTGTGTTTGGGGCTAACTGTATTTGACAAAGAAAAAGTTGCTTGGTTGGGGGGGCCCCAGAGGTATGCGTGTACCACGCCCCAAGATTTCTGTTGCCGGTCCTGTGTGTAGCAGCCTTGAGGGCTGGTAAACTTGGCTAGATGCGGCCTTTGGGCCGAGTAGCAGCCTTTGGGCTGTGTAGCAGCTTTGAGGGCTGGTAAACTTGGCTAGATGTGGCCTTTGGGATGAGTAAGCAGCCTCTGGGCTGTGTAGCAGCCTTGAGGGCTGGTAAACTTGGCTAGATGCGACCTTTGGGCCAAGTTGCAGCCTTTGGGCCAAGTTGCAGCCTTTGGGCTGAGTAGCAGCCTAGGGGCTGAGAAGCAGCCTTGAGTACTGGTAAACTTGGCTAGATGTGCTAAGTGCCGCCGGGATGACACTAGCAGCAGTACACAGGATTGCGTACTCAGGATGCGGAGGTGGGCTTAGTGCTGCCGGGATGACACTAGCAGCAGTACACAGGATTACGTACTTAAGACGCTGCGGTGTGCTTAGTGCCACCTAGATGACACAAATGGCAGGGATAACAAAGATCCTGGGAACTCGACTGGAAACAGGAGTCAATGCCAGAACCGGAAACACGTGAAACGCTATCACCGGCATTGGCCAATCCAAAACAAGCCAGGGATGATGGACACTTGATGGGGAGGAGTTCAGCGAATGACCGCCCAGCATTTGCCTCGCCCTGCATTTGCAGTGCGGCGGCTTCTGACAATAACCACCTATCTTCTTCTTAGCTTGTAGATACATTGTACATTGGGGAACACATCACAGTTATTACTTGAATAATGTTAAGCTAACATCCTTTATTGAAACTGCACTTAGAACGTGCAAGATGCTATTCTCAATGCTATTCTACTCAGTTGTTCACTTCCTTGATTTGTTTTGATAACAGTAAACCACCGCCTCTCCTGGTTCATTCACTGCATTGCTCGGCCTGAGTTCTGAATGCCCCTGTTTCATTCAGTTATTCATTGGAGCCAAACTGGACTTTTATCTTGACAAGCTGTGTCTATATGGCTATCCTTAATCTGTCCATGGGTGTGTTTCAGTGTTCTGTCTCCATCTAACACGCTACAGTACATTGGTTAAACTGGTGTACACTATCAACTTGACCAATATTATATAAAGTTCTTCCTGCCCTCATCTTGTCAGCCTCTTTGGCATCTCAGTATGAATGGGAGATCTCAAAATTAACATTCTGAAACTAAATTGTTCATTATCCCACTCAAGCAATCTTCATAAATATATTTCCTTATTAGAATCAATAATAGAGTGATTCCACATGTAGGGGTGAGTCAATTCTACACAATGACCACAAAGTGCATCAGGTGAAGGCACTTTGCAGCAGATAACATCTCTAATTTCCCTTGCACCCCAGACAGCTGCTCAGGAAAATTCATGGAGTACCATAATATAATAATTGTAGAAGATCTGCCCCAACGGCTCCCACTGCCAGGGACACGGGACAGACCTAGAAGAGGGGGATCAACCACCGGGAACACAGTGAGGATGGGAGCTGTGAAAGAGGGACTGCATGATGGGGGAAAAGAGGGGTTGTGGCAGGACGACGGAGCATCAAGGGGATTGGTGTGGTGGGATGGAGAGACTAGGGGGTGTAGGGACCGATCAGTAGGGGTGAGAACAGTAATGAAGGGCAAGGACGGACAGAGTTGAGGGTGGGACGCGGCAGAGACTGAAGTGAATAGTGCAATACACTACAGTAGTTCTATCAAAATGTGCTCAGCGGCTCATCACGGTGGCATATTGCGGAGATTCTTCACTGTCATTTTGATAACACATACAAACAGGAGCTTCATCTTGCCATTCCTCCTACGTCACATGGCAAAAGTACAATCTGTTTTTTATTTCTCCACGACAAAAATGGTACTGTAAAAGATCTTGCAAGCATCCTCAGACCATCCCCTTCTCTGGTATCTGTTATTATTTTGCTCCAGTCTATGCTTATTCCTATCCAATTTTTAAAAAAACTCATAATCTTAATGGTATAATTCAAGTACCCACTTGCATCTTCAACTTTACACCTCACTCAGGGGCGTATCTATAATGGGTGCAGGGTGTGCGGGTAACACAGGCTCTTGGGTCCAGGGGGGGCCCCGCACCGCACACCCTGCACCCATAATATTACTTACCTCTCTGGAGTCCCACGTCGGCGCGGGGATCCAGCGCTGTAAAATGACTGGAAAATGGCCACGGCGGCCATTTTCCCGCTGGCCTGTGCAGACACTATAGACTCTGGGCACACTCTAGTGGCCAGAGTCTATAACTCCGGCGCTGGTCGCACACAGCTCAGTGTGCTGCCGGCCGCCGGGCGGAGAGGAGGGTGCCTGGGTCAGAGACTGCACATGGGCCCCCTCCTCTTTAGAAACACCCCTGACCTCACTCTTTAAAGTATTTTGTGATTATTTATCATCATATCTTCTATATTAAGGCTTTATTTTATTGCCCTATATACTACCACATATTTCTGGAACCTCTTACATACAATAAAGGTTGTTTTTATTGGTGGGCTATTGAGTGCCAAAACAGTTTGCTCATAGCAATGGATCACCAGGTGGCCCCTAATAATTTCATTTTATTGTCAGATCAGCCAACAAATGTAGAGGTTAATTACATTTGCCATAGAAACAAGAAAAATTAGGAGGCGCTAATAAAAAAGGTATTATAATTATAAATGGATAGCAGCAAAACAAATGAGCCTGTGTAAGCTCAATATGACTAATAATAGTCGCTACAAGTACAAGAAAAGTTTTGCGCTAATATAAGTATATATTCTTAACCAAATATATTGGATGAGGCAGAAAAAAGATCAAGACACCAAAGCTTATAATAACATGATTTATAATATATTAAAAAAGCAATACAATATCATTGATATAGAAGCAATTTCTAAGATCAGAAAATATATACAGTATAAAACAATATGCTTTGGAAAAAATGCATAAAACAGCTATAATTCAGTGTCCCATAAACTCCATGTCCAAACCCTTGATGGATATAATCACAAACCGTCTGTCCACATTTGGAATCTCACCCAGTCTCGTCACATGCAGACTGCATATATCCAATCCTCCACACGCAGGGATCCAAAGACTGCAGCGGCTCAAAGCCAAGCTGCGGCAGCGCTGGTGTAAGTGACACTATGTATCTGTTTGTTCTGGCAGCTTAGCGGGTTGTACTTTAGTCAGCTCATGACAACCCTGTAGGTTGCTGCTTGTATAGGCAGTCCCAAACAAGGTACGCATGTCCAATAGCACCAGGAGCTGATGGTAAAAAGAAGGCACTTGCAGTGCTGTACAAACCTCCGGTTAGGTCCGTTGTTAATATAACGCAGGGATATATGTGGAGTAAAAGCTTGGTTGTCACTTTTCCAATAAAACCCACTGACGCGTTTCGCATCCCAATTGCAAGCTTTATCAAAGAGCGTGGTAAAGCTTCCAATTGGGATATGTTGTACTCATCCATTGTTCATCACGTTGTCCCATCTGCTGTGGTGCATGGCAGATGGGATGACTTGATGAACAATGTGGTGCACATTGTATGGTGCATGCAGCAGTCTTCTTCTGTAAGATCTCTCACAGTTCCCCATGGGGTGGGGAGTGGGCGGAGCCTGCCTCTGATCCGGGAAACTAGAGCGTGTCGCCCCCGTTCTCTGGGAGTTCCGAGGTCAGAGTCTGCCTGGGACAATCTGAGTATCTTCAGGGTTACTCAGATTGCCAGTGGTCTCGCAGGAGATCTAATGCTGCATCTTAGGGAACAGCACTGGGATCTGTTGTGGTGGCAGGAGGCGTCTTTTTTCCTCAGATGCCTCCAGCTGCATTAGCATATTAGTTGTATGGTATTGCACAGCTGCTTCCCTATGGCTGTGCAACATGTACAACTCTGAATCAGACCCTACTGTATATCGTGTGTTGTTGGAGTTAGTGAAATGGGGACGATTATTGCATCATTTGTCACATTGTATAGTGTGTACCCAGCTTTACATAATTTTAACTATTAACTATGTTATTTTCCATAGTTGCAATCATTGTAGGTTGATGTCATAGACAAAAGCCGGTATATGACAGTGGGCCTGATTCAGAGCCTCTCGTAAGCGGCCGCTCGTTTGCTCCGAGCGATGTTTGCCCAACTGCGCATGCGTACGGATCGTTATACGCATACGCAAACCAGTCAGTGCGGTTGAAATTCATGTGCTCGCAAAATAGCGAATGCCTGATAATTTGAGTGACAGAATGAGGCGTATGTGGGTGGTAACAGTGGAAGGTGCTTGAAAACGGGGAGTGGAGATCTGAACACAGGCGTGCTTAAAGGTCAAAACGGGCGTTTTATGGGTCTGCATAATTAAAACAGCACGTCACGTCACTGGGTTATTTTAAAGCCAGAACTGCTCGCAAGATTGTGGTAGGAAAAACCAACCACAAGAATAGCGAGCAGTTCATATGGTGGTTGATGTACTCGATTAATCTAATAAATAGCGGACATGACGTAGGATTCGAGCGGCCAGGGGGCGTATTTATCCAAAAAACAACCGCAAGTTTTGTTCGCTCGTTCAGACCTAGAGGCGTGAACAGACTGCAAAGAGTGAACAGTTCATTTGAATAGCCACCCTTATTTTCTGGACGAGCGAGCGCTAATTGCGTCCGGCTCTGAATCAGGCCCAGTGTTCGCAAATAGTGCATATTTTACTCGGGATTGCAGACAGGAGACTCACTTTTAAAAAGTGGCCGGGTCCCCGGGGATGCGCTGTGCTGTGGACAATCCCTGACAGGGTGTCAGAGATTGGCTGCAGCACATCACGTCCTCAGGGACCTGGCACACCTGCCCTGCAGATTAAAAAAAAAAACAGCGCTGTCATTCAAATAGAAGCCGGACGCAAGCCGATTAGAGCTCGCAGACTGGCAGCCAATCATCATCAGCTGCAAGTACGCGGGCTCTGATTGGCTTGCGGTTGGCGCCAGGTTAGAATGATGGCGGCGCTATCATGAAGTGGTGCTCTCTGCTGCCTGGACTCCTGGAATCTCCACACCAGTCAGAAGCAGCAACCAACGTAGGAACCGGAGCGATGGTTAGTGACAGTGGGGAGCCGCAGCAGCGTCTCATGGGATCGTATCAGCCCATGCAAGAGCCTGCAGGATGGGAGTCTCCCATTGGTTGCCAGCCTTCCATTGGTTGCCAGCCTGCCAGTCAACCCCGGGGGCGGAATTCTTCCTTAATGTAGCGTGCGCTCCTGCGCGCAGCACCCGCCATCTTCACACTGCATGGTCAGCCATATCCCAGCAGCAGATCCTGGTCACCCGTTCCATAACAATGACAGGGTAAACACATTTGACATCTATATCTGCATATATCTATGTAATGATAACATCCAGCCAGCTATACAAGGTTTGCTTTCTTTGAAATTGAGGTGTGGTCACTGTTGTCCTCTCCCTAACCATGCTGCCTGCACCTCTGTGGCTTGATGCATTATACTGCCAGTTACAGGAAAGTAATGTTTGCAGGAGATACCGCCTATTGGAATATATAAGGGACTAGTATTTGACCAGTCATTTCCCAGGTCGTTATATAGTTTGGCCAGTGCTGCAAAGTAGCCCTTTCTGCCCTGGCTGCAAACTTGTCTTGTCCGTCTGTCACAGCAGTGGGAGCCAATGGTGGGACGCTCAACCTGGCTACCACTGTGCATGATGGAGACAGGAAAGGCCAAAGCGGATTTTCATATAGACTAGTATTATGTACTCTGCATATGATGTGTCACCCAAGCCTTAATCCCAGACGCTGCAGGGCTCTCATTTGCAGGTCTATCCACTCACCACTGCGGCAGCAAGAGCCGTTGGCGGTGCATGTATGTCTTTCCTGATTTACATGTCGATCTCAGGATATTTCATAGCGGATTATGATTCTCTCTGCCTTTACCCCGAGCTCTACCTCAACTGCTACCTGCCCATAGACCTGTCCCAACTGCTGCCTGCCCTCACCCCCCATAATGTGTCATGGGACCCAGAAACAGACGTAAAACCCCAATTTTTTAAAGTGAGGGGTCCCCGGGACACGCAATTTTTTTTGCTCAGCGCGATCACTGATATGATAGTGAGCACCAGGGGTTAAAGTAGACCAGAACAGGGCAGAACTGTGTTCCGTCACTTCTATTTGGAGACAGGACCAGTTCCATCTCCCCAGTCCCACCTAACCCAGGAAGGCTCCATTTGCCGGGCGCCCGCTGAGATTTTGCGCCCGGCTCCCTCCCCGCAGCGCCAGCGGAGGCCGGAGGCTGGAGCTAACTCATGAGCTCCGGCTTATGGGTCCCACTGTGTGCAGTGCACCATGGGAGAGACGTCATGACGCGTCAACCATAGTTCACACTGAGGAGCAGCCAGGCGGACCAGACGGCAGCGGACGCGGGCGCGGGGCTTAAGGTAAGTATAAGTTTGTTGTTGTTGTGTAAGCAGCTTCACAATAGGGGGCACTACTACTGGGGGCATTTCTCATGGGACATTACTATTAGGGGCACTACTACTGGGGACATTACTATTGGGGGCACTACTACAGGGGGCATTACTACTATGGGCACTACTATTGGGAGCACCATTAAAGGGGGATTATTAATGGAGGTATTGCATAGGGGGCACTGCATAAGGGGCACCACTCCTGGGGGCATTGCATAAGGGGGGCTCTGCATAAGGGGCACCACTACTGTGGGCACTGCATAAGGGGCACTACCACTATTGGGGGCACTGCATTAGGGACACCACTACTGAGGGCACTGCATAAGGGGCACTACCACTACTGGGGGCACCACTACAGTGGGCATTATGTGTAAGGGGCACCACTATAGTGGGCTTTATATGTAAGGGGAACTACTGCTGTGGGCATTGTATAAGGGGCACTACTGCTGTGGGCATCGTTTAAAGGGCACTGCTGGGTGTCATACATGAATAAGACACTACTATGTGGTGTAATGTGAATCAAGAATGTGCTACTCTGTGGCGTAATTTGTATCGGGAATACTATTATGTGACCACATCCCTTTCTTTTGAGACCACGTCCCTTTTTTCAACGTGCGCTGTCCCTTTATTGTCATTGCACCGAAGGGGGGCGGTGAATTCCACCACTTCTCTAGAACCGCTTTAAGCACTGGTGAGCACTAATGCATTTTTACACAGTAGGGATATGTCTTAATGTAGGTATCATCACGGCATGATTATTACCTGATTTTATAATACTGAACAGTTATGGCTTGAAATTTTGGATTAGCAATGGTTTAGAGGTCTATTTATGATCGACAAAAAGCAAAGAATCCTGTAAAACAGGAATGCCTATTTATCAACTTCCCCTGCTGGTAAGTACGACTGCGAGCTATGGCAGGCGGTAACCTCCTGCAATTCACCCCCCTGTGCAAAGAATGGGAAGGCCTATTTATCATGCACAGTGCCAGTACTGCCACCGTACTTTGATAGCTAGCACCAGTCTGGATGGCGTGAGCTGGGGGTACTCACAGGAAACAATTCTGTACTTACTCTTAAATAAAAGTATTGTTTGCTTTTGTAAATTAATTAACTAATATATATATATATATATATATATATATACAGTCAGGTGCATAAATATTGGGACATTGACAGAATTTTCATATTTTGGCCTCTATTCACCACCACAATGGCTTTGAAATGAAACAAACAAGATGTGCTTTAACTGCAGACTTTCAGATTTAATTTGAGGGAAATTACATCCAAATCAGGTGAACGGTGTAGGAATTACAACGGTTTCTATATGTGCCTCCCACTTTTTAAGGGGCCAAAAGTAATGGGACAAACTAAACAATCCTAAATCTAACTTTCACTTTTTAATACTTTGTTGCAAATCCTTTGCAGGCAATTACAGCCTGAAGTCTGGAACGCATAGACATCACCAGACGCTGGGTTTCATCCCTGGTGATGCTCTGCCAGGCCTCTACTGCAAATGTCTTCAGTTCCTGCTTGTTCTTGGGGCATTTTCTGAAGCATTTTCTGAAGCATTTGACTGAATATGAGCATATAATATTGTCCGAAACACTTCAGAATTCATTCTGCTGCTTTTGTCAGCAGTCACATCATCAATAAATACAAGGGAACAAGTTCCATTGGCAGCCATACATGCCCACGCCATGACACTACCACCACCATGCTTCACTGATGAGGTGGTATGTTTTGGATCATGAGCAGTTCCTTTCCTTCTCCATACTCTTCTCTTCCCATCACTCTGGTACAAGTTGATCTTTGTCTCATCTGTCCATAGGATGTTGTTCCAGAACTGTAATGGCTTTTTTAGATGTTGTTTGGCAAACTCTAATCTGGTCTTCCTGTTTTTGAGGCTCACCAATGGTTTACATCTTGTAGTGAACTCTCTATATTCACTCTTGTGAAGTCTTCTCTTGATTGTTGACTTTGACACATATACACCTACATCCTGGAGAGTGTTCTTGATTTGGCCAACTGTTGTGAAGGGGTTTTTCTTCACAAGGGAAATAATTCTTCTGTCATCCACCACAGTTGTGTTCCGTGGTCTTCCGGGTCTTTTGGTGTTGCTGAGCTCTCCGGTGCGTTCTTTCTTTTTAAGAATGTTCCAAACAGTTGATTTGGCCACACCTAAAGTTTTTGCTATCTCTCTGATGGGTTTGTTTTGATTTTTCAGCCTAATGATGGCTTGCTTCACTGATAGTGACAGCTCTTTGGATCTCATATTGAGAGTCGACAGCAACTGATTCCAAATGCAAATGTCACACCTAGAATCAACTCCGGACCTTTTACCTGCTTAATTGATAATGAAATAACGAGGGAATAGCCCACACCTGTCCATGAAATAGCTATTGAGTTGATAGTCCCATTACTTTTGGCCCCTTAAAAAGTGGGAGGCACATATAGAAACCGTTGTAATTCCTACACCGTTCACCTGATTTGGATGTAATTACCCTCAAATTAAATTTGAAAGTCTGCAGTTAAAGTACATCTTGTTTGTTTCATTTCAAAGCATTGTGGTGGTGAACAGAGGCTAAAATATGAAAATTCTGTCAATGTCCCAATATTTATGCACCTGACTGTATATATATATATATATTTTTCTGGGATTTTTGTGGAATCCAGACCCGGAAGTCTGAGCTTCCAGTTCTAGTGTGCATGTGGGGCCTGTAAGCCGGCATACACATGCACTCCATGACACCTGACTGGTCTGGGAAGCAGAGAGACTGCCGACCAAAGCAGCCAGGTAGTGGAACATCACCCTACTGACCCTTTGACTTGATAAATTGGCCCGAAAGAGATTTTTTATTACTACGATCATCACTAGCGATAGAAAATCTGTTTGTTTTTGTTTGGCCCAATTTGATAAATAAGCCCCTAGATCACTGAAGTTGTCTACTCCATATGTAGAGAGGAAACACAATTACACATCATTATACAAGCTACTATACAGTATTGCTGCCATGAGATGAAAAGATTGATGTCCAGTTCTTGCCTAAGGAAAAAATAAAATAAATAAAAATAGATCATAAACAATAGTATAGTACTGAAGTGGCTTAAAAAATGTAAAAAAAAGCTGCTCTTTGAGTGAGAAATAAAAACCATTCATACGTCAGACTGTATAGGATCTTCATGGCTGTTTTGAAGATAAAACATAACTGAACACTGGCTCATTCTTCTTCAAAACAGTGTATTGCTAATGGATAGATGCTGGTAAAGGTCCCTGGAGTCGCTGTATCGCTTAGAGGAACCGCATAAGATGCACTCAAAGGAGAGAATAAAAGTAATTTTGAATTAACTGAATTTAAAAAACATGTATAGAAATGTAATGTTTAAAGTGAATGAAAAAGAGTGACTGAAAAGTTTCAGATTAAAAAAATGTAATCAGTAAAACCATATTAGGTAAAAGTAAGTGCAGAGCTGAACATACCTGCTTGTATAGTGTATTTCACACTGAGCATGCTCTTATAAGCAGGGGTGCCGAGAGGGGGGGGTGGGTACTAATTACCCGGGTCTGGGCTTGCTGGGGGGACCCGGCACTGCTCCCCCTCCCTCTTACGTCACAGCAGCCCAGCACACTCTGCTGTGTGCTGGGCTGCACTGCGTGACTGCTCATGGCTGCTAAAGTCTCCTATGCCTATGGGGGGAGCGATCACACTGATCGCGCCCCCCATTGGCGGTGCGCAGGCTAAGGGGCACACAGCACCCCCTCCCCAGCGTGCAGCGCCAAAAATTAATTAATTTTTTGTTTCTAAGGGGGCATGGCCATGCCTCCCATGATTAGGCCACGCCCCTGTTACCTGGGCGCGGCTATCGGCGACCCTGCTGATAAGCGCTCGTAAATACGCTTCTGCAGTGGCTTTCTCATGGAGTTTAGTGAGGACACGTTGGATCATACTTGCCTACACTCCTGGAAGTCGCTGGAGGCTCCCAATGTTTCCTTGTAGCCCACGCACCCATGGAAGTGTAGGCAGATCTCACACATCCTGCCCACTTCCTAGTGAAGTGGGCAGGATGGGGAGAATTACTGGGGAATTAGTGCCTACGTGAGAAGGTGGGGCTAAATGGCGCAATTTGCATCATTTAGCCCCGCCCCCTCCTCATGGACCCGCGAACCACGGTCTTTTCCCAGGAAAGAGAAGGGGCCTAATTATGCCACACCCCTGAACCAGCCTGCGGCAGCAGTTCTTTTGGCTGCTCCCGCTAAGGAATCATACAAAGTCGGTAAGTATGTACTTGTGTACTCTCCTTCCGCTCTTTGCCGCCCGGAAGTGGGCAAGTCTCCCAGAGCGGGGTGCCACCCTTCTTCAGCCACCCACTTAGCAAGCGACAGTGGGAGATCCGGGCGGCTGATGATGCAATTTGCGTTGAAACGCATTGTTGTGGCCCCGCCCTGTGCTTTACAATGCCAGTAATTGTGTAAAGGGGTGGGGCTATGACCACCAGCCCACCCACTTTACTGTGACCCATCCCCCTCATGAGCCCGGAGGGGGCAGCCAGGTATTCGGCCAGTATGGAGTTGCACACAAATGTGGGCCATGCAGACTTGCACATGAACATAGTCAGGTGCATAAATATTGGGACATTGACAGAATTTTAATATTTTGGCCTCTATTCACCACCACAATGGCTTTGAAATGAAACAAACAAGATGTGCTTTAACTGCAGACTTTCAGATTTAATTTGAGGGTAATTACATCCAAATCAGGTGAACGGTGTAGGAATTACAACGGTTTCTATATGTGCCTCCCACTTTTTAAGGGGCCAAAAGTAATGGGACTATCAACTCAAAAGCTATTTCATGGACAGGTGTGGGCTATTCCCTCGTTATTTCATTATCAATTAAGCAGGTAAAAGGTCTGGAGTTGATTCTAGCTGTGACATTTGCATTTGGAATCAGTTGCTGTCGACTCTCAATATGAGATCCAAAGAGCTGTCACTATCAGTGAAGCAAGCCATCATTAGGCTGAAAAATCAAACAAACCCATCAGAGATAGCAAAAACTTTAGGTGTGGCCAAATCAACTGTTTGGAACATTCTTCAAAAGAAAGAACGCATCGGAGAGCTCAGCAGCACCAAAAGACCCAGAAGACCACGGAAAACAACTGTGGTGGATGACAGAAGAATTATTTCCCTTGTGAAGAAAAACCCCTTCACAACAGTTGGCCAAATCAAGAACACTCTCCGGGATGTAGGTGTATATGTGTCAAAGTCAACAATCAAGAGAAGACTTCACAAGAGTGAATATAAAGGGTTCACCACAAGATGTAAACCATTGGTGAGCCACAAAAACAGGAAGACCAGATTAGAGTTTGCCAAACAACATCTAAAAAAGCCATTACAGTTCTGGAACAACATCCTATGGACAGATGAGACAAAGATCAACTTGTACCAGAGTGATGGGAAGAGAAGAGTATGGAGAAGGAAAGGAACTGTTCATGATCCAAAACATACCACCTCATCAGTGAAGCATGGTGGTGATAGTGTCATGGCGTGGGCATGTATGGCTGCCAATGGAACTGGTTCCCTTGTATTTAATGATGATGTGACTGCAGACAAAAGCAGCAGAATGAATTCTGAAGTGTTTAGGGCAATATTATATGCTCATATTCAGTCAAATGCTTCAGAACTCATTGGACGGCGCTTCACAGTGCAGATGGACAATGACCCAAAGAATACTGCAAAAGCAACCAAAGAGTTTTTTAAGGCTAAAAAGTGGAATGTTATACAATGGCCAAGTCAATCCCCTGACCTGAATCCGATTGAGCATGCATTTCACTTGATGAAGACAAAACTGAAAGGAAAATGCCACAAGAACAAGCAGGAACTGAAGACATTTGCAGTAGAGGCCTGGCAGAGCATCACCAGGGATGAAACCCAGCGTCTGGTGATGTCTATGCGTTCCAGACTTCAGGCTGTAATTGCCTGCAAAGGATTTGCAACAAAGTATTAAAAAGTGAAAGCTAGATTTAGGATTGTTTAGTTTGTCCCATTACTTTTGGCCCCTTAAAAAGTGGGAGGCACATATAGAAACCATTGTAATTCCTACACCGTTCACCTGATTTGGATGTAATTACCCTCAAATTAAATCTGAAAGTCTGCAGTTAAAGCACATCTTGTTTGTTTCATTTCAAAGTCGTGTTGGTGGTGAATAGAGACCAAAATATGAAAATTCTGTCAATGTCCCAATAGTTATGCACCTGACTGCACATATGCCTTTTACTGTATGAGGCATATATATAACACGTAGCACAGGGCAGGTGCACATACATGTTGCGGAAGATGACTAGTAGAAAGGCAGGCAGATATGCTGCTCACGCAGAGGCGGCTGCACCTGGAGACAGCTCTGCATACTGTATGTACGCTATATTTCCATGGACATTACTTTTGAGTTCTGTATGCCCAAATTACTGCATCAGCCTCTGCTGTACATGTATAACTTTTCTATGTATGAATCACTCTATCATCTGTAAATTATATTTGAATGAGAAAAGCCCCCCCACTTTGCCTATCAGCCACTGAAAGGTGCATATGAAGCCACTCTATGTTGAGAGATTGTATCATGACATTCAGGACAGAGCAGGGGAGAAACTTTCCAAGAGGACTATTTATCAATTTGTGTGATAAAAGGTGTTACATAACATTCCTACTCTACATGACTTGCAATGAGAAGAAAATCTTTTTCAAGCAATTTCTGATGGCTTCCCAGCCGGGGCAGCTAATCTGAAAGGCAGCTGTCCCGACTTTTGTCGCTACCAAGTCCTTTAGGTCATCCATGTGCACCCGAGGAGGCAAGGGGAATCTAAATGGATCCCTCTTCACACTGTGGAATCTTTTTACACTGGAAAGAGAGTGCCAACACCATCTGCAATTTACGTTAGCTGTTAGTCAAGCTGAGAATTAGTTTTTCAGTTTTTGGAGCTTGATAAATAGCACAATTGTAGTATCAAGAAGGAGAGTTGATATCCAATAAACACAAGCATAACAAGGAAATTCTAGAGCCCTAAACTGATCACAGAACAGTGAAGACATACCCTCAATTACGGAAGAGCATTTTATTAGTGTATGTTCTAAATCATTTATTATAATTTATTATAGGTAGCATGTATGCCCTTGTAACAGACAGAGCTCTCATTGTGATGCATCTGTATCCGTCAACCACCAGCAGAGGACTTTCATAAGAAGGGAATTACTATACACTTCAAAAGAAAGCAGTTATAGTATGTAGACACATGTAAGTAGTAAGACAACACAGTTCACAGTGTAATCCAAAAATAGTTTGCATCCCATGCTGGGAAAGCTGTGTATATGGTTACACTCCTCTACATCAGGGGTTCTCAACTCCAATCCTCAAGTACTATTAACAGGTCATGATTTGTGGATTTCTTTAATCATGCACAGGTGAGTTAGGGGCTAATTCCGAGTCGCACGGTGCTGCGACCGCATTAGTGCCTTTTGCTGTAGTAGCGGCTGCAACTTTATGCCAATGCTAGTAAAAGCTGTTCCCCTGTGTGCAAACATGTGTCTAATGTACAAGGGCTGGGATGCCCACTTTCAGTTGCTGCAGCTTTGTGCAACTTTAGACGCAACCATCAGTCACTTCATCGAAACATGCTCCAGCCCCATGCTTGGTACAGATTCTCCAAGTATGGGCAAAAATGTGAGCAATTAAGCGTCTGACACGCCCATGACACTCCCATAAGATGCTCCGTCTCTGTGAGTCTGCAAAGAAACCTCCCAGTCACCAGCCAGGAACGCCCAAAACATTTCCAATACATTTCTGAGATTGAACGCCTCAATTGCTACTGCGACTTTGTGCATAGAAACATAGTTTAACGCATGACCTGTTAGGAAAACTTGAGGGTTGAGGGTGAGAACCACTGCTCTTAATGAAACAAAGTTCATACATCCAAATCATACTTTCTTATTATCCTGAACAAAAAAAGTTTTTTGTAATCCCCCCTCCCCAAATATAGCAAAGCACTGATTTAAGAAGAACTCCAACTTCAAGGGATCTAATGTGTCCTTTGAACGAGGTACAAGTCATCCCCTGGTGGGATGTGGTCTCCAATTACTATGTCAACATTCATAATGTCAAACCACAATGTCGACCGCTATGATATCAACATTGTTAAAATGTTGACAGGCAACGTGTCGACATTCACAGAATGGCAACTTTAGGGATAGGCTGCGGGCAGGAGGGCTAGGCTGTGGGAGGAGGTTAGGAATAGCACTAGAGGGAGGGTTAGGGGGTAGGGGTTAGGGATAGTGGGGAAATACTCATTTGAATGCCGGAGGATCGGAGATCTGACCCCAAAGTCACAGTCACATGATCGCAAGGACCCAGAAGATGCAGATGGAGCCGCTGCAGCAGGTAGGTCGTCACTGGGCCACCAAGGATAATATGTCAACAGTCTAACATGCTGCTATTTCATTACTGTCTACATGATGACTGTCAACATCGACATTCTCATGTCGACATTATGACCCAACTCCACCTGACATTCCTGTCCATGGTGAAGTTGTTAGGGATAGCCAATCATAAAAAGAATATCTAAAATAATAATGCTGGCAAAATCTTCCAAAAAGAGCCCCACATTTTTAAAACCTTTTGTCACTGCAGTGTGACATTGTATTTGTCACTTTCTTATGTGTCCCTAAATCCTTTCCTTTTTTTATGATGACCCACTGAAAACAGTCTGTGTGGAACATTTCCAGATCCCTTGGCTGAATTTGTCTTCACCACCTCCTCAAAGAGACTCTTTGAAGCAACCATTAAGATTTCTTTAGGTGGCACCTTGTACAGTATTTCCCATGGGTGTTACATCCCCCTCCAGCCTCAGTACACACAACAACAACTAATGATCATTACCTGCACAGCCTGCGGATCAGGTCCTCAGAACGCCGTCCAATGCGGTGCGGAAAGTCTACTTTCTCAATTCCTTTCAACACCATGTTATAAATTTTGATGGGATCTGTTCCAGAGAATGGAGGACTAACAATATAAAACACACTTGTCAGAAATGCAGCTCAATGCAGAGATTTATTTTCTAGAACAAAAAATATAAAATTCCTACCTGATTAATAGCTAATTCTATCCCCCTAGCTGTGAGCATCTGAATATGTGGATGTGTGTCTTGTAAATGAAAAGCGATGGCTTCCTGTCTGCTTTATTGCGTGTAAAGGTATTGTCTGGTACTAGTTATAGATGATCTGCATATGGAATTAAATTAAAATGTACTGTATGTACAGTCGTAGAAGGATCAGAGATTCAATTGTCCAAATTAAGCATTTTTGTTCCAGACAAATGTTGTAATGCCATCGATGACAGTGTTGAGATATTTCTTCCAACCAGTGGAGGCTCCAGAGGTGGGGCTGCAGCACAGTCCAAAATTCAAAAAGGGGAGCCACAGCAACTGCTAGTGAGTCCCGGCCGGTGATGTTTGCTAGCATTTGGAAGGGCAGTTGGTGTGGCCCCCCTATTTAAATTTTGGACTGTGCTGCAGCCCCACCCCTGGAGCCGACACTGCTTCCAACCATTCTTAGTAAGGAAACATAGTTGGATGTGAAGCACTGGTTTAAATAACCACACAAATTATAATAACAGTAGATTTATTATATAATATAATTGCATATATCAAACAATAAAATATAAACATATAATATATAAAAAAAGATGATACAGTCCAGTGCTATAATCTGTTCAAGCTCTATAGCTGATAGTTCCCCAGATTCCTTTCTTAAGGGGATAACTTCAAAAATGTACCACATAGTAACATGTATGGATTGATTAGTAATCCTCCGTTAACTCAGTCCTCGTTCTTAATAAATGCACACATGAGCATGAAGGTCCCAAATGACAGTCAAAATTTTAAGTATACACTTCAAAATATTGGAATGGGTATGAAATACCGCCGGCCGCATTCCCGTCAGTGGCAGCCCGACAGGAGCAGAGTGCGACGCAGCGGAAGCCCGACAGCGCTGGAAATCCCGATCGTGGATAGGTAAGTATCCACTAACCTAACCCCCCTAACCCTAACCCTCCTTAGGGGTGCCTAACCCTAACTTCCCCCCAAGTGCCTAACCCTAATCCCCCCTCTAAGTGCCTAACCCTAACCACCCCCTTCCCCGCTACCTAAACCTAAGTCCCCCGGGGGGGTGCCTAACCCTAAGTCCCCCCGGGGGTGCCTAACACTAACCCTCCCTCCCCCTAGCCTAACCCTAACCCTCCCAGGGGGGTGCTTAACCCTAAGTCCCCCCCGGGAGCCCTAAACCTAACCCTCCGCCCCCGCGGCTGTCCGCTCGCGGCGCCCGGCATCACTACGATCGTGATGCCGGGCGCCAGTCTCCCGGTGTCGGGGAAATGCGGGCGTCTACATCTAGACGCCCGGCATTTCACCCTTGCCGGGATAAGACAGTCGGGAAGCCACCTGCCGGTATATAGGCAGTCGGCTTCCCGATTGCTTCCCCAAAATATTGGACTTATCCACTCTTTATGCCGTATTTGGGACATAAATATGCAATGTGGAATCGGTAAGTGATATTGTGTACTCACTGATAGAGGTCTCACACAGGTTTGCTCTCAACCGCTCGTCGGCGGGAGTGCAAACAAGTTCTGGATCCACTGTGCAGTCTGGTAGAGCCGCTGATAAACACAGTCAGCAGGAGTGCAGACAAATTCTGGATCCTCTAGGTAGTCCGGTAAAGCCGCTAATGGACACAGTGAATAGGAGGGTAGCAACGGCGCCACTGCTACCCCAGACTGTGAGGCATTACAGATGTACATAAGCAGTAGTGGGCGTCTCTATGCTGGCTGAGCAGTTGCAAACATTAGCATATTTTCTCAGCAGAACTGTGTGCGTAATCACAGCTGCCATCGCTTTTGTACGCAGTGGCTGTGCTAAAATATGCAAAAGCTGCAGGAGGCGTCTTGTGTTGAAAGACTGCCCGCTTATGTGATCCCATAGCTGCATCCAAAGATGCAGCAACAGATGCGTGAACAATGGGCGGCCATCGGACATTTGAGTAAACCCCCAGGTTACTCAGGATGCCTGACAAAATCATGCTGCCTGTACCAGCGAAGCTGCGTGTGAGGATGCAGCCACTGGCTTCAGCACGCCCAGAAAACTGAGCCTGACGCACCCGTTTTCTGAAATGACTCCCGTCGCCACCCTCAAACGCCATCAGTATATCAATCATGGCATGGCTTTCGGGGCGCTGCACCTGACAGAGCAGGACCAGATCTGCACATGAGCATTGGGCTCCTGCACATGCGCAGATCACAAAATATTGGAGATTTGCGTGAACATTGAAGTTCCGTAAATCTTTGAATCAGGAGCTTCACACCCAAGTGGATTCTGCACAACATACAACTACTGTATCACCACATTTTTCCATTTTTTGTTTATAAACTTTATTTTATTTGGCTAATCCATTTTATTTTAATAAAAAAATATTTTAAACAAATTTCCTAGTTCAAAATCCAGACATTGTTGAATTTTCAGCAACTGTATAGTGTTTAGTACTGCACAAACTAGAATGTCAAGAGACTGTTTTGACCTCACAGCTAGTACATAGTAAGGAAGCCATTCTCTTAAATGAGTCACAGCTCCTGGAGCCTGAAAGTAGTTATTACCAGGGCTATAGTCATTTTGTGAAAACATTTGGGGGTAATCATGTTCCATTTTTATTAAGCCAAATACATGTCCAGGCCATCATTTTTTAGAATGCCTGGAAGCCTGGTCTCTTTATGAATATGGTGCCATATTGAATGCATTTAATTATAGAGATCAGAACAGGCACTGCAGCTCCAGTACAAGGTACTAGAAGGCTGCCCTATCACTGTATAACCACAACTTCATCAAGAAGCCTTCAATAAATTATTTGCTACAGAACCCAAAGCTCAATCCCTGATTGTGATAGCAGATGGCATCAAAGTGGGTGAATGGGGCAACCCCAGTATGTGTAACATGATGGACAATGGGGGTTTATGTCATCTGCTGTACAACTGATTAGAGGACTAAGCAATAGGGTAAGTATGATCTTACTCTCCAAGTAAAAGTTTGCTTGATTTATTCAATCGAATAGCACAAAAAGATCAAAAGATTATTTTGTTTTATCCATACATGACAACCTTTAATTCAGAGTTATGTAGTCTGTGTCCTTCTGGTTTTGCTATTGATCAATAGTTGGACAGCTACAATCATTTACTGATATTATAGTAACATTAGTCCTTGTTGCTAAACCAGTAGTGTAGAATTAACATATTAACCATATACTATTGAAACCCAGGGCCATCATTACTTTCAGAACATGAAATAACTACTCATATCCTCACCTTCCTGTCAATAGTTCATAGATGAGTATTCCAAGAGACCAGTAATCTGCCCCAAAGTCATGTCCTCGGTTCATGATGATCTCTGGGGCCACATATTCCGGAGTTCCGCAGAACGTCCACGTCTTCTTTCCTGGCCCAATCTTTTTTGCAAAGCCAAAGTCTACCTAAAGGACAACAAACACAAAGATTCTCTATAACGGAAAGGTTTGTAACACTAAATCAGTGCTTGACACATCATCTAATACAAGCAACAAATCTAAATTGGAATTTGTTGCACTGTAATATTATTATGTACTATTTCTATACCAAGCTTACATATTTAATGCACACCATTCATTATAAACCGAACTGCCATTTCATGGCCTTGGAGCAGCATGGATAAACTAATCATGTTTCTTTCTGGGTGGCCAGGTAGAACTACAAAGTCTATAACATTACTACATACACAATACCTAGCAATGCATTAAAAATTCATGTGAGTGGACATACCTCCAAAGTTGAGAATTTATTCAGCTCTTTACATGATGCAGTAGCTATGTTACAAAATATATCAGTAATGCAAGTTGGTTTATAACTGTGAAGTGATTTTGATCATGGGAGGCTAAAATAAAACATTTTATAACCCACCATCTTGATGTATCCTTCAGAATCGAGGAGAAGATTCTCTGGTTTGAGGTCTCGGTAGACAATTCCCCGATTGTGCAAGTAGTCAAAGGCTTCCAGAACGCAGCCAATGCAGAACCTGGCGGTCCCTTCTTCAAAAGAGCCCCTGAAGAGATATCAGAACGAAATGCATCTATCTTTTTTCCGTATAAATACTTGGAGTAAAATCCATTTATCCATGACCCTTTGATATGCTAAGTGCCGTCATTATAATATTTGTAACATCGGGCATATATCATCTGTTTGATTTTGAAAGTTAAATTTATTAATTTGTCATATACTGTATATTAGAAAACTATTGCACAATACATAAAACAAATGCATGTGCATTAAATGTGGGAAAACTATATCTAGGCAACAAATATAATCCTTTTCCCAAGTACGGCATTGAAAGCTTTACCAACTATGATGTTTTAATGCTAATGATCACCTGCAGGATATGTGAAATTATTTATAAGATACTGTAAGTATATTTGTGCCTCTTTGCACTGTTTTAGAGCACTGACACCTTAATATTACAGTACATATTGTTTTTATGAATATATCAGAATATAGTGTATATTCTCATTGGATTCAACTTGGGGACCATCATTTTGGCCGCTCGCTATAGCTGTGGGTGGTCACCCACAGCTATGCGAGCGGCCAGGAGGCCGCTCCAAAAGGTAAGAGGGACGGCCCTGATTCAGAGCGAGCGCTCTGTCAGAGCGTCCGGCTCTGAATCAGGGCCACAGTTTTTTTTTAGGGGGGGGGGGCATAAAGTACATGGTTTTCCACATTTTACCATGTTATTTAATAATTCTTGAAAGCAAGGAGTGAAATAGGAAACAATTAAATTTTCACTTCAATGAGTTTAGTATGTTACTAATTACCAGCCTGATGGGTGGGCGTAAATGTTCCTTTATAGCTGTTTCATAGTAAAGTACACCCCTTTCACATCCATATACTTGTGACATGAAGACAATCAATTTGTGTTTGACATACAGTAAGTGGAAAAAGATAAAATAGTTCTTAGACCTTCTGCCTGCTCCTCCTAAAGCTTTCAACTGTCTTTGTTCATTTTATAAGTTGATGTAACTTATAATAGCTTTCATAGAGACTGTCCCTGTTTTACTGACAGTAATCAGAATGCCTGCTGTATATTTAGCAGAGCTCTGAAAATGCAGCCTAGGTAATTGGGGAGATAATACATGATAATACATGCAGGTAAGTACAATTTTAACAATGTCTCTCAACAAATTAAACCAGAAGAAACTTTGTTTTAATTATATGGAGAAACATTATAACTTTTAACAGACTAGTCATAATTAGGTTTTGAATAAAAACACCTGATTTCCCAGCAGTGGGATGAGGTGTACCATGGACCAGCCCCTCACCGTGGGCTTTAACTCTGTAAGAATGCTGCCAATTGGTTCATTATGAGCCTCCACCTTTTGTTTCCAACATGTTCACCTTAATCTAGTTCGCAGGTTCTCAAACTCGGTCCTCAAGACCCCAAACACTGCATGTTTTCCAGGTCTCCTCACAGAATCATTACTGAACTAATTAGCTCCACCTGTGGATCTTTTAAAATGTGTCAGTGAGTAAGGAATACACCTGTGCACCTGCCAGGAGACCTGGAAAATGTGACCTGTGTGGGGTCCTGAGGACCAACCACTGATCTAGTTAGATTTATGTATAGATGTGTCATAATGAATCCTGAATGCTCCTGGTACTGTATTTGCATGTTACAGGAAATAGTAGCAATTTATTACGTCTCAATTTCATATGTAATTCACATGTGAATCAACATGGGAACATACTTGCCGACTTAGGAAAAAAAAAACCCTCTGGGAGAGTCCCGTATGGGGCAGCCATGCCTTAAGTGCGGGATGAGAGAGGTGCGAATGGAACTGGACACTGCATCACGTTATTCCACAATGACTTTACCAGACATTCCGTGAGAGTTGGTAAATAAAAACATGCGTCTTACTAGAAAGCAATGCCCTGAGGGAAAATGCAGTTGAACACTGTAGTGGGCAGGGTCAGGGGCTTATTGCCATAAGGGCTGGGTTGCGGTTCCATTAAAGCATTTGGGGCCAAACTGATGTTATCAGAAGTGGACTGGATGCAGGAAGGTGACGTAGTACCTAGCTACCGTCTGACATGGCTACCGCCAGCGATACTCAGTGACAGCAATCGTCTTCGATAACCTTTATAAAATAGCAAAACAGAACCTACCTCCGCTGAAAACAGATAGTTTTGACAATATGGCTAATTGGAGCTTTATTAATAAGCCCCTAGGTCACTATAACCAATTTATTACAGTCATTTTTTTTTATAAAAAAATAAATAGAAAATGTTGATTTTGTGAATTTCCCCGCAATAAATCATTTTATGAGTATAGAACTGAGCAAAATGTTCTCAAAGGATTTGGTGAAAACAAGATGCAGATTTCTTAAAGCTGTACATTGTATGGGCTGTCCTTAAAAGGATGAGATAGAAACAAAACAGTTTAACCCTTTACAGGGCAGCTTCATCAACAAAACATAAAAATAATCAATACAACTCTAAACCCTCTGAGTAGGTAGAAGTGTCCAAGAATCCATTTCTGAATTTTACAGCATTAACAGTTACGGTAATTTATTACAAGTCTTATATATTACTTGTATTCGTTTTTCATGCAATGCATTCATTGAGTAGTTCTGTAGTAAGGTCTGCTGTTAATGTCATACTCTTTTATACCAAGCTGTGTAACACACTGTAATGAATGCATAAAACTTGGAACAACATAAATATACAACCTCAAGAACCAGTCAAGGAAAGTTTTCAGAATATTTGTGACTACAGCTGTCATTTTTATCAAATAAGCAGAAAAAGCAGAAGTTTAATCTATATTGTTATTATAACATAATATGAAACATGCCCTGAGATCAAAGATTATTCTTAACAATCTCTTGTTTACAAACACATGACAGGACATGAAAGCCTTATAGTTATCTCTGTACACACAACAACAGATTAATGCTTACTTTTGATCATATTTTTAGTCTTACAATGTTTGACAGCAACTTCTCTAATATTGTGGTTCTTTAACATTTAATATTGATTAGTTTGGAAATATTTAGCAGATAATAAAACACCAGACAAAATAACACTTGTAGTCTTTCAGTAGATACTACTTTGCATTAAGAGCAATTTTCTTAATACAAACTATATATATTACATGAACACTGACAGAAAAACACTTCTTACAGGCTTTTAATGAGCCTTCGAAAATAAGTTTATTTATCAGCAGAAAGAGATGTACAATGGTGACTTAGCTGGTGCTTCAGGTAGGATGTAGCTTAAATCCTGCCTGTCTGTCGGGATTCTGACAGGAGGGTTAGGTTTAGGCTGCGGGGGTGTTTAGGTTTAGGGAGGGTTAGGTTTAGGCTGCGGGGAGGGTATCCTAACCCTGTCGGGATGCCGGCATCAGGATTCTGACCTCCGGGATCCTGAGCGACGGCATCCCGAGTCCAACCTCTTCAGGTACTTAATAAGAATATATTATTATAAAAAGAATGAGTGGTTTACCATTGCTATTCAGTAGTACTCTGATACAGTATATTGGGAATGCTTAAATTCTAAGTTATGACTTTGGAAATTCCAAACTTTCATTCTACAACACGGGCGCTGCCTCACTGCTGTTTGTGGGTGAATTTTAATTACAGCACAGCAGAGGTTAAATGTGGCAGTTCTGATTCTTATTTCAAGCATTTATTATTAAGGATCTTTGTCCAGAATAACATTTTTCATTTTAAACAATATTATATAGTAGAGTGATTGTAGAGGAATTATATTGACTCATTGCCATTATAGACTATCTTTAGTTAATATTTTATTACATAATAGTATATTTATTATATTGTGGGTCACATTACTTCACATTTTGTTTAAGCACCTGTTATACCTTTATAAACTTTTTTTTTTTTAAACATGGAGTTATTTCATATAGGCCTATTTCAAGCAGGGACTTAGTAGGGTGCTTTGACGGCGCACCAGAGCAGAGGTAAATCATGGGCCCACATTCAAAACAATAAAATGTCATGTGCTTATTTTTTTTCATACCCAAAGCCTTACTTTAAAGCTTCATCTATCTATAATTGGCCTATACTATTGGCTGTCTCAGAGCACACAAGGCCTGATTCAGAGAAAGACACAAACCCTGAATGCGATTCTGTACACAGCAGACTTGCAAAAATATGCTAATAACTTAGCTGCTGTCTTGTAAACTGAGACCCCAATTCCAGTGTCTGACATCCGCCGCTCATGCACAAAAGTGGGAAACATTGGTTACACATCAGTCGCACATTGAACTTCTGAGTAAGCTTATGCTGTCCGAGACAGAGCTGCTCTCCAACCACGCTGGGGCCTCTGAAGCTCTAGACAAATTTTCAGAGCCTGAATAGAGCACGCCCAGAAAATGGTCCTGACACGCCTGCGTTTTTCTAACCACCCCCGTTACCTCCCCAATCGCTGACTGCCATCACTAATCCATTGCTGCGATTGTGCAGAGCAACTTTAATGCATGTGCAGTGACAAAAAATCGCTCCAAGGTGATCTTGCATCCATCTCTGACCCACAGTCACTACACAGACACAGCTGAGAGGCACAAAGGAACCAGTTCAATTCAGGGCAATGTGTTGCCATACATCACTGTGATGTTCGGCTGAGCACATATTTACCCATTACCGTAGTTCAACATTGCAATTTTTTCCTGCGCACCATTAGGGAATGCAAGGGAAAAATATGATGTTACCGTGCCAACGTAGTCATCACATTTAAATTAATCACCCAGAAAGAGAGCAATACAATTAAAAGCTATGCCCATGATGCATTGCAGGTACAACAGTGCTCCATTAACCTTGCACCCCTACAGGGGTGCCCAGTAAAAGTATCAGTGTTTCTCTGTGATAATTATCCATTATATGATATCTGTGATAATTAAATTGCATCATTAGTACCATAAATAATTAGCAATCAAACGCAGGGCTCCTAAGCAGAATACCATAAATGAGTATTATGTATTAAAAATCTGTATCTGAGGCATAATCTCTCTAACATGAACTCACGTGTCACGTAGGATACTCCAGAGTTCCCCTCCGAGACACACCTCCAGGAGCATGTACACGTACTTGGCATCCCTGAAAGTTCTGTAGAGCCTACAAAACAAGGAGAACAAGCCTGACATCTGTCACTGAAATGAAGCTGCCAAGAAACGAAATTAGCAAAGTGACGTCCTGTTTCAAGTCAGTAACAGCGTGCTGTCTGTGGTATTCACAAGCCGTCTTGTGTATTTACTGTAGCAGATTACAATTATTAGGGATGTCTATTGAAAAAGAATATGTACGTGCTGAAAGTCAATAGATCCTGCTCTCAATAATCTAACAACGCTTGTGTTTGGGGAAACAACATTTTCCAGCACTTTTGTTACATTGTTGCTTAACTGTCCGATCACCTACATAAAATCATACTCTATGAAACACATGGACAAATAGGGCAGCACAAAGATAGCTAAATGTTTAGTGTAATTGTTGATAACATTTGTAAGATTATTAAAAATGGAGATTATAAACACAGAATGCATGCAAGGGCTGGTCCCCCGGGGGACCCCAAGACAATTACAGGCCGTCTGTGCTGTAGAGAGGTAATGCACCTAGGACGTCCCCACTGTATGTTGTCATGGCATCACAGAGTCACAGAGGAGCAGAGTTGGACCAGGAAGCTGAGAATGCACCAGCCGGCTCTTCAGGCTGCAAGCAGGGCCGTGTCTACCTATCACCACCGATCAAACATCGTTTTTTTCCTGTAAATGACCTGTTTTTCTGCCGATACCCAACACCTCCCCTCCCCCCGGCACAGCCTCCACCGATAACATCCAATCCCCCGGTAGAGGATTGTTTAATAGGGGCCTAAGTGCATTGCTTTGCCCAGGGGCCTGCACTGCTGTTAAGACAGCCCTGTCTGCAAGGTGACATTCCAGGCCTTTTTCCCTGGGCAACATCATCACTTGCACACAGCACACTCCTACCTATGGCCCTGGGTCTTTATTGCTATTTTTGTGAAATCATTAGGGCCAAATGTAATAGACAGTGGGGTGCGGGAACCGGTGCAAGATAGTCACTAGACTTAAAGTGGCAACCTGGTTTTGCCATTAAACTAATTTCTGCTTTAAATCTAATGACTATCTTGCCAAAATCGGGCTTGTTCCCACAAATCACAGGCTATTACATTTGACTCTTAGGGGGAGCTGTATCAAACCTTGGAGAGAGATAAATGACCAACCAATCAACTTCTAACTGTCATTTTACAGGCTGTGCTTGAAAAATTACAGAAGATGATTGGTTGGTACTTCTTTCTCTCCACTTTATCTTTCTCCAAGGTTTGATACATCTCCTCCTGTATCTTTTTTTAAAGCGTACCTTTTGTTCACAGTGCAGAGGCAGCCATTTTTGACTGAATATTCATGAGAATGCAGCTTCCTAATTCAATGGGAACCAGTGACAACACTGAGACATGGGCAGCTAGTGAGCCTCTAAGCTACATGCTGGTCCAGCCCATAAAATGTCAGCCTTCACTGTGTGTAGGAAACAGGTACTCTAATATGGAGGAAAGTGTAGAAAAAGTGCACCATGCAGTGGTGGAACTACTGCATGTGGTGGTTATGGGCCACAGAGTTTAGGAAGAACCCAGTTATGCCAGTATACAGTATGTGCTGAAGGGGACTTAGCTGTGCTCATGTAAAACACACCACCCATGGTACATCGGTGCGTAAAATATGGGGACAACGGTCAACCAAATATAGACATTAGTTTTCAGTCATTACAAACATATATTTCCATTCTGTTCCATCTGTTTATAGGATATCCATATGTGGGCAGTATATTACTATTACTAGCAGTAAAACCTCTATGTGCTATACCTGAAAAAAATTCCTTTATTTAATGGATGACGGTGTTATGACCTAGGGATCATAGACTACCAACATTTAACATAACATTGTTACTATTTACTGACATGTTTTGTGGATGAAAGTGCTATGTCCAATCAATGCTTAAATTCTAATAATTTATCTTTTACTGTAAATATATCAGTTTCTACTAAACGTAACATAACACCTTCATCCACTCGCCTCTACAATTGAAGAACATTTTAAACTGATAAACTGGAAATGTCTCTACATAAATAGGCTTCCCATATCATTCCTTTAATTCGGGACACATACGAACTACGCAGGTTCTGTGGCTGTCTGACTTCAAATCTGCATTTCACCTGAATTAATCAGCCACAGAACCTGTGTACTCCATGTGTCCCGAATGAAAGGGATGATATAGCAAGCCTATACAGTAGAACGTCAGTGGCGAAAGTCTCGCACTCCAAGTGACTTCCTCACATATAAGTCTATCTACAACTCTTATCGTACTGCTCTGGACACTGCCAAGCAAATATATTTCCAATCTCTAATCTCTGCTCAAGCCTCTAACCCCAAGCGACTTTTTAATACATTTAAACTGCTTCTTACCCCTCCCTCACCCAAGCCACCTGCTACTATCTGTGCACAAGATCTTGCTTCCTATTTCAAGGACAAGATTGATAATATCCGAAATGAAATGTTATTCTCTTCCTCAGCTAGTGACCTACTCAATTCCCTACCTGAACCCTCTGGCACATTCTCTTCATTTGACCCCACAAATGAAGATGAAGTATCTACACTCTTCTCATCCTCCTACTCTATTACCTCTCCTCTAGATCCTATACCCTCACAAATTAGTAAAGCTCTGTCTCCTATGCTCATCCCAACCCTAACTAAAATCTGTAATCTCTCTCTTTCTACTGGCATCTTTCCATCACTGTTCAAGCATGCAGTGATTACTCCCATTCTGAAAAAACAAAATTCTGACCCTAACACTCTCTCTAATTACCGTCCTATCTCCCAGCTCCCATGCCCCTCCAAGCTACTGGAGAGACTTGTCTACACCCGCCTCACACACTTTCTTAACACCCACAACTTATTGGACCCACTTCAGTCTGGCTTCCGTTCCCAGCACTCCACAGAGACAGCACTGACTAAGGTAGTAAATGATTTGGTCACTGCCAAGGCTAAAGGCCATTACTCACTTCTAATTCTTCTAGATCTCTCTGCTGCTTCTGACACTGTTGACCACTCTCTTCTCGTACAAACATTACAATCCCTAGGTCTTAAGGACACAGCCCTTTCTTGGTTCTCTTCCTACCTATCTGATCGCTCTTTTTCTGTTCGTTTTTCTGATTCTGCCTCCTCTTCGCTACCTCTATCAGTTGGAGTACCGCAAGGCTCTGTCTTAGGTCCTTTGCTATTCTCAATCTATACCACCTCTCTTGGCAAACTATTCCGCTCTTTTGGATTTCAGTACCATCTGTATGCGGATGATACTCAAATCTACCTATCCTCTCCAGATTTATCACCATCTGTATTGGTCCGTGTCACTGAATGTATTTCTGCCATTTCATCTTGGATGTCATCTCGCTACCTGAAACTTAATATTTCTAAAACAGAATTAATTATATTTCCACCGGCCAATAACAGTTACCAATCTGATCTCTTTATCACTGTTGATAACTCAACAATCCACCCCACCCCACAAGCTCGCTGCCTTGGTGTCATCCTTGATTCTGAATTGTCCTTTGTTCCCCACATTCAATCTGTCTCAAAATCATGTTACATACATCTAAAAAACATATACAAAATTCGACCATATCTCACACAAGACACTGCAAAAACTCTAATCCATGCACTCATTATTTCCCGCATTGACTATTGCAATAGTCTCCTTACTGGTCTTCCCAAAAACAGGCTATCGCCATTACAATCCATTATGAATGCAGCTGCGAGGCTTATCTTCCTTGCCAAACGTTCATCGTCTGCTGCCCCGCTCTGTCAGTCCCTCCATTGGTTGCCGGTTTTCTACCGTATTCAATACAAAATACTGTTACTTACACATAAGGCCATTAACCGAATTACACCAACATACATCTCTTCACTCATCTCAAAATATCTCCCAACCCGACCTCTCCGCTCAGCACAAGAACTGCGTCTCTCATCCCCACGCATTACTTGCTCCCATTTACGGTTACAGGACTTTCTTCGGGCTGCACCCACTCTATGGAATGCCTTACCACACACAATAAGACTTACCTCTACTCTTCAATCCTTCAAGCGTTCCCTGAAAACTCACCTCTTCAGACAAGCTTATCAGATTCCAGAACCGACCACATAACCTTCATAGCTTCCATGTCTTATCACATCCCCTCTCACAGTTCACACATAACCTCACATATTGTCTTTCTTTCACATACTCCTGACATTTTGCCGACATTCCTGTGTGACTGGATCATGCAGCCCACCAAGAAACTCTGCATTCTGGCCAGACCAAATTGCAATATATATAGCACCTATCCTTGTGTATCAATGCCTGTTTCCCTATAGATTGTAAGCTTGCAAGCAGGGCCCTCTTACCTCTATGTCTGTCTGTTATTACCCTGTGTTGTTCTATCAATGTTTCCAATTGTAAAGCGCAACGGAATATGCTGCGCTATATAAGAAACTGTTAATAAATAAATAAAATAAATAAATAAATAAACACGGTTATTATAAAAACGATTGGACAGATCTCCACTGCTGCATTCTTTAGTTTTACACCAGCATAAAACAAGTACCACCTGCTGTAACAAATTAGTTTCTCCCCCCCCCCCCACACACCAGATGTATATCAGTCTTCTTACCTGATGATAAAAGGACAGTTGATCTGCTGCAATATGTTCTTCTCCCAGTACACATGTTCTTGTTGGTGTGTGTCTACAATATGTTTCTTCTTAATGCACTTTAGAGCAAAGGTCATATCTTCATCCTTTAGTTTTACCTGAAAAGTACATGAGTATTTTTCATTTTTGTATTGGTGACAGTACATGGACTATTCAGGTGTCTAATTAGCAACTATATGATGTTCAGTTAGATCACAGTTAATTATTATATTATTCTCCAGATGCTGTTAACTCCCATCTTTCAGAATGCTTCTGCAAGATAGTTTTGACTGCTGAATATAACTAGAGCATGCCCGTCTCTACTGTTTCCTGACTACTAATGTCGTTCCTCAGAGATTGTGTCAGGGACCACAGTAGGTATCCCTGAGTTTGCACTGTCTATGGTGAGCGACAGGAATTGAATTCTCCAAACTGTATCACACTGGTCAAGGCAGCAATCGTGCAGATCCCAACGCCCTGATATAGCGAAGGCAGGGCCGAATCCAATACTCACACTGAATATTATAGCTCTCTGCTTTTTGTACCAAACACCTATTTACTTCCACCACCCGTAGAAATTAAAGAGGCCACTCTATCACAATTGCACAGGCTCGGCGACACAAACTATAATGCAATTAGTCTGGTCTCCCCCTGCTTCTAGCAGCAAATAATAGATTTGGCATGACAGTTGTAGCGTGCACTCTATCACAATCTTTAGAGATTGGGTTATTAGAACACATGCTGATCATTCTGGGGCACAACTTTAGAAAGATAATAAAAAATGATGGTGTTACAGCTAGTATACGTTCAATACAAATCTGTTATAAGCATCAAGGCTGTTGTGATGAAAACAGGTTGCTACTTTGTGAGCAAGGAATAAATCATGTTATCATTTTTAATAATAGAAGTGTGTTAGACGTCTCCAAGCTATGGCTTCTTATGGCAGGTCCACATGGATTGTTTCAAGGTCATGTGGGTTATCCTTCATGGCATTAGTTGCAGCATATATGCAGAGTCTAAACCACCCATGACCATCTAGTTGCACTTGGATTACTATTATGTTAGGTCATCGCCCTTTTGCATTAGATTCAAGCTACTAAACAATCAATAGACAAACAAATATATTTTTTACATTGATCATGTTTTCCTATTGAATGATGTAGGCAAATGGGACATATTAAAGGCGTCACACAAGACTACACATAATAATACATTAGTACAAACTAAAGTTGAAACTTGGCAGAGGCATAATTATCCTCAGGTTTTGGGACAAATATAAATATTCTCAAATGACCTTCAAAATGTTTTGGAAAGAAATTGAACTTCTGTCTTTTTCTAGAGTAAAACGTGAATTTAGCATTTTGTTCTTTAAAGCGCGATATTGTCAAATAATGTTTATATTTTATATTTTTCATCGGTCAGTGTTGTGTTAAAGACACATTGATTAATATTGCCATAAAACTAAAGCACATAATTGTTATCACAATGGAACATTGATTTATTTACCCCTTTTAAAGTGAGTTTATATCTACACATCTAAGTACAGAAACAAATTTACCAGCTCAACACGCCCGAATCCTCCGGTCCCAAGTGTTGTGATAACATCCAGGTAACGGAAAGGGGAGGTGCTGGAAAATCTGGATACGAGCTCTCTCAGCTGGTTGACCTCTGAGTTATCTCGTGAAACTGAATGATGAAGGCTCTTTCGCCTGCAGAGAAAAATGTACTATTGAGAATAATTTTCCCTTCATTTTAGAAGAAGCCAGTGTATTTATCTATCAGATAACATAGACAATGTCCTTGCTGGCTGCAGTTTTACAGTAAAATATTCCTCAAGTTTAAGTTGTACATTATATTTAAAAGAATTTTACAAGAAATTAGAGGATTTTTAAAAGTTTTTTAGAAATATGTGAGCCCATGCATCACTAGAAATATTTTCTGGTTATATTAGGAAAGTAAAGGCTACAGATAAGTGATTCTCCAGTAATATAGTATTTAGTGTTCACTCTAGCACCCTGCACCTGTTAAAACCCATGCAGTCCCTCTTTCCTGCCGGAGGTATCACTATCTGCTCTGTTGCTTATAACACACAAAGGGGCCTATTTATCAACGAGTTTTATCATATGCAACGAGTGATAAAACTCGTTGCATATGATAGATGGTGCTCCAGCCAATCAGCTCTCAACTGTCATTTTTCAAACAGAAAACAGTTAGGAGCTGATTGGCTGGAGCACTATTATCATACGCAACAAGTTTTATCAATCCTTGTGAGTGATAAAACTCATTGATAAATGAGGCCCATACTGCTTAATCTCAGCAGTTTGTTACATCAGCTGAGTGTGCTAGAAGCACCAGAGCAGAAAGCAACATCCCTGGCAGGATAGAGAACCTGCATGGGTTGTGACAGGTGCATGGTGCTAGAATAAATGCTACGTAGTATTACTGCAGAAATGATAAAAACTATGACAGGAACCTATACTGTTGATTTTTATATCCATATTAATACTGGTAAATGAGCTGTGCGGCGTCCCGCAGTGTGGGTCACTGTCACCAAAGGGTGGGTGTAGTGCTCCACTACACTCACTATAGTGATCAATAGTCAATCGCAGCGAACATCGCAATGCTGCCTTCAAATGTAATATTTAATTCCATTGTAAAATAAACATTGATGGTCATCACCATCACCTATAAATTTCCATCTCTATTTCTATTTTTTCAGCATTTTTTATGCACATACAGTATAGAAAATCCTCAGGGAATCATTTGGAAATAATTAGGGTATTAAAAGTGATTTCCTTAAATGCACATATGCATGCCCACCTTGAGCATCCTTAAGATGTGTGAGCCTCCTTAATGAATACATCTTGGAGTAATGTATGAGACACTAAATACCATTCCCCAGTGTAGAACATTTAAATTGCAATTTCCAACACAAAATGTGCTAGATGTAAAATGAAGCACAACACATGACAGGAATATTAATGGATTCATATTGTAGCTCCAAGGGGGTCCTTATAAGAACACTACATGTCATAGTACATACTGAGCTATTAAATGAGACACTGGAATACAGCCCAGCTGTTACTAGTGGCATAATCCTCAGACTTTTGTAATCATCATACAAGTATTAAGATCCTTGTGCCCCCAACCAAAATTGAGGTTGCAGAAAAATGTATAGATTATCTACTTCGTATTTAAAAGTTATGAAGAATTTCTTATATTATTTATTTTAACATTTAAATGATAGTGGCTAATGCAGAATGGCACACAAGTTGGCCCTTATTACTCCCTTATTGCTGCACTTATGGTCAGATTCAATTCAATGCAGAGTGCCACTGGCAGCTCCCATGGAACATTTATCTGCTTGTTACCCTAGGCTGATTCTGCTTGCACCTCCATAGGCTGTAAACAGAATCTGTCTTCTGGCGTCTTCCAAACACAATTCAATCTGTCCCTTAAGGTGCATACACACTAGACGATATGCTCCCTGAGCGATATCGTGTAGTGTGTCCCCGGCAGGCTGTGCTCAATGTCGTTTATGACATTGAGCACAGCCGCTGAACGATATCATTAACGATATCGTTCAGCGCCGGGCTCTCTCCCCCATTCCCCGACATGCAGCAACCTGACGAGATCGTCAGGTTGGCCTGCATGTCAGCCCGATGAACGATGATGACGAACGACCCGCGGGAACGCGCGTCGTCGTTATCGTTCATCTTTTTGGGCTTAAAAATGGACGATAAAGTGGACGACGTCCACTTTATCGCCCAGTGTGTACGCACCTTAAGTTTAGTAGCCGTCATCATCATCATCATCAGTGCACACCAGCTCTAAATCATGTGCAAATGATAATCCGGGAAACAGGCGTACATTTCCGTCCAACTCTGCATAGCCCTCAATTCCATCAACACACTTTCTCTGAACTTAGTCTATGTGAGAATGCCCAGTACTACCTAGTTCCTCTTCTGATGTCACACGGATGCGACTGAATTACATACACTCTGCATTGCCTACACTCCACAAGATACACTCTGCAAACGGGCGTACATCAACACTGCACCGACCCAAAGACTCTAAAGTATCACAAATTTGCATACATAATATTAAAGGAAAAAGTTGAAATAAATACAACTTTCTTTGACACATCAAGAGAGTGTGAGGAATGTAATCCGAATACAGAGTTTTAACATGTCTGTTGGATGCGGTGTGAATGGACAGTGGTGAGGGAGCAGCACTAATTGGTTCCTGATGTAACAGCCAGATATATACGTGACTGTGAAAACATAGAAGCTCTCAAGATGTAATTTAGGTAGCAGAGTGTTACAACTCTCTATGGGAATCATAAAACCATTTTACCATAACAGAATATATAATTGATGTGAATTTCCTTCTTTCATACATTAAAAGGTGTAAGAACATTACAAGAAAATATCATATTACTTATGCTGGGCATACACTGCCAGATAAAATGTCTGTCAGACCGACAGACATTTTATCTGGCTGCCTGCCAGCCGCAGATGTCGCCGGCATACACTGTGAGAGAAATCTCACAGTGTATAGCCCGACATCCGCGCTCCGCCCCCGGGGGAGGAGACATTTCCCTGTTCCTTCCGTAGGAAGGAACACAGGAAATGTCTGTCTGTCGGCCGCGCTGGGCATACACTGCCCGATGCGGCCGACAGTTTCCCGGGTAAATATCGCATCGGACGGGCATGCTGGACAATCCTGCATGCCCGACCGAGCAATATTTAACCCTCGGTCGCCCGCATACACGCTGCAATTATCGCAGCGATCCGCCGATATCGGGCGGATCGTCCCGATAATTGCAGAGTGTATGGCCAGCATTAGGGATGCTGGAAAGCAGATATATGGTGTGAAATTAGAGACATTGTTACTCTATATCACTTAGAATGGAAATGAAAGAGAACAGATCACCTCAATTTACATTGTTTTTATGTGTCCATCACTACCTCTCTTAGGGATAAATTTACTAAGAATTGTGTCTGGTTGAGATGTCAATCACGGGTGTGTTTGGCCATTTTTTAAAACTCTGAAAACTCCTAAAGAGAAACACAGGTGCAAAACACAAATAGAAATAAGTACACAATTGGCCAAACTCACAAGTACTTTGCATAGACAGGAATACATCACTGGAATTTACAAAGAATCGTGATCGCAATCACGGGTGTAAATCAGCTAAACTCGGCCCAAAAATAGAAGTTTTAAATAGATCCCCTAATGATCAGCATGTTTATCTGAAACATACACAGATCAGTGTGATCGTGTATGTTTCTGCCTGTAATAAAGCAAAGAAAGGGATAAAATAAAAAAATAAATGACGTGGGGTCCCCCCTCAAAAGCATAATCATCCCCGTGCACTGTGAGCCAGTCCTGGTTCAAAAAATCAGTTTGACAAAATGTGTAGGAGTCCCCTGTACATAATGAACCAGCACTGGGCTCTGTGAGCCAGTCCTGGTTTAAAAATATTGGGGAAAAAGTGGTGTGAGATTCCCTATATTTTTAAAACCAGCACTGGGCTCCACTATCTGGGTTGTAATGCTGCAGCCAGGGGACCCTTTGACAGGGTCTCCCGGACAAAGTATTAACACCTCAAACTAGTAAGCCCAGGCTGGAGATCTTAGGGGAGGTGGTGACCAATAAAAGGGTCCTCTCTCTCCTGAGCACCCCAGGCCTGGGCTGAAGCCTGGGGCTCTTCCCTGGACCCCTGGGCAGTGGGTGCAGGAGTAATAGTGATAACAGTGGGACTACAGGTGCCAGCGTGCCTGCCCTTAGTTCTACTGGCACCGGTACCCTCAGGGCTATTTCACACACAACGATTTTCACTGGCCGGCAAAAAAACTGCTGTTTCTTTTGCCATGTAGTAAATTTATGTAAACGATTGGGTCCTTTCAGAAGTCATGGACATGGCACGGTTGCCGTGTTACAGCCAGGAATATGCACTGACAAGGATGGCTGCTGTGCCATGTCCGTGCTGTCACTGCAAATCAGTGAAGCACAATGAGAGGATATGTGCTCCACGTTAAGTAAATTATAGCTGCTCCATTAGAGAAGAAGATAGCAATAAGTTTATATGGAGCGCTTGTAATGAGTGTATGCAATGTTGAAAACACATAAAAGTACTTAAAAAAAATATAGTAGAGCTTTGTTTTAATAAACAAAAATAATGTTTATGGATCCTTTTGAGCAAGGTGTCGGGACCCGGAGGTGGGAGGTGTAGATGGAATGTGCCCGTGGAGGTGCAGGTAAGTTACTCACTAACTTTCCCTAATCCTACCTGTCTCCTGGCAGTAGTCACATCCTCTGTGTTGCAGCTTTCTTCTCTCTCCCGCCGGCACTTGTTCGGAGTACCAGAAGTGGTGTAGCGCGGTACTTCCGGTTTCAGCGGATGTCTCGGATCCCAGTAACCAACGCGTTTCGTGCTGGCAGGCACTTTGTCAAGGATACCCTTTCCTGTTTATGGTCCATATTTATAGGCAGTGCTCAGATAAAACTTTATTTACATTTTGATTAAAACGGTTTGATTAAAAAGTTCTTTGCCGGATGTTGTTGTTTTCTCTAATAAAAAAGGCGGCAAGCACACTTTATGTGCTTATTAAAAGTGTTCAGCATTGCAATGGAAAAATTGATGTGTATATAAATTATGTGTTAAATGTATACATAATGCTCATAGTATATATTTGAATATGGCAGGTATATTGAAAATTGGTTAATGTATTGTTGGGAATCCGGTTGGGATAAAATAAAGAATAATAGGTAAATTTGAAGATTCCACTGGGAAGATATAAAAAGAATTCATCAGTTGCGGTGCAGATTTTGGAATTTTTGACATATAAAAGGTACGATCTTAGTCAAATTTTGTTAAAGACTGAGATAAGGCAGAAGAGATAAGATGATTCAGTGTGCTCAGAAATTTTATAGGAAAACATTTAGTTCTATATCGATGTTGAGGCCCTTGGGTTTTAATGATCTTAGTTCAAATATCCATCTTGTTTAATTTTTCTTTAGTTCAGTCACCAGATCTTCTCCTCTCCAATGGGGGGTGACCTTTTGTATTGCTGTGAATTTTATTCCACTGGGATCCTTTCCATGGTATTCTGCAAAGTATTGGGATCCGCTGTGTGTATTGAGACCCTTTTTAGTGTTGTAGATATGTTCTGCCAGGCGGATTTTTCATTTTTCTTTTTGTCTGGCCTACACACTGTAGGCCACACAGGTATTCAAGAAGGTAGATTACCCCTTCTGTGCCGCACGTGATTGGTTGTTTTATTTAGTATGCTTTTTCTGTTTGATTTGAATTAAATTCCAAAGTTGGCTTGGTGGTTCTTTGTCCTGTTATTTTACATCCCACACATTTCAGGCATTTATGAAAGCCTTTCGTCTCTTTTGTGTTGTTGTTGTTGCGGTGTTTTTTTTAGATGAAGCTGGATGTCAGTTCTTGCTTTAAATTTTTTGCATGTTTGTAGATAATTTTTGGCCTTTCTGGAGTAATAGATTTAAGGTCCTCATCCAACTTGAGTATGTGTCAGTTTTTTCTCAGTGTGGCTTCTATAAAGTTATGATTGGAGTTGAATTGTGTGATGAAAGCTAGTTGGAGGTCATTGGTATTATGTTTTTCTGTGTATTTAATCATATCTGTTCTTTTTGTTGCTGTTGTTTTCTTTAATTCTTCTTCCAGGAGGTGTTCTTTATAACCTTTTTTGAGGAATTTCTGTTTCAGATTTTGACTTTGTTCTTCGAAGGTTTTTTGACTGGTACAGTTTCTTTTAATCCTTCTACACTGTCCTCCAGGAATGTTATTAAGCCATTTTCTATGATGGTTGCTACTATATGGTAGTATATTGTCTCCATCAACTTCCTTGGTGAAGGTCTTTGTGGTGATTTCATTATTTTCTACATTTATTTCTAGTTCTAGGAAAACTGCCTTTGTTTTGCAAGTTGTGGTGGTGAACTCTGAGCCTAGGTTGTTCTCATTCATGTTTTTGGTGAATTTTTCCAAGTCAGATTGATTACCATTCCATATGAAAAACAGATCGTCAATATATCTGTGCCAGCATATTATGTGATCTTTGTATATATTATCCTGCCAGACCGGCTTTTCAGAGCTTGTACCCGCCCACAACACCATCCTGCTACTGCTGCACATGCCTACTAAATTAAGATAACTAACCACAACATTAAAAATGTCTCAAAGCCATTGCATGTCAAAGAACTGATTGCCGGCAAAGAAACAGCCTGCTTTGGACAGTTTTTTGCTGGACGGTGAAAACCGACGTGTGTGAAATAGCCCTCACTGTAAAAAATTTTTTTAAAATAAAGACAGGACACACACCATACTTGCCTACCCTCCCGATTCGGCCGGGAACCTCCTGAAAATCTGGTGCCGCTCCTGCCCCCCCCCCCCCGGAAAGGCAGGCAAGCCTCCAGAAGGAGGGAGCTAATAGTTGGCAAGTATGATACACACCGTATAAAGTTAATTACATACTGTACACTCACACTATACTCACCTTGTCCCTGTTGTCCAGTCCTCTTCTCCAGTAGCATCCCAGGGGTTGGATTAATTCATTCTCACCTACCCCTAGATGCAGGTTGGTCCTCTTGTGCAGCAGCATCCCAGGAATTAAAAACAAAAAAATGCAATGTCCCGAGCCATTTGGGACTGAAGGGCTGTATACTGTATGTTTACACATACAGCTCTTCTCCGGTAAGTGACGGGTCGACCATACACACCAGCAGATGACTGACATATCTTTAAGATATAGCGGCCATCTGCTATGCTGCAGGGTCGATCCGGTATGTCTGTGAATGACGTCGTTCACAGACATATCTGGTATACACATCTGCTGAAGTACTATAGATATATTGGCCATTCAGTGGAACGGCCGATATATCTACAGTATGTGTGAATGGGTATGAAGTTCCAGGAGCTAAATAGCCGACGGTTCATATCCCGACGCCGGCAGCCTGAAGGGAGAAGATACCGACAGGGCAGGTAAGTACTCTATCCCTACCCCTATCCCCCCCTAACCCTAACCCTCTCTTAGTGGTGCCTAACCCTAACCTCCCCCCTAGTGCCTAACCCTAACCCCCTATCTTAAGTCCCTTGTCGGGTTCCGATGACGGTATTGAGAGCCGGTTTCATAACTATATCCCCTGTCAGTGTGTACCCAGCTTACACCTTTGGTAAGGATCGCATCTCAAAGCTGATAACATTTGCCAGGTCTGAATAAACACTGTAATTATCTAATAACATATATGATGACTGGTGGAGCTCCCTTGTTGTGTTATGACTTGTTACCAAAAAGTATGAGTTTGTTTTTGTAAAATGATAGATTTCTGTAAGGTTTTAAATTAACTAAGCATAGAAAATAAATAAATTACTAAAGGAATAAGTAATGGTTCACATTTGGAATGATGTGTACTGTGTGATTACTTTCATTATGGTCAAGCAGTTTTAAACTGTGTAATTATTCTCTAGGCAGCATTGTTCTACTGTGGGCTATGGTTACAGCCTGCAATTATTTTAATCAAATAACGCAATGCAACATCTCCAAATCATAGTAAACTCAAATATTCAAATAAACACTGTGATTGCAGAGATAAATCAGGGCTAGATTTATACTTTAAACCATCAAGGTAAAGTACCTGTCATGTAACATAACATTGTACCTACAGCCTGAGTAACAGCCTTAATGTGGATGCTATATATTACTCAAAATTTAGACAGGTACATTATTTAGACAACCAAAATGTTGACATGGATTATATGTCCATGTAGACAGTCAAAATGTCAAAAGGGACATAATGTAGACATGGACATAATGTAGACAATAATTTAATGTAGACAGGTTGAAATGTCGACAGTTAAAATGTAGACACAGTCAAAATGGCAACATTTCAATTATAGAAAAAAGCATAAGGTGCAGCACAGATGGTGTAATGGTTAGCATTACTGCCTCACAGCACTGAGGTCATGGTTCCGATTCCCACTTCGGCCCTAACTGTGTGGAGTTTGTATATTCTCCTTGTGCTTGCGTGGGTTTCCTCCAGGTGGTTGCTTTGGTTTCCTCCCACCATCCAAAAATATACTGGTAGCTTAATTGGCTCCCAACAAAAATTAACCATAGTGTACTGTATGTGTGTGAGCATGTGATAGGGAATATAGATTGTAAGCTCCGCTGGGGCAGGGGCTGATGTGACTGGCTAAATATTCTCTGTAAAGCGATGCGGAATATGTGTGCGCAATATAAATAACTAATAATAATAATAAAGTGGACAACAAAATATTGACAGTCATAATGTCGACATAGATAAAATACTTAATAATGGTGACCAGTCATAATGGACAAATGTACAAAATAGTGTACCATTGAGAGGAGTGCACCTCACATGCGCAAACAATGATCCTGTAATGTCCCTAGATGCGTCATAGTAAAACTCATTGGGCCTGAATCAGAGTTGAACGTTATGCCGATTTTCACGCAAATTAATTGTGATCGAGCTCGCTGTGAGGGTTCACTCGCAATTGATTGACAGGAAGAGATCATTTTGTGGGTGGAAACAGGGAGTTCCAGGCGAACTGCAGGAGTGCCGGGGCTGTTTCCTAGGTGTGTACTAGCCAGCATCTGCGATCCCGCATGCAGAGAACAAAGCTCCAGTGTCTCAGTTACCGTGGCCATTCTTAGTGACCATAGACTCACTCGAGATGTCAATGTTTTTAGGATCTACGATCAATGCTGCATTTGTGTATGCAGTTGTGGGCAGCTATGAGGACTCCAGAGGGTGTCTCAGTACAAATTCTGCCGGCTGATGCATTAGCATATTTTAGCACTTGATGCGCAAATGCATTTGCATTAACGTACGTCTCTGAGTCAGGCCCATTGTCACCCCCCCTTTGTCCGACAACTGCGCACAGACTAACTGCTTACTCGTTATGTGCCTCACCACACATTACTTGCTGTGGCTACTGAACCCCATTATTGTAGCGCTAATCCCCATTATTGTTAATTCTCCGCATAGCTGTGCTAAATAGATGACAAGCAAAGCATGTACACCTGCCTATATTCTGACTGCAGGTTGCACTGTGACATCTCAATAGTAACAGTCTTTCTGCAATGTCTGGTTACTAACACACACGCCATTCTTCAAAGAAACAAATGCAACAGTAGAACTGTGCCCTTTCCTCTATGTCTAGTAATTCCTGCTGGAATGCCTTGGGCATTACTGGAATGTGCTCTTAATGCGGGCTGTTTTGCAAAGCGACACTAATCTCATGTGATCATTCAGAGCTGATGGTCGCTAACAGACTTTGGAAACTTTTTAAAATATCACAGCAAGCTTTTTAACAACACATAAAGCATGCCGGTACACGGGCTGCTGAAAATATCTTTCGTGGCCACCTTATGGCTTTATGCACAGGTGCACAGGCTCAGTCCCCAATCTCAGCAGGGCAAATTAACATCCCGAGTTTAAGCATTCTTGTTTCTCTCTACATTTGCTTAGACTCTCCTGCATACGGATGATGTTTTTCATTTTTCTGTTAAGTGGCCGATGTTCCTGTGACTGTACTCAGCCAGGTCCAACATCTCCTGGTTTAAAGTCTGTGGTGTTAGTCAGAAATACAATTATCTTTAAATTCCCTATAGTGACCTACAGATTCAATATATTGTTAGAGAGGAGTATGCCTCCTTATTGGCTTTCCCTACAGCGTGTTCTGGCATTTTCAATCATTCCAGACACCCAGCATTTTCCAATATTGTCGTTTTCAGTTCTTTCTATTTAATACAATGGCTTTCAGTTGCAAGCAGAAATATGCCAGTTGTACATGTAGTAGAAACTGTTCCTGCACCCTATTTAGGCTAGCTGGTCCCTTTAGGAGTTTTTCTCTGTGTGATAGGAGTATATGAATGTTTTAGACTTTTTAGGAACATTTTACAGGATACAGCCATAGAAATGATGTCTTATCACCTGGGAGGAGGATATATGAGCAGGGCCGTAACTAGGGCAGTGCGACCAGTGCCATGGCACAGGGCATCACAGGTTAGGGGGCGCTGTTTGGGCCTGTCAATTTTTTTTGTTTATTATCATTCTCACTTGTAGCTTTCTCTTCCTTTATCCCCAGCATCTCCTGGCCTCCCCTATCTCTTCCCTGGCCCTTCACCATGAGGCCATGGCCCTTTTACAGGGGCACTATCCTGTCTCTATTTTAAAATGGGGGGGGCCATCAATGATGCTCTCTCTGGCACAGGGCACCAAAAAGTCTACTTACGGCTCTGTATATGAGAGGCTCCCACCAAAGAACGTATTTTCCTTATGAATACAGAACGAAGGCTGCCTTCTTGAGACGGGACTCCAGAGTTTTTTTTAGAATTCATCCATTTACACCTGTCTGTTGGATGTCAGAGATTATGGCTTCAATTACTAAAAAGAGAAATCCTACTTCAAAATGTGAGCATCAGTAAGTGAATCCCCTATATCAGAGAGAAGAGCTTCAGGGATGCCATTCACCAATATTTTTGGTGAAGAAAGTATCAGGTGTCTCAGACTTGTTTTGGATCTAATATACCTGAACAAATCCATTAAAGTAAGATATGTTAATGCGATCCTTGGAAATTGTAATCGCTGTAGTAGTAATCAAATTGGTTAGAAATACTAGTGTCTTTGCTAATATCTTGGCACATGTTGAGAATTAAACATGGATTAAACCCTTATTATTACTAGTCTTATCTCCTTTTCTCTGGTAATTTGTCTTTTCTGTATGGCAGGGCAACCTACCCTTATACATTATTGGACAAGATGTGGTTGATTTATGTAGGCCAGTTCTTTGACACTTTTTCTAAAAAGCCTATTACTTTTTGGCTCATGATAGAGAAACATAACATCACTGGCCCTTTCCAAATGGCATTTCTTCAAGCCCAACATTATGAGAGCCATGTGACTTGCATTATACTCCCCACTTGACTGGCATAATCCTTTTGACTCTTTACTCTTCCCACCTACTCATAATATAGTTACTACAGCCTGAGTAACAATTTATCTATATCCATTACACTTTTTGAGGATTATAAAAAAAACTAAGACTGGCCTCATACAATGGCTGGAGTACTTCACTTCCTTATCCCTACTGTATATTTATGGCTACACTTGTACTATGTTTATATTCTAAAACATATTTAACCAATAAGTGAAGAATGCTGTGCAAACTTACAAATTAACATGTTAAAACTTAACTTTTATTATATTAAAGTGTTTTTTTATTCATTTGGAAAATGTCATCATAAATGTTGTAGTATTTTGTTTATTTTGCTGTTTTTGTTCATCGTTCAAGATGCTTTTTCCTGAAGCACTGTATGTTTATTTTGTGTTCTCTTTTTATGCTTTACCTAATATAAAAATGATACAAAAATAAATCAGATTGGTCTAAATTAACCTGCCAAATGCTTTTCTCCTTATGCTCAGGCGTCCTTCTGTTTTGCTGGACAGGATATTCTCCAATTCAGATACCTTCCAAATAGGTCTCTTCAAAGACATTTTCAAAAGTCCTTTCAACTTTAGTTGTGAACCTGATAGAAGTATCTAGATTATATTCTCGTGTTAGTAGGCAGTCCGACTCCGAGACACAGAGAGATTGTGTCATACTGTGCAAGGTTTGCAGCAGGCTGACATATTGACCTTGAAAAGATCCAAACACAACCCTCCAAAAATCTCACTTATTTGAGTAAATAAATACAGGTTGAGTCTCCCATATCTAAAATGCTTGAGCCCAGGTGTATTTTGGATATCGGAATATTCCGTATTTTGGAATATTTGCACAATATAATGAAAAATCTTGGTAAAGGGACCCAAGTCTAAGCACAGTATGCTTTTACGTTCTATATACACCTTATACACAAAGCCTGCAGGTCATTTTATACAATATTTTCAATAATTTTGTGGCTCAAACAAAGTTTGTGTACATACATGAAATTAATTTATGTTTCATATACACCTTTTACACAAGCCTGAAGGCAATTGTATGCAATATTTTTAATAATTTGTGCATTAAACAAGGTCTATGTACATTGAACCATCAAAAAGCAAAGGTGTCACTATCTCAGTCATGCTAAAAAAAAAATCTGTATTTCGGAATATTTGGATATGTATCCTCATTTCCAGACCAAGATAGTTAAACCAAATTAGTAGATATTGGGGAAAATGTATCAAACCTTCGAGAGAGCTAAAGTAGAGAAATTGCCCATAGCAACTATTAGCTTCTGTAATTTTACAGATTGTGCTAGATTACGATCAGTTAGAAGCTGATTGGTTGCTATGGGCAATTTATCCACACTCTCTCTCTCTCTCTCTCTCTGGCTTTATACATCTCCTTTTTTATGAAAAAAAATTTGCTATCATTATGAGATACATAGGGCTTTTTGCCAGCCACAACTGCTTTGGGAAGAAGGGCCTGGTAGCATAGCATACAGAATAACATTAACTCCACAAATAAATATCAGTCTCAGGTGGTGGAGAAAGAGAATAGGTCTGCAGTGCCTGGATGTTGCACGACTCTTAATTCATATGCCAGCAATCAGGGCCGGGGAACTTATCATCTGAAAGCCTAGGTCCAAGGAATAAGGCCCAAATAGCTGGAAATTTAATGGGTATAATATAAGAATAGCCATCAGACATTTTGTTCCGCTTAACAAAAGATACTTAGTGCAAGAGAATGATGAAGGTGGTTGTTTTTCTTGCACTGCAAGAATTTCTGAAGTCAATATGTCCTGGGCTAAAAAAAATTTCAATTGTCTGACAGTCATATACATTTCAAGATAAAAGAAACTTCCATTTAAAAGTTGGGTTGCTGCTGCATGGACTCCCATAAATGTTCTCTGTATAGACATTGCCTCAGTCAGAGAGTACAAGCATCGGGAAAGCTAGAATTAGACCAGATGGCAAATATGAGCAACTGTAAGCCTCCATGCTTCTATTTCTCTATTTTTGTGCCAGTAGCCTGATGAGACAGAAGTTAACAGGGTTCCAAACCGGATCAGCCCTGGAATTTAGCCGGCGCTGACCAAAGAAATTCATCAGCGCCGTTCACACCAGAGCCAGGTCTGCAGTGACCCGGCTCTTCCGGTGTGGAAGTGGACACTTGGAGATGACATCATCTCCAAGCGCCACTGAAGCTGGCCAATTGGTCAGCATGCGGGGAGCTCCAGGTCAGCATGACCCGGATCTCGCCGTTTACAATGCGGGGTTTCACAGATCATTCCCGTATTAAACCCTGCAAGTTGGTTGGATTGCCGGGTCACTCAACCCGGGAATCCAACCCTGTCCCCTTTTACACCAAGGAGCTACCTGGGTGAACCCTGCAATAACCCGGGTTTTAGCTCCTGTGTAAAAGGGGTATTAGTTAGTTAGTAGGTTACATATACTGTATAAAATTAATATAACTGTTGTATGTAGCATTCTCTGCATAAAATAAATATATTAATGTCAGTTTTAATAAAGAAAAATTAAAGGCAAATGTATTTTCCGTTTAAAGAATTTTGATCTCTATAGTGCCTCCCTATTTTATGATTCAGGGTTTCTCACATAAATGAGCTTGCTTTTCAGTAATATTGCTGATGAGGTTTAATGAGAAGCCAAGTGTCAGTTAATAAACAATTCACTTGTGAGGCAATTTAGGGCAATCTGCTTGCTCTGAAAAGAGCACTTATTAAAGCTTTAAAGTGGAAAAGAGATGGAGTTTGTTGCCATGTAACTGGACGTTGGGTGTTGTGCAATGAATTTTTAATGCTGTTCATGGAGACACATTAAATCACATGGAACAATCATGGCCAGCAATAGAAATGAAAATCAGTTGGCAGCAATTGAAAAGCCAGTTTTGTCCATTTACCTGAATTCCAAATGTGGGTTGTGGGAAATAACCATCAGAAAATGGAATTTAATTGAAAATGTATTTCTTGTGCATTGTTGATTGTTCTTTGATATGAAAGCTTAGTATCACCAAACAACCCAGTCAATGAGATATGTTTGTGTCTCCTCTTATTTTATATCATGTCCCACATATCACAGCAAAACTGATTGTTATTGAGGTTCCCAGTCACAGAATCTTCCCATGTGAGTAGTACCCCTATCTCATCGGTATGCCGGGTTGCACCCGGGATTTTGTTCACGTGCCCATCCCTGGTGTGACCCGGCTATGACCCCTTTCAGACTTGTGGCCCTACCCAGCACTAATGCCGGGTCAATGACGTTACCGCCATCACATGCTGAGCCGACCCTTGGAGATGATCTCATCTGGAAATGCCGGCTCTTCCTATGCAGTGAACAGGACCCAGGTTGAATCACACTGCACAGCGAGCCGGGTTACACATGTGTTCAATCCTTCTCGTGACCAGGGTTGAAATGCCGGGTCTCTCAACTCGGCTTATTTCAGCCTGTCCCTTTCAATTTGCACAGTAACCCGGGTTGCTGTGCGTTCATGTGCAATTACCCAGGCTATTCCTTCTAGTGTGAAAGGGGTATCAGACTGTGGTGTGCACAATAACGTAACCCATTTGCAAAACTCCTTTTTAAACCAAAACATTGTGAAGCTGTACTTTAATCACACAACAGGCCTTATTTAGAGTTTAAGGTAAAGCTGAATTGTTTGCTCATTAGCAACTCTGCACACTTGCATTTCCAAATCTGTATTTAAAGTTACACTCATCTTAATACTGCATACATGCAGCCTTAGAACATAGGGATTCTTCAAGAGGAAAGATGCTATAATCATCATCAACTACAAAATTTGCACCCTGTTTTTGTAGGTGCAATAATCACAGCTCGTAACTAATGCTTTTAAATTATATCTCTTTAACTTAAAATAAGATGCATCTCATCAGGGATGTGATTAGCTTACATCTGCACTTCCTTACTCTACTCCATAGGGCCATCAACAGTTCTACCATCGATGGTCTCTATCAATAGTGCCATCTGTGATTTACATTGTTGGCAGGCAACCATCTACGGGAAAGCATCGATAGGTTACCCCATTGATGGCCATCAGCAGCGGCTGGAGGCATGACTTGGAGGGCCAATCGGGGTAGGGGGCAGGGTTTTGTGGGTCACATCGGAGGTGAAGCTAAGCGCTGTGGCCCTGGTGCTGGATGTGGAAAAAAATAAACCATGCAAAATCATGGAGCATCGTCGGCAAACCATTAATGGTTGTTAAACATTGATTATCATCCCTACTACTCCATTTGTGCGGTTCGAGCCACCCCTCCAAGCACAAGGGCCATAAGGGCACGATAAGTGGCACTAAATACAGATACAAGTGATGTGCATGAGCAAATGTACTTTCAGGCTCCAACTCAGGTTCTAGACGGCAGTATGAGGTGGATAATTTAGGGTTATGACATTTTTTCAAATGTAAGACATACTGTGGCATCCTGTGACATTAACTTTGTTTAAACCATAAAATCCACCCCATACTTTTCATTAAAAAATCATTAAGAACTGAAGGTAAAGTTATTACTGTAAGACACATATCCACTAGTATCCATACATACCTTAGAATTCACCCTTTCCTCTGGGCAGCACTGTTTTTTAGAATAGATTAGTAGGTGTTTATTTTGGGTGGGTGACTATGTAAGTCTCTTTGGTACACACACAATCCCTACAGCATTCTCAAGATAGATTACAGTCTTCTGTATATTTCCATCTCTGTGAGATTTCTCCCTATATAAGCATCTTTCTCCTGAGAGTAACATAACAGCTATGACCTCCTAGTAGTTCACTGGGGAGAGGAATAAACATTTATGCCTTGTGTCACATCACTCTCCATCAGGCATGTGATCTTATACCTCTAGATAGGAGGGGGGCTTGGGAGAAACACTGTCAATTCTGCAAAGTGTTCAATTAACAAAACATTGCAGGAGCCTGGCTTTATAAGGTGCTCATCATGAGGCAGTAATACAGTGCCCTCCCGCATTGCCAGGCTTCCTCTTTTGTTTCATCCCTAAAAGGGTGTTTAAGCAAATGTGAGACGTACCATAGTCAGTGTGACTGATGCCAACTGATCTTTAGCGTTGTTGCTGCCAGGGAGCAATTACTGAATTGTGGAGGGTTCTCAGCTCAGGACATACATTTCATTTAGAACTTTACATTGCTTTTTCAGACAGACAAGAAACATTTTTCAAAATATAAGTACCCCAGTCTCTGTATGTATTACAGATATTTGTCTCTACACTGTCTGTTTAACTGAAAGAGTGTTTGCTTGTGATCTGTGCCGAACCCCCAAACTAATATCTATAAAGCCCCATGGTTTTTCGCTGTTTCCCTGCCACCACCTTCTCTTACCCTTGTTATTAATGTTTTACTTTGGAGATTTTAGTTCAACTGTTTCCCAAAGAACAGCACACCTTGAGAGGAAGTATGTTTGCTAGTGATATGAATTTGTGTCTCTAGCGAATACTAAGTATCATCCAACAGAAAGATGTATTTTGGCACTCCTAACACAATAAACCAAAACACATAGCAGGGAAATAAGGGACTAACTGCTTTTAAGAAGTTTATTGTTTTATATTGCGACCCATATATCATACCTGGCATTCCTTCTGTCATGGTCACTAAGCGCAAGCTGGAACACATATTCCCGCAGGTACGTCTGTAGCTCCTGGTATGTTCCAACCATTTGATTGAATGTGCTGTAATGAAAAGTAAAAATACAACACAGGTACACTGGGTATCATAACAAAATGGAAGCAAATGTCAGTTTTGGGGTAAAGTCTATTTAAAAAAGCCCAGTGATGAAGATGTTGTTCTGTCTTCTTGCATCAAAGCCAATCACTACATTCAACAGTGATTGGTCTGGATGTATTATTTTATTTTAAAGGTGGGCAGCACCCAGGACTATAGAGGGTGATTACATATGAGCTGTGGCCAATGCCGTATTACCAAATAGGCAGAGTAGGTGTCAGCCTATGGGCCCCAGTGCTTTTTAGGGGTCCCGCTACAAGGATCAAAATAATATTGATTTGATCTGGAAAGAAAATTACAATCGAGCTTTCTTAAATTGTTTCCAAAAGATAGAAAAATTAATCAACTCAAAGAAACAAACACTTTACATTAAAGACTCTAAGAAAATACTGTATTATTGTAATGTACCCATTAACAACTTAAAGTACATAAAACATAGACATCAGATTCACATTACAATATGTCTCTTAAAAGCTCATCTTCTATCAGTTTGTAAAAAAATTTTGGTGCAATTTACGTACAGTTTATTAAAATTGTTGGTTGGTAAAATTAAAAAAGCTTTAAGAGATCATTTGTAAGGGGGACACCAAAATGTTGACTGTCTAGGGGCCTCCACAAGGCTTAATCCAGCACTGGCTGTGGCTACAAGTCATACCCCTCTTTCTTTGGTTTATATGCTCACTTTTTTTGATACAAAAGAAAGCATGAGAAAATAAAAATCTGCTTTAATACAGGAAGGTAGAATAACTCCTTTAAGTTATCTATTAACTGCCTGCATGTAGACGCTAAATTCAGGAAAAAGTATGAAATTCTGTGAATCAAAGTTGTGCCATGTCTCTCACACCATGTGGCGCAAAAATAATAGGTGAATGAGTACACATCTGTAATATACTGTACATTAGTACATATGATATAGTAGCCAAAAACATACATTGGCCCCCATTTACTAATGAGTTTTATCACCAAATGGTGCTCCAGCCAATCAGCTCCCAACTGTCATTTTTCTAACAGTTGATAGTTGGGAGCTGATTGGCTGGAGCACCATTATCATACACAGTGAAATGTATCACTCGTTTTGGTGATAAAACTCGTTAGTAATTGAGGCCCACTATATTGTGAAACATATTTGACATAATGAAAAGTTAATTTTACTAGTGTGTTTGTTGAAATATACCTGTCATGTACACAAAGGGTGGCCATTTTTAGGACTGAGCAAATTATCAGAAAAAAGTACAGCCTGTCAATTATTTTCTGCAATATCCTGTCTTAATGACTAGCACCTAATTAATTTCTAGCTGCATTCTCATTCCTGGTCTAGTCCCAAAAAGTGGCTTCCTCCAGTACCCGAAGACAGCGTGCACATTTTCAGCACACTAAGGAGTATTCTGTGGCCCAAAGACGTGTCCTCTGATAAACTGAGGGAACAGTCTGAACGTGGGAATGACAAAAATAACCATTTCACATAGAAATTGTATAAAATTCTCTTTGTAGGCACATTCTGAAACCACTGCATCATTTTGTATTGGCTCAGAAGCACAAATGACCTCTAAATCACCAGTGACCTCTGCATCATCAGATATAGATTTAGTGCTACTTCAATGCTTCAATTCATTTATCAGTAAACTAACGTCCAATACTACACTATAGCACTACTACTATGTTGTAGTAATAATCAGATGAGCTATATACAGTACAGTACTAACAGGAGATATAAAAGACAAATAGACCAGACAGCAAAAAGAGCATTGTGCATTATTGTTCATTGGGCCTAGGGATTTTTCATGCTTATGTGTAAATTATACTTTGCCATTTAAACTATAACTGCGGAATTGAGACCTCTCCTTTAGCAAGTCTATAAAAACTGTAATTCAGGAAACAATGCTCTGATAAACAAGAACATGCAGAATGCAACATTAGTGGTAAATGCACAGTACTCACTCTCTGTCAATGACAAGGCAATGCGTGTCATCCTCCTCAGCTATGATGTTGGCAGAGCGGACATCCTCACTAGAAGAGAAGATCAGCATGAGTAATCAGGCATTAGACATTACATTAGTTATGTTTCACATCCTTCAATCATACTATTATTGATCAAATGAGAGCAATGCAGCGGGGAGAATTTGATTTGCCAACTGCATTATAGTACTGCTAGTAAAACCCAAATTGCATAACACCGTAAATGTGATTAATTCTATCTACATCCTTGAGTTATTAACTCTTCTGTAATAGATATGACATCACAGTGCTTAGCACAATTCAGGTCATTAGGCTAAAGCATTTGGTCATTTACTGAGGAGCAACTGACCCTTTTCCTTTGCAGGACTCTGGTTTTATATAATTAATGATATAGAAAAAAAACCTTCTAGTTCTCTAACCGTCTCAATCAATCCACTGAATTTACAGCAGAGAGAATGTTCTCGGATACTTGCTAAATTATCTACAATTTTTACAGTGTACGTTGTTTATTTAATTAAATTCTCAATGAACAAGATGATGGGGCTTATGTAACAGGATGCAAGCTGGCACTGCTGCAGGAATTTATGCTAGTGTTCCCATATCTCTAAAGTGGCAATTATTTTAAAGGTAAAACCAAGTTGGTTCTGCCTTTAAAATTATTGCCGCTTTAAAAATATGGGAACACTCACATGAATTTCCGCAGCGGCACCAGCTTGCACCCTATTACATAAGCCCCAATAAATCATTTGTTATAGTTTGTTGTATCTTATGGTAAATACTCCTTAATCTGTGTCTCAATGCCACAAGCCTTCATGACACTAAAGTCAATTGCAGATGCATAAATATAGTGGGTGTGTACAATCAGCTTTCATCCAGCCTTTACTTACTGGTCCATGTATCACCATGGAAAGACCTTGGGGCTATTTATTAAGCTGCAATTCCTGTGAAAACTGGTGTTTTTGGGGGATTGTTGCCTTTTGAGCATCTGATGTATTTAGCAAAGGGGTACCGCAGCAGATATCGGAGGTCCTTTGTTCCAGAATAATTGTATTTGTGTACCATTTCATATATATAGTGTACATTTGATGCAAATGTAAGTCTGTTTTGAAACAATAAACATAATTTCCAAACTATTATATAATTTATTTACAAAATATGAACTTTTTTTTAAAAGAGAGAGCAAAATAACGTGACCTGATTGAGCTAAATGCATTATATTTTTTAATTCACCATCCACTAAATATAAAAGATCACCTATGAAAACCTTGACCTCAGGAAAGCTAATTGCGTTATATTTTTTAATTCGCCATCCACTAAATATAAAAGATCAGCTATGAAAACCTTGACCTTATGAAAAAAAAAAATCAGAACACAGACGAGTGAAGATACACTTTCCTTACCTACTATTCGAAATGAAAACAAATTGATAGCAATACTATATCATTCTGACATTGATAGCAATACTATACCATTCTGACATTGATAGCAATACTATAGACATTGATAGCAATACTATACCATTCTGACCTATCTGTCCCATTCTTTAAATAAAGTTAACTTGTACTGCCATGCTTAAAACAACATCAGGCACTTAAATGTCAGGAGCTTAACAGACTTAAAAGGTATAGAAAGCTATGATTATTATGCATGGGTTGGGTACAGGAGGCCGGCGCTCAGGATACCGGCGCTCACAATCCAGACACTGGCATCCTGACTGGGTAAGAATGCTGACAGCTACTGGTAAGTACCCTAACCTTAACTCTACCCATAAACCTAACCCTCCCTCTCCACAGCCTAAGCCTCCCCCCTCACAGCCTAAATCTAACCCGCCCCCCACAGTCTGACTCTAACCCTCCCCTCCTATAGGCTAACAAATAACCCTCGCCCTAGGGTCTAACCCTAACCCATAACTCTAATCCTCCCCATAAGCACAATTCTTACCGTTGGGATGTGTCAGCGGACGGGAAGCTGGCGCCGGGATTCTGACTGGGATGCTAACTACATCCCTTATGGACTATATTTTTAATTCAAGCAGTACTGACACCAAATAACAATGCAGTTGGCCAAGCCATTTGAGCCTATGCAATAAGCACCCATCACTGTGACAATAGGTGGCCAAATTTGATGAGATCAAGCCATTGCGTGGTCAAGTTAAATTGACGAATCTGGCATAAGCAGATCACAGCCATCTGCCTGCCAATTATCTATTTTTTGGGCTATGCACAACGCAGACGCCTAATATTGAGCAACTTTTTTTGTCTACAGTTACTGACAACAGCGAGTAATAGCTTGTGGTTGCACAGAAATTTTAAATACAAGGTAAAATATTTTAAGATCAGTTTTGGTTAGATGACACAAATGTCTATTTGTGAATGTTATTATAGCTTTTATTTGTTATTTGTACAGTATATTAAGTTTAGAAGAACATACAATTAAAAATTTGTACCGACGATGCTTTGTCAATCTAGCACAAGAGATTCGCCACATGCCCCACTGAATTATGGAATCACAAGACAGTCACTTTTGTGTTGCTATAATTGCACTGGGCTCAGTCTGACAGCGGTACCGCCACAGGGGATTTCCACTCTTTGCTATGTTATGTGAAATGTGCCAGTTTTATTCGTCCATTTCATTTTATTAACTTGAGTAGCACATTTATGTACAGTATGTCAGATTAAGATGAGAAATGTTTTTAAACTATCATTAAAATATGCGGTTTAGCTTTATATACAAAAAGGCGCAAGGTACTATATAATTTTGGACATTTTTATTTAAATATTTTTTCCCTTCTCTAGCCTTCGATTTCCCACTTGCAAACTTGGCATGAGTGCTCATGTTGCTGTAACATGGGCATAACATTTCCAGCAGTACAGCAATTACTTCATAGAAATAATTGACTAACAAGGAGACATCTAAATGGAATCTGTGTATATCCAACTACTATTCTCTTCCAGATCTGCACAGTTTGAACGTTGATAGCAGGAAGCATTAAAGGAGAAACTGCACTTAGAAATCCATGTTCTCCTATTAAGTCTTTCTCCCTCTAGCTAGTAGAACCATGGGGGTCTCAGGCATTTCCGTCATTACTGATGCTGCCAATGTCAGTCTTACCAGGCTAACAGAAGTTTGAAAGTAAATAGACACTAAAGTGCGGGTTTTTAGAAATGGAGATGTTGCCCATAGCAACCAATCAGATTCTAGTTATTATCTTCTAGAAGGTGCTAGATAAATGTTAAGTAGAATCTAATTGGTTGCTATGGGCAACATCTCCACTACTAAAAACCTGCATTTTAGTAAAAATATCCCCTAAGGGTGCTTTAGAGTCGGATGTAAGTCTATTTCTGTGGCATAACTATACGTATCTCCCCACTGTGAGTGTGCAACAAAATACTTTCCTATATAGATTTGAACATGTCGTAGACCTGCAGCTTCTTACGTTTGGTAAGATGAAACAGAACAGTTAAGCACTGAGTACAGTAAGGGCCTGTTTCTGAGTTGGACACAATGTCGATGTTGGACGTAGTTGAGCAAATTTTTCTACTACGTTTTACGTCGCATTGCGCAAGCATTCAGAGTCCGTGCACACAAAGTCACGGAAGCAATTCAGATGCACGGTCTCAGATATTTCTCTGAAAATTGTTATTATTATCCTTTATTTATCTGGTGCCACAAGGGGTCCACAGCGCCTTATACAGTACATAAACCGAAACAGTATGATAAAACAAGAAAATAGTGACTTGCAGTAAATAACATTGCAGGACATGTACATGGTATAAACACTGTATCAGCAGTCATAATACCCAAATACGTAGCAGGGCAGCAGGACCCAATGATTTGGTGCCATGGAAGGTGTTGGGGAGGAGAGAATGGTATAAGCGAGAGAAGGAAAAGCACATGAGGGAAGAGGGCACTGCTCATGAGAGCTTACAATCTAAAGGGGATGGGCAGACAGCCACAGATGACACAGAGAGGAGAGCTAGTGAACAAGATGCATGGAGCAGTGGATTATGATTAGAGCTGGGAGTCCTTGATAAAGAAGTGGGTCTGGAGAGCCCATTTGAAATTTTGCAGAGCAGTGGAGAGTCTCAAAGGGAGGGGGAGAGAATTCCAGAGGTAGGGAGCAACATGGTCAAAATCTTGGAGGCGGGAGTGGGAGGAAGTACTCATTTGTGGAGTGAAGTGGGCGAACGGGAGTGGGAAGGGAGATAAGGTCAGAGATGTAAATAGAGAATTGGCCGAGGGTTTTGTAAGTGATACTCATGTAAGGACTGTAGGGCACAGCAAGAACCTAATATCAGCACAAGTCTTATAGGTCTGCTCATGTAACAGAGCATGAAACTTATGCTCATTATGTTACGTTCCCAAAATCATGGCAGGTCAACTATAACAAAGGAGGGGCAGTTATACAATCACGAACTGGATGCATGAAGAACACTTACATGGCAAAATATCTTCATATCTGTTCTCATTAGCATTCAGAGTCCATGTTCAGAAAGTCACAGTTGAAACACATGGCCTCAGAAAGGTCTTGAAAATGTATTGGCATTCCTGGGCGATGAGAGGGAGGTGGCCATGCTGGCGTACGGAGATGGTTCGTCTTTTGGGAGTGTCGCAGGTGTTTGTGAACTGAAACGTATAATCGCTTACATTGGAGGCCATACTCTGATGGACAATTTGCACCTAGCATGGGGCTGGTGCACGTTTCAATGGTGCAACAAATGGTTGTGTCTAATAATGTCCCAAGCAGTATTTGAGGGTCTAAAGACACTTAAAGTGGGCGTCTGAGTCCTTGCACATTCAGACACATGATTGTACACGAGGTAAGGGCTTGTAGCAGCATTTGCATAAAGTCGCAGAAGCAAAACTGGCAAAAAACGCACACAGACACTGTAGCATTCAACACAGAATCAGGGCCTAGGCAATATCTTGAAATACTCAACATAGCAGCATAATATAATGAGCTTATTAATTGCAAATTGTTTCAGAATGTGGCTTGCTGTGTGTTTAACAAAAAAAAGGAACTGTTGGGTCATTGGCTACAAGAGAAGTATGTGGATTCACAGCTCATGACCAAGTGTCAGGGGTGGCTGAAATCTACTAGTGTATTTTACCTAATCAATGCTTTCTCCCCAAAGTAATCTCCAACCCCGAGAGTTTTGATTTCATGTGGTTCCTGGGACCCTTCCACAGCTTGTGTCACACAAACCTGGAGAAAGAGATTACAAAACCAACAAGACGGTACAACGTTATGAGTATTCAACAAGTGCCCATCCTATGTCACACATAATATCAGTATGGCTGCAGTAGTTGCAGAATACTAATTTCAAAATAGCAGCTTAATATCATTACAGTTATGAGACTCTCCCAGCCCACTTGTTACCATCATCAGGTCTCCAAGGCTGCTGCAAACCCCAGGTGGAAACATGACAAAGAATCATAGACAAGTCGTTTAGGTTTTTGCTGCCCTCTGCTCGAATAGCTGTTTTGTTCTCTAATGAACAGATTTTATATTTACCTCTCAAGAAAATCAGTTTCTATCAGAACATAGAAGCTGCCAGATGAGCAAGCAACATATTGTTTACAAGGACTCCCGAGAGCCTGCACTTGCAGGTCTGTTCATGCCTATTTGGATCCTTTATTCTCATATAGAAAACGCATCATATGCAACCATACTCTTAATGACTTAAATGAGGAACTGGCATATCACTGGCAAGTGAGAATGCCAACCACATTTAATTTGTGTCAACACCAGAAGGGGCTGTGTCACAATAAGAGCAGCTTTTAAAGCCGATTGTAATTCCAATCACTGCCAACAAATAGGTCTGCGGGAAAGGAGGAGATGCATCTCCTCCATTGTAATAATGATTAGCACGGCCGGGGATAATGTTTGTAAACAAGCAGAGGCTCTAGCTGATGATTTCTGTTGCTCCTGCGTTTGGATTTGGATTCAATTTCAGTGGATATTCATGGATTCAGTTAACAGTAGGAGAGACGCTGGTGAGAAGTCCATATCCATATCTATGTATATCAATCTCCCGGCAAAGACATACAGTAACTGCCATACATACTGCATATGAATCTGCTATTTGGCAGTAGTCCAAATAGGGCCACACATTGTCCATACCAGAATTTTTGTTAATAAAATAATGTAATTTTCCACCACTATGTAACCCACAATCTGGGCTGTCTACACAAAAATGGGAAGAAATAACTTATTATATAAAATATTTTTATTATTGGTGCAGTGAGATTGATCTATGTGATTGTAAATTTAGAAAATGTATAAATGCATTGAGGTATTACTGATGTTGGAAGCCCACTCTCTATATCCGATGTTCTGTAACTCTGTGGCACAGAATAAGGAATTATTTGTTCTGAGTAGATGAAGGGGGATGGTGTTACCTTGACTACCATTTTATTTTATTTTTTTATTTATTTTATATGCAATCATCATTTATTCCAAAAATAAAATATTTTACAACATTCATTGGGTATAAACTCAGCACAGACGGTGTAATGGTTAACAATACTGCCTCACAGCACTGAGGTTGCGGGTTCAATTCCCACTACGGCTCTACCTGTGTGGGAATTGCGTGGGTTTCCTCCCATACTCCAAAAGTATACTTGTAGGTTAATTGGCTCCCAGCAAAATTAACCCTAGTGTGTATGTGTGTGTGTACATATGGTAGGGAATATAGATTGTAAGCTCCACTGGGGCAGGGACTAATGTGAATGGGCAAATATTCTCAGTAAAGCATTGCGGAATATGTGTGCGCTATATAAATAACTGGTAATAATAGTAATAATAATAATAAATAAAATACAAATTAAGCTCAATAACCATATCACATCCACAGTATCCTAGTTAGATAGAACATAGTGTGATGGTATGCATATAAGGATAGGTAAAATAAAGAGAAAATACATTATGGGAGAAGGGGGCAAGGGAGTATAAGTGGAGGGGATAGGGTTGGGACATTCAACGGGGACTTGTCTGTAAAAAATCCTCTGGTGCAGATCACCCAAGGGAAAATAAGCAAAAATAAAATAAAGTAAAAACTGACTATCATTCTCATTCAATATAATAACATATATTAAAATTTAATAACATCAATAAATTATAAAACTGAATATCATATAACAAAAAGAATACAAAAAAAAAATGCAAAGTAATTTTAGGGATACATGGGTATAATGATCCATTTACTTTATTTCCTTTAATTATTGTGAATTTTGTATAAAAACTGGTAATGTACACTTAATGCATTATTCTTCGGATTAATAAATTGTTTACATTTAATATTTACTATGTATATAGTATAGAGAGTACCAATATGGAGGTGCTCTCCCGGTGTTCCAATAGAGTTAGTCAGTCTCCCGGTGACACCCATTTCCCACCTGACGTTGGTGGTCGGGAGATGGGATGACGCAATTTGCATTGAATAGTGTCATCCTATCTCTGACTCCCAATATAAAATATATATATGTTGTATATAGGCACCAGAGTCTTTGCTGTCTTCAGCACATATGACTGCGCTATATTTACAGCGCTCTCTTCTGAGGTGGACACGGGACTAATCAGTGGCCGAGTCTCAGGCAGAGAACTGAACAATTGTTTAAAAGATCTTTACCGGCCATAAGAAATCAAAAATGGTCCATAAGCACTTTCTAGTTTTCTAGCTATAGCCATCGACAGAAAAACCATCGATAGGTGAGCCACCAGTGGTCCTCGGTAGCGCATGCATAGACAGTAGCTGCCATCCGCAACTGGACCTCTACCACTGATATTCACCATCGGTGAACATCCATCCATGGCAAAACTATTTGCAATAGGTATCAGACCATTGATGGTTGCCTGTGAAATAAAGGAAATAAAGTGAATGGGAAAATGATCATGTGGCCCCTTTTACACATTTTGGGACAGTGACTGAATTCCAGGACATCTGGTGCACGTATCACGAACTTTATTAAAATCAACAGCAGTTAAAACAGTGCCTCTGATTCTGAAGGGGGTAACTTTGCTTTATCCATGATGCACTGTTTTGCAATGTATCACCATATTGTACCTCCCAACTGTCCTAAATATTGGACCCCAAAGGGGAATCTTCTACAAGAAAGCGGGGGGCATTTTGCCCATAAGTGGGTAGATTGGGTTGGAGCTTATTTTGTGTCATTTTTGCATGTCCAAATGTTGGGAGGTGTATATAATAGACATATATAAATAACCCCAACAGAGTCCATGCTACCGCTATAGCTTCTAGTTTTATTTATAAAGGTCATTTTACTGCAAACATGAGTAAACAAATTTCATTGTAGTTTTATTGAGATTAAAGTATTGTACATTATTATAAATGTAAAAAAAAAAAAGACAACATAGCAGCAATCAGCATTAGCTTTAGATGGCATATTTTATTCATTCTATAAAACATTTTATGAAATGCTATATAACCTAATATTGTATTAATAATAATAATAATAATAATAATAATGTTTATACTATATTACTATACTTTTCAGCATAAATATTCAAAAAGGTGTATATTGAACATCTAATTGATTTCTAGCTTGCACTACACAGTCAGAGGTCCACAACTGCACAACACAGAAAATCGACTTGGCATTTACTCTGCTTTCCAGTATTAAAAAGAACCTGGGGGAGGGGACACATGAAAGAACGGACAAAGTGGGCCAAGGGTTGTTTCTAGGTAATTGGTCCTTACCTTTCCTTTGGCGAGTATGAAAAATGTGTTGCCCTCTTCTCCTTCTCTAATGATATAATCCCCTTTGTCATAGAAGTCCTGTGGAAGGAAAATATTAAGGTTTGAGTCAGAGATTTGCAATCAGTGTGTCTGTTATAATCAGCACAATGTAGGTTTTCTATGCTGAGTTTTAACCTTTTACCCTAGACCATCCAGGAGCTCGGTTCTAGACATGATTCAGATTATAGTGCACCAGGTGGCGATTACCTCCAGCTATCACTACATGTAATTACCTCCATTACAATTCTCTCCTATTACAATTTTTTTTCTACAAGATGTGTCTTTCATAGTTATTAAAACAAATTGTCTATACTTGGAATTTAGCTGTTTTGAACATGTACATGTATAATCAAAAAATATCTCTATAGTGATTCTTTAAACCTAATGATAATGCATCAAATTGTTTGTTTGTCTATTCTGATTATTTAATAGCCCTATGATTGCTGTAGTCCTGGCTTTTTAAGTTTGGGAATAACCCTTACCAGTAAAATCCAGCACGAATATATGCAATTTGCATTAAGATAAGATGCTGATCACGGCAATAAGAAATTAAGGATCACCGGCATTTACCATAGTTCACATCCAAGGGCTCCTATAGGACCAGGTTGCCCTACTGTGCATGTGCGGTCTGCTGACTGCGCAGGTACGAGAGGAAAGTGCCACGGAGGCCCTCTACTGGTAACTTTTAAGGAATGTAGCCAATAGATGGCACTAGCTACTGAGTCTAATCTCTGGAATGCTTTGCCCCTATAGGGTTTGCTTTTGCGATCGAAAACGGGAGATCTCTGCCATGGTCCCCCGTACATTCATGGGATACTAAGGGGTAAATTTACTAAGAATCGTGAAAGGTCATCGCCATAGCCAATGAGCGGCTCCTCCACGTGGGTCCCAGCCAATGAACTAATGCCATCGCCACTGATTGGCTGGTGGCCGGGAGACTAAACTCATTAGCCAGACTGTAACAGCATGCTGATACATGCTGTTGCAGTGTGTCCGCCCACAGAATTGGATATCTGCGGAGAACGTCGCGGGACATAAGGGTGAGTATTGGCTTTTTCTTTCAGGTTTTTCGCTCGGATACTTTACGCTGACAAGGGGACGTGAACATCTGCCAGCAGGTAAGTCTGTGTGTGTATGTATGTGTGTAATAAAACTTTAACTTCGCGATGTGTGTAGTGTTTTTTTACTCATTTCTTTACAGGTGAACTACAGGTGCCAGCAGGCACTTAATGCCCTGCATGCTGGTACTTGGGGGAGGCTTGCTGGCACCTGTAGTTCGACTGGAAAGACAATGTTGATTTTTCTAATTTTACACAACACCGACACTATCAACCCGCCATTCACCGTCCAAGGGTGGTGGGGATAGCCCCGGGCTATTATCCTAGGCCAGGGATGCCCTGGAGAGGGGTACCCCTTGATTGGAGGGGTACTCAATTCCCCAGGGATCCCTGGCCTGGGCTGACTAGTGGTCAGGACTGATGCTGCGGGTGGGGGACCCGGTGAAAGGGCTCCCCTGGCTGTGGCATCAGCCCCCCCGCTAGTAAGGGTCCAAGGCTGGTTTTAAATATAGGGGTACCCCTATGCAATTTTTTTGCCCCTATAATTAAAACCAGCCCTGTCCCTGCTGCCTGGTGCTGGTACCTAATTTATGGACGAACCCTATTTATTTTGTCCCCCGTAATTTTAGGTACCAGGACAGGCTGCCGAGTCTGGGGCTGGTTGGTGTTTTGGTGGGGACCTCACGTAATTTTTTCCACAAAATAGAAAACATATAACAAGAAAAAAAGAGATTTCTGCATGTTTCTGCAGGCATCTCTCCCGAGATTGTAATTTCGATTCTTGGTAAATTTGCGTGATTAATTTTTTTGGTGAAAAGTACTTACGAGTTTGGCCGATGGTGAGAAGATTTGTGTTTGCAAACTCGCCCGAGTTTTAAGAGTGAATGAACTCTCTCATAAACAAACCCGAGTTTGCCTTTAGTAAATTTGCGAATGAAAAACATGCCTAAAAACACCCGAGATTGTCATCTCGACCAAACTCGATTCTTAGTAAATTTACCCCTACGTATTTGCAGATAACCTGCAAATATTGTTTTAGAAATATGCCCCTCGGGGACAACAGTTTAAATAATCACTAAACCCTAAATTGAAATGTTTAAAAATGAATTAAGAAGGAGAAACACTCTGTTCAGTGTACCCAACCCTTTAGAACAATGTCAAAAAGATTGCAGTCATTTAGAATGTTGTGATTCTGGTGTATTCAGCAGGGGGCACTGTTGTATGCTTCTTGCTTGTGAGACTTGTACTAAGCACAAAAACAGCTGATAAATGTTGATGTTATATAAAAGGCTGATATTCTAGCACTCCACACACAGAAAATATGCTTGCTAATAATAATATATTCCAATTGGAGCTGCAACTATTGCCTTTTTCTGTCTTTAATTAAATTACCAAGAAGAAACTGTTACAAGCAGCCGAAGTGAGTTAAGCTGACAGGCCAAAAACCCAAGTCAGGTCCAATATGTCTGGCTACTGGGGTTAGTCCATCTTATTTGTTGAAGAGAGATCATCCTTTAATCCAGTGGTTCCCAAACGTTCTTGAATCAACAGTTTTATCATGGCACCCCTAGGCCAAAAGTTTCTTATACCTTTTTACACCAGAGCAAAAACCTGGGTTATTGCTGGGTCTACCCTGGTCACAGCTCAGTGTAAAAGGGTCCCTGAAAAATAACCCAGGTCTAATGAGGTAGCTACCAGGGTCGGACCCAGGATGGGCCTTGCTAATGGTGCAGTGCAAACAGCGCAACCCAGGTTATCCGACCTGGGTCATGCCTAAAATTAGCTCATTAGTGGTTGTGGAGCAGTCACCTCCCACAATTTATTACCTCACAAGTTTAGCAGGGTAGACCCAGGTTTAGTGTGAATGGGGCTGACCTGAGAATAACCCAGATCGATGGTGCTGTATAAACGGTGTGTGACCTGGGTTGGAACCATGTCTGAAAACACAGGTCGGACCAGGGTTTTTGGTGAAAAAGAGGTATTACTGAGAAGGTAAAAAAAATTCAGTAAATTGTGCTTATCTATCATCCTTAGGTTCAGTTATGTGGTGGTGGACAGGACTGTGCTTCTATTTGTCCACATATTTTGTGATTGGCAGCCAATAGCACTGGTTTTGCCTATTACATTGACCATAAATTGATTTGGTCCTGGACCACCAACCCGTGGCACCCTGCAAATGCCCCAGTTTGGGAACCACTGCCCTAACATAAACCTCACCTAACATGTTCTACACATACTGTATGTCTTCCTCTAAGCAATAACTTAGAATTAGCATGCAAAGGATAAGGGCTAGGGGTGTACTACCATCATCCCCTCCCCTGGGATATAGACTTACACACATAACCACAGGCATGTTTAGAATCCTGAAAAAACGGCTGAATTGCAGTTATCTTATACATAAAGCCCAACAGCTTTCCACCATAAGATGTTGCCGAACCTTCATTAGAGGCCAATGAAAATGCAACTGAGCCTCAGTGTGTACATCCAAGGCTGCCTGCATTACCAGTTCCAACATAATTTGCAATATAATAAGTCTGTGCTAATAATGAGTTAATTTTAAACTTTTTGTTGTAACAGTGATTAATTCACAGGTTACTGTAAATGGAATATAAGTCATAAGAATGGAAGCAAAACATTAAGGGTCATAACCCTCCCCAAAAGCCCAGACTGGACTCTGTACATTCCATAAAATAAGCAAAATAGTCCATCCGAAATGGCTGGAACTATTTCTAGATTAAATATTGTTCTGCATAGACTTAATATGGGATTTTCTCATGGTTTGGCCTCAAGTAACTGTGAGAAGGCCCCACATTAATAAATGCAATGTTAAAGTATAGGGCTTTCAGCAGCATGAAATATTTCTTTAACTGTCGGACTGTACCTGGTTTACCCACATTTTTTTTTTACGGTGGGGTTCCCTTTGGACTACTAAAGAAGGTTGGGACTAGGTACGTAATGAAAGATTGTTTAGAACTAAAACAGTATCTAAATTTTTATTTATTAGTGTTTTTTTCTTAAACAGTCTGTGTATTTACATTTTTCTTTGGTGAACTACAGGTCCCAGCTTGCCCTGGTGCTAGAACAACCTGGTAAGTGTGATTCCTCAAGTGCCAGTGTACTGTGGCAGCAATGATTAAGCCATGCTGGACTTCTGGGAAACTCATCACAAATCTCGAAAGGTTCTCTTGGATGTCTGGAAAAGTGACAGCACCCCTGGAGGCCACATAGGGCCTCCCACTTCCTGAGTGAAGTGGGCAGTCTGGTGAGTAGATAGAGAACCTCTTTTATTCAAACTTAATTTGACAGGTACCATGCCCCCAACCATGCCCCTAACCCCTCCCCTTGAGACTCCCAGTTTCCCTTCCCTTTTTATAGTGTTTGATATAAATTTGATATCGAATTAATATTAACTTTATATAATTTTTATATACATTTTATATGAAGTTGATATTAATGTGATATCATCTTTATATAAATTTTATAGAAAATTTGTTTTCATTGAAATAATGTGTTGTTAGACAAACAGCCAATGAAAAGACCATATGAACAATCAGTATAATTTGAATATAGCTATAAAAGTAAAAAACAGAAATCTTTTTTCTAGTAGTCTGCTATGCCTACAAACAAAAGATCCAGTGTGTTAAACCGCGCGACTAACTGAAAAAAGTGGATGAAAAAGGCGTATTACACTGTTTTAAACCTCTGCAGTTATATCGGCATTGATAAATATTATAAGGCAAATAAAGGTGCGTTTAAAAGGTCCGATATTAAAAAATGGCTACAGAAACAAGATAGCAAGATACATTACATAAACCAGCCAGGAAAAACTATAAAAGGAGTATGATCTGCGTATCGGATATAAATCAGCAATGGCAATGCAACTTGGTCTCGCTCATAGACCTTGAGAAGTACAACGATGGTTTTAAGTATATATTAACCATTATCGATATATTCAGTAAGAGAGCGTGGGCTGTAAGCCTAACGACTATGAGCGCTACAACAGTCGCTAACGCTTTTGAAAAAATATTCCAGCAGGGTTGCATACCAAAGAAGCTGTAAACTGATCACGGTAAAGAGTTTCCAAACAAAATCCTAAAAAAGTGTTAGAAAAATACGATATACATCATTTCACAACTAATAATGATGTGAAAGCAGCTGTTATAAAATGCTTCAATAGGACTTTTAAAACATGGATGTGGTGCTATTTCACAGCTCAGAATACTAACAGATATATAGATGTTTAACAGGACTTCATATTCAGCTATAATAACACATACCATAGAACGATTAAGTGTATGCCATGTGAAGTGAATGCCTCAAACGCTTTGAGTATTTTACATAGGGATATGCGCATTGGGACTTATTGCACATATCCCTCTGTGGTTTACCAGGCTGGCAAAGCCCAGTGCTGGTTATCCTGAAAGCGACAGTGCTGGTTATTCTTTTGTAACATGCATATCTGAAAAGGGGTCTCAAGTGCCCAGTAGGGTTGGATGTCTGTGACTTACTTGTTTAATATTTCAGGAGAAAGCCCGCCTTTTGGCATAGTATGTCTGACTTTGTTTGAGTTACCCTTAAGGTGCATATACACAGTCAGATTTGGCAGATGTGTCAGATGAATGATTTGAACGATCTGAACAATTTGATAAACGATTGGAACGATTTGAACTATGAATGATTTTTGACTGCATTAAAATGACTGGAATCGTCCAAAACTGACTGCAAACACATCAGATGTCAGATATTGTTATCTGACCATCGGGAATGAGCATCGATCATCGTTCAAACATGTTGGATACTGTATGTCAGATTTTCCTTCAGATATGAACGATTGAATGATTTTTAAAATCGATATCGTTCAGATCTGAAGAAAAATCTGACCATGTGTATGCACCATTACTGCTCTGCGATTAATCACAAAATAAAAAACACACAGAAGTGGCGCTAATAAGTCTACACAATTATATTGAAAAAAATGCAAGCCTTATAGAAACCTTATAAAAAAGAACTGGCAAGAGCCATATAGGTGTCAAACATTAAACAAGATTTTTCCTCATACATTATTCACATATAATATTAAAAATGCATATATCATAGATCACAATTTAAAAAGAAACGCTTGTATAGCCAAATAATGTTTTTAAATACTTAACGGTATTCTAAAACTTAGAACTCCATACAAATGCTACAATCTTGACACAAAGTAATAATAAAGTTGCTATTTGAGTAGAATCAATATTAGCTGCAATTGTAGCTAGCAATAAAATAACCAGAGATCACACAAGAGGTTTAGTGTATATTTAGCTTCATTTTGTCTGATGGTTATGGTGTTTGAAGTGGATAAACTGGGATGTATTTATGAGACTGACAGCTCCATGGCTGCCGGTCTCAGTTCTGACAGCGGAATCCCGGCAAAGGATTTAACATAGGCGTCGAAATACCGGCCGGGAGGGTTAGGTTTAGGGTACTGGAAGGGGGGGGTTAGGTTTAGGCACTCCTGGGGGGAGGTTAGAGTTAGGCACTAGGGGGGGAAGTTACGGTTAGGCACCACTAAAGGAGGGTTAGGGAGGGCACTGGCGTCACTAGGGGGGTGTGGGCCGCACTGGGTGACACGATCTGAGGGGGTGATACCAAAATAGCGGAGCTGCCCCTTCGGATGTTGTCACCGTGAAGCCAAGACATGGAGACAGGCAGGGAGAGACTGTGGGCTGCCCCAGCAGCTGCAGGAGTGCTGGGGAAGCCCACTGTGTGCCGAGAATGGGAGGCGGTAATGCCCCCAAATCTCCCCCAAAAGTGGGCGTGGCTTCATGTGTCCCAGCCACGCCCCTTTTCGTGAAGCTATGCTAATTCCCAGCAACGCGCGTATTTGGTGCGCAAAAGGACACAGGAGACCCGCACCAGGTTTCAGTAAGGTAAGTGACGCCTCTGAGGGGAGGGCTTTTGCTGTTGAGATTTGAACCACCAGCATCTCAATACCATTCCGGATAAATTTAGTCCACTGAAGATGTTATATTGTCTGACTTGTAGATAAATCTTTTTTGGTAGGATATAGTCCCCTATTATAGTCTGACAGCACGAAGGATGTCAAAGGAGCTGCACTGACATCCTCCGTGCTGCCAGATTGATGTCGGGTTGTGGGTGAGTTGGAACACAGACACCACCTGACAGCACTTTTTTCTGGAGTGGGACACTGTACTAATGCACTGATAATACCAACATCGGCGCTGGGAGAGACACATGCTGATCTCATCCAATATCATTGTTCAACTTACCTTAACACAGCTGTAGGATTTCGTATTCACGGAGTTTCAGACAATACTAGGGGACTATGGACCTCATTCAGAGGCGGTCACACGGGAGCGATAGGTCGCACCCAAAGTGATCGAGAATATGCAAAACGAGTGCTCAGTCGCAATGCACATCGTAAGCGCGGAAACACCCACAACAATGAAAGCACACCCCTATCTCTACGGCCTAATTCAGAGTCGGTCGCAGGCGGCAACCTATGTCAGCACGATTAACACCTGTTACACTGTTAATTGCCTACAAACATCGGTTGAGGCAGAAACTATCGCCAGCACTCACAATGCTTAAGGTAGACCCTGGGCTACCCTTAGCTCTGCGAGCAGTAGCGTCGTTATTGCGACGAGATGATGTGTGTGATGACTCACTCAGTAATATATGCACGCCCTTAAAATGCCCTTTTTAAGGTCAACCACGCCTGTGTGCGCACCACCACACCCCCGTTCACAAGCACCTTCCCCTGTAACCACTCAAAAACGGCACGAAATGTCAATCACAGCTACGACCTCGTAGTGACTAGCGAGCAAGAGGATTGCGGTCGGGAAGACAGGCTTGCGCACACGCACTGCCATGTACACGCATGCGCAGTTGAAAAAAACATTGCTCGCTACGACAAATCGCTCCGTGCGACAGCCTCTGAATGAGGTCCTATATCCTACCAATAAACATTTATCTACAAGTCAGACAATATAACATCTTCAGTGGACTAAGTTTATCCACCTCAATCTCCCACATGTAACCATCAGACCAAATGAGGCTAAATTTACACTAAGTGTGATCTCTGGTTATTTTATTGCTAGCTACAATTGTAGCTAATATTGATTCTACTGAAATAGCAACTTTATTATTACTTTGTGTCATGATTGTAGCATGTGTATGGAGCTCTAAGTTTTATACCGTTAAGTGTCTAAAAGCAATATTTGGCTTTACAAGCATTTTTTTTTTAATTGTGATCTATTATATATGCATTTTTAATATTATATGTGTATAATAAATGAGGAAAAATCTTGTTTAATGTTTAACACCTATACGACTCTTGCTAGTTTTATTTTTTATAAGGTTTCTATAAGGCTTGCATTTTTTTCAACATAATTGTGTAGACTTATTAGCGCCACTTCTGTGTATTTTTTATTTTGTTTAGATACCAACCAGGAGACTATCTTTTTTTTATTTTCTTTAGAGTCTGCCCATAAGTACTACATGATAAATTGTATTTCTATTGTATATATTACAACCATTTTGTGTGTCTAAATATTTTATATATTCACCTCTGGAGTGCCCATATCAGCGCCCCTTATATCAAACCTTCCTTTCTACGATAATCATGTCTCGGTTACGAGATGTGGGAAAGGCTACAAGAGGGGATGATGTAGACCTCACTTGTCAGGTAGACAAACAATGTAATTGTGTTTGTTCGCTCTCAGAGATAACTGTGAGTAGCGAGACTGCACTTGTCAATTTAACCAATGTGGCCAGTAACAGAGTTTCAAGGAAGAGGTCTAAAACTGCTGAGAATATGATTTTAGCTTTATCACTAATATTAATGGCCAATCAATATAGATCAATAAAATCTTTATAAATAACCTACTTATTGTAAAATGAATTCCAGACACACCAAAGACAATATCTAAGAGTTCCAAAATGTAAAAAAATTGACTCGGGCCAAGTCACCTGGAACAAGGAAGAAATTAGCGGGTATAAGAAAAGCATATAAGGTGCTATTAAACAAAATCCTTGTAATTGTCAATACCTAAATATGTAGAGGAAACACTTCATAGATTCTGCTAATAAACATGTGTATCAGATAAAGACTGTCATTAGTATTCAAATAACATGTATTTTACTTATTAGAATGTGTTGCAGTATGTAATACTCGTATATTCACAAGATTAAAATAGAATAGAAATGTAGACTACAAGATGACACATAAAAATATGAAAAATACCTGAAATTCCCGATTTACAAGGGCATAGAGCAAGTTACGTCTAATGAAAGTTGGGCAGGGGATGTTGTCATGTCACATCGTGAATATATATATATATATATATATATATATATATTGCTGAGCCACTGGCAAAGTGCTAGCTGGGGAGTGGCCATGACAACTTGGGGGAGCAACTGCACCTCTTAAGCTGAGTACACATCATACTACGGAGAGACCCCGTGATGGTGCTATGCGATGTAACGATACAGTAGGTGCCGCACACACTACACGATCCTTTGTAAGACAACTCAATTTGTCATTACATGATGCATATAACAGGACAACATCGTTCATTGCATCATCCAATCTGGCGTGCAGAATAGCAGATGAGATGATGCGATGAACGACTGCTGTGAACGGCGGATCGAGCATACACACTATACGATGTGTATGATATATTGTTACGATCTGCATCGGTATGATCTATCGTATGAGACATCATATATTATGTGTACCCAGCTGAAGGCTGCGTGGGCCCCAGGACAGTCCAGGTGTTTTGAAACCAACCCTCCTCTCTGTGCCCCGATTATTCAAATCATTATAGAGCCAGAAACTTTTCTGTAATACAGTAAAATACCAGAGTTAGACAACCGCCTACTTCTGTGCTGAAAATCGTTCAGTTGGTGGAAAAGCTTCCAACTTTCCACCTACATTGGAACAAGAATTGGCTGGTTGGGTTGGTTAAACCAAACATGTTTGATTTAACTAACAAGTTGTAACAACAATTTTATTTATTTTAATTTTTTAAATTCAGTATTGTCACACTAATGGACAATTGTCATTCAGAACCTTTCAACTTAAGGAACGACTGCACAATATGTCGTTCACCAGCCACCTCCACAAGCATGGGGTCGTTCATCAAATTCACAGAATGAACAGCATGTAGGCTTGATCTGTTGATGCGATGAACGACCCTCTGGGAGCATGAATGGTCGGTCTTAGTGCATACACACGTGCCCTCATGGACAATATGGCAGATGGATCTGCCGGATTGGGCGACATATCATTTAGTGTGTGCCCAGCTTATGAAATCACAGTTAGAAGCTGATTCTTTACTTTGGACAACTTCTCCATCTTTCTAAAAGGCTTGATACATCTCCCCTGTAGTGATGTATAAATACTCAAGACATTGCATATATATTATTTAGCTTAGTAATACACAGTTTTGGCAGATATTTATGTGAAAAAGTGATGGCTGCGTGGCGAGGTTTTAGTGAGTGAACAGAGCAGGCCACACACATTAGAATGTGGTCTTAAGATCAGACTAATCGAATTGTAAGAAAATTAAAATGTAAGTGTGTGACAATAGCTTAACTACATATGGGGCAGATGTACTAAGCTCTGGAAAGTGATAAAGTGCAGAGTGATAAACGACCAACCACTCAACTCCTAACTGTCATGTTACAGGCTGTGTTTGAAATATGGCAGTTGGGAGCTGAGCGGTTGGTCATTTATCACTCTCCACTTTATCACTTCCCAGAGATTCATACATCTGCTCCACTGTCTGAATTGAGTATACAGTTAGGATTCTTATAATAATATACTATGTGATATGATCATTTATTCCTAACCTGAACGTTTTTGAATAAAATATAATGGTAGCATGAAAACTTGCGGTACCCATGGCTGGCCTAATAGCTACAGGAGGGATGGGCTGAGAAAGTCCTTTTATCTTTTCAAACTCATTTGATAAACATCTGCTGAATACTGCTTCAGATTAGTGAATGTGTGAAACTAGCATTACTGTGATATTCATCTCCAGGCAGCAGGAAAAAAAATGCAGTAAATACTATGTATTTATTTTATTCATTATTTCAATAGATAAGTCCCTTTAAAACTGTGATAGAAGCTTTCGCATACATGATTTGAATATTTTAGAAACTAATCTATTTTATCTCGAACATTTCTCACATCCACTGTGACATAAAATAAAAACGTTGCATTTATATTTACAAATATATAATATAATTGTCCAGCCCCAAGTACGTAACAAAGAACTATAAAATATACAGATCAGTAACCCATTCATTGGATTATTTGCATGTGTCTGATAGAGAATGAATCATTTGCTCAGTGAGAGACAAACAATTAGTCAAGCAACACTGCTCTCACCAGCTACTAAATTGTGATTGCTCTCTTTATTCTTAATGAGGAGTTTGCTGGTGCAGTGCCATGTCAGCAGAACCTCGCTTCTCCACTCTACCAGGACTAGAACTTTAATCACACTTCTTCCTACAGTATCTTGAATAGGATAATGGACTAATGACTAATGGACTAATGACTTAGGGACTACTGAGGGCTACAGCTGGCTTGATCTCACCCAGAGAGAGCAAAGGCATATTTAAGCAGTGATGCCATTCACAGGGGAATTGTGGTGCTACTGACCTTTAAATACCAACATAAACAGTGTGTGTGACAAGAAGAGTTTTGAATAGTATCCACAAGATGTCTCTAAGCAAATTTAAAGCATTGTGTATTTGTAGGGCGTAAAGCACTGTACTCACATAGTGTTCGCTCATAGACAAAACACCTTAGTAAATTATGTGTATCAGTTATAATGCTTAAAGTCACATACTGGAGATATAAATATGTGCTTGGCTGACAGAAAAGTCAGTAACTTTGGAAAGGGGTTGATCATATTGTGACTGAATCATGTAGAGTAGGAGGAATGAAGGGTTCAGGGTTTTGTAAACATGGTTCCATGTTGGGGATCGTACACATGGTGGTTGAATAATAAAGCTGGTTAAAAGCAAAGACAACACCTTGTACTTTTCAGTAGGTTAGTGTGTTCTCAACGCTTCCCTGCATCATAATTTACTATGTACTTACTGGACACTCTCATAAAATGTCATGTAGTTGTACTGAGCGTTAACACTAATAAATACAGTGTTAACATTTACAAAATGGGGTCAATCCAATTAGGTGCATAGAATGGCATAGAAACGTCGCCAGAGGCACCGCAATTTGACCCCCTCGTGGGCTGATCTCACTCCTGACATGTACAGCGGTACCGTAAGTGCGGTAATTCATGTTTATTTGGATTTGACCCCAATGAAGGGAACACTTGTCAGAAAGTGTGGCAAATACAGGTGTATATTTTTTGGCATTAAAGCATAGTTAATAGGCTTTTTGTATGTTAATGAACATGCCTGTGTAGAACCCTTATTTTTTTCTTTTCGTGTCTTTTGCTGGGATACAAGTCCAGATAAAATGCCCGTCAGACCGACAGGTATTTTATCTGACAGTCTGATATCATGGCCATACTATGTGATATATCTCACAGTGTATGGGCCACAATATGTGCTCTCCTCCCAAGGAGAGGAGACATTTTCCTGTTCCTTCTTGCATGCCCAACTGATCGATATTTTCAGATTGATCGCCTGCATACACTGTACAATTATCTGGCCGATCCAAAGATATGGGACGGATCGGCCATATAAGTATATATTGTATGCCCAGCATTGGTTTACATTTTTAATGTGATGTCTTAACTATGTCATTCAGGAGGGGCTGCGGTAAGGCTGGGCATGATTGCGCAAAGTGAGCCCATACTAATGAAGAGTGCAATCATTCTCAATGAGCTAGGATAGCAGAAACTCAAATTACAGCTCATAGAGGTCTACATGGAGGAGATCAGCCACAATCAGAGGATGAGCATATCTCAGTATTGTAATAGTATTTACATTCATCTGACATTCAGGGTAAAACAGATGAGTTATTGAAGATCACCTGTCTGCATAATATCACGCTTAAGACATGAGAACCCATTTTCATCAGGCTTCACTCTATACAGTGTATTGTGAAAGGCCTCTTGTTGAAAAATGTTAATGCTTTAATTTAACCCTCTGGCAGTGGCAGATGTCCCCCTTTTAAAGTGGCTTCTCCCCACCCAAGGTGCTTCTTACCTTAGGAGAGGGTAGCAGCATCTCCTGCTTCAGACTGGGATTGTGACGCCTAACTGATTCATCATCAAGCGCCACACTCCCAGCATAACACTGACATGTAGGAACATCAGCCGACAACTTCACAGCTAATAAGCAGCTGGCTGCTTCCACTTCATTCAGCATCTGGTGCTGCATGTGGGGGAGCCATTAATAACAACGCTGGATGTCACTAGTCTTTTAGGAGACCCCTTAGCAATGGTGCCCTGGGCAACTGCTTAGATTTTCCTGATGGTTGTGGCAGCTCTATGTAGGACTTCTGAGTTTTTAGAGATATTCACATCATGACACTTACTCAATAGTCAATTTGCTTGGTGGAGGACACAAAAGAAATTTGAAATTCAAACACTTTGCTGTTTTCTTGTGTTGAAATCAATTAGTGGATTGCTGATAAAGATCAAAAATTCAAAACTGACCATTGAAACTGGTTATTGAGAATCTTACAAATGGGTAGTGTTATGTGTTGTACACACTTGAACGACAAATGGTTACATTAGTCGACTTACTGACCAATCTAACAATTTGGCAAGATTATGCATAAACGACCTTGTGTATACACACTTACCAGTTGGCTGCCTGGTATGTCTGGCCTGTCATTATCGCTGGTTCCTGTGGCCAGCATACGGGTTAGTTGGTCTGTTAGTTGGTGCACAAGCATTTGAGAAAGCTATAACTTTCAGATATATTGCATCTCTCGTGCAGCACAGCCTATGCAATATATCTGTGAAAGACATCATTCACAGATGTACTGTATTGTGTGTACACATTGCCAGATGGACTGAAAGATATATCGTTCATTGGCAGTACGAATGATATATCACCTAACGTTACAGATACTGGGCCCCAGCATTACAGATATGGCACCTGCCGTGGATGGTTGGGTGTTACACTGTCATTTTATTGTGGCACTTAAGCTGCTTACACATTATATGATGTGCAAATGATGCAATATTGTCAATAATTTCCCTTGAACTCCCGGACAAACGCTACAGTGTATACACACTGTGCAATCTTGAAAGTGATGGAACGATGTATCGTGCATTGTTTGGTGGTTAAATTGTTTACTATATAATGTTAACATATCGCCTGGTCGTTCGGTAGAGCTTACACACTGAACGATGTGGTAAAAATTGTTAACAATATTCTCAGATTGAGCAACATGTAGGGCCAACCAAAAGATGCGATGAACGACTCACGGGAGCGTGCGATACAGCAAAAGTTTTATATGATGTGATCGGCAGGGGATAGTCCAACCCCTTTAAGACACAGTTGGTCTAATTCCATAAAATTACACTAAGCTATATTATATATTAATATATTAAATATATTATCCACACACTGAATGCTCTACTTTGAGATTCCATAATTTCAGAGACTTTTAATCTATTAGTCATGACCAAAGAAATTTGTCCCCATGCTGTTTAAGACAGGTCACCGTGACCCTCTATTTCTAAAACTATTATGTACTACTAATTCGTAAACTCAGTATTACTATTTAAATACTGTTGTATTCAAGTACCTGGTTAACCAACAGTCCCCATTTTGTAATATAGTATAATAACATACGTAAAAGGATATACTGTACAATATTTTAAAACTGGAGCCGGGATCTAAAAGTCAATTCTGAAATGTAATGTGGATAATAGAGTATGAGTCCCAGAGCTATTTCCCAGTGTTTATGTAGATTTTGAGCCAAAAAGGTTAAGAACATCTGACTTAATGTAAGAACAATGCACTGCAGATTATTGCTGTATATATTACAACCACATGCTGTACAAACAACCACAGTATAAGGAAAAATATACGCACGACTTCCAGGCAGTCTACTATCTTGGATAGCTTCTCTTCCGGTAAATCTTTCAGTAGTGAAACACTGAAAAAAAAAATACATTTTAAAAGAAGTTATATTCCTGGATTCAGCATTTCAAATATACTTTGACAGCTCTGTAATACATTTCCCACTCCTGTCTCTGTTAATATAGATTTTCTCCCACTCTTTCCCAGTAATGGAAGTTGCCCACACTTCTTAATGACTTCCTTAGAGTCAGTTCAACTGACTGAGAGACAGCGTTATATCTAATGGCACATGACTTTTCAAATGTAATAGGCCCTTGTCCCAGATACATAGAGATTATCCATAGTCTTTCTCTGCCCAGCATGCCCTTTTTAATTCAGTGCATTGAGACTATCTGCAGAGGGTTTTGAGAATTGTTAATTTTGCCTGTAGCAGTCATTTAAGTAAACGACTTGCCACTCAGTGAAAACTCTATTCCTAAATGAAGGGTTGCTTAGGTGTGCATTACTACAGCAATAATACAATAAATCCCCCCTGTGAGCCTGGCATTGCTAATTTCAAAAACCTGTGGTATCATTAATATCTCATCTGACATTTCACAGATAATGGGAGGGGCTGGGCTGCACATCTTAATATTAAACGTGATAGTAGGTGCTACCATGCTGAGACCAGTAGTTCTACAGCAAAAAGGAGAGGGGGGGGGGGGGAGGAGCAGGTGCACACTATAAGCACTAAGAAAACAAATAATCAAAAATATCTATAATAGACTGTAATAATTAACATGGTTTTAAATGTAAGGTTTCTTAGTACATGTTTGGCCAAAGATGTTTGCCCACCTACCACGTCACGGTGAACCTTATACAGGTGGGTCCCTAACATCTCTAATACTAACACACTAATTAATTTACCTTACATTTAAAACCATGTTAATTATTACAGTCTATTATAGATATTTTTGATTATTTGTTTTCTTAGTGCTTATAGTGTGCACCTGCTCCTCCCCCCCCTCTCCTTTTTGCTGTAGAACTACTGGTCTCAGCATGGTAGCACCTATTATCATGTTTAATATTAAGATGTGCAGCCCAGCCCCTCCCATTTCCTGTGTGTGTGTATTTAAGGTACACTCTGAAGGTGAGACCCCTTCTTTGGGCTAGCACTTTTCCTGCCTGCCCCAGGTGATTTTAACTGGTATGGGTCCTTGCATTGCAGTACACACATCTAATGGGCTCTATGATAGGTAAGTCCTTGATAAATTAATTAGTGTGTTAGTATTAGAGATGTTAGGGACCCACCTGTATAAGGTTCACCGTGACGTGGTAGGTGGGCAAACATCTTTGGCCAAACATGTACTAAGAAACCTTACATTTAAAACCATGTTAATTATTACAGTCTATTATAGATATTTTTGATTATTTGTTTTCTTAGTGCTTATAGTGTGCACCTGCTCCTCCCCCCCCCTCTCCTTTTTGCTGTAGAACTACTGGTCTCAGCATGGTAGCACCTATTATCATGTTTAATATTAAGATGTGCAGCCCAGCCCCTCCCATTTCCTGTGTGTGTGTATTTAAGGTACACTCTGAAGGTGAGACCCCTTCTTTGGGCTAGCACTCTTCCTGCCTGCCCCAGGTGATTTTAACTGGTATGGGTCCTTGCATTGCAGTACACACATCTAATGGGCTCTATGATAGGTAAGTCCTTGATAAATTAATTAGTGTGTTAGTATTAGAGATGTTAGGGACCCACCTGTATAAGGTTCACCGTGACGTGGTAGGTGGGCAAACATCTTTGGCCAAACATGTACTAAGAAACCTTACATTTAAAACCATGTTAATTATTACAGTCTATTATAGATATTTCACAGATAATGGCAGCTTTTAAAAGCTGTAGCTTGTAGACAGGAAAAGAAGTAACGCATGACTTGTAGTACAGGCATCAATATCAGAAGCTAAAAAAATCACGCTGCCGGGGCCAGTGAAGCTGCGTCCAAGGACACAGCCACTGACTTTGGCATGCCCAGAAAATGAGGTCAATGCCCGTTTTCTGGTACGCATCCTATCACCGCCCCTTATCCATCCCCAAACAGCCGTGGCATGTCAATCATGCTGTGGCGTATGGAGCACTGCGAGTGGTCTTGCAGACACTGAGCAGCACATGCGCAGTACGTATACGGTGCATGCGCTGATCTGCCAGCTTTGGAGTTGAACGAAAACCATCAGGTTTGTGTACAACTCTGAACAGGCCCATAGAGAGCTTGTCCGAGCCCCAGTTATTTTCAGGGGCATGGCCTAATTGTGGGGGGACGTGGCCATGCTCCGTTAGGAAAAAAATATTTAAAAAATTGTAGCAGCGCTGCGTGCTGGAGTGGGGGGTGTTGTGAGCCCTTCAGCCAGGGGCAAATCCAGAGAAGGGGGGATGCGATCACTGTGATCGCTCCCCCAAACCCACACACAGGCAAAGGAGACTGCCGCTGTTGCTCAGTGGCAGCAGCCTTCCTAGACACACTGGAGTCCAGCAAACATCAGCATGTTCTGGGCTGGGAATAGAGGCTACTGACAGGTAAGAGGGTGGGGAGGAGGCGGTGAACCCGGACCCTCCCCTGCCCTCTTCCTTTCTAGGCGCCCCTAACTCTGAATCAGGCCCAATGGCCTGATTCACTGCTAGTGGTTATAGCTCATTTACAAAAACTTAATTTTATTATGAATAAATATGCTATACTTTACTGTGTAGTACTTCATAATACAGAAACCTTGCCAATGGGCCACAATCCTCTTTAAATTATTATATAGTCGTCTTTGTGTTTATCTAAACTGAATATATCGATCAAATATATCGATCCCTTCCTTGATCCCAAATGTATAGAATTCTTATTTTAAGTCTGTACTGTAATATTTGTATTGGTTATACACAACCTCTGGATCATTATGCACAGTGGATTTTGTGCCTTTATAAAACTTTATGGCAGCCATAACGTATGGGTTATCTCCTTAGTCAGCTGGCTAAAGTCAGGAAAACGATACAAATAGTGACTCCTCCTTCCTTTTCTGTATTTCAGCTGATTGAGGTAAGTTTGGGATATGACATTAAACCTTGATGTTGAGAATGTTCTACTTCAACATACTAACAAAATGCTGTAGATCGGTAATACACCATCCACAACTTCTCTAGAAGAGTCTTTGTGAGGATCACCAAAGAAAAGGCAGAGTGTTTCTAGAATACCATTATTAACGGTATCATTAGTAAAGAAAGGGAATAGATTGATAGGACTAATTTTAAGACACTAAAACGTATGTATCTTATTCAAAATGAGGTCGCTTCTTAGTGCCTAAAATTGTTGTGGAGAAAGAATACTTTCCCACCTCAACTGATATATATGATGCGTATCTCCATATTCCTATTTTAGCTCAACATCAACTTCTCAGTTTTTTTGTATTAGGCCATGAAGTCCATTACACATGTCTACCATTCAGACTGTCTACTTCTCCAGGAACTTTTACCAGGGTAATTTTTATGGTCACTCCCAGAAAAGAAGGAATCATGGTATGGCTTTATATGGATGACATTCTTGTAACAGAAAACTCAATGCACATCACCAGACACAGAACAGCTCAAACAGTGAAAATTACTACAGGAACATGATTGTATAATCAACACAATGAAAGGTTATTTGAAGCTTTCTTAACAGCTGTTCTTAAGAGTTCAGATAAATAGAAAAAAATCACAAAAAGAGTCTTTATCAGAAGGACAACATGTCAAATTTCAGCCTCAAGCATATCATCTTGTCTTTGAAAATGGTTCCAGTAAGGAATTGTGTCCTTCTCCTAGGAGTGCTGTCATCCACTCTAGGTGTTCATCCATGAGCAACATGGAATATATGAGATCTTCAATTGGACCTACTCAATCAATGGGATGACAATCCAACTTCTCAATATCAAATTATCAGACTTACAAATATTACAAATAAACCCCATAGATGGTGGCAGGATGCAATGCTAAAAGATCATGGAGTCTGTCTCTTACAACCAGAATGAATTGTGCTCACCAAAGACTCCCGGCCTCTCACTAAGGGCGAGATTTATCAAGCAGTGTCATGAGTGGAGGAGTGGACCAATGGAGAAGTTGCACATGTCTACCAATCAGCTTTGAGCATTTATCAAGTACATTCTATAAAATTATAGAAGATGAATGGTGTCAGATGATATAGAGTCCATCCAGGGTTATGGAGATTGCATGGAGCTCAGGTGGCTGCTCCTAGTGGTTTACTCAACAGTCTGATTAATTTATTTTTCACATTTTCAAGCAGTAAAAAGAATTACACCTTGTATCAAGCGTTTTATAGTGCATTGAGATCTTACTCTAGTAATTGTCACATGTAACAGCAGCTGGGGTACTGCAGCAGTGTATTTTTGAAAAGTTGGATCCCATTGGCTGGTAGCTATAGGGTTAAACAATGCAAACGTTGGTATTTGGCACACAGATAATCAAATAGAAGTCCAAAGCAGGGTACCATAGGGATGTCCAAAAAACAGCCAGGAAACAATGCCAGGGATTAAGAGCCAGAGAGGTAATCAAACAAGCCAAGGTTAAAAGTCAAAAAGATCCAAACGTAGAAACAGACACCGGAAGCAGCTGGATTAGAGTGTGCAAGCACAATCAGCAGGTAATGGTTGAGCCTCACTTACATTTCTTCCTACCTTCCATAACTCTGCACAGGATTGGCTGAGGCCAGAAAGTGGGCAGATAGAAAACATGATGCAGAAAGTTCAGATAGTACAGACTCTTGAGTAAACCACAATGACAGTAGTTTAACTGGCTCAATAACAGGTCCACAGTGCATGAGGTCACAAGTGAAGTATTGTACCACAGGGAGTTCAGCATCTTTTCTTGTGTGATTGTGATGGTAATAGCTGCTCTAACATCTGATCCTTTTGCGCCATAGCAAGATGTTTCCCCCAAGTGGATCACACTTAAAATGTTTTTTTTTTTTAGTTTTTTCTGGTGCCAATCTCGTCCATCTGTCAAGTGGGAGAACTTCACACTGTATGGAGTAAGGAGTCTTTTTTGAACATATACGGGATACAGACAAAGTGATGTTGTGAAATAATCCTACGGATTTCAGCAGATGATTTACAGTATGAAAGGCAGTGGTCATCTCTTCATAACATTATCAGACATTATATTTTGCATGTGACATCTTCTGTTGATGCTCAGTTTGGAAGGAAATAACTCAGTTATTCAATAACAATTATTTTGTTGCACTTTTACTTAACCCAGCTTCATTATTTATATATTGCTTGGGTATGTCACATGTTATGGGTGTCATGGAGTTGAAAATAAAAGAGTTATTACTGTTAATTTAATTTCTTTGAAATACTCCATGGTGGCTGTGGTATGATATGTTGACAGTCATCATGTAAACTATGATGAAATGTCAACATGTTAGAATGCAGGAATGCCGTCCCTGGTGGCCCAGCGGTGACTTACCTGCTCCCGACAGCTGCAACGAGTCCAGCGTGGTTTCCAGGTTCCGATGGTCATGTGACTTCCGAGTCAGAGCTGTGTTCAATCGGCGTTCCAGTGAGTATTTATTCCATACAATAATCTCTAGCCCAAAAAAATTAAACCTCCTTCTATTACCTAACTGGAACCCCCCCACAGCTTAACACTAACCTACCCCCGCAGCCTAACCCTAACCCTCCCATCTGCAGTTTAACCCTAATGTCTACATTCTGACAATGTTATGATTTCACCAGTCAATATTCTGAGAATGTCAACATGTTGCCTGTCAACATTGTAACAATATTGACATTATAACTGTCAACACTGTTGCATCGACATTATGAATGTCTACATTATAATTGTCAACCTTTTGACTACATCCCCTCCATGGTAGCTGGATATTTCTATCTATGTTGTTGGTTTATATATTGTAGGACAACTTGAGAAGATTGTAAAGAACACCTAAGGGAAGGAGACCGTATTCTACATACCTTCCGGATGTGTATCTTTGTCCTGTCTCTGCTCAGCTGACTAAGGAATTAACCCATCTTATTGCTGCCATACAGTATTTCAAGGGCGTGAAATTAATGGTAATAATAATTATACTACTTCATGTTCCTGGGTCCAGACATCTGTTAATATATGTTTCATATTAATTACAATATCATTTTATATACCCCTCTTTGTACACTTGTATTACTATGAAAGATTACATTTTTGTCAGCTATGAAAAAATCTATGAGACTAGTGAAACTAATTTGTGCCCCATTTATTGTAGCTGACTTTTAATTGAGACTTCAGATGTCCATTATTAAGAGTCTGCTTGTGTATTCTTTTTTAACCAAAGAGTAGTATTATTGGTTAAACATTTAAACAAAGAGGTTAGTTTGTACAAAATAGAGCAGCGAAGCCATCATGGCACATATAAGGAAAACCACCTATTAGTATAATTAGGTGTTTGTGTATGAGCAGGGACTGAACAATCTTTGGTCAATCAGATCATCATAATCCAAGCAGTACATAGTATTTCATCTAGTGGGAAGCAGTGACTAGTCACGTGTATGACTGTAAAATGAGGACATTGCTTGTTTGGCAGGGGTAATGTCAATATGTGCAGGCATAGGAGAAGGCCCTGTGGATGCTTCAGGACTCCCAATGCTTGGATTGCCACTAACCACTTCTATGCATGGCTTATGGTATTACATTCAGCTTATTACTACAAATCCCTTGTGTGGTCACAGGTTAGTAAGTGATCCATGGGTGGTTGCATAAATGCAAGTTCTAATGGGGAATGTATCAAATTACCTGCGGAGAAAGCTGAAGTATTCCTGATGCTGAGCCTGTGCTGAACTCATCATAATGTTCTGGAAAACCTGCCTGTCCAAGACCCAGATCTTTGAGTCTTTTACAGCTGTATAGGAATAAATAAATAAATGATATCTATATCATCTATATATCATAGAACCACATATTGCAAGACAATACCTTTGCAAGGCAAGAAACCTCATGATAGTTCTTGAAAACTGCTTTACTACTGTAAGTCCTTCATGGAAAGTCAAACATGTACCACTATGCTAGTCTGGATTTCAGTTGGCTTCTTACTTCTGTCATATCAGTAGAAGAGAATACAGCCAGTCTTCTTACATTGCTACTGAAGCCGTATGTTGACGGTAGATGTGCCAACATTGGAAGCTAACTAAAACAGCTGGCCCATAGCCATAGTCGCAAACCGTATATTATTTTGGGCTGTCCCAGACAGGTAGAGCTACTCTCTGCTACCTGGAACTTATAGTTTCTGGAAATTCAGATTTATTGAAGGAGATGGGCTACATTGTAATATATTGCATTACAAACATGCTGCCATATTAGCCACAGGGATGTTTAATAAATGGGCAAATAGACTTCCTAAATGTTACATAGTATTAGCATTAATCCAAAACCACAGTCCCAACATTATATCAAATAGTACATATAGAAAAATCCAAACTAATCAAAGGTTTAAACTGCAAATATTAGGTCAAGTCTTAATTCAAGTGTACGCCCTAGTTCATTCTGTAAAATTACTGTATGCCAGATCCTTAGTAAGCTAGCATCGCACATCTCATCGATATTCAGTCAGTGTAGAAAGTGGCTCTTCACTCTGTGTAGTCACCATGATATTTAAATGATTAACATGGTATCTGTGACCTAATTATCACAGATACACGAGTCACTGTTTCCAGTCTTTCCAGTAAAGAGCAACTTTATTAGTACAATTACAAGTTGCTTAATAATAGAAATGCATTTTGCAGCATCTTCAGATTACTGTTACTTTTTACTAGCGAACTGAAAAACATGTTCAGATAAGGTTAATTAAAATCAAATAGGACTTGATGAAATATGTTATGGGAATTGTAGCCTAACGCACAAAAGGATAACAGGGCATAGATGTTCCTGATGTATTATTTATTGTTTTCTCTGCTGTATACTTACATAGCCGTGATAATGACTCATACCTTTCACAGTGGCTGTTCTTTTGCAGTTATACAGAATTGCTAATTCCCCAAAAGCAGTGCCGGGATGCATCTGCCCTAGCAGCCGGCTATTTTGAATGACATCAAGCAAACCCTCTGCAAGAATGAAAGAATTACATTAACCACAATGTATCTGTTAACCACAATATGATTTCAACTAGAGTATCTACATGCATGAGTAAACAGGTAAGTCTTGAAGGATTCTTGAAAGGAGACTCTTGAACTGTGCGTGGAAGTGAGTACCATAGAGTTGGAGCTGCAAAGCTAAAATCACAACCTCCAAATGAATTAAGGGAGATCTAGGTACTGCTAATAGTCCTTTGTTTACAGATTGCAATTAGTGAGTGGGGCAGTAAGGAATCAGAAGCTTCTTCAGGTACCTTGGACCTGGTTGGAGTAGAGAATGGGTGTTATGTGCAGGCTCGGACTGGGCCACCTGGGAGTTGGGGAGATCCCCGGTGGGCCCCACTGATTCATAGCCAGGTGACAACACCATTCAATCTAGCAGGGCGCAGGGTACAGCACAGCTGCTTGCCGGGTAGTCATCAACTGTTTTGACTGACCCCGCGGCGGCAGCTACTGCACTACTCTGTAAATGCCATGACACTGTGCAAAGCGTTCAGAGGAAAATGTGCTGAGCTCTGATATGGGGGGCCCATCACCCATGGAGATCAGCAGCACAACCTCAAGGGAGTGACTTTGTGTGAGTACATGCAGGAGGGACTGGGAGCTCCTCTCTCTTTTCTGCTACGAACAGGTCAGGTAAGTGTTTTGTGGGGTGGCTGGAGCAGGCCAAAGTGTTTTATTTATTTTTTTACTGTGGGGGCCAATGTGTCTTTGTTTATTGTTTATTCTGTGGAAGCCAATGTCTTTATTTTTTCTCTGTGGGGACCAGTGTGTTTTTTATTTTTTCTGTGTGGGCCAATGTGTGCTTTTTTTCCTGGGGAGGGGGGCCAATGTGTGTGTGTGTGCTTTTCTCCAGTGAGTGCCAATGTGTGTGTTTTAATGACTGGTCATTTCTCTGTGCTAAATGGCCACACCCCTTCCAGCAACTGCCCATACCCCTTAGTGGGCCTCTGTGATTGCATTCCTCTTGTGGGCTCTTCATGCCCAAGTCCAACACTGGTTATGTGGCTGGAGCAAGGCTGGTTAGTTAACAGCTTGGCTGCTGCATTTTGTACCAGCTGCAAGTACATATAGAGGTCTATTTACTAAGCAGTGTTAGGAGACAGAGTGAAAAGTGTTAAGACAGTGATAAGGTGCCAGCCAATCAGCTCCCAACTGCCTTCTCACAGGCTGTGTTTGAAAAATGACAGTTGGGAGCTGATTGGCTGGCACCTTATCACTTTCTTATCACTTTTCACTCTGTCTCCTAACACTGCTTAGTAAATAGACCCCTTAATCTTATAAGTGTCTGCAATGTCTTTTGCTGCATTACATGGTACTATTGGGGAAGTTAGTAGATATATGCTCTGCAATGCCATGTAACCAAGGACTCTATCAATGTATTATTATTATTAGACCTATAGCTTACATCAATCTTTTATATAAAATTAATTTGTCTGTTTGTTTGTCTGGTTATGCATTTGAACACCCCTACACCGATTGGGATGAAACCAACGTGAGGTGGTTTTGTTGGATCCTGGCCAGGTTTCAAGGGGGTTAGGGTCCCAGTTAGACTTCCCGTTAGTGTACGCTGGGCACAACTTGGACCCAGGGAGCCGGTTCTGAGTCTTTCACTGGATGGATTTGGACTAAAAACTTCACAGAGTGGTAACATTGGATCCCAGAAGACATGCTTGGGGGTTGAGGTCCCAGTCAGACCTTCCGTTGGTGTAAGCTGGGCAGAACTTTGACCCGGGGAGCCTGTTCTGAACCTTCCACTGGATTGATTTGGATGAAAACTTCACAGAGTGGTAACATTGGAACCCAGAAGGCATACTAGGGGGGTTAGGGAGCCAGCCGGACCTCCCATTTGTGTATGCTGGGCAGACCTTTGACCTGGGGAGCCTGTTCTGGGCAGTCCACTGGATGGATTTGGATGAAAACTTCACAGAAGTGTGGCAATTGGTCTGGGATGCCTAAATTAATAACTTGAAGATTTAAACCCGGTGTCAGGACTTTGACTATTTCAGTACATAAAGATAAACTACAGTTGCCGAAGTTCCATTGTGGTTGTTGGAGGATCTATCCTGGTTGCTGGCGTTCATCACATGCAGTGTGCAGAGAGTTAAAGTGATCATCTGTTTCTTAGGTGTCGTCAGGTTGTTGGATTCCTTGCTTGCTTATTATTCCAAACCTGATTCTATTTGGGTCACATGTTTTGAACTTCCTATGGATCACAGACCTCTAGTATAAAGCCTGTTACTAACTATGCCTCATTGTCTGTGCAACGTTACTTTCAGGTCTTCTTTGGACTCCGGCCAGATCCCCGCTGTGCCTGGTGTATGCTTTGGACCTCGCTACATTCCTGCTCGTGTTCCGGTTCCGTGTTCCGGTTCAAGTTCTGATACAGGTTATCAGCTGCACTACAGAGCTCAGCATTGCCATTGTCTTTCCGTTGTTATCCTGCTCTATTACTACTACTCCATTCTACGCTACACTATTTGGTTTACTTGTTACTATTGACTCATACGGACACTGGGGTTACCGTTACAGTCTATCCTTACCGGAACCCCATTATGCCGCAGGGCTTAACCCTGATCCAGACCTTCATCACATCGCAGGGCTCAACCCTGCTCCGGACCTTCATCACATCGCAGGGCTCAACCCTGCTCCGGATCTTCGTCCTGCAGCAGGGCTCAACCCTGCTCCGGATATTCTTCCTGCCGCAGGGCTCAGCCATGTTCCGGATCTCCATCACGTCTCAGGGCTCAACCTGTTTCCGGACCCTCATCACGTCTCAGGGCTCAACTGAGACCCTCATTACGTCTCACGGCTCAACCCTGTTCTGGATCTTCAATATGTCTCAGGGCTTAACCTCGTTCTGGATTTTGTTACATCTCAGGGCTCAACCCTGTTCTGGAACTCCGTCACTCTACAGGGCTCTTCCCTGTTATTGACCTCCCTTCTATCCTGAGGCCCTAGCCTCATGTCGGACTCAGGGTTTCACCCCACATCAGTTCAGTGTGTACTTTGAACTTTGTTTCTCACAGGGGCATACCCCTGCACCTGTTAGTGCATGTCATGAACTTTGTGTTATTGAGATTTAATGTGGAACTTTGCCATACAGTTTTTGTTCTTGAATAAATTCTATTTACTTTTATTTCGTGCTAGTGATATTTCATGAAAAGGTAATTAATAAAACCACCTCAGTTCATACTACCTAGTAAGCCTGACTCTTCCCAGGAGTCTCAAGTGTCTGTAGCCGTGACACCCTGGCAATGCCGGGTACTTCAGCTAGTCAGATATAAAATTACATAAAATACATACATTTTTGAAAGGAAAGATCAATTAGATGTAATCAATGCTTGTTTTCTATGAAAAATGGTAGCTGTATTCACCTAACGATACAAGTTGATGCAAGATTTCAGACACTTATTTTATTCATTTCCGAAATTATTTCACTGATTTCTTCCCATTTCTGACACTAGGTTAGAGAATGAAATATTGTACCAAACAAAATGTGCTGGTACTGTGCACCATTGTGTACTATTAGGAACAAAGCACTGGATGCAATGAATAAAGAGAGTGGAGTAATCTTTCTCACAGCTTTACTTATTCCCTGCAAAATGATAAAAAACACTCTGTATTTAAAACTATTGTATTTCTTCGCAAAACAATCATGTGGGCAAACTGTACGTGGCGTTTCAAAATCTAGAGACACTGTATAAGGTTATCTCTGTTCAATCTGGCTGGTTTGAACGAATATCTGGTAATGTACTGTATGGGCAGGGGCATCTTAAGAGAAGAGGGGGCCCGTGTGCATTCCCCGTACTGGGCCCCCTCCTCTCTCCCCGGTGGCCGACAGCTGACTGACGCAGCTGGCCGGCCACCGCAGAGTCAGTAGACTCTGGGCACTAGAGTGTGCCCAGAGTCTACTGCGCATGCACAGAACGCCGGAAAAATGGCGGCGGCGGCCATTTTCCGGTGTTCTGTGCAGCGCAGACACCTGACCTGGGACCACGGACATGTGGGTTTAGATAATATGGATGCAGAGTGTGCGGTGCGGGGCCCCTCCCATTATAGATACGTGTATTATAGTGTATGGGAGCAAATGACCAACAACCATTTTTTCCATGGAACACAACAAAAATGGTCATACAGACAAATTCGTTAAGTCCGTTTGTATGTTTTGGCAGATTGGCATGAATTGGGGCATTACTCGTGTGGATCATTTGCTGGATTAATTTGCTCTGATTTTGCTATTTAAAGTATGTGGAGGATTGTGAGTAAATGGGCTGGTTCATGGTCAATGTCATCACATGGTTTTTACAGATGTCGAGAGGTAAAGTTTAAAGCTGACAGATCCAAAATGGATAGCATGGGAAAAAGCTGCATTACTGGGGACACATGTTCAGTGGACATTACCTGTGTAGGATACAAGGAAAATCCCATTCTCAAAATGCAGTATAGCTTATTATAGAACTTTATATTGACGTTCAAGTTCAGAAGTGACAATTTGATGCTATTGGTATTTAGGCTTTAATGAAGGTATTACTGGCTTGCTGCATATTGAGTTTTTCTTTTCTAGATATCCCCTTCCTTTCGAGCACCTTCTCCAGCTGATACATTTATTTCAGCTACTTCCATTTTGTTTGTCATTGTGTGAGAAGCATATGTGGGATCATTAGAGCGTGTTGGTCAGAGCCGTAACTAGACTTTTTGGTGCCCTGTGCCAGAAAGAGCATTGGCGCCCCTCATTTTTCAAAGGGACATAATGCACCCAAAAAAGGGCCATGGCTTCATGGGGAAGGGCCAGGGAAGAGATAGGAGAGTCCAAGAGATGCTGGGGATGAAATAAGAGGAAGCTACAAGCAAGAATGATAATAAACATACATTTGACAGGCCCAAACAGCGCCCCCTGACCTGTGGTGGTCTGTGCGATGGCACCGGCACTACCCTAGCTACGGCCCTGGTGTTGGTCCTTTTAGTGCCATATTAGGGACTCGTGGAGTACCTCTAGCTCTCAGATTAAAAGCACATGAATCTGTGGGCCTGATTCAGAGAAGGACGGATTTGCAGTGCTGCACTCAAGCGGCTGTACAAATCCGTCCATCTCAGATGCAAATGCAGAAGGAGAAGTCAGACACCTCTTTGCTGCATTTGTGATCCCAGCACTGCGATCGACGTAACAGGCTGGGATCACCATCGCGACCATAGCGACTGGGGTTGCGATTGTTGCTCCTCTGGTCAGGCTGCGGGAGCTGTAGCTTCCCGCAACCTGGCCGGTGCCTGATCACGCAAGAGGCTAAGAATCTGCGTCCGCCGATGCAGACCTTGGCCTCGTCCCTCCCGGAAAACATAGGTGTTACGCCCTGTTTTCTGGGAACAGCGACCAGGCACGCCCCCGCTACGCTGCCCAAAAGCCGCAGCATGTCAATCATGATGCGGCTTGGGGGGGTCTGCGAGCGATATCGCAGGACCCTTTCTGCACATGCGCAGAACGGGTCATAGTCAGACGCAGATCCCTAACCATCGGAGATGTGCGTTTGTCCGCGGTTGAACGTACATCTCTGAATCATGCACCATGACTCAATAGAAGAACTTCGGCATTTTATTTACCAAAAACAAATGTGCCTACCCCTTACCTGCCAAGACATAAAGATGGTTTCCCGCCGCACCTTCCTGAATGACAAGTTGTGATTGGCTGTACAGCCGCTCATACATACAGTCCACCATCCTCCGTACATGTGATGCCTCCAGCTGCCTTAAGAAGTCATTACTCATGATTGCTCCAGTGATTAGCTTCTTGGCACTACAGATAAAAGTAAACAGCTAATTTCTGCTTTATTCACACATATTAACAGAATAATTATAAAATTGCCAGAGAAAAGCAATAAAAAAAGTGTCATCTGTTTAATATATGAGTAATAAATTTAATAGAGGGACTATAACACATTTCTCTGCAGAGAATGTAAATATTTGTGCTGTACTCTCACACAGCCGAGAATAAATGTCATTGTGAATATAATTTTCACAACAGTCTGCCTCAGGATGATACATTTGGATGTGCCTCCATGTGGGAGACTGTACCCAGCAATCATTTTAAGACAAAGACACATATGTTCTCTGCCATATATTTTACCGGTATGAGAAAATTTCTTTGTAGACGCTGGATTAATTCCAAATGGTTTCCTCATGGGAGTCTGACTTTATGGCATTTTGGAAGATAATCATTAAAGTGATAGCAGAAATGCACAGTGGTACTGTAACCTTTTAGCAAGAGGACTAATTGTTTTTCAATTGGGCGGTTGATGGTTTGACAATGTACGATGAGAACTGATGCTGGTAAAAGGGCGACTTAACATTTGTCACAGACAGAATAGAATTTACTGAACGTTTCATTTGTTCAAATCTACAATATTTTTTGTTAAAGGGGAACTAATGCAGTAAATAATATATACACTGGTGAAAGCTCTCTTTGTTTACAAAGCAATGGTTTTCATGGCCCGTATCAAGCAGCATGTACATTCACACAGCCCAAACAGTAGATACACCAATGGTTTGCCAGTCACACATGTGAGAAGATTAGCTAAATACTGTACCTGGCAAATATAATATAGGTTGAGTCTCCCATGTCCAAATATTCCGAAATACAGAAATTCTTTAGCATGACTGAGATAGCGAAACCTTTGCTTTTTGATGGTTCAATATACACAAACTTTGTTTACGGCACAAAATTATTTAAAATATTGTATAACATTACCTTAAAGCTGTGTGTATGAGGTGTATATAAAACATAAATGCATTCTGTGTTTAGATTTGGGTCCTATTCCCAAGATATCTCATTATGGTATGCAAATATTCCAAAATATGGAATATTCCACTATCACAAATACCCCTGGTCCCAAGCATTTTGGATATGGGAGACTCAACCTGTATGAGCACTGTGTGACAATGCAATCCACAGGAGAACTTAAAAAATGGAACTCCTCTGGCCAGGAGAGCCATAGTTGACCCTTCTAAGGAACACACAAGTGGCCTTTGGGCTGCCAATTAAAAGATGAACTGTAAAATTCTTTACAGATATTTGGAAAGAAAAGGGGAACTGAATTTTTTAAGTAACTTTGATACAGTACACTATGCACAATCTCAAATATAATAACCATCTGCCTGAGTGAATAATGCGGGCCATACATTTAAGCGGTGATTCCCAGATTCCCTGATGCCGATTGACATTCTGATTTGCGAACTCTGATGATCGGCAATTTCTCTGGGGATCCAGAAAATACAACATATTAAAATTCCGTGACTCACTGATTCCGATCATTTTTAGGTCGGAATCAGCGAATCGAGATTGTCCATCATATTGGATTTTGACAATCACCCAACCCAGGCATTGGTAGAATGGGAATTAATTGCTATTGTATAGCTAAAACTCAAGTTTTGAGGATTACCCACCCCTGGCTTCAGTTCTGGCAAATAGAAACACATGTGCAACAAAAACTGGCCCAGTCTGTGCTTTAATTTTTGGTGCTGGAGCATTGATAAAGCATGTGAAATAGTTAAACAATCAATGCAAACATGGCAGGGTAATTTTAGCTACTATACTTGTAACGTTAGGATAAATTCAAGCTAGCTGTCAGGGTAGTTTTAAGTTCGTTATCCAGCAGGTTCAGTTTTAGTGAGCTATGTCTACATTGCAGGGTAAAGTTAAGCTAGCTATACTGGTATGGCAAGTAAAAGTAATTTAGCAATGTTTGTATGACTATGTGAAATTGCTTGTTTGGAACAGTAAATGTAACTAACTAAACTTTTATGGCAGGCTACATTTAGCTGCTGTGCTTGCAATGTCATGGCAAATTTGATTTGAGCTATGCTTGAATAGTAAGGATAAATTTAAGCAAGCTATGTCTTCAAGGCAGGGTAAATTGAAACGAGCTATGCCTGCATGACATGGTGCAGTTTACAAAATGACTGTGCTAGAGTTCACATCTGTTCTTACCTAGAGTCCTTACGGATGCAGGTAACATCAGGGTTCTGACAACTGGGACTGTAATAATGCCGTGAAGTTGGCTCTGCTGAGACCCCTTCCTTAGCTTTCTGACGTCGGTGGGCCTCTGGTGCTTTCTCATTGTACTGGGCAGGTCCTTGGTTTATAACACTTAGGAGCTTCTTCTTCTGACTACCCTTCGGGGAAAGCTCGACGTTATTGTACCCGATAGCATCCTGCAGCTTGTCAATCTGAATGGATTTCGTTTCCAGTTCCTTCTCCAACTGTTTGATTTTGTCATCCTTTTCTTGCAGCTCTTTCCATTTCTGTCTCAGCTCCTCTTCTAGAAGCAGCACTGTCTCCTGCAGTTTAGCAAAGGCCCCAGAGGAATGTTCTCTCCTCCTAGAGGAGAGGCAGCTATCCTCCCCTCGTGGGGCTCTAATAGTTCCATTTCCCATGCTGTTCTGATTGTACATCCCGAAGGAAAGGTACTTTTCTCAGTAATGGCTACTTAGATGTATGTTCTTCTCATGATTCTATTTTAAAACTCTCAGAATGTTGGTTAGAACAAAGAATTTATCCAGATCAAATTTTCATTTTGATATTGACTGTTAAATTTATTCATAACCTAAAAATTATAAAAAAAACAAAACGATATTATTTCCAGTATTGATGCATACATTTCAGTCTACTAAGGAGTGGACATTGCAGGCCCAATTGTACCATTATACTCAGTATTCCAGTACTACTATTTTTTTTTATTATAATACTTTATTAGTTTCATGCATTACTTTATATGTCTAGATAAGAGAAGACCTAATATAACACCATCAGAAATATCATTGTTTTTTATATATTAATTTTGTTCACATATTTAAATTTGTTCGAGCCCTGTCAGCTAATTAAAAATATCATTTTTTTCTACAAAAGTTTAGTAAAGGTTCTTCAACTAAATTTTCTATCATTCAGTTTATATACTGTTTTTAGACATTTATAAATGTACAGGACATTATGAAAACTAATCCCCAGGTAACTAGGAAGAAAAGGTTGTGCTGCCCATAGCAACCAATGAAAGGCTGGAGTTAATTTTCTACACTGTGGTAAGAAATGACAGGCAGCATCTGATTGGTTGCTATAAGCAACACCACCTTATCTTCACTGTTAGCTGTCAAAAAATGTTTAAATAATAATTATAACAGAACACTTATTTGGCAAAATAGTACAAACCAAAAACTAAAATAAAGCAACACTAACATGAGTACCATTGTATTAATCACCAAGATTAGCCAGGCAAAATCACACATTATTCAGAAATTAATTATTCATTATAATGTATCTTAAGTCTGAATCACAGAGGACAAGAAATTAAATAGTTATGCATGATAACTTCTGTAACATCCTGTTATTAATTTAAGGTGCTTTCTACCACAACACCCTAAGGCAGTACAAATTTTGAAAATATCCCTGACTATGCACATAGCCCTCAAGTCATACTTGGCTTGCATACTCTCTAAGGATGTCTGGGAGATTCCCAAATTTCAACAAGTTATCCTGGACGCCTGTGTGTGTAGACCACTTGGGACTTTCTCCAGTCACATAAAACATTACACCTTACTCAAATATTTTATAAAAGTCCACTTGTAACCAAAGACATGGGGTTATGCAACAAAATAATAAAACAGTGAAACATATCAACATATCAAATATATTCCAGTCCACATTTTCTCAGAAACACATTACAGTAACAATCACTTTGTTAACATACTGTATCACCAACATTATCGTCCCTTGCTACAAAGGTAACACTGATAGATTTCTTCTCCACTAACTCACAAATTAAGTGATGTCTAATAACAATGTGCTTAGACCATCCATGGTGCTTGGTGCTATAGGACAAGTCAATTGCACACTTGTTGTCATGCAAGAGTCTGATCCTGACTCAGAAGATTTAATTCAAACAAACTCTCTTTAGAGCATAAGGCTCCCTTGGCATTCTCTGTAAGTGCCATGTATTCCACCTCAGTGGTGGATAGGGCCACAGTGGGTTGCTTTCTACTTGCCCAGCTGACGGCTGCACTTGCCAGTACAAACAGGTATCCCATATATGAACGGCAGTCATCATCATCTAATCCCCAGTCGGCATCACAAAAAGATTTCAATTCAGAATTCCCTGATTTTGAAAACTCTAACTTTAAGCAAGTATTTCAGGATATTTTCAGGTTACTCCATGAAATACAGGATGCAATACATAAAAATCAAATTGTATCACAGCAGATGCCAAGAAATTGTCTACTTATTTTTTTTCTACTGATGAACTTAATCTGTCACAGTGACTTCAGATGATGTAGTTAACGGTTAACGTGAGATCAAGGACATAAGAGATAGTGAATACTTAGTGAGCACAATGGAGCAAGCTGGCAGCAACTGGAAATGGCTATCATCACCAGATTAAATATTTTATACATCTTCACAGTTAATCTGGAAGATAAACAGGCCTCCAGTACATTGATTAATTCATGTGGATTCTACAGGTTTGAGTAATTTGTATCAGAGCCTTTTGACTGGGGACAGAAATGTAACATGAGTCACATTTGTATGTAACATGAGTCACATGTCAAAATTGATTTTAAGTATAGTTTGTTTAACAATAGTTTTTTTGTTTGTGTGTCAATTATAAGTTCAGGACTTTATAAGTGTATAGTATAACAATCATATTGTAATAATAATAAGGAGAGCAGGTTTAAATAAATATATGTCCCCTTAGTTCCTATGTCCATTCTGTTGTAACATGAGTCACGCATATAAACAATAAAATGTAACTACTAAGAGTGTACATTTTTGTGTGTGGTGCATTTAACTTCTAAAAATTAACATGAAATGTAACGTCAGTCACATGGAATGACACTTTAAGTATTTTAGGATTCTTTTAACTGCAGTCCAGTGTTGTTTTCCAGGATTCATCGCAACTTGGCTGGTCTGGCTCACAGCATGTGAGATGTCTTGACAAATCCCAATAATTGCATTAAACCTCCAACAGTGCTCTGATAAGGAACTTTCTTCATATCCTCTATCTCTGCTCTTGTTGGTAACTAGGTTTTTGTGAGTTTAGTGTCTTTGTCAATGGGAGTACTGACTTGTTTTGCATCTGACATTGCAAGACTTAGAAAGTATTGCTTCAATATATCCCTACTGATTGATTGTGATAGCCCCTGCACTCAAATTATGTAAGATTCTCAACAGGTGATGTGTAGGTATTTTAACTTCAATTTCTGCTCTAACATATGCTTGACACTGGTTATATTTCTCCTGACCTGCTAGCAACAACAGGTCATACACATACATGACTATGAGAACAACTTTTGCTCTTTTGTCCTATGGTATAGACAGTAATCAGTCTCTGAATGCACAAAGTAAATTTCTAATAGTACAGTATCTATAAGCTTAATGTCGCTGAGAAGGGGGCGAGTACAGATTACAAGGGCCCAGGAATTGGCATAGGGCCCGTAGCACTATTTTTTTTTAAAAAAAATCACCTTTACTAAACCACCATGGGCGGAAGTTCGGGCGGGTAGGGAGGGGGTGTAAGTGGGGGTTCTCTGTCACCGGCCGCACTGTCTGTGTGTCAGTGAATGTGACAGTGTCACACACTTGCAGGAGTGCAGCCGCGCCGCTACGGAGCTGATGATGTCATCATCTCGCGAGGCTCTCTCCCATCACTAGCAGACACCAGTTCCAGCCTGGGAGGGATTGCAGAAAGGCAGGTGAGTGTGACTGTGGAGCAGATACTCAGTGTGAGTGAGTCTAAGGGTGTGAGACTGCAGGGCCACCAACGGGGGGGACTGCCGGGACTGGAGTCCCGGGCCTGGACCCTGGCTGAAAAGGGGGGCACCCGCCGGCTCCTACCGCCACTGCCCAGCCTGCTGCAGCCCACACTACCCCGCCGCTGACCCGGTTCCCATTAATTATATGAAGGAGGAAGCCAGGGTCCGCTCGGGCCGCTCCTCCATCAACATACAGGACACTCCTAGCCCCTTTGTTAAATGGAGTAGTCTCTCATGACGTCATGACCCGCCGGAGGGAGAGGTCGGAAGAGCCGCAGATCATGAAGAGCAGCCAGCAGCATCTGCCAGGGAAGGAGAGAAGCAGCCAGGTGAACTTGGAACTAAGGTAAGTGTGAAAAAGCGGGCAGGGCAGAGATGACTTCACGGGATTGTGAAGTCTGGTGATGTCTATGCGTTCCAGACTTCAGGCTGTAATTGCCTGCAAAGGATTTGCAACAAAGTATTAAAAAGTGAAAGTTAGATTTAGGATTGTTTAGTTTGTCCCATTACTTTTGGCCCCTTAAAAAGTGGGAGGCACATATAGAAACCGTTGTAATTCCTACACCATTCACCTGATTTGGATGTAATTACCCTTAAATTAAATCTGAAAGTCTGCAGTTAAAGCACATCTTGTTTGTTTCATTTCAAAGCCATTGTGGTGGTGAATAGAGGCCAAAATATGAAAATTCTGTCAATGTCCCAATATTATGCACCTGACTGTGTGTATATATATATATTGGGTAGTGTTTGCACACTGGTCCCAGCTCTTAATCAGTAAGTCTTATAAACCGGTGAGTTCCAAATTACCAAGTCGGAGTCTTCCCCTTCAGTAATCCCGCATCCATCACAGGTGGTATAATCTCTAGAACGTTAAACAGAAACAAGGGGGCGTTCCATAGTGCATATAAAAATAACAAGTTTAATTTTGAAGTTTGTACAATAAGAAATTAATCACGTACCACTAGCAGCGGTCAGACCACCACAAGCTGTAATCATGTATTAAGCAGACAGTGTAAAATGAATACCGTGTTCAGCACACACAGCTATGCAATTCGCGCCTGCATCTACGTCAGATCCCAACACTGTGCCAGGCCACGCCCCTACACGTTTCGTCACTTGGACTTCGTCAGAAGGCTGGCCTGGCATAGCACAGCCTCTAATCTTATTTGGGATACTATCCAATCATTGCTCGGTGTGTGTCTGCCCATTGAGATTCATATATTAAACACATCTGTTTGTTAAGTCAAGACAATTTATTATAACAAAAGGTACAAAACCACACATCTTAAAAAATATTCAACATCATTAGACACAATTATATTCAAAATATTTTAAAATAATGAGAAGGCTAAAAACATTGATTTGCAAAATACAATTCCGGTTCTCACACCATAGCTAGATAATTGCCAATATTCTAAATAATTAATCTAAACATAATTTCAAATACATCGCTAAACATTTATCGGGTATAGAAATGCTATGAAGATGATAGTACTAATAAAACGGTTAAAACAACTAGATCTAGTTAAAACAAATTATAAAAAACAAATTATAAAAGAAGGGGAGTATTATAAAAACGGAATAATATCGTACCCTTCATTTAAACCATTAGGATACATGGTATTCAATGTTACTATCTAATAGGTCTCCTGTTTGGACAGCAATTTTAACCTGTCTCCACCTCTAATGTCTAAAACTACATGTTCAAGTCCCATGAATTTCATTAATTTCGGGTCACTTTTCTGACAGGTTTTAAAATGACGGGGGACGCTGTGGTTATCTATATTATTTTTTTATATTCCTTAGTTGTTCTAATATACAAGTTTTCAACATTCTCTCTTTTTTTCCTACATATCTTTTCCCGCACCCGCATATTAAAAGATATATTACAAATGTTGTGTTACAATTAATAAACCCATTTACTTTAAAATCCTTTATTCATTGTTGGTCCTCCACTTTGAAGGTTTTCTGCCCATTTAAACTATGCGAGCAGACTTTGCAACTGCCGCATGTAAAAAAAAAACCTTGAATTTTCTTAAAAGGAACCAATCCCCTTTGTTGGCCTTTAGTATCTTTAATAGAAGGTTCTGTAGTAGGCTTGGTGATAAAAAGCTTTTTAAAGTATTTGCTCTTCTAAAAACAAGTTCTGGTTTGTCAGACACAAACGAGGACATCAAAGGATCCATTTTTATAATATACCAATACTTGTTTAAGATTTTTCTCAACTCTCCACTGCAAGCATTATACTGAGTGACAAATGGACAGCTGATTTTATTATCTTCCTTTTTATCTTTTTTTATCTTTCTTTTTTACACCATCTTCAGCTGTCTGATATTTAATTAAATCATCTCTCTCTAGGCTTTTAGCTTTTTCTACTGCAGTGCATACCAGGTCTCTCGGATAGCCTTTTTCAGCGAACCTTGAAATATATACCTTTGACTGCTCATCAAATTTTTCCATGGTGGTACAATTTCTTCTTAAAGGTAACAGCTGTGAAAAAGGAAGGCTCTATTTCCACTTATTATAGTGGCAACTGTTATATTCTAGATAATTATTACTATCTACAGGTTTAAAGTAAGGTGGATGTATTGATTTTTTGATCATGGCAGTCCTTTGAACTTAAAACTAAGTCAAGATATTCTATTTCATCAGATTGAAGATTAGACATAAAAGTCAGATTAAAATCATTTATATTAAGATAATTAACAAAGTCTTGAAATTCCTGATCAGACCCATGCCACGCTATCAATATATCGTCTATATAACGTTTGTATACAACTAATTTATTCAAAAAAGGATTATTAGTATTAATATATTATAAATATTTTTTCTTTCCCATTCATCCAGATAAAGGTTGGTGAAATTTGGGGCCCAAATCGTCCCCACTGCCGTACCGCATACCTGGGCAAAAAACTCCCCCCAAAAAGTAAAATAATTTATGTTGCAACACAAAACGGATACATCGGACAATAAAACTCTATTAATGTTTGCGGCATATCTGGATCTCTTTCTAAAGTGTCAAAAATACAGTTTAACAATATATATATATATATATATACATATATACAGATATAATGCAAGGTCCGGCATTCACTGTTTTCAATAAAGCTGCTGCTTACTGTGTGCCCTCCATACTGCTGAAATAGATAAATACATTGGGATGGCGGCACTCTGGATTAGATTAGTAATGCTGTTCCTGACAAAGGCGCAATAAAGCGCTGAAACATTGAAATCTTGTAACGCTGCAATGAATCTCTATTTCTAATCTGGAGTGCTGCCATCCTACTGTATTTATATTATTATTATCATCCTTTATTTATATGGTGCCACAAAGGTTCTACAGCACCTTACACAGTACATAAATGAGCACACAAGAAAAACAGTTATTAGCAATACAATACAATGGAGGACAAGGACATAGTTTATAGACATAGCTGCATAACACAAGCAGCTGGGCATCCGCAACCAAGTGTTAGGTGCCGTATGGGGAGTTAGGAGTATATGATCAAATAAGTAGGGGAAGGAGAAGCACGTGAGGGAAGAGGGCCCTGCTCGTGAGAGCTTACATTCTAGAGGGGAGGGGCAGACAGACAGACAGACAGAGGTGACACAGATAGGGAAGATGGTGAGGAATGAGCATGGAGCATTGGGTTAGGATACAGTCAGGTGCATAAATATTGGGACATTGACAGAATTTTCATATTTTGGCCTCTATTCACCACCACAATGGCTTTGAAATGAAGCAAACAAAATGTGCTTTAACTGCACACTTTCAGATTTAATTTGAGGGTAATTACATCCAAATCAGGTGAACGGTGTAGGAATTACAATGGTTTCTATATGTGCCTCCCACTTTTTAAGGGGCCAAAAGTAATGGGACAAACTAAACAATCCTAAATCTAACTTTCACTGTTTAATACTTTGTTGCAAATCCTTTGCAGGCAATTACAGTCTGAAGTCTGGAACACATAGACATCACCAGACGCTGGGTTTCATCCCTGGTGATGCTCTGCCAGGCCTCTACTGCAAATGTCTTCAGTTCCTGCTTGTTCTTGGGGCATTTTCCCTTCAGTTTTGTCTTCATCAAGTGAAATGCATGCTCAATCGGATTCAGATCAGGGGATTGACTTGGCCATTGCATAACATTCCACTTTTTAGCCTTAAAAAACTCTTTGGTTGCTTTTGCAGTATGCTTTGGGTCAATGTCCATCCGCACTGTGAAGCGCCGTCCAATGAGTTCTGAAGCATTTGACTGAATATGAGCATATAATATTGCCCGAAACACTTCAGAATTCATTCTGCTGCTTTTGTCAGTAGTCACATCATCAATAAATACAAGGGAACAAGTTCCATTGGCAGCCAGACATGCCCACGCCATGACACTACCACCACCATACTTCACTGATGAGGTGGTATGTTTTGGATCATGAGCAGTTCCTTTCCTTCTCCATTCTCTTCTCTTCCCATCACTCTGGTACAAGTTGATCTTTGTCTCATCTGTCCATAGGATGTTGTTCCAGCACTGTAATGGCTTTTTTAGATGTTGTTTGGCAAACTCTAATCTGGTCTTCCTGTTTTTGTGGCTCACCAATGGTTTACATCTTGTGGTGAACCCTCTATATTCACTCTTGTGAAGTCTTTTCTTAATTGTTGACTTTGACACATATACACCTACCTCCTGGAGAGTGTTCTTGATTTGGCCAACTGTTGTGATGGGGTTTTTCTTCACCAGGGAAATAATTCTTCTGTCATCCACCAGTTGTTTTCCGTTGTCTTCCGGGTCTTTTGGTGTTGCTGAGCTCTCCGGTGCGTTCTTTCTTTTTAAGAATGTTCCAAACAGTTGATTTGGCCACACCTAATGTTTTTGCTATCTCTCTGATGGGTTTGTTTTGATTTTTCAGCCTAATGATGGCTTGCTTCACTGATAGTGACAGCTCTTTGGATCTCATATTGAGAGTCGACAGCAACTGATTCCAAATGCAAATGTCACACCTAAAGTCAACTCCAGACCTTTTACCTGCTTAATTGATAATGAAATAATGAGGGAATAGCCCACACGTGTCCATGAAATAGCTTTTGAGTTGATAGTCCCATTACTTTTGGCCCCTTAAAAAGTGGGAGGCACATATATAAACAGTTGTAATTCCTACACCGTTCACCTGATTTGGATGTAATTACCCTCAAATTAAATCTGAAAGTCTGCAGTTAAAGCACATCTTGTTTGTTTAATTTCAAAGCCATTGTGGTGGTGAATAAAGGCCAAAATATTAAAATTCTGTCAATGTCCCAATATTTATGCAACTGACTGTATATGCTGCGGAATGTGTGTTATAAGATGACCTTATGTTATGTCAAAATTAAGTTCTTCGTTCATCTTTCTCTATAACAACAAATAGATTTTATTTATGTGTTATTTACATGAGAAATGTACAAAATAACATTGTTGCACTTTAATTTATATACAGCTAAAGATGCAGATATTATGGGACTGTCATGAGTGATTTATCCATCATAGTTTTTATTTATAATGTTGCTATAAAAAGATGTTTTCCTTACTAGCGTAATTACACATATACCTAATATAAATGTAATGTCCAAAACCTATGAGTAGCTTGAAAGCGATCACTGGTGTATTATAATAGATGAGAATATGAGGATACTTTTATATTTTAAAACTACTGCATGCGTGGGAAGCGCAAAGCGCGAGTCTGCAATGACATGAAGAAATGCTTTCAAGGCAGTCGGCCAGCACAGGAAAATGTCAGGCAGTTTAACACTGAGACACAGTGATATTAGAATTAATGTTCTTGAAGCCTGGTCTGTTTCAGTACCTGTCCTGCCCATTGAATTTCATCATTTTCGTATGAAGTATTTATAAGGTGAAAAGAACATTAGTCAATTAATTAATTTTGTATTTTGACTCAAAATACAAAATTAATTAATTATCATAGTGTCTTACACACTATTATTATCCCTTATCTATAGTGTAACATATTCCACAGCAAACTTTGGCAAAGATCATCAATCCATGAAATTCAGCTGAGCCCAGTCCTGGTTGTCATTTGACAATCAGGACGGCTCTGAAAAGTCCGGTGCTGGTTGTGCTAAATACAGGGGACCCCTACTTCTTTTGCCTCTTGTATTTTGACAACCGGGACCAGCTCTGAAAAGTCCAGTGCTGGTTGTGCTAAATACAGGGGACCCCTACGTCGTTTGTTCCCTGTATTTTCACAACCTACACCAGCTGTGAAAAGCCCGGGGTTGGTTGTGCATGGGGGAGGGGTATGAAATTTTTAAATATTTTTTACACTTTTTATTATTTTTTTTTGCATAGATGCTTGCACGGATCTCACTGATCCGTGCATGCATCTCTGTGTCTCTGGCAGCCCATTACATATCGCGCACGATCTAAAGATATGCAAATCTTTAGATCGTGCACGATACATTGTTGGTCAGATTGTGCAGTTTATGCACCATGTCGTATCCTGGAGTGTCGGGGAGTTGCCGGGAAGAGTTCATGGGAAGTCACTGATGACACTGCATCATTTGCAGGTCGTCTAGTGTGTAGGCTCCTTACAATCTAATTTCCCTGCACACAAGCACTTCAGAGCCAGTTTTGCACCAAAAAAAATCACCCATTTCACTTGTATATTTTTGACTATGGTTTGTATTTAGGGTTCCCAAATATTGTTCCGACTTTACTTTAGTTTCAGAGTTGATAATCCTATTATATGTACAGTATGTAATATTCTTTCCACATAACTGCTGGCATTTCTACCAACTATTTATACACCAGAGTATTGGGTTACAGAAAGGAGAATAATCAGTCTGTCATATTGAGATGATTTATTTTAGATAATATTTGTTATTAATGTTGTCAGATTTGTGTTAAGCCACCAGAAAAGTACAAGTTGTTACTAAAACCATTTTAGGCATTTGTTATTAAAAATCATTTTTATATGGAAGGGATCCTGTATCAGCTATTTCTGGCATCCTGTATTTCATGACTTTTATGGTCATATTTTAGTTTGCAATATCACCATTAATCTCCAGCCTACGTAGGTTATTTTTTTATGAATTAACAACTGCCTATATTGCGTGAATGTAAAGCTGGCCATCCACTATACAATTATCTGTCAGATATCTGTCCAATCTGGCTGGTTGGAATGAAAACCTGGTAATGTATGGGAGCAAATGACAGTCATCCATTTGCTCACAAACACTGGAAAATAGCCAGAAATGGTTGTTCAGACAAATTGGTTAAAACACACAAATGTAACCACTTTGAGCAATTTTGTTTGTCCTTTTTTTCAGTGTTTAAAACCATATGATCGACTGTCATTTGCTCTCATACATTACCAGGTTGTCATTCCAACCAGCCAGATTGGACAGAGGGCCTGATTCACAGCCGCTCGTAAGCGGCCGCTCGTTCGCTCCGAGCGATGTTCGCACATCTGCGCATGCGTATGGGTCGTAATGCGAATGCGCCAACCAGTCAGTGCGGTCGGAAAACGTGTGTTCGAAAAATTGCGAGTGTCTGCTAATATGAGTGACAGGATGGGGCGTTTGTGGGTGGTAACAGGGGAAGGTGCTTGAAAACGGGGAGTGGAGATCCGAACGCAGGCGTGCCAAACGGTCAAAACGGGCGTTTTAAGGGTGTGCATAATTAACAAAGCAGCGTCATCGATCACGTCACTTGATTGTTTCTTAGCCTGAACTGTTCGCATGATTGCGGTAGGAAGATCCAACCACAAGCACTGCGAGCAGTTCAGACGCCATTCGATGTACTCGATTAATCTAATAAATAGCGGAGATGACGTAGGATGCGAGCGGTCTTTACAAAATAGCGAGCGCATGTTTCGTACGCTCGCTCAGACTTAGGGGTGTCAACAGACCGCAAAGAGCAACCGCTCAATTTAAATAGCCAGCCCCTTTTTCTGAACAAGCGAGCGCAAATAGTGTTCGGCTCTGAATCAGGCCCAGATATCTGACAGATAGTTATATAGTGGATGGCCAGCTTAAAATAATAATAAATAAAAAGTACAGTACTGCAGCCAGTCTACAATTATCTATCTAACTCAGGGATTGAGTCGTAGACATTCAGCTTCTAAGGAATATGTCTTTTAGCTCAGCCATAGTCTGTTGATTACCCTCTATGCTTCACAGAACCTGATTATTAGATCATTTGTACATGCAGCTTTCTCAAACTATCAAATGTGTGATCAGCATTTACAAACACCTCTGTTTTCCCCAAGTAGTTGCTGTATATAATTTTCGGTACCTTAGTTAACTGAGCACCATTACCTGCTACTGAATTACTGTGTACCAACTAAGCTTGTATGATTATGAGCCTTATTCTATGCCATTTTATTGTGCTTTCCATGTTGATCTTGGACTGAGGGCCTAATTCAGACCTGCTCGCGAGCGCTGAGCGCTCGCAAACGGGTCAATGTTGGCCAAGTGCGCATGCGCACGAGGGAGCCACACGGGCAAGCCGTTGCTATGGGTCTCGCTACATAGGGGGCGTGTTGTCGATGGTGAGTGACAGCACGCCCCCTTTGGTGGGCGTGCTGGGGGCGTGGCTGCCCAGACGGAGGCATTCCCATGGGAACGCCTACCGTCTGGGGCCGGCCCCACTGACATCACAAGCGATGTCAGTGGGAGTGCTCTCCAGGGCTTGCGGCAACAAGACCCTACCACAAGGGTCTCGTCGGAAGCCCGATGGTCGCAATGGTCTTGACCATCGTGACCATCTTCCTTTTTTCTGGTTAAAGTAATAGCGTACCACAACTCACTGGTGAATGGTCACTGTAAAATAAATAAAGGTATCTTTGATGGATATAGTAGGCGTACCAGTACTCATGGTAAAGTAGGATATGTAACACATATCATGGTATCTTTTTATCCACCATGAAATGGGATCTCTCTCCGTAGTAAGAAACAAATAGGAAGATGATGATGATAATGTGAAAAATATATATTACTTTATTGCTCCAAAAATTCTTTAAAAAATTAATATAAAAACAACAGGATCTAGGCAGTTCCGCTGACCTCAATCCGGATCAGACGATGGGAAGGATGAGCCGGCGGAACGTAACTTTCTTCTGTGGGTGGATGGCTGATAGGGGTGGAGTGCTGCTCAGACCAGTGCCGGATTCCAGGGGGGGGCACTCAGGCACGTGCTACCCCTGTCGTTTACAATTTTTTTTATGGTGCTTGTATAACACAGAGGGCTATGACCCAAAGAGTCACAGTGCTTATATACAGTACACAGTGGGATACAGCACAAAAAAAATGTTTTTTAAAACTTAAATTTTTTTTTACTTTTTAAAAAAATATTATTATACTTTTTTCTTACACTGGAGCAGATGGGCATGAGTACAGCGCAGCATACATCAGCATGCCTTGTACACACAGCCACTTGTGAGTCTGGACACAACCACTTTAATCAGCAGAGTAGAGCAGCATACATCAGCGTGCCGTGCAGTGTGCCCCCTATATACAGTCACTTAACAGCACAGCTACTTGTTGTGAGTCTGGACCAGTGGCATAACTAGGGGGGTTAAAGTGGGACTCGTGCCCTGGGCGCCGTGGCAAGCCCAGCAGAGGGGGGCACCGCCGCCAGGACATCGTACCCGCATGCCCGCCCTCCCCACGCCACCATTGTGTCCTGACTTCTTTAATGGGCAGGCATTGGCAAGTGTGCTGTGCCTGCTAGCCTGGTGCTGTCTAAGCTGCCTGTAGTAGGAGCTGCAGTGGAAGCGCGCAGCCCCTCCCAGGCAGTCTTCTTACCAAGCTCTATCCTCCTGACCTGCTGAGACTAGAGCTGCCGTCTGTGCCAGGTGAAGAGTGATTCTACCTTCCCTGTGCTCTCTGTCTCCGCTCGTCGCAGATGGGTTATGAGGGAGGGAGGAGGGTGGGCTAAGCTGCAGCAGAAGGGAGGGGGCTCACCGTTGGTGTGTGTTAATTTTTCATGTGTGGGGGGGCTGCTGTCTGTGTAGGTTTTCAATGTGTGAGCGTGTGTATGTGTCAGTGTGTGTATATATGTGTCAGTGTGTGTGTATATATGTCAGTGTGTGCATATATGTGTCAGTGTGTGGGTATATGTGTCAGGGTGTGGGTATATGTGTCAGTGTATATGTGTAAGTGTGTGTATATATGTCAGTGTGTATGTGTATATGTGTCAGTGTGTGTGTGTGTATATATGTCAGTGTGTGTGTATATGTATCAGTGTGTATGTGAATATATGTGTCAGTGTGTATGTGTATACAGTATGTGTCAGTGTATATGTGTCAGTGTGTATGTGTATATGTGTCAGTGTGTGTGTGTATATGTGTCAGTGTGTATGTGTATATGTGTCAGTGTGTGTGTATGTGTGTATGTCAGTGTGTGTGTATATGTGTCAGTGTGTATTTGTATATGTGTCAGTTTGTGTGTATATATGTCAGTGTGTATATGTGTTAGTGTGTATGTCTATATGTGTCCTGGTGTGTGTATATGTGTCAGTGTGTGTGAATACAGTATGTCAGTGTGTGTGTATATGTGTCAGTGCGTATTTCTATATGTGTCAGTGTGTGTGTATATATATATATATATATATATATATATATATCAGTTTGTGTGTATCCGTGTCAGTGTGTGTGTATATGTGTCAGTGTGTGAGTATATGGATCAGTGTGTGTTTATATATGTCAGTGTGTGTGTATCTGTGTCAGTGTGTGTGTGAATATATGTGTCAGTGTGTGTGTGTATATATATGTCAGTGTGTGTGTATATGTATCAGTGTGTATGTGAATATATGTGTCAGTGTGTATGTGTATACAGTATGTGTCAGTGTGTATGTGTATATGTGTCAGTGTGTGTGTGTGTATGTGTGTCAGTGTGTATGTGTATATGTGTCAGTGTGTGTGTGTATGTCAGTGTGTGTGTATATGTGTCAGTGTGTATTTGTATATGTGTCAGTTTGTGTGTATACATGTCAGTGTGTATATGTGTTAGTGTGTATGTCTATATGTGTCCTGGTGTGTGTATATATGTCAGTGTGTGTGTATACAGTATCAGTGTGTGTGTATAGGTCAGTGCGTATTTCTATATGTGTCAGTGTGTGTGTGTATATATATATATCAGTTTGTGTGTATCCGTGTCAGTGTGTGTTTATATATGTCAGTGTGTGTGTATCTGTGTCAGTGTGTGTCTGTGTGCTGAGAGACAATGCGGGGGGGAAGATGATGGTGTGACTGAGAAATGACACAGGAAGGAGCAGATCGCATGACTGAGAGACGATGCAGGGGGGAGCTGATCGCGTGACTGAGAGACAATGCAGGGGGGAGCTGATCACGTGACTGAGAGACGATGCAGCGGGGAGCTGATCATGTGACTGAGAGACGATGCAGGGGGAGCTGATAGCGTGACTGAGAGACGATGCAGGGGGAGCTGATCGCGTGACTGAGAGACGATGCAGGGGGAGCTGATCGCGTAACTGAGAGACGATGCAGGGGGGGAGCTGATAGCATGACTGAGAGACGATGCAGGGGGAGCTGATAGCGTGACTGAGAGATGATGCAGGGGGGGAGCTGCTCGCGTGACTGAGAGATGATGCAGGGGGAGCTGCTCGCGTGACTGAGAGATGATGCAGGGGGGAGCTGAACGCGTGACTGAGAGATGATGCAGGGGGGAGCTGATAGCGTGACTGAGAGATGATGCAGGGGGGAGCTGATAGCGTGACTGAGAGACGATGCAGGGGGAGCTGATAGCGTGACTGAGAGATGATGCAGGGGAGGAGCTGCTCGCGTGACTGAGAGATGATGCAGGGGGAGCTGCTCGCGTGACTGAGAGATGATGCAGGGGGGAGCTGAACGCGTGACTGAGAGACGATGCAGGGGGGAGCTGATCGCGTGACTGAGAGACGATGCAGGGGGGAGCTGATCGCGTGACTGAGAGACGATGCAGGGGGGAGCTGATCGCATGACTGAGAGACGATGCAGGGGGGAGCTGAGCGCATGACTGAGAGACGATGCAGGTGGGAGCTGAGCACGTGACTGAGAGACGATGCAGGGGGGAGCTGAGCGCGTGACTGAGAGACGATGCAGGGGGGAGCTGATCGCATGACTGAAAGACGATGTAGGGGGAGCTGATCATGTGACTGAGAGATGATGCAGGAGGAGCTAATCGCGTGACTGAGAAATGACGCGATGGGAGGTGATGGTGTGGCTGAGAGACGACACGGGAGGAGGTGATGGTGTGCTGAGAGACAATGCAGTAGAGAGATGATGGTGTGCTGAGAGTTGAGGTGGGGGGAGATGATGGTGTGCTGAGAGTTTACACATGGGGGTGGTGATGGTCTGCTGTGAGACGACGCAGGGAGGGACATGATGGTGTGGCTAAGAGACGATACAGTGAGATGATGGTGTGGCTGAGAGACGCAGGGGGAAGGAAGTTACTCAGGGGGCACGAGTCTGGTTGAACCGCTGTTGTATGATTATGACCTTGTTAATATTCCAGCACAAACAGGCATCTTCCGGACGATGTGACCTACATGAATATTGAATACCGACTGAAGACGCCGTTGTCCCAGGGAGGATACATTTCTTCAGAGGTTCCACATTGTGAGAAACCACTGTATAGGTAAGGTGCATATGCAATGTAAAGGAATGTGACAAGAAATGGGTGGCGTGTCATATTGGCATGCCCCATTTTCAGTAGCCACGCCCCTTCTGGTATGTGACCATGCCCATTTTTTGACGCGCGCCTTAGGCGTGCAAAATATGTTTTGCTGTATGGTGGGGGCACCAAACTTAAACTTTCCCTGGGCTCCGAAGACCCTAGTTACGCCACTGGTCTGGACAAAGGCTACAGCTACTTTAATTAGCAGAGCAGCGCAGCATACATAAGTGTGCAGTGTGCCCCCTATACACAGTCACTTAACAGCACAGCTGCTAGTCTGGAGTCTGGACACAGCCACCTTATTGCAGAGCAGTGCACAGCGTGCGTACCGAGTAAGAAATGGTGCCGAGTCCCGGTCGCAGCGCCCTATATAGAACAAAGTCTCGCAAGAATCTGACATTGGGAGGATGATCCAAGTCAGGCAACCTTGTATGTTTTTATACTGCAAATTTGTCAAAGTGATGTCACGGGAAGCGAATGCTCGCCAAGGCATAAGCACGCCCACCATGTCTTAGCGAGCGGCCTGGACTTTGTCTGAGCGTACCCCCAATTGCACAGGCAGAGCTGCCCACCAGCACACGTCATCTCCAGGAAGTGTATTAAAACATTAGTACATCGAGCACCATCGGATGCTAACGCAGTGCTTGCGGTTGATTTACCCTACCGCAAGCATTGTGAGGAAATCAGTGTAAAAAAAAAGGCAAGTGACGTGTACTATGACGCTGCCTGTTAATTATGCATGCCTCTAAAACGGTGTTAGAACATTCAGGCACGTCTGCGTTCGCAAATCCAACCCACCGTTTTTACTAGACTGCCCCTGTTACTACCCACAATCGGCCTCTCCTGTCACTCACTCTGCTGAGCTGGCTGTGCTGGGCGAGAGGTCTATGAACGCATTGTGTAGTTCGCGCACGCGCACTGCGATGCATACGCAGATTAGCAAACATCGGCAATAGCGAATGCACTATGATAGCGACCGGGTCTGAATCAGGCCCAAGGTTTCATATCAATGTCCTGAAGATTTATCCTTCTTTCCATATCAATAAAACCCTGGACACCCATCTTGCTGGACTTCATGACTGGTTTACCAGTCTGAAAGGATTTTAATTCATTTGATAACAGATCATTTTTCAAAATGCATTTCTTTCTTCCCAATATCTTCATAGAGGACATTTATGTAACAAAGGAGAACAATTTGTGGTAATGGAGAAATTAGAAGTTAAACTGATTTTTTCTTGGCAGTTCATTAACAAACCAGCAGCCAAACCAAAAGAGTTAATAAAATACTGGAGCAATTTTTAAAGGTCCTATATTTCAGTACACCAGACAGAATAGTCTGACTTGCTACCATGAGCTGAGTTTGCTCACAATAATAATACTTATGACTCCACTGGCAAAACACCCTTTTCCATAGTACATGGTACCTATCTTGAACTCCTACATTTATTTCCTTCTTCCTCTGGAGTATCAGCAGCCAATACTGTACAGTGCAACGAACACCATAACCAATATTCTCACTATTAGGCTGGAAGCAGGATCTCCATGACAAACTTCAAGCCTCAGAACTTTAGAGGGCGTGACCAAATATCTGGGGGAGTTTCCACATGTGTTTGTGAATATCAGTATATGCTGCATCACTGGAGGGGTTATGGCCACAATATCCTGGCAGGTATTTGTACCCTCTCCAGCTCTTCACACCCCTGGTCAAAAGTGACTTCACTGACAAAGTTACAGTACTTCCTGTCAAAAGCAAGTAGCTGATATGCACCATAGACCTATACCTCATTGGTGTAACTAGGGCAGGGTCGATCGGGCTCGTGCCCTGGGCGCTGTGGGTCCGAGGGCGCAGGGAGGTGCCGCCGGCCATGGTACAAGCCCGCCCTATTTAGCCAGTGTAGTGCAGACCGCAGTGAGTGCGGTCCGCACTACACAGTTACACACACATCGCCGCCAGTGCTGCAGCAATGTGTGTGTTTCAGCAGCCAATGAGAGTCAGACAGACTCTCATTGGCTGCTGCACCCACTGCCAGAGCCAGACTGCAGCTCACTAATGAGCTCCTGCCAGGGGTGTCTTAAGAGAGGAGGGCACCCATGTGCACTCCCCGTGCGGGGCCCCCTCCGACTGATGCAGCTTGCCAGCCACCGGAGCCTTAGTAGACTCCGGGCACCGGAGTGCGCCCGGAGTCTACTGTGCAAGTGCAGAACGCCGGAAAAATGGCCGCGTGGCCATTTTCTGGCATTCTGTGCATGCGCAGAAGACTAGGGTGTGCCCGGAGTCAACTGCACATGCACAGAACACCAGGAAAATGGTCACGGCGGCCATTTTCCAGTGTTCTGAGCACTGCTGACACCCAACGCGGGACCACGGACAAGTCTAAGATAATATGGGTGCAGTGTGTGCGGTGCGGGGCCCCCCTGCTCCCGGTAAGTCAGTGTCAGTGTTTTCTGTTTTGTTTGTGTATGTCTGCGTGTGCTATGTAAGGGGCACTACTGGCACTGTATCACTACTGGGGGCACTGAATAAAGGGGACCACTACTGGGGGCACTGTATAAGGGGCACTAATGGGGGCCTGCATAAGGGGGACCACTACTGTGGGCATTGCATAGTTTGCACTGCATTAAGGTGCATATGGAAAGGAATGTTCCCAGAGTGACGAGAAAGGGGTGTGTATCATGTTGACATGCCCTATTTTTCAGTGACCATGCCACTTGTGGTATGTGACCATGCCTATTTTTCGGCGCACATAGGGGGGGCTCCATTTTTCATCTTGCCCTGGGCTCCAAATACCCTAGTAACACCACTGCTGTACCTCAATTAAGACCAAGAGACAAACTGACTTTCTAGAAAGAACAATAAAAACTAAGGGCCTGATTCAGAGCCGGACGCAATTAGCGCTCGCTCGTCCTGAAAATAGGGGTGGCTATTCAAATGAACAATTCGCTGTTTGCGGTCTGTTGACGCCTCTAGGTCTGAACGAGCGAACAAAACTTGCGGTCGTTTTTGGGAAACTACGCCCCCTGGCCGCTCGCATCCTACGTCATGTCCGCTATTTATTAGATTAATCGAGTACATCGAACAGGGTATGAACTGCTCGCTATTCTTGTGGCTGGTTTTTGCTACCACAATTTTGCGAGCAGTTCTGGCTTAAAAAAAACCCAGTGACGTGGTCAATGACGCTGCTGTATTAAATATGCACACCCATAAAACGCCCGTTTTGACCTTTAAGCACGCCTCAGATCGGATCTCCACTCCCCGTTTTCAAGCACCTTCCCCTGTTACCACCCACATACGCCTCATTCTGTCACTGACTGGTTCGCGCATGCGTATAACGATCCGTACGCATGCGCAGTTGAGCAAACATCGCTCGGAGCGAACGAGCTGCCGCTTACGAGTGGCTCTGAATCAGGCCCTAAGTTTCTTATAACTTTGCTCCCAAAATGATTGATCCCTGTCAAGTTCTCAGCCGAGTGACTCCAGTAGCTTTTCATTCAAAGCTGTCATCTTCCTTGAATGTATACTATGTTTCCTACAGTGCATCACTTTCTTAAGCATTTGTATTGTGATAGCAAAATGGCTACTGACAGCCATTTCTATTCATGGTTCTTATGTGTGTATCAGACATGAGTTGGTGTATCAGGCATGAAATGGTACAGGAATGTGGAAGCAGACAGGCCATAAATCCACAAGGCATTGTCTACTGCGATGTACGCTTGCGTAAAGTTTTAGAAAGTACTTATCAGTAGTTGACCAATAGAGTAATTTGAAGTAGGTTTATGCCCATATTAGTAAGAGTTAGATGGCTATGCAAGTAGGATACTATATAAACAGGAGACAAAGAAGATTCCATTGGCCTGCCCTAATCCTGGACCAGAGACTGCAGTTGGTGGCCAGGATATTGTTCATTCCAGCTCTCCATTCTGAGAGACGAGGCTACTGGATCGTGTAACCATTTATATTCCGAAGCTAAGTAACTATTATTCTTTTATATATTGTCATTTGTTGTAATAAATTATATCTTTTTTCAAGATACTGTTTTGTGTGGCTTAATTAACCTTCTGTATCCGAGAACCTTATTCCGTTCCACCGGGAACAGCATTTGAATATCAATTACTATTGTTTACAAATTGTTTAACATAAACTTTCATCCACCGACAATTAAGAGAAATTTGAAATATAAGTTACTCTCCCGAGCATCTCATGGACAACTTCAGTATTTGGTGGACTGGAAAAGTCCTGGTCCTGAGGCATGATTTAAAGCTTCAATTGTTCTTGAATTAAGCCTGTCAGGAGGCGCTTGATGGTTGATATAAGAAGGTAGTTATTGTATGATACATGATCCAGAAATGTAACTGTAGATAATTTGTATCTGCAGGTCTCTCCTGACCAGTCAAAGACATAGGGGCCTATTCATCATTACTAAAAATTAGATGAAGGTAATTAGGTTTAGAACTTGCATGGAGTTTTACCTAATTACCGGAGGAATTCATCATCCCCCCTCTCCATAGTATCTATTCTGAAAAGCTGTCATTTTTGCAGTGACAGCTTTTCAGAAAATAGATTCTTTTCCCTCTCTACACTACCTTACCGCAGCTGTAATCAGTGCTGCACATGCGCCGTTACGTTCACAAAAGCGGCGCATGCGCAGCACTGATTACAGCTGCGGTAATTCTGTATCCGTCCGCCTCCCCAACCACCCCCCCTTCGCTCCCCTCCCGCACCTACCTCTCCGCCTGCCACAGGCTGCAGCCGTGGACCCCAACCTCCCGCCCAGGCAACGGTCTGCAGCGGACAACACGGCCAGGCAGAGGGGGCGGGCTGAAGATTTATTTATTTTTCAAAACTTTACTGTGTTCTGGCGGGAGAACACACAGTCTGTGTCAGAACAGCAGCCAGAGCCGAAGGAGGGACCAGGGAGCGACGGAGGGAGACGAGGAGGACCTGCTCACGCTGAAAGCAGGTATCACCCGCTGTACGCCACCTGAGAGTGGAGTGTAGTAACACCCTCAAATTCCAAAAACACATAATTTTTGGAATTTGATGAATAGCCTAATTTCTACGTGTGTGGAAATTAACGCAGACGGAGTTAACCAGGAGATATCAGTGATATCTTCTGTGTTAAGTGTGTTAATGAATACCAAAAAAAGGGTAATTAAGACAAATGTCCTTAAAACCGTTATTTTAGTGTTGATGAATAGGCCCCATGGTCAGCATTTATAAATCCCTATGATTCTTCCATTCTTTACTTGTACAATACTACACTGCCATGTCATTCCATTTTGAATCTGTCCTTGAGCTTGTATTAGACTCTGACTTAGGGGTCTTCACACAGCCTGTAAAGTGACAGTTAGAAACTGATTGGTTAGTACTTTATCTCCGTCCACTTTATGTCTCTCCAAGGCTTAGACCTTAACTGCCTGCAGTGACTTCTGCTTGCTTCCAACTTTATTGTATTAGTAGTTACTTAGCAAGACTAGCCTGGAGCGACAGCCAGTGGGTCCACATCAAGACTGTTTCCTGACACAGTCAATAGGATTAATATGATAAATAAAGTGGCTAAGCTTTTGCAGTAGTTCAACTTTTAAGACCTCTGGTGGCATTAAAGCCAAATTCAAATAAATGTTTCATGCAATATGCCAGTGATTTACAATATGTGTTGTGACACATCTACTTGTCACCATAGGGTTAAAATGGTAAATGGTGATTTCTGCATGACTAGCAGATATCTTGTATGAGGACTGATGAAGGAGTGAAAGCATTTTTGTACACATAACTGTAACAAAATGCAAACTGACCTTGAAAGTAAAACAATGGGGGACCGTGTTATGTATTTGTTCGTGTGTGTCTGTAGCATAGTGGCACATGCTAATCATTATTGCTCAATAATGACACCGTTTACAACTAGGGAAGAGCAGTTTGGTTTTGGCTCGGATCTTCCTGTAAAGTTCGGATCTCAGAATGAAGCAAAGCATAGTACTCTGAGTTGGTGACTGACCATCAAGTTTCTGAGCATCATGTATGAAGTAGGGGTGTGCACCGGCAACTTTTCGTGTTTTGTGTTTTGGTTTTGGATCTGGATCTTTCTTAGTGTTTTGGATCTGGATTGGTTTTGCCAAAACCACCCTTCCGTGTTTTGTGTTCTGGATTTTGTGTTTTGGATCTGTATTTTTTAAAAAAAAAGCATAAAAACAGCTAAAATCACAGAATGTGTTGGTTTTTCTGCTCCTATGCTATTATTAACCTCAATAACCTTAATTTCCACTAATTTCCAGTCTATTCTGAACACCTCAGACCTCACAATAGTGTTTTTATGTCCAAAAGGTTGCACCGAGGTAGCTGGATGACTATGCTAAGCGACACGAGTGGGCGGCACAAACACGTGACCCATCTAGGAGTGATACTGCAGTGGCAGACAGGATGGCAGTTTGAAAAACTAGGCCCCAAACTGTACATAATGCAAAGAAAAAAAAGAGGTGCAAGATGGAATTGTCCTTGGGCCCTCCCACCCACCCTTATGTTGTATAAACAGGACATGCACACTTTAACAAACCAATCATTTCAGCACCAGGGTCTGCCACACGACTGTGGCTGAAATGATTGGTTCGTTTGGGCCCCCACAAAACAAGCTGGCAATTAATCTGTCCCTGCACAAACTGGCTCTACGGAGGCAAGATGTCATCCTCATCCTCCTCATCCACCGATTCCTCACCCTATTCAGTGTTGTGTACATCCTCATCCTCACAGAGTATTAACTCGTCCCCACTGGAATCCACCACCACAGGTCCCTCTGTACGTTCTGGAGGCTGGTCTCCCTGGAAGAGTTGATAATTCATTTTTATGAACATCATCTTCTCCACATTTTGTGGAAGCAACCTCCTACGCCTTTCGCTGACAAGGTTCCCGGCTGCACTAAACACTCTTTCGGAGTACACACTGGAGGGGGGGCAACTCAGGTAAAATAGAGCCAGTTGGTACAGGGGCCTCCAAATTGCCTCTTTTTCCTGCCAGTACAGGTATGGACTGTCTGACATGCCTACTTGGATGCTGTCACCGATGTAATCCTCCACCATTCTGTCAATGGTGACAGTATCATATGTAGTGACAGTAGACATGTCAGAAATTGTTGCCAGGTCCTTCAGTCCGGACCAGATGTCCAAACTTGGTCCTGCCTGCCCTGCATCACCGCCAGCAGGTTGTTTAGGATAGCTAAGTTTTTTCCTGGCAGCCCCAGTTGCGGGAGAAAATGAAGAAGGAGCTGTTGACGTGTCACGTTCCGCTTCAGCTGACAGTGTGTTCACCAGCAGGTCTTTGCACCTCTGCAGGCTTGTGTCGGCTGGAAAGAGAGACACCACATAGGCTTTAAACCTAGGATCGAGCACGGTGGCCAAATTGTAGTGGTCTGATTTCAACAGATTGACCACCCTGGAATCCTGGCAAAGTGAATGAAGGGCTTCATCCACAAGTCCCACATGCCGAGCGGAATCGCTCCGTCTTAGCTCCTCCTTCACTTTCTCCAGCTGCTTCTGCAAAAGCCTGATGAGGGGAATGACCTGACTCAAGCTGGCAGTGTCTGAACTGACTTCACGTGTGGCAAGTTTGAAGGGCTGGAGAACCTTGCACAACACGGAAATCATTCTCCACTGCGCTTGAGTCAGGTGCATACCCCCTCCTTTGCCTATGTCATAGGTGGATGTATAGGCTTGTATGGCCTTTTGCTGCTCCTCCATCCTCTGAAGCATATAGAGGGTTGAGTTCCACCGCGTCACAACCTCTTGCTTCAGGTGATGGCGGGGCAGGTTCAAGAGTGTTTGCTGGCGCTCCAGTCTTCGGCACGCAGTCGCTGAATGGCGAAAGTGGCCAGAAATTTTTCGGGACACCCAAAGCGTCTCCTGCACGCCCCTGTCGCTTTTCAGAAAATTCTGCACCACCAAGTTTATTGTGTGAGCAAAACATGGGACGTGCTGGAATTTGCCCAGATGTAATGCCCGCACAATATTGGTGGCGTTGTCAGATATCACAAATCCCCAGGAGAGTCTAAGTGGGGTAAGCCACTGGGCAATGATTTCCCTCAGTTTCTCTAAGAGGTTGTCGGCGGTGTGCCTCTTACTGAAACCGGTGATACACAGCGTAGCCTGCCTTGGAACGAGCTGGCGTTTCTGAGATGCTGCTACTGGTGACGCTGCTGCTGTTGCTGCGTAAGGTGATACATCTACCAAGTGGGCTGTCACAGTCATATAGTCCTTAGTCTGCCCTGTTCCACTTGTCCACATGTCCATGGTTAAGTGGACATTGGGTACAACGGCATTTTTCAGGACACTGAGGACACTTTTTCTGACGTTTCTGTACAGTCTCGGTATCGCCTGCCTAGTGAAGTGGAATTTAGATGGGATTTGGAACCGGGGACACACTACCTCCATCAATTGTCTAAATCCCACTGCACTAATGGCGGATACCGGACGCACGTCTAACACCAACATAGCAGTCAAGGCCTCAGTTATACATTTTGCTTCAGGATGACTGCTGTCGTACTTCATCCTCCTCGTTAAGGACTGTTGGAGGGTCAATTGTTTAGTAAAAGTAGTGGTGTTCCTACTTCCTCTCTGGGATGATGAACGACTCCCAGCAGCAGCAACAGCAGCAGTGGCAGCAGTAGGCGTAGCAATGCAGGATCCTCCGGAGGAATCCCGGATAGGAGAGTCAGTCATGCCAGTGACATGGCCTGCAGGACTACTTCTGATCCTGACTAAGGAGGAAATTGATGAGGAGGGAGTTGACGGTGTGGTTTGCAGGCGCTTGGATACAACAGGACAACGGGATTTAGGTGTCCCTGGACTGCTTACGGTCTTAGCCAAAGTTTCTGAACTTGACAGTAACTTATTATGAACGCGCTGCAGGTGCCGTATAAGGGAGGATGTTCCTAGGTGGTTAACGTCCCTACCCCTACTTATTCCACCTTTACATATGGTACATATGGCAAGACTGTTGTTGTCCGGATTTGGATAGAAATATTGCCAGACCAAAGAGGTGGAATGTTTGGTCTTCTGCCCAGGCATGACCGTGATGGGCATTTGCATCCCACGGACAACAACTGTCTCCCCCGGAGCCTGATTTAAACAAACCACATCACCATCAGAATCCTCCTCGCCAACTTCCTCCTCAGCGCCAGCTACACCAGTATCCTCATCCTGTTGTACTTCAACAGTGACATCTTCAATTTGCATATCAGCAAGTGGACTGTGGGTGCTCCCTTCTGCACTTGCAGGGGGCGTGCAAATGGTGGAAAGAGCCACCTCTTCCTGTCCAGTGCTGGGAAGGTCAGGCATCGCAACCACCACCACACTTGGACTCTCCTTGGGGATTTGTGTGCTTTTGCCAGCTTAACTCGTTTGATTTTTTTAGTGGGAGGAGGGCTTCCATCGTCATGTGAAGCTGAACCACTAGTCATGAACATAGGGAAAGACCTTAGCCGTTCCTTGCCACTCCGTGTCATAAATGGCATATTGGCAAGTTTACGTTTCTCTTCAGATGATTTAAATGTTTTTTTTAAGGTCATTTTCCTGAACTTTGTCATTTGGGATTGTATGTGGCTTCTACTATGACATTGGGCATCGGCCTTGGCAAACGACGTTGATGGCATGTTATCGTCTATGTCATGACTAGCTGCAGCAGCTTCAGCACTAGGAGGAAGTGGTTCTTGATCTTTCTCTATTTTATTTTTATCGGAGAAAGTTTGGTCCTCCATTTATGTTATATCAATTTGAAATATACAGTACGTGCGGCTAAGGCGCATACAAACACAGAAAATATTTTTTTATTTTTGCTGGAGAGTAGTGCACTTTGTGGGTTACACCACCCTTTAAGAAATGAGCCAGCCGGCTCTTTACTTATGGGACACAGGCGCACGCTTGGCGCTGCTCCTTTGTTGATGCACGTGTGGCTACTGCGCACACAATTCACAAACACCGAAATTATTTTTTAATTTGGTTTGGAGTGTACTTTGCGGGTTACAGCACCCTTTAACGGTCAAGCCAGCCGGCCCTTTACTTATGACACAGGCGCACGCTTGGCACTACTTTGTTGATGCACGTGCGGCTACTGCCCACACAACTCACAAACATAGAAAATATTTTTTTATTTGGTTTGGAGTGTACTTTGGAGGTTACAGCACCCTTTAACGGTCAAGCCAGTCGGCCCTTTACTTATGACACAGGTGCACGCTTGGCACTACTTTGTTGATGCACGTGCGGCTACTGCGCACACAATTCACAAACACAGAAAATATTGTTTTATTTGGTTTGGAGTGTACTTTGGGGGTTACAGCACCCTTTAACGGTCAAGCCAGCCGGCCCTTTACTTATGACACAGGCGCACGCTTGGCACTACTTTGTTGATGCACGTGCGGCTACTGCGCACACAATTCACAAACACAGAAAATATTTTTTTATTTGGTTTGGAGTGTACTTTGGGGGTTACAGCACCCTTTAACGGTCAAGCCAGCCAGCCTTTACTTATGACACAGGCGCACGCTTGGCACTACTTTGTTGATGCACGTGCGGCTACTGCGCACACAATTCACAAACACAGAAAAAATATGTATTTTTTTAGCACTTGGGGGGAGCACCCCTGACGGACAGAGCACCCCCTGGACAACACTACAGCACCCCTTTAGGACTGGGACACTGCACAGGACTTTGGAGTGGACACAGCCCCTATGGACAACTGACTGCACAACACAGTCCAGCCAGCCCCTATGGACTGAAGTAATGGACACAGCCCCTATTAACAACAGCAGCACAGCACAACACAGCCAGCCCCTATGGACTTTGAAGTAGTGGACACAGCCCCTATGGACAACAGCAGCACAGCGCAGCACAGCACAGCACAACACTACTCTGCACTACACTACACTACACTACACAGCCCAGCAAGCCCTAACTCCCACCCTCCCTCTTCACTGTCCACAGCCGAGTGAGAAAATGGCGCCGACGTGGGTACCTTATATAGGATCCAAAACCCGCGAGACCCGGAAGGCGGGATTATGACGTTTTGCCTCGATTTCAGATCCGAGTCAGGCGGGAAAAGTCGAGCCTGACTCGGATCGGCCTCGGATCGGAAGGGCTCGGGGGGGTTCGGATTTCAGAAATCCGAACCCGCTCACCCCTAGTATGAAGAGTATTTTTTATCACTTGTAATTGATTTTGTTTAGTTATCATTCTATTGAATTGCATGCTTTTTCTGTTAACATCATTTATATGTACCAATAGATTGTATTTCTATATCATTATGTAACACTTAGTCTCAGAATATATTGACATAGAATCATTTGACTGACACTTGTCAAACAAAGTGGAGAAGGATTACGCGACTGACATAGCTACTAAAAAGAAAATTCAGACACAAATGTTAAAATAATAAATAGTAGATGTTAAAAATACTTAGTAGTAAATTAAAACCAGAATCACAAATATTGATATATTTTAAAATGAAGGTAAATTATGGTAAATATGCCATATGCAATTAAGACTTAGGGCCTGATTCAGAGAAAGACACAATGGCGATATTTACGCAGATCAAGTAATGGCTAGTGCATGTGTATAAGCCGCAACGCGCACTCAGCGCAATTGGTTTACAATGACGTTCGAATAGAGGATCCACTCGCAAAGACAGTGACAGATAGTCAGCATTTGGGGGTGGTAAAGGGGGGTGGTCAGAAAAAAGGAGGCGTGTCTGATGATTTGAACGCCATTTTATTGGCGTGCATAAATTAGCCTGTGCGATTTCATTCACAGCAAGTGAGCTCTCAGCGTGCGAGGAGAGCTGCAGTGTTTGCGTCTGGTCAGACCTTCCGCAAGGGCAAGATGGCTGCTCGATGTGAGTCGATGTTACCGATATTTACGCATATAAGCAACTTTGTACGCAGATGAGAAGGCAGCAGTGGGTGTTCCTATGCTTGGGTGATCTTTGCAACCATTTGTATATTTTCGCAGCTGCGTTCTGTAGGCAATGGCATCGCGATCGCATTAATGTCCATCTCTGACTCAGGCCCTTAGTTCATATAACTTCTCTATTGTATATATACTGTAGCATATGTTCCCTTTTTCTCAGCCTGGCATCTTAGGATACAAATCTATTCTAACACACTGTTTGGAAATCACTATGTGTAAAAACACAATTATCAACCAATCTATACAAGATCAAGCCCTTACTATGTCAAAAATGCCACTCTACCACCAGCATACAAATCCAGATAAACATTTGTCAATATTACCAGTAGAGATCACAGAATTTTAATGTGCCTGTACAGTGGTAAGAGATTGAGGGGTCTATTTACTAAGCAGTGTTAGGAGACAGAGTGAAAAGTGATAAGGTGCCAGCCAATCAGCTCTAACTGCCATCTCACAGGCTGTGTTTGAAAAATGACAGTTGGGATCTGATTGGCTGGCACCTTATCACTTTTCACTCTGTCTCCTAACACTGCTTAGTAAATAGACCCCCTAAAGATCAGTTGGCATCAGTCACACTGACTATGGTACGTCTCATATTTGCTTAAACACCCTTTTAGGGATGAAACAAAAGAGGAATCCTGGCAATGCGGGAGGGCACTATATTACTGCCTCATGACGAGCACCTTATAAAGCCAGAATCCTGCAATGTTTTGTTAATTGAACACTTTGCAGAATTAACAGTGTTTCTCCCAAGCCCCCCTCCTATCTAGAGATGTGATGTTATACCTCCCGTGTACTCTATTAAAGCAAGTGTCACTTTATCTGTTACTAGACAACGATTACAATAGTAATAATACTGAACATATTCAAGAAAAGAGGCAAAAGACGATACACTAAACAATAAACTCTATTTGGGGAATTCAATTGTTTTATGTGGCACATTAACTATATGGGCACGCTGCAAAGCATTTCAATTGTTGCTACGATCGGATGCCAATACAGCAGTAGGACACATTTCTGCTGGCACCCTCCTGAGGTGACAAGCAGAATTGTGTGAAAAGTCCTGGTTTTGGGCGTGCTAACCAGGACTTTAGAAGGGTTTAGCCATTACCGCGGCTAAACCCTGTCTATTAATGGGAACCCAGAACTACTGAATTGCTCCGTTGGGCGCCTATTAATTATCGTGGCACAGGAAACATTTGAATTCCTCCTTATATAATCAGTTTAAGCCAGCAGGGCTGTGACTAGTGCTGAGTCAGAGGGTCACCGCCCAGGGTGCAAATCTGAAACGCAGTAAAAGGAATTAATAGTTTGGGTTAATTTGCTTACAACTGAGAGCTTGGGCATCATCAAAGGCTCTGCAAGCCTGTCGTAGCTTTATTCAGCACAATAATCATCAACAAAAGAAATACAAAATGATGGCCATTTTTGTCCAATTACCAATCAAAAAGAGCCATGATAAAAGGTCTTACTTTTAAAGCTGGTAGCAGGTAATACTACCTATTATGTTTTCATCACTCAGCTTCAGACTGAAACTGCTGTAATTACACAGTATGAATAGCAGGTTACTCCGTTACACCTTCCAATCTCTAACACCCACATATTCCTCACTTTTGGTAGTCATTAAAAAATACTGTCACTCTCAGCAGTAACTACACACACACTGAGCTCAGTAATAAAAAAAATTTACAAAGGCATTTGCAATATTACACAGTATTTGCTTTAATCAAAGGCAAAGCATTCCATACCACAGTTAGTAGTCGTTAGTCGTAGCCTGTAATTCCAAATTAAACCTGTAATTCCAAATTATATGTATGGAAATTTCCTTTGAGAGACATAAATACAGATAATTTAGAATAATTAGTGCTTCATTTGGAGTAGGTGCAAATTCAGCTTAAGGGTGTAAATATGCACCTGTGCAAACGATGTTGACATGTGAGGTGTGAGATACTGTTTTATTGTGCATGCAGGGAATCTGACACTTTTGCATGTAGCACACAAATACGTGACGGGTTTATTTGTACAGTGCAATTTAGAAATGAGCTATGATAACCCCTCAACTATAGCTCTCCCTGCACACTATAAATTTACCTTTACTGCAGCGCTACATGGTATTGTAAGGGTACAACATTTTACCTATTATCAAGGGTACAACATTTTACCTATTATCCAGGGTACAACATTTTACCTTTTATCAAGGGTACAACATTTTACCTTTTATCAAGGGTACAACATTTTACCTATTATCAAGGGTACAACATTTTACCTATTATCAATGGTGTACAACATTTTACCTATTATCAATGGTGTACAACATTTTACCTATTATCAATGGTGTACAACATTTTACCTATTATCAAGGGTACAACATTTTACCTATTATCAATGGTGTACAACATTTTACCTATTATCAATGGTGTACAACATTTTACCTATTATCAAGGGTACAACATTTTACCTTTTATCAAGGGTACAACATTTTACCTATTATCAATGGTACAACATTTTACCTTTTATCAAGGGTACAACATTTTACCTATTATCAAGGGTACAACATTTTACCTATTATCAAGGGTACAACATTTTACCTATTATCAATGGTGTACAACATTTTACCTATTATCAAGGGTACAACATTTTACCTATTATCAAGGGTGTATAACATTTTACCTATTATCAAGGGTACAACATTTTACCTTTTATCAAGGGTACAACATTTTACCTATTATCAAGGGTACAACATTTTACCTTTTATCAAGGGTACAACATTTTACCTTTTATCTGGACTCTTAACTGTAAACTAGGCTTTTGTGTTATTGATGACAGTACAGATTTACGAACACTATAATTACTACGGGCCTGATTTAGAGTTTGTGCACAACTCCGATGGTTGCCGATCAACTTATTTTCAGGATCTGTACTGCGCACTGTGCCAATCGGTGTCTGCGACTATGGTCACAGTGCCCCCTAAGCCACAGCATGTTTGGGAGCAGGGAATTGGCTGCAACGGGGAGCATTTTCCAAAACGGGGATGTCGCCCCCATTTTCGAGGCATGCAGAGGCCAGGGTCTGCATCTTCTGACGAACGCAGGCATGACAGACCATTGAAACGACATTTGTAGGACATGCATAAATTAGCCTTTACGATCCATCATGTAGCAGGACAGTTCTAAGTGTGACTGACATGTCGCTGTATTTGAGGCAGGTTAGACTTACTCAGCAGCTCCAGCGCCGGCCAATCTGCCAAGATGTTACCCATTTTCTCGCCGTTAGAAGACACTGGATGGACATGTGAAGGCACTGGGAGGCTTTCTTATATACGCGGGCCCCAGCAACTATTAGCATGTTATAGCAGATGCGTTCTTTGAAAGAATGCAATTCTTTCAGCCACTGCTGAATCAGGCCCATCAGCATGATTTGGCTCTAATGCTGGGTACACACTGGACAATATATCGTTCATACAGCTGACAGCTCATGTGTACACCCGATAGTGCAGCGCGGCAGGTGCGATATATTTTGCAGATGGGTTCGGTATGGGATCTGGCGCTCGGGATCCCGGCAGTCAAAATCCCGACGCCGGCTTCCTGACAGGGTCAGGATACCGAATTGAATTTAAAAATTATTTATGTAATATATATACAAAGTGTGACCTGAATATCAGGATACTATAATATATATATATATATATATATATATTTATCAAATATACTCATGGCTCTGTGCCTTGCCGTTCGGTTTGTATCCTAACCCTCCCCCTCTCCCTACCACTAACCCTCCCTCCCCGATGCCTAAACCTAACTTCCCTCCAGTGTCTAAACCTAACCTCTATGCACCTTAAACCTACAGTAAATCTCCCCTGTTAGTGCCTAACCCTAACGCTCCACCTAATGCCTAACCCCAACCCTCCCCCTAACCTCACTACTTCCCTTCAGGATACCGGCGTCGGGATTCTGACAGGCGTCGGGATTCCGACGCCGGTATCCCATGTGTCGGAATATTGACCATATCCCCTTGCAGATATACCGTGTACATCTGCTGGAGTGTACACACGACCAACCCATATACTGGCCACAAAAAGCAGTTCAAATTATGTCAACACTGCTTCTTCTGGCCAGACATATTGGTTGACCAAATAGTAAGTGTATATGCTTAAGCACATACAGTACTTACCAAATTGGTCAGTCAGCTGGACAGCCTAACCGTCTGCCAAGTGTGAACCCCACATTATTCCTTGGATATGAGGAAGAGATATGATGCAGCCATTCTAACTTGAAACTTTAGAGCTATAGTGTTAGATGTCACCTGCTACAGAGAAACGAGCAACTCTGAAGGAAATGGCATAGACCCCCAACTATATACCAGGGCATCTGGTCAGAATGTCAACGTTCAGAATGCTGACATGGGCGTTAGGTCAACATGTAAATGTCAACATTCACAAATGTCTACATGCTCATAATGTCGACAGTTAACGTCTTTTAGTGTTATTTTTAGGTTTAGGTTAAAATATGCAAAAATTTGAGTTGGTCGACATTCTGGTATTGACATGTTAAAGGTCGACATTATGAACATGTCCGCATTTTGTCAATGTCGACATTTGTAAATGTGGATATTTTTTCTGTCAACCTAACGCCCATGGTAACATTCAGACTGTCGACAAAACGTGTCAACATTTTGGCGTCAAAATTCTGAATGTCGACTCTTCATACTACACCCATATACTGCATCAGTCCAGGGACCCTGCAAAATACAGTGACTGGTGAGGTCTCATGGTAGAGAATACAGAATTATTATTGGGAAAATATTTAGTAAAACTTATATTCAAATTGGTAAACCCCTTTTAAATTTTAGCAGCTAATATAGTTGTCAGGAGTATGCTTCAACAGATCCCAGTTACCAGACCTTTGGCTGTTCAGTGTATGGCTGGCAGTTTTTGGTCCAGTAACAGTAGAGATAGCACAGAGCCATGAGTATGTTTGATAAATATATATATATATATATATATATATCCTGATATTCAGGTCACACATTGTAGAAATATTACATTGGTAATTTATTAATTCAACTCATTTTCTACCACTCACTGCATGAAGATCTGGAAGAACTCCTGGCATAGACGTTACATATTGTTAATTGGTAAGGGGCCACTTCTAGCACATGGGTAGGTGGAAATTTTTCCCAACACCCCAGCATATGGCATATCTGCAAAATCTGTAGGATTTTTTTTCTTTTCCTATTAATCATTTTAGGGGAGATGTATCAAACCAATCAGCTTGTAATTGTCATTTTATAGTCTGTGCTAGATAACTGACAATTAAGCTGGGTACACACTATACGATGTATCGTACAATATATCGTGGCGTGGATCGGAATGATATATCGCACACATCGCATAGTGGGTTTCAGAGATGGATGGATTTGCAGAGCCGCAGACAAGCGGCTGTACAAATCTGTCCATCTCAGATACAAATGCAGAAGGAGATGTCAGACACCTCCTTGTTGCATTTGTGTTCCCAGCACTGCGACCGACGTGACTTGGCCTTGGCCCTCCCGGAAAACAGGGTTGATATGCCTCAGTTTTCGGGAACAGCGACCAGGCATGCCCCCCAAACACAGCAGCATTTCAATCATGCAGTGGCTGGGGGGGGGGGTCTGTGTGCAAGATCGGGCAGAAAGGGTCCTGCGCAGATGCAGACCCCTCAACGTCTCTGAATCAGGCCCAATGTGTATGTCTGATCCTGCCGTCGTTCATTGCATTGTCCCATCTGCTATTCTGCACATCAGATGGACGTTGCATTGAACGATATACAGGTGTCCCTTTTAAGAATGTCACAGCAATGTAATTGCATAAGCAGTTTCTAAACACATATATTACATGAGCACAAGCTCAAAAAACGCTACAATAGGAATACAGTATATTTATATTTCAGTAGACCCTATCTTACTGTGCACCATAAGCGCTCATTGTTAAGATAGGTACAAACTATGCAATAAACAAGGCGATCAGACGATTTTCAGCTGCTCTGTCCAATAATTTCAGAATGTGTACACAACACCTAGGGCAAATTATCATTCCAACCGTAGTCAGATCGGATGATTGGATCTGACCTGCTGCATGACATTTGGTAAAAACGATGAGCCTAAATTGTGCATATTATGAAATGTGTATGCACTTCCGATCATCTGTCCAACATTTCTGCCTGACATATCTGCCCAGAGTTCATTTAAAAACGTCAACTTTGTTACAAGCTTCATGACAGAAAATTGTTTACATTGGAATGATAAATCACTACTGTGTACACTAGAAATCAGAACATCTCAAGCTAAAGTTGGTTGGATCATGAGTGAAATTGTTCACGAGGGTACCTAACATAAGCAATGAATGAGCTGTGATAAAAATGCTATATAAAGGGCCAGTATGCTTCTACCCTTAGTGTTATTGAAAAAGGTTATACGTTTATGGTTGATTAAGTAAACTATGTTGTTTCAGTGGTGTTTCCCCCAAGAGTTATAGTGGAGTGTGTTGATGCGTTAAATTCTGAAGCAATAATCGCCATTTAGTAAATAAACCCTTAAGTGTTGTTTTCCAACCATATTTCAGCATAACAAAAGTAATAAAGGTCTCTGCATATCAACTTATTATTAATTGGATGATATGAATATGAACAATAACATTTTGTGAACATCATATGGTTACATAAGGTTTGTAGCAACAAGGGCATGTGCCCAGGGTGATGGAGCCAGAGCTGCAATCCTAGGTGAGATGAGATATATATTTAAACAAGGAAGCAGGGATGGAGGGCATATGTATAATAATAATAATAATAATAATAATAATAATAATAATAATAATATCCCCTCCAGGGGCCATACTCTGAAGTTCCCTTCTGATGGCCACACCTCCTCCTCCTCATAGCCTCAGCAGGACCTACCTGGCTGCTGTTCTTAAACGCTGTTTGGCCACAGCAGGAGGAACATATGAGATCCCCAAAAGGTAAACTGTTAGGATTTAGGGAGGAATGAGTATAGTTTATGGCGGGTAATATAAAGAACAAGGGGGGCGGGTTAATACTTTATTGGGATCAAATAAGACAAAGGTTTTTTTATATGAGACTGTGGAGTCTATTTACGAAGTAGAGAAAAGCCCTATTTAACTGCAAACAGGACTTTTCACTGCTTCATTCTATACAGGAAGCAGTTTCCATGGAGAAGTTAATGATTTTTTAGCGGTGCCCGCGCTCCCTGTTTGGATTTATAGAAGAGTGATTTATAGATGAATGGAAAGCTCAGCTTCCCGTTCCGCTGCTGTGTAGAGGTTCGCCATCTCGGGATGGCATAATCTGTACTTCCAAATGAAAAGAGCATGGAAGTTGAATATTTCTCTGCTCTTCGTCCGTCACCAAGCACTTGTTCCGCCCCCTTTCCTTGACCAGCCGCTGGCACATGAGCAGACAGGGCCTGCTTTCAAGAAGCTGGCGCATGAGCACACAGGACCTGCATACCAACTCCATAGAAGCTCTGAGGACCGAAACTGAAGATAGGATCGCCGGAGCCCTCGCTTTTGCTTCGCCGGAAAGGTGGCTATAGTTGAATTATTACTAAACACAGCTATATATTGCACTATGAAGCTCTGGGGTGGGTGAGGTAGTGTTATACAGGCAGCGATACTTACCTTTGAGTATTGAAACAGTGGAGACTGAATGCTCCATTTAAGTTAAGAGACCCCAGTACAATAGAATAAGTTAAGTAGGCGCTGTCACCCTAATGTAACGGGACTAAAAATCGTTTTTGCCCTCACCCTACAAACATTTCAGTCTTTCTGTATTCAAGCACAACAACAATGACCACTAATGGATGGGGAAGGCACCGAGCTGAGCCTTTGTTGGGTGACAGAAAGCTTAGCCTCACCCCTGTGTTACAGTACATACCTCCTTTCTAACATTCTTGTTATCTGCAGAATAGGATATACTTTATTTTGTTGATTTGATAACTTTTTGTCCCTGTAATGTCTAACTCATAAAGGGGTCTATTTAGTAAACAGTATTAGGAGACAGAGTGAAAAGTGATAAAAAAGTAATAAGGTGCCAGCCAATCAGCTCCTAACTGCCATCTCACAGGCTGTGTTTGAAAAATGACAGTTGGGAGCTGATTGGCTGGCATCTTATCACATTCTTATCACTTTTCACTCTGTCTCCTAACACTGTTTAGTAAATAGACCCCAAAAATTTTAATTTGCTACCTCAAAAACAAATAAAACCCAATCTTTTGATTTGATGGTTTTTAGCATATATTTAGTCATATCTGTGCTGCTACTGTACATATGAACTAGGTAGAAAGATCAGGAAAGCATGGACGTTTGATCCTTATAGATTTAAAGTAGCCACAAGTACGCAGCCATGAGTGAGAAGCTTATTTCTCTGCTAGCAAACTTCAATTCCTGAATTGTTACACTTGATGGGAAAATGATGCAGTCTTCCACACTGATACAAAAGTACTGCATACATATGTAAGGCTGCACTGACCTATTTATTAACCAAATAGGATTTCAGCTATGCACACAATGATTGTTTAATTAATTATCTCAACGCTACTAAGCAAATTAACTTGTGTCCATTGCTGATAGCATTATTCTAACTTAGTGTGTGCAAACGCCCAATTGCCACTAGTTTTAGATTGCAGTTCTTGTGGTGTGGGCTCAGTCATTTGTAGAAAAGGGTGCTGTGAGGCTTTGGAAGATAAAATTCAGCCATTTATTTATTACTTCTAGATAAGGCAAGCTATTATAGTTTTACAGCTCAGCAGGCTTTCTGCATCCTCTCTGGAACATTCAGCACTCAGAGACAGTCTTATGCTGTTAACAGAATTATATATACCCAAAACTGACTCCGGGGTAAATGAATGCTACACTGTAGGGTTAACAAATGGATCATGCACAGAGGGGCTATGGATAAAAGCATCTAATTGTTAAGTCAACTATATTAAAATATAAGCCAAAGTTCTAAAAAATAATTTTGAATACATTATTGCACAAATATATATATTATATATAGATATTGGCCCTCATTCAGAGCCGTACGCTCTGAGCAGAGCGCACGCTCTGAATGAGGGCCGGCCTCCATGAAAATGGAGCGCCCTCCTGGACGCTCGTATAGCTGTGGGTCACTACCCACAGGCTATACGAGCGTGCATTTTGATGGCCGCGATGGTCGTGACCATCGCGACCATCGAAACTGTGAGCCGGAGCCTGCGGTTGAGGTTTTCAACCGCAAGCTCCGGAGTGATTTTGGCTCTATCAGAGCCAAAATCACTCCCACTGACATCACTAGTGATGTCAGTGGGCCGGCTTCTGACGGGAGGCGTTCCCGTGGGAACGCCCCCGTCAGGGAGGCACGCCCCCGGCACGCTTACCAAAGGGGGCGTGCTGTCAATCAACATTGACAGCACGCCCCCTTTGATCAGACACAACGAGCGAAGGACTTTCCTTCGCTCGTCGCGTCTGGCGCATGCGCACGACGGAGCTCCCTCCGTCATGCGCATGCTCAGTCCAGAACATCGACCGACTTGCGAGCGGACAGCCGCTCGCGAGTGGGTCTGAATCAGGCCCATAGTCAGGTGCATAAATATTGGGACATTGACAGAATTTTCATATTTTGGCCTCTATTCACCACCACAATGGCTTTGAAATGAAACAAACAAGATGTGCTTTAACTGCAGACTTCCAGATTTAATTTGAGGGTAATTACATCCAAATCAGGTGAACGGTGTAGGAATTACAACGGTTTCTATATGTGCCTCACACTTTTTAAGGGGCCAAAAGTAATGGGACTTTCAACTCAAAAGCTATTTCATGGACAGGTGCGGGCTATTCCCTCGTTATTTCATTATCAATTAAGCAGGTAAAAGGTCTGGAGTTGATTCTAGGTGTCACATTTGCATTTGGAATCAGTTGCTGTCGACTCTCAATATGAGATCCAAAAAGCTGTCACTATCAGTGAAGCAAGCCATCATTAGGCTGAAAAATCAAAATAAACCCATCAGAGAGATAGCAAAAACATTAGGTGTGACCAAATCAACTGTTTGGAACATTCTTAAAAAGAAAGAACGCACCGGAGAGCTCAGCAACACCAAAAGACCCGGGAAGACCACGGAAAACAACTGTGGTGGATGACAAAATAATTATTTCCCTGGTGAAGAAAAACCCCTTCACAACAGTTGGCCAAATCAAGAACACTCTCCAGGAGGTAGGTGTATATGTGTCAAAGTCAACAATCAAGAGAAGACTTCACAAAAGTGAATATAGAGGGTTCAACACAAGATGTAAACCATTGGTGAGCCTCAAAAACAGGAAGACCAGATTAGAGTTTGCCAAACAACATCTAAAAAAAGCCATTACAGTTCTTTAACAACATCCTATGGACAGATGAGGCAAAGATCAACTTGTACCAGAGTGATGGGAAGAGAAGAGTATGGAGAAGGAAAGGAACTGCTCATGATCCAAAACATACCACCTCATCAGTGAAGCATGGTGATGGTAGTGTCATGGCGTGGGCATGTATGGCTGCCAATGGAACTGGTTCCCTTATATTTATTGATGATGTGACTGCTGACAAAAGCAGCAGAATGAATTCTGAAGTGTTTTGGGCAATATTATATGCTCATATTCAGTCAAATGCTTCAGAACTCATTGGACAGCGCTTCACAGTGCAGATGGACAATGACCCGAAGCATACTGCAAAAGCAACCAAAGAGGTTTTTAAGGCTAAAAAGTGGAATGTTATGCAATGGCCAAGTCAATCCCCTGACCTGAATCCGATTGAGCATGCATTTCACTTGATGAAGACAAAACTGAAGGGAAAATGCCCCAAGAACAAGCAGGAACTGAAGACATTTGCAGTAGAGGCCTGGCAGAGCATCACCAGGGATGAAACCCAGCGTCTGGTGATATCTATGCGTTCCAGACTTCAGGCTGTAATTGCCTGCAAAGGATTTGCAACAAAGTATTAAAAAGTGAAAGTTAGATTTAGGATTGTTTAGTTTGTCCCATTACTTTTGGCCCCTTGAAAAGTGGGAGGCACATATAGAAACCATTGTAATTCCTACACCGTTCACCTAATTTGGATGTAATTACCCTCAAATTAAATCTGAAAGTCTGCAGTTAAAGCACAACTTGTTTATTTTATTTCAAAACCATTGTGGTGGTGAATAGAGCCCAAAATATGAAAATTCTGTCAATGTCCAAATATTTATGCACCTAAACCTACCCCCCCTTCCCCACAGCCTAATTGTAAGTCTCCAGGGGAGTGTCTAACCCTAACACCCCCTTCCCCTAATCTAACCCTAACCTACTGGGGGATGCCTAACCCTAAGTCCCATCGGGAGCCCCTAACCTAACCCTCCCCCCGTCGCGGCTGTCCGCGCCTGGCTTACCTTCGATCGGTAAGCTGGGTGTCGGGCTCCCGGGGTAGGTCTAATGACAGGCATCGGGATTTTGATGCATGTCATTAGACACTTGCTGGTATTAGACAGTCGGGATGCTGACGGTTGGCATATAGTCCGTCGGCATCCCGACTGCATCCCATATATATAGTTTATATACTAACTGTCGGGATGCCAGTGGTATCTATTTGTTTAGAGGGAGGGTTAGGAGTTAGGCACTAGGGCAGGGGTGGGCAATAAGTGAACCTCCAGTTGTTGCTGAACTACACATCCCAGCATGCCTTACAACAATTTTAGCATGGCCAATAAGCAAAAATGTGGCAGGGCATGCTGGGATGTGTAGTTCTACAACAGCTGGAGGATCGCCAATTGACCACCCCCACACTAGGGGGAGGGTTAGGCTGTGGGGGGGAAGGTTAAGTTTAGGCTGCGGGGAGGGAGTATTAGGTTTAGGGGTAGGGTTAGGATACTTAGTGACAGATGTCAGTATCCTAATCCTGTCAGGATGCTGACGTCAGAATTCTGTCCATCAGGATCTGGAGCGCCAGCATTCCGTACCCAGCCCATATAGTATAGTATATGGTATGTGTAGTGTATTCTGAGATGAGAATGACAAATAATCATAATCCTTTATTTACTAATTAGTCTAAGGGGTCTATTCATCATCACTTAATTTCTACAAAAGCAGGTGAAAATTAATATTGTCACTTAATTTGTATAAATGAAGTGTCTGACTCATGCATTCAGCATTCTTGTAACGCATGTGTTACTGTATCTCCTGGTTACAATTCTACCCTGATAATTTCCACAATCTCCATACTTTAGCATGGAGATGTAAAAATTATGCGATTCATCAAGTTCCAAAAATGCTTTATTTTCATAATGTGACAGTGAAACTGTACGCCATCCAGAGATGGCATACAGCCACCGAATGTGTTCACAAGCTGCTGTTTACATGGCAGCTTGTGCATTAGAGGGATCTGTTCAGATCCCTCCCAGCTGTGTTCTTGTCTGATGTGGCTTTTAGCTCCTTCTTCCTCCTGGCTCTTCTCAACACTGCTGCATGTGGTCCTGTTCCCATTGCTGCCACTGCTGCATGCGGTCCTATTCCCATCACTGCCACTGCTGTATGCGGTCCTGTTCCCATCACTGCCACTGCTGCATGTGGTCCTGTTCCCATCACTGCCACTGCTGCATGTGGTCCTGTTCCCATCGCTGCCACTGCTGCATGCGGTCCTGTTCCCATAGCTGCCACTGCTGCATGCGGTCCTGTTCCCATTGCTGCCACTGCTGCATGGGGTCCTGTTCCCATCTCTGCCACTGCTGCATGCGGTCCTGTTCCCATCGCTGCCACTGCTGCATGCTTCGGCCAGTCCCTTAATGCTGCGGCTGCACGGACTCCACTCCGCACAGCAACCTCCATCTCCAAGCAGGTGCTGCGGATGCGCAGCTTAAAAAAAGACGGCTGGAGATAGCTCTGCAGGGGAAAGTATCTAACTTTTGAAAAGCTGTCTCTGCAAAAAGAGTAGCTTTTCAGAAGTGATACTTTTCTATAGGATGAATGATGAATGGGTGTAATTTTTACAATGAACACGCAGCGAGTTCAAAACTAATTTATCTCTTGATACATTTTTTTCATCATGAATGAACCCCGAAGGGAGAAATGATGGCTCCAAAAAACTGCATTTTTAAACAAATGCTAACGTCAACAGGACGTATTTAATAAAATAGCACACAGACTGTTATTATAGCTTGTTTTTTTATAGAGCCCCCTTTTTGACACACACAAATTTACAAAGCAGCGGCTTCTCGGTGAGTTGGAGCTGAAAGACCCAAGGAAACACAAGGAGAACATTAAAACTCCTCACAGATAGGACAGTGGTTTGAAATTGAACTCATGACCTCAATTCTGTGAGGCAGCAATGCTAACCATTGTGCTGCTCAAGAGTATGTGCTTTAAACAGTAACAACCTTTCAGATTTCATTAGCCTGTTTACCCTTTATTGCTGAAAACTGTTATCCATGCTTACCTATTCTCCGGGAATGTTGGGGAGACTCCCAAATTTCGGGGAGTTCTATCAAACCATCATCCTAGATGCCATCCACTTCCCCAGTGATTATGTGATACAAATTCCCTCCCACCCTCCCGAATCCTTGCATTTCACAGTGCCGAGCCTTGATGATATGATGCCTGACACTAGGAGCCTCGCACCTTCCACATACCTGTATCTCCTGGAGAGAGGGGTGAATGAGCTATATCATTGCTCTATGCATCATGTTATTAAATAAGCACCAAAACCAATGGTTAATGATAGACAGTACATAAAACAGCACTTCAACCCTGGCATTCTAAGCTCATTCGCTACCTTTAGGAATGTTCCGGTACTGCTGAATGGTCATGGAGAAGATCACACTCTTACTTTTCTCTATTTCAAATTAATACTCTTCTCCTACATATCTGACCTAACCCACTCTAAGCAGTCCTTTAAGTCTCTCATCTCCTCCCAATTGTTAAACCCTTGCTGTCTCTTTATGATCCTCATTACCTTCCTTTGCCTTCTCATTCCTTCCTTAACCTCCTCCTTTTCTGCACATGACTTTGTCACCCACTTAACTTCCAAACTGACAACATTCACAAAGGAAATCCTCCCTCCAATCTCCTCCTATTATTTCCCCTTCCTCCCCTACATCCCTTATTACATTTTCCTCCTTCTTCCCACCACTGGAGAGGCAGTCTGTCATAATCTTCTCCCCCTGGACCCCATTCCCTCCTATCTTTCCCACTCTCTCTACCTCTAGAACCTTCCCTATCTGCCTCTGATTTACTCTCTTTCTTCACCTCCAAAATAGAATCTATCTGGCAGCCAATGTCCTCTTGCCAGACCCTTCCCCATCCTCTCCCCCAAGTTCCATATTTCCTAGTATGAGGATGGACCAAACTGATAGAAAATCTCTGGAAGCAAAGCAGGGGATTATGGGAAAATGCACTCTATTTACAGTTAGTTAGATATATAAACTTAGTCCTGCAACATTTGTATAAATGTATCTATTGAAATGATCAGAACATCAATTTAGTGGTTTCGTTTAAATACTGCACAATACAAATAAGATTTATTATGCCGTGGGGACCATACTCTATATATTCATCCTAATTGCATGTGATATGTACAAAAATGCCTGAGCAGCAGCATAGTGTTCCTGGAAATTACAATCAAATGTTGGTAGCTATTTATTTATTGTTTATTTATAAACCTACGCCATATTATGCATCACTGTACTGAGAATATTTAATCTTTCACATAAGGTTCTTCTACAATGGAGCTTACAATTTAAATTCTTTACCACACATACACACACTAGGGTCTACTCAGCAACCAATTACCGTACAGTGCAGTGCAGTGGTGGTTTAAGAGTGGAGAAGACCTGTGTTCAGTCTACTGTGCATGTGCAGCACTGCAGGAAAATGGTGCTGGTGCCAGTTTCCAGGTGATCTCTGCATCAGCAAAGAAGTAAGTATAGTGTATGCAAGATGGGTGGTGTGCGCCCCTCAGGACCTAGGTGCCCAAGTGCATGCATTATAGATACACTCATACTATAGTAACCATATGTTTTTCGACTGTGGAAGGAAACCAAAGTACCAAGAGGAAACCCATGCAAACACAGTGAAAACATACACAACAGATAGGGCCCTGGTCAGATGCAGCAATGCTAACCACCCTGCTACTATGTATAGCTTAATTTGCAGTGACAAAAATGACCCTACAAAACATATAAACAATGAACTAAGGGCCTGATTCAGAGCCGCTCGCTATTTGCGGTCGTTCGTTCTAAAACAAAGGGTGGCTATTCAAATGAACCGTTCGCTAATTGCGGTCTGTTCACGCCTCTAAGTCTGAACGAGCGAGCAAAACTTGCGGTTGTAATTTTGAAAAATACGCACCCTGGCCGCTCGCATCCTACGTCATGTCCGCTATTTATTAGATTAATCGAGCACATCGAACAGCGTATGAACTGCTCGCTATTCTTGTGGCTGGTTTTTTCAACCGCTATTTTGCGAGCAGTTCGGAGTAAAAAAAAACCAAGTGACGTGGTCAATGACGCTGCTGTATTAATTATGCACTCCCTTAAAAAGCCCGTTTTGACCTTTAAGCATGCCTGCGATCTAATTCCACACCCCCGTTTTCAAGCACCTTCCCCTGTTACCACCCACATACGCCTCCTTCTGTCAATCAAAATAGCAGGCATTCGCTATATAGCGAACAAACGATTTTTTGCCGCACTGACTGGTTCGCGCATGCGTATTAAAATCCGTACGCATGCGCAGATGTGCGAACATCGGTCAGAACGAACGAGCGGCCGCTTACGAGTGGCTCTGAATCAGGCCCTAAGTCATACTTTTTCATTCTGAAAAAGCCATAACAAAGCAAGCAGAGTCTGGAAATAAAATTAGCGTTATAAAAAGTCTAACAAAAAAAAAGATGCACTTGCACAAATATGAAACTAAAATTGATGAAGATAATATGTGCCCTGACTGTCCAAAACCACAATTGGGGAAATCAATACCGTTCATAGCTATAGCTTTACATTTCTATATGTATGAATTGACTGCCCATGGGTATATTTTGATGTAATTGAGACAAGTGAGCCTTTCCTAAAATGAAGGCATTCCTCACAGTTTGAGATCAACAGCTGTACGCGACACTGCAAGGTGCCGTTTAAGCAAAACGGCCTCTGTTGAATTACAAACCCATTTGAAACTAGCTTTCTATTTACTATACATAGAAAAAAGCATGGTTGATTGAGATTCTATGATGCAACTTTTCAATTATTTTGAAACATTGCTGCTCTCTTGGAGAAGTTATAACAATAGTAACACCTGTAGAATCAAGGTCTAAACTCATTAAATATGTAACAGCAGATAGAAAGCAATCGTTCCTATGTATAGGCGAGGTAACACGACAGAATCTCCAACCAACTTGTGAGTGAGATTTAGCAAAGCTTGGAGAGAGATAAAGTACCAACCACTCAGCTCCTAACTATCATTTTTTAAACAAAGACTGTAAACTGACAGTTGGGAGCAGATTGGTTGGTCTTTATCTCTCTCCAAGTTTTGATATATCCCCCCCACATACTGTAGTGTAGTTAGTTGTACTATACAGGATTAGAATTATTAAACCATGTCACTGTATGCTATCTACACACTGCTTTTCAATTTTTTGTGTGTGAAATTTTTCATTACACTGCTGAGAAAAATGCGCTTTTTCACCCAAGCGAAACACACACGCGTAAAATGGATCCCATTAAGCTTAAAGGACAAACACAGTCGGTCAGCTTTGAACTGGTGCAAATGTCGAGTCCTTCTGCAAAGTGAATATGGTCATGCGCCCCTTCACATATCATGGATGACTTCTATAAATTCACCCTCTGAACCGCTTAGAGGTCTATTTACTAAGCAGTGTTAGGAGACAGAGTGAAAAGTGATAAGGTACCAGCCAATCAGCTCCCAACTGCCATCTCACAGGTTGTGTTTGAAAAATGACAGTTGGGAGCTGATTGGCTGGCACCTTATCACTTTTCACTCTGTCTCCTAACACTGCTTAGTATATAGACCCCACAATCTTGTATTAATAATCTCGCTCCATAATACGTAATTACATTTCTACACAATTTTACAAAGTGGCATCTCCAAAGATACACTTGTGTAACAGAGGCACAAGCTGCCACCATTTCACTGATTGTGCATTGCAGCTTGGCCATGTTGTATTTAGTTGATTACTTCAACTGAATGTATGAAGGTGTGTTCCATCTGCATTATTGTTCAGCGCATTGGAGGCAGTCAAATATGGGGATGGAGCCTGGTACTATGGTGGAAGATGATGTCAATATTTGAAGAAGTGAGAAGATGAAGGTGTTATGTAATACATTTCTGAAAAATGACTTTAGAATGGAGGAAGGTGTTATGCCCAAGGGATTCTAGTAACAATGTTATTGTAAATGTTGGTAGTATAGTTACTGATGTTTTTTTTAGTGGATAAAAGTGCTATGTCCTATTCATGTAAAACTTATCTTTAACTGTAAATATCTCAATTTCTTCTAAACATGACATAACACCTTCACCCCCTCACCTCTTCATATATCCTTTGATGCTGGTATAAAGTGAGTGGCAGCACCACAGCAGAGGCTGGTTATTATGGAGCCTGCTATGAGATGGCGGGGGTACTTGCTATTGTGAATTGTGTGGGATTCACTGTTGATTGTAGCGTGTAACTGGGGTTTGGAGCAGGACAATTTAAACTACTATTCTGCCAATGGCCACATTTACTCTGCCTCTGATGATGTTTAATGATTATGGAATAGCTCATAAAATAGTTTGGAAATCTTACAAATTTTCCAGGAAGGTTTCTAAAATAAATCCTGAGTAACAGAGAGATAGCTCTATAACATTTTTTAAATTTTCCAAATATATGTATTATATACTAGTATTACGGACCTGTCTTCTTCCCCCTACCACTTCTCTCCCTCTCTTAAGGCGCATATCCACTACACGATAAATTGGACGATTTGAACGATAACGATATCATTATCGATCAGCGTCCGCAATATCGTACAGTGGATATGCCGTCAACGCTGGTCGTTGACACCGTCGCTCATCGCCCGAACCTGCTGTCCAACCTGATGATATCGTCAGGTTGTGCAGGTTCGGGGATGAGGGAGGGAGCCCACACTGAATCAGTTATCGTTCAGTGTGGGCTCAATGTCTACTGTACAATATAATGAACGATTGAATGATAACGATATTGTTATCGTTCAATCGTTCATTAATTGGGTAGTGGATATGCAGCTTTACCCCTTCTCATGTCTTATCCCATCTGTCTCTCTCTCTTTCCCCGGTCTCTCTCCCTGACACTGGTCTGGACTGGCATGGTTCACTAGTGATAGAAAAGAGGATGTTGTGTCTGAGCCTCAGGCAACTGGTGAGGGGCGGGTCCTTTAGTGAGGGGGAAGGGTTGCTTGAGGAGCCAATTCGTGAGACCTCCTGCTGCAAATGGGGAGGGGGAGGGAAGACCATGGCTCCACCTGGTCTGACCTGCTGCTTTCCATTTTAAATGTGGTGCTCCATCAGGGTCATGCCCCAGCTCTCTACTTGACTTGAGCTAGACACACGCTCTAGCTCGTTAAATAAAATATACTTTGCAATATCGATTAGCTATCTTCATCCTTTCTTATTTTATTTTATCCTATTATTGTATCACTGTGTATAGAATACTTAATAGGTAGTTATGTTTGACCTGTACGAGCTTTTAAAAGGCCAATTTTTTCATCTTTTAAAGATACTGTTTAGATGGTGGATGTGAGAGAATACACGACTTTGAAGACAGACATGACTGTTGGTAATGAACCTTAGAAATGGACCATGGGTAATCGTCTATTTGATAAAAAGGTTATCAAACGATCACATACAAAACTCTGCTAAAACTGCACAGTTAACTGGTTGCCAAGCAACAGCATGGAGGCCAGAATAAAACTATAATACTAATATTCAGGGCAGAGGTGGACTGGCAAAAGGTACAGCAGCATTCTGGAAGAACATGTCTTCTCAGATATCTTAGTGCTAACTTATAAACTTTGTTTTCAATTCGTTTTGCATACAAGCAGGGTCAGTGATCCTAAACATACATTTCTTGAAATATGAACGGCATATATAAATATCAAGAAATGCAAACAAACTCTTCCCTTGGTTTATTATTTCAATTATTGTTTACTGTTCATACATGTTATATGTTATATTTGTTATGGTGAAAACAGATTTTTACATCAAAGGGGGATGTGTAGCCCTACTGAAAAATATCAATATAGCAAGAGTAACAAATAACTTTCAAAATGTTAAAAAACCCAGCCAAATGAAGTAGCTTTTTTTTATTCTGTAATTGGCACATGAGGCCGGCTACCACTTCACCTGTACCGAGCTGACTCCCTTCTAGGATCCCTGCCCAGCAACAGCAGCAACACCAAGCTCCCGTTGCCTTGCAGGGATCTTGCGGTAGCCAACCCATAGGCAAACACAGGGGGGGGTTTCCATCTGCCTGGAAACCCCCCTCCCCAGCCCACACCATGACCACAATAGTAATAGTAATATAATAGAATTTTACTAGTGCTGCATTTTATTCTCAGCATCACAAATGAAATAATTAGCACCACCTGTGGATCTTTTAACATGTATAAGCTAGTGATAAATAACCTGTGCACCAACCAGGAGATATGGAAAACATGTACTGTTAGGGATGCACTGCTATAGAGCCCAATATGTACATATATGTCCAGGGCAGTGCTAGGTCCTTCTGCTACTCCTCCAGACTCCTGAACTTGCTCCAATAGTCAGGAATGGTGCCCACATCTAAAATTAAAACATTCAGCTCAGGCAGGATGGCCTACTGCCGCATCTAATGGTTTACTGTGATTGCTGGTCCTGTATATGCCGGAATTATGACACACACTACACTTTTTATGACACATATTAAAGCTGTTTAAGTACTAATTCTGCCCTCTTCATGGACTGCCAAACTCGCTCTAAAATCAAGCATTTGGAAACCCCCCCTCTAGAAATCCTGCGTTTGCCACTGCAACCATCTGCTGGGCTGCTGTGGGAGGGAGGAAGGAAGGAAGGGGGTGCCGGCAGCTACTGGAGGAGGGTGGAAAGGGGGTCCGTGTGCTGCTGTGTTAGGGAGTAAGGGGGGGTCCACCAGGTGAGCTTCAGCAGTGAATTGTGGGCAAGGACCCATATGCTGCATCCTCCAGCCGGCCCATAGCGCTCGTCAGCTCTAGATAACAGCAGCTGCGGCGGGGAGAAATCCAAATAAGACAACGCTCGGTAAGTTCAAATTACTGCTCATTGGGGTAGATGTATAATAGCGGCACTTCACGTGCCGCTATATCGCTTCCTGCTTCGCCTCTTTACCGAGGTGAAGCAGGAAGCACTACCGGTGAGATGTAAGAACATCTTATCGGCCGGAGAGGAGGAGCGTTAACTCCCCCCTCCAGCGCTACCCGCTCTAGACAGCAGCGCATCAGCCTAGTGCTGATGCACTGTGTCTCTGTCCCGGCCGGCTCCACTGTGCATGCGCGGGATCTCACAAGTATCGGGAGATCCCCGCGAGCAGCCCTGGAGCCGGCAGCAGCCGCAGCAGGGACAGCACTGTCCCTGCTTTGGTGGTAGGCTAGCGCCTGGCTGTAGCTGTCGATAACGATAACGGCACTAGGGTTGGGTTTAGGGTGCAGGGAGGGGGAAGGTTATGTTTAGGCACTAGGGGGGAGGTTAGGTTTAGGCATTGGGGAGGGTCAGGGTAGGGAGAGGGTTAGGATACCGACCAACAGGTGTCAGTATCCTAACCCTGTCGGGATGCCGGTGTCTGGATTTTGACCACCGGGATCCCGGGCGCCGATATCCCGGACCCATTCCCTTTTTTAACTAGGCAACCATGGTGAAGATGGGTATTGATTTGAACTTAATTTAATACTTTCAATTTGTCTTTGCATCTTTTTCTAATTTCCTGTTAGATGGCAGATGAGACTATTAGTTATAATTTAGCATTTGTAAAGCCACATCAGTACAAACCAGGCGCATATAACTGTGTTCAATCCAGGAGTCAACTAGATACATACTGTATGTTACTCTTTTCTGAGCTGGACTCATCCTGCATACACGAGCAGTTCTACAAGCTAAGGAAAATGTGCTTTTCAGGAGGCATTTTGCGCTTGCAATTTAGATGCAAATTCCGTCCCACTCAGCTTCAGTCCCATATTCAGGTGTAACCCAACGTATAGAAAAAGTAACTTGATATTTGCCACTGGAAATCCACCTTACTTTTTTTCTGAGTTAAATGACAGAATTGAGGAAATAGCACATCATCGGAAGAAAAATGGAAACGGTTTAATTATTGCGGGGACAAGACAAATATAATAGTTTGCCTGCTGCACTGCGCTGGGGTTGTATGTTTCAACTTCAATTCCAAATTTACTGATAAATTAATTGTCTTCTATCAAAAAGAAAAAAAAGTAGGGAATATGGATTGTAAGATCCATTGAAGCAGCAACTGATGTGATCAATTAAATATTATTTGTTTAGCGCTTAGTAATATGTAGGCACTATAAACATAGCTGTTAAAAATTAAATAGTGTTTGAATCAATATATACCACGAATAAAACATTACTTTTACTTAGCTAAAAAAAAAGCACAGGACAAACAAAACACATTAACATGAGTTGTAATAAAAACTGTATCCCAGAAAAAATAAATATGTATTTTTGTATAATGGTGGCTACCCATTATGTAGAGCTGAGATAAATCACAAGAGATCCACATGTGTACGTAAATCTCAATTAGCACAAATCTTTTATACTGAGCAGAAATTAGACATAAGAGATCCTCATATATATGAAAATCTCAATCACATAGCCAAAGTATGTAAATTGAACCAATTCCAGATGTCATATATATCCAGATGGGTAATATTGGTACCAAAGAAAGAAAGAAAATTAATTAAACTAATTAGTGGTACCTTATCACAACATAAATCTTAAATATATCTCAAATTACTGTAGTATAATGCTTACAATTCCAAAATACATAATATATAGCCATATAATTATGCAATAACTGTCACAACCCAGGTCTGTTTCCCCTGTCACCGGTTCACTTACCGATTCTGCCAGCGTTCTCTGTCGCATCCCAGACGCACAGGCTGCAGTGTTTCTCGGCCTCAAGCAAGATCTAAGCCTGCTACAGAGTACTGCAGTGACAAGTCCCGATCACCTGTCTGCAATAGCCAATCAAGTGATAGCCTGAGCCTCACCGTACCACCTGTCCCTACTCAGCCTATCCCAGGTAACCCAGGGGTATATATCCCAGCTTCTGACTCTACCTAATGGCCAGTACAATGTCTAATCTCAGTTCCTACTGAGTGAGCAATACTGAGCACCTGTTGCTTACTTGTATCCTGTTTGTGCAGTTTTGCTTCCCTTTTGCTACACGGACTTCTGCAAGTGATCTAGACATGGGGCAGCTATTCCACTGGCTGCACAGAGAATCTCAGCCTGTTCCTGATATCCGAACCTGCCACTCGCCTGTGTATACCATTCTCATTGCATGGTGAGCGTATCTGGTTCCTGCACCACTGATGCCGTCCCTGGTATCGTCATCCACTATCCATTCCGGTGTCTGGTCTGAATCCGGTTCTGTCTATGCCTGAGGCAGCTATCCCACTAGTTGCACAGTGAATACCTACCTGATCCTGTGATCCGAACCTACAACTCTCCTGTGTATACCATTCTCACTACTTGGTGTGTGTTCCTGGTTCCTGCTCCACTCGATGCCGTTCCTGGTATCATCACCTACTACCCATTCCGGTGTTTTGTCCTTATCTGTTTCTGCTACCATCTGAGTGCTCCTGGATCCTGGACTACAGCGACAACCCATTTTCAGCCTGGTCAATACGTTGTCAAGATCTACCACTCCAGCATAAGAAGAGTGTTTTTATTATTTATCTACAGTACTAATCCAGTATCAGCCTGGTCAATCTACTGCCACATTCTCCTCTGATTGCACATAACAACTTGTCTTCAACACCGATGTCCCTGGTGGTCTAGTGGGTACGACCCGGCGTCTCTCCGCCGAGACCCGGGTTCGATTCCCGGTCAGGGAAGTGTTCTTCACTACATGCTAGGAGGTCTCCTTAGGCCTGCCAGCTTTCTGTACATGCCTCCAGACACCAACACAGACTAATATCAGACACCGGGTTCACAAACAAATACTAGTCTGACAATAAAGATGGGAAATGTGTGTGTGTGTGTGTGTATATGTATGTATATATCTATCTAGCTGGGATAGCTGGCATTGCCCAGGTTGAAGAAAGGAGCTTGAAGTACATCTGTCACCTTCATTTATTTACTATACATTGTCCTCGCCTATAACCCCATTCCATTGATCATGAAAAGGACCCCACTATTTGCTAACATGGCTTTAGCCCTGAAAAGGACCTATCTATCCATTTATATAGAGTATTTAGACTGTTACCTCAACTCTGAGGTATAAACAATGTTTTTTTTTTTCATAGGAGCTAGAATGATAAGGTGTCCATTCATTTATTGTGACAAACATGATACCTCTTATGCTAAGCTTAACTTCTAAAAGAAATAACCACACTGACAACAACTGCTTGGTTCGAATTAGAAATAATATATTTATTAAATTGCAAATTTATTTTAATAAAAGAGGGTGGCAAAAGAAGGTGCTACCACTACCCAGCTCTAGCCCAAATAACTCTTACCACAAAACATTGGGGACGACTAAAACGTCCCCACCTCTCAATATGCGTAACCTGCGCTGTGCAAGTCTCACAGACCCTTACTTTGGCACAGTCCAGACACTTCCGCAAAGAAAGTGCCCAATTGTCCAACTCGCATAGGTAGGACCCACTCGCCATCCTTCAAAGGGACAAGTGCCTCACAACGACCTCTTACACCACATATGGCCGCTGGTTAGTAGCGCGTTCCCGTCAACGCCAGGTTCCATGAACTGCAGCCTGCCACCCAACAACAAAACCAGCTAATCAAAAGCCGAAAAACTACCTTTATGGAAAAATCCCATCCCCAAAGGCGTAAATGCACCCCCTCTTGCCTAAAATAATTTGAACTCTCAAGAAACAAAAGAGGGTGCTTGATCACAACACCCACCGGCAGCCATCACGAACTTAGCCATTGCAATGTTTACCTTCTTTGTCCAAAGCGGCTAAATCTCTGGACCCTCTCCAAACAAAATGGGGTACAATCTCCGACCACACTCCCGGCCAATTGGACAACACCCTATCCAAATCTTCTTTAATTCTAAGGATCATCTCAATGCCCTTAATGTGACCCACATCATTTCCTCCGACAGTGTTCTGTAATCCCAAAACCATGTAAATGAATGAAACATGCAACATACAATATTATTAATACATAAACCCAGGTGAAGAAAACTTAAAAAACCTCCTGTGAACCTCTTCTGTAGCCAATTAGAATCAGGGCCCCTCGGAGGAAAAATTAAAAATCCCTTCACACCCCCAGTTTTTGAATGCTAATCATTCAAAAACTGACAGGTAAGCAATGTTTCTGGGTTAACGCAACAGGTGCAACTTAAAGCTTATCACGATGAACATAACTCTTGAAGGCATTGGAATTCCACCTCCCAATCGCCTGAATAGCGGCTGCAGGCAAACCTTCAGCCGCTGTGCATGTAGCAGCATCAATACGAAAAGAGTGGGTACCATACTCCTCGCTCTTAAGGCTTAACCCACGCACAGCAGCGGCTCTAGAGCCGGGCCGTCGCTCCCGGAGCGCAATTAAATCCGGCGGGCGCGGAAAATGCCCTCCCTCCCGTGACTATAGTGATAATGTAGCTTCAGGGGGAGGGAGCGGAGGAGGGAAGGGGCGGCAACACAGGATGGAGCCCCTTTCATAGTGACCCCAAACAAAAGCTATCAAGCAATCTTCCTGAGACTTACCCGCATCCCCATACTTAGCCCTGTAAGCCTCCCAGTCCTGCCATGCAGATGTTTATGCCCGTAAAGTAAATGGTGCCAAAGACTTGCCTGCTCGATAATCTGCCAGACCTAAGGAGGACATGTTAGGCCAATAGGGGCACCCCCAGGCACCAAAGCGCGAAATCTAGTAAATTGGAAAAGTGACAAGGCATCCGCTATGTCATTTTCAACCCCTGGAACGTGCTCTGCTGAAAAAATTTATGTTAAACTGCAAACACCTCAGCACTAAATGCCTCAGAAGCCACAAAGCCAGAGGGGAAGAGGAACGCTGATTATTAACAGCGTGGAATACCTGTCACACTGAAATACCACGCTCTGATTTGCCAGTCTGGTGGCCCAAAGCTCCACAGCCACAATTATTGGGAATAGCTAAAGTAACAATAGATTGGCCGTGAAACCCTGTGTGAACCATGCATGCGGCCAATGCAAAATGCACCATTCCCCTTGAAAAAATGCACCAGAACCGGCAGCATCGGTAAATAATTGCAAAGTGTGATTAAAAACCGCACTAGAGGGCCATAAAAGTTCCCGATTCAAATTTAACAAAAAGGAAAACCACACTCTAAGGTCATCCATGATTTCCCTAGAGAGGCGGACGGTATGATGCGGCTTTACCACACCCGCCGTTGATTTCTCTAGCTTACGGCAAAAATTTTGCCCCATTGACATAATCCGTCAACCAAAATCAAATGAGCCTAAAAGGGACTGCACCTGCTTCAACCTGAGCCTTTCTAGCTGCAAATTTTCCTCGATTTGCCCCAAAAGCTTCTGGACCTTATCTGCTGGGAGCCCTCCATCTTGTCCTGCGCAATCGGAACCCCCAAAACATGGAACAATGAGCTAGCTGAAAAACAAATTTTTTTTGACAAATGTTGCTGTTACCTGGACCTATAAAGAGAAAATCGTCTAAATAATGGGCAACACCATGTTGATCTGTGCCTGCGACAATGCACCAGTGAAGAAACATGCTGAATTATTCAAAATAGGCACAGCATACAGAACACCCCATGGGCAGACACTTATCAACGTAGAACTTACCCTCCAACTTAAAACCCATATAGCGCATGGAATCGGGGTGCAATGACAGTAGCCGAAAAGCTGATTTGATATCTAACTTTGCCATTAATGCCCCAGGGCCAAAGCTGCGAATCAAACTCAGGGCCTGATTCAAACCCGCTCGTGAGTGCTCGCAAGCGGGTCGATGTTGGCCCAGTGCGCATGTGCACGACGGCGGCTCCGTCGTGCGCATGTGCACGACGGCGGCTCCGTCGTGCGCATGTGCGAGACCCGGATAGCGACGCTCCGGGTCTCGCACCAAAGGGGGCATGCTGTAGATGTTGAGTGACAGCACGCCCCCTTTGGTGGGCGTGCCGGGGGCATGCCTGCCCAGACGGAGGCGTTCCATGGGAACGCCTACCATCTGGGGCTGGCCCCTCTGACATCACAAGTGATGTCAGTGGGTGTACCTTCGGCTCTGTTTGAGCTGAAAGCCCTCCAGGGCTTGCGGCAACGAGACCCTACCACAAGGGTCTCATCACAAGACCATCGCGACCATCTTCCTGGCCGCTCGCTATAGCTGTGTGTGGTCACCCACAGCTATACGTGCGGCCAGGAGGCCACTCTAAAAATGAAGAAGGACGGCCCTGATTCAGAGCGAGCGCTCTGTCAGAGCGTCCAGCTCTGAATCAGGGTCTCAGTGCGTCACCAAACAGCTGATACAGCACACGGCAAAGCTCATCAAGAATGGCGTCATTGACAGAGCACCCGAGGAGATGAGACAGATGTTAGATTAAACGGAATTTGCCGGGGACTTTCCTGGGCACCACCCCAAGGGGGAAAATGCATAAACCCGGCAAGGGTTCCACATCAAAAGGACCGCACATATGTCCTAATTGAACCTCCATATCCACCCTCTGCCGCACCACCAGCGGTAAATCTCTCGCCAACTTGAGAATCCTGCAGGCAACTACTTGGAAAGAACAGGAAATGGGCAAACAAAAACCTAAACTAAAACCTTCAAACAAAAACCTTGCATCATCCCGCTTAGAATAGCGCGCCAACCACTCACCTAGTTCTTGTAATATAATATGTGTTGGCACCATATTTAGTTGCCCCAACGCTCTCCCTCTACTCTGAATGGGAAGCACCACCCCCGCCCTTGCAGTCCTAGGCTGGGTGTCCTCCCCCACAATTGCGACTGGAGTGGCGAAAATGACAATTTGCCCCTCTAGTACATTTCCCATCATTGAAGGCAAAGCACTTACCTTTTGCCATGTACTCCAAGCTGACATTCCCTACTACGTTTGGTTTTCTATATTGACTCTCTGATGAGTTTTTATTATGTTGGATCACCTCTAGCCACACCTCTACGTTCTTTACACCTAAAGGCATGACCAAATTCCCCTCCTGCTTACGACGACATTTTTCGTCATAATCCCTCCATACATAGCCCCGGGAATTCAAAAACATCTCATGAACGAGGTAAATATATTTAAGCATGTTCATGTGCTCCCCAGGCCTAGTTTCAAGGTAACAAGCCGCAAAGACCAAAATACCCCTCATCCAATGATGGAAAATGCGAAAAGCATTTTCCTCAATGCCACCTGTCTTCTTGGCCTCCTCAAAATCCTGGCTCATGTCCTCCGTGAGTGTAAACATATCGATATATTTCCCCTTTCTTATCTTTTCCCTGATTCTCTTTCTTAGACCCCTCATTATAGCCGCATTGGCGCAATGAACCATATCGGGATACGGTGGCACTTCAGCAGGTGCAGCTGTTTTGTCCGTACCCTTGCTCAACACTGTTTTCTTGACTATGCGATGCGCAATCAATTTTGCCAATTTCTGCAGGCACTTGGGGGACCCCGATGCTGCTAGATGAGTCAGATGAAAAACTGTTATTAGAAATTTGCACAGGTATATGCTCACCGGATCCAGAAGGGCCCGGAAGCTACAAATCCCCCGATACAACTCCTGCAGGCACAGAAGGAATGCTCCCAGATGCCACAACTTCTTCCAGAGGCACCTGTCTTTTTCTTCGGAATACCGCTTCTGGCCCCGTAGATGCCGCTGGACCACTAGAAAAAATATCCGTTGTAGAAACAGACATGTTTAAAACCACGGAGGACACTGTTCCATCAACTGGGGGTGGTGGAGGGGGGTCGGAAGTATGGGCAGTGCCTGAGGGGCAGTGACCGGAGCTGCCTGGAGCAAAGGGGAAGCAGGGCTAAAAGAAGCTCTGGGAACTGCCGGGGATGAACTGCTGCAGTGCTCTTGGCAGAAGGTGTGCTGGTAACCAAGTCCTGAGTGAAGCGTAAGCTGCCAGACAGAGGCTGGGTGGCTGTTGTGACCCTGAAAAAAATTGGCTGACCATAGGGAAAATGGCTAAATGCGATCTCCGGAGGGGTGTAGGAGGGATAAGATACCGCCATAGATGAGAAAACGGGATTCTGGGGCAAAACATGTGGTGCGCATGATGACCATGTGGGTTGCGTGGCATGGGGAGAGGAAACCACAGCAGGCACGGCAGTAAAAGGAGGGGCATTAACTTGAACATTAAACACAGCATATTCCAAAGAACAAAAAAGAAGTAACTCGCGACCACAGACCGCTGCTGTGTCCTATCTAAGGTATACCCAAAACCTAAATATACAATTTCAAAACAACAAGATAGTGTCACTAGCACAGTCTGTATGGAGAGGTCTACAAGGTATCCATCTTCGTCTCACAGAATGTCTTCACCACTGTTTCATTTCAAGATACGGAACCATATTCTGGATAGAACTCACCACTGGCACTCTATTACCGTTCACTGAAAGGTTTCTTTAACACCTCCTTTTTCTTTCAACACATCATACTTCTTAGGGGTCTATCAACAGACACTCACCATAAATCCACCTTGGTTCATACGTATAAACGTTTCTTGTTACGACTTCCCTTATATATCCAATTGATGAAAAAATGTATCTATTTTCTTAAAACAATTCTTTATTCCAAATCGGAACCATAAAAAGTGAAAAATAGTCACATCACAAAAAAAAGCACATATAGCAGTATTGGAACTACAGGTGGCAATAGGATATTCACAATATGGTTTTAAAACCTTTCTGATGACCCGGGCATAATCAGAAAAGGTAATCCAACTGGATGACACGTGGAAGAAAAAACCATTTAGAGAAATATCCAAAAAGAGATGTATAATACCGCCTGTTGTCCAATTCCTGCTGCTTACTCCACCATCTACGCGTTTCGGACTGATTGTCCTTCCTCAGGATGTGGAGCTGTAACCCAGGAAGGGCTTAATATACCCCTCCTCTAAATTAAAAGACAATTAACCAATTATACTAAAAATCGCAAAAAAAACCTCAATAGACCACATTGTGAAACCTCCTATTACCATCTGAAGTCCCTTACAGGATATAACCTTACTTCAAAATTCATAGACATGATAATCTCCCATAGAGTATCCAAAATAACATAAAAAAGGATATAAAAAAAGGATAATATGCATCAATTCAGCGTCAACAAAATCCTGGAATGTAATCCACCACCCACCATAGGAAAAAGACTGTGGCTCCTGCTTATTGCCACACCGCTTCTTCCAGTCTGCACAGCGGAAGTCCTTATAAGGTAATACCCCTCTGTAATACTTCCCTCATAAGTCCTAAAGCCCATATATATGAGCCAATACTTCCGCAGTAGTCGACTACCACACCCGGAAGTGAAAACGATCAGGCGCTCCATCCGCCCCCTCTAACACATAAACCATGTGATTAGAAGCGGTCACGCATACTTCCGGAAATCTCTATACGATGCGTCTCACGTCCACATCCGGAATCTGACCCGCAAACCCGGAAGTTGGTTTCAAAGGAATTCCTCCCCATGGGCTCGCTTATTTAGTTCCACAATAGTTATATGCACATATGTGAAATACCACGAAGGTCCACTCCGTTCATAGATTGATATATAGAGTTCTGGAGATATGCAGCCAGATCCTTAACATCGCATCACCATGGGGCAGTATATATTCCAAACATTCTGAATTAGTACTTTTCCATAGTACCAAATAAAATATCCTCCGTTGTACATGTAAAAAGGGGAAAGTAAACACCATTAGAGAATAAACATAACCCATAACAACCATATAACAATAAAAAATATATATATGTGTACACGGCTTCTACGTTCTTACAGAAACCATTTTGTCTCGAAATCTATATTAAGTCCTCTCAGGGTTAGTGTTTTTAACATATAGATTTTTTTCATTTCCATTTGTGCAAGACGTTCTTCCATATTATTTTTCCTCCAATTAGGATGGATAACCTTAATACCACAGAAGGATCTAAGTTCTGTGATATTGCACTGATGTTTCTGCTGAAAATGTAAGGAAACATTATGTGTACTCAATCCTTTTTTAATGTTCCTGGCGTGTTCTGCCAGTCTAATTTTTAACATACGGGTGGTCCTGCCCACATATTGTGAACCACATGTGCATTCCAGCAAATACACACAATATCTGCTATGACAGGTTATAAAATCATCGATCTTATAACTATGATTAGTTTGAGTAGATTTGTATTCCTTTATATGAGATACTTCACTTTTACATAATCTACACATAATGCACTCTCCGCATCTATAAAAACCTTTTGATTTATTCATCGTTAGGTCCCTGGGCTTTGATGTTACACTTTTAACAATAGCATTCTGGATGTTGTTAGCTTTCCGATAAATAAACATCGGTCATTCTTTAATATATCCCTTTAATACAGGATCTCTAAGTAAGATATCCCAATGTTTAGCTATGATAGTTTCAACTTGTTTATATTGGCTATGATATTTAGAGATGAATGGTATACCCCTATCCTCCCATTTTTTTATAGTTCCATCATTGTTAAGAATATGCCCCCTCTCGAGATCACTGGCCTGAGTCATAGCTTTGGTCACTAGCTCCTTTCCATATCCCTTCTGTATGAATTGATGACTCAAATCGATTGCCTGCACATCAAATACCTTTTTGTCTGTACAATTACAGTTAATACGTTGAAACTGGCTGTAGGGTATACTCCTTAGCCAGTTAGCATGGTGGTTGCTGGTGAAGTCAATGAATGAGTTACAATCAGTCGGTTTATTAAAACTCTTGGTTATCAATGTATTCCCTTCTATATATATAGTGAGGTCTAGGAAATTCACCTCTACATCACTAATACAAAAACTGAAATTGATGTTATATACATTTTCATTCAAATAGGCACAGAATCGTTCCAAAGACTCCTTGTTACCCTTCCAAACAAAACAGACATCGTCAATATAGCGCATCCAGGACACTAGACTGGCACCAAACTCATGGCCACTCCACACTGATCTATGCTCCCAGAGGGCCATGAATAAATTAGTGTAACTAGGTGCCAGTCCAGTGCCCATCGCCGTGCCTGACGTCTGTAAATAAAACGATTCCATAAACCAAAAAAAGTTGTTCTTCAGAACCAATTCTATTCCCTCCAGCACAAAGTTTTTATAGGATTCTGTGAAAGACTCTCTATCTAAAAAGAATCTAACAGCCTCCAATCCAAATCGATGCTCTATAATTGTGTAGAGAGATGTAACGTCGGCGGTAACGAGCCAATAGTCATCTCTCCACACAATCTCCTCAAGCTTATGAATAGTAGCTATGGTATCCTTAAGATATGCCGGGGTCTTCTTAACCAGTGGTTGGAGTATAAAATCTAAAAACTTCGAAAGGTTAGATAATACAGAATTTGTGCCAGCTACTATAGGTCTACATGGGGGGTTATTTAAGGTCTTATGGATTTTCGGGAGGCCATAGATTACGGGGACAGATGGTTTTTCAATTTTAATATATGATTTCTCATTTTCATTAATAACCCCTTTGCCTGTATATAATACAAGGAAAGTCTCTCATTTTTTAGTAATCCCTGCACTGGGATTCCCCCATAATTTTTTATAAGTGGTATCATCACAAAGTTGTTTGATAATCTCTGAATTAAAAAGCAAAAAAAATATATTAGGGACAAACAGGATTTTAAATTAGGCAGACAGCATGCCATCACAAGAAAAGAAAAAATTTTTTTAGAAATAAGGAGTAATGAAACACCGCAAAGGACTCAAGATTGGATGACAGAAGCATTAAATCGCACAGAGGATAGAGGATTCACGAGGAAGAGTGAGAACGTTAGGGATGTAAGAAAGAATTTGGGGACAAACTATACCAACAGGCAGACCAGAAAAACGTACAAGGAGGATAGATGGAAGGTAGAAAGAGATGGATTAGATGATGATTATGTTAGAAGGAGGCATCAATGGAAGAGGGATTACCAACAGGGGGAACCCGCATTTCGGGATGAATACAAACTTAATAGGAGGGATAGATATAATATAATGAAAATAGATTTGCTCCCTTAAGGTATGAGGAAAATTTTTTAGGAAGAGATCGTCATTACAATTTAAACACGTGAAGAGAAAAAAGAGGGGAAAAAGGGGCAGTGGGATGACCCACCGCCTCAATAAAATAAGAAGAAGGAGAAAGAAAAGAGGAATTGTTAATAATTATGTATCTGTGGATTCTGACCCTAATAAGGTAGAGAAGGGATTACTACTTACACCAGGGATTACTACCAAAACGGCAATCTACAATTTAAGCAATCATGTTCTTTCTGATGAGGAAAAAAAAGTCCCGAAAATCCATAAGACCTTAAATAACCCCCCATGTAGACCTATAGTAGCTGGCACAAATTCTGTATTATCTAACCTTTCGAAGTTTTTAGATTTTATACTCCAGCCACTGGTTAAGAAGACCCCGGCATATCTTAAGGATACCATAGCTACTATTCATAAGCTTGAGGAGATTGTGTGGAGAGATGACTATTGGCTCGTTACCGCCGACGTTACATCTCTCTACACAATTATAGAGCATCGATTTGGATTGGAGGCTGTTAGATTCTTTTTAGATAGAGAGTCTTTCACAGAATCCTATAAAAACTTTGTGCTGGAGGGAATAGAATTGGTTCTGAAGAACAACTTTTTTTGGTTTATGGAATCATTTTATTTACAGACGTCAGGCACGGTGATGGGCACTGGACTGGCACCTAGTTACGCTAATTTATTCATGGCCCTCTGGGAGCATAGATCAGTGTGGAGTGGCCATGAGTTTGGTGCCAGTCTAGTGTCCTGGATACGCTATATTGACGATGTCTGTTTTGTTTGGAAGGGTAACAAGGAGTCTTTGGAACGATTCTGTGCCTATTTGAATGAAAATGTATATAACATCAATTTCAGTTTTTGTATTAGTGATGTAGAGGTGAATTTCCTAGACCTCACTATATATATATAGAAGGGAATACATTGAAAACCAAGAGTTTTAATAAACCGACTGATTGTAACTCATTCATCGACTTCACCAGCAACCACCATGCTAACTGGCTAAGGAGTATACCCTACAGCCAGTTTCAACGTATTAACCGTAATTGTACAGACAAAAAGGTATTTGATGTGCAGGCAATCGATTTGAGTCATCAATTCATACAGAAGGGATATGGAAAGGAGCTAGTGACCAAAGCTATGACTCAGGCCAGTGATCTCGAGAGGGGGCATATTCTTAACAATGATGGAACTATAAAAAAATGGGAGGATAGGGGAATACCATTCATCTCTAAATATCATAGCCAATATAAACAAGTTGAAACTATCATAGCTAAACATTGGGATATCTTACTTAGAGATCCTGTATTAAAGGGATATATTAAAGAATGACCGATGTTTATTTATCGGAAAGCTAACAACATCCAGAATGCTATTGTTAAAAGTGTAACATCAAAGCCCAGGGACCTAACGATGAATAAATCAAAAGGTTTTTATAGATGCGGAGAGTGCATTATGTGTAGATTATGTAAAAGTGAAGTATCTCATATAAAGGAATACAAATCTACTCAAACTAATCATAGTTATAAGATCGATGATTTTATAACCTGTCATAGCAGATATTGTGTGTATTTGCTGGAATGCACATGTGGTACACAATATGTGGGCAGGACCACCCGTATGTTAAAAATTAGACTGGCAGAACACGCCAGGAACATTAAAAAAGGATTGAGTACACATAATGTTTCCTTACATTTTCAGCAGAAACATCAGTGCAATATCACAGAACTTAGATCCTTCTGTGGTATTAAGGTTATCCATCCTAATTGGAGGAAAAATAATATGGAAGAACGTCTTGCACAAATGGAAATGAAAAAAATCTATATGTTAAAAACACTAACCCCGAGAGGACTTAATATAGATTTCGAGACAAAATGGTTTCTGTAAGAACGTAGAAGCCGTGTACACATATATATATTTTTTATTGTTATATGGTTGTTATGGGTTATGTTTATTCTCTAATGGTGTTTACTTTCCCCTTTTTACATGTACAACGGAGGATATTTTATTTGGTACTATGGAAAAGTACTAATTCAGAATGTTTGGAATATATACTGCCCCATGGTGATGCGATGTTAAGGATCTGGCTGCATATCTCCAGAACTCTATATATCAATCTATGAACGGAGTGGACCTTCGTGGTATTTCACATATGTGCATATAACTATTGTGGAACTAAATAAGCGAGCCCATGGGGAGGAATTCCTTTGAAACCAACTTCCGGGTTTGCGGGTCAGATTCCGGATGTGGACGTGAGACGCATCGTATAGAGATTTCCGGAAGTATGCGTGACCGCTTCTAATCACATGGTTTATGGGTTAGAGGGGGCGGATGGAGCGCCTGATCGTTTTCACTTCCGGGTGTGGTAGTCGACTACTGCGGAAGTATTGGCTCATATATATGGGCTTTAGGACTTATGAGGGAAGTATTACAGAGGGGTATTACCTTATAAGGACTTCCGCTGTGCAGACTGGAAGAAGCGGTGTGGCAATAAGCAGGAGCCACAGTCTTTTTCCTATGGTGGGTGGTGGATTACATTCCAGGATTTTGTTGACGCTGAATTGATGCATATTATCCTTTTTTTATATCCTTTTTTATGTTATTTTGGATACTCTATGGGAGATTATCATGTCTATGAATTTTGAAGTAAGGTTATATCCTGTAAGGGACTTGGTAATAGGAGGTTTCACAATGTGGTCTATTGAGGGTTTTTTTGCGATTTTTAGTATAATTGGTTAATTGTCTTTTAATTTAGAGGAGGGGTATATTAAGCCCTTCCTGGGTTACAGCTCCACATCCTGAGGAAGGACAATCAGTCCGAAACGCGTAGATGGTGGAGTAAGCAGCAGGAATTGGACAACAGGCGGTATTATACATCTCTTTTTGGATATTTCTCTAAATGGTTTTTTCTTCCACGTGTCATCCAGTTGGATTACCTTCTCTGATTATGCCCGGGTCATCAGAAAGGTTTTAAAACCATATTGTGAATATCCTATTGCCACCTATAGTTCCAATACTGCTATATGTGCTTTTTTTTGTGATGTGACTATTTTTTACTTTTTATGGTTCCGATTTGGAATAAAGAATTGTTTTAAGAAAATAGATAAATTATTTCATCAATTGGATATATAAGGGGAGTCGTAACAAGAAACCTTTATACGTATGAACCAAGGTGGATTTATGGTGAGTGTCTGTTGATAGACCCCTAAGAAGTGTGATGTGTTGAAAGAAAAAGGAGGTGTTAAAGAAACCTTTCAGTGAACGGTAATAGAGTGCCAGTGGTGAGTTCTATCCAGAATATGGTTCCGTATCTTGAAATGAAACAGTGGTGAAGACATTCTGTGAGACGAAGATGGATACCTTGTAGACCTCTCCATACAGACTGCGCTAGTGACACTATCTTGTTGTTTTGAAATTAAACACAGCATAGCCAGCTAAAGCCCTATGGGAATTTAATATAGTGGGCTGAGTTTGAAAACTATAAGCTGCTGACCATGAGCTTGCAGCGCCCATGGCCTGCACATATGCTGCAGATGCAGCAGGTGGCGCTCTATTCACATTCAAGTTGGGCCCAGCCATCACAGGAGCTGCAGAGCTCCCTTCTGCAGCCCCCAAAATGGCACCTGTGGCAGTTGTCAAAGGCCCTGAGACCTCCGCAAGGAGGCCAGGGGTCCCAGGGGTCCCTGTACCAATGTACCGCCTCATAAAGGGGCCTGAGCGCAGCCAGGGAATTCCCTGTCCCCGACTTGCACGTGGTCACGTGACCCCTTTCCGGCCCCGACATCCAACGCAAGGCCCGCAAGGACACCTGGGCCGCACAGGATGCCAGGACCGGCGGTAATCAGTGCGGGTGTTGGAGGAAAATGCGGCCGGGGATTCTCCGTCCCCGGCGCGTGCAGGCTCAGTGCCTCTGTCGACAGGCCTGGGAATGCGCCCATGGCTCAAAAGCCACTGGCCCCTGCCACCGCTCAGACGAGCGGCAGGAGCATGACCAGGGGATGCTGGGGAACCGCCTCGCCACCCGTTGGAGGAATGGGCTGGATGTCAGCGAGCTCCCTGGGAGAGGGAGGCCGCGCCTAAACCACAGACCGGCGGTAACCTGTGGCCGCGAGTGGACGGGCCATGTCTGCCAAATGGTAGGAGGGGGGACAGAACTTTTTGGACAGGGCATGCCGGCAGGCAAGGGGGGTGACAAAATGGGGGAGTTTTGATGTAAGAACAGATATAGAGAGAAGAAGGGAGAAAAGAGGGTAGCAAGGTACAGAAAGATAGCTGAGAAGGGGAAGAAATGACAGCTAGACAGTGGTGAACATAAGAAATTGAACTAGAAAGATAGTAAGGTGACTAAGAGGTGACAGGATAAAGGAATGGAAAGAGGGCTTAAACAGTGAATGACAGAAAAACTGACACAACTCCTGAGGTAATACAAGAGTGCTACAGATTCTACTTAGCTTCCAACTGAATAAGAGGCTGAAACTATTCAAATTCAGCCTTAAATAGAAAACCTAAATGAACCCGCCCCATCAACCCTAATTGGCTAACCATGAACTAATGAAAAAAGACCTCACAAACTAGAAAACTACCTAGCAACAGAGGCCCTGATTCAGAGCCGGACGCTCTGACAGAGCGCTGGCTCTGAATCAGGGCAGTCCCTCTGAATTTTAGAGCGGCCTCCTGGCCGCTCGCATAGCTGTGGGTGACCACCCACAGCTATAGCGAGTGGCCAAAAAGATGGTCGCGATGGTCAAGACCATCGCAACCATCGGGCTTGCAACGAGACCCTTGTGGTAGGGTCTCGTCTGCCGCAAGCCATAGAGTGCTTTTGGCTATCAGAGCCAAAAACACTCCTACTGACAACACCTCCGTCTGGCCAGCCACGCCCCCGGCACGCCCACCAAAGGGGGCGTGCTGTCACTCACCATCGACAGCATGCCCCATTTGTAGCGAGACCCATAGCGACAGCTTGCCCGTCGCTATCCGTGTCTCGCGCATGCACACAACGGAGCCGGGTCCGTCGTGCGCATGCGCACTGGCCCAACATCGACCCGCTTGCGCGTGCTCAGCGCTCGCGAGCGGGTCGGAATCAGGCCCAGATTCCCTAAAGCTACCCATCACAAAAAATTAGAACTCTTATATAGTCTCTTGCTTATGCAGCCTTCATCTAGTCAAAGGCTGTAGGAAGCCCCCACTCTTGAACATGACACATACAACTGCCCATGGAAAAAGCAGCTCAATACCTGCTACCTTCAAAGACTGACCTTTGATGGTCATTGCAAAAGAGAATTGGATTGAAAATTGCAATCTCTTGAATCCAAATGGCATGTCTGTTGGTATTAGTGGAATGCGAGGAATGAACACATCCTCTTCTGTACCACATTCTGTTACTATAGTGACTTCAATGGCATGGGCTTTGAGAGAGTTTTTGTGCTAAGTTTTGTACCATCCAGGTTTCTCAGGAGCATGATGGTTTTGTGCAGAGGCATACCTGGTGGTCTCTGGCAGTTTAGAAATTAGGGGGTTTATTTACTAAGCCTTGGAAGGAGATAAAGTGAACGGAGATAAGGTACCAGCCAATCAGCTCCTATCTGCCATGTCACAGGCTGTGTTTGAAAAATGACAGTTAGGAGCTGGTTGGCTGGCACCTTATCTCCGTTGACTTTATCACCATCCAAAGCTTAGTAAATAGACCCATCAGTTAGATAATGCACAGACCATGGCATATGAAATTAGGTAATTAGTCAGTGCAGGTGCAGTGTGACAGTTGATCCTCCAACTCACTGCTCTTCCATTGGAGCTCTGCCTGCCCCCCACTGGTACATATCAGCTTGTGCCTTCAAATCAGTGCTGTTTTAGACCCGGGAAGACATCCTGAGCGAACTTGCTTAAACCAAAATATCAAATCAGACTCCACGGTCTACTTCGTGAGCTCCATGTAGCCCTCTGGCTCTGACAAACTTAGCCAAACACCTAATCCTGGTCAAGCTACACCACCATACCAAAATTGGTGGAGCTAGGTACAAAACTCTGGCCATGCATAAAGGCCAAACAGACAGACACACACTTTCTCGCTTATTATAAAATGTGTGTCTGATTTCTGCTATTAACCGCTTGTCTGCTTATTTGAGACAATGACCAGACAATAAGAGCCAAATTAAGATAATAGGTAATTCACAACCACAAAATAAATCTCAAGCAGGTCTTAAATTACCATAGCATAATGTATGCAATTTCCAAAAGACTTATAATATTATGCTATCACTCCTATAGGAAAATTGTAAAGATGGAAATATATATACCATGTGTACCAGGTTTCTGCTATTTACCACTTGTCTGAGACATTGACTGGAGAATGAGAGCACCTTATAGCGCACAGAATTAATTACTAAGTACAGTGTAGCTCTGCATCTGCTATTAACCCTGGTGTATTTCAAGAGAGGAGATCACAAATGGTACAGATGAAGATCTTGTGGGTCTGCTACAATGTAGCTTTATAAAAATGTAATGAATACTATACTATGGGTGTGGGTCTACTCAAATTTTACTTTGTAACAATGTAATGGATGCAGTACTAGTAGAAAAAAAAAGAACCTTACATAGAGATAAGGTGAAATAAAGAACAACAATCATGATTTCTAGTGGGTATAAATACGCCAATCTACAATGCATCTTGGACTAAGTTATCTAATAAATGTGTAAATACAAAAATAATGATAATTCAAAGTACACCTCTTGCAACAACAAAAATGTGATATGTAAAGTACAATGTGGAATGGAAGTTAGATATAGCTCCTTTCCAAGCGTGTGTCACTTGGACAGTGGATGGCCAATGAGAGTGTCCAGTACAGGTCCCAGAGCATAGTGTGCTTTCACTTACAAACACTGCAGTGTTAGCATGGAAATGCTCACAACCAATGAGAGGACACTGAAAGAAGAAAGGGGAGAGAAAGATATCTCTTACGGGGCAGAATGCTGTGCATCCCGCCACCCTTCAAATGCATGCCGGCGTTAGCAATGCCGGTATGCATGAAGAACACCGCAAAGGCCCACTCTGTTGGTAAGAACATCTCTTTGCAATGGAGGAATTTCTGGGTCTATGACCCATAAGCCCCTCTGGCATCCTTCTGTGCATGCCACGGAGGCTGCTGGGAGCCCATAGGCTTCTATAGGGTAACCATAACCAAGCCCCGGAGTGCATCGCATTTTGAGGCTTGGTGTATATGAGAAATGCAGTCAAAACTCGCATTTTCGGGGTTTGACTGCATTTCTCCCTTTGATGCATGCCGACCATGGTGTACTTGAAGTGGACAAAACAAAATAGCAGAGAGGGAGAACTGTATGGCAACTACATTGGTCCCATAATCTGTCTGACATACATTTTGCCATGGACTGGCCTGGTCACAGACTGGCTTGTTCAATTATTCTATTGCATACCTCCCAACATGACCCTCTCCAGGAGGGACACAATGCTCTGGTCCTGGAATTCCCTGGTAAGAGGCGGGGCTGCAGTGCAGTTCAAAATTCAAATAGGGGAGCCACACCAACTGTCATTTCACACGCTGCCAAACATCACTGACTGGGACTCACTGGCAGTTGGTGTGACTCCCCTATTTGAATTTTGGACAATACTGCAGCCCGGCCTCTGGAGCCACCACCAATCATAAATTACCAGGGAAGTCCAGGACCAGAGCATTGTGTCCCTCCTGGAGAGGGTCATGTTGGGAGGTATACTATTGGTTTATGATATACTGGTTTCAATGAATATCACTGTCTCATGAAAACCAGTGCACCTACCCCTCCCTATTTTTCTTAATACTTATCTTGTGTAAGGTAAGAACATTGATTTGTGCTATGGTTACTGAAGTTATGTGGTACATCTTGCCCAACTACCTCCCTAATTACTGTATTATGAAATCAGAGACTCATAAGAAGTACTGTAGTAAAGTGCCCCTGAAAATGAAGTTCAGATTTGGCAGTTGTTGCAATTTCTGAACCTGTTATGGTACTTTCAGTATAATAACTATGTTCTGTTAAAGTAAATGGGATGAATTTGTAACATGAACATATGTCCTAATTTAAAAAGGACAATCGTAAACCACAAACCTAAAATGGATGGAGTTTCATTACAAAATGAGCATTTGGGGCAAGTGGGGGTAGGGCTAATTTTATAATGTTTTAATGTTGGGAGGTATGTGTAAAATATTCCTTTTAAAGTGTAGCTATTGCCTTAGGCATCCATATTGTGGGCTGGCCAATCCTTTAATAACAAAAAGAGAGACCCTAACAAAATAGCCATGGTCATATACTTATTGCACTAAATTTATTTGAAAACAGCTATTTGCATAATCTTCTGATAAAAGCTGTCCTTTGTGGTGTGGGGACTTCTAAGTTTATGACCCGGGAGTCCTTCTGAACAGGTGGGAGCCACTTGGGACCCTGGGAGGGATGCTATTGGATTCCTTTCTGGGAAGTCTGCGATAAGAAGCCCATTCGCTTCTATTAGGCAACGCCTCTATAGATGGGGTTCCTATCTGGAACCTGCTCCGGAAAACTTTGTTTTCTTGAGCTTGGTGCATACAGCGAATGCAGTCAAACCTCTGAAAACAACATTTCTGGAGGGTTGACTGCATTTTTCAGTATAGTGCATCCTGCCCATAGAGAGATATGCCTGACAGAGTCCAGCGCAGGGTCAGCCAATGCTCTGGACCTGTACGTGATACTGAAATGGTCAGTGCAGCAGGTTTGACACCAGATATTGCTTATTAAATTAAGCTTGGCATCCTATAAAGCTCAGTACATTAGGCTAGATACAAGATATTGCACAGTACATTATGTTTCACACCTGGTAGAGACCAGTACATTAGGCTAGGCACCAGATATTGCACTGTATCTTATGTTTCACACCTGGTAGAGACCAGTACATTAGGTTAGCCACCAGATATAGCTCAGTTCATTTGGATAGGCACCAAATATAGCTCAGTACATTAGATTTGACACCAGGTAGAGTTTAGTATATTAGGTTGCCACTAAATGTAGCTCGGTAAATTATGTTTGGCACTAAATACAGTTGAGTACATTATGCTTTCCAGTACATTAGACTTGGTGCCAGATATAGCTCAGTTCATTAAGCTTGGCACCAGATATAGCTTAGTACATTAGATTACTAATAGATATAGCTCAGTACATTAGACTTGGTGCCAGATATAGCTCAGTTCATTAAGCTTGGCACCAGATATAGCTTAGTACATTAGATTACTAATAGATATAGCTCAGTACATTAGGTTTGGCATCATATATCTTAATAGTACATTAGGCTTTGTACCAAATATAAAGCTACACATTAGTGATGGCACTAGATATAGCTCAGCATGTTGTACTTGACACTAGATATGATTTTGCAAACACCTTGATGTGGAAGCAAGCTTACCATTACTTGGAATACATTTGTCTACTAACTACACCTCATTACTTTTATTTTTTTAGGTTCTACCCAATTAGTGTATATGATAGCTAAACCTTGTTCCTAAACATGAAATAGCTGCATCCACTGTGTGTAGAAGACAGGTATACTGTATCTCCCAGTAGATTTTTGAAAAATGGGTATGGCTCTGAACAAAAGTGGGTGTGTTTATGTGTTATCTGATCAGAATTAAAACAAATCAGTTGGAATTTGGGTGGATAGGGATGAGGATTATTTTCTCCTGATTTTGCACTTTTTAACTGTTAGGTATGCATGACATGGGGTGATGCAATTCGTCGAAAATCTTATCCCCATCCATCACTGACTAGTGCCACAATTTGAAGCTTTGTACAACAGTAGCCATGATGACGAGAATCACACTGCACCCCTCCTACCCACATGAACTTCAGGTGCAGAGGATAGTTATACACTAAAGGAAAGTAAGGGTAGCTGCATACTAGAGCTTTCTGCACCAGCGTGCATAGGGCAGGGACATGCGGTCAGGGTAGGCAGGGGAGACAGAGCCTCCCATGTCATACTCCTGAGATTTGATATAAAAATGATTAGAATAATACAAAGAAGATATTTATAACTTATAAACATCTTCTTTGTTTATTATAATAATTTTCATAGTTTACACTCACAAGCTTTGTAGAGCTCCCTGGGACTGAAGGGAGATGAGAGATGAGGCAGCAACAGCTCAGTCTCGCTTCTGTATAGTCAGACACTGCTTGCAGAGCTGGGGGTGGGGCCAAAACCTGGGCAGTAAGCTGCAAACAAGGAGAGCTAATACAGGCATGCCTCTGAGTATGAGGGGCGTGCCTTGAGCACTGATGGACACCTTGGATGTGTCATATGACCAGGAAGTGCACTGCAGTGTTAAGAGATTGGAGCTCAGCAGCAGCAAGAAAATGCATTGCACAGTGATGCAGGTAGGAGAATCAATGGAAACTGAAGCTTAGTGTAGTGAGGGAAGAGTTACAGTGGGTAGGGGGTGAGACAGGCTCCCAGCTCTCAGACCCATCTCCATGTGTGCCTCCCCAGCCATTGACTAAACCACACATCACTGGCATAGGGCCCAGGTCCCTTGTGTTTCTGCTTCCTTTACCTCACATATCTGGCAGTGTAATGATTGAATTTCTGTCACACTAACATTGATCATCTCTAAGAATGCTGCTCCCAGAGTTTATAGCGCATATCAGTGCTAGTGTGACAGGAACAAGACATTCTTACTGCTTACTGTGTGCAAAGAGATGATAAATGCTGGACTGCTGTGGCCAAAATATAATCTCAGAATAATTCTCAGATTATTGTTTACTAGTTTAAAATAAGGAGACCAGGTCACACAGGAACGCTGCTTACATTTCCACAGGGATAGCGGATATGGGACACGTTAAAGATCACATTGCTCTCCACATGTTTATTCATCTACGTGGCTATGAATATGTCTGATATTCACATATGTCTAGATAGATACATTTACTTTGCCTTATCTCTTTTTTAGCAGACAGTAATTATTTTTCAGCCACTCCATTCATACCCTCTGCTATTTTCATTTATCTCCATTGTCACTGTATGTCTATAGTAATATTGGTAATGGTTACCACAGCAATATAATATTGATATTATTGCAATCAAACTGACTTTGCTTTTCTGACTGCCTGCATTATTTACCTCCTAATTCTAGCCCTCTTGGAATGCCTGAGAACCCTGTCATATTGCCTAGCCAGAGGGGGAATTCACCTTGGTTTGTTTGACTCTGTCTCCCTTAAAGCAAAAATGCTCGAGGTGGCCAAATGGATGTGCTATGTTGCATTATAAATCCAGGTAATGGATATTTCCCTTGGACAAATCCATGCATATCAGTATACTGACTGCTCTAACTGAGGTTTGTAACCTTGGTCCATGCTTCAACAGTCACCTTGACAACAAACACCACAGGAATTATTTACCTCATGCACTTAGTTCCCGCACTTTCCTTTGCAGCTAGTAATGAGCTCTGTGATAAGAGTTTTCTTCCCATTAATTGAGCTTTTTCTATGAACTGTACTGACACTTTTTTCTCCTGCTTCGTCTAACAAATTGAAAACTGTTGGCCAAATAATATAAATTGTTAAAAACAACCACAGACTAACAGGAGATGGCTCATTTACCAATATAAAAAAAGACAAGTAATAGAACACATAATATTTCACACGCTTTACAGACTTGAAATACAATGTTTACGAGTCATATTTATAATAGCACAACAACAACATAAAAGGTTACCATCTTTTTTTTTTTAAAGTCTAAAAAGTAGATTAAGAAATTTCCATCCAATGTGCCTTTTGCACTAGTGTGGCAATAACTTTTGCCTGCATTGGGATTTTTTTTTTTTTAAAGCTACATGCAACTTGCAAGTTGAGAAAGTTGTGCTTTATGTCGTGTTGTAAAGCTTCACCACCAGCGTTGATGTTGTCATTGTCACTGCACTTCATAATAGTCACAAGCAATGGACACAAATCTGTACCAGTCAAATATAAATGTCTTTCTAAATCGTTCCTCTTTGTGATCGACTTAAATTTCAAGTTCAGTTTTATAAATTTAGACAAATTTACACAAATTCTATAAAATGTATCCATATATGGTATGCAAAAAACATATCCAAAACCACTGACTGCATATCATAAAAGTATAAAACAGACATGAATCAGAACTAAAATGGGGATTTTATATAGGATAACACGGGACAGGCAATGTTTGCTGGGTTAAAATTCCTGATATTGTCTGTGAGATTATCAGGGTCCAAAAATGTGACTGTTAAACAAAGAACATTTCTTTCTAGTACTGTTTATTAAAATCTGAATTATTAATAGCAATTTTTCCCCACAACACAGACTGCCTTATACACAAAGTACACACTACACACATACGTATGCGAATATACAGATTCAATATTAATCAAGCATTATGCAACATAAACAATTCTAGAATAAAGAGAACATTATCATAATAAAATGCAAATATTCTTTTGCTTTGTTTAGGTGGTTTATTTAAAACAATCTAGAAGTGCACTCAATGGCTTTTAATTATTTTATTTCATTATGTTATCTTATTTAAAGGGTGAAAAATCAAAAATTCTAATAATTAATATATTGGTATCAAAAGCAATCCCAGAGAACAGGCAGTTAGTGGAAGTCGGTGAGCATGACCTTATCTTGTACAGACATACACATAGCGTGTCAGTTGTACTAGACACTGGGTGCACTCAAAATCTAAATATCCAACAAACACATTGTCACAGAACAAAATGCATGGAGGCAGCAGAAACAGCAGCAGCACAGGCTTCTGTGTGTAATCACTTGTCACACATGAAAAGAGATGTGTGCAGTGTCTGCCTGTGTCATTGTGCCTGAGAGACAGGGACACTGCAAGTTGCTCAATGCAGAATGAGAACTATGGGATGAACCTGACAGACTGCATGGCAAACCCACCTCTGACTCCTGGAACCAGATGGAATTCCAGCCAAGTGACAGGTGCAGGGGTCACTGCATTGAGCCCAGCAGGAGAGAAGCCCCTTTGGTGCTGATGTTTATGGCTGCAGGTCCCTCTCAGAAGATTGCACTGAATGGACATTCCTGGCTCTTTTACATTTTTGCTTTCAGGATAGATCCACCTTGGCTGGTATTACTGTTGTCACCCCTGGACAGCAGGCTGGGAAGCAGCAATGGACTGGTACAAACACTGGTTTTATCCTTAGCATTTTCTCTCCCCCTCTGTGACCAATGTAGTTACTATCAGGGCTTCCAGCTACTGGAGTGGTTTCACAGCAGCTGTGAAAATATGAAAGGCAGAACAGGGGTGTATGGGATGGGGAACAGAGACTGTGAGTGCCATCTGCAGGGAAATACAGGCAGCAACCCCAGTCACTATGCCTGCAATACTCTTTTATGAAAAGTGTTAACCATTTGCAACACAATTCATTCTATACACCTAAAATGAGTATTTTGTATGCAGTACATAATATATCTCCTCGGCTGTTGTTTCCCTGCAGCTGTTGTACTTGAATCATTGGCTGGCAAAGGATGGTGGGAGCTGTAGTTCAGCAACTGGAAACATGGCACTTGCCTCCTACTATCATATGGCCAAAGAGACATGTAAAACATTTTCTTTAAGAAAGACGCATTTTTTCTGTGTGCTTAACAGATGTAACTTGATATACTTTCACATTTCCGTTCCCAAAAAAACAAAATGCTAATTATACAAGTTAAAACACAATAATATAACCTACTAATAATAACCAGAGGAGTAGCGTGGAACCATGGCGCCCGGAGAAAGTGCATGTCGCAGTACCCCCCCCTCCCTGTACTAAACTGTGCCAGCGGGGTATGGCCAGCCTGCGGGGGAATACTGAAATGAAGAAGAAAAACAGTAAACAGTGGCAGTATTATGCTGGGCATTGAGGTCCCATTGGGGAATAAAATGCTTCGGTGATCTGACATTAAGGGTAGCTCCTTTGGCACTGCTTTATTTATGTATAGCACCTAGGATCTGACCTATCTCATTTGAAGCATTATTAGTCAATAGAGGAGATTGTATTATATATTCTGATCATTTAATTTAAATTGACAGAATACATGTGCAAGAGTGAAATTACACAGGGTGCAGAGCTTATTACTGCAATTACTGCCCCAAGCAGCTATCACTGGAGTGGGAACACCTATGGGAAGCTCCATTCTCAGCTATGCTCCTACATCGCATATATACATTGCACCTATATAATGTGAGTAAAACTAACCATGTTCTGTCTACCACCATTATTTCAGGTCTCCTAATACAGTATTTTTTAAAAGACCTTTCAAATAACACTGTGTGGTCATGCCTAGGAACACCTCATTACTTTATATAGCAAAGCAGTGACTTTTTTTTAAACTCATACCTGTCAATAAGAAAAGGAGAGGAAAGGGGAGGTTACAGAAGCCAATAAGAAAGGAGAGGAGAGGGACAAAGAGTTGATCAGAGAGGCGTGGTGACAGAAGCCAATAAGACAGGAGTGGACAGGGACAAAGAGCCGATCCCATGGTAGATAGGGGAGGGAATTAAAGAGATGAGAAGTGAATGTAATCAATCTAATAGGAAAGGGAAGGTGACAGAAGATGATCACAGTGGAGGGAGGGCTGGAGGGGAGACAATCTGGGCAGCTTGAGGGAGCATGAAATATAGAAACGGATCTCAGATCTGTAACTTATTTAGGATATAGAGCAAACAAACCGAGAAAAAACTAACTGGCAGCCGTCATAACGTGCTGCTCCCCAGTAATTCCAGAAATCTGGATGGCGCCCTCTGTCCATTTTGGCACCCGGAGCTCATGCTCCACTAAAACCACCCTTGCTACACCCCTGATAATAACCATATCTGCAATCACATATGTTGTATCAATTCCAGATATCTAGTGAGCCAATGGGGATTGTGATCCTCCAACATGACTACTTCCACTAAACATGACCACTTCCACTAAACATGACCACTTGCACTATACATGACCACTTCCACTATACATGACCACTTGTACTATACATGACCACTTGTACTATACATGACCACTTGTACTATACATGACCACTTGTACTATACATGACCACTTCCACTATACATGACCACTTCCACTATACATGACCACTTCCACTATACATGACCACTTCCACTATACATGACCACTTGCACTATACATGACCACTTGTACTATACATGACCACTTCCACTATACATGACCACTTGTACTATACATGGCCACTTCCACTATACATGACCACTTGTACTATACATGACCACTTCCACTATACATGACCACTTGCACTATACATGACCACTTGTACTATACATGACCACTTGTACTATACATGACCACTTGTACTATACATGACCACTTCCACTATACATGACCACTTGCACTATACATGACCACTTGCACTTGATCCTCTAACATGACCACTTCCAATATACTCTGCTCTTAGACTTCACACTTATGATTACAGTCACCCTTGAAACACCCTTCTCATAAATTAACTAGTGCATCACAGGTGGCTGCAATCATAAATTAAGAGGGAAGTCCAGAAGCGGAGCATTTTGTACAAGAAGTCATGTTGAAGGGTCTGCAGGCCCCAAAGAAAGACTATCCCTCTAACACCCTTTTTACACCGCAGCTGGGTTATTGGCGGGTTAACCCGGGTTGCTGCTCAGTGTAAAAGGGGCCAGGGTTGGATTCCCGGGTCGATTGACCCAGCAATCCAACCTGGGTAGCTTTCCCTGGGGAACCTATTTAATAATTGGGCAATTATCCTGAATGTGGCTATATAGGCCCTCATTCAGAGCCACTCGCTAGCGGCAGTACGCTCGTTCCGAGCGATGTTCGCACATCTGCGCATGTGTACGGTTTTTAGTACGCATGCGCGAACCAGTCAGTGTGGCCGAAAATCATTTGTACGCAATATAGCGAGTGCCTGCTATTTTGAGTGACAGAATGAGGCGTATGTGGGTGGTAACAGGGGAAGGTGTTTGAAAACGGGGAGTGGAGATCCGTTCGCAGGCGTGCTTAAAGGTCAAAACGGGCGTTTTATGGGTGTGCATAATTAATATAGCAGCGTCAATGACCACGTCACTTGGTTTTTTTTAACTCAGAACTGCTCGCAAAATAGCGGTTGAAAAAACCAACCACAAGAATAGCGAGCAGTTCATATCCTGTTCGATGTACTCGATTAATCTAATAAATAGCGGACATGACGTATGGTGCGAGCGGCCAGGGGGCGTTTTTAAGAAATAAAAGAGCGTATGTATGAGGTGTGAACAGACTGCAATGTGCGAACGGATCATTTGCATAGCCACCCCTTGTTTTTGAACGAACGAACGCAAATAGCGAACGGCTCTGAATGAGGGCCATAGTTGCAATAACACAGTATTTACTAACAAGCCAGTAACACTGGGCAAAAATAAAATAATATTGGGACCAGCACACCATTCCAGACTTTCAATAGTGCAAATTATTTCTAAAAATATATTATAGCCATATACTATTGCAGAAATGTCAGTATCATAAAATATTTATTGCTATAAAAGCATCAATTATATTTTCAATAAACTGCATCAATACATATCATATAAATGTCTCTTGAGAAGCCAACTTTGAGAAAAGTTATATAATTTATGCTGGAACAGATTCAAAACTTAACCCCTTAATAGCCAAAAGATGCAGATACATTATTAGTCCACCTTGACTTTTACCAATGAATTGTAGCAGATTTATTAGTATTCGATCAATCCAACCTGGGTAGCTTGCAGGGTTTAAAGCTAGGTGCCACCAAACTATGCAGTGTTGTCAACGATTAGGCTTTAACTCCCAGATAAACAATCTAGTGCATACACACTGTGCAATATAACAAAAGACCAAACAATATATCTTGCATCGTTTGGTTTTTAGATCGTTAACTATATAATGTAACCATATCGCCTGGTCGTTTGGTAGTGCATACACATTGAGGGGAATTGTTAATGAGATTAGCAGATCTTCCTGCATGTACAAAAGATCTGAAGATACGATGGACGTCACCACAGAAGTGCGCAAAGTGCGTACACACTTGACGACTGGAACGATTTGTCATTCCGATGCGATGGAATCGACCAAATCGTTCAAAATATCATCTAGTGTATGCCTAGCTTGACACAGGAACGACCCATGTAACCCTGCAGTATAAACGGGTAAACTGGGTCGTCCAACCTGGGTCCCGTTTACAGCATGGGAAGATCCAGATTTCCCGATGCTTGGAGATGACAAGCGCCGGCAGAAGAGTGCCACTGCACATGGGTGCAGTATGAACGGTGCCTACCCAGAAATAACCCGGGATGGCGTCACAGTTTGAAAGGGGTCTGTCCTGGGTCTGACACAGTTTGGAACCATGGCCCTCATTCAGTCCCACTCGCGAGCGGCTGTCCGCTCGCAAGTGGGTCGCTGGTCTGCACTGCGCATGCGCACGACGGAGGGAGCTCCGTCGTGCGCATGCGCGAGATGCGCCGAGCGAAGGACTTTCCTTCGCTCGGAGTGTCTCATCAAAGGGGGCGTGCTGTCGATGTTGACTGACAGCACGCCCCCTTTGGTGGGCGTGCCGGGGGCATGCCTGCCAGACGGAGGCGTTCCAAACTGGCTGATAGAGCCAAAATCACTCCTGGCCTTGCGGTTGAAAACCTCAACCGCAGGCTGTTGCTCGCAGTGGCGATGGTCGCGATGGTCAAGACCATCGCGGCCATCATCCTGCACGCTCGTATATGCTGTGGGTGGTGACCCACAGCTATACTAGCGTCCAGGAGGACGTTCCATATTAATGGAGGTGGGCCCTGATTCAGAGCGAGCGCTCTGGTCAGAGCGTCCGGCTCTGAATCAGGGCCCATTTTCCAAGTCCCGGGGCAGATCTGGAACTTAGGTGTAAAAGGGGTATAACAGAGCCATGGGACATCCCTGTGTGTAGGAAGAAAAATAGGCTGATGTCGTTTTTAAGAAAAAGACAGTACTATAAATGAAACTATTGTATGTCAATGATTAGTCACTGAAAGTTACTTGGAAAATTATGAAAGGAGGGTGGAATAACTCATCAGTTGCTGCAGCTTTCATTCACATGCTGCAATTGCAGAAGATGCTCCCTCTTAAAATTTCCCTGGGGAACCTATTTAATAATTGGGCAATTATCCTGAATGTGGCTATATAGGCCCTCATTCAGAGCCACTCGCTAGCGGCAGTACGCTCGTTCCGAGCGATGTTCGCACATCTGCGCATGCATACGGTTTTTAGTACGCATGCGCGAACCAGTCAGTGTGGCCGAAAATCATTTGTATGCAATATAGCGAGTGCCTGCTATTTTGAGTGACAGAATGAGGCGTATGTGGGTGGTAACAGGGGAAGGTGTTTGAAAACGGGGAGTGGAGATCCGTTCGCAGGCGTGCTTAAAGGTCAAAACGGGCGTTTTATGGGTGTGCATAATTAATATAGCAGCGTCAATGACCACGTCACTTGGTTTTTTTTAACTCAGAACTGCTCGCAAAATAGCGGTTGAAAAAACCAACCACAAGAATAGCGAGCAGTTCATATCCTGTTCGATGTACTCGATTAATCTAATAAATAGCGGACATGACGTATGGTGCGAGCGGCCAGGGGGCGTTTTTAAGAAATAAAAGAGCGTATGTATGAGGTGTGAACAGACTGCAATGTGCGAACGGATCATTTGCATAGCCACCCCTTGTTTTTGAACGAACGAACGCAAATAGCGAACGGCTCTGAATGAGGGCCATAGTTGCAATAACACAGTATTTACTAACAAGCCAGTAACACTGGGCAAAAATAAAATAATATTGGGACCAGCACACCATTCCAAACTTTCAATAGTGCAAATTATTTCTAAAAATATATTATAGCCATATACTATTGCAGAAATGTCAGTATCATAAAATATTTATTGCTATAAAAGCATCAATTATATTTTCAATAAACTGCATCAATACATATCATATAAATGTCTCTTGAGAAGCCAACTTTGAGAAAAGTTATATAATTTATGCTGGAACAGATTCAAAACTTAACCCCTTAATAGCCAAAAGATGCAGATACATTATTAGTCCACCTGGACTTTTACCAATGAATTGTAGCAGATTTCTTAGTATTCGATCAATCAATGGCAAAGAAAGAGACATATGTTTGCCATTTCATACTACTCCTGGAATATTTATCCTGTCTGTATTTCTACTGCTTACGTATTACCGGCCAATTGCTACAAATAGGTAAAAAATAAACTGAAGTAGCATGCTCACCTTGCTGATTTATAATCAATTGCTGTCAGCCTTTAGAAATATAGTTTTAGTAAGTTTCGATTATATTTCACATGCTGACAAGCCAATTCATCCATGACCTTTAAAGATCTTGCAGCAAAAACTGTTTACCTAGTGCTCTTGTGACTTCTGGTGCACGGATTATAATTTCACCATCAAAGGATTTGCATTGTTAAATTATGTGCTGCCATGGACCTATAATAGTACAGTACATTAAAGAGTTTTTACATTTTTGGAAATTCTACTTTATTTTACCTTTGCCTTTACCTACTAGTTATACTTCTGTGGGGAACAACCCTACAATCACTAGAAATAGATAAGTGCTACAAGCATTGCAGCATCACACCCATCCATTGTATTGTGTGCTACAGAAGGGAGGAATACTAATGAATCAGACACCTGACAGAACACACCTTCAACCTGGGCATAATTGATTTATACCCTAACTAAGCTCATGCAAATAAATGTCTTAATTCTCTTCAACATAAGCATTAAAAGGGTTGTGCGGGTCAATGTTGAAAGGTAGGTAGTTATGCCACTTGTTTCCGTTGGACCTATCACTAGGCTGGGTAGAAATTAGACAATATATTGTCCGATATACTGATTTGAGGCGGATCAGAAAGATATAAATTTTTGAGTTTACTGTATACCCACGTGGCATCAGCGAGGTCGTGTGATTGGCCATACTACAAGCAGTGCAGTGCATATTAATGAAGGACGGAACGTTAAATCTTCTAGTGGGTACTGGCAATCTTGTATGGTCCGGGGTTGAAGGGTAATCGACCAGACTGTCGGCAAGATTGCCGGATTGTGCACACTTCCTCCCTTTGGGCCTGATTCACAGATGGACGCAAATCCATTTGCGACTGCGATTCCGACACAGTGGACTATATGCTAATGACTTAGCTGATGTCTTGTGCACTGAGATGCCCACCTCCTGTGTCTCACATCCACCGCTTACGTACAATGCGGGAACATTAGTCGCACATCGGTTTCACAACTAACTTCTGAGTAAGCCTATGCAGCCTTAGACAAAGCACCTCTCCTAAGACACCAGGTTCTCTCCAGCTGTGAGCGAATTTGCAGAGGCTCACTAGAACACACCTAGAAAATGGCTCCAATACGCCTGCGTTATGTCCCCCAAATGCTTAATGTTCGTCACTTGCTTTGCAATAAATCCTCTCTGTGTCCACCGTCGCTAATTCATTGCCGCGCGCACAGTGTGTCTGTGACTTATGCACAGTAGCAAAAAATGTATCCACTGCCACCAACATCGACATTGCGTACTTTGGGCCTGATTCAGAACTGCATTGTGTGTTCAGAATTAAATGTGAATGTATTCAGACTTGGTCACATCTATGCGACCACACTGGTCCAATAAATCCACCTGTGGCGCTGCCGGCCCCATCCTCTCTGAGCTACGTAATGATGATATGCGCCCAATGTCATTATGCCCTGTGAGTCCACTCTGGGGCATCAAAGGACTAGCTCATATTCAGCAACCCCCCAAACTGCCCTTTTCCACCTATCACAAGTCGAAGAAAATTAAAATGCAATCGCCAGCATCTTCCAGCACTAACTTGCTGCCTTGTACATAAAACAGGAATAATTGTGAAAAAATATGGTTATTATATAGTAGTTACATAGGGGAAAGCACTTGGTGTGGGTGCAGTAATGGGACGTGAAAAAGAACACTGCAGGCCTAGATTACAGATTGTAATGCGCTTATAATGGCCTTTACCTAACTCACCACAGGGCTAGAGCCGGTCCTGCCAAATCATTAATACTACTCACTATAGACATGTTCCACAAATACTGTGTTTCATTACACTGGAACCTGGGATTTATTTAGTGTTATTAGCAACATTTTATGAAGTTCTCTGAGGTATCTAGGCTGTGATCTTTTTTATTGATGCCAAACATTCAATTTAGGTCTAACAGTAGATGTCCTCCCAGTGAAGCAGTACATAAAAACGTGAGCCTTATGTGATACAGTAAAAGGATTTTTTTCTCAGAACTTGAAAGAGAGATATAAGACTTAAAAGGTGGTTCTTTAGATTGGTGCTAGTGCCTGTCATATCAGTATCATATGGGGTCTATTTACTAAGCCTTGGATGGATATAAAGTACCAACCAAGCAGCTCCTAACTGTCACTTTACAGGCTGTGTTTGAAAAATGACAATTAGGAGCTGGTTGGCTGGTACTTTATCTCCGTTCACTTTATCTCCATCCAAGGCTTAGTAAATAGACCGCATAATTTGTAAGAGCATTGCTTCTTTCAATAATTTACCTCACAAAATCTAATCTACATTTTTAATATCTTCAGCAACTACTTTCTTTCTTTACTAAAGGCGGATCAGCTCCTGTAGAATAGGCTTAAATAGGATGAGGTCAATGTCCCAACAGTCAGGATGCCGACGCATAGAATGCTGCCGCATTAATCCCGACACCTGTCGGAATCCCGACCGCCAGCATCCCGACGTTTAATACTGGGGTTAGGGAGAATGTTAGGCAGTAAGGGGAGGGTTAGGCACTAAGAGGGGAGGGTTAGGTTTAGGGCGAGGTTAGGTTTAGGAATTAGGGGTGGAGGTTAGGTTTAGGCATTGGGGATGGAGGCTTAGGGGTAGGGAGAGGGGAAGGGTTAGAATACTGACCAGTGGCAGATTTTACCTAGGGGCTGTGGGTCTGAAGCCCCCAATAACATCCACCACCTGCAGGGACTGCCTAGGCTGGCAACAGTGGTAGTGACTTCCCATTGGAAGTCACTACCACTGTCCCTGCTGATCACAGGCAGTCTCAGGGGGAGGCGTTTCCTCCCCTCTGGAAATGCCAGTCCGGGTTGCAATAGCAGAGAGAGTGCTTCCCATGCAGCCTCTAAAAGCCAGCCTGTCTGCCAGCCTAGCATCAGGTCTGGGCTTAAGCTACGCCCTTGATTTAGGCCACGCCCCATGGCTACATACTTCAGCTCCACCTCCTGGTGACATCAGCTGTCAATCACCGGGATGGCAAGGGAAAATAAGGATGATGAGCACTGCAGACACCCCAGCCAGACAGGTAAGGAGCCCCCTGCCGATACTGACCAACAATTGTCGGCATCCTAACCCCGCCAGAATCCCGCCAGGATCCCGAGCACTGGCATTGGGTGCCTAACCTGGTTTAAATAGTTAAGATATCCTACCTTAAACCATGGGTGTTTCAAGAGTGGAGGGAGCCAGTGTGCAGTCTCAGTCACAGGCCCCCTCCTCTCAGTCAGGCGGCCGGCAGCGCACTGGGCGCCAGCGCCACATTGATAGACTCTGGGAACTAAAGTGTGCCCAGAGTCTATAGCGCATGCGCAGGTCACCGGGAAAATTGCCACTGCGGCCATTTTCCCTGTACTGCACAGGTGCAAAACGATGGGAAAATGACCAAGGTGGCCATTTTCCAGGTGTTTTTATAGCGCTGACGTGAGGCTCCGGAGAGGTAAGTATAATATGGGTGCAAGGTGTGCGGTGCAAGCCTGTGTGCACCGCACACCCTGCACCCATTATAAATACGGCCCTGCCTTAAAGTCTTCTAGTTATGTGCTCAGGAGTGGCAGCCATTTTGTGCCATAAGTTCCTCCTGCCTTAATGATTCCAGTCTGGTTTATTTTAGAGATGAGCGGGTCCGGTTCTCTGAGAACCAGACCCACCCAAACTTCCACATCCGAGGCGAGAACTGAGCTAGGCTCGGGTTTTCCTGCCTGACTCGGATCTCAAAATGAGGCAAACACCATCCTCACGCTGTCGGATTCTCGCTTGTTTGTATTATATAAAGGGCCCCATTCTCACTCTGGCTGTAGAGAGAGAAGCTAGCAGACATAGTCAGTCACTGTCAGTCACTCAGTGTGTGTGTCCAGTGTGGGTCTTGGCCTAAAGGCTTCTGCTGTGTTGTCCATAAAGGGACTTAGGCTGCAGTATATAAAGGGGGGCTTCCTTCAGTGGGTGCTGAAGCTGCTGTGTCACTTGTCCTGTCAATTAACTGTGGCAGCTGCTGTGTTTCTGTCCTGTTCATCAGGCTAGGGCTGCAGTCCATAAAGGGGTGAAGTGTTGTCCAGGGGGGGGGTGCTCTGTCAATCAAGGGTGCTCTTCCCCAGTTTTTTTAAAAAAAAGAAGCTTTTTTTTGTGTGTGCGTCAGCATCTTAGCTGCGCTTTTATTGTATGGTGACACTGCCGCAATTTATCGTCCACGTATTGTGACTCTGCAGGTGGTCTGTCCGCACTCGGCAGGGGTGCTTTGTTGTCCATCAAAAAAGCGTGCTGTCTGTGTTGTTAATCAAGGGGCTGCTGCCTCATTCAGGGGTGCTCTTTACCAGTGTAAAAAAAAATATTGTTTGGTGACACTGCCGGTCAGACCGCAGTATGAGTCTGATGATATGGAGGACGATCAAATAAGAGGAGAGCAGGAACGACTTACCAGTCTTGCAGCTGCTGCCAGCAGTCATGATGATGACGCAAGGCCGTCAACGTCATCTATGAAGGCCAATGCCCAAAGGCTTAAGTTAAAATAAAAAAAGCAATGTTTTACAGTGCTAAAGAAAAAAAAATTAAAAGCTAAGTTAGCTGCAGAGAAACAAAAAATTGGCAATATGCCATTTACTACACAAAGTGACAAGGAAAGGATAAGGCCTTGGCCTTTATTTATGACTGGTGGTTCTGCATCTTATGATGATGTAAGCCCTTCTCTCTGTAGAAGTGTCAAAAAATTAAAATCACTAAGGCACATGAACCAACTGTGTGCTCAGAAAGGTCACAGATCCCCGAGAAGAGTCCAAGTGTGTCCACGGTTGCCATATGTGAGCCTGACCTTTCTTATACTGTACTTGAAGAGGATCTTCCTTCCACCATTTGTGTGCCCTCTGCAAATGTGGGGATGAGCAGCACAAGTCAACATGCTGACGTAGAAATCGAGGATGCTTCTGTGCAATTGCACCAGGAGGATGAGGAGGATATTTCTATAGTTGGAACTAACAAGGATGATGAGGATGTTGATGATGAGGATGTTGATGCCGAGGATATGGTTTGTGTAAATCAGGCAACAGTTGTTGTCCATGGTAGAAAAAGACCATTGTTGTCATGCCAGGGCAAAAGACAAAAAAAATCTACTTCTCATGTGTGGAATTATTTCCACCCAAATCCGGACAACAGTAGTCAAGCGATCTGTAATGTTTGCCAAGCAAGAGTGAGTAGAGGTAAGGACCTTTACCATCTAGGAACCTCCTCCCTGTTATGTCACTTGCAGAGCATTCATCAAATTCAAAAGTGTTTTTCAAATTCAAAAACTTTGGCTAAAAACTTAACAATAAGTCCAGTGTCACCTAGCTGCTCCCTTCTCTCTGTTAGATCCAAGCACCACCATCAACATGTGTAATCATCAACATCCTCAATCATGATAGGAAGTAGTTCTGCATCCAATTTCATAAGAATGACTGACTCCTCTCCTATCCGTGATTCCTCAGAAGGATCCTTGAGTGCTTCGCCTGTTGTTGCTGCTGCTGCTGTGAGTGAATCTTCATCTCAGAAGGGGACCAGGAAGAAGACTACTTTTAGCAGTTTAACAAAACAATTGACTGTCAAACAATCCTTTGCATGGAGGAACATGTATGACAGCAGTCACCCAGTTGCACAGCGGATTACTGACGCCATAACAGCTATGCTGGTATTAGATGTGTGTCCAGTATCTGCCATTAATGAAGTGGGTTTTAGACAGTTAATTGAGGTCCTATGTCCCCACTACCATGTCCCTTCTAGATTCCACTTCACTATAACAGCAATTCCCAGTCTGTACAAGGACATTAAAAAAAAACTTATTAGTGTCCTCCGAAATGCCATTGTGCCCACTGTCCACTTAACCACAGATATGTGGACAAGTGGGACAGGGCAAACTAAAGATTACATGATTGTGAAAGCACACAAACAGCAACAGCAGCAGCATCTAACAAATGCTAGCTCATTCAGAGGCAGGCTACTCTGTGTATCACCAGTTTCACTAAGAGGCATGCTGCTGAGGACCTCTTAGAAAAACTCAGAGAAATCATTCCAAAATGGCTTACCCTGCTTGGACTCTCCTCAGGATTTGTGATTTCTGACAATGTCACCAATATTGTGCAAGCATTACATCTAGGCAAATTCGAACACGTCCTATGTTTTGCTCATGCAATTAATTTGATGGAGCAACATTTTGTTAAAAATGACGGGCGTGCAGGAGATGGTATCGGTGGCCCAAAAGATTTCGGGTAATTTTCGACATTCAGCAACTGTGTGTCAAAGATTGCAGCACCAGCAAGTACTGTTGAATTTGCCCTACCATCAGCTGAAGCAAGAGGTAGTAACTAGGTGGAATTCTACCCTTTATATGCTTCAGCGGATGGAGGAGCAGCAAAAGGCCATCCAAGGCTACACAATGACCTATTACATAGGGAAAGGAGTGGGAATGCACCTTAGTCAAGCACAATGGTGAATAATTTCCATGTTGTGCAAGGTTCTCAAACCCTTTGAATTTGCCACATGTGAAGTTAGTTCAGACACTGCCAACTTGAGTAAGGTCATTCCCCTAATCAGACTTTTGCAAAAGCAGCTGGAGAAACTGAAGGAGGAGCTGAAACAGAGTGATTCTGCTAAGTATGTCAGACTTCATTCACTTCATCAGGATCCAAGGGTCATCAATCTCTTGAAATTAGATCACTATATTTTGGTGACCATACTTGATCCTAGGTTTAAGTCATACCTGTGTCTTTCTTTCTGATGGACATAAATCTGAAGAGATGCAAAGAGCTGTTGGTGAAAAAATTGTCAGCTCAAGTGGCACATGACATGACAGCATCCCCTCCTTCATTTTCTGTGGCTGCCAGGAAAAAACTAAATTTTCATGAGACCCACTGCTGGTGATGCAGATCAGTCAGTAAAACCTAATGACATCTGGTTGGGTCTGAAAGAACTGCCTACAATTAGTGACATGTCTACCGTGACTTTGTCTTATATGGTCACCATTCAGGGAATGGTGGATGATTATTTTAGGGATAGCATCCAAATAGGCATGTCAGACAGTGCATTTCACTACTGGCAGGAAAAAGAGGCAATTTGGAGTCCCTTACACAAACTGGCTTTGCTTTACGTAAGTTGCCCACCCTCAAATGTGTACTCTGACAAGGTTCCCGGCTGTGCTGAAAACTCTTTCAGTGATTGGTGTAGGAGATTACTTCTCCAAAATTTGGAAAAGATGATGTTCATCAAAATGAATAACAAATTCCATGAGGCAGACCTTTACCGGCAATAAATACAAAGAAATAGGCGCCTGTAATGGTGGATTCCAGCGGGGACAAATTAATATTGTGTGAAGTAGAGGATGTACACACTGATGGGGATGGTGATGACGATGACAACATCTGATCTTACCTAGGTTGTAAAGCCAGTTTGTCTATGGGATCATTGCCACCAATGTCCACTGCGCATTGGCAGCTTGTTTTGTGGGGGGTTCAAACAAACCAATCATTTCAGCAAGAAGTGGCAGTCCCTGTCACCGAAGTGATTGGTTTGTTAAACTGTGAATGTCCTGTTTCATATATACAACATAAGAGTGGGTGGGAGGGCTCAAGGACAATTCCATCTTGCACCTCTTTCTCTGCATTATGTGCTGTTTGGGGCATTGCTGCCAGACATTTTTAATTTTATGGTTTATGAATGTCCAGAAATTGTAATGGCCACAGACAGCATCTCCTGCATGCCCCTTTAATTTTTTTTTTCAATTCTGAACCATCAAGTTGATGGGGTGGGAAAATATGAGCAGCAGCACAGAGCATCTTCCTGCCAGGATGTGTGCAATAAAGTGCAAATGCATTTAATACAAAAATTAGTTGTGTATATTGGTCACATACATACATATTTACATGGTACATGTAAAGCAGGCTGAGGTAACCTGAAGCACACCACCTGTTGTTGACAGGCCCAGCAAACAACACAGATGCTGGGAGTTCTAGTTCAGCCGGAGAACTACAGGCTGCTTTCCTCTGATGTAAACAGCAAGTCTTGGTCCCATTATCCCTAACAACCTCCCAGAGTACAAAGTAAACATCTGTTTACAGTATGTTCTAGCAGCACCTCCACAATCAAGGCCACCTCATATCTATTAGATATATAAAAAATTATAAAACTTCCTCCAGATAAAAGATGTCTTTTAGCAACTGAAGAACTTGATCCTAGTTTGATCTTCCCTCATAAAATGTTTTAATAATCAAATCATTAAAATAAATAAATTAAAAACTAATCAATCCTTCCGTCCTTTCCCTGTCTTCAGTCCATAAACATATTCCAACTCCGTCGGGCCTCTGACCTAGTTAAGGAAAACATTCTTGGTTTTTAAAATTCCTAGGGGTCGTATAGTTTATTAAACTGCCATCCTGTCACTCTGTGCCATTTTGGAAGCTGAACTGCCACATGTTAGTGCTGCCCACTGCTGTTGCTTAGCTTAGTCAACTAGCTAGCTGGATGCAACCTTTTGGCCCTAAACTAGATGAAAAAAAAATCAATATTGTGAGCTGTGAGGTGGTCAAAATTGACTGGAACTTACTGGAAATAAATGTTATTGAGGTTAATAATACTGTAGGAACAAAAACAGGCCCATTTTATGTGATTTTAGCTGTTTATATGATTTTTTTTTTTAGAAAAAATACAGATCCAAAACCAAAAATCAAAACCAAAACACGCAAGGGGCGATTTTGGCAAAACCTTATCCAGATCCAAAACACAAGGAGATACAGTACCTCATTCAGAGTTGGTCGTTGCGGCCGCATGGTCGTAAGGTAAAAGGGGCCGGATATGCAAATGAAGCACTCGCAAGTTGCGTCAAGATGTGATCGTTAGCTGGACGAGCGAGGGGAAGATGCGGCCGTAAGACTAAAAATACGCCCCCTTCTTGTTCGCATTACACGTCATCTCCGGGCATCTAAGGATTAATCGAGACCATCGGAGCTGGTCGTAGAGCTTAAGGTTGACCATACCCTCTCTTAAGCACTACGATCAAGTCAGTGTATAAACCTCCCATGTCACATGTGCCATGACACTACTTAGTTAATTATGCACTCCCATAAAACGCCGTTTGCATAGTCAGGCACGCCTGCGTTCGGATCTCCACTCCCCCGTTCACAAGCACCTTCCCCTGTTACCACCCACAAACGCCTCATCCTGTCACTCAAACTAATGACCTGGCCAAGTTGAAGGAGAGAGAAATTTGTGATCGTAATAGCTAGTTTGCGCAAGTGCATTGCGAATTTTACGCATGCGCAGTTTAGCGAACATCAGTGGCGTACGACCGTGCGGCAACGACCGGCTCTGAATGAGGTCCACAGATCCAAAACCAAAACACGGGGGTCGGTGCATATCTCTAGTTTAATTAAGAATGGTAAATGCTGGTTCATGAAGAACATTCGTTCATCTCACAGAATGGCTCCTTACTTCGAGTCTACTGTAGGTGACAAATTGTCATTAATAAAGGTGGATGTTCAGGTGTGCTCTTCTATTTCATTGTCGAGTGCTGCCAAGGGCTAAGAAGGAATATGGAATAGACACCCAGCATATTTTTTTTTCAGAAAAGACCATGTTAAGATTTAAGAAACAGATTTGAATATTATTTTAGAAAAATAGCTGGCACACATACAGATCTGCCCAGCTACATTGTTGTCCATAGCGCAGCAAATTGCGCTATGAGTGGTGCAAGATGGACTCCCACGATCGGAGATGCGCATTCGGATATAACTGGAGACACACTCCCGCGATCGGGGACGCACTTTCGCGTCTCCATAGGATTGAATAGAGATGCACTGCAGCGATTGGGGATGTGCCATAGCGTAGCGTGGCACATAGCGCGATTCGCGGGCACGTTTGTGCAGCGATCAGCCACAATGAACGTGGGCGAATCTGTATCTATAAAAAAGAAGTTTCAAACTGCTGATTTTTGACAAAACTCCTTATGTACTGCTTGTGTACCTCTAGTGTTATTATTATGTACAATGATTGACACATAATCCCGGTGTCATATACCGCTATCTTACTGTTCATTTCCTACACGTCAAGTCACACAAGTCATTGTGCAGTAGTGACACTTTCAGCAAAGCTTCTTAATTATACCCAAACTGGAAAGCACTGTGTATACAAATTACGAGAGCAATGTTCCTAAGCCATCTATCCTGGAGAATGTTTAAGTGACTTGGACAGCAATACTGCAGGTATTTACAGGCAGCATTCTTCAAGTTGTGTTTGCACTTGACATCTCCTTAGAGCTCTCTGGCAAGAGGCCCGGGAAATTTCGCAGCAGGCTTCCATCCGGAGACAAGACAATTATATGATATCATAGATTTGGCTGGAAGCTTCCAACATGGGGAACCAATAGCGTCCATGGTTCTGTACTCTGCTTTTGCAGGACAACTGTGGTGAGTGACATGGGGCACACCCGCCCCCACCCTTAGACCTGCAACCTCAATTAGTTGTTATTAAAGTAAACTTTTAAGTGCTATATTGGGAAATAAAAATAAGACTGATTGTGGAAGGAAGAGTCTGTGTATTGTACTTAAACTTAGTACTAATACTTCGAAAAGTTTATTCAAATGTAATTTATATCCAACGGAACAGCAGAGACTGGAACAAATTCTCACTCGGAACACTTTCAGGATTACTTTTACTGATCTGTCATATTCCATTATCATAAAGCTTTGCCCTGACTGGCTAATCAACCAAGGGTGAGGAACTATTTGTTTGTAAAACTGCAGGTGACATAAGATGGCAGAAAAATATACCACACTGAGGGGCTGATTCAGACCTGAAGCTGTCCTGATGTGGTCGCTATTGACCGATGTTTCCGGGACTGTGCATTTGGCGGAGCCACAGTATGCATGTGCTGCTGTGGCTGCGGTCACTGGATGCCGTAAGGATATCCCGACACTTACATCCCAACACGGGACTAAAGATAGGCATCAAAATCCCGACGCCTATCATTAGCCCCACTAAGGAATCCCGAAACCCGGCAAACCGAATGAAGGTATGCCAGGCGTCTTAGTGTCTAGCCATGGGGGAGGTTAGAGTTAGGCAGTAGGGGGGAAGTATGGTTAGGCACCCCTAAGGGAGAGTTAAGGGGGGAGGGCAGGGTTAGGGTACTTACCTTCAGCTGTCAGGATTTCGACCCACAAAGGACACCTCCTACCGCATTGACACAATTTCCTAGATCCGCTGAGGCCGAAGGTGCAGCACCAATCACTTCTGCGTCCATGTTTGAATCGGGCCATGAAATTGCAATCAGTGAACAGAGGAGCTCATTCAGACCCGCTCGCTAAGATGCATGCTCTCGCTGCTGCCGATAGTATGCAGTGTGTATGCATTGTGCGCATGCATCGCAGTGCACATGTGCATACCTTAGTGAAAGTTTACAATGCATTCGCTCACTGCGCATAGACAGCCCAGCAGAGTGAGTGGCAGGGGAAGCCATTTGTAGGTGGTAACAGAGGCTGGCCATTAAAAACGGGGGAGTGGAGGTGCAAATGCAGGCGTGCCTGAGCTTCTCAACAGCGTTTTAGAGGTGTGCATAATTATAAAACAGCATCATAGTACACGTCACCTGGTTTGTTTTTACACTCACAGTGCTTGTGGCAGGGTATGGTCAACCTCAAGCGTTGCGATCACATCCGATGTACCAATGGTTGCATACACTTCCTGGACATGACATGGACAAGTGGGTGTCTTAAAACAGGCTGTGAGTGTCTGCATACACTATGTGATCGCTCTTTAAGAAATACTGGGCATGCTAACGCATTGCTGTGCAATAGCACTGCCTACGCAATTTACATACACATCGTGCGAGCGATCGCATCTAGCGAGTGGCTCTGAATCAGACCCAGAAGCCGAATCCTCTTTTGTTTCACCTTGGCTAAATATATTAAATTTGTATTATTTTTACCTAAACTTTGTGTAATTCAGCAGCTGTCGAATGACATTTTGCTTTTAGTACCTTTATATCACATTTGTGATACACATTTTAGCAGTGTTTGCATTTGATTGCACATTCATTATATGACTTGCAGACATGAATGTGGACAGTGTGGCACAAGACAGCTCACAATTCCTTTGTGACTCATCTACAGTAACACGAACAAGGCGCCGTACACCTCTGCCGCACCACACAATATAATGACCACAGAACATTTTTAAGACACTGAACTATGCAATTAAATGACACATAAGAACCATTTTTCCCTCCTTCCTTTTAATTTATAAGTTTAAATCTGGTTCAAGAGAATCTACACACATTTATTTTTACAAAAATGACACTATTAGGTGCGTCAGGGATTGACTAGAACCATAATTACCACATAGGGCTAAAATATGAGAACGGCAAATACAAAATAATAAATAATTACAACCTTAACTATGCTAGAAAATCAAAGCAAAGAAAAAAAATGCATACAAAAATAACAGAAATGCAAACTAGTAAAGTCAGGAAATAATGGTGATTGGGATGCAGGTAAAACATCAGGTGCAAGCGCCCAATGTTTTACCTCTGCGCATACGGCCATGATGCACTGCACATGCATCCTGGTGTTTACCTCCGAGGGACACAGATCGAAAGTGCATGGAGATCCATGCAATTCTGATAGGCGTTTCTGGATTATAATGGGGGCTGTGGCTACAAGTTTCGTGCGTATCGGGGACGCATTGGTGTCAGCAATTGCGTCTGACGCAGTCCCACTGACACTGGTGGCCATGGTGAGTCGAACATTCTGCACATGCCATAGGCAGGTGTCATGTCCAATGGGCAGGCCAATGGTACACCGGTAGTGCATCTTTTAAGCACATTGGCGGAATCGTGCCGCACCTGGTGGGTGTCTCAATAGGATTCCCACTGGCAACATCAGCCTTATTCTCACCTGTGTTGCACCAGCCTCAACCCTCATCTCTCCTGCCTCATTTTCGCCTGTGTCACTCCAGCAACGTCCCTGTCTCCTTCCCCCGTTCCTCTAAGCATCATTATCCCCCCATCCATCGATCAGCTTCATCCTCCCACTCCATGACTCTCAGCTTCACCTGCTCCACCGTGTCTTTCAGCCTCAGTCCCCACCCTCTCAGCTTCTCACCCTGTCAATGGGGGTCATTCAGACCCACTCGCAAGCAGCAGTACGTTCGCAAGTGGGTCGATGGTCCCCACTGTGCATGCGCACGACGGCGGGAGCTCCGTCGCGTGCTGTCGATGGTGACTGACAGCACGCCCCCTTTGGTGGGCATGCCGGGGGCGTGGAGGCCAGATGGAGGCGTTCCCATGGGAACGCCTACTGTCTGAAGCCGGCCCCACTGACATCACTAGTGATGTCAGTGGGAGTGATTTTGGCTCTGATAGAGCCAAAATCACTCCAGGGCTTGTGGCTGGGAAACCCGACCGCAGGGTTTCCCTCGCAAGTCCGATGGTCGCGATGGTCAAGACCATCGCGACCATCTTTTTGGACGCTCGTATATGCTGTGGGTGGTCACCCACAGCTATACGAGCGTCCAGAAGGACGCTCCATTTTAATGGAGGAGGGCCCTGATTCAGAGCAAGCGCTCTGGTCAGAGCGAGCGGCTCTGAATCAGGGCCTATGTCAGGACTACGACTATTTCTGTACATAAAGATAGACTACTTTTGCCAAAGTTCCATTGTGGTCGTTGGAGGAGCTATCCTGCTTGCTAGTATGCTTCTCATTCAGGGGATACAGTGTTAAAGTGGTCATCTGTTTCCCAGGTGTCGTCAGGTTGTGGGATTTCTAGATTGCTCATTATTTCAAACCTGATTCCATTTGGGTCACATTTTCTGAAACTTCCTATGGATCACAGACCTCTAGTATAAAGCCTGTTACTAACTGTGTCTCAGTGTCTGTGCAACGTTGCTTTCAGGTCTTTTCTTGGACTCCTGCCAGATCTCTGCTGTGTCTGTGGATTGCTGTGGACTTTGTTATATTCCAGATGAACTTCTGATGCCAGTTATCCACTGCACTACAGAGCCCAGCATTCCTATTATCTATTGCTTTTTGCTCCATCATTGTGCTTTCATCATTTTGCTGCACTTTACCTATTGTCTTTTCGTTCCTGTGGATATTGAACTCATCCTTGTTACAGTTGTCAAGTGTACCGTTACAGTGTCTTCTCCGCATCACGGGGCTTAACCTTGCTCCAAACCCTAGCCACACCACAGGGCTCAACCCTGCTACAATCTTCTCCGCATCACGGGGCTCAACCCCGCTCCGGTACTCTAGCACACCACAGGGCTCAACCCTGCTACAATCTTCTCCGCATCACGAGGCTCAACCCCGCTCCGTACTCTAGCCACGTTGCAGGGCTCAACCCTGTTCCAGAATCCCATTGTATCACAGGGTTCAACCCTGCTTCAATCTTCTCTGCATTACGGGGCTCAACCCCGCTACGAACTCTAGCCACGCTGCAGGGCTCAACCCTGTTCTGGAATCTCATCGCCTTACAGGGCTTAACCCTGCTCCATCTTCACTATACCACAAGGCTCAAGTTTGCTTCATCTCTCACTGCACTATAGGGCTTGGCCCTGTCCCAGAACTATATTATTCTGCAGGGTTCGTTCTGCTCCGGATTTCCAATACTGCAGGGTACTACCCTGTTCAAGGTCCTCAATGCCATCCTGAGGTGTTAGCCTCACACTGGACTCGGGGTTCCCTACCACGTTAGTTCTTATATGTTAAAGGCTGCATATATATTTGGGATTCTCTTCTATACTTATTGTTGCATATATGAATCTCTGTGCTGTTTGAGACTTTATATGAGACCTTGTTGATGATAATTCTTTTATGAATAAATTCTATTTTACTTTTATCCTGTGCTACTGAGTTTCATGGAAAGGTCATTCCTAAAGATCACCCCAGTTTATTGTGCCTAGTAGGCCTGCCTCCCTCCAGAAGTCTCAAGTGTCAGCAGCCGTGACAGTCTCTCATCTTCATTTCCCAACCTGTCTCTCATCTTCATTCCCCAACCTGTCTCTCAGCTTCATTCCCCAGCCCCTCTGTCTCTCAGCTTCATTCCCCAGCCCCTGTGTCTCTAAGCTTCATTCTCCAGCCTCTGTGTCTCTCAGCTTTATTCCCCAACCAGTGTCTTATAGGCCGGGATGTACTAACCGTGCAGTGTAAATTCCGCCAGTCATCGCACCGATACTAATCGCATATGTACTAATATATATGCAAGAGCTGCCCTTTGTGAAGCTGCTGCCACTAGGTGAGTGGGTCTCCACATGTCTCCACCCCCTCATAGCCCATGGAGCTTCCTGCTGGTGACCTCTGCAGGAAGTCCTGGGCTCCTCCTCCTCCCTGGACCTGGAAGAAGAATAGGAGAAAAAGGAGGCGGGGGACCCAGGAGGAGCATGGAGGAGGCTGAGGTGAGGGGGGGCTGGTGCTGGGCGACGGCGAAGCATTTTGAGCAGGATGTGGTAAGAAGCCCATAGGCTTCTATAGGGTAATGCCAGAAGAGCCTGGCGTTACCCTCCACATCAACCCATGTCTCTCCAGTCCAGTCTAGCTAACAGTTACCTGCTGCCTGCTGTTCTGTTTCCTGGCGGCTTGGCCCTGCTCCTCTCTGACTGGCAGTGCGTGACATCACACGCACTGCCAGTCTCCCTCATTTTGCCTGTGCCCTGCTTACAGCAGTTGCAGAGGCAATGTGGGCACATGAACTGGGCCCTCGAGAATCTTGGGCCCAGGTACATTCCCTTTGTACGCCCTGTCACCGGGCTTGCTTGTTGACATACTTGGGCTGATTCAGAATGGTTGGGCAGATGTAAAATATTCAGAGAGATTTAGATTTGAAAGACATGTCCAAACTCAACTCCAGATTGCAGTGTAAAAATAAAGTTGTCCTGCATTTATAGGCTACACGCAAAGTGGACAGTATTAACTCTGCATGAAAACAAAAAATGCATTTGCACCCCTTGCAGTTCAACATGGATTGCCCAGGTGCAAACTTAGCTACTGTATCTAAGGAACAACATACAAAAGTGCAAATACACTGCCCGTGGAGGTAGTTTATGCTTTCAAGTGGATGCCTTTAGTAAATTATTTAAGACCTAAAAGAAGGATAACAGAGCATGACTTTAAGGGTAAATGTGCCATTTGAGTCAGACCCGCAACCAGGCCTGGACTGCCCATCTGGCACTTCTGGCAAATGCCAGAAGGGCCGATCACCAGATGGTCCGGTCCAGCGTCAAGTCCTGGCCAAGCAGCTCCGCCTCCCAGTGCTCTGCTCGGCCGGGATACTGAAAGATGGGGAAACCTTGGGAACATACAGTAGGCCCCTATGCTCTGACCAATCAGAGCTGTCACATTCATTTCTATGAGAATGTCCATGAGTAACCTCTCATTAACATCAGGCTCCCATAGGGAGAAGTCATGTCGTCTGTCATGTTTTTTTTTGCCAAGTATGTGGAATGCTTAGATGGAATGAAGAAGGGCCTGCACTTTTTTTGCCCCCCTCTCTCCCTTTGGGTTTGTTGAAACTATGGTGGGGGAACCCACACACCTGTATTCTAAAGTGTGGCTTCTCTGCAGTTTCAAGCTTATTAAGTCTGCGGTATGCAATCCAGCTCGGAAACCACAGCAAACCCAGCAGGATTTCAAGCCACCACTTAGTATATTTACCTCTTAGTTAGATGACATTCTGGGATCACTGAGTCAAGTTTGTAAGATTAGCAACACAGGAGAGAAGGGAGAAGTGGTTAATCTTAGGAGCTGAGCCAGGATCATTGCACAGAGTTACACGGTTGGTGTAGCAGGCAGAACTGGGTAGACAATAAGCAGAGCCAAAGCTGGTTCACAGGAGTCACACTTACGAAGGAGGAAGCAGTCAAGGAGCAAAGTCAGTGTTGATACACTAGAGTCATAGAACAGGATGGAGCATGTAGTCCAAGAGTGAAGCCAGAATCAATACTTTAGGCGGGATGTATTAAAGTGTAAAATGCCGTAAAACCTCAGAAAACCGTGGTTTCTGGAGGTTTACCGCAATACACATGGATTACCATATGGTTTGCAGCAGATATTGGACAGCACAGCAGTACCAGGGGCAAACGCAGAATTTTTACAGGGGGTTTTACACACACCACACACACACACACACACACATATATATATACTGTATAATATATATATATATATATATATATATACTGTATATATATTTATATGCAGGTTGTAAACCTGATAAGGATGGGACCCGGCAGGCTGGCCCCATGTCATTAGGCCCCTCAATCGGGAGGGGGCGATGCCAAATAATGCGATTCTAATGGAATCATGTCACACTGGCTCCACCTGCTCCCGATTGACCCGCAAATCTCTGCAAGGGGACAGGGCTTAAGAAGATGGTGCCTGCTTTCCAGTCTGTCGGGGGGGGGTGTCTGGATACTCAGAAACCCCCCTTGTGTGCGCAAGTGAGTTCCAATAGCATACTCCTTCCTCTCTGCCTACCCCATCTGTGTCACACCTGTTTCTCTGCCCCTCCCCTTTAGAATGTAAGCTCCTATGAACAGGGCCCGCTAGGCTCTTGTGCTTCTCCTTCTCTACTTTCATCTACTTCTTACTCCCCACTAAGGTACCAAACACTTGGCTGGTATGTTCTGTTGCTTATCTGGGTGTTATGGTCGCTAATGTAGCAATGTATATTATCCATGTTCCTTGTCCTGTATTGTATTGTACTGTAAGTCACTGGTCACCTTACTTGTTTATGTACTGTGTAGGGAGCTGCGGAACACTTGTGGCACCATATAAATAAATAATAATAATAGCATATGCTTGCTGATGGCTGCACATGCGCACTAGGACTCCTGGGTCATAAACATGGAAGTCAATACTTAGGACAGCATTATATCAGAAGAGCTGTCCTGGTGGATATATATTCATGCAAACCATCAATAAGAAATGCTAGTATGTATGCGAATAGGGGCGGGAAGTATCGCAATGTATTAGGTAATACTGTAATACTGTACATCCCGCCCATAGTAAGATAAATTAGAGCATGGATGCAGGAACAGGTTACAGACACACTAGCCATTACCTAGAATTTTGTGCTAGTTTATGCCCCATGCGCTTGTACAGATTCACTCTCCAGGCGTCAAGACACCAACCCTGGAACCTGCTGCTGGATCTTATCCACAATAAATTTGAATCTTTCAGAGGCATAATGTTTGGAAATTTAGCATCTTTAATCATAAGCCCAGACATGTAACCTGCCTTTACGTCCTCCTTACAGGGCGACTTGCAGGCACCCCTGGCCTGTCTAGAGAGTCTGTAAAACTTACCCTTCCATTTAATTAAAAATAAATGGTTATTTTCGTATCCGTTTGGAGTTTAAGCTTTTCTCCACCACATATTCCTGTTGTCCCTGAATAATAACAGGTAGTACAGAAGAAAAAGTCACAGAAAATGAGGCAAATTTAATTTGTGCAATATGAAAAATGGGATGAACCTTAAACAGATTGTGATAATTGTAGTTTTACAATGGTTCAAGCTTGTACAGGACTGACAGTAAATGGACAAATAAGTGTAAATGCAAATTTAGCTGAGGGTTGCGCTATGTTGAGGATGTAGTGCGCTACAGCGAATGCACCATGTTGGTTCCTCCGGGGACATTTCAAACCCTTATCAAACCTGGTCACAATCTGTAGTTCTACGCATGCACAGCGTCATCTTGTCACTTTTAGAACGCCACAGTGGGATACGGACATCTTCCACTTAGCTCCTCATAGACTCTGTGATTTTTGCCTAGCCAACCCTGCCTATAATTCGCTGATACCACTTGAATCCTGCACCGCTAGTCACATGCAGTCACTGGCTGGAGACCTGTATGCTCCTCTCCAGCTCCGTTCCATGCAACTCCGCTCTGTGCATGCATAACTGTGAGTACAGTTGTATCACAACATTGGCACTAAATAAACCACTGCACTGGTTAAGTACTGGACAGTTTGGTGTCTCAGGGCATCTGCTGGTATGTACATACACCATACACTCTGCCATACCACCAAGATGGAATCGCTATGAAATACCGATAGCTGAATAGCGGCCGGTTCTCATATTGATTTAAGAAGCCCGAAGGGAGGATATACCGAAAACGGGCGGTAAGTACTGTAACCTTCCACTAACCCAAACCCTCCCTTCCCCCCCTAGTGGTGCCTAACCCTAAGTCCCCACTGGTGGTGCCTAACCCTAAGTCCCCCTTCCCGCACCCTAAACATAACCCCCCCCAGGGGGTGCCTAACTCTAAATCCCCATGGGGGTGTCTAAAACTAACCCTCTCCCCCCCCCCTGCAGCTACAAGCTAACTCTCCCCGGCTTATCTCTTACGGGATGCCGGGCGTCGGGATTTTGGCATGGGGCTGAAGATAGGCATTGACATTTCAATGCCTATCTTTAGTCCCGGATTGGCCTGCTGATGGGGGGATTCCGCCGGCCGGCATTCTGGGTGGCGAGAATTTAACTGCATCCCCACCATGACCTGTACACACATATTCCAAGTAAAGAAGTGTGCCGAACCATTTTTGCTGGTTTTGTTTTTGATTCTAGTTCATCGGCCGCTTTTGCCAAACTCACATAATTTGAGCCTTCTTTGTTCCTGGAGTATTATTAACCTGAATAACATTAATTTCCAGTCATTTACAGTCAATTTTGAACATCTCACAACACACAATATTGTTTTCATCCAGTTTAGGCCAAAAGGTTGCACCAAGCTAGCTGGATGACTAAGCTAAGCGACTGCAGTGGATGGCACAAACATGTGGCAGTTCAACTTCAAACATGGCACATGGCTCACACTGCGTGGAGTCACAGGGCTTAAATATGCATGTGAGGGATGTAGTTAATATCCCGCCAATCGGGATGCCGGCTACTGGAATTCCGATCACTGAGAGAACATCGGCGCCGGAATCCCGACATGACTGGGGATGCCGATGTCAAAATCCTGGCAGCTGGCATCTCGATCGTAAGAAGAGCGGGGCAAATATCATCCGCAGGGAAGAAAGCTTAAGCTTAGGCACCCCAGGGGGACTTAGGGTTAGGTTGCAGGAGGGGGGAAGGTTAGGCTACAAACAGGGGGGTTAGGTTCAGGCACCACTGGGTAGAGGTTAGGGATAGGCACTAAGGGTGTAGAGTTAGGGTTAGGCACTAAGAGTGGAGGGTTAGGTTCCGGGAAGGTTAGGGTGCCGGGTAGGGAGGGTTAGTATTAGGGATGTGCAGGCTCGGATAGGTTCGAGTTTGCACGTTGAGTTCGGATTTTTCCTTCCAAAAAAACGGAACTCAGAAAGAGGCTAAACGTCATCTTACATGGACGAACATCATCATTCCTGGACAAAAGTCCAGGAATGATGATGTTCGTCCATGTAAGATGACGTTTAGCCTCTTTCTGAGTTCCGTTTTTTTGGAGGGAAAAATCCGAACTCAACGTGCAAACTCGAACCTATCCGAGCCTGCACATCCCTAGTTAGTATGAGGGTACAAAAAAGGAGGGTTAGGATTTGGGGGTAAATAGGACAGGGGAACATTACTTACCGTTCCTCTGTCAGGATTCCAACCATGGGGATGCCGCTGTCATTGTATTGACAGCCGGCATCTCCTCTGTCTGTATTTCATTCTGATTCCTGCACACTAGTACAAACAATAGAATTTTGCTATCTATTTTTTTTATTTTTATTTTTTAATGTCGCAGCTCAATTCAAACTGCGTGGAGTCACAGGTGTTCTATATGCACATGAACGTCTTTACTGATTGACACAGCTCAGCCAATTTACAGCAGAGTACAGTGCAGCATACAGCAGCGGGCCCCCTATACGTACTGACTAAGAGCAGCACAGCCACTCAGGGGCGGATTTTCCACAAGGCAACATAAGCGGCCGCCTAGGGCCCAGGGGGTCCCAAGGGGCCTGTGGCCAGGCCCAACAAAACTAGACATCATGTAGTCGGAATCACTGTTCCTGAGTTACTGTAAACTGTTCCCAGAGGAGCACAGCGCTCACCGCGTGACGTCATGACGCCATGCGGATCCGGCCTGCACTCCTACAGTGTCTGCACTCTGCATTGTGGGTCTGCAGTGCATTGAATGAGGGGAGGATGTGGCTTCCCGGCTCCAGCCAGCTCCATGTGGCCCACTGAGGGACCCTGCTGCAATAATGTTGCTGGTGCTCTGTGCGGAGACCCACTCCAGGAATCACATTACCTGGACAGTCAGAAGAAAGAGAAAGATTACATTAAGGAAGCCTTAAGACAGCTGGAGGATAAGAAATTCTACAGAATCCTTCCAAGGGATCCCACTTCGAGTTTTAAGGCTGAATTAGAATTGGTTTTGGATTCAGCATTGGATGATAGAGTTATATCCAGGGAAGAATATCACTTTTTGCTTCCTTCTTTTCCAGTTATTCCCATTTATTATCACCTCCCAAAAATTCACAAATCCCTCACATCACCCCCCGGACGCCCTATTATTTCTGGTGTTAATTCTCTTACTTCTTCACTTTCGGCATATGTTGATTCCTATCTCCAGCCTCGTGTCTCTCAGTTAAAATCCCATATACGGGATACTACCCATTTTCTGCAGTTGATTAAAGATGTCGTATGGAAACCTACCTATGCTTTCCTTACCCTGGATGTACAAAGTTTGTACACTAATATCCCACATGAGTTGGGAATCCAGGTGATTGGAGACATTCTTGATCGTGATGCAGATTTAACCGAGAGACACAGACGGTTTCTTCTGGAATCTATTTCTTTTATTTTGACTCACAATTATTTTTTTTTTCTAACACATTTTATCTTCAAACATTGGGCACAGCCATGGGGACCAGGTTCGCACCGAGCTACGCCAACCTCTACATGGGCCAGGTCGAAGACCAGCACGTGTGGGGGGGCGGGTTTGGTGGGAGCCTGGTCCTCTATGGCCGTTTCATTGATGATCTATTTATTATTTGGGATGGGGATTCTCACACAGCTCTTGATTTTGTTAATTCTATCAACACTAACACTTTTAATTTGGTTTTTACACATCTCTATGATACTAAGAGGATGAATTTCCTGGATAAAACTCTAGATGTACATGATAATTTGATCTATACCTCCAATTATGTAAAAGAAGTGGGCACTAATGCTTATTTACATTTTCAAAGTGCCCACTATAGACCTTGGAAAATAAATATTCCTAAAGGTCAACTATTGCGATTGAGGAGGAATTGTTCGAAAGAAAAATTTGTCGAACAAGCTAAGGTTATGCTTGAATCCTTCACAACCAGAGGTTATCCTACATATATACTTGATAGGGCCTATAGAGAAACCTTGGAGGTGGATAGAGATTCATTGTTTATTCCAAAGGACAGTGGGGAACAACAACAACACCAACAATGAAAAATGACTGGTGATTTAGCCTTTATCTCTAAATTTAACAATGCATCGAATAGTGTAAAAAGAATCGTGAAATCGAACTATAATATACTTAAAAGTGATAATATCCTTAGAGAGTGTCTTCCACCTAATCCTAAATTTATTTTTAGGAAAAAAAGGTCTCTCAAAACAACATTGGCCCTGAGTTTTTTTAAAATGACCACCATAGATACTGAAGTTAATCCTGTTAAGACATGGTTACACCCAAAAACTATAGGTTTTTTTAAGTGTGGAGGGGGGAGGTGTACCACATGTAAATATGCAAACAATAGAACTTCTAAGGTTACCAATCCAACAGGAGATGAAAAAATAATTTTGAGTTTTATTAATTGTAATACAAATTGGGTGGTGTATCTTCTTCAATGTGGGTGCCACCTTCGATATGTGGGACGTACCACCAGACCACTTAAAGTGTGATTCATGGAACATCGCAGAAATATAATAAAGAAATTAACTAACCATAGTATTCTTAAACATTTTTTGGAGTACCATGGTGGAAACCCCGATTCTTTGTCAGTAACGGGTCTTGAATTTATTCCTCCTACTGTACGTGGGGGGGACAGATTTAGAAAATTGTGTAAACAAGAAATATATTGGACCTTTCATTTGAATACACTATTTCGGAGCGGCCTCAATGAGGCTTTAGAACTTGATGTTGTCATGTGACCATTTAGCAAATTCTCAGAATGTATATTCAAGCATCTTATTATTTGAATAGATTGTATGCACTTCATGCGCATATATATGTGGAATTATTATTTTGTTTATTATTATTATTTTCTCTATCATATATTAATTACTAATAATTATTTAGGATTTTTAAATTTTATTTATGTATTGTTTTTGCCTTGTGGGGTCCCCTATGGGAACCGATTTATCAATTATTAATAGCATTCGTTTTAGTCCATGTATAACTTTAGATGTATGATAGATATTTCTATCACTTAGTACAGGGTGGGAAATTAGCATTGTTGTCAGATATCGTCATCGCACCCTGGTGGCTATGGTGATTATAGCCTGTGAGGCGCAGCGTGACTAACGCTGCATCTCAGGATCACTACCCGGCCCGACGTGTGATGCCATTATGGTGGAAGTCATGACCTTAGCCTGTGAGGCGCAGCGTGATTAACGCTGCATCCCAGGATCACTACCCGGCCCGACGTGTGACGTCATCATGGTGGAAGTAAACAACTTCCGTATTGACCGAGACACCATGATCGGGACTTGTTTTTAATGAAAATATATACTATAATCAGTAAGTACTCCTTTGGTTTCTTATATACTATCACAGGTTTTGCCTCCTTTTGTCAAATTGAGCCTTTTTTAATGAATTTATAAAGAAATGATAGGGATAATTGCAAGCAGCTGAAAATAATAGATTTTCATGTGGAACACTATTTAAAGCCAGTTTTTTTTCATCATTGGACACCTTGAAAAAGCTGCCTAGAGCAGTGAAACGCGTAGGTGAAGGTGAACTATCTGCTTACCCTGGACACTAGGATCGAATAATGTGCTAGTAAGTAGTGTCAGTAAGAGGAATCTTTCAGTATGTGATATCTGTGTCAAAATATGTTTGTCAGTAAGTGTTTGTGTCAGTAAGTGTCTTTGTCAGTAAGTGGTATCTGTCAATAAGGGGTGCCTGTGTCAGTAAGGGGTGCCTGTGTCAGTAAGAGGTGTCTGTGTAGGTAAGTCTGTCTGTGTCAGGAAGCGGTATATGTGTCAGTAAGCGGTATCTGTGTCAGTAAGTGTGTCTGTCAGTAAGTGTGTTTGTGTCAGTTAGAAGTGTCTGTGTAGGTAAGTGTGTCTGTTAGTAAGTGGTGTCTGTGTCAGTAAATGTGTGTCAGTGTTTATGTGGTGTCTGTGTAGGTTTGGCTGTGTCAGTAAGCAGTATCTGTGTCAGTAAGTGGTGTCTGTCTGTGTAGGTAAGCGTGTCTGTTAGTAAGTGGTGTCTGTGTCAATAAGTGTTTGTGTCAGTAAGGTGTGTCAGTAACTGTGCCTGTGTCAGTAAGTGTATCAGTGTCATTAAGGGGTCTGTGTCAGAAAGTGGTCTTTGTAAGTAATGGGTGTTCCTGTCAGAAAGAGTGTGTGTGTGCATGCAGCTACTGTATGGCAGTAGTGTTTGTGTATGGCTATGAGGCAGTGTGTGTGGCTAAGGGTGCAGTGTGTGTGTGTGAGGTTATGGGGGCTGTGTGTGTGTGGCTATGTTTGTGAGGCTATGGGGGCTGTGTGTGTGTGGCTATGGGGCCATGTGTGTGTGTGGCTATGGGGGCCGTGTGTGTGTGTGGCTAAGGGTGCAGTGTGTGTGTGTGAGGCTATGGGGGCCATGTGTGTGGCTATGGAGGCCATGTGTGTGTGAGGCTATGGGGGCAGTGTGTGTATGTGGCTATGGGGCAATGTGTGTGTGTGCTGCTATGGGGCAGTTTGTGTGTGTGTGGCTATGGGGGCCATGTGTGTATGTGGCTATGGGGGCCGTGTGTGTATGTGGCTATGGGGGCCGTGTGTGTGCGGCTATGGGGGCAGTGTGTGTGTTCGGCTATGGGCTCAGTGTTTGTGTGTGGCTATGGGGGCAGTGTGTGCGCGCAGCTATGGGGGCAGTGTGTGTGTGGCTATGGGGCAATGTGTGTGTGTGCGGCTATGGGGGAAGTGTGTGTTTGTGGCTATGGGGGCAGTGTGTGTGTGTGGCTATGGGAGCAGTGTGTGTGCGTGGCTATGGGGGCCATGTGTGTGTGTGACAATGGGGGCTGTGTGTGTGTGGCTATGGGGGCAGTGTGTATGTGAGGCTATGGGGGCTGTGTGTGTGTGGCTATGGAGGCTGTGTGTGTGTGTGGCTGTGGAGGCCGTGTGTGTGTGTGTGGCTATGGGGGCCATGTGTGTGTGTGTGAGGCTATGGGGGCCATGTGTGAGTGTGGCTATGGGGGCAGTGTGTGTATGAGGCTATTGGGGCAGTGTGTGTATGCGGCTATGGGGGCAGTGTGTGTGTGAGGCTATAATTGCAGTGTGTGTGTATGAGGCTATGGGGGCAGTGTGTGTGTATGCGGCTATGGGGGCAGTGTGTGTGTATGAGGCTATGGGGGCAGTGTGTGTATGCGGCTATGGGGGCAGTGTGTGTACAGCTATGGGGGCCATGTGTGTGTGTCTGTGTGCGGCTATGAAGGCTGTGTGTGTGTCTAAAATTGCATTCAGTTGAGGGAGTGGGGCCCTAAACTGATATCTTGCTTAGGGCCCAATGAGGTATTAATCTGGCTCTGCAGCCACTTGTGAGTGTCGACACAGCACAGCCTATATACAGCAGAGTACAGCGCAGCATACAGCAGTGTGCCTGACAGGGAAATGGCACTGAGGGCCTGATTCAGGCCCACTCGCGAGCGCTGGTAGAGCCAAAAGCACTCCAGGGCTTGCGGCAGACAAGACCCTACCACAAGGGTCTCGTCGCAAGCCCGATGGTCGCGATGGTCTAGACCATCGCGACCATCTTTTTGTCCGCTCGCTATAGCTGTGGGTGGTCACCCACAGCTATGCGAGCGGCCAGTAGGCCATTCAAAAAAAACAGAGGGACGGCCCTGATTCAGAGCGAGCGCTCTGTCAGAGCATCCAGTTCTGAATCAGGGCCTGAGTCCCATTCGCAGTGCCTTATATAGAATCCAAAACCTGAAAGAATGAGTCAGGTGGGAATATCCGAACCGCAGTTCGGATTGCTTCAGATACTAGGAGTTCAGGTGGGTTTGGATTCCAAGCTATCCGAACAACACATCTCTACTTCCAACATGATAGCCATGCTTTATTACCAACTTTAATATATTGGATTTACTGAATTTTTCTATCTGCATCAGTTTATTATACTTCTGTGCTGTCTGTAGATTTTTGATATGTTCTTTTGTTCCACATATCCCTCAAATTCTGATGGAAACTTTGTACTGCTAGAATATTGCTGTCATTATAAGAATTAGGAAATGACTGTGAATGATACCCACAGATAATTTGTGAATTCAGTTAACGGAAGTTAATTAGCCCAATTTTCTTGTTGATGTTTACTGTAGATACACAAATACTGCTCCAGACATTGATTCACTATTTCTGTTTGCCTGATTGACTGAGGGTGATACCTTAAAACATAATTTACTTAATTTGTAGCATTTTATAGAAATGGTCTCTCAAAGCAGGCATTGGACACAGGACATCCATGTAAGCGATATATATATATATATATTTACTAAATAGATGTGCAATTTGTGGAGTTCAAGGCAATTTGATCAAGAGTACAAAATGTGCAATTTTAGAAATTAATGGAGACTAATATTGTCATAAAACCATTAGATGGATGAAAACCAATTATAAAATCTAATTAACATTTTTTCAAGGGACCCAGAGGTATAGGCAAAGTTTGTAACCTGCCACAAGGATGGATGTGAGATTTGTTTTGAGCACAGACTACAACTCATCACACTTTCACAATGATTATGTACTATAGTAATACACATAGGTAGACTTTCTTGATTTACAAGTCCTGAGACAATGATAATTATAATCTGTAGCGGAATGTTTATATGCCTAGAAGATTTTGATGTGTACATACAGTACCAAACCCTTGTCTATGTAATTGCCCATTTATCCACTAATTCTACTGTTTCGATGTTTTTAGTGGAAGGACAATCTGTAACAAAATATAGCATTCTGGTAAATATTTGATTTCTTTTAAAGGCTGACATTTAAGAGGAGACACCCATGATTGAGATATCTGCATTACTATTATCATGTAGGATGTAAGCCTCTTTTGCTGGCCCATTGCAATGTGCTGAGGGAATTTTTTCAGAATTTTCTTGTCTAGATTAACCCCTCCCTTATGTGCACCTGTGATGGGCCAATAAATTGATTGAGCAACTTCCATTCTGTGTCAGGACCATCTCTTCCATTGGGCTTGTTTAGCAGTTGCCCAAGGGCCCGAAGCTTGTAGGGGCCCGCCAATCCGCAAACCTGCAGTTGGTAAATTTGTGATATTTTTATAAGCCGGCCGCTGGTGCACTGTATTCTGATCTAACCTCCACCACCTCTTCCCCCCCATGACGAGTACTCACCTCAGTCAAGGTTTCACTTCATCTGCCGGCTTCAGACCAGTCAGACAGAGTCTCTCTGCATGTGTGGGAGGTCTGATAGGCATGCAGGAGGGTTTAATTTCATTGACCATTTACATTTTTTTCCCGTGAATGGGTGGGTAGGGGCCCCAGTGCATTGCTTTGCCCAGGGCCCACACTGCTGTTAAGACAACTCTGTTCTGTGTATCATTGTTCTGAGAGGGATGTATGGGGTGATGTATGGGGTCAGCCACTGGAGGGTATGTTGATCCTTATAGTGCCATATTAGAGGATGCTGGAGTACTTCCAGGTGAGTTGGGTCTTATTTTACAAATACAGAAATGTATGACCCAATGTAGTGCTATTATCATGCAGTGTAGGACTACCAGAACAGAGATGCCGTGCCGTGACTGGTGGCTTACCATATGTTTGCAAAAGTTTATTCTAGGACACAAGTAGAAAACCAGATTGCACTGTGCTATAAATTGACTATACGTACTTCTGTTACCATCGCATTTATTTGGCATTTAAATCAGATAGGAGTCTGCATGAGCCATAGATATGGCAGAACCAACTGGTGCCACATCCATTGGTGCTTGCAAAGTATTAGCTTCCTGTAACCCATCAATTGAAAGCTGTTTAACTGCAGACTCTGTACACCTGGATCAATGCTGCCTCTGTATTTGCTATTTCATGCTGGTCCTAAGGGATTTATTTATTTATGTATTTATTTTAGGGATGTGCAGGCTCGGATAGGTTCAAATTTGCACGCCGAGTTCGGATTTTTCCCTCCAAAAATTGGGTCTCAGACAGAGGCAAAATGGTCATCTTTCATGGACAAACATCATCTTCCATGGACTTTTGTCCAGGAATGATGATGTTTGTCCATGAAAGATGACGTTTTGCCTCTTTCTGAGACTCGATTTTGGAGGGAAAAATCTGAACTCGGCATGCAAATTCGAACCTATCCGAGCCTGCACATCCCTAATTTATTTTGCCTTTGTGAGGCAAATTTCAACATTTATTATTTTGCTGTACTATATCTACTAATACTTTACTTCATGACTGTCCTCCTTTAAATCTTGCCTTATAGTACATACCCTAAAGCCAACAAATTTTTTGCATGGAAAAGAAAGTTGTCCAGCAAGCTTCTATTGTGTTAAGTGCTGAACACAGATAAATACACATAATGGAATATATAATTGATACATTGAAGCACCTGCTAAAATATTTACAATACCTCTAAGAGCATTACAAGATGTTGTAAACCCATAACATTTATTTATAGAAGCACATTATAAACCATCTTACCTGTGAATTGTATACTAGCCTATTTTAAGTTTATAATCTCAGGACAAGAACAATCCATATTCTCCTGAGCACTCTCCGAGGAGACAATACAGCCAGCAGGCAGAAATCTCTTTATATCACTAAAATAGCCAGTTAATATAATGCAGGGATGAACTAGTGAGCGACCTAAATGTCATACAGCGTACTGCTGCACTGTATCATATGATTTTGAGTCATCCTAGACTGGATACGTCCCCATAAGCCAGCCACTCATTGTAACAAATTTGCCGAATTCTAAAAATACTGTATTCTTTATTTTTCAGCACTCATATTTGGTAATAAGTAATAACCATGCAGAGCAAAATATTGCTATTGTCCAGGAAGTTTCTCTCTGCACTTTGAGACAGATTGTTCTGACACTCCTCAGTGAACAAAGACCTAGGGGTTCTAGATAATAACGCCCATAAAGCCTGCAAGCTGCCATTGTGCTCCACGTTGTTTCTAACATATAAGAGCAGAGCTTATCTTAAATTTGAGTTCTGTCATCCCTGCGGTGGTTTAGGATTTTGGCGCACAGGAAAAGGGGAGATGCACAGGATGCATTTTAGTAATTAAAATCTTTACTATACATGTGTATATTAGTATGAATGAAAAGGAGAAAATCTCTCACTTTCTCCATATTTCCATTAGTACATAGGGGTCCATTCAACATCGCTGCATGTCCAACCGGATGATATTGCATGTGGCCTCGTTGCAGGCAGTGCGAGATTAAGGTCCACATGGGCCTGGAGCTGAAGTTTATAAAGGGCCTATTGTGTGTTGCTACAGTTTAACCAGCATGATGGGGGGGTGTTGTCGGCCGAAAGGCAATTGATTAAGTAAAGAACATCACCTCCTGAGCACAGCTGGATGTGCTGTACCCTCATTGGATGCTCATAATCAACATTGTGGGCAATAAAACCTCATGGTAACCATGATGAACACCCAACATAATAAACATTAATAGAAACATCAGACACCTCCTGAGATCACTGCAAATGCAGCGTGGAGGTCGGCATCTCATAAAATGATACATTGGGGGGAAAGGGGAAATTCTATTTTTTTGGGGGCGTCTTAAGTAATAGGTGTCTATCAGAGCAATTCAATTAATCTGTAAATACAGCAGAACAAATAGCTCGGTGCGGCGGCCTGTGCAGTACATGTCAATGCAGCATACCATATGTTGATTAACTCGGCGCAGCGGCCTTTAACATATCTGTAAGTGCAGCAAGGAACACCAACATGGCACAGCAGCCGGCAATTACAGTGTGAAAACAGCGTACAACTATCACGGCGCGCTAGCCAATAGAGACCCAAGTCAACTTTCCAATAGTAGTGCTCAGTAAGGAAATGATTAACTAAATAAGCATAGTGTATGCTGTGCCAAAGCCAGTCTTATCATAGATAGGGATAGCAAATCTCACAACAGGCAACAGGGTTACTCCAACGTTTCAGAACATTTTCGTTTTTTCCTCAAGGATAGAGAGTTGTACGCTATTGCCGTCGCTCCTGCAAATGTGTATGCAGAGGATCTGTGAAAATATGCTAATGCCGCAGCTTCCATGATATGTATTGAAACACCCACCAGCGGCTTTGCAAATCCAAGCGTCTGCGTCCACAGATCCTTCCATTACACAGGTCTGCGAAATTTAAGGTATTAAGGTATTGAAAACTCTTTTACTAACACTTTTATATTCTTAATTATACTCCTGTGTACAACAATAAATAGTATATTAAAAAAAATAATTACCATAATTACCACATCACATTTACCTATATGGGGGTTACATACATTTTTAAGAAAAAAACAAGAAATTGAATTGTTCTTGACATATTTATTGTGAAATATGAAGAAGTGTAGATTATATCACTGTGTTTTTGTCTTATTTACATAATAAAATAACAATAAAATCAAACAATAATAGAAACAAAACCATAATTATTGAAAAAATCGTTAATATCTTGTTTTTTTGTCTTCAAACTTCGTTTTGATGCTTTTTAGCTTATAAGCTTTTTCTGTGTCATCTTTGTGTATCATCCAGCAGTAGTCAGCCAACATGCTGACGTCCCAATGACCCTGGTATCTTCTTTCTACATCTTCAACGTCTTGGTGGAACCGTTCACCCTGTTGTTCACTGTAGTCTCCAAGCTTATTCGGGAAATGCTCAAAATGGGAATTCAATAAATGTACCTTTAAATTCATATTGCAGCCAAGGTTTCTGTAACTATTAAGCATTTCCCTGACAATTTCTTTGTAGTTTAGATCCTTGACATTGCCTAAAAATGCTGAAATCACTTGTACTGTATGAGTGGTGTGTACTGTCTATGTACTGTGTGTGTATGTGGTGGTAGGCAGGAGTTAAGATGAGCTGGCACAGGGCATCACTGTGGTGCATCTGTTGTATTTGCTTCCACCTTCGCCAGCTCACCTTGTTGTTGTGTGTGCAATGTTCCTTTAGACAGTATGGGGTTTAGGCTCTTTGTAAATTTCAGCTCCTGGACCATGTGGACCTTAATCTGGCACTGGGCGGGGGGAAGATTTATAACGAGAACTGAATTGCAACATTTTATACTATCGACTGAATTCATTTAAGACAATGTTTTATAATAAATGTAGGCAGAATACATTTATTACTTTAAAGAATATGAAAAAAATTACTTATTCATAAAAACACATTTTGCAGAAAAACGTGATGTGATATGCAAAATCGGGAGTCATTTTCATGTTCAGAAGCCAAAAATCTATAAGTATCACATAAATTTGTTAAAAGCTTTTTCATCGCAGACCTGTGTTATTAGTACATCTGGCATCAGGAGTCAGGTATGAATGTAAGATAGAAATGGAGATGTGGGAGATCCTCTGTGCTATAGTTTGCTGTGTCTCTGTGCTGCAATTACAATATTGGTTTCTATGTGGTGGGTGGGTCTCTGCGCAAGTGCTGGCAACTCTGAGCAGAGAATGGGTATTTTGGTACTGTACATTGTGGGTTGTTTGTTCAAAAGGGCATCTTACCCCAACTAAGATGTATTTACAATGTTGTGGTATATGGATTATCACAGGTTCTGATGTTACCTGCTGATGGTTCATCCTGGAGAAGTGGCTTTTATCCCTGTTCTTTACTTCAGCAGCAGTCTCATTACATTCTATTTCACACCACAACAAAGAAGCAAAAATTCTTACCCCAAACACAGTAATTAGACCAGCATATGTGCCAAAATGATTCAGTATTTACAGTATAATTAATGACACCACCAAAAAGACTGAGGCATGCGACTTAAAAGGTCACTTAAGGTAAAGTATTGTGGATTCAGCATAAAATGCAAACAAAACACATATTTTTTGCAATCACAAATAATGGCACTAAGGTGCCTACACGCTAGACGACTCGCAAACTATGCAATGACGTGAATGATTTCCCTTCAACTCTCCGGCAACTTCCCGGCACTCCAGGACAAACAATATTGTGCATAAAACTGTACAATCTGACCAACGATCTAATGATATATCATGCGCCGTTAACGATTTTCAAATTGTTAAATCGTGCACGATATATCGTTTGCTTACCAAACACCTGACGATTATCTTAAAGATTTCTGCAAAATGTAAATAATGGGCAGGATTAACTAGAGGGTATATAAACCTGGTGCCATTGTAGCTCTGTGCACTTCTGCTCTGTGTCTAGTGAGGCTTGGTGTATACCTGCTGAACGCTGTACATTGCTATTGTGTTCTGCTTTGTTTTGCCTGGCTCAACAAAGTGCTTGGTGATGGATCCTTATCGGTATAGAGTTCTTCTAGCCCATGCTCGGGCTAAGGTGGTGAAGGAGAGGGCCCAGGAAAGGAGGAGTGCATGTTGGACAAAGGAGTGACTGCTGCTGAGGGATAGTCACAATCCGGATGACTACCGCTCTTCCTGCGCATGGATGACGCCACTTTCCAGGAGTTGTTGTGTCTGATGACTCCCTACATCCAGAGGCAGAATACCAAGATGCTGAGAACCATCCCTGCTGAGGAGAGGCTGGTGGCTACCCTGAGGTTCCTGGCTGCAGGAAGGTTCCTGGCTGAACTGAAGTTTGGGCCCCTCATCTCCCCTCAAGCTTTGGGCATCATCATCCCTGAGACCAGCTATTGTGAAAGTGCAGCAGTACCAGCTTTGCAAGGTAAGAAAACACACAAGACTTTTATTTCTTGCAAAAGAAAATATTTTTATTAAACTTTTTTTTTAAATGTATAAAACATTTTTAAGTGTAAAAACACTGTAAACTGTAGAAAATGTGCTACCAACATGGCTGCATGTAATAAAACTGTCTTTATGACAATAAACATTTGAAAATGTGCAGCCAACAGGGCTGCATGTAATACAAAAATAAATATGAAAAGCATAATCTTTTCAATTTAAATGCATATATAATGTTAAAAGTCAATTATCAGCAAATTTTATCAGTCCCAATAAATTATGGTATTCTAAGATACATGGTGGTTCTAACACTGGTTTGAATATGTCAAGAAACACGTGCCGTAAGTGCAACTTGTGGTCCCGGCCCCAGCAATCTGCCCTTACGTCATGTGTTCAATTTGCGACAGAAGCACCATATATCATAGAGTAGCTATTGGGAAAGATCAAACTTGTTGATAATTGTGCAACAATAAGGTAACATTTTCTGGAGTCTGTACCTCAGCCTCTAATAAGACAGTGTATATTGCCTGTAATGAGGTGGATGGGTAAGTGGGTGGGGGATAAGGTGTTATGGGGTGGGTGCCATCACAGAGGTGGGAGGTTTTGTTATAATCAGCTTCTGATGTGTGAATTCTGGCAGCTATAATTTTTAATAGATATCTAATAAACATTATGTTTTATGTTTTATATTTCAATTGAGTGCCCCCAAACAATGAGAGTTTCTTTTTTATCCTAAATACTGTATATAAATAGTGAAAACCCAATCGCGCTAGTGACCGAGAAAAACAAAGTGTACAAATACAGAGAGGGTGGTAAACAATATAAAAATGCTTTACTCCCCTTAGATCTTTCAAAACTGGATGGTGGGTCTAATACTCTTTTCTTAGTGGAACATTGTTCATACCATGTAAAGTATAAAGTAGGGGTGTGCACCGGCCACTTTTCGTGTTTTGTGTTTTGGTTTTGGATCTGGATCTTTCTTCGTGTTTTGGATCTGGATTGGTTTTGCCAAAACCACCCTTCCGTGTTTTGGGTTCTGGGTTTTGTGTTTTGGATCTGTATTTTTTTGAAAAAAAGCATAAAAACAGCTAAAATCACAGAATTTGTAGGTTTTTCTGCTCCTATGCTATTATTAACCTCAATAACCTTAATTTCCACTCATTTCCAGTCTATTCTGATCACCTCACACCTCACAATAGTGTTTTTATGTCCAAAAGGTTGCACCGAGGTAGCTGGATGACTATGCTAAGCGACACGAGTGGGCGGCACAAACACGTGACCCATCTAGGAGTGACACTGCAGTGGCAGACAGGATGGCAGTTAGAAAAACTAGGCCCCAAACTGTACATAATGCAAAGAAAAAAAAGAGGTGCAAGATGGAATTGTCCTTGGGCCCTCCCACCCACCCTTATGTTGTATAAACAGGACATGCACACTTTAACAAATCAATCATTTCAGCGCCAGGGTCTGCCACACAACTGTGGCTGAAATGATTGGTTCGTTTGGGCCCCCACAAAACAAGCTGGCAATTAATGTGTCCCTGCACAAACTGGCTCTACGGAGGCAAGATATCATCCTCATCCTCCTCATCCACCGATTCCTCACCCTCTTCAGTGTGTACATCCTCATCCTCACAAAGTATTAACTCGTCCCCACTTGAATCCACCACCACAGGTCCCTCTGTACCATCTGGAGGCTGGTCTCCCTGGAAGAGCTGATAATTCATTTTGATGAACATCATCTTCTCCACATTCTGTGGAAGCAACCTCCTACGCCTTTCGCTGACAAGGTTCCCGGCTGCACTAAACACTCTTTCGGAGTACACACTGGAGGGGGGGCAACTCAGGTAAAATAGAGCCAGTTTGTACAGGGGCCTCCAAATTGCCTCTTTTTCCTGCCAGTACAGGTATGGACTGTCTGACATGCCTACTTGGATGCTGTCACCGATGTAATCCTCCACCATTCTGTCAATGGTGACAGTATCATATGCAGTGACAGTAGACATGTCAGAAATTGTTGCCAGGTCCTTCAGTCCGGACCAGATGTCCAAACTTGGTCCTGCCTGCCCTGCATCACCGCCAGCGGGTTGCTTAGGATACCTAAGTTTTTTCCTGGCAGCCCCAGTTGCGGGAGAAAATGAAGAAGGAGCCGTTGACGTGTCACGTTCCGCTTCAGCTGACAGTGTGTTCACCAGCAGGTCTTTGCACCTCTGCAGGCTTGTGTCGGCCGGAAAGAGAGACACCACATAGGCTTTAAACCTAGGATTGAGCACGGTGGCCAAAATGTAGTGGTCTGATTTCAACAGATTGACCACCCTGGAATCCTGGCAAAGCGAATGAAGGGCTTCATCCACAAGTCCCACATGCCGAGCGGAATCGCTCCGTCTTAGCTCCTCCTTCACTTTCTCCAGCTGCTTCTGCAAAAGCCTGATGAGGGGAATGACCTGACTCAAGCTGGCAGTGTCTGAACTGACTTCACGTGTGGCAAGTTCGAAGGGCTGGAGAACCTTGCACAACACGGAAATCATTCTCCACTGCGCTTGAGTCAGGTGCATACCCCCTCCTTTGCCTATGTCATAGGTGGATGTATAGGCTTGTATGGCCTTTTGCTGCTCCTCCATCCTCTGAAGCATATAGAGGGTTGAGTTCCACCGCGTCACAACCTCTTGCTTCAGGTGATGGCGGGGCAGGTTCAAGAGTGTTTGCTGGCGCTCCAGTCTTCGGCATGCAGTCGCTGAATGGCAAAAGTGGCCAGAAATTTTTCGGGACACCCAAAGCGTCTCCTGCACGCCCCTGTCGCTTTTCAGAAAATTCTGCACCACCAAGTTTATTGTGTGAGCATAACATGGGACGTGCTGGAATTTGCCCAGATGTAATGCCCGCACAATATTGGTGGCGTTGTCAGATATCACAAATCCCCAGGAGAGTCTAAGTGGGGTAAGCCACTGGGCGATGATTTCCCTCAGTTTCTCTAAGAGGTTGTCGGCGGTGTGCCTCTTACTGAAACCGGTGATACACAGCGCAGCATCTCAGAAACGCCAGCTCGTTGCAAGGCAGGCTGCCTTGCAACGAGCTGGCGTTTCTGAGATGCTGCTACTGGTGACGCTGCTGCTGTTGCTGCGTAAGGTGATACATCTACCCAGTGGGCTGTCACAGTCATATAGTCCTTAGTCTGCCCTGTTCCACTTGTCCACATGTCCGTGGTTAAGTGGACATTGTGTACAATGCCATTTTTCAGGACACTGAGGACACTTTTTCTGACGTTTCTGTACAGTCTCGGTATCGCCTGCCTAGTGAAGTGGAATCTAGATGGGATTTGGAACCGGGGACACACTACCTCCATCAATTGTCTAAATCCCACTGCACTAATGGCGGATACCGGACGCACGTCTAACACCAACATAGCAGTCAAGGCCTCAGTTATACGTTTTGCTTCAGGATGACTGCTGTCATACTTCATCCTCCTCGCTAAGGACTGTTGGAGGGTCAATTGTTTAGTAAAAGTAGTGGTGTTCCTACTTCCTCTCTGGGATGATGAACGACTCCCAGCAGCAGCAACAGCAGCAGCGGCAGCAGTAGGCGTAGCAATGCAGGATCCTCCGGAGGAATCCCGGATAGGAGAGTCAGTCATGCCAGTGACATGGCCTGCAGGACTACTTCCGATCCTGACTAAGGAGGAAATTGATGAGGAGGGAGTTGACGGTGTGGTTTGCAGGCGCTTGGATACAACAGGACAACAGGATTTAGGTGTCCCTGGACTGCTTACGGTCTTAGCCAAAGTTTCTGAACTTGACAGTAACTTTTTATGAACGCGTTGCAGGTGCCGTATAAGGGAGGATGTTCCTAGGTGGTTGACGTCCCTACCCCTACTTATTTCACCTTTACATATGGTACATATGGCAAGACAGTTGTTGTCCGGATTTGGATAGAAATATTGCCAGACCAAAGAGGTGGAATGTTTGGTCTTCTGCCCAGGCATGACCGTGATGGGCTTTTTCATCCCACAGACAACAACTGTCTCCCCCGGAGCCTGATTTAAACAAACCACATCACCATCAGAATCATCCTTGCCAACTTCCTCCTCAGCGCCAGCTACACCAGTATCCTCATCCTGTTGTACTTCAACAGTGACATCTTCAATTTGCATATCAGCAAGTGGACTGTGGGTGCTCCTTTCAGCACTTGCAGGGGGCGTACAAATGGTGGAAAGAGCCACCTCTTTCCGTCCAGTGCTGGGAAGGTCAGGCATCGCAACCACCACCACACTTGGACTCTCCTTGGGGATTTGTGATATCTTCTTAGAAAGCACAGTTCTTCGCTGTGCTTTTGCCAGCTTAACTCTTTTGATTTTTTTAGTGGGAGGAGGGCTTCCATCATCATGTGAAGCTGAACCACTAGTCATGAACATACTAGGGATTGACCTTAGCCGTTCCTTGCCACTCCGTGTCGTAAATGGCATATTGGCAAGTTTACGTTTCTCTTCAGCTGATTTAGATGTCTTTTTCAAGGTCATTTTCCTGAACTTTGCCATTTGGGATTGTATGTGCCCTCTACTATGACATTGGGCATCGGCCTTGGCAGACGACGTTGATGGCATGTTATTGTCTATGTCATGACTAGTGGCAGCAGCTTCAGCACTAGGAGGAAGTGGTTCTTGATCTTTCTCTATTTTATTTTTATCGGAGAAAGTTTGGTCCTCCATTTATGTTATATCAATTTGATATATACGTGCGGCTAAACACAGAAAATATTTTTTTTTTTGGTTTGGACTGGAGTGTACTTTCGGGGGTTACAGCACCCTTTAACGGTCAAGCCAGCCGGCCCTTTACTTATGACACAGGCGCACGCTTGGCACTACTTTGTTGATGCACGTGCGGCTACTGCGCACACAATTCACAAACACAGAAAATATTTTTTTTTTTGGTTTGGACTGGAGTGTACTTTGGGGGTTACAGCACCCTTTAACGGTCAAGCCAGCCGGCCCTTTACTTATGACACAGGCGCACGCTTGGCACTACTTTGTTGATGCACGTGCGGCTACAGCGCACACAATTCACAAACACAGAAAATAATTTTTTTTTTGGTTTGGACTGGAGTGTACTTTCGGGGGTTACAGCACCCTTTAACGGTCAAGCCAGCCGGCCCTTTACTTATGACACAGGCGCACGCTTGGCACTACTTTGTTGATGCACGTGCGGCTACTGCGCACACAATTCACAAACACAGAAAATAATTTTTTTTTTGGTTTGGACTGGAGTGTACTTTGGGGGTTACAGCACCCTTTAACGGTCAAGCCAGCCGGCCCTTTACTTATGACACAGGCGCACGCTTGGCACTACTTTGTTGATGCACGTGCGGCTACTGCGCACACAATTCACAAACACAGAAAATTTTTTTTTTTTTGGTTTGGACTGGAGTGTACTTTGGGGGTTACAGCACCCTTTAACGGTCAAGCCAGCCGGCCCTTTACTTATGACACAGGCGCACGCTTGGCACTACTTTGTTGATGCACGTGCGGCTACAGCGCACACAATTCACAAACACAGAAAATAAATTTTTTTTTGGTTTGGACTGGAGTGTACTTTCGGGGGTTACAGCACCCTTTAACGGTCAAGCCAACCGGCCCTTTACTTATGACACAGGCGCACGCTTGGCACTACTTTGTTGATGCACGTGCGGCTACTGCGCACACAATTCACAAACACAGAAAATAATTTTTTTTTTGGTTTGGACTGGAGTGTACTTTGGGGGTTACAGCACCCTTTAACGGTCAAGCCAGCCGGCCCTTTACTTATGACACAGACGCACGCTTGGCACTACTTTGTTGATGCACGTGCGGCTACTGCGCACACAATTCACAAACACAGAAAATTTTTTTTTTTTGGTTTGGACTGGAGTGTACTTTGGGGGTTACAGCACCCTTTAATGGTCAAGCCAGCCGGCCCTTTACTTATGACACAGGCGCACGCTTGGCACTACTTTGTTGATGCACGTGCGGCTACTGCGCACACAATTCACAAACACAGAAAATAATTTTTTTTTTTGTTTGGACTGGAGTGTACTTTCGGGGGTTACAGCACCCTTTAACGGTCAAGCCAGCCGGCCCTTTACTTATGACACAGGCGCACGCTTGGCACTACTTGGTTGATGCACGTGCGGCTACTGCGCACACAATTCACAAACACAGAAAATAATTATTTTTTTGGTTTGGACTGGAGTGTACTTTGGGGGTTACAGCACCCTTTAATGGTCAAGCCAGCTGGCCCTTTACTTATGACACAGGCGCACGCTTGGCACTACTTTGTTGATGCACGTGCGGCTACTGCGCACACAATTCACAAACACAGAAAATATATTATTTTTTTAGCACTTGGGGGGAGCACCCCTGATGGACAGTGCACCCCCTGGACAACACTACAGCACCCCTTTAGGACTGGGACACTGCACAGGACTTTGGAGTGGACACAGCCCCTATGGAGAACTGACTGCACAACACAGTCCAGCCAGCCCCTATGGACTTTGAAGTAGTGGACACAGCCCCTATTAACAACAGCAGCACAGCACAACACAGCCAGCCCCTATGGACTTTGAAGTAGTGGACAACAGCAGCACTACACTACACTACACTACACAGCCCTAACTCCCACCCTCCCTCTTCACTGTCCACAGCCGAGTGAGAAAATGGCGCCGACGCGGGTACCTTATATAGGATCAAAAACCTGCGAGACTCGGAAGGCGGGATGATGATGTTTTGCCTCGATTTCAGATCCGAGTCAGGTGGGAAAAGTCGAGCCTGACTCGGATCGGACTCGGATCGGGGGGGCTCGGGGGGGTTCGGATTTCAGAAATCCGAACCCGCTCACCCCTAGTATAAAGTATATACAGACCATAGTGTAATATGTAAACATTGGATTTATTCTTATAAAACACTTTTAAAAAGATAATAGATACTTGATATATAATAATAACAATTACATTCAGGGTACAACTGGTTATGAATGAGAAAATTACCAGAAGTCCCTAGTCCAAAGGCCCGTAAGTAAATAAGATGGAGGTCTCCGGAAACCTCTTACAGGTAACTTCAACAAGTGACCAATCGCTGGATAATATCTCCAACAGTCACAGAAACACCAACACGTTTCAAGAGATGACACTCTCTTCTTCAAGGCAGTAGTCTAGAGGTGGGAGGGGCAGGTGGGTAGGGATGAGGGTTTGCAATGTACGTGTCGGGAGACAGGCGCAATTTTTTACTCCGGATGACTAGGTCATATAACAGCCGATCAAATTCATTCTGGATATCTGGATCCATATGCCGCTTGGAGCTGCTTGTATGGGTACACAGATGATCTAAGTGGTCTAGTTTTTTTTGAGGACTTCCTCTGATCATGTTTTAATCAATATTTTAATTACTTCTAGATCCCTACAACCGTGGAGGAGAGGAAACCATTGCTGAGGAATTCGAACGGCATTGGAATTTCTCTAACTGCGGGGGAGTCATTGATTGGAAACATATCCGCATAACCCCACCTGCCAACTGGGCAAACTCCTCCAGCACCAAGAGAGTTTCAGTCAGTGGTTAAAGTGGGCCAGAATGGGGCAGAACTGCGTTCTGTCACTTCTATTTGGAGATGGAACCAGTTCCATCTTCTCCGACCACCTTAGACCGGCGTCGCAGGGAGGCTACATTTGCCGGGCGCCTGCTGAGATTTTGTTACCAGCGGGCGCCCGGCCACCTCCCCACAACGGCAGCCGGAGGTTGGAGCTCACTCTTGAGCTCAGGCTTCTGGTCATGACATCTATCCCATAGTTCAGAGGACTCAGAGCAGCCAGGCGGACCGGAGGCATGCAGGAGCGGGGCTTAAGGTAAGTATTGGTTTTTTTTGTGTGTAAGCAGCACTATAGGGGGCACTACTTACTGGGGGCACTACTACTGGGGCATTACTATGGGACATTACTATAGGGGGCATTACTACTGGGGGCATTACTACAAGGGGCACCATTCTTGGGGGCACTGCATAAGAGGCATTACCACTACTGTGGGCTCTGCATAAAGGGCACCACTACTAGGGGCAATGAATAAGGGGCACCACTACTGGGGTCACTGAATAAGGGACACTACCACTGTTGGCACTGAATAATGGGCACTATCACTGTGGACACTGCAAAAGGGGCACTGCCACTGTGGGCACTACCACTCTGGGCACTGCATAAGGGGCACTACCAATATGGGCACTACCACTCTGGGCACTGCATAAGGGGCACTACCACTTCTGGGGGCACTGCTTTAGGGGCACCACTACTGAGGGCACTGCATAAGGGGCACTACCACTACTGGTGCCACTGCATAAGGGGCACCACTACTGGGGGCACCACTACTGGAGCACTGCATCAGGGTTACCACTACAATGGGCATTGCATTTGCATAAGGGGCACTACTGCTGTGGGCGTTATGTGTAAGTGGCACTACTGCTGTGGCATTGTCTAAGGGGCACTACTACTGTGGGAATTGTGTATAAGGGACACAAATGTGGACATTGTGTAAAAGGGGCACTGCTGTGTGTCATACATGAATAAGGGACACTACTATGTGCTGTAATGTGAATCAGGGGTGAATCAAGATTGTGCTACTGTGTGGTGTAATTTCAATTGGGAATGCTATTGTGTGACCATGCCCCTTTCTTTTGAGATCACGCACATTATTTCAGCGCACGTCTACGGCAAGCGGTGTCCCTGTTTTTAAAAAAAACCCAGAGGGGTGGGGTGAGTTACACCGCTTCTCTAAGACCACTTTAAGCACTGGTCTCAGTGTACAAGAATCAGCTAAATCATTAGATTATTTTTGCAAATCCACTGCATACTGAATCACAGTCACCACAGGAGTTGCGTCAATCTCTGATTCAGGCGCTTAAGTTGGTATAGCAAGGCTATGATTCACTAAGCCACTACATAAATTAACTAAGATCAGATGCAGATGTGTCCTCATACACTGGGCTTCTTTACTTCATAAGGTACAAGATACCCGATGTGACAGAGAAGACTCTGAAAAGAGTAACGTACTATATTTTTCTTTAAATTTTGTATTTTAGTTGCATCACAGATGCAGCAAAAAGTCGCTCACAGTCTATTAGAGACACTAGGCTGCAACATTAATAGGGCACAAATTGGTTTTACACATATACAAAGTCGCAGATTAAGCACAATGAAACTGGGCTTTAGGAAAAGCTGTGGCTACCCGCATTGGAGCCTATTTACACAAATTTAGACTCAGGGCCTAATTCAGAGATGGACGCAAAGCAGATGTTTACATAGTTGAATGAGTATCACTGGTCTGCGCATATATCCGAATCGCATTGCACATGCGTCGTGTCATTATAGATGTCAGTCACAGTGAGAATTTATTCACAAATTGATTAACATGCAGGGACTGTTTGTGGACGGTAATAGGGAGGTAGCGACTCAAATGCAGACATTTTTGGGGCATGTCTCTGCCTGTGATTGTGATCCTGTACGCAGTGAAAATGGCTCCAGGTTCTCAGTTCTGGCACCCATTCTGCGTGACCATGGGGTAAAGCCGCATACACAATAATTAACTGATCTGCGTCTGTTGCTGCGTCTTTGTACCCAGTTGCTTGGATTTACGAAGGGCGTCTTAATACAAATTCTGGCAGTGGTGTCATTTGCATTTTCGCACAGCCGATGTGTACAAATTCGGTATCTCTGAATCAGGCCCTCAGTCACACAAAGATGTACAAAGGTCACACATCATATTGATCAGTGTAATCTAGCAATGTAGTTTTGTCACTCCCAATTAATTTTATTATTATTATACAGGGGCGTATCTATAATGGGTGCAGGGTGTGCGGGGAACACGGGCCCCCCAGGGTGGCTCCGCACCGCACACCCTGCACCCATAATGTTACATACCTCTCCGGAGTCCCACGTCGGTGGGGGTCCGGCGTTGTAAAACGACTGGAAAATAGCCGCGACGGCCATTTTCCCATCGTTTGCACATGCGCAGTACAGGCTCTCCCAAGTGCCCCAAAAACTTCCATCAATCAATCAATGTGTTTTTATTCTGTGTGTGTACATTTTCCCTGTGATCTGTGCATACACTATAGACTACTATATAATTCCGGCGCTGGCCGCCCTCAGCTCAGTGCGCTGCCGGCCGCCGGGTGGAGAGGTGGGGTCCCATGACGGAGACTGCCCACGTGCCCCCTCCTCTCTTGAAACGCCCCTGTTATTATACATTATTTATATGGCGCCACAAGGGTTCTGCAGTGCCTTACAAAGTACATAGAGAATAGTGAGTTGCAGTACAGAACATTGTGGGACACAGATGTGGTTTATAAACATTGCTGCAACAGCTGTTGAAATACTCAAATAAGCAGCATTGCGACAGAAACCAAGGGTTAGATGCCACTGTAGGGAGTATGGAATAGACGATAGTATACGTAAGGGAAGGAAAAGCACATGAAGGAAGAGGGCCCTGCTCATGAGAGCTTACATACCCAATGGGATGGGCAGACATAAAGGGGTGACAAGGATGAGGGAGTCAGTGAGCATAGGGCATGGAGAAGTGGTTTAGGATGTGAGCTGGATGGCTTTGATGAAGAAGTGAGTCTTGAGTACCATTTGAAGTTATGTAGAGAGGTGGAGAATCTGATAGAGGATAGTTCCACAGGCAAGGAGCAGCACAGGCAAAATCTTGGAGGCAGGAGTGGGAAGAAGTAATCAGCTGGCAGTAGAGACGGCATTCATTTGAGAAGTGAAGAGGAGGAAGTTATAGATTTCCAATCTGGAGATGACCAGAGATGACCACTGAGTGAATGAGGTCTTAGTTGCTTCCAGGGTGAGAAAGGCTCTGATCCAGGAGATTTTTCCTAGCCAAGTTGCCTGGGACCTGGCACGTGAGAGTGGCTTGTTGGCTGACTGAAGCCACAATGCAAGAGGACACATCTGTCTAAACCAAGGTGGTTATAGTTCAGTAAGAACAGGAAAGCCAATATATTGTATATAGAGAGAGAGAAAGAGAATAAAATATGGGTTTTCAGCTCCATTGCACATGCGTGATCTGGCTAGCCAGGTCATGCATGTGCTTTTCTCTTCAGACAAGCCTGGTGAAGCTGTAAGTTAATTCATACTACTCCAGACCAGTATCACTGAGACAGCTGCGTATGGCCCAGCTGCTTCGCCTCGGGGAGGTTTTAATGGTGACAGGTTAAAAAGCACATTTTCATAAATACACCTTTAAGGGGCATGAAGTGTGACAATATTGAAGGATTGGAAAAAGGACCAGGATTTTTCCTCTGACAGAAGGTGTCCCAATGAGGTTTCTGGAGACCTCCATCTTATAATATGTACGGGCTCTTTTGATGAGGGATATCTGGCAATTTCCCATTACATAACCTGTAATAGTATCAGGTTGAACTTTTATGTGCTACAGCAAAATTTGCACATTAATGTTTTACTGATCAAATTTTGTAATAATATTTAAAAGAAATAAATTGTGTTAACCTCGTTACACTATGGTTGTATGTTTGAGTCTATGTTTTACATGATTTATACGTTTGGAATGAAACAGACTATCTGTGATTGAAAGATAAAGAGCTGAGGGAAGTATTCTTTATCTTGATGTTAGAATCTTATGACACTAGCACCGACTAGTTATTATAATGTCTTGTTTTTATATTACTGATTGGTTACTGATGGGTGAAATTTTTTAATAACCGGTTAGCTGCTGTTAAAGTGTCAAGGCGCCCAAGGTCACACTAGATTATATATTATACAATACTTTAAGGGGCATATTTATCACAATCCGCATCTCATATGATTATGGGATGTGATATATTCGCACAAAATCGAAATGCAATATTTGAATGAGAGATGAGCGGGTTCGGATCTCGGAGACCCGAACCCGCCTGAACTACGCAGATATGAGTCAGATCCGAGCTGGCTCGGGTTTTCCCGCCTGATCTGAAAATGAGGCAAAACGTCATCATCCTGCTGTCGGATTCTCGCGGGTTTTGGATTCTATAAAGGTCCCGTGATCACCGCCATTTTTAATTCCGGCTGTGGAGAGTGAAGAGGGAGGGAGCTACTGTTGTCCATATAGGGGCTGACTGTTGTCCTGTCCATAAGGGCTGGCTGTTTTTTATAGAGGGGCTGGCTGTTGTCCTGTCCATAAGGGCTGGCTGTTTTTATAGAGGGGCTGGCTGTTGTCCTGTCCATAAGGGCTAGCTGGCTGTTGTCTATAGAGGGGCTGGCTGGCTGCTGTCCTGTCCATGGGTGCTGTGTTGTCCAGGGGTGCTCTGTCCTTCAGGGGTGCTCTTCACCCACTCCCAGTGTGCACGGCATCTGTTCACCTCTGTAGTGAGAGCCTGGGGGCTGCCCAGCATCTCAGAGAGTGCTGGGCACGCCCCCTATAATGACACAAACGGGGGTTGCTGCGAGGCTCCGCCCCATTTCCAGGAAGCCACGCTCATTATAGCGAAGCCCTGTCCCCTTTTCGGGTGTGCGCCGCAGGCGTGCGAAGTGTCCCTCTTCAAGGGATGAAAAAGTTAGGAGGTATGCAAACCTGTCATTGGTGTAGGTGTGCAGGGGGGCTGTGCTGCTGTCTGTCAAGGGGCTGCTGCCCCCAAAAAATAAACAAGTTTTTGTGTGCATATTAGCCACACCTGTCATCGGAGCAGGTGCGCAGGGGTGCTGCTGCCTGTGTCATTTATCAAGAGGCTGCTGCCTCGTTCGGGTGATCTCCCAAGTGCCCTAAAAACTTCCATCAATCAATCAATGTGTTTTTTTTCTGTTTGTGTGCGCATTAGCCATGGCATCACAAACACCTTGGCTGAGATTTGCATAAACATTTTCATAGGAGAAAATAGAGGATATGGTTTAAAAAATGGAATAAAGCAACTAAAACTGTGTTCTCTGATTATAGTGTCCCTACTCCCAGTCCCTACCCATGGCCCCTCTACATGAATTTCAGTGAGTCAGAGGGACAACTCCATGCAACCGTATTCCAGAGTGCAGCTGCTCCTCCTGTAGCCCAGGTCAGAAGATGTGTAGGGGGTGTGGTGATGAGATGATATGGACTAAAATGAAGCTCACATCCACAAAAGTGGACAATGAATCCCCAATCTAACAAAGTGCGCAGCTGTAAGTTATTTTATACACAACACAGGATGGGATGACGATATAGGCTTGGGTGATGGTATAATCTGGGGTGATGTATACATCATCTTCTTCACACAATATTAATTTGTCCCTGCTGGAATCCACCATTAGAGGTGCCTGTGTAATTTTTGCACGTAATTGATGGTAAAGGTCTTTCTCATAGAATTTGTATTTCATTTTCATTGACATCATCTTTTACACATTTTGGGGAAGTAGTCTCAGGCCTAAACTGGATGAAAACAATATACTGAGCTGTGAGGTGGTCAAAATTGACTGGAAACGAGTGGAAATAAATGTTATTGAGGATAATAATACTGTAGGAACAAAAAAAGGCCAATTTTATGTGAATTTAGCTGTTTTATTATTTTTTTTAAGACAAAATCCAGATCCAAAATAAAAACCGAAAAACAAAACACGGAGGTGAGGTTTTGCCAAAACCAATCCAGATCCAAAACCAGGGGAGATCCAGATCCAAAACCAAAACACGTCAGTGCACATTTCTAATTTGAATACACCTCAAGGATGTTTCAAATATTACATGCAGGGACAGAGCTTGTGAGAAAGCTTAATCCCTGCTAATCACCTACAAGGACTTCTCAGGGTATTTTTCACAAGCATGCACTGCCTGCTACCCTGCAGCAACCACCTCCCTGCCCGCCAACTTCCCCCTCCCCATGATCCCTCACTCTCCCCCGCTGAGCTAACACTTACATACACGGTGATCATGATCAGATAAGCTCCTCTGTGACTCAGCTGATCGTCGGGCTCCTGCTCTGTGACCCTGGTCAGCTGCTCTTTGCTGTAAACTGAGATGCTGGCATGTCAGTTTACAGCACATAGCAGCTGATATGGGGTCACAGAGCAGGAGTCCGGCGGTCAGCTAACCAGATCACAGATGAGCTTACTGGATCACCGGTCCCTGATTGCAGATAAGTGTTTTTTTTCTTTAAATATTTTCCTTTTCAGTGATTAGCTTGTTGTCTATTTAGAGACACAAGGCTGATATCAGGTGATCAGGTGTGATATTGGAAGCATAATTTTGATTGTGCTTTAAAGTGTCTTTGGGCTCTATTTACTACAATCCGCATTTTGAATGCAGATTGTAGTGTGATAATACTGGCTGAATTTGCATTGCAATATCACAGGGACTTGCAGAGACAGAGCTTGCGATAAAGCTCTGTCTCTGCGAATCCCCTCCGCACACTTATCACGCATGCGCCGACCGGATGTTGTTAAGCCCCGCCCCATCGCTAAGCCCCGCCACCACAATTGCGGTAACTTTGGCCAGATCACATTTCCCATTACAGTTATGGGAAATGCGATCTGCTTACTAAAAATAAGTGATAATTAGGGCTTGGAGTAGACTTTTACTCCAATTGCCCTGTAGTAACTGAAGCTGATACTAAAATAATGTGAAAAGGGTGTGAAAATGCCCTTTTTCACTTTATTTTAGTAAAAATAATGTTAATAAATAGGGCCCTTTATAACATTCATCAGCATCTGCAACTGCGATACAACATAGATAACAACAGTACTAGGGGGGTTTAATATAATGAAGATTTTATTTGAGTGAGATTCATTTTCTTTTCCTTCCACTATGAGGCAGTAGAGCATCAGGTTTATAGCTTGCAGACTTGACCATCACCAGAAATGAATTCCTGCAATATGCTATGACATTATTAACAACCAGAAATAGTTGTTCTACAAAACATGAGGCTAAATACAGTAAAGTAGGAAAGTAATAAGTGATTGCACTTTTAAACTGAATCTTAGGTGCGTATCCACTAGCAGATAGTGGAACGACAGTACGATTACAACTTTGCAATCGTACAGTTGTTCCTCATCCCCTGCAGTGCCTACACTGAATATGTCATTCAGTGTAGGCTCCTTCCCTCATCCCTGAACATGGTCAATCTGTTGTTATCGTCAGGCGATGATTGATGTCGAAACGACCAGCGGGAGCACGCATAGCTGGTCGTTTTTGTAATTTTCATGCTCGATTCATGCATGATTAATGAGCGATTGCATGATTACAATGTCGTAATCGTGCAATTGCGCATTAATATCTGCTAGTGGATATGTGACATTACTGATTCATCCAAGTATTCTTGTGATTTGCAGGCAGAATTTTGGATATCTAAGCAATATTTTTTTTTCTATACATACATCCCGGAATGCACTGCATGCACAGTCTACATCTATACATGGCACATAGTAAGCCCACAGTAGGCCTAATCCTTTAAGATAATACTATAGGACCTCAAAGAGACTCATTACTGCCTTTAGAGAGTTCCCTTCCTTTTAATATGCAATTGATAAAAAAAAATAAAAAATCAGGTCTGGCAGTAATAGGAAATGGGAGGTGAATGCTGGAGGTCTGTGTAATGAGCAATGACTTTATATAGTAGATGATAGTAAAAGTTTAGTTATGTTGTTCACATATTTATAAAACATTATTTATTTATTACATATAATTTTTTTACACTTTGGGGTATATTTACTAAGCACTATTTTTTTATTTCATTTTAAAACTGACGGACACGGACGAGCAGTTAGGGGTATATTTACTAAAGTGCGGGTTTCTAGAAGTGGAGTTGTTGCCCATAGCAACCAATCCGATTCTACTTATTTACTGTATCTAGCACCTTCTAGAAAATAATAGCTAGAATCGGATTGGTTGCTATGGGCAACAACTCCACTTAAAAACTAGAGATGAGCGGGTTCGGATCTAAGAGATCCGAACCCAGCCGAACTAAGGAGATCGGATCCAAGCGGGATCGGATTGTTCCCACCGAAATCGAGGCAAAATTACAGAGACGAAATCTCGCAGCTCGCGAGCTTCCGTCTCTTCTATATATAAGGGACGTGGTGGGCGCCATTTCACTCCGGCTGTGGAGACTGAACAGGGAGGGTGGGTAGTGTAGGGCTGGGGAGAGGTGCTGGTGCTGCTGATCCATTCTGGGCTGGTGTTGTGTAACTTGTGTTGTGCTGTCTGCTGTGTCCATCTGGGCTGTTGCTGCTGATCCGTCAGGGCTGGTGCTGTGCTGTGTTGTCTGCTGTGTCCATATGGGCTGTTGTTGATCCATCTGGGCTGGTGCTGTCTGCTGCATCCATCTGGGCTGTTGCTGATTAATCTGGGCTGGTTCTGATCCATCTGGGCTGGTGCTGTCTGCTGCGTCCATCTGGGCCCAAGTTCTGGACCCAAATAAAGTTTTTTTTGTGTAATATATATTTGTCTGTGTGCGTTTTAGGCTTACACGCACAAAATACAGTAAGTCGGCAACGCAAGCTAGTGCTGCCCGACTCCAGCCCAAAGTTCTGGAGCAGAAAAAATAAAACAAACGTCTTTTTTTTCTAATAATAAACAATTGTCTGTGTGTGTTAGGCTTAGCCGCACAAGATCTATCAAGTCGGCAACGCATGCTAGTACTGCCCGACTCCAGTCCTGATCAATCTGTGATCTGGGCCCAAGTTCTGGAGCATAAAAAAAAATGTAAATCAATTGTCTTTTTTTGATCTTTAACTGTGTGTGTGCGTGTATCCAGCCAGCAACACAACTTGCAACTTAGTGCTGCCCGACTCCAGTCGTGATTAATCTGTGCTCTGGGCCCAAGTTCTGGAGCTGAAAAAAAAAATATATTTTTTTTTTGCCAAATTTTTTTTGTGTGCGTGTCAGCCATACCTGGCTGTCACTGTCATCGGCATAGGTGCGCAGGGGTGCTGTGCTCCTGCCTGTCGAGGGGCTGCTGTCTAAAATAATAAATAAACAATTTTTATTGTGTGCGTGTCAGCCACACCTGTCATCGGCGTAGCTGCGCAGGGGTGGTGTGCTGCTGTCCGTCAAGGGGCTGCATGAATATTGCAATGAAAACCTTTTTTTTTAAGTTATTGGGTTACAAAAAGTTGTTTTTTTTAATCTTAAACATAGCAGAAATGTTATCCTAACAGTTTATAAAGTTATATGCTCTAAAAAACTAAAGCCTATATTTATTTACAAACCTATATAGAGTAGACATCCTAAATTCTAAAACTGTTCTATTCAAAAATGTAAACAAAAGTCAGGAGAGGCCTCAGAGAACATGAAAAAAGATGCTCTAGGTGCCAAACTTCAAGGGATTTCTCCATCATGTTATGAGGTGTGGAAAGGTTTCATTCACATGTTTTCTATAAAGCAGTTCAAAGTTACAGCCTTCAAAGTGGCTGGCTATAACACCCACCTTTGCCAGGAATTACCAAAGATTATTACAAGCAAAGGATTCATCTGTCCAGAATCTGTCTGGGAATCCATGGATCGTATTTGGCCTGAATGCACTAAGACATCCAGTGATTCTGTCACTGTGTTCTGTAGCCCACTTTATTCCTACCTGAATCGCAAACTGAAATACGGAATAGTAAGCACAGACAACATGGAGGCCTTTGTTATTCTGCTGCCTGCATGCCAACCAATACCTCCCAGACTACACCCAGTGGGGGGACCAGGTCTTGATAATGACCATCCCCATCTGTTGCTAGGCCTTCTTCTTCCAAACCATCCATCCTGGACTTCCTGTCCAAAAAGGGTGCGCAGGGTACAGAAAGAGGAACTTGATGTCCCCGATGACATTTGTTTTCTTCTATAATAGATGATGTGGAGAGATATGAGCTTCATATGTTGGAACAGGGGCTCCCACCTATTTGGCTTCCCTCCAGAGAACAGAGCTCTTTTTCTCAGGAAGTGTCTATGCCAGAGCTGATAGGTAGGTAGTCTCTGTCTGTTGGTAAACACCCTTCAGGAGATGGCAGCCCAAAATAACAACAACTATAATAATGTGTCCACTGATGATAACCAGCCTGATCCCTTAACAGCAACATACCCCATATGGCCACCTCATAACATGACACCCAGTTTACAGACTCCTCTTCCTTATGACACTAATCCAGTCACCATGGTTGATCAATCAGCCATGTGTGGTCCACCCAATTTTTGGCCTTCTACATTCAACATTCACATTGCTAAGAAGTGGACAATGGGAACAATGGCAATTTTAAGGCCACTAACTAATTCCGTTACAGAACAGAAGGTTTGCAAAGGATTATTTAAGTCAATTGTTTATTTATTTTTGGAAAGCACGCTTCCTTGTCCCCTTCTGGGATGAAAAAAATCAACTGCCAGCAAGCAGGTATGGCGCTCAAGAAAGAATTCCCAAGAAAGACACAACATAATACTTAAACCTTAAGTCTGAAATGTTGCAGTTGCTGCTCTGTGCCGCTTGTTCACAATATCTCATATGGTTAAGTGGACAGTGGGAACAACGGCAGTTTGAAGATTGCAAAGCATTATTTAAGTCAATTGTTTATTTATTTATGGAAAGCACGCTTCCTGGTCCCCTTCTGGGATGAAAAAAATCAACTACCAGCAGCAGCAGCCATGCTCAAGGATTCTTCAGTGGCAAGGACTGATGTAAATGTACTGTATCACATTTTTTTGTAAATGCCTCTTCCCCTCCATTTCTCCCTCATAAGTTTTCTTTGGAATCAAAAAACGAAATTAAATTTACTACCAATTAACCCTTCCTGTCCCTGCCCTACCTTCAACTACATACATACTCCAACTCCCTCATGCCTCTCTTGAATAATAAAAGTGTTTCCTGATGATGCCATGTTTGAAGTTGAGCTGCCATGTGTTTGTGCCGCCCACTGCTGCAGCTTAGCTTAGTCAGCCAGCTATCTTGGTGCAAATTTTGGGCCTAAACTAGATGAACAAATCAATATTGTGAGCTGTGAGGTCGTCAAAATTGACTGGAAATGAGTGGAAATAAATGTTTCTGAGGTTATTAATACTGTAGGAACAAAAAAGGCCAATTTTATGTAATTTTAGCTGTTTTTTTGATTTTTTAAGAAAAAATCCAGATCCAAAACCAAAACACAAAAACAAAACACGGGGGTGAGGTTTTGACAAAAGCAATCCAGATCCAAAACCAGGGGAGATCCAGATCCAAAACCTAAACCAAAACACGGGGGTCGGTGCACATCTCTATTAAAAACCCGCACTTTAGTAAATATACCCCTCAGTGTCTAAAAAGTGTGTATTTATATTTACTAACTGGCAGTTTTCATTGTCAATTGAAGTTGAAGTCGATTGGTTTTTGCTGGGTAAAGTTTGTCAGATTTGTCATTTCCAATGGAATCCAACATCAAATAGAAATGATAAACTGACCGAAACCAGCAAACATTTCCTAATGCTTTTCTATTGGTCTAAACATACCACATGGTATTTCTCTCATCACAAACTCCTTGCAAAAATGCCCCAAATAGCCCAAGCACATTCTGAGGGTGTAGTGAAGTAGTTGTAGATACTAGTTTGGAGAGTTATTTGGTGAGCTAAATTATAATTGTTGATAGTTGACTTATCTTATTGTGTGTAGTTTTGTCTTATTTAGAAGCTTGTCTCATTTTTTGTCTGGGGTGAATTTTTCCTCTGTCTGTGGGGGGACTGGGCCAGGAGGAAGTGTTCCTTATGTGATATGTCCCCCAGGCCGGTATAATTTTAGTGCTCTAGAGCCACCCCCGAAGCTGCATGCACATGGCTGACTGCGGGCAGGCCGGTCTGGTGCAAGACCGCACCACTGCAGGGGAAAAGCCATCAAAAAACTGTCTGACTCCAAAGTAAAGAAGGTAAGTTTGGTGGTGGTGGGTGCTGTGAGGTGATTATTGAAGGAGGGGGGGAGTGGGGCTGTGAGGTGATTACTGAACGGAGGGGGCTTGCTGTGATGTGATTATTGAAGGGGGGTGCAGTGAGGTGATTATTGATGGGTATTGGTGGGTATTGTGATGTGGTTATTGAAGGAGGAGGATTGCTGTGCTGTGCATATTGAAAGGAAGGTGCTGCGATGGGTTTTATTGAAGGGGGAGAGTGTATTGAGCGGGGGGAGTGCTGTGAGAGGTGGATATTGAAAGGGGCAGAGAGGGGGGGGTGCTGTGACCAGACCTGCCCCACAAACTCTACCATGTAACCCACCACACCTGTTCCAACAGACTCTACCCTGTCACCCATCATACCTGTCCCCACAGACTCTATCCTGTCATCTACCACACCTGTCCTTACAGACTGTACCCTGTCACCCATCACACCTTTCCCCACAGACTCTACCCTGTCACCCATCACACCTGTACCCATAGATTCTGCCCTGTCAACCATCACACCTTTCCCCACAGACTCTAGCCTGTCACTCCCCCTTCTGTGAGGCCATACCCCCTTCTGCGAGGCTATGCCCCCCAGCATGCAGTTCAGCCGCGTGCACAAAAGCCCTCCCGGCACCAGGTGCAATAGTGGGGAGGAACGCCACTGGCTGCAGCCACAACTAGTGCCTTCCTGTTTGTGGCTGTTGATAAAGGAGGGACTGGGAGCTCCTCTCTCTCTACTCTTCTGCTACTGACAGTCTTCTATGGGAGGCTGAGGAAATAAATGTGTGTTTTAGTTTCTTCCTGTGGGGGCCAGTCTGTTTTTTTTTTCCTGTGGGGACCAATGCATTTGTTTTTTTCCTGTCGGGGCCAATGTGGACAATGAGTGCTGTTAGGGGGGCAGTGAGGGAGTCAGTGTGAGCTGTGAGGGGGGCAGTAAGGGTGTCAGTGAGTGAGCTGTGATGGGGTCAGTGTTTGCTGCTAGGGGCTCAGTGTTATATATGCAGGGAGGACTTGAGACAGCGTTGAAGGAGGCAATCAGGGAGAAATGCGTGGAGGACTTAATGAGACAGCCATGGAGGGGCAAAGGAGAAGGCAGTCAGAAAGTTATGCAAGGAAAATGAGACTCAGTGGAGATAATCAGATAAACCATGCCTGCAGTTAATTTTGCCACATCCATTTTGCCATTGCCGTATGCTGGTAGAAAAGCTGGGGACATTTGATTGCATTTGCCCTCCAGGCTAAAAGTTGCCAGCCAAATCCTGGTCTTGTGCTGATGCCAAGCCTGCAGCACCACAGACACCTGGAAGAGATGCTGCAGCAGCGATTCTGGAGGGAAAGCAGCGTTTGAACATACACAGGTGAAGTTCATGGCCACACAAATGCAAACCTCCCAACTTCCCACTTTTGGCAGGACAGTCCCGCTTTTCAGGGACTGTCCCGTCATCCCACCAGTAGGTCACAGTGTCCTGCAGAGGGGAAAGGCTGGGGAAGAGCACTTTCATTGCTGCTCTGCATAGCATCAGTGAGAGTGGTGAATAGATGCCATGCGTGGAGAGCCTTAGGGCAGCCCACCATCTCTGGGAGTGCTGGGCATGCCCCCAGACTGATGAAAATGGAGGTGACCACGAGGCTACACACTCTTTTTTACGGCACAGGGAATAAAAAGTTTTGGAATGTATGCAAATGCCGCAAAATAACCCAATAACAGACATTTAAAGCAAATTAATCACTATTACTTACAATTACCAGAGGTGGTCAACAGCCATAGAGGCATACAATACTGCCATTATTCAGTTCAAAGAATTCTAAATCTATATATTTATTAGAAAGCAACAATCACCATTAAATGCCACAAGCACTGTGCAGGAGGGACATACAAATGTTATTCATGAGTTAAGTAATAATACAGCATCATTAGTTGCTGAAATTGTTGCTTGTTTACCAGAAAGCAGACTTTCAACTTCAGCAAACTCCCACACAGCTCAGCACCAGGGGCGTAACTCCCAGAGACAATGGAGGCACCTGCCTCTGGGCGCCAAGCACTGAAGGGGTCCTCCATCTATAGCATGTACAGCAGCAATAGCATGGTTCACAGAGGAAAACGAGTGTGACTGCTGATCTTCCACTGCAGCTCCCCAGGAGCTATTTGCAAAAGGTGACAGGAAGGCTACCTCCTGATACCCCTCAGCCTGTGCTGCAGCCAGAAACGGTGCACCCACCACTGCTGCTGGACAGTGAGCTGGGACCCGAGACACCTGTCTACGATCTTCTATCCCAGGGAACACCGGTACAGAAAGCCACCCAATGGTAACGCCTATTCTGCATCACAACAAATGGCTGCTGCAGAGTGGTCTGAAACTCGGTGATTCTGTATGACTGACCCACCAGCCATTGTCATGCAGCGTACCTGGAGCTGTGGAACAAAATGTACATATCAGGCATAATTGTATATGAGCACCTGGGCCTAATTCAGCGCTGCCAAGGCTAACCGTGTAAAAGCCACAATGAAACAAACGGCGGCGTCCTGCTGAGTGTCCGATGCCTCATGTACAAATTGTAAATACTATTTATATTTGATACATTTATACCTGATATGTCCTCATAGAATCCTCTTCATATATTCTTTTTGGGTGTGATTGTGTGGATATATATATATATATATATTTTTTTTTTTTGGGGGGGGGCGCCAAACTCTAGCTTGCCTCCGGGCGACTGGGATGAACTTACGCCCCTGCCCAGCACCACCAATTCTACCCAGGCATGACCTCCGTACACGTGGTGGTCCCACACTCAGAACCCAGAGGGCCCATCCCCAGCATAACTTCCTAAAAGGATAAGATAATGTGCAATTATTACCTTACAGTAGATTTAATTTCAGCATACCCTACAATAAAATATTTGTTAGTTCTTTAGTGGTTCTAGGGTTTATTCATGTAGCAGTGAAAGCCCTTTATTAGTGATAAGAGGGATTATTAGTAAGGTTCCTCCTGCCTTGTGCCCCTTCCCACAGCACCCATCGCCGCTAGGTGACCAGGCATATGCCATGTCACCTCCTCCTGGCTGCTCTCTGTCCCAGCCAGTGCCCCCTTGTCCTGCCCTTACCTACCTCTCCCCTCCCCTACCACCATAAAGATTAACCGGCGCATGCGGAGAAGAAGGGAAAATAAATGAAAAATCAGTGAAAAAAAAGAGAAGACCGGACTGCTGCACTGGGATTTACCGCATCGCTTCTCCAAACAGGTACATATACATGAATTTCTACTTATCTAAGCCATAGGTCAAATCAAACTGATGCAATCTATAGTGATAAGTAACAATTCACCACCATACATCTATATGAATAGACCCCTCTGTCAACAAAATGTTAACATCACAAACAACATTTTTTGTAAAGCTACACCAAATGTGGTATAGTGATTACAGTATGCACTAAGGGTTAAAGGTTACAGTTAGGCACCCCTAAGGGAGGGGAGAGTTGGGATACTTACCAGGCACCACCGGGATCTTCATCTGCCGGACTTCCGGTGTCGGTATTTCATCCGCCGGGCTTAGGTCCGACGGTATGTCATACCAATTCCGTTTAAACGGTATGTAGTCAGGAAGCCGCCAGGCGAAATGCCGGCCGCCGGCTTCCCAACTGTGAAATCCCGGCATGGGACTAAGGATAGGCATCCAAATATCGGCGCCTATCAACAGTCCCACGCCGAAATCCCGACGCCCGGCTTACTTACTTTTGGATGTTGGGACCTGTTAGCAGCAGGGGGGGGGGGGGGAGTAGATTTAGGGACTCCCGGAAGGTTTTAGGAGTAGGCACCCCCCCCCCGGGAGGGTTAGGATTAGGCAAGGGGGTTTGGGTTCAGGCACCCCTGGGGGAGGTTAGGGTTAGGCACCCCCCCTGGGAGGTTTAGGGAACAGGGAGGAGGGGTTAGGTTTAGGCACCCCTGGGGAGAGGTTAGGCACCCCTAAGGGAGGGTTGGGGGGGGAGGGTTAGGATACTTACCAGGCACCGTCAGGATCTTCATCTGCCAGACTTCCGGCGTCTGTATTTCATCCGCCGTGCTTAGGTCTGGCGGTATATCATACCGATTCCGTTTAAACAGTATGTAGTCAGGAAGCCACCGGTCGAAATGCCGACCGCCGGCTTCCCGACTGTGAAGTCCCGGCATAGGACTAATGATAGGCATCTAAATACCGATGCCTATCATCAGCCCCACGCCGAAATCCCGACGCCCGGCTTACCAAAAGTAGGTAAGCCGGGCATCGGGAATTGTTAGCCATGGGGGGGTTTGGTTTAGGGACTCCTGGGGAGGACTTAGGGTTAGGCACCCCCCCGGGAGGGTTAAGATTAGACTGGGGAAAGGGGGGGTTAGGGTCAGGCACCACCAGGGGGAGGTTAGGGTGAGGCACCCCTCTGGGAGGGTTAGTTTTAGGGAGCGGGGAGGGGGGGTTATTTGGAGCCGGCCCTGATTAATATCCACTACACACACACACCACTCCCTGAAAATGGAATGTCACCCCATGTGACATCCTTATCCTACATTTTAGTCTGTTAAGAGATTATATCACATTGACCTTATCTTATAACACCTAATTTGCCGATGGCAACATTTCAAGTGTTCCATTCCTATTGCCAGCTTTTGAAACTTACATGGAAGCCCCACATTTGCAGGGCTTTCAGGGCGGAGAAGATTGCTGTTTACAATGAATGTATAGACAGGGGATGATACTTCATAATGCGGGAAATTCCAATTTGAGTGAAAAACTTCTTAATTTTGGCACTGTCTCTTTTCTTATTTCACAAAGGCTGTGATCAAGTAAAATGTGGATTTGGTGTTGGACTTACCCCAAATGGAGACAACAGTGGAGAGAGTCACAGTTGCAGTCAGGAGGAGGAGCTCAACCAAGAAACTCCAAAAAGTAGTTTTGGAAAAGTGTGTCCAAGAGTGCATAGTAAAAAGAAAGAAAATCATAAAGTTTTTATATTGTTATAATGTTGAATATTGTTTCAAAAAGATGGTGTACTGTACAGTCTATGCATAATTGGTCCGAATTGGTATGAAATACCGTCGGCCGCATGGCCGGCGGTTCGATTCCCATCAGCAGCAGCCCGACAGAAGCAGAGTGCGATGCAGCGGAAGCCCGACAGCGCTGGAAATCCCGATCGTGGATAGGTAAGTATCCACTAACCTAACCTAACCCTCCTTAGGGGTGCCTAACCCTAACTTCCCCCCCAAGTGCCTAACCCTAATCCTCCCTCTAAGTGCCTAACCCTAACCACCCCCTTCCCCGCTGCCTAAACCTAAATCCCCCGGGGGGGTGCCTAGCCCTAAGTCCCCCCCGGGGGTACATAACCCTCCCTCCCCCTAGCCTAACGCTAACCCTCCCGGGGGTGTGCCTAACCCTAAGTCCCCCCCGGGAGCCCTAAACCTAACCCTCCCCCCCGCGGCTGTCCGCTCGCGGCGCCCGCATCACTACGATCGTGATGCCGGGCGCCGGTCTCCCGGCGTCTGGGAAATGCGGGCGCCTACATCTAGATGCCCGACATTTCACCCTTGCCGGGATAAGACAGTCGGGAAGCCGGCTGCCGGTATTTAGGCAGTCGGCTTCCCGATTGCCTCCCTAATTGGTCAGTTTTTCACTGCTCTCCTCTAGTGATTGCTTTACAACAGATGGGTGTCCATAGTTTTCTCTGGTATTCGTTTTCTCCATATGCATAGAGAGAAGTGGAGGTGCAAAAATGTTTGATGTTTTCCACATAGAAGATGCCAATGTTGAATAGTTGGAATTTTCACTCACCTTTCTTTGGAAATATTTTAGAGATAAGCAGTTCGGTTTTGACATTCAGATTTGTCTTATTGCCTATCCAAAACATGTGAGAACTGGATAGCCAATAAGATGCCAGTTTTGAGATCCTAACATAACCGAGTAAAACCGAACCGCTCATCTCTAATTTATTTATAAATCCATTATCCATTGGTCATGTATGACACCCCCTGCTGCATTTGCGATCCCAGCACTGCGACGGAGGTCGCAGGCTGGGATCACCATCGCGACCATCGACCCCCGTCCCCAAACCGCCCTTTAAATGCCTCTGCCTGTCAATCAGGCAGAGGCATCCAAAGGCTTGCATGCGATTGAGCAGGACCCATTCTGCACACTTGCGATAATTGGGAATCTACGTTCAGCAGTGCACTTGCGTGCACTGCTGAATGAAGCCCAGAGACTGCCATCTATATACAAAAATAACAAACCAAGTGCAAATTCATTAGGGTACCAGCAGTTCTTATCAAATTCAATGCATCTGAAGTCTTCGTTTATCGATAAATGGATGCGCTCATAAGTCAAACAGTGGCCCTCATTCAGAGCCGCTTGCAAAAAGCGTGCGCTCACTCTGAATTAGGGCGTCTACTTTTTTTTTAAAGCTGGCCTCCTGGCTGCTCGCTAAGCTGTGGGTGACCACCCACAGCTTTTGCGAGCGGCTAGGTGATGGTCGCGACCATCGCAACCATTGGGCTTGCGACAAGACCCTTGTGGTATTGTCCCATCTGCTGCGAGCCCCAGTGAGCTTCCGGCTCTAATAGAGCCGGAAGCTCACTTCTGACATCACTGGTGATGTCAGTAGGGCCACCCACAAATGGCAGGCGTTCCTACAGGAACGCCTCCTTTTGTCCAGCCACCCCGCCTACAAAACGGGGTGAGCTGTCGTTCAACATCGACAGCCACCCCATTTGTAGCGAGCCCCGGAACGAGTGAATTTCTCACTCGCTACGGGGCTTGCGCATGCCGCGCGTGCGCAATGCACAACCATCGACCTGCTTGCGATCAGGTCTGAATGAGGGCCAGTGTCCTCTTTATAATGTTGATCTTCCTTAGTTTGTTCCTCAAACAAAAAGAAAGAAGTAGACCATGTGATAGATGTAGGTAGATATAATAATAATGCTAATGCAATATCTCCACTTACATCTAGATTTTTGATATGCGTCCTTCCTCAATTTCCCTTCAGGCTTGAAATATGGCCTCAGATAGGAACACTCCAATAAACAATGGTTCCTATATGGTGGTTTCTCACAATGTGGAACCTCTGAAGAAATGTATCTTCCCTGGGAAGATGGCTTCTTCAGTCTATATCTGCGCAGATGAGTTCCGCATTTCAGACAGACAGAATTGCTTAACAGGCAATTCCGGGAACTTTGTAGTCACCTATAGGACCTTTGTGCAGGGGAGGTGGCATCTCCTGCACTCACTATAGTAACACCGGGTGAAGCAGACATTAATCACACTGATTTTGGTGAATTAAAGTGTATCTATTGGATACTACATTTGTCAATGCTTTTTTGGAGCTGTGTAATATTGCTGCTGGAATGTAATCATGTACATGTGCTGTAAGAGGATCCGGTCAGAATGTCAACCGTAATATTGTTGACATCAGAATGTGAACAGGGTCTGAATGTCGATGTCACACATCAGAGATTTAGGATCTGACTTAAGATGTACGCTAACCCGATGGTTAGTGTACAGCTCCGATGGTGAGTGTTCTGCGCATGTGCAGGACCCATTCTGTGCATGTCTCGCCCGCAGACCCTACCAAGCTGCAGCATGATTGACATGTTGCAGCATTTGGAGGGGGGCAGGGCAGGGCTGGCCAATGTTCCCTGAAATGTGGGCGTGTTGCCCCCGTTTTCCAGGAGGGATGAGGCCAGGGTCTGCGTCAGTGGATGCAGATTTTCTGGCCTCACAGCTGCTAGGACTCGGTCAGGCTGCAGTAAGTTTCAGCTACCACAGCCTGGTCAAAGGGGCAACCATCGTGACCGATGTTCGTGTTGGTTGTAATGGTGAACCCAGGCTGCATCCTCAGTAACAGCGCTGGGATCGCATATGCAGCAAGGAGGTATCTGTTTCCACTTGTGCACACTCCGCAATTCCATCCATCTGTGAATCAGGCCTCATGTTGCTATTACCCGATCCGGTGCCGTCTGAGTCCATCCAGACTGAGTATGGCATCTCTGTGAGGGATGGTGCCGCCATCTTCGTCTGAGTCATTTGACAGTCTTCAACCAATTGGATTCTGGCTGCCTCAATCACATACACGCTCAGCCTATCAGCTCTAAGAACAGGGGCAGAACTATAGGAGACAATGGAGGCGCCTGCCGCCAGGCTCCAGCTCTGAAGGGGCACCTCCTCCATTGTCGACAACATATTCACCCCACTTAGGACTGTAACTATGTACCCGGAGTGTACCGTCACGGCTGCCCAATACATGGCACCCCTTTCCGGCACCTGAGAAGCCACCATACACTAGTGGAGAGCTCCATGTCAGACCATCAGCTGCTGCCTTTGTCTATCTATAGCCTGTCAGCATGTGAATTGCTACATTACAGTGTCAGCGGCTGTGACGGGGGTGGGGGGGGAGATTATCACCAAATTATAACTTGCCTCTGGCCATCTGGGATGAACTAATGCCACTGTCTAAGAGTGTTTTAATTATACCTGGATTTGCACTCAGACTTGGAGCAAGGACAAATTCTCTTCAAAAAGATCATCTCCCTGGCTCTGTTTACTAATGCGCCTGTTCCAGCACCTGTGTACAGCTATCTATCTCCAGCTGTCTGTTTCAGTCTGCAAAGGTGCCATTTGTCTCCAACTGGATGCTTTGGTCTGCAGAGGTGACATCTGTCTCCAACTGACCGCTTCAGTCTGTAAAGGTGATATTTTGTCACATTTAAGGGTTCTTGTGTTCCCGAAGATGATTCTAGGGCTGATTTTATAGTGGGGTTAATGTGCAGGAAGCTAGGTGGGTATATGCAGCTTACAGTATACGCATGAAGTGACGTGTCACACTGGAGTGAAGGATTAAGATTCAGAACGAGGACTGGGCCAGAATTCCGGACTGAAAGACTGGACTGGAACTGAGATGTGAGATGTAGAACTGATTGCACTGGATGCCGAATTGGACTGACTACATTCAATTACCGGGCTGGGATTTGCTATGCACAGGATGCCGGGCTGGGACTGGCTAATATGTTCAGGACCAGGCTGGTACCAGTAATGCACTGGATGCCGGGCTGGGACCTTCTAATCTAGTACTGGTGCTGCTGGGTCCTGTTAAGGACCCACTGGAGCTGTAAGCAGGGCAGATGGAATAGGCAGGTGTCCCAGGAGTGGAGTAAGAAACATCAGGACCAACAAAATTACAGTAAGAAGAAATACAGGACCAGAGTGTGCACATTCAGAGTCTAAGAAAATAACCTGGAGGCCTGGAGCCACAGGACGCAGGTTATAACTGACGTTGTACTGGCAACCTGCCAGTGTTTCTGTAAGGCCTTTTATCCCCCCCCTGTTGTGCTGTGATTGGTAACCAGGATCAGATGGTTGGATCTTCAATGCCATTGAATGCCCAGTAACAGCAGACCCAGAGCAAGATGGCAGCACCCAGTGGATGGAGCCAGCAGTATTGGCAATGAAGGAGACACAGGGACAGACCTGCTTCTGAAGACAGAAGTAGCGGGTGGCTGCCATGGAGCTGTGGGAGCACTGGGACCTGTGCTGGAGAAGGAACATCGCTCTCAAAGGAAAATGGGAGCCTGCCGATGGGGGACCGCAGGTATGCCAGGATCTGCACTGTCGGATCCTAACAGCTATCAGTCTCTAACTGTCCACTACAGTCTGCAAAGGTGCCATCTGTCTCCAGCTGACCACTTCAGTCTGCAAAGGCACTATCTGTCTCCAGCTGTCTGCTTAAGTATGCAAAGGCGCCGTCTGTTAACAACTGAATGATTTAGTCCACAATGGTGCCATCTGTCTTCAACTGACCACTTCAGTCTCCAAAGGTGCTATCTGTCTCCAGCTGTCCACTACAGTCTGCAAAGGATCCATTTGACTCCACCTGACCACTTCAGTCTGCAAAGGTGCCGTCTGTGAGGCAATATGTTGTACAGTTCCACACTTGTTGCAACTTTCTGGCAAGGTCTTTCTGATCAAGAAAAAGAGATTCTGACTTCACAAGAAAGAGGTACCTACTAGCTTTGATGATTTAATATCCCTCTGCAATAGAGTGGACCTCCGCTTCCGAGAGAGGGCCCTGGAAAGAGATAGAAGAGAACTTCCCAAATCTCGCACAGTTCCTCGTTTCTGACCAAAGTCCCAAAGTACTGAGGAGCCGATGCAAAAAAAACTGTTCTCATCTTTCTCATGGGGAATTTCAGAGGTGCTTACGTGAGAATCTCTGTCTATATTGTGCCAATCCTGGTCACATGCTTAGTTCCTATACAAAGTGGTCAGGAAATGCCAGCTCCTGATAGTGGAGAGGTCAGCTTAGGGATATCTACACACTCTGCTTCGAAGCCTGGTGTCAACATGTTAAATGTTGTCATTATGAACATTTCAACATTTTAACCATGTTGACATTTGTGGATGTCAACATATTTCTTATCGACCTAAAGTCTATGTAGGCATTCTGACTGTTGACCAGGGGCGTATCTATAATGGGTGCAAGGTGTGCGGTCTACACGGACCCCCGGGCCCAGGGGGGCCCACACCCATATTACTTAAAACTTACTTCTCCGCGGTCCCATGCCTAGTGTCAGAGCTGTACAAAAAGCCAGAAAAATGGGCACTGCCGCCATTTTTCTGGCATTTTGCACATGTGCAGTAGACTCTACTAATGCTCCGGTGGCTGGCCAGCCGCGTTAGTCGGCTGCCGGCCGCCAGGAAGAGAGGAGGGGGCCCAGGACGGGGAATGCACACGGGCCCCCTCCTCACTAAAGACGCCCCTGCTGTACACATTCTGGTGTTAACATTCTGAACTGAACTTTTCATGCCACACCCGCTGTAACCTCTTTTTCATTTCTTCATTCCTTTTATGTAAGTTTTTTTTCCTGTTTAATGGGATTTTGTCCTGTTTTGTCAACAATGACAAGCTCTGAAGCTAAACAATATAAAGCATTTCTCAAGCAAGTTGTAATGCAGAATACAGTTATACAATACACTGCAATCAGTGGAAGAGGAAGCTGGACAGATTTCTAAACAGCGAAACACGTTGAGCTATACTTTCTACCTGAAGATATTCCTTTTCAGTCATCTGGCGATTATTCATTTTGGACTTTCTAACATCCGCTGATTTGGCATTCTACTGATATTCCGGAGGAGGACGACAGCCCCATTTACAACTGCATAGGACATTGTATGTGCCCAGGGACTGCGACAAATACCTCATTCAAATCCCGGTAACAGTTCACCTAAGTTCAGTTCTACATTGACTCTCTTTAGCCATTTGACTGTGCAAAAATACAGAAGGAGGTTCCATCTAACTACCAGTAGAACAACTATTCCTTTACATTAGTGTGTGGCTTTTATATGAATACATATTTTTATATATTTTTATGTATTTCTTGATTGTGTTACATGTTTATGTGCCTATAAGGTTAGTGTATTAAATTTGTGCATTTATCTTCAAATTGTCCATTGATCTTTTTAGGTTTAGCGCTGGATTTTTATATATAATCATAAAAAATATGCTTTCACTCATGACAATATTATTATTACCATTATTATTAACATATAGGGATCTATTTACTCAGCAGTGTTAGGAGACAGAGTGAAAAGTGATAAGGTGCCAGCCAATCAGCTCCTAACTGCCATCTCACAGGCTGAGTTTGAAAAATGACAGTTAGGAGCTGATTGGCTGGCACCTTATCACTTTTTACTCTGTCTCCTAACACTGCTTAGTAAATAGAACCCTTATATACATAATGCCAGCATTTTACATTGCGCTTTATAATTGGAGAAAAACAATAATATTATAATGAAACCTTAGAACCTGATGATATTCCAAATAGCCTAATAATGCCTCTATATCATACTTGCCTATTCCTTGCCTCCAGGCTTTTGGGTAGATCATGCTATTCCAGGAAAGTAGAACAGCCATTGGTTTCCCAGGGATGGACTGGGAGCTTGATGAAGCCATTCTTAGTAAATCCTCACAGCATGATGCCAGCATTATAACCCAGCAGTCAGGGCCATGATGATGAAATCTCAGAGCAACATCCCCTTTGCCTTCCTTTTAGCCCTTCCCTCCAGTGTTTCACAGAGGAGAGCATAAAAATGTGAGCAAGTACAGTATGCCACTGTGCAGCCTCACAATCCACATACACCTTTACTCAAATCGCACCAAAGAGCCTAGTTTATGAATTAGCCGCAACAGACATGTTTTTCTTATATGTGTCTTAGTCACATCACTAATGTCACAAAATACACAAACACTGACGCTAGCATTTCATGTTACTTCTGTGTATGACTAAAGGCCTGATTTAGAGATGACCTCTAATTCCGCTAGTGCTGTGCGGAAATATGCAGCTGTTGTAGTTGCTGGAATTTGTATTGAGACGCCCACCGGCAGCTTCACAAATCCAAGCGACTACGTACAGATGTTGCAGATCAGTCGATAATCGGCCTTATGAGTAACCCTATGATTGGAATGGAAACAGGAACTAAGATCCCGAAGCCATTTTTACTGAGTACGGGATCGCTCAAAAAATGGTTGCGATGCGCATGTGTTGGAGTTGCCACCCCCTGTTGCTGCCCACAAATGGCCCCTGCCTGTCAATCACTTTGTGAACAAACCACCACAGCAAGCGGCAATGGTAATGACATAATGTATGTACGACTCAGACGCATTCACAGATCACCAATAATCGTTCAACTGTATATACATCAGCATTGCACCCATCAGGCCCTAAATTACTAATTTGGGTAAAAAAGGCAAAAGACAGAATTTCAATACGAGCGGACACACCATGCCTTGTGCCATATATCTTTATGATTAATCTGTGACTTTATACCAATTACTTTGTGACAAAAGTACTGATCTAGTGTGTCGCACACTGTGAGTGACTGTATGTGGCTACAATGCAAATAAGATGTAAAATTCAGGAAAATTTATAAATCACTATCCGTAATAGTGCATCTAAGTTGTGCCAAGGAGTATCTCTAAATTGTGCCAAGAGACCAGGGGGTCTATTTACTAAGCAGTGTTAGGAGACAGAGTGAAAAGTGATAAGAAAGTGATAAGGTGGCAGCCAATCAGCTCCCAACTGTCATCTCACAGGCTGTGTTTGAAAAATGACAGTTGGGAGCTGATTGGCTGGCACCATATCACTTTCTTATCACTTTTAACTCTGTCTCCTAACACTGCTTAGTAAATAGACCCCCAGGGCGGGACCGCCGGGTCTGGAGTCCTGGGCCCGGACAGAGAGAGGTACCCATGCAGGGATGGACTTACCAGCCATCGGGGCAAGCTAGGTGCCATTCATGATTTGGGTCCTCCTGCTCCCTCCCCGGCCGCTCTGTATGCCTGTCCCTGTAACATGAGTGAGAGATCTGACAGGCTGAGGCTGCACCAGGGGCTAAAAGAAAATGGCTGCCCTCATAGGCTATAGAAAGATGGCTGCCATCAACCAATGGGGAGCCAGGTTTCCTTTCCCAGGAACCGAAGGGGCTGCAGAAAGCAAAGGGCGTGTGGCTTATTAGGAGAAAGAAGAAGATAAGTAGGTGAGTAAGGGGAACTGTATTGTGTGTGGCATAAATCTGACAGACAGGTAGGTGCGTGTGTGTGTGACAGAGGGGAATGTGGGGGGACACATACACACAGAGTGGAATGTGGGGGGATCGCTGACAGAGAAAGGGCAATGTGGGGGGATTGCTGAGAGAGCTTGAAATGTGGAGGGGATTGCTGAGAGAGAAGGGGACTATGGAGGGGATTGCTGAGAGAGAGATAGGGAATGTATGGGGGTGTCACTGAGACAGGGGAATGTGGGGGATCGCTGAGAGAGGGGAATGTGGTGGGGATAACAGAGAGAGATGTGTGGTGGGGGTTTGCGGCTGCCTGGTACAAATAAAAGCAATATTTTTTTCTTATTGCAACAAGGCGCACATGATGTCATGACATCTGTAGTTTAAATTATGCCTCCAAATTGCCTCATGGCAGCTCCATGCCCTTTACCCCAGGTGACCAGGTGACTCAGTCCCATACCATGTTTGTGGAAGTTTTAGTAAGTCAGTTTGTTGGGACAGATAAGCCGCGCTAACTCTGAAGGCAGAGCTATAGTTAGTCAACATAAAGCTTCCAATGCTTAGTACTATGCCAATTTCCATCAATGAGCCACTGACAGAATGTGCAAGCCTGACAGTTGCCATAATCGTGACATACATTTCCCACATAGAGAGGAACATTTGCGGGAATAAATATTGAGAAATTAATTTGTAAATGACCCTAATTATCTCCAGTTGCACCAATTTCCCTATACAGTAGCTACCACTTTCTTCTAAATGGTATGAGTATCGCCTTGCACATTTTTAGCAGATTAAGAATTTTATTGTCCTTGCAGTGATTATGCAAAATAGACACATTTACATACTCACAGGTGCTCAATTTATTGGGAGTTTTACTTTTCAGTAGAGAGGATAATTTATCATACAGACACAGAGCTCAGTCCCTTGGCTCTGCTGACAGCCTCTCGTTTAGAGATTTCTCTAATTAACAATTAAGACATTCACGTTCTCTATATACAGTACCTCGAGGCAAAATGTTTAGGCATGCAAATCTCAGAAAATCTGAACCGTTAGCAGTTATTGATAAAATACTATAATTTTAAATTAGTTTATTTTGCATTTCAGCCGTAAGGCATTACATGGCAGTATGTATGCATACTATTAGTAGAGATAGAAAGCAGCAGTAATGTGAACCTACTGATGATGAGTGTAGCTATGTCATAGCTGACCTGAGGGCCCCAAATACATGGATGTTTAACACATAGGTTTCCAGTAGCAGGATACAGGTTTTGGTGTGTGATACAGAGCAGATTTTATACAAATGTTGTGAGCCAGACCATCTCAGGATGCAAAATAATAGATTATTTATTTTCTCCTCCAGCACAGAAATGTTACTGTTGCAGAACATCATGAAAGTTTAGAGAAAAACTTTCTCTACATAAATTGTAATGGTTGTGCTAATTAAACATCTCAACTCTTCCAGCACAATACTATCAGATATTAAATGCTAATCTCCTAAAGCACAGTCTCCTAACTCCACCAGCACAGTTTATAATAGTAATGTTGTATCTCCACCACACCAGGACAATACTGGAAGGTATGTAACAATATGTAAGTAAATGCCCATAAATCATGCATGTCATTGTATTTAAAGGAAAATGCTATTTAAAATACATGTACATTGTAAATCTCAATGTAAATGGTATATGGTAAAAAAAGGTGCAATGTTCATCCCTTATATGTACTATAGTCAAATATATCTATCTACAGCATATATATATATATATATATATATATATATAGTGTCCTGCCAGATCAGCTTGGAATAATAATACAAGTCAGAAGCACAAATGACTGGTTGTTGTGAAGGACCTATTAAGTTCCTGTTCTATTTAGACTGGATTATCAATTTTGTTCAAGCATAAACCTTCGTTTTTCAATCTGTGTATTTTAATAAGCAGGAAGCTGTCAAGTAAAAAGAGCAGGAGGTACCCAAGGAAGTAAAAGACTGCAGGGTCCTATTGTTGTCTGTAAGTATTTTGATGGTACTTGAGGTTTTGGCTTTTAGCAATGTATAAACAGGAGGAACTTAGCATAGCTGCTTTACTAAGAAAGATCTGCTGCCTTACCAGCCAGGAATGTTAAACCATCTCTAGTGAGGGAGGAGGTGGGAGCCAAAGCGTACCCTCGATGCTCCTATGGTCACTAGTTTGGGAATAAAGCTCTCCTTTCTCTAAAGGTTCTAGGCTGCTTTTGTAGAAAATAAATCTGACTTCTAAACTGCAGTTTTGTGTTTCATTGGTGAAGCCTCCCCAAATAATAAGACTACAAGGATATTTCATTTTGTTAAATGCCAAGTTCAGACATGATGCATTATCAATTAAGTGAATGATTGATTAGAAAAGATAATCATCTGAAATATGTATAATAAAACTAAGTGCTGATAAAATGTTAGTATGTCAGTTATGTTTTTATGACAAGCGACAAGAAAGCTTTTCATTGTTTGATAAGTTGACAACATGCTTGGCCTACATTGCCGGCTAGGGCGATGTTATTAAGAAAAAACAGATTTCTTCACGGAATGCCTTTTAATGCCTATGAAGAAATGAAAACACTTTACAAATGTAAAAGACTGATTCTGAGTCAGATGAAAGTGGACTTTTCCAAAGAAAGAAATTGGCAACTGCATATGCGCCAAATCAGACTTAAGTGTTGATATGTAGTTAAATGGTTAATCGCTATGTGCTGTCTCTTAATGGTGTGTTATTGTGCATGACTCATCTGTCTGAATAACATCACGTCTGAGTAAATATTTCTCACCAAACTTAAAGGTCAGGCTGTCTAGACTCCAGGTGCAAGACTTCTTTACATGGCTCTATAAAAGGATCTGCCTGTGCACAAGACTGTCACTGTGTTGTTGAAGCATCACAGTACTGTACGGCTGTATAGTACTGAGCCCAAGAGGGACTGATACCTTAGTGTATTGACTGCTGTTTGCCTTCTATCACATGTATCCTGTTATATTCACCAAAACTTACTCTGGTTTGAACATGTGGACTAACCTCCTTGTTCACATCTTGGGTTCTAGTGAGACTGTGAGGGAGGTAACTTGAAGGTATCCTGTAAGCCAAGTTCTGTACAACCTGTACAGTAATTCATGAATCTCACCTACTAATACCTGGAATTTAAGTGAGCTTTAAACCTATTTCAATAAGTTTTTAACTATTCCCTGACCTCCTAATAGATCTGTATTTGCTGACCTCCTGTTGTAAATTCTTAATCCAGTAATGCTCTCCCAAAAACTTTTTGAACTGGCATTGTTGAAAATGATGTGCGTTCAGGTGTTGATATTGCAGAGATATATAGGCATAAACAGGCAGATAACTCAAACTATGAACAGGCCAGTTACTTAACCAGTGGTGTTCGTTTATTGATAGATAGCACGTACAGCCGTACTCATTGCTACATGTACACTGGTGATGGATTAAAGCTTGAGCAGTGTGGGGTCCTATACAGCTCACTAGCCGGTGAGTGTATGCTGCAAATGACTGGGATCTGGAATAGCGTTATATGCAGTTATTAACCAGGTCTCTTATAGAAGCTAAGCAGGAGACTACTGTCTCCCACCATGTCACTCTTACACACTACAGACTAGATGGCCCCTGCACATGTTCAGAAGTGAGCTCAGTGGCCATCTTGGAACAGTGCATGTAGAATCCCTGGAGAACAAGAAGACTAGAGTCTGCACAGTACCGCGCTCCTCTTTCAACAGGCATAAGCTATAGACCTTTAGATCAAGTTGTCATTGCAGACATAATACACTTGCAGCCTGGCTGTCAATTGTATTTTAGAGATGATCAAGGATAATTATGAATGGTTGCTGGCTTCTCATACAATCGTGTGCAGTGCATACAGGGTGTACAAATTTTGCATACTTTAAATCCCTTATGAATATTTGATCAGCCTGCATAGGAGGGTGCTACTGGGTCTAAGAAGACAAAGATTTGTTCTCTTTATACTGTAAATAACATTAAAAGTTAACTGTTTGTTTCACCTCTAAATTGAGCTAGTATGTCATGTGTATTCTTAGCTAATGGGGGTCATTGAAAAAATGAATAAAAATCCTGTGCTGGATAGGAAGACCATTCTAACCTCAGCAACAATAAACAAATGATTCACTTTAAATACAAATTGCTCTGACAGAATGAAACGAAAATCTATGTAATTTAAATACACATTTATTCCATGGGTGTTCACTATTAATCAATGAGACACAGCAAAAAAAAAAGTTCCTCTAATTCGCAGATAGGGTGTATTGGTTGAAGTTTAAAAATCCATACCATTTCTACATTTCTACCTTAACCGTATTCTTAAATACTTTTAGTCCTAACAAAGCAAGACAGCTGGGGTTGCAGTTAAGTATTTGTGAAAAGTGTCTGGACACACACATTGGGGAGGGGATGTAGTTAGCAAACCGGTGGATGGCATGCCGCCGGTCTAAATCCCGACGCTGGAAGTCCGACACGGGGCTTAAGATTTGCATCGAAATAGCAATGCCTACCGTATCTTAATCCTGATGCCGGAACACAGATAGATGCCAGCCCGAACCAGGTAAGTCAGGGACGTCTTAGCAGTTAGCCGTAAAGGAGGAGGGTTAGGTTTAGGTACCATAGTGGGGGTTAGCATTAGGTGTTTTTTTTTGGGTGGGGGGGAGGTTTGGGCTAGGCACTACTAGAGGGGGGTTAGGGTTAGGCACTTAAGGGGGAGTGTTAGGTTTAGGCACAAAGGGGGAAGACTTAGGTTTAGGCACTAACAGGGAGTGTTAGGGTGCGGGTTGGGGAGGGGTATGGTTAGGCTACAAGAAGGGGGGAGGGTAAGTATACTTACCCGACCCCTGTCGGGATACCAACCATCGGGATGCCGCTGCCTGTATTTTGACAGGAGGCATCCCGACAGCTGGCATTACATACCAATTCCCTTGGCGGGATGCACCAACTTCTATTATGTGGTCATACCCCTGAAAATGCTGCTTGACCGCATTTCTCATATGCATCAGTCTTCAGAAAGCCAAACTTTCAGCAGTTCAGAGTTATTGAGCAACGTCATCGTCAGATGGCATTGCCCATTGGAAGCCTATGGCAGGGCCGCAACTAGGGGGGGGCTAGGGGTGCATGTTCACCGGGTCACAGATTTGAGGCGGTGCCGCAGGGCTGCTCCAGGGTCATGAGGAACTAGCGGCGGTGCATTGCACTGGAGCCCGCCGCAATAAAGGGACCCGCGGCCAGTGTCAACAGCAGGCAAGCAAGGCATGCTGGTGGCTGCCACGGGAGAAGCTAGGAGGCAGTCGGGTCGGAGGAGAGGCAGAGGAAGTCTCTCCCCTTCCCTTCCCTCCCCTCATCCCACCCCGGCGCCTCTTCTCTAAGTTGGTGCGATTCCGCACTTCCTGCCGTTTCCCCGGCACCGTCGGGAGTCTGAAGTCCAGTGGAGAAGAGCCTCCCTCTCTGGCCCCTGCCTGCTAGCCAGCCCAGCCCTGCACATCACATCCCAGTACTGGCTGCTCCTGCAAATGGTAAATAAAAGCTTTTTATTACTGAGTGTGTGTGTATATATATATATATATATATATATATATTATATACACATATAATATATGTGTGTACTGTATATATACACATATATATGTATATACATTAATATGTGTGTACTGTATATATTATATACATATATATATATATATATATATATATATATATATATGTGTGTGTATATATATGTGTGTGTATATATATATATATATATATATATATTTATATAGGCTGCACTCACCAGTTTGTAGAGTAGAAAACAAATTATTTATTACATTTGTCAGCAAGTGTTTCTTCATTGCTGACATTTTTATATAAAGTTATTTTTTATATATTTTATATATATATATATATATATATATATAAATTATATTTTGCATACCTCCCAACTGTCCCCATTTCAGCGGTATAGTCCCACTTTTTGGAGATTGTACCGCTATACCACCTGCAGGCCACAGTGTCCTGCAGTCCGGAGGGAGGTTGGTTGGGCACTGTCGCACATGCGCTCTTCATCCGCGTTGAGACGGGAGACAATGGGGCTGCCCCACAGCTCTCAGAGGTCTGGCCAAGCCCACAGCATGGCAAGAACAAGGACATGACTTGCAGACCCACCCCAAAAATGGGGCTGCTTATCAGAGACTGGGGGGCGCCAAATACTGCTTTGCCCCGGGTGACAAAGATCCTAGTTTCGGCCCTGCCTATGGGCTTCTTATCACATTCTGACCTGTGAGGGATCCAATTGGATCCCTCCTAGTGTCTCTTGCGGCACTCATGTCATTTTGCACATGTGCAGAAGGACGCCAGAGGGACTTCTGGGTCATAAACCCAGAAGTCCCTTATTGCAAAGGACAGCCCTTATCAGGAGACTTGCAATTTTCTTCATTCATTCCGGTGTTATAAACGCATGCAATGAGTTGCGGGATGCATCATATGCAAAATGCAATGCTTGATGTATCCTGCCCTTAGTGCTTGATAAACCTTGGAATATAAGAAATAAACTGGGATTTCTAAAGACCGCAAATTAAATGGAAGGTTCATCTGTACATCCTGATGTCATATATACACCAGGTGTAACATGATAACACCGTGATGCCTATTCTATTTCTGGTACTGGGGCCCCACAAAATATACTTTCTTATGGATGTATGTTGAAACAATAAGAAATTATAATGCACATTGATTTATCTATACACTCTTTCCAAGAGAGCAGCTCTGACAAGAGCCTATCCATGTATAGGGGTCTATTCATCATCACTTCATTTCTACAAAAGCAGGAAGGAGTCCCGGGTTGCGTAGAAGTATCCTTTCGCATCCCTCCGCCCCTGTCCGGCTCCTTTTGCTGGATGTCAGGGCTCTTGTGCGCATGTAGGTCACGCATGCGCACCAGAGAAAAGATTCACTGCTCCGAAAGGAGCAGTGAAAAAACTTGTGGAGACAGCTGACACCCGAGTGTGGCCTGCATCCCCTGCACCCCCCTAATGACGCCACTGGCAGAGGGCAGGGGGATATAAGAGATGTTGCAGTGCCAACCACAATGGAGACAGGTGTCTCCACAAAGTGTTCCATTTAAAGGTAAGAGGTTTTTTTTTTTAATAAAAATCCCACTGGTGGATTCATGTCAGTATGTCTGTTACATATAATGTAAATAGTTAGGGTCTGATTCTGAGTTAGCCACTATCCCAATGTTCATGTAGTTGGCGATATTTTGCAACTGCGCATGTCTCTAAATCCCTGAAAAATTGAATGACGCATATGTTCCACGGTGTGTGCACAGAGTCGCGCTGACTCTGCAATGTGTTGGGCCTTCCTGGGTGGTTACTGGGAGGTGGCTGTACAGACATGTGCTATGGGAGTGACGCAGGAGAGGTTTTGAACTCAGATGCATAATTACGTACATTGGAGGCCATACTCTGACAGAGATTCTGCACCTAGCATGGGGCTGGTGCAAGTCCCGATGGTGCTTCCAATGGTTGCTACTGCAGTCACACAAATTGGGTGTCCCAGCCAGTGGCAGATTTTACATAGGGGCTGCAGCCCCCCCCCCCCCAGTAAAATATGCCAAGTCAGTGAGCTAGTGGCCATCCGTAACTGCAATGGTTACACTGTGACTGGCAATGACTTCCCATTGGAAGTGGAACCTGCCAATCATACACATGACAAGCAGTCCCATGGCAGGGGGGTATACTCCCCAACTGGAACTGCCAGTCCGCGCTGCAATTAGCAGAGTGCGTGCTTCCAGTGGCCTTTCGGGAGGCATGCTACCTGACTTCTATGAGCTGTAGTGGTCTTGAAGATGGTGTTTTCACATGCACAGTCCCACCACCGCTTCTGTGTATGTGCTGGTCCTGGCACCTACCAGATCCATTGTGCAGGTCTCCTCCTCTCTGGACTTTTGCTGCACAGTGCAGGCAGCAAAAGGAAAGCTGCAGTCCCGCTCATCCAAGAGGGTGGAAGCTGCTGTTGCTCTCAGCCCTTGCACATTCACACACATGGCTGTACACCAGGGGAAGGGCTGATACTAGCATTAGCATACAGTCACAGATGCAAATACTGTTGATATGTGTGTGCTTTTTGGCAGCGATATGCAGAGTTAATAACAACACCAGCGGAATTGCAGATACACCAAACAGTACAGGTGATTAACCAGGTTTAAAACGGGAGAGTAACTCCGGCACGAGAAGGGTTCTTTTGGATCAAACTTCATTGTGACACTTCCACTATGTATAACTAGTCCCTTACTCTCCATAAATGGAAGCCGAGCAATAAAGGACTATAAAATGTAGTGTCAGCACTTAAGATATAAGTGGTCAAACACCCTCTTACCCAAACATGAAATATGGGCTGCAAATGGCAAATAAACGCAGATATCCTAAGGCGAGCTCAGGGAGGACTGAAACCTCCCGTGGAACAGAAGGGCATAAGCATGGTAAGTGTAGCACAAAGAAGGATCCCTGATCCGTTCAAGCACTGTTGAAGAAAGAGCCAGGAACTCCCTCAGCTGTGTCTATCTTCTGCTGTGTGCTGCTGCAGCCTGTAGTCTATAGTCTAAATCACACATTTTGCTAACACTTAAAAATCATTATTAAAATATTGACTGTTAGTAAATGTGTAATTTAGTACTTGAAACACAACCTCAATGTTGATTGATTTAGACAGATTTTTAATTGATTAAAATCGTCCTTTAGTAAATTTACCCCTAAAAGTTTAAAGAGATTGTTGTATAAACACAAGTCTGTTTTACTCCTAGCAGTGATGAATATGTTCATTCTAATTGCCGTGATCCTCTAAATTAAAGTAACGACACTAACAGAAAGAACTTCTGGAATGAGACAAAAGGTTCATTTAGCACCTCAAAGATTAATACATGGAAAAAACATCATCCACCTACAGAGATTGTCTGGGGGGAAGTCTGTAATGAGACGTGTTTCCTGATACATTGGTTATTATAGATACAGACACAATTTTCATCTTACTGTGCTCCACAGAAGGTGTAGTGATGTTATATTGCATGTCACCTATACCTTCACTGTCATCACTCAAACAGTGATTATTGCTTTTGCCATTTCCTCTTGTAAGCAACCAAGAACCGAAATGTAAAATAAAAATAATGGTTTTGAAATAGAAAGTGGCAGCATGTACACAGTATGTGACAACCTGATTTAAGTCAACACTGAGTAAAGAAGCCAATTCAATGAAACTGTAACAAACATACAGTTTGTCCGTGTTCATTTAGTGTGATCTGGAAACACTGGTAAATTAGATTTTAGCCTCAGATTAATACAGAGGGATGTCTGCCATGGGTGCAAGGATTGCCTCTTTTGTCGAGAAAAGCCTGCAAAGTACCCCAGGATGATCCAAAAACATGTTGCTCTATTACATGCCACAGCTTTTTATCTATCGTAAGTTAACTTTTAAATGAAAATGTACAAAAGGAATAAAAAAAACTCACAATGTAGTGATGCCCCAACATCTATCTATACATAGTATAAAATAAAATCCCTGGTAGGCGTCTGTCTGTTTGTTTGGGTTAATCTCGAGAACCAGTGAACAGATTTTGATGCAGATTTCACTATTCTATAGGGCATTTGTCGAGGAAGATTTAGGTGTATGACACATTATTTCATGACAAAAAGGAGCCGAGCAGTGACGATTTTAGTGAAGCAATTCAACGAAAAAATGGTCCCTGGTAGGCGCCTGTCTGTCTGTATGTTAGGATTAATCTCGAGAACCACTGGATGGATATTAGGGCTGTTTTCACTTTGTTATATAGAATTTGTCGGAAGGTTTAGGAGTATGAAACATTAATGTATGACAAAAGGGAGTCGAGTAGTGATGATGATTTTGTGAAGCAAGTCAATGAAAAAACGGACGTCCAAGCACTTCATGACTTATGCTGCCTAAACCATTAAAGATATATTTCACAGCGATGGACTTTATTTTATATGATGTAGAGATCAATACATATTATCTGGTTTCTCCAGAAAAATTGATGTAAGCCCTGTTTACTGATACAAAATGTTTCCCTTTTTTTACCGTTCCCATTTAATTTATGTGAAAATCGATTCTTTCATTTTAAACAAGTCCAATTCCCAGTAAGAGTCTGTTTTGGCATACCATTTAATATATCACAGGGACAGACACTTAACATGGCTGGAGTTGACCTAAGTGGAGACTGTTTTTCTCATGGACAACTTTACGTGGCCCTTTTGCATGTCACCTCACAACTAAGGGCCTCATTTAGTAACGAGTTTTATCACCAAAACGAGTGATAAATTTCACTGTGTATAATAAATGGTGCTCCAGCCAATCAACTCCGAACTGTCAACTGTTAGAAAAATGACAGTTGAAAGCTGATTGGCTGGAGCACCATTTATCATACACAGTGAAATTTATCACTCATTTGGTGATCAAACTCATTAGTAATTGGGGGCCTAAATCTTTTCGTGTTGACATCAGGAGGAAATATGACTACTGTCGTCTACAAGGCAATCTTATAAGACCTTGGTTAAAAAGACTATAGATGTAAATTCAAAATTACTCACGTGCAAAGCTGTGGTGGGTTGCTAGAATTTTGCAGGTTTTGTATTGAGTAGAACCCTGTTATTATTTATATGTATAACAAGGGTGGGGCAGCAGAATATAATCACAGGGCATTTTCTTATTTTGCAGTCACTATCACCATGCCAGAGGTGTGGGACAATAACATATGAGTCCTATGTCCTATTCTGCAGTCGCTATCACCATACTAGAGGAGTAACTAGGGTGTGGAACAGTAATACATTGGTCCTATGTTCTATTCTGCAGTCACTATCACCATACCAGAGGAGTAACTAGGGTGTGGGACAGTAATACATGAGTCCTAAGTCCTATTTTGCAGTTGCTATCACCATACCAGAGGAGTAACTAGGGTGTGGGACAGTAATACATGAGTCCTATATTCTATTCTGCAGTCACTATCACCATACCAGAGTAGTAACTAGGGTGTGGGACAGTAATACACGAGTCCTAATTCCTATTCTGCAATCACTATCCCCATACTAGAGGAGTAACTAGGGTGTGGGACAGTAATACATGAGTCCTATGTCCTATTCTGCAGTCGCTATCACCATACCAGAGGAGTAACTAGGGTGTGGGACAGTAATACCTTAGTCCTATGTTCTATTCTGCAGTCCCTATCACCATACCAGAGAAGTAACTAGGGTGTGGGACAGTAATATATGAGTCCTATGTTCTATTCTGCAATCAGTATCACCATACCAGAGGAGTAACTAGGGTGTGGGACAGTAATACATGGGTCCTATGTTCTATTCTGCAATCACTATCACCATACCAGAGGAGTAACTAGGGTGTGGGACAGTAATACATAAATCCTATTTTTAGTTCTACTATCACCATACAAGAAGAGTAACTAGGGTGTGGGACAGTAATATATGAGTCCTATGTGATATTCTGCAATGACTATCACCATTCCAAATGAGTAACTAGGGTGTGGGACAGTTATATATGATTCTTATGGCCTATTCTGCAATCACTATCACCATACCAGAGGAGTAACTAGGGTGTGGGACAGTAATACATGAGTCCTATGTCCTATTCTGCAGTCACTATCACCATACCAGAGGAGTAACTAGGGTGTGGGACAGTAATACATTAGTCCTATGTTCTATTCTGCAGTCCCTATCACCATACCAGAGGAGTATTAAGGTGTGGGACAGTAATACATGAGTCCTATGTCCTATTCTGCAGTCAGTATCACCATACCAGAGGAGTAACTAGGGTGTGGGACAGTAATACATGAGTCCTATGTCCTATTCTGCAGTTGCTATCACCGTACCAGAGAAGTAACTAGGGTGTGGGACAGTAATATATGAGTCCTATGTTCTATTCTGCAATCAGTATCACCATACCAGAGGAGTAACTAGGGTGTGGGACAGTAATACATGGGTCCTATGTTCTATTCTGCAATCACTATCACCATACCAGAGGAGTAACTAGGGTGTGGGACAGTAATACATAAATCCTATTTTTAGTTCTACTATCACCATACAAGAAGAGTAACTAGGGTGTGGGACAGTAATATATGAGTCCTATGTGATATTCTGCAATGACTATCACCATTCCAAAGGATTAACTAGGGTGTGGGACAGTTATATATGATTCTTATGTCCTATTCTGCAATCACTATCACCATACCAGAGGAGTAACTAGGGTGTGGGACAGTAATATATGAGTCCTATGTCCTATTCTGCAGTCACTATCACCATACCAGAGGAGTAACTAGGGTGTGGGACAGTAATATATGAGTCTTATGTTCTATTCTGCAGTCACTATCACCATACCAGAGGAGTAACTAGGGTGTGGGACAGTAATACATGAGTCCTATGTCCTATTCTGCAGTCAGTATCACCATACCAGAGGAGTAACTAGGGTGTGGGACAGTGATACATGAGTCCTATGTCCTATTCTGCAGTTGCTATCACCATACCAGAGAAGTAACTAGGGTGTGGGACAGTAATATATGAGTCCTATGTCCTATTCTGCAGTCACTATCACCATACCAGAGGAGTAACTTGGGTGTGGGACAGTAATACATAAATCCTATTTTCTATTCTGCAATCACTATCACCATTCCATAGGAGTAACTAAGGTGTGGGACAGTAATATATGAGTCCTATGTTCTATTCTGCAATCACTATCACCATACCAGAGGAGTACTAGGGTGTGGGACAGTAATACATGGGTCCTATGTTCTATTCTGCAATCACTATCACCATACCAGAGGAGTACTAGGGTGTGGGACAGTAATACATGGGTCCTATGTTCTATTCTGCAATCACTGTCACCATACAAGAGGAGTAACTAGGGTGTGGGACAGTAATATATGAGTCCTAAGTTATATTCTGCATTCACTATCACCATACCAAAGGAGTAACTAGGGTGTGGAACAGTAATATATGATTCTTATGTCCTATTCTGCAATCAATATCACCATACCAGAGGAGTAACTAGGGTGTGGGACAGTAATATATGAGTCCTATGTCCTATTCTGCAGTCACTATCATCATACCAGAGGAGTAACTAGGGTGTGGGACAGTAATTCATGAGTCTTATGTAATATTCTGCAGTCACTATCACCATACCAGAGGAGTAACTAGGGTGTGGGACAGTAATACATGAGTCATATGTTCTATTCTGCAGCCACTATCACCATACCAGAGGAGTAACTAGGGTGTGGGAGGGTAATATATGAGTCCTATGTTCTATTCTGCAGTCACTATCACCATACCAGAGGAGTAACTAGGGTGTGGGACAGTAATACATGGGTCCTATGTTCTATTCTGCAGTCACTATCACTGTACCAGAGGAGTAACTAGGGTGTGGGATAGTAATACATAAATCCTATGTTCTATTCTGCAATCACTATCACCATACCAGAGGAGTAACTAGGGTGTGGGACAGTAATTCATGAGTCCTATTACACTATCAGCACCTTCTTGTCTTGTTGTTTGTATCTTTCTTAGATCCATTGGTTGGCAAGGTGTCAGGACTGCGACTTTTTCAGTACATAAAGATAGATTACTTTTTCCAAAGTTCCTTTGTGGTCGTTGGAGGAGCTATCCTGGTTGCTGGCATTCTTCACATACAGGGAATAGAGAGTTCAAGTGATCATCTGTTTACAAGGCATTGTCAGGTTGTGGGATTCCTAGATTGCTCACTATTTCAAACCTGATTCCATTTGGGTCATATGTTCTTAACTTCCTATGGATCACAGACCTCTAGTATAAAGCCTGTTACTAACTGTGTCTCAGTGTCTGTGCAATGTTACTTTCAGGTCTTTCTTGGACTCCTGCCAGATCCCTGCTGTGCCTGTGATTTGCTGTGGACTTTGCTATATCTCCATTCATGTTCCAGCTAAACTTCTGATACAGTTACCAGCCACACTACAGAGCTCAGCATAGCCATTGCCTAAGTATTGCTTTTGCTCCATTGCTGTGGTATCACCTTTTGCTGCACTATTTACTCTGCCTGTTGCCTCTCACTCCTGTAGGCATCAAACCCATCTTCATTACATTTGTCAACTGCACCGTTACAGTTATCATCACCACATCACAGGGCTCAATCCCGTTCTGGATTCTAGTCACACCGCAGGGCTCAACCCTGTTCCGGAACCACATCGCTTCACAGGGCTCAACCTTGCTTCAACTTTCATTGCATCGTGGGGCTCAACCCTGCTCTGGATTATAGTTACACCACAGGGCACAGTCCTGTTCCGGAACCACACCGCTTCACAGGGCTCAACCCTGCTCCGACCTCATCACATCACAGGCTTGATCCTTGCTCCGACCTCATCGCATCACAGGGCTCAACCCTGCTCCAACCTCATCGCATCACAGGGCTCAACCCTGCTCCAACCTCATCGCATCATAGGGCTCAACCCTACTCCGACCTCATCGCATCACGGGGCTCAACCCTGCTCCAACCTCACTGCATCATAGGGCTCAACCCTGCTCTGACCTCATCGCATCACAGGGCTCAACCCTGCTCCAACCTCATCGCATCATAGGGCTCAACCCTGCTCTGACCTCATCGCATCACAGGGCTCAACCCTGCTCCGACCTCACTGCATCACGGGGCTCAACCCTGCTTCAACATCACCGCATCACAGGGCTCAACCCTGCTCCATCTTTCACCGCATCACAGGGCACACTCTGCTCCGGATCTCCATCAGTACAGGGCTCCTCTATATCATCCTGAGGTGTTAGCCTCATACTGGACTAGGGGTTCCCTACCATATTAACTTTTCTGTGTTAAAGACCATATGGGGGGTTTTCTCCTATACTCATTATTGCTTTTGTGAACCTCAGTGTTGTTGAGACCGTATGTGAGACGTTGCTATTATATTTCTCCTGTGAATAAATTCTATTTATTTTTATTCCATGCTATCTAGATTTCATGAAAAGGTCATTCCTAAAGCCACCCCAGTTTATTGTGCCTAGCAGGCCTGTCTCCTCCCAGGAGTCTCAAGTGTCGGCAGCCGTGACACAAGGATCGCACAAGAGGAGCAGCGATATATTTATTTGAGTGTTATTTCTTCTATAAGTGTATGATCAATAGCGCATTAAGGGTTTGTTACATTGATATATATATATATATATATATATATATATGCAAGTGTGTATATATATATAAATATATATATATATGCATATTGTATGTCAGATCATATATATATATCTATACTAGAATCCCCCCTGTAAAAGTCCTGCGTTTGCCCATGTTTGGAACAATAATAAATGAGTTAGGTGTGCTACTATTCTGCAGTCACTATCACATCACTATCCAAAAAAATAACTAGGAGGTGGGAGGTATATAAATAAACATACAAAACATTTACTTCTGTGAACGTTACAGTGCCTGTAGCTATGAAACAAGTTCTTCGTACGTAATTTATTATTTTAAATCTCAACTCTTTGAGGCAATTTATGCCTTTTAACATTATTTTGTCAGCATCCAGTCTTCGTGCAAATATTTCCTGGGGATGTAGTTGGCATCCCGGCGCACAGAATGCCAGTGGATAGAATCCCGACACCGGAATTCCAACAGCAGTCAGAATCTCATCTCCAGAATCCCGACTGACTAGGGTTAGGTTTAATGTTAGAGCATTAGGCACTTGGGGAGGTTTAAGGTAAGGCTGCGGTAGCAGAGAGTTAGGGTCAGGCTGCGTGGGGGGGAGGGCGGTTAGGGTTAGGCTGTTGGAGAAAAGGGTTTTGGCTAGGCTGTGGGAAAGGTGGGTTAGGGTCAGGCTGCGGTAGCGGAGGGTTAGGGTTAGGCTGTGTTGGGGGGGCGGTTAGGGTTAGGCTGTGGGAGAAAAGGTTATTGGGTCAGGCTGTGGGAAAGGTGGATTAGGGTAAGACTGCGGTAGCGGAGGGTTAGGGTCAGGCTGTGTTGGGGGGGCGGTTAGGGATAGGCTGTGGGAGAAAAAGGTTTGGGTTAGCCTGCAGGAAAGGTGGGTTAGGGGTAGGGTTAGGGGAAGGGTTATAATACTTACCTGCATGCATCATGACTCCCACCATCGGGATTACACAAGCATTATTAGCGGTGGGATCGCGTGCCCAACCTTTCCTGCCTTTCACACATAGAAAAAAGAGTTAAGAAGATGCCACATTGATTATGTGTTATTATACATACTGTACTGAACTTTCTGTTTCTTCCTTATTCTTCGTCACCATATACTCCTTACACTTTTGTATCTGCCTCTGTTAATGTCTGTGGTTAATCTTTAGTCAGTGAGTAAAGCACTGGGGCAGAGTCAATTAGCCGCTGTGTTTGTTGTGCAGCTAAAGCTCCGGGTTTAATGCCCAGAGCTGCAGTACTCAGTTATTAGGCAATTTCCCTGTGAGGTAACTCCGCATCTACAGTAATTCACGTTAACCCATACAGCTCCTGAGGCTATGAGGAAGAATCCACATAGAGTGCACCCTCTGAGGAATACTACGTGGGCTAGCGGCACTAATGGGAAAGCTCAGGGCAGAGCTTTAGCCCATGGCTAATTGAAGCTGCCCCTCAGACTGCTAGAGCGATAGTGATTCTAGCTGTCTATACAAACCAAACATACAACTTTATCACTGCAAAACAATATGCTGAAAAACTGTTCATTAACAAATCAATTAGATCACTCAGTATTACAAAACATTAAAAATAGGTTTTCATGATGTTCCCAGAATAGTGAGTGGTGTTACTGGTTCTTTGAAAGGGTAATCAGGTATCAGATTCTGGTATTCTACACGTAGGACTAGACATCTATTATTTCAGGAAGGCATGATTAGGGTAAATTTGTTCAAGTGGCTACAACTATCTAATATCAATGGCCCTAAATCCATGGAATTAACATTTTAACATTTTCAAATTAAGCTCTATGTAACCATGACACAGATCGTGGAACCTTTATGAAATGTATCATTTTCCTAAAATAGATTAAGTGAATTATAATAGACTGTACAGTATATATAAGAATTTACTATATGGTGAATGCAAACTTACAGTACACAATTCCCTGTTGAAGGAAAAGTAATTTAATGTTGCCAGGGGTAAAGAGCTCTGTCATGGAAATTCCAGTACAATTTTTAAAATTGATACTGGTTATTGTAAAGGGTTAAAAGAAGGTAAACACAAATAAACAGGATATATTTTCTCTAAAAGGAGGTTTAGCATTTGTAGGATATAATTTTGATTGATTGATGCTAATCAGAATTTAATGTAGATTAAAGGGGCAATACAATATACATAAGAGTAATGTACTGCTCACACTATACCCCTTTTACACCAGAGCTAAAACCCGGGTTATTGCAGGGTTAACCCGGGTAGCTCCTTGGTGTAAAAGGGGACAGGGTTGGATTCCCGGGTGGAGTGACCCGGCAATCCAACCCAGGTAACTTGCAGCATTTAACACGGGAATAACCTGTGAAACGCTGCAGTGTAAACAGCGTGATCTGGGTCACGATGACCTGGATCGTGCCACATGCCTGGAGATTGGCCGGCTTTAGTGGCGCTTGGAGATGACGTAATCTCCAAGCGTCCACTTCAACACCGGAAAAGCCGGGTCACTGCAGACCCGGCTCCGGTGTGAACGACACCAACTCAGGAATATCCTGGGTCGGCACCGGGGAATCTGTGGGTCTTATCATGATTGGAACCCTGTTTCAACCTTCGGGTCAGACCCGGAATTTAGGTATGAAAGCACTGCCGTAACTAGACTTTTTGGTGTCCTGTGCCAGAATGAGCATTGGCACCCCCCCTATTTTCTAAATATGGAGATAACACACCCAGAAATGGGCCATGGGCTCACGGGGAAGGGCCAGGGAAGAGATAATGGAGAACAGGAGATGGTGGGGATAAAATAAGAGGAAACTACCAGTGAAAATGATAATAAACAGAAAATTGACAGGCCCCAACAGCGCCCCCTGCCCTGCTGTGCCCTGTGCCATGGCACTGGTTGCACTACTCTAGTTACGGCCCTGAAAAGCAGTACTAGTAGACACTAGTTGGGAGCTAGGAGGAGGGAGGGAGATGGGAGGACAGGATACTGAGATGCATAGCTGATCACAGCTATAAGAAATTGTAGATTCAGGGAAGAAAAATTGAAACAGGAGGGGAACTACTCTTAGCTCTTACAGGTATATGGATGGTTCTCAAAACAATTAGCTGTAGTTTCTCAAAACATCCCCCCTGCTATAATCACAGATCCGCCAGCAGAGGCATAGCCAGCTTTTGACACGAGGGAGAGCGAAGATAGAAAATTAACGTGTGCACTTCTGCAATTTCCTAATGTGAAGTTCAGAGATAGTTACTATTCCCAAATTTTTTTTTAGATTGTGTATGAAAGGAAATTATTAATAATTTTGTAGGGTACTATAGTATTCATTTAGTAAGATGTCACAGTTATGTACAGGGGGCTACTACTAAACTTAAGTTTTACATAAATGTGCAGCTAATTTTATTCCTCATTTTTTTAACTATAACATTTAGTTACATTTTTTAATTTTACTTTTCTACTGCCTAATTTCTGTCTTACATGTAGTTCTAAATTTAATTTTATGATGTAACCGCTTTCTGTGTGAAATGTCGAGCAGCAGTTATGAATGGATAAGTGCATACTTGTGTCTGTATATTTTGATTAACATTATATTTAGCCAAGCGCTGTATCACTATGCTTGATCTTTGTCCTGGGTCATTATTGCTGTAAAGCTGCCTCAACTTGTTTCATATTCACTATTCCCCGTCTCATCCCTGTTTTACACTAAAACAGCAGGCAGTGACCAAGCACGCTGCTCCCTTTCATACGAGTGGGCCTGGAATGGGACTGGGGGGGATAGTTATGTCACAAACATATTGGACACCTGATTTACTTACTGCACATTGAGCCATAGTTTGACTTGTGTGAACACTCCTCAGTAGCTGTTTCTGTACGCATACTGCTCAAAAGATATAAAATAGTAATGACCAGTTGTTATTATTAATTAACATTTTACAATTGGCAACTCAACCAAACTTGTTATTTACAGTAAGGCAATCTAACTATAAAAAATGTCTGTTGCAGGTTTATTGCAGCAAAGTTTTGTTTTATTTTGTGCTGTTCTCAAAGCATGAATTGGAAGCTGCCAGGTTCCCTCTGGAAATTCTGCATTCACCCCAGCAAAAATGAGACTCCCGAGGTATAATTTTCTGAAACACTGCAGTACCTGCGTTTTGTGTTATATCTGAGAACAGAACAGTTGGAAGTTAATAGATTGTTAGAACTTCAACTAGTTTTTCTCAACTGAAGGGCTGGTTTAGAATGATGATAATGATACCTGCCATATTATCAAGCCACCTCTGATTGGCTGATTACGAATTGACCACTCCATCTAATAGATTTTAATCATTAGTGTTGGAAGTCACATCCATCTATTCACATTATTGAACTGACCTTTTCCTCCTCACAGATTTGAGTACATAATATTTAAGCAAGCACCACAGCACCTATTGAGGGCTTTTTTGTGCTAAGAAACCCACTTGGGTTTCAAAGAGGGAAAACAACTAGATCACGAGGCATAAGTATGCACACTTGTGTGCCTGGGTCAAATGCTCCTGTCGGACGCATCTTGAGACGTGGCTGACTAATTATAATATAGACAAACATTTGTTTTTCTTGTGTCTGTCCCTACATATTTTCGGGGCGCAGATGTGTCCACCTCTGAATAAGACCCAAGCTGTATTAATTAGATCTGGATATAGTACAGAGAATATGATGCATAGCAAAAGTATGGTGCTGACATAAATGATTTGTATGCACAGTGCTGTACTTGCTGTAAAGAGAATATCAATGATACACAGAATTGTTACATTAAAGCAGGCTTTCTTATTTGCCATTCTGAGCTGTTCATTCTGCAGCTGCAATCTGCTTTTATCTCATCATGTGCCATTCATACTTCAGACACAGGCTTCTGGGAATGTGTCTTCATTCAGATTGCTGCTATTGGAATAAAAACAGAGAAAAGAAAACATGTTTTAACTTCAGGGATAGAGTCATAAAGACGTTTAACTGACAGCTTAGCACTTTCTCTGTTTCTAATGTAATATGATGTTTGCATAGAGGGAGTGCAATATTGTTTAATAATACTTTCTATTTTGAGCCGCATTAGAGATAAAGTTTTCTTTGAACTGTGCACTGTGTAACTCCCTAATGTTCATATGACAACTTCAATTGAAATGTATATTTGTTTTTGTTTTTTTGTCGGTAAATGTTTAGAAGATATAAATTATATTTTCAGTTCCAAACATAAGTCACCTGCAAGTCCTAAATGATAGAAATGCCAATGATGTTATTAGCTCACACTGCAACTTACCCACAATTTGCATATTTTTGTCTTACGTAAATCTTCCGGTTTCATCTCTATCTTCTCCAATAATAAAGCACACAGATACTTCCCATTTTGGAAACAGCTCTTGTGCAAATAATCTGTGTGACCAAGACAACCTACACCCTAAACCCAGACAACCCCACTCCCAAACCTGGAAGGCCCTCACCCAATCCATGAAATATAGAAAGAAAATAGAATAAACTTTTAATCCAACATAGAGATGTATAATGTTTGCCTGACGGTGTCCATTTCAGCCTTAACCTTGGCCCCTGATGGTAGCCTAAATGAAAGCTGAAATGGATGCCTTTGGGTAGACATTATACATCTACATACCTCCGGCACTGCAGATGGTTGCATGCTGTGGATTAAAGCCTATTGTATATCTATATATATATATATATATAAATTCAGCAGAGGTAGGCACTCCTATAACATTATTATACTCGCCGTGGTGCACACTTTAAACATGGGTAGACCGCAGTAGTGGTGAGTGTCACTCTCCGGTCTTTTCATACACGCAATAAGATGCCAAGAGCCAGTCGCTGGGTCAACGTTTCGAGTTTATTATAAACTCATCACCAGGACATAGGTATGTCCTGATGACGAGTTTATAATAAACTTGAAACGGTGACCCAGCGGCTGGCTCTTGGCATCTTATTGCGTGTATGAAAAGACCGGAGAGTGACACTCACCACTACTGCTGTCTATATATATATATATATGTATATATATATATATGTGTACAGTAGTGCACTCCTCTTTCAGCTATATGTATATATAACAAGAGAGCACCTGGTCGCAGCTGATTTATGGTGAAATTATGTCTTTCCACTTCCGGTTTATGGCCCCAACAGTGCTCACTGGAACATTCAGACGTTTAGAAATCCTTCTGTAACCAATGCCATCAGTATGTTTTGCAACAATAAGGTTGCAAAGATCTTGAGAGAGCTCTTTGTTTTTGCCCATCATGAGATGTTTCTTGTGTGACACCTTGTGACACCTTGGTAATGAGGCACCTTATCATAGGCCATCAGTTGGGACTGAACCAGTTTATATTAATTTGCACTGACAGGGGCAGGATTGCTTTCAAATTACTGATAGATTTCAGCTGGTGTCTTGGCTTTCCAAGCATTCTTGCAAGAAATAACTGCATTTGTCCCCGTTGCATTGCAACATGGGTTATTACAGGAGCAAATTATTCCTTTTCTTGCTCTTATTCTTAACTCCGGCCCTGGGCTGCAACAGCACTTAATTGACCCCTGTGCCAGCCCCACCACTTTTGAGCATGATTTCATGATGTTGCGCATAAAGGGACGGGGCAGCCAGCAGTGCAGCTGTACATACAGCAGGGGGCCTGCCTGTAGCGCCCAAAGGATACTGCATGCAGCACTGCCACAGCAATACTGGCTAAAGGGTGCCATTCCAGAACCAAGGGCCGTAGGGCAGCGACGGATGCTGTCCACAGAGTCATGTGTTCTATGTGGCAGCACCAGTTAGTCATGTGTTCTGTGCGGCAGATCCAGTTATTCATATGCTCTGTGCGGCAGCACCGGTTGCACACCCCTAATTACAGCTCAGGTCAGGCCTATAGCATGTCAAACTCTACAACAGTCCCTGAGTATGTATATTTCAAAGTGTCTACAGATGTTCTAAAATTGTTTGATATTTTTGAGTGGGGCTATAATAAATATAAAGTGTGGTATGGTAGATATCCAGGCATAATTCATTACATTTTGGATTGATGCTGCTTATTACCTATCACAATATGATAATATGGATATCTTAAAGTAATTTAAAATTTTGCAAAGGAATGGGATTTGCAGTCACAGGCAATGGTATAGTTCCCACTGACCCACAGCAGTGGCACTGGATTTTACAGCACCCACTGAGAGAGGACAAACATAGGATCTCTTCCCTAAAGCTGAAGCTATAAACCTGAGCAGGGGAGCATCTCGTTTCTGGCATTCTGTAAGACTTCATACATTTCAGAAATTCTACAGCAAACATTTTGCAATTTATAGAGGAGTTTTATAAATACTTAAGAAAACTCCACCAATTCAAAGACATTATATACCATTCTACAGTGCACCTGAGATATAGTGAGATAAGTCACTGCCATGGTCAAGGTGGTGTGGACATTGTAGTTGCATATAACGGCAATAGTTTCCACCTGAGTGGCCCCAGAGTGCTCCCAGTGCGCCACGCAGTGCAGTGGAAAATGAATGAAAACCTTGTTATAGTAGCCAAGATCTCAGTGTCGGCCTCTTAGTATATGCACAGTAAATCTGAAAGATATCAGCCTCTTGAGAAAATACACTGGGCGGGATGTACTAAGCATCGCATTCGCGATGCAGTACATTCCACCTATTATCGGGTACATACGCCAGTATGTACTTAGAAATACTCTCCCGATATATCCTGTCTTTTGCGATACCTAGATGCTAGTGTGATTTCCGGGTTTGTGCCATCAAGGTGGACACTGGAAAGAATACGATTGGATCCCTCTCAGAAGAAACCCTATAAGAAGCCCATAGGCTTATACTAGGTAACGCTATCTAATGATGGCTTACCCACTGGGTCCAGGCTCTGGAACACCATTAGGATGCCATTAGGAGGATAGAGAGAGTTGTAGTAGTAGGTAGATGGTGAGTTGGTGTGAAGGATGACTGGCTGCAGGCATCTGTGTCAGTGTATGTGTGTTTGTGAGACACACTAACTAGCAACAACTGCAATCCACTGCACTGCAGGGCAAACAAACAAACAGGCTACTGAGTATTTGTTAGAAATAGTAGCGCCTGCAATCTAGTACTGCAAAGCAAACAGGCTGTTGTTTTTGAGCATGCTTGTTAAAGTGAGCTTGTACTTCTTTTTCACAAGGATATATTTGTATCTATACACTGCAGTATATATTTTATATTGAGTTTGAGAGCAGAGACAGTGTGATTTCAACTTCAAGATTATTTGTTAAAAAAATGATGGTTCTGTGTCTGAGAAAAAATACCTGTTTTCCTATTATAAAAAAAAAAATAATAATAATTGGAAAAATTTTTTTTGCTGGCTTTAAGAACAATTATTCAAGTCTTATATTATAATTCAATTAAAATTGTATTTTTTGAAGAGTGTGTGTTTTGTAGATGCAGCGTATATTACTGTAGTTAGTGGTTGTAGACATGTCGCTGTCAGCTGCACTACAAAAATAATAAGTAGAAATAAGGCATTATTTTTACCGGTGTTAAAAAAAAACATTTCAAGTGTTTTATTATAACTCAATATTTTATTTTTTAAAGAGAGTGTGTCTCTTAGAGGCAGTCTATATTATTACTGTACTAAGTTTTTGTGTGTAGATGCGTCCCTGCCAGCTGCAGCCCAAAAATATTAATAAGTGGAGTCAAGGCATTTTTTGCCAGTGTTAAAAAAGCCTTTTAAAGGTTTTTATAATTATCCATTTAAAATTGTATTGTAGCAAGAGTATGTTTTGTAGAGGTGGCATATAGTATTACTGTACATAGTGGCTGTTTTAGACATTTCCCTGACAGCTGCAGACCAAAAATAATAATAAGTAGAAAAAAGGCATTACATTTTTTTGGTGTCCAAAAAAATACTCCAGTCTTTTAATACAACTGCACGGTGAGTGTAAAAGTGCCTCATTTTCCTATATCCTTGGTGTAAAAATTAAAATCGATCATGGATTAGTCGATAGAAGAGCAGGACCCCCAGTACTAGTGCTGGCAGTGATATTACTCCTTTAACATCTACTAAAGGAGGTCAAGGAGAAATAATGTTTAAGCAATTGCACCTCAAATCTAAACAGTATTTCACAATCTTAAAGAAAACATCACCTCTAACTATGAAGGGAAAAGTTATTGCCGAAAAATGTAAAATTGCCAACATGCCATACACCACATGCAGTGGCAAGGAAAGGCTCAGACCATGGCATTTCTTTGCGAGTGGTAGCCAGCTAGTGCTGTTTCGTGCAGTAGAATTATTGCAAAAGCCAGGGCAAAACACAGGCATTTTCTATAACCTCACATGTAATGCTTTCTCGCTCTGAGTCTAAATGTGCCACCTTCCATCATTTCTGAACCCGCTGCAAATGTGAGGATGAGTAAAGGTAATGATGATGACTTAGAAATAGAGGATGCTACTGTGGAAGTGCATCAGGGGTATTTATGTATCTTACGCTAATAAGGATGTTGATGATTATGTGTTGGAAAAGAAGAAGTTGATTAAATTAAGGAGGAGGATGTTGTTTGTGTCATACTAAGGCAGCCACCAGTGGCAGCAGTTCTTGCATGGGTATAAGACCAAAAAAGCAACCTCTTCCAAGTGGACATATTTTTACCCAAATCCTGAGAACATTTGTCAAGGCATCTGTAGCATTTGCAATGCAAAAGTAAGTAGAGGTAAGGACATTAACCATCTAGGCACCTCATCTGTGTTATGTCATTTCCAGCTAGTTCATACAAATTATTTATTAAAATCTGGAAAATCATTTAAAATAATAACAATCAGTCCAGCATCAGCTATCAGCAGCATTGATAGATCCCAGCACATGCAATCTCTGCCACCAATACTTTCATCATCAACCTCCTCACTAATGATTGGAGGTAGTCCTGCACCCAATTTTCAAAGGCATACTGTCTCCTCCCTTATCCTGGATTCCCAAGAAGAATCCTTTCACACTTTGGGCCTGAATCAGCGGTGGTTGATGGTCGTGATGGTGGACAGTGACGGGCAGCCAGCCAGCTGAGTAAGCCTCAGATTACTCAGGCTGGCCGGCTTGCAATCCCAGCAGAATGTATAGGTCCACGCAGACCCTGGGCTGGCCACTCCCAGAAAATGGGATGGACATGCCTGTTTCTGGGAACACCAGCCAACCCCGCACCACCCCTGAAATGCCTCTGCCTGTCAATCAGGCAGAGATATTCAAGGGCTTGCATGCATCTTCGCAGGAACCATTCTGCACACTCGCAGAATGGGTCATGCGCATGCCCAGATTCACGATAATAGGGAATCTGCATTCAGCAGTGCACTTGCATGCACTGCTATATTAGGCCCTAGGTCTGCTGCTTCTGTGGGTAAAACTAGAATTTGCAAAAGGAACCAAGTTTGACAGCCATCATCTTATTGCACAGCGGATCACTTAAGCTATTATGGCTATGTTAGCATTAAATTTGCATCCAGTATCCACCATTAATGCATCTAATTTTAGACAATTAGTTGAGGTCATGTGTCTCCACTACCAAATTTTATCTCTGTTTTATTTTACCAGAACAGCAAGTCCTTACCTGTACCGGGACAATAAACAAAATGTTATTCTTGGCCTAGAAAATACCATTGTACTGACTATCCATTCTACAGATAAGTGGACAAGCGGCACTGGTCAAACTAAACATTACATGACTGTGACAGCCCACTGGGTGTATCGCCTTCAGCAGCAACAGTATGTAAACACAAAACACCAGCTCACTCACAGGAAGACTACTCTCTATCACTGGCTTAAGAGGCATACTGATGCCAATCTTTTGGAAAAACTCAGGGATGTGAGGCCTACCTAAGATTCTTCTCAGGAATTGTCATTACCAAAAACATAAGTAACATTTCACAAGCATCATGAATTTGTGAATTTCAACAACGGCATGTAAAAGATTGCAGCAGCTGCAAGAACAGTTCCATTTGCCATGCTACCAACTGAAGCAAGAGGTAATAACCAGGTGGAATTCCACCCTTTATATGCATTAGCAACTGGAGGAACAACAACAAGCATACATCCACAAACATACACATCAAATCATGACATAGGGAGAGGGGGTACAAGCTACCACCTTACTGAAGCCTTGAACAATACTCTGCTTTATAAACGCTAATAAAACCATTTGAAATTATGACCATTAAGGTGAGTTCAGACACTACCAGCCTGAGTCATATCATACCATTAATTAAACTAGTGGAATAGTAGCTAGAGAAGTTGAAGGAGGAGATAAAACAAAGTGATTCCACTAAGTATGTTGGACTTGTAGGATTGCAGATCAAGGTCTTTTTTCACTGCACAAGTACCAAATGGTTTGCCACATCTTGCATTCAGATCAGTACATTTTGGCAACCATGCTTGATTACAGGTTTAAGTTGTACATAATGTATTTCTTTCCAACTGACACTGACCTTTTTCAAGAGACCCACTGGTGATGATGATGAGTAAAAATCATGACATCTGGTCAGACTTAAAAGAATTGCCCACAATTATTGACACCTCTTTAGTGACTCAATGTGATACATAAACATCAATAGAATGATGGATAATTACTTTAATGTTAATAAACAAATTAGCATATCACATAGTCCCTTTGAATACTGGTAGAAAAAAAGGCAGTTTAGAGCCCCTTGTATAATCTAGCTTTGGTGCACTTAAAGTGACCACCCTCCAGTGTGTACTTGGAAAGAGTGTTTAGTACAGTCGGGAACCTTGTGAGCGAACGGCACAGTAGGCTACTTCCACAAAATGTGGAAAAACTGAAGTTCATCAAAATGAACTACAAATTCTATGAGGAATTACAAACAACAGAAACTATTGAAATGGTGGATTTAGTTGGGATAAGGTAATATTGTGTGATATTTATATTAACAACAGTGATAAGGGTGATGATAATGATAATAAAGACATCTTCCAACTGTGACAATAATTACCAACAGTGTTAGCCACCTTAAGCCCATTGGTAGCTTGGTTTGCAGGGGCGCAAACCAACCAAGCACTTCAGCCACAATAGTGGCACTCCTCGCTGAAGTGCTTAGTTTGTTAACCTGTCCATGTCCTTTTGAATATACAACATAAGGGTTAGTGGGAGGCCCCAAGGACAATTCAATCATGCATTACTTTTCACTATGGGCTTTGCCAAGATTTTGTGTGTTTGATAGGCAGCATATATTACTATACTTTGCTGGGGCATTCATGTTCTTTTGTATCTTGCAAGACGATCCATCTCCAGCTTCTCATCCAGGTGTATAGGTTTAATTTCCAAAAGCTTCTACACAGATATAGTATCATATTCCTTATCATCCTTTATTGTATGTTTTTGACAGGCAGCGCATATTTCTGTACTTTACTGAAGCGTTCATGTTCTTCTGAATCTAGAAAGATTATCCATCATCAGCTTCTCATCCAGATGTACATGTCTCGTTTCCAGCAGCTTCTCCTCAGATACAGAGTAGTATAATAAAATCATATAGTCATATAATTAATAATTATTGACATTGACTAGGCTGTAACTTTGTTTGAATCTCTTGTATTGTCCTGAGGTCTGTGATTTATTGTTTTGATTTAATTTTAATTTTAAATATCTCATTGGGATTTCAGAAGCATGTCTTTTAATAGATTGTTTCATGTCTCCAATTTATTTTTCTTTATAGTTATTACCGTAAGTAATCAATCAATCAATCAATCAATCAATACTACACCTGGCTTCATCTAAATACTTTAAACAGACTTACTGTGCTGGCATCAGGCCTCTGATCTAGTTCATGATAAATGAAACTATTCTATAGGGTTGTGTAGTTTATTAAACTGCCATCCTGTCTGCCTGTCATAGATGTGCTATATATTTTAAACTGACACATTTTTTTGTGGTGCTGTGGTGCTGCTCTGTCGCTTATTTTAGCCAGCCAGCTCACTGCAACCTTTGGCAAATGTTGATGACAACATATTGTGAGGTGGTCAAAATTTACTGGAAATTAATGTTATAGAAGTAAATAATACTGTAACAAAAACAGGTCCAAATGACATTAATGTAGCTATTTTTATTAATGTTTAAAGCAAACCAAAACATTTAAAGGTGATTTTCCAAAAAACAAAACATAATGTAGATTTAGAACCAATACCAAAACACAGGAGTACACGTACATCTCTAATTAAAATGCATTTGCTTATTTGGCATACTATTTGTATCAGTTCCTTTAGAATTTCTGTGTAAATGAAGATTTCTCTGCCGCAGTCTTTTTCTTCTGATCCCACCTATTGTGAAATAACTCTGTCCTCATCCCCGTTTCTCTCCCGTGCCATCTCGTCTGTGTCTCTCCAGCCTCATCCATCCATCGTCTCTCCAGCTTCATCTCTACTACGTCTCTCCAGCCTCATTCCAACTTTGTCTCTCCAGCCTCATCCCACCTGTTCTTCTCCAGCCTCATCCCACCTGCATAACTCCAGCCTCATCCCCCTATATCTCTCCAACATCATCCTCCCTGCATCTCTAAATCCTCTTTCCCCGTGTCTCCAGCGCCGTGCCCCATTTCTCTACAACTTTATCCCTCTGTGTACCTACAGCACCTTCATCATGCCCTGCATCCCTCCAGCTCCATCATCCTGTCCTGAGTCCCCCCAGTGCCATCATCCTACCCTGACACTGGCACTCCTAAATGCATATTTGTTTACTTTCAACCCCAGTACCCGCTGTCACCACTTTATATATATTTATTTAGTTAGTCACCCAGGCAGCCCCAGTGACTGATCCAGTGTTCCCTGACATGACCACCAACCCCCATCGCACCCCACCATTATTTTTTTGCTTTTTTACTAACCAGATGTTGAAGTTTAAACTGGCTTTTGTATCACTGTTACAGCTGCAGACATAGATGTCCTCCTGTCCACTGATGGCCTGTCTTTGTCATTTGAATAGTGTGTGACTGAATCAGGTGGCTCACGTGTCCACCCAGCTGTGATATGGCATCCACATGGGTCCTCCTCTACTGCTCCTCTTTGAGGACATGGGTCCTCCTCTGCTGTTCTTCAATGTATGATTCCCAACTGACTTATGCTGACGCAGCCTACATAGGGTTGCAATATTTCAAAAATAAAAATCCAGGACACATTCGCTGGGATCTCCTCGGCATAGTTAACCTGCACTGCACCCTATTACATAAAACTCATGATATGGAAATTATATTGCTGTGAAGGTAAAATACAGGCTGTACATAGCATTTTGTGGTGTTTGGATATTTAATGTTCACAGTTTATCCTGTCTATATGCATTTTCATTTAAAAAAATTTGTCTTCTGAAGAGATGAAGAAATATTTTCAGAAACTCTTTATAATGTAAGTGATGATAAAGTAAGAGTTTTTAGAAGTGGAGATGTTGCCCATAGAAATAAATCCGATTCCACTTAACATTTAACTAGCACCTTCTAGAAGATAAGAGCTAAAATCTAAACTCTCACTTTAGTAAATGTACCCCTCAGCATCCACTTTGACATGTGTAAAATAAAACTGGTCACCCTCCCAACATTTAAAGTAGCCTGAGATGCAAATTTGTGTTTCTTTGACTTAATATGGTGTTTAATGTCAGATCATTGGCAATGACAACTTATAACAGGGAGGATAGAAAAAAAGTGTTATTGTGGGTGGGTGGGCATTCCATATACTGGGTGCAGCCCAAAAAAATAGCCCTCATCTATATCCAAAGTATTGGACTGTCATAATCTAGTTACATTGTACCAAAAGGCTAGTGTGCAGTAACCAACAACAATCAATTAAAATACTTTTTGATTGGTCTAAGACTGACTAATACCCCTTTCAGACATCAGACCCGGGAAATATATGGGTACTTCCCGGGTCTATCAACCCCGGAAATCCCAGATCTTAGTCTGAGACCCTCATTCACACTACACCAAAACCCGGGAAATTCCAGGGTCAGATACTTTAGAATGTAAGCTCTGATGAGAAGGGCCCTCTACCCTCTTGTGCTCCTCCTTACTTTACTTTCATCTACTTCTTAATCCCCACTAGGGCGCCTAACATTTGGTTGCTTATGCTCTGTTGCATATCTAGGTGTTATGGTCACTAGTGTATCATTGTATATTATTAGAGATGAGCGGGTTCGGACCCGAACTTAGGAGATCCAAGTCAGATCCGAGTTGGCTTGGGTTTTCCCGCCTGACTTGGATCTCAAAATGATGCAAAAGGTCATCATCCCGCTGTCGGATTCTCGCAGGTTTTGGATTGTATAAAAGGTCCCGCAATCGCCGCCATTTTTCATTCCGGCTGTGTAGAGTGAAGAGGGAAGGAGCTGGGAGCTGTGCTGTGCTGCTGTGCATAGGGGCTGGCTACAGTTGTGTTGTTATTGTCAGTCACTCAGGGGCTGGCTGCTTAATGTCCATAGGGGCTGGCTGTTGTCCATATAGGGGCTGGCTGGATGTTGTGAGGTTGTCCTGTTCATAGGGGCTAGCTGACTGTTGTCCATAACATAATCCATATGGGGCTGGCTGGTTGTTATTTCCATAGGGGCTGGCTGGCTGTCGTGCATAGGGGCTGGCTGTTGCCCATAGGGGCTGGCTGTTGTCCTTATGGGGGCTGGCTGGCAATTGTCCTGTCCATAGGGGCTAGCTGGATGTTGTTGTCCATAGGGGCTGGCTGGCTGTTCTGTTGTGTTGTCCAGGGGACACTCTGTCCATCAGGGGTGCTCTTCACCCCAGTGTGAAAAAAATAAAATTATATTTTTTTATTTCTGTGTGTGCATTAGCCACACTTATTATTATCAGCAACATAGGTGTGCACTTGTGCTGTCTGTGTCTCATGTATAAAGGGACTGCTGCCTCATTCAGGGGTGTATCCCCCCTCCCACCAGTGTGAAAAAAATAAAACCAATTTTGTGTGTTGTTGCGTGTTAGCCACACCTGCCATGTGTAAAAATAAAACCAATTGTGTGTGTGGGTGCGTGTTAGCCATACCTGCCGTGTGTAAAAATAAAACCAATTTTTTGTGTGTGCATGTTAGCCACACTCCCAGTGTGAAAAAATAAAACCAATTTTTTTGTGTGTGCGTGTTAGCAACACCCGCCGTGTGAAAAAATAAAAACAATTTTTTGTGCGTGCATGTTAGCCACACTTATCAGCAACGTAGGTGTGCATGGTTGTGCAGGAGTGCTGTGCTGCCTGTGTCGTTTATCATGAGGCTGCTGCCTCTTTCGGGTGCTCTCCCTCCCAAGTTCCCCCAAAAAATGAATTCAATCAATCAAAATCAATCAATGTGTTTTTTCTGTGTGCGCTTTAGCCACACTTATCTCCAGCAACGTAGCTACGCAGGGGTGCTGCCTGTGTTGTTTAACAAGAGGCTGCTTTCTCGTTCGAGTGATAAAAATTAATTAAATCAATCAATCAATCAAAATCAATCAATCAATGTGTTATTTTTGTGTGTGTGTGTGTGCGTTAACCACACTTATCAGCAACGTAGCTGCACAGGGGTGCTTTCTTTGTCCTTTATCAAGATGCTAGTGCATCGTTCGGGTGCTCTACCTCCCAAGTGCCCCCCCCCAAAAAGATTTAATCAATAAATGTGTTTTTTTTTCTGTGTGTGTGTACACGTTAGCCATAGCATCACAAATGCCTCTTCTGAGATTTGCATAAACATTTTCAAAGGTGAAAATAGAGGATATGGTTTAAAAAATGGAATAAAGCAGCTAAAACTGCATTCTCTGATTATAGTGTCCCAAGTCCCTACCCATGCCCTCTACCTGAATTTCAGTGAGTCAGAGGGGCAACTCCATGCAACCGTATTCCAGAGTGCAGCTGTTCCTCCTGTAGCCCAGGTCAGAAGATGTGTAGGGGGGTGGTGATGATATGGACTAAAATGGAACTCACATCCACTATAGTGGACAATGAATCCCCAATCTAACAGGGAGAACAGCTGTAATTTATACACAACACAGGATGGGATGACGATATAGGCTTTGGTGATGGTATAATCTGGGGTGATGTATACATCATCTTCTTCACACAATATTAATTTGTCCCCACTGGAATCCACCTCTGTAATTTGGTGCCTCAGTAATTTTTGCACGTAATTGACGGTAAAGGTCTTTCTCATAGAATTTGTAGCTCTTTGATGGGCATCATCTTTTAGACATTTTGGGGAAGTAGTCTCAGGCCGTTCACTGACAAGGTTCCTGGCTGTGCTGAAAACTCTTTCTGATTAGACACTGGAAGGTGGACAGCTCAAGTAAAGCAACGGCAGTTTTGTGTAAGGGCCTCCAAATTGCCTCTTTTTCCTGTCAGTAGTTATTTACATCTCTTCAGATCTATGTCCATTGGGAAGAAAAAACAATGTCTACATCCCTTCTGGGATGAAATCCACTTCCAGCAGCAGGCATGGTGCTCAAGACACAACATAAGACTTAAATCTTAAATGTTGCATTTACTACTCTGTTCCGCTTGTCCACAATATCTGCTCTGGTTAAGTGGACAGTGGGTACAACGGCAGTTTGAACTGAAGGCCACTAACTAACTATGGGCCTGATTCAGAGCTGCTCGCTCGCGCTGTGCTTTCGTAAGCGGCCTGATGTTCTGTGTATGCGCATGCACATGGTTCGTTCTGCGCATGCATGAACTACTAACTGTGATCGCAACCCTCTTGCTCACCCTGCAAAGGCAGCCCAGGGTAATGAGTGACAGGAGAGGCCATTTGTGGGTGGTAACAGGGGCAGGACACTAATAATGGGGGGTTGGAGATGCAAACGCAGGCATGCCTGAGTGTTTCAACGCCATTTTAGAGACATGCATAATTAACAGGCAGCGCCATAGTATACGCCACTTGCCTTTTTTTACACTGCTTTACTCGCAATGCTTGCAGTAAGGTAAAGCTACCTCAAGCACTGCGTTCACATCCAATGGAGCTTGATGTACCACTGTTTTAATACACTTCCTGGAGATGACTTGTTGCTGGTGGGTGGCTCTGCCTGTGTGATTGGGCATATGCATACACAAAGTGCCCGCTCACTAAGACATGGTGGGCGTGCTTATGCCTTGGCGAGCGATCGCTTCCCGTGGCGTCACTTTGATAAATTTGCATGCACATCTAGCAAGCGTACGCAGATAGCGAACGGGTCTGAATCAGGCCCAATGTTTTTGTTAATGTCCCTGTACAGGTTGGGAAATGCTTTTTTGGAAGGTTTTCAAAGGATTATTTAACAGTCAATTGTTTTTGGAAAACACTCTTCCTGGTCCCCTTCTGGGATAAAAATCCACTCCTAGCCGCAGAAGCAGGCGCAGGATTCTCAAGAAAGACACAACGTAAGGCCTTAAATCAGGGGTAATCAACCTCGGTCCTCGAGATCTACTAACAGTTCACATTTTCCAGACAACCTAGTTGGTGCACAGGTGTATTTATTACTCACCAACATATTTGGAAAGATCCACAGGTGGAGTTAACTAACTATGTTTTTTTAATGTCCCTGTACAGGTTGGAAAATGCTTTTTCATGTGGAAAGCACTACTAGAAGTTTTCCTGGTCCCTTTCTGGGATGAGAAAATCCACTCCCAGCAGCAGCAGGCATGGCCCTCAAGGATTCTTCTGAGACAAGGACTGATGTGAATGTGTCAAATATTTTTTTGTAAATGCCTCCTGCCCTCCCCTTCTCCCTCATAAATTTTCTTTGGAATGAAAAAATTTAATTTACTACCAATCAACCCTTCCTGTCCCTGCCCTGCCTTCAACTACATACATATTCCAACTCCCTCAGGCCTGTCTTGAATAATAAACACATTTGTTTCCTGACGTGCCATGTTGGAAGTTGAACTGCCACGTGTTTGTGCCACCCACTGCTGCCGCTTAGCTTAGTCAGAGAGCTTGCTTGGTGCAAGTTTTGGGTATAAACTGGATGAAAACAATATAGTGAGCTGTGAGGTGGTCAAAATTGACTGGAAAAGAGTGGAAATAAATGTTATTGAGGTTAATAATACCGTAGGAAGAAAATACAGGCCCATTTTATGTGATTTTAGCTGTTTTTATGATTTTTTAAGACAAAATCCAGATCCAAAACCAAAACTGAAACACAAAACACGGAGGTGAGGTTTTGGCAAAACCAATCCAGATCCAAAACCAGGGGAGATCCAGATCCAAAGTCAAAATTAAAACATGGGGGTCGGCGCACATCTCTATATACTGTATTATCCATGTCCTTGTCCTATATTGTATTGTCTATATATTGTATTTTCTATATTGTACCGTACTGTAGGACGCTGGTCTAATTTTTTGTTTATGTACTTTGTAAGGCACTGTGGAAAACTTTTGGCGCCATATAAATAAAGGATAATAATAAATAATACATTCACACTAAACCCGGGTCTGCCCTGGAATTTGGTGTTGATTTGGGAATTTGGGAAACTTTTTGTTTTGTTCACAGTAATGACAATATAAAACTTTTCATTTTTAGAGTAAAGACCACAAAGTTTGTTTATTTCCAATGTTTTTTTATTGAAAACAAATACATTTTTTTCATTACAATATAAGAAAATTATGAATAATACTTCTACTAAATTTTGGTCTATACAAATACAAAATTTTCACATAAAAAAGTTAAACATAAAATAATACACACCTAAATTACTTTGCTCCCCAGTCATTTTGGTCCAGGTGACTGCAGCTGATGCCAATGAGAAAGTTTTCTAAAAACCCGGATCTAAAACCCTGGATTGGATGAATTCACACTAGAGGCTTCTAGATTTTGATGCATTGTCACGACCAAAAACCCAGGTGTTTGCTGTATGTCTGAAAGGGGTATAATTAATACAAATATCTGATTTGTTGCTATGAGTTACTGTACTGATATCTACACTAGCTTTAATAATGTAATATAAGGCACTTTTTTGTATTTTATTTTCATTCTGTACTTGTATACATTTTTGGATATACTGTAATAGCATTAAACATTATTGGGCTTACATAAATGAGTGACTGTTTGCAGATCACATGTTGCATGTTTTTGCAATGTGCATACTCCAAAACCAAGCATACACCAGTACATATGAAGCAGAGTCACATGCATTTCAAGTACATGTGCACTTGTGAATAAAAAAGCATAACTTAGAATCCTCATGTAGGTTCAGTGACTACTGTAAGCTTTACAGTTGGATGGATGCATACATATGCCTATTTTCAGGTGTATCATTTGCACCAAATATAGGGGCCAAATGTAATAGGGTCTGAATTTTTTGTGCAGGACAAACTCATACCTTCTCGCACATTTAAAGGTGCGAGTTTGTCACACAACTCGGCAAATGTATTAGCCTGTGAACTTGTGAGTTTGAGGCTATTACATTGTGCTAGTCCGTGTGAGTTTTTTTCGTATTAAAACTCGCACCTTGTAATGCAAGTTTCATTACAAGCTGCGAGTAATACAGAAGCTTTCACAGATCAGTGAGATCCGTGAAGGCTTCTGTTAAAAAACAAATTTCTAAAATGTTATAAATAATTTTAAAAAAATTACATGGGGTCCCCCCTTAAAAGCACTACCAGCACCGCACTTATCTGAGCTGCTTCTGGTTGTGAAAATACCAGGGGAAAAAAACTTAGGGGTCCCCTGTATTTTCACCAACCAGCACTGGGCTCAGTGAGCCAGTCCTGGTTGTGGAAAATACAGGGACCTACTTATTTTGTCCCCTGTATTTACACAACCAGGACTGGCTCACTGAGCCCAGTGCTGGTTGATGAAAATACAGGGAAACCCTAGGTTGGTTTTCCCCTGTATTTTCACAACCAAGACTAGCACAGAAAAGCCCGGTACTGGGTGTGCTTTAAGGGGAACCCCACATTTTATTGTTTTTACACTTCTATAGGTTTATTTAACACAGAAGCATGCACGGATCTCACTGATCTGTGCATGTTTCTGTGTAACTTTGACCTTTGAAGCTCAAGACTTGAAAATGTGCGAGTATAGCTCTATACTCGCACATTTTCCAAACTCAGCCCCTATTAAATTTGGTCCATAGGCTGATGGAAGTGCACTCTGAAGATGATTATGATAAGTAGCACACCAAGAGCATGGATAGGGAGGGGCTGACCACAAAGATGCATACACCTCTGCATATATGCCTTTATTATTGTTCATGAAATGCAGGAGCATATAAGTCTAATTTACGCTCAACTCTGCAGCTCTATGTGTTTATACTTCTGAATCTTGTTGTTTCTCTATTCAATTACAGATGGAATATCAGTTATCCAAAATAACAGTGTCCTCTATTTTACCCTTGGTTATATGGAAACTTCCATACACATAGGCCTGATTCAGAGTTTCACGCAAGTTTGAGTTGCGGATGGAACTTGCGATGTTTGAGTTGTGGATGAAACTTGCAATGTTTGGCAACTGTGCATGCAGCAGAGTCTGCATACACAATATCGAGCAACTACTGGTCAGGCAGAGTCATACGTATCTCAGATGCATCTTCACTTGCAGCTAAGTTGGTCTAACTAGGTGCAACTAGGCATTTGCATGTAGGATAAGTCAGGGCCGTAGCTAGGGTAGTGCGACCTGTGCTATGGCACAGGGCACCGCAGGGCAGGGGACGCAGTTTGGACCTGTCAGTTTTCTGTTTATTATCATTCTCACTTGTAGATTCCTGTTCTTTTATCCCCAGCATCTCCTGGTCGTCCCTATCTCTTCCCTGGCACTTTCACATGAGGCCATGGCCCTTTTTCGGGTCTGTTATCCCCTTATTTTAAAAATAGGGGGGGCACTAATGCTCTTTCTGGCACAGGGCACAGGGCACAGGGCACCAAAAAGTCTAGTTATGGCTCTGGTGATAAGTGTGCCCATAGGTGTAGAAAAGTAATTATGGGTTTTTCAGTGGTGAGAAATACTAACCTAAAGATATGTATTGCCAGAGAAGTATTGTACATTACTTCTACAAATGAACAGCAAGGTAATAACTCTGGTTATATCCATTTTTTTTGAGTGAGTAGAGAAGGAGGCACCAAGACAGGGGTCAGGGAGACAGGTATAAAGAGACCTTTGGGCAAGGAGACATTGATGGAATGAGATAAGCACGGGTGAGTCACTGAGGATCAGGAATAACACTGTAGGACATGTATGGATCACATCCCATGTTTGCTCTGTCCTACTTAAGGAAGTATAGTAATACTGTAATGCAGAGACCAGGAAACTATCTGAGACAGATGATACATAAAGTTTTATACTAAAGCCTCCGTGGACAATAGGTTCCTTGTTAATTTATTATTTTGGCAATAACAGTTTTATATTAAAGCTCTATTTTAGTGCATAACAAATCTATGCATCTTATGTTTTACACAACACAGTAAAACAACATATTTTTATATAGTTCCTCTTTACAAATGGCATTTGTCTTGGTACACAAGACTCACACATAGTAAAATGGGGTTTTACGTGGCTTCCTGTATTCACAGATGATTTCATTCACTCAATGCTATCCTCATCCTCCTGGATAATCAATTAAACAGATAAGTAATTTCTTCTGGGCACAATAACCTTGTGGTTTATATAAGTTGTTGTCCTGTTCTGTCTGGGCAGGTGGATATCATGTCTAGCCAGGAATAAGGAGTGTGTTCTCCTGCTGCTTGTAATTTCTTTTTGAGAATACTCTGTACTGCTTACATTTAGTGTATTTTACATTGCAAATTTGCAGATGATGGTAAAATAAAGATATATATATCTGGTTGTAACAAATGGGAAAGAAGAGCAATAAAGAATCTGATGAAAGATACCTCTATAATCATAAAGGAGGCAGACAAGGGGGGAGAACTGGTGATACAAGATAGGAGTGAATATATTAAGGAAGCTAGGAGACAACTTGAGCAGTTGCCTCCTCCCAAGTAGAACCTATTGCTAATGAATGGGCCTGAAGTTCCCAGCACATTTCTGTGACACCTCAGATTAGTTTGCCAATTAGATTGCTCAAGTCATCAGTTATGGCTCCGATGAGACTTGGTTCTTTTTCCTTTCCCTGACACTCCAACATTTTTATCTGTAATGGGCATTAATTGTGGCTCAGCTGGGTGGGCTTAAGAAGATCAGCTTGACCCCAAAACTTTAGCTTTAGGTGTTTTTAGACTTAGTAGTCAAAGCTGAGTTTTAATATGATCCCCTTGTGAACTGATCAATTAACATTGTATATGCTTAATGTACTCCTAAAGGGTCTGCATGTTCAATGACCCTGAGTGCCACCTACAGCTGAAAGCGTAGACTAGGAGTGATCCTCTCAGTTGCCGCCTTCGGGTTTAGCATTGTATTTTTAACTCATAAATGGTTCATAACTGTATCAAAGGTGGTGCAAAGTTTATCTAACATGTAAGCCAATCTGCTTCAGTCTGCCGAGCAGGGGCAGAACTATGGGAGACAATGGAGGCGCCTGCCGCCGGGCTCCAGCTCTGAAGGGGCACCTCCGGGGCACCTCCTCCATTGTCCACAACATATTCACCCCACTCAGGGCTGTAACTATGTACCCGGAGGGTACCATCATGGTCATCCAATATATGGCACCCCTTCCCGGCAACTGAGAAGCCGCCATACACTAGTGGAGAGCTCAATGTCAGACCATCAGCTGCTGCCTTTGTCTATCTATAGCCTGTCTGCATGCAAATTGCTACATTACAGTGTCAGCGGCTGTGACGGGGAGGGGCACCAAAATATAACTTGCCTCTGAGCATCTGGGATGAACTTATGCCACTGCTGCCGAGGGCAAATAGTTTACTTCTCTCAACCTTTAGCATCTCAATTTTCTAATGAGGATTTCTGCTTTTGGACACCTATAAGTCACCCATTATTTTAATAATACATTTTGTTACGTACTTAACAAATAACTAGAAATAAACACTCAGAGGCATATGTGGAATTTAAAGACACAGCCGTAAATTTATTTATAGAATTAGAATTGTAATTGAATGATCAGTGGCAGTAAAAAGCAGTGCTCCGGGGCCACAGCCCGATAAAGTAATTGACTAAATAAAGAGGACGGATCCCCACACTAATGTAAACTGGCCTGAAGTAGTACCATTCCCCTCTAATTGGCACAGCCTTGACCCCTCCCTAAGATGATGGCCCAGTCCCCCCCTTAAGAGAATGACTAACTTGCTGGTATCAAAAGGAAAATGCCACTCAGGCACTCTTAACGCCATAATAGGCTGGCCAGGAGCACTGCTTCCCGCCAAAGCTCAGCTAAAATAGCGGAGCCCTACCACCCATCTAGATAAATTCTCAAACCTCAAGGAAGATGTAAAGGTCCTTAATGAACCATTCCAGGCTCATGCCTCCTAACAAGTTACGGGCCTGAAAAGCTAAATTATGCTTGCTAGCCCTGTAAATGTATGAGTGACCTATGAACCACACCCAACAATTAGCAATTCTAGGAGTACCTGCTAAATGGTTACTCACGTCAGAATTGGTAAAATTAGTAAATGACCTAGCCAAGGGAAGGAAAACAATAGTTGGGTGATCCAGTTGAAGGTGAAAAACATAAAACCTCTGTGAGGATAAAATTGAAAAGCCCCTCAAACTCCAAAGTGGCAGTAGGCAGAAGGCCCCTGGGTTCCCCAACAAATTTGCCAGGAGCGTGGTTAATCATGAAGCTTATCCCCCGACAAATAAGTTTTATATGCTGAAGATTTCCAAAGACCTAATTGTTTTAAAGAGTCAACGGAAGCTCCTGCAGCTGCCGCACATGTAACTGCCCCAATTCTAAATGAGTGTGTTCCAAACTGATCTAAAGGCAAGTCCAGCGCAATCAAACAATTTTGAAAAACCTTTGCAAATTTAAATTTAGACAATGGAGTCCGGTCAGCATGACTGAGCCATTCAGCACTACCAGAGGGACGCACGCTGTTAAAGCAATCAGCCAAACTAACCGGATCGAGGATGGTGTCTGCGTGTACCGGAATAAAAATAAATTTCCCTTTAGCTAACTGATCGGTTTTATATTTGTGAATACGAAACAAAATAAGGTCCTTTTTAATTACCACATTACTGAAAAGCAAACCTAACAATGTAGAGGTCTTGTTAATCACTACCAATTCTCCAATTCTAAATGCACCGAAATAAGCTAACGAGAACGATAAACTAAAGAGAGTTGCTTCGTACTCGCCCGCTGCGACCCCTGAAACTGCTAAAATAAGTTCCCGTAAAAGAGTTGGATCGATAGACCGTCTTGTATCACCTGAAACAATGCACTCCTTCGCCCAACCCCTCATCGCTTTAGTTAACAAAAAGGATTTTGTGAGGTCTCCCTTGCCATGTAACTTTGAGAAATAAGCAATGCCGGACAGAGAAGCCAACATGGCAGCTTTAGAATGTCCCTGTTCATGCCAATCCCAAACAAATTGTAACATGCAGTCTTGAATTGGCTTACCTCCTAAGCTTTCCAAGCAACCGAATAAGTCTTCAGCGTACTTGGGTCCAACGACATCAATGTGAGTTCTTTGATGCTGGCTCAACAATCTGCCAGACATTCATAGAACAGGATAAGCTAAATGCACTAGTGAACAGGGCCAGAGCCCTAAATCTATCCCACTGAAACCAACAAGGCATCAGTGATATTATTTTCTACGCCCGGAACGTGGCGAACCCAGAATTCAATGTTCTGGCGCAAACATAAAAGGGTTAAATAAATGCCTTAATAAATGCAAGGCTGGAGGTGATTCCGCCCTCTGATTATTGATGGCGTGCACTACCCCCAAATTATCGCACCAGAAAACTATACTCTGGATGGTAAGCTTGCTGGACCACAGTTCGACAGAGACCACGATTGGAAAATGTTACAAAAGCAGCATGTTCGTGGTTAGACCGTGCCTTTTCCAAGAATCAGGCCAAGGTTCTGCACACCATTCGCCCTCCATGAATGCACCAAAACCTAATGCACAAGATGCGTCCATGAATAATTGAGGCACTGAGTAATTTTTTATAAAACAAAGTATCCTCAAGTTGTCTCTTAGCTTCCTTAATATATTCACTCCTATCTTGTATCAACAGTCCTCCCCCCCTTTTCTGCCTCCTTTATGATTATAGATTTATCTTTCATCAGATTCTTTATTGCTTTTCTTTCCCATTTGTTAATATTAAGCATTTTCTGGGGTTGGTTGTTACCCATTTTCATGCACATTCTTTTGAAATCATCTAGGGTTGTTTTATAAAAGCTCTCTATACTGGTCCCTTTTGATTTGATCGAGTAAAAAACCTTGGAGTCACACAAGGGAATTTAAAGAGAAAGATTAACTAATTACACACAGGGTTACTAGACTGGAACAAACATTGATGGATATGAAATGTAAAAAATGTAAATGAGATATGGATGATACCTCTATAATCATAAAGGAGGCAGGCAATGTGGGAAGGACTGGTGATACAAGATAGGAGTGAATATATTAAGGAAGCTAGGAGACAACTTGAGGATATTTTGTTTTATAAAAAATTACTCAGTGACCCTACAAAAGGATCCATAATTGAACTCCAGACTCTACTTGATGTAGCTTTGGCTGATGGGGTGATCTCCAGGGAAGAAATGAGATTCCTTTATCCAAATCACCCTTCTGTCTTTATTATCATTTGCCCAAAATTCACAAATCCCTCACTTCACCCCCTGGGCACCCTATTATTTCAGGTATTAATTCTTTATCTTCTAATTTATAATTTTATGTTGATTCATTTTTACATCCATGGGTGTCTACTTTGAAATCACACATTAAAGACACCACTCACTTTTTACAATTTATCCAGGACATTGAATGGAAGGAGTCGTATAGCTTCCTTACTTTGGATGTACAAAGACTTTATTCTAATATTCCCCACAATTTGGGATTACAAACCATTTCTATGAGATTAAATAGAGATGATGATCTCACAGAAAGATACAGAATCTTTATCCTGGATTGTATTTAAATTATATTGCATCACAATTACTTTCTATTTTTGGACACATATTACTTACAGGTGATGGGTATGGCCATGGGGACCAGGTTTGTGCCAAGCTATGCCAATCTCTACATGGGTGATTTGGAGGAGCACCTGGTATGGAGTGGGGGCTTTGGCATGAACCTGGTCCTCTATGGCCATTATATTGATGATTTAATTTTCATTTGGGATGGGGATCACAGTTCTGTACTTGAGTTTGTTTCCTTTCTAAATTCTAATCAGTATAATTTAAAGTTTACTCACACCTACCATAGGAGTTGAATTGACTTCCTGGATCTCACCCTAGAAGCCAAAAATAATAACATTTATACTTCAAATTTTTTGAAAGAAGTAGGGAGATATGCCTATTTGTATTATAAAAGTGTACACTACCCCCCATGGAAGAAGAATATCCCTAGAGGCCAAAACTTTGTTTAAGACACAATTATTCAGATTTAGGAACTTTTGAAAAACAAGCTAGAGACATGCTAGATTCCTTTCATCAACGGGAATATCCAGATAATATAACTAGAAAAGCCTTTGAGGAAGTGAAACCTCTAAATAAGAATAAACTCTTGGAACAAAAACCAGTAACAACAAAACAAGATATTAAAGATCCATTGGGAGGGAGGGAAGTAGCATTTATATCTACCTATAACAACAATTTCTCTGAAATTAAAAACATTGTAAGGATAAATTATAATATCTTACATCAGGATCATATACTAAGTGATCTTATCCTACAAAAGCCGTTTTTTATATTTAAGAATAGATTGTTAAAATCATTATTAGCACCGAGCTTCCTGAAACCCATAGATACTCCAAAAAAGGAGACAGGAGATATTCCCTGGTTATAACCTAAATCCAAGGGTTTCCATACATGCTGGGGTAATAGATGTCAAACCTGTAATTATGTTCTAAATAAAACAACTTCTGTTAGGTCTAATTCTGAAAATAAAACCTGTGAAATTAAGAGCTTCATCAATTGCAACACGAGTTATGTCCTATATATGTTGCTATGTGACTGTAATCTTAAATATATTGGGAGAACTACTAGAATGCTTAGAACCAGATTTCTCATACACCGTAGAAACATTATAAAAAATGTCCAGTCACATAGTGTTTCTAGACACTTTAGTGACCATCATAATGGGGATCCCTGTTGCTTGAAACTGAAGGGATTGAACATATTCCACTAACAAGAAGGGGGGATAAAGATATAGAACTCTATGCAGGCAAGAGGTCTTTTGGATGTATCAAATTAATTATATTTATCCAGAAGGAATGACCGAATTGGTTGAACTTAATATGGTTATACAGATCACCATTCCTTCATAGATATGTAGTTTTCCAACTTTTCTAGTAGTTGCCATTAGGGATTATGCCTAATATCCTCTGAACTCCCTTTTTGGCCCTCCTTATTCACCCATCCATCTTTTCTTCCTTTTTTTCCCTTCCGTATTGATACATGCCACCTGATATGTCAACATGTTGTTAGAATATAATTTTCCCAATCAAATTTATCTATTATAGACTAACCATCGTAAATGTTTAACCTTAGAAGCTTGCCTGATGGAGTATAGGATAAATCCCCACATCAGAATAGAAATGTAGTTTGTCTACAGACTAATAATAAGTATTAATTTTTTTCACCATCTAAATATATTTCATACTAGATACTAATAACCAAATAATAAAGAAAAATTTTTTTTTTATAAAAACAATCGATGTCTAGATAGGGATCAAAATCGATGGTCTATACAAAGAATATCTGCATGTATAGAATGTTTATATACTGATTGTAGATTGAAATTAATTATAGGAAAGACACTCTTTCTATTCAATTTAATTTATTTGAGTGGAATGATAAATGCATAAGGATTAGATTAATCTACATATATATATAAGCATTTTAGTTTAGTAGTCAGGAATGGAAGCACATAGTAGATCCTATATAGTAATCAATGGTTTATCTAAATCAACATCTAGAGGTAATATTGATTTTCATATGATCTAATAAAATTATTATTGAAATTGTATTTCTGTGTAATTATCGAAATGAATCAGGTATATAGGGCTGCCTCCTCTATATTTTTGAACTGTTTTTATGATTGGAAAGTTAAAATTAGATAATGATTGTTCTCCATGTGTGAATGAGCAACAATTATCAGAGGGACATATAAGGAACCTCCAGGACACTCTACTACCACCTTTAAAAAAGCTGCCACACTAAGACAGCGAAACGCGTCAGTTGACCCAGCCTACCCACAAGTGACTTTACCAAATTGTAAACCTTACCTGCAAAAGCCTGAACCAGCTTGCCGGATACATCATAAAGATCTAAACTGCAGTTGGGACTTTATTCATCTGCCCAGTTTGGACCCATATGCTGCTTACTTTGAAGACTCCTGAATTCAATATATGGACTATACACCTAAAGGAATGTTCCTCTATATGTGAAGGAAACTGGTAATTATTCATCAACTGGACAGTCCCTGTGTCTCTCTAAATGAGAGAGGTGTTCATTGCTTATCTGTTTTGTGCTACTATACATCCGGAAGTGCTAATAGGAACAGGCACAATTGTGTGGACATAATGTGGGTTAGGCATTTGCTCGTTTCAGAATTGTTTTAATGTTATTATTTTTTTTGTGTATTTTTATATATTTATATTAAAGTATTTTGCAAATTGCCTATAAATACTGTTTATCATCTTTTACCTTTCATCATAGCGCTAATTATGTACTTTTTATTTATCTTAGAACTGTGAATTAAGCGTCTATAGAGGAACAAAATGGAGTCTGCGCAGTAGCGTACTCCCATATCAACAAATTTTCTTGGGTCACAAACCCAGAAGTCCTTACAACATATAAGAAAGCTTCTATCGGAAGAGCTGTCCTTTGCATTTATATTCACAATTATTCAAGCATACGGCGTCTGGAAAAAATTTTTTTAATTATAAATTGTATCTTCTGTTCTTTCCCTTTAACCCAGACATAATGCAGGAATACTAATGGGAGAAAGGCCATTGACTGAGCCTCTATGAAGAGCACTTCTGTGTAAATGTTTCAACATCTGTGATAGAATTCAGACATGGTGAATTAGGAAGATGTGTTTGTATTGACATATTGATAATTGAAGTGTTACTGAACTTGATCTACTGTACAGTATTGAGAGGTCTGGACAAGGTGCAGTCTCAGCAGAGCAGGCAGTAGCTGTGTTATCACTTTACAAAAACATAGTAAAACATTGCGTTCAAACCACAGGAAGGTTTGTGGAGAGAGTGCTATTACAGCCAGCCCACTCTGTCTCATTAGCTGTAGCAAAAGTTCAGACCCTTAGGTCTATAGGGGCAAGTAAAATTATGGAAAAAAAAAAGTGTTCACATTTCACAAACTGAACTAGACATAAATTGTTTCTTGCAAAAAGTCTATTTCAGGAAGCTGGAGCAACTGTCTCTATAAGAAAAATTAGCTATTGCATAATACACAATAACACAGATTTACTAATGCATTTATGAACTACTTTTATTTTTTCATAAAAGTGAGAAATTTATGTTATATACATACAGCGTATCCATCCGTCATTTATCTCTCTGTATATGCAGTATGTATGTATATATATATATATATATATTTATATACAGTATATATAAATATTAATGTTGCCTTTCTCTGTAATTCTGTAAGAAAACGAAAACAAATATTGCACAGAGCGATAGAGTTACTAGTAAATCTGACAGACTATAAATTTACTAAAGGTCGAGATTGTTTTTTAGTGTATTTATAGGTGATTTACAGTCAATTTAGCAAATCAAGGATTTAAGGCAGAATTGTCTATAAAATCAACTACTGTATAAAACCAAATCCTGACCAAAATCGACCATCGACCAAACATCAATACTTTCCCATAACCCACTACAGGATCCTCTCATTTACTAACAGTTGGATTGGAAATCAACTAAAAACTGACTTCACATCTGACTTTAAAACCACCCAAACACATACACCTGTCTGTGGCAGGCGAGTTTAGGAGAAGTATGCACAGATCAATATTTCCATAACCAACCCTGGACCTTGTAGCCTGGTCTGGTCATGGAAAGTCAGGGGAAAAACCATCGTGAGGTTCCCCCTATTTTCTGTTCAGCGGCCACCACCATCAGCCAATCAGAGGCTGCTGCCATGGAAATCGGTCGGTGATTGGCAGAGAGTGGCTGCTGCCAAGGAAATGGCACTATAGTGAATGGAGCTGACTTCCAGTGGTGGTTTTAGGGAAGGGCAAGCAGGGCTACATAGTGGCCTGAGAGTAGAGTCCACAGTAACCCCGCCGGCGCCATCAATTCTGATGGCACCCACCCTCTCTTGCTCACCGCCATCACCCCTCCCACTGTATCCCGCAGCCAGGACTTCTCAGTCTCCCAGCAACCCTTCCAGAATGTCGGTGCCCAGTGTGACAACGTCACGCCACATGACGACGTTGTGCATGGCATTCTGGGAGCGGCCGTAGAAGACAGAAGATGGAGGGGCAGCACAAGGAGGAGTGACCCACCTACCTTCAGGTAAGGCCGAATCCCCCTTTCCCCTCAGCATATGGCTCTACCCCCAGCAAATGGCCCTGCAATCACTATTTTCTTTTTTGTTTTGTTTTGTGGCAGCCATGGCAACGACCCCACGCCCTCCCGGAGCTCAGGGCACCGAAGGAAGCTCTAGCCCTGAGCTCCACTAATGCTAGAACTAGCTCTGCTGGCTTCAAATGACCTTAAGTTATTTTGGGTAGCAGTAGGCAATGCCTTCTGCATTTCCGTGGGGTCTCGTCCATTTTTTTATTTTACCATGACCTAGGACATCTACTTGGAGAAGAGAACTGGACTATTTCAGGGAGTAGGAAAGTATATAGCATGAGTGCGGGTTAGTGAGTGAATGTGTAATAAGAGCAACAATATTCAGTGTTTGTGTACTGTGTTTTGTTTAATTTTTTTTGCACAGTGGGGGTACAGGTGCCACTTGCCTGCTAACACTTGTAGTTCTACAGGTGCCAAAGGGCAGCCTTAGTATATATAGTATAATGTTTTATATATATATATAAATATATATATATATATATATATATAGTAAAAAAGGAGCCAGCACATCCATTTAAATGCAAAAAAATATATTAATGTTCAATAGCAATAGAAAACATGATGAAGTTCACCATAACAGCACATATATATGTAGACGGTCAGGTACCAAACAAGGGAAGCCAGGCTGGTCAAATACACTTTCCAAAGCCGTCACAGTGCATGGGAACATGAATTCAGTTAGCCGTCCAACAGCTGTTTCGGCGCATCCAGCGCCTTCATCAAGGACATCATAACTGACATATCGCGGCAACATATATACCCAACCTCATAAATGACAATCTCACTCACCTGCGGAAAGGCGCGCACCCGCAGCCTTCTCCAAACAACCCGGAAGCGCGGCACATCAGGAAGTGACGTCACGGGTGTCATGACAACCAAATACAATAACAACCAGCGTTGTTGAACAAACGGATGCATCAAATAATGCACGGCAACAAAGAGGCACAGCTACATAAAAATAGAATGTAAACAACGCTCATCAGTGAGTTAGCCAATGAGTATGGTAAAGATGATGCCACGATAAACACATTATAGTATAGTACCAACAGACAAACAAGCACAATAGACAACATAGAACATGGATGTGGCATAACAAATGTACCCATATACAAATAATGAATAATCTAAGAACAATCTAGAACAATATATCACCGCATAGGTTATTTTAATGGAAGCAATTCAAGTATTGTCCCTCATTAAGCCCATTGGGTACAACAATGTTTAAGCGGTCAATCCAATAGCATTCCTTCTGTAACAATGCCCTATTCCTATCACCCCCACGTCGCAAAGGGGGGATACGGTCAATTGGCATGCATTTAAATTCTCTCAGAGTGTGTCCAAGTGTTGCAAAATGTCTCGCTACCGGTGGTGTATTGAGATCCACCGAGACAAGGGCTTTTTTAATAGAGGACCGATGTATCGCGATCCTCTCCTTAAGTGCACGAATGATCTTTCCCACATAGAGAGAGTTACAGGGACATCTGATTAAATATACCACAAATCGGCTATTGCAGTCAAGATGATGTCGGATTTCATATTTGGTACCAGACTTGGGGTCAAAAAAATGATCACCCAAAATTAAAAATTGGCAATTGACACACCCATGGCATTTAAAGGCTCCATTTTTAGCAAGTAACCAATTTTTATTCCTTATTGGTCCTATATCCGACTTGGCAAGCACGTCTTTAAAGTTCTCACTTCTCTTATAGCAAAAGAGGGGTTTACTCATACAATTTCGACCAATAGTTTCATCAGACTGCAAAATGTGCCAATGACATAAGATCGTGTCCCGAATATATGTCTGGAGGCAATTGAATATGTCATAAGGAGAGTGTCAGTTATGATGTCCTTGATGAAGGCGCTGGATGCGCCAAAACAGCTGTTGAACGGCTAACTGAATTCATGTTCCCATGCACTGTGACGGCTTTGGCAAGTGTATTTGACCACCCTGGCTTCTCTTGTTTGGTACCTGACCGTCTACATATATATGTGCTGTTATGGTGAACTTCATCATGTTTTCTATTGCTATTGAACATTAATATATTTTTTTGCATTTAAATGGATGTGCTAGCTCCTTTTTTACTATCACTACCAATGCTTATGTGCCAAGCACTCCAGTTTGTGCAGTTTGTCTAAGGAGTGCGACCAGGACTTGTCTCTATGCAGCATATAATATGCTAGTCAGCACCCACGTTTTACAAAAATATTTTTTACATTTTTTTTCTGTTTTTTGAGTGTTACTATCACATTTTCGTGGTAACATGGATGTGGCTACTAAACATGTGGACGATTTGACTGATGTCAAGAGATTTGATAACCAGGACATTTCAAGAATTTTGTTCTCTGACGCCACTTCATTAGCTTTTGATGTGGACAGCCTGTCTGAAGTGTACTTTGATTTATTGAAATTGAAAAAAAGAAAGGTGGAATTAAATCTCTACAGGCTTACATTATCGCAATACTACAAAGAAAAAGTTATACCCAGGGGCTTCCGCATCAAGAATCAACCCACGATTGGTAGATCTAACGTGGGTTTCTGTAAGCAATGGTGCCAAATTTTGAATGATTGTTCTTTTCAGCTAATGATACTGGTTATTGAACAAGTGAATACTGATTTGTTGTTGTTGGATAAAGAAATTCTTACTTGTGAGAATGCTGAATTAGATATTTTTAAATCTGATACCGCAGTGGATTGGTTGTCCAAGCTTGAGAGTGCTGTGAATTTATTTCATACAGAATTGCTTGCTTTTAAAAAAGGAAAATATAAGAGGGTTAAAGATTACTATAAGGAATCACGTGTCTATGGTTGGCTGCAGGGAAGTGATTCAAAACCAAATTGGAGAGGGGGTAATAGGTTTAGGAGAAACAGAGTGGATAGGTATTTCTCTGATATCAACACATCAGCTAGTGACTCAGATCAATCTCAACCTAAGTCTTTTTTAGGAGGCTCGGTCATGAGGAGCAGGCGTCAAGACCCAAAAGGCCAATCAGAAGGGGCGGTGGGGGAGGTTCCCAAAAATGTAAAAATGGGGACAAGAAGCAAAAAGAAACAGTAATATCTACATACCCATTGTCCGCCGCTGAGACGGCCGTTCTATCTAAAGGCCTCTCTTTTGTTAAGACTTATAAACAACAAGAATTTGATTGTGAGGTGGAGCTTTACCGTTTTCATCGCTCCCTCAAACTCAAAGATTATTTCAATAGATATAAGGGGTTCAGCTATTGAGAACAAGGGTTTTAAGCCTAAAAGCTGTTTTGACCCTCCTGGTACTAATGCATCCATTGAGACGTTCATTAAATTGGTAAAAAGGGATACACTGCCATTTATTAGGAAACAGAAGATATCATATTCTAATTTAACACAGATTGAGAATCAGGCATTGATTTCTTTAAAGAATAATCCTGATATAATTATTCTTTCTTTGGATAAAGATGGATCGATAGTGGTTCTCAATAGAACAGATTATATAGGAGAAATCAAGAGACAATTATCGGATGTCTCATGTTATAGGGAACTTAGGGCCTCATTCAGACCCACTCGTGAGCGGCTGTCCGCTCGCAAGTGGGTCGATGGTGTGCACTGTGCATGCGCACGACGGAGGGGAGCTCCGTCGTGTGCATGCGCGAGACGTGATGAGCGAAGGACTTTCCTTCGCTCGTTGTGTCTGATCAAAGGGGGCGTGCTGTCGATGTTGATTGACAGCACGCCCCCTTTGGTGGGCGTGCCTGCCAGATGGAGGCGTTCCCAAGGGAACGCCTACCGTCAGAAGCCGGCCCCACTGACATCACTAGTGATGTCAGTGGGAGTGATTTTGGCTCTGATAGAGCCAAAATCACTCCTGACCTTGCGGTTGAGAAACTCAACCGCAGGCTTCTGGTCGCACCATCACCCTGCACACTCGTATAGGCTGTGCGTGGTGACCCACAGCTATACGAGCGTCCAGGAGGACGCTCCATATTTATGGAGGTGGGCCCTGATTCAGAGCGAGCGCTCTGGTCCAGCTCAGAATCAGGGCCTTAGCTACGATCCAACCTATGTGTACAAAAAAGAGATTGATGGGATCATTAATCTTGGTCTGTTGAATGGTTGGATTGATGAGTCTACAGGGCAATTTCTGACACAGTCTCACCCAAGAATACCATTAATATATGTCTTGCCTAAAATTCACAAGACTTTTGTAAAGCCGCCCGTTAGAACCATCATATCCTCCATTGGTTCATTATGTCAACCCCTTTCTCAATACATTGATTTCTGGCTGCAGCCAGTTGTTCAAAATATTGAATATTACCTTAAGGCAGGGGTTCCCAACCACGGTCCTCAAGGCACACTAACAGTCCAGGTTTTAGGGGTAGCCATACTTGAGCACAAGTGACTTAATTAGTGCCTCAGTTATTTTGATTTAACCATCTGTGCACAATCATGGATATCACTAAAACCAGGACTGTTAGTGTGCCTTGAGGACCGTGGTTGGGAATCACTGCCTTAAGGACATGACTGATTTCCTTAAAAAATTGGATAACTTGGGCCCTATACCTAAGGGCAGTTTATTGATTACTCTTGATATAACAAGTTTATATACCAACATTGACCATGTTGATGGCATTGAGTCTGTCAGGAGTTTAATTTCCAACAGTCCACACTACAAAGGTTCTTGTGGAGAGTTTATATCACTGTTAATGGATATAGTTTTACGTAAAAATTATTTTTTATTTGAAAAGTCTTTTTATTTACAACTCAGAGGAACTGCGATGGGGTCTAATATGGCCCCATCGTATGCAAATCTATATATGTATATGTATGAAAATCAACACATCATGTTGCATCCTATTTTTTCAGAATTTATTTTCTTTTACATACGCTATATAGATGACCTTTTCGTAGTGTGGACTGGAGGAACTGAACTCCTGGCTCAATTCATAGACACTCTCAATTGGTTGGACACCAATATTAGGTTTACATTGGCTTTTAGTAACATTACTATAAACTATCTTGATGTTTGTGTGTCCAATTGTTACGGTATATTGTCCACTAAAATTTATCGGAAGGAGACTGATAAAAACACTCTCCTTATGGCTGACAGCTTTCATCCGGCACCATTGAAGAAAGGGCTTCCTTTCTCGCAGTTGTTGCGAGTAGTGCGCATTACCTCTGATATTGAGGATTTATCCACTGCATTGTGGGAGATGGGACAGAGATTCATCGACAGAGGTTACCCAGATGTGGAAATTGATGAGGCTATTTCAAGCTGTTTGAGTATTAGTCGTGAGGACACATTGCTTACCAAAGAATCTAAGTCTGATAAGGATCGGATGATTTTTTCATCAACATATTCAATTGCCTCCAGTCATATTCGGGACACGATCTTACGTCATTGGCACATTTTGCAGTCTGATGAAACTATTGGTCAAAATTGTATGAATAAACCCCTGTTTTGCTATAAGAGAAGTGAGAACTTTAAAGACGTGCTTGCCAAGTCAGATATAGGATCAATAAGGAAGAAAATTGGTTACTTGCTAAAAATGGAGCCTTTAAATACCATGGGTGTGTCAATTGCCAATTTTTAATATTGGGTGATCATTTTTTTGACCCCAAGTCTGGTACCAAATATGAAATCCGACATCATCTTGACTGCAATAGCCGATTTGTGGTATATTTAATCAGATGTCCCTGTAACTCTCTCTATGTGGGAAAGATCATTCGTGCACTTAAGGAGAGGATCGTGAAACATCGGTCCTCTATTAAAAAAGCCCTTGTCACGGTGGATCTCAATACACCACCGGTAGCGAGACATTTGCAACACTTGGACACACTCTGAGAGAATTTAAATGCATGCCAATTGACCATATCCCCCCTTTGCGATGTGGGGGTGATAGGAATAGGGCATTGTTACAGAAGGAATGCTATTGGATTGACCGCTTAAACACTGTTGTACCCAATGGGCTTAATGAGGGACAATACTTGAATTGCTTCCATTAAAATAACCTATGCGGTGATATATGGTTCTAGATTGTTCTTAGATTATTCATTATTTGTATATGTGTACATTTGTTATGCCACATCCATGTTCTATGTTGTCTATTGTGCTTGTTTGTCTGTTGGTACTATACTATAATGTGTTTATCGTGGCATCATCTATACCCTACTCATTGGCTAACTCACTGATGAGCGTTGTTTACATTCTATTTTTATGTAGCTGTGCCTCTTTGTTGCAGCGCATTATTTGATGCATCTGTTTGTTCAACAACGCTGGTTGTTATTGTATTTGGTTGTCATGACACCCGTGGCATCACTTCCTGATGTGACGTCCGGCTGTTCCGGATGTTTACACACGGCATGTTGTATTGAGCCGCGCTTCCGGGTTGTTTGGAGAAGGCTGCGGGTGCGCGCCTTTCCGCAGGTGAGTGAGATTGTCATTTATGAGGTTGGGTATATATGTTGCCGCGATATGTCAGTTATGATGTCCTTGATGAAGGCGCTAGATGCGCCGAAACAGCCGTTGGACGGCTAACTGAATTCATGTTCCCATGCACTGTGACGGCTTTGGCAAGTGTATTTGACCACCCTGGCTTCTCTTGTTTGGTACCTGACCGTCTACATATATATGTGCTATTATGGTGAACTTCATCATGTTTTCTATTGCTATTGAACATTAATATATTTTTTTGCATTTAAATGGATGTGCTGGCTCCTTTTTTACTATAACTATCAATGCTTATGTGCCAAGCACTCCAGTTTGTGGAGTTTGTCTAAGGAGTGCGACCTGGACTTGTCTCTATATATATATATATATATATATATATATATATATAGATGAAAAAGAGCAACCAAGGTGCTTATACACAATATAAACAAAAATAAATAGAGAAATACTAGTCAATTCATACATGACAGACTGTAACAAACTCAATTATTTAAAGTGCAAAGTGTATTTGTTAAAAAGAGAGAGGCAATCAAATTTCACTCAGAATATTGCCTAGAGCCGCAAGTAAGGTGATTAGTGGTATCAGCATATTAGAACAAAAACTACCTTTGTATTCATAAATAACATGCCAGAAAGTGCTCGTGGTTTGAAAAGAATTTAATGGACTCTAATAACATTAATTAAAATAATACAAATTATATCACAATGAGACAGAGAAAATGAGAGCAAACACAAAAAATGACAGTAGAGATTACAATAAAAATGAGCAAGGATGGATCACAATGTGTTTATCTTAAAAAGGATGGTCAAAAGTTCATGGAGGTAAGATCGATCATGCTCATATATATATATATATATATATATATGCAGAGAAAAAGAAATACTGGCGCACAAATTTTTTTTTAAAAACCTTATGACAAAATTGTCACCAATTAGTTCTTTGTGGCACTTGAGAATGTGAAACAACACTCCTGATGATAACAGATGGCTGCAATCTTCTACAAATCCGTATGGCAACGGCAAAACAAGGGTGCTGAAAAATAAGAAAACGTGTGCCTAATAGTGTAGTATTTAAAGAAAAAGGCTAATAGTGCTCAATATAACTAGTGTGCGTACCAAACAAAAACTTGCAATAAAGCTTATCTGATGTCCAGGTCAGCCTCCTATGGTCAGGAATCAAAACTGCCAATAGATTCCAGATATCAATCCAAGGATGGGTACCCTCTTAAAAGGACCTTAACTAAAAAGGGCTCAAACCAAGCCCATAAACATAATATGGTGCACTAATTTCTTCAACCATTAAAGTGGAAAATAAATATTTCTGCATACCAGATAAAGCAAAATGTAGTGCATATATTGATAGGATTCTTCCTGTTCTGTATGCTACCTGGAATCACCCTCTACTTCATATATCAGGGGTATCCAGCCTCAAACCATAAAAAGGAGATTGACCTCCGTAAATAATTTTTATTTTCCAAACACATGTTAAAACAAACAGACAAACTGTAACAGGAATAAAAAATAAATAAATATGGTGCTTATCTTTGGTAAGTTTTAAGCAGAAAAGAGTCCACTTTGTTGGAAGTGCAGGAGAACCAGTTCCGTCCCAACCCGTTTCGTCCTAATTGGACTTCCTCAGGGGTGATGCCCAGATGGTGGAGTGCCTCCTTATATACCCCTTAATAGGGGTGTGCCCAAATTTCACATAGAAAACATTAGAAACGCCATCTGCGCAAGCTCTTTTGTGCGGCGGCCATCTTGATGACGTCATCAATTTGTGTCATCTATCCTATTCACTGATTAACAACACACCGCTTTTGTCCATGTTATACATTACAATGGACTTGCGGTACATGCATAACTGCCTTAGATCCACACATAACTTAGGCTTCTAAGTCCTTATTCAGTGTAGTCAGTCGCAATCCGTACACCGGAAGTGCAGCAACGCACTTCCGGGTTCGGCGCCATCTTGGTTGAGGACAGTGTATTCTCCTCTTGTACCGGACGCACGACCACACACTTCCGAGTCTGGCGCCATACTAGTGGAGGCTTAATAAGTACCTAAGCCCCGGCCATCTTGAGTTGGGCAGAGATTAACTCCGCTAATAATGAAACATGTAGCGGCAGCCGTTTTACCTTATAAATTACTCATGGAAGCCATTTAGTTGGTATGCAAGCCCCGTAACAGTGGCTATATGACGTCATCCACCATTTTAGGTGTAGTAAACAAATGAAACCGGCAGCCATCTTTTTAACAATACCGCTAAATAATAACATCAAAAAACAATTTAACCAGTGTAGAGCTACATATTAGAAATCTTTTAATGTAGGATACTTCTAAAACCCATAGTAAAACCTAATAATAACAAGGATAAAACCAATGAAATACAGTATCATAAAACAATAATGTAGAAAAGGAATAAGTTAAAAAATAAGTTAAAAAATAATAAAAGAAAGGGGATGAGTTAAAAAATATTAATAAATAATATGGGTGTATTCACATTACAGAAATGGAGCTATTTCATAATAATCATTTAAACCATTGGGCAACATTATGCTCAAATATCCAATAAATTTCTCTCTGTGATAATTTAACAGCTAGGTCCCAAGCTAACTAATTCAATACCTTTAAATGTGAGGAATTCTGGATTGGAGTCATGATGTGACTTGAAATGTCTTGAAATAGAGTGACTTTCCACCTTATTTTTAATATTCCTCACATGCTCTTGGATACGAAGTTTTAAATTCCTCTTTGTCTTACCAATGTATTTTAAACCACATGTGCATTCTAGTAAGTAAATCACAGAACACGTATTACAATTGATAAAATGTTTGATTGAAAAAGTAACAGAACCATTAAAATTCGAGAACATCTTTCTAATGGGATGAAAGTATTTACACATATTGCATCTCCCACATTTAAAAGAACCCACACATCTATTCAAGATATTACTTCGTTGATCCTTTTCTTTTAACAGACTAGGTGCTAGCATATCTTTCAGATTTTTAGCTTTCTTGAATATAATTGTAGGTTTCTCGGGCAGGATGTCCTTTAAAACTGGGTCTAGTTTTAAAATACCCCTGTGTTTGTTCATCACCTGTTTGATTCTCTTATCATCGGTATTGAATTGTGTAACGAAGGGAACCAAATCCCCTTTCTCTTTCTTAACTTTATATTGCATCAGATCCTTTCTTTGAAGTGTCTCAGTTTTGTTCCTGGCTTGGGCGATTAAATTCTCGGGGTAACCTCGTTTGCGGAACCTTTCAGAATAAATATCTATTTGCTGCGAACAGACCCCTGTATCGGAACAGTTCCTCTTTATACGGTGAAACTGAGAGTATGGAATATTATCTTTCCATTTTTTGACATGTCCACTTTTATAATGATTAATTAATTAATAACTGTTAGTGTCAACTGATTTAATGAATGTCTTGGTCCCAATGATATTTCCTTTACCTTCTAAAACTATGTCTAGGAATTCAATCTCCTTTTTCTGTACATTTGAGGTAAATACAAGATTAAAATCATTGTTATTAATATGATTAAAAAATCTGTTTAAAACCTTCTCATCTCCCTTCCAAATAATGATAATATCGTCAATATAACGTTTATAAAAACAGATGTTCTCTTTAGAAGGATTATTAGCGTAGATGAAATTAGCTTCCCACTTGCCCATAAATTAGTTCGCATAACTAGACGCAAACACTGTGCCCATTGCGGTACCACAGATTTGTAAATAAAATTGATCTAAAAATTTTAAATAATCATGCATTAAAACAAATAAAATTAGATCACAAATAAAATCTTTATGTTGTATGGACATCTCTGGGTCTTGTTCTAAAAAGTCTCTACATGCTCCTATGCCTTTGTTATGTTCTATACAAGTGTAAAGTGATTGAACATCAATAGTTACCCATAAAAAATCACTTTCCCATTCTATTGTTTGGATAAAAGTCAAAAGACTTGTAGTGTCTTTTAAATAGGATGGTAGCTGTATTACATATTTTTTAAGAAAGACTTCAATGTATTCAGATGCATGTGAGGTCACAGAGTCGATACCCGCAACAATGGGCCTGCCTGGTGGATTTCTTTAATCCTTATGGACTTTAGGAAGGTGATAGAATATGGGAATCACTGGATTAGATAACATAATGTATTGATATTCATCCTTGCTTAAAATCCCTTTATGCAAACCTTTAATTAGTGTTTCTCTTAGGGAATTAACAAAACTTTCTGTGGGGTCGATTTGGAGGGATTTATAGGATTTGAGATCAGATAAGAGCCGTACAGCCTCTTTAACATAATCAATCCTATTCATAATCACTATCCCTCACCCCTTATCAGCTTATTTTATAACGATATTCTCATTTTTCTAGAAATTCTTTAAAGCTTGTTTCTCTCTAGGATTAATATTGGTTTTAGTAGAGCTTATAACATCCGTGTCAATTAGGTCCTTTTTCACCATTTCATGGAACATTGAGATGTTAGAACTCTTAGATTCAAGTGGATAAAACTTAGAAGTGGGTTTTAAACCTGACTTAGAAGCCTCATAATTAGCCATAACTGCTGTTTCTTTATGTAGAAAATGCCTCTTTAGTGTGAGTTTTCTAGTAAATTTATTCAGGTCTACAAACATTTGAAATGTATTACTTCTCTGGTTAGGTGCACATTTTAACCCTTTTGTTAAGAGAGAAATTTCTGGTGAGGAAAGTAAGTGGTTTGAAATATTAAAAATTCCTTGTGATTTAAGGTCTAATGATGTGAGTATGGGTTTTTCCTTTTTGGATCTCTTTCTGCACTCTGCTCTCCTTCCTCTATGTGTCTTCTTTTTAACAGAGAAGTAGGTCATGACTGATCCCTGAACATTGTTCTTTTCTGCGTCCTCAGCTGGTGAGGCATAGGAGCAGGGGATAAAAAATCATAATCATTGTCTGAATTCAGTCTAGTAAGTGCTGAAAACCTGTTTCTAAGCAGTAGCCGCTCCCTATTGAGCGGGCTTGGGTTAAATCTTGGTGTGTTGGATTTCTTTGGAACTACATTCCATTCCTTATAGGCTCTATGTACCCTGATGTACAAGGGTTACCGTATTTGATTCCCCAAAGATTCTTTGGCAAAGATCTGATATTTTATTACCTAATCCATGTGACCTGAACATTTTTAAAGTGATCTGAAAATATACAGTGAAGGGAAAAAAGTTGGCTGCCGGTATAATAGCCAAAGTAGTGTGATGCAGAGAAAAAGAAATACTGACGCACAAATTTTTTTTTAAAAAAACCTTCTGTGGATAGTCTTATGACAAAATTGTCACCAATTAGTTCTTTGTTGCACTTGAGAATGTGAAACAACACTCCTGATGATAACAGGTGGCTACAATCTTCTAAAAATCCGTATGGCAACGGCTAAACAAGGGTGCTGAAAAATAAGAAAACGTGCACCTAATAGTGTACATCAGGACGATAATATTGATAGTTTCTTTTGGGACATTGAAAAACTCCTTATAAAGGAGACTAAGATTTGGTGGGATATACAAGGCCTAGAATATTCCCTAAAAGCAAATAGAATACCTAGGGGCCTACGTATCCAAAAAACTCCATGTTTTGGTTTAAATAACCCCCCTTTTATGGAGAAATGGGACCTTGTTCTTCATGACTGTGCTAATAATCTAATGAAATTGATCATAGAAGAAAAGAGAAACCAACTAGAGAGTGTTGAACACCAAATCAAATTAAAAGAATCTAATGTCAGCCCACAAAGAGAAAGAAGATTATAAACAGAATGAGGTAGTACTACAAAAGAAACTAGAAAAAGTTGAGGAGAACGTCATAAAAATAAAAGAGAAAACATTTCTCAGAGACAAGTTTGATTACGAAAATAACCAGATCAAAAATTGGAGTCGCCCTAAAAATTTCTATAGGAATAATAATAGGTCCGTATCACATAATCGGGCCTATAAGGAATGGAATGTAGTTCCAAAGAAATCCAACACACCAAGATTTAACCCAAGCCCGCTCGATAGAGAGGGGCTACCACTTAGAAATAGATTTTCAGCACTTACTAGACTGAATTCAGACAACGATTATGATTTTTTATCCCCTGCTCCTACACCTCACCAGCTAAGGATGCAGAAAAGAACAATGTTCAGGGATCAGTCACGACCTGCTTCTCCGTTAAAAAGAAGACACATAGAGGAAGAAGAGCAGGGTGCAGAAAGAGATCCAAAAAGGAAAAACCCATACTCACATCATTAGACCTTAAATCACAAGGAATTTTTAATATTTCAAACCACTTACTTTCCTCACCAGAAATTTCTCTCTTGACAAAAGGGTTAAAATGTGCACCTAACCAGAGAAGTAATACATTTCAAATGTTTGTAGACCTGAATAAATTTACTAGAAAACTCACACTAAAGAGGCATTTTCTACGTAAAGAAACAGCAGTTATGGCTAATTATGAGGCTTCTAAGTCAGGTTTAAAACCCACTTCTAAGTTTTATCCACTTGAATCTAAGAGTTCTAACATCTCAATGTTCCATGAAATGGTGAAAAAGGACCTAATTGACACGGATGTTATAAGCTCTACTAAAACCAATATTAATCCTAGAGAGAAACAAGCTTTAAAGAATCTCCAGAAAAATGAGAATATCGTTATAAAATAAGCTGATAAGGGGTGAGGGATAGTGATTATGAATAGGATTGATTATGTTAAAGAGGCTGTACAGCTCTTATCTGATCTCAAATCCTATAAATCCCTCCAAATCGACCCCACAGAAAGTTTTGTTAATTCCCTAAGAGAAACACTAATTAAAGGTTTGCATAAAGGGATTTTAAGCAAGGATGAATATCAATACATTATGTTATCTAATCCAGTGATTCCCATATTCTATCACCTTCCTAAAGTCCATAAGGATTAAAGAAATCCACCAGGCAGGCCCATTGTTGCGGGTATCGACTCTGTGACCTCACATGCATCTGAATACATTGAAGTCTTTCATAAAAAATATGTAATACAGCTACCATCCTATTTAAAAGACACTACAAGTCTTTTAAATTTTATCCAACAATAGAATGGGAAAGTGATTTTTTATGGATAACTATTGATGTTCAATCACTTTACACTTGTATAGAACATAACAAAGGCATAGGAGCATGTAGACTTTTTAGAACAAGACCCAGAGATGTCCATACAACATAAAGATTTTATTTGTGATCTAATTTTATTTGTTTTAACGCATGATTATTTTACATTTTTAGATCAATTTTATTTACAAATCTGTGGTACCGCAATAGGCACAGTGTTTGCGCTTAGTTATGCGAACTTATTTATGGGCAAGTGGGAAGCTAATTTCATCTACGCTAATAATCCTTCTAAAGAGAACATCTGTTTTTATAAACGTTATATTGACGATATTATCATTATCTGGAAGGGAGATGAGAAGGTTTTAAACAGATTTTTTAATCATATTAATAACAATGATTTTAATCTTGTATTTACCTCAAATGTACAGAAAAAGGAGATTGAATTCCTAGACATTGTTTTAGAAGGTAAAGGAAATATAATTGGGACCAAGACGTTCATTAAATCAGTTGACACTAGCAGTTACCTTTATTATAAAAGTGGACATGTCAAAAAATGGAAAGATAATATTCCATACTCTCAGTTACACTGTATAAAGAGGAACTGTTCCGATACAGGGGTCTGTTCGCAGCAATTAGATATTTATTCTGAAAGGTTCCACGAACGAGGTTACCCCGAGAATTTAATAGCCCAAGCCAGGAACAAAACTAAGACACTTCAAAGAAAGGATCTGATGCAATATAAAGTTAAGAAAGAGAAAGGGGATTTGGTTCCCTTTGTTACACAATTCAATACCAATGATAAGAGAATCAAACAGGTGATGAACAAACACAGGGGTATTTTAAAACTAGACCCAGTTTTAAAGGACATTCTGCCCGAGAAACCTACAATTATATTCAAGAAAGCTAAAAATCTGAAAGATATGCTAGCACCTAGTCTGGTAAAAGAAAAGGATCAACAAAGTAATATCTTGAATAGATGTGTGGGTTCTTTTAAATGTGGGAGATGCAACATGTGTAAATACCTTCATCCCATTAGAAAGATGTTCTCAAATTTTAATGGTTCTGTTACTTTTTCAATCAAACATTTTATCAATTGTAATACATGTTCTGTGATTTACTTTCTAGAATGCACATGTGGTTTAAAAACAAGAGATATGGTAAGAACTTACCTTTGTTATCTCTGTTTCTACGAAGTCCATAGGGTCTACAGGGTTGACCTTGGGGTATAGGTTGGGAACCAAATCTGGGCACCACGCAGTTAAAGCTTTTAGCTCCCAGGATGCACTTGGGTCCACTCTCCCTATAACCCCACCCCCAAGCCAGAGGCACCTCAGTTTGTAAGTAGCCAAAGGCCGGATAAGGAAAGGAAAAGAGAGAGAAAACTGGAACACTCGGTAACCATACTCACAGAAATGGGAGACGGAAAACCGGTGACCAGCCACACAGCCCATTTGAAGCCAGGTGCGTCAGGGCAGGCGCCCTGTGGACCCTATGGACTTCGTAGAAACAGAGATAACAAAGGTAAGTTCTTACCATATCTCTTGTTTTCTACTTCAGGGTCCATAGGGGGTCCACAGGGTTGACCTTGGGGATGTCCCAAAGCAGTTCAACCAAGGGAGGGGATGCTCCTGTGCTGAGAGAAGAATCCGCCGCCAAAAAGGAAGCATCCTGAGAGGCAAAGGAAACCAATGCCTAGAACCTTAAAAAGGTGTGGACAGAAGACCAGGTGGCCATCTAGCAAGGCAAAACAGCCAAGGCGCCACAGCGAGCCACCCACGAGGGTTACATGGACCGAGAAAAAACAAGCATCAACAACAGAAAGGCCTACCCATGGGTAGGCCCCTGAAGAAGACATATGAGGCCGTCCAGCCAACATTTGGCCATAGGCCGGCCATCCTTTCCTGTTAAAACCAGAAATCTCAGACCACCAATAAGGAGTCCGATTTCCGTCAGGAACTTGAACGAATCACATAAATCCGCAGAGGCCGGACCACAGTCAATGAGGCCACACCAGCCGAGAGGACTGGGGACTGAATGGCCTCACCATAAGTTCCAGAATAATATGGAACCTAAAAATCACTAAGAAGAAACACAGGGTGAGAGCAACTCACACCCTGACAAGATGCCCTCCAGAAGAGGGAGCCACATGAGAACGCTCCCAATTCCGACACTCACCTGGGTGATATAAACTCCCTGAGAGAAAGAGAGAAAGCCAAAGCAATAGACCATGTAATGGTTATCACAACCAGCGGTTCCATTAACTTTCCCCGGAGTTAACGAAGAACCACTACTAACTCCCAAGGAGTCCCTAGGGAGGACAAATGGAGGCATAATCCAGAAAACACTCCAAAGGATGAACTGGATACCAGAGCGGAGCAATTCCATATCTTAATCATACTGACAGTGTAGAGATCCGCACTGTCAGGAAGGCCAGGCCGAGGGTGAAACCCAAGCCAGCCGGAAGGAATGCCAGAATATCTGGAAATCCTGGACACCAGAGGATCATATCGACAGGTATAATACCATAAGAATTATGGCTGCCACAGTTTGTGGTAGGTCCCAGCAAAAGCTGATCCATGTGCTCTAATCATTCCAACGATGACAAAGTCAGGGAAGCCGTAAGACCACTGTAGGGACGCAGTCAAAGACAAACGACCCAGGTCCAAGGCAAACCCCAGGACCCTGAGACAACAGGGCTGGGCAGTGAAGCATCAGGAATGGAGTATCGATGGAGAGACTCCGAAAAACCAAGTACCCCTGACATCTGGGGCAATCAGGAGCCACCAGCAGGAAAGCATCTCCGTCTCAATTGAAACACTTCCCTCGAGGAAGAATGAAGACCGGAGAACACAGGTACACAAATTGGAAGAACCACTTCACCGACAAAGAGTCACTTGAAGGTTGCTTCAGAATCCCCAGAGTTGGACTGTAACACCATAGTGTGATAGAGTCAGAAGGCCATGAGGGTCACCTCAGGAGGACCACCCCCCTGCTCACCAGGAGATGAAACCTCTCTTGGGGAAGAGACTAGTCCCCTGGATGCACGTCGTGACTCCCGCTTCCCAATGGAGAGCGCCTGAAATGAACACTGTCGAGATGGTTGGGAGGAGACCCTCAGACAATATCCGAATGTATGACATACCTGACATTGCCACCCAACGAACAGTATTGCTAAAAAGGAAGCCACTGTTCTGACCCTGTTGGACTGAACTTTTTCAGGTTCACCGGGAAACAAGGGCTATGCCATAGTGAAGGCCCAAGACAGGCTAAAGTTCCAACAAGTTAATTGACAGGGTGGAATCGACAGACATCCAACTGCACTGAAATGGATGCGAACCAGACACTGTCCTTAGCAAAGAATACCCTGGACGAGATGGCCATAGTCACCCAAAAAGGGACCGACTTGCCTCTGGGGAGAGCATCATCGTTTGAACAGACAGAAAAAACTTGTTCCATCTGGAGATAAGCCAATTATGGAAAGGCCTGGAATGGAACTAAGCCCATTCCACCCTTCCAAAGGCAGACACTGAATAGTGGACCATGCATCCCAGAGTGTAAAGACATATGTCGACTGCGCAGACATCCATGTACTCCTAATGGAAGAGTGGAGATGCCGTCTTACGCCAGAAGAATTCTCAGATTCTGAGAATCCAGCAGGGCTCCTAGGTGAAGAATACCCAGAGAGGGATGCAGGGAGGACTTTTTCCCCATTGATTAAACGTCTGCACCCTGAAGAAGCCACAGTCAACCTGACCCGGCTGTAAAGTACCCCGGTGATCCTGCTAAGAGCCGGAGGCCATCCAGGTACAGGAGCATTGGGATATACTGAACAGAAGAACTGTCAGAAAATCCAAAACGCTGGTAAACCCCTGTGGGGCTGAGAACAGTCCCAACAGGCAGAGTCCGAAAAATCGTAAGTGCTGTGATACAGCAAACCTCAGTCCATGCTGAGGCAAGGTCTCTGTAAGTACCCGTAGGCACGCGTCCTGTATATCCAGTGATACCATAAAGTCCCCAGGTTCCAAACATAGTATGATGGAGCATAGGGATTGCCTCCAGAGCCCAGGTAGCTTTAGGAACTGGTTCAGGGAATTGAGACAGAGAATAGGCCAAAGAGGACCATTCAGCCACCGCACCAGAAAGAAAGCAGAACAACCAGTCCCTCGCTGAGAAAGTGGGGATGGCCCAATTAGCTCCACTTACCGCAACAACTGTATAGCTGTCTGGATTTGTAAGGCCCTGTTCGGGTCCGAATAAGGGCCTGCGTACCATCACATGGAAATAGGCCGCCTGAGCAAAGAGAGGGCGTACCCTCCTACCCACGTAGCCGCGGCAACTAGACACTAGTACCGGGTGAACTGAGAAAATCGCCATCTCCCAGTGGTAGGCCTGTCTCGTCAGGCTGACGATATATCCGTAGGTTCAGAAGCAGGATCGTCTGGCAGTCCAGGCCTGCTCGGTACTGGATATGTCGGCCCTTGTAAAGGCCGACAGTCTATGAAGAAACAGACCCTTAGGCTGGCCCAGAGGACAAAAAGACTTAATAGTCTGAGGCCCTGTAGTGGGCATAGCTGACGGCGGGAAATTTGTACTGCCACTGTCAAGGTCAGGACCCAACAAGATATACCCTATAAATGATATCTGCACCTCTGCATTCCCAGAGTGCAGCCATAGGGTATTACGGAGGATACCGTCGCAGCCGGAACTCTGAAAGTTAGGAGGCTGGTATCCAATATAGGCATGTCCACCTATGACAACTGCATATATTACGTGAGCGACCAAATACATTTGAACCCCAGACGTGTTGGAGGGGAAAAAAACATTACAAATGCATCAGCTCAGTATGCAATAGTATTAACCAACCATGCTATAGCCATGGTAGGATGGGTAACAACCCCTGAAAGCGAGTATACTGATTTCAGGCAGAGTTACCACCTATGGATCAGAAGAATCCGACCACACAGGAATGGGATGCGTAGTAACGTCTGTAATCCGACGAGTAACACGCCCATCCACCCCAGGAGGGGCTCGTGATGACCCTCAGGGAATTTGGGACAGGAGACCAAACACTGTTGTAATACCTCATATCTGGCAACAGCCAGAGTCTCGCCATGCGATCCACCCGCTAGTCAGCAACAGGGAACCAGAAGGCACGTAATGCTGAGGGTGTATGATACAGGTGCAGGTCAACATTCACTCTAACCAGAATGGACCTGCCACCAGCCCTAAAGTAGGGATAATAATACTTGAAATAGGCTTCCCTCCGTGTAAGAGGGAAAGAGCCCAAAACAGTATCCAGTTCACGGCAGAGCCAACTGGGAAGTAACCACAGGGCGTCAACAACGCCAATTTGCATTTCGTAGAAAAACGACATCCACCCAGGGTGGCTGTTGTGGTAATCCCTGCAAGGGGCATGACAGACTATTGTGACACCAGGGAGAATTCATATACTCGAAAAACCCCTGCAGGGAGCGATAGTCTGTGTCACAGGGGAAGAGTGCAAGAAACTGCAAGATACCCTGAGATGAAAAAGGGCAGTATGGTGAAGTAACCCCAAGTGAGGTACAACAATGGGGCCCGCCCGGCGATCCGCAATTAAGAGGATCCCGAGAAAACAAACCGCCCAAGGGGGTCGTGAAAGGGGCCGGCACCCGATGACGCCACATACAGAACCCTTTAAGAGTTAAATCCTCCGCACTAAAACCTGCAGCACATGGCTTGCAGGATAGTAAAAATGGGTGCAGTATAACGCTCTATCTCCTGGTCAGACATATCTGACCAAGCCTTGCGCTATACTGGTCCTGACTGATACTAAAAATTAGCTGCAGGGACCCATTTTTAGCGTATGCAACACACAGTTCCACTCAAAATATGGCAACGTGCAGCACGCAACAGTATGTGACAAACCTCACAAATATTAACAAGTATATAAATGTGAGGTCTCAGAACCACCCCAAGTACAGCTGTATTAGGATAAGGAAAGGGATAGATATACACTGACAGGTGAGAGAATAAAGTACAGTCAGCACTAGCATAAGTCACATACAATGCAGATATACACATATATACATAAACATGTCATATATTATACTGCACTATTACACTGCATGCAACTTACCCAGATTCAGTGTCTGGGAAGGCTACAGCGCTGTGTACACTGACCTGATGGTGAGGTACGCAGGGGGACTGGACCAACTGCCATCTCCGGAGATTTCTGCTGCACCACAAAGAAATGGCCGCTGGAGACCTCAGAAGAAGCGTGGTCCGCGGAGGAAGCAGCTCAGCGACGCCAGACTATAGATGCTGAAAGGCACGCTGAGCTGAGGGGAGGAGCCGCTGTAACAGGGAAGGCTGCCTCCCCTGGCCGGCTATTAACCCCCGGGACGCCGGCTCCCTGCACCGAACACTAAGTCCCTGGTGGTCTAGTGGACACACGGGGTATGGGGGGCCCGCCGCCACTGCCGGCGCCTCCGGTCTGTCCCCAGAGACCGGAGGCACAGGAGTGCATTTCAAATGCGCGGATCACCGCAAGCAGTGACCCGCGCCTTACCTGCTCCCCGTGGATCCGGCAGCAGTCCTGGGCGCCCGCAGAGACCGGCTAGTACAGACTCTGGGGTCCCGCTGAGATCCCCAGATCTGTACTGGCGTCTCAGCGCCAGCGGGGTGACGGAGCGGCAGCTTAGACGTCCTATGGACAGTCCGACGCTGCCGCTCTGAAGAATCCAAAGTAAAAATAAAAAACTTAGGCCCTCATTCAGACCCGGACGCAAGTGGCCGTTCGTACGTTCGGCGTACGTAAAAAAATATGTAAATACAAGCACTCGCTCGTATTTTCGAACGCAGCCAAACATCCTCCCCAAACTCAAGCGACCCCTCCTCTAACTAACGAGCGTGCCAAATAGCGAGCGTACATCCCCGAAGTGGCTTGAAGGGAACGCACGCACTAGTACTACCCGGAAGTTGGACTGTCAGATTTCGATTAACTGCTCGTTTATTCTGCCTACCTCCCTCAATCGTATCATGCCAATCTATATATCAATTCGCTAAATTGTTTTTTTTTTTTTTTTTAACACAATGCAATAAACTTTATTCATGTCCGTGTTTGTGTTTTCCCGCAGAATACGTACGGCTTAAACATTCGCTTTTAATTGTCAAAATACATGTTAGCCCCAATTAAATAATTGTTCTATTTGTTTTTCTACCCGCATATTTCCCAGAGTTCATTTCTTTATTTAAATTTGCTTACGCATGTCACTGCATCAAGCCTATCATAAGTCTCAAGAGATTTCTGGCCCTGTCGAACACATGACTCATACACTAACCAATAGAATTGGTCCTGTTAATTACCCAAATACATTAGCCAATCAAAAAATTTTGGGGCACTTTATTAAAAATGATTTTTAGTAAAAACACCATTGCCATCATGAGAGCCTCCGCATTCACCAGGCGCGAGCTGCTGGTGCTAACGGAGGTCATGGATAGGCGGATCACCAGCCAGCCTCCACCCATCACCAACCGCGAAAAGCGTTCCGCATATGCGGAGGTACGGGCCCGCCTGCGCTCCTTCGGCTCACGCCGCCAGATCGGGCAGCTGGAGCGCAGGTGGTCGGACCTGCAACGGCGGACGCCCCGCTTGCTGGCATGCTTTCGCATGCAGATCGCCGAAAGTAAGTTTTATGGACTGTGGTTTTCATGTTTGTCTTTGTGGCCATAACTGCGTGTGCATGTTTTCCCTGTATTTCATATTTATTCACTGTACTCATATCTGCGTGTGCATGTTTTCCCTGTATTTCATATTTATTCATTGTACTCATATCTGCATGGCCATGTTTTCCCTGTATTTCATATTTATTCATTGTACTCATATCTGCATGGCCATGTTTTCCCTGTATTTCATATTTATTCATTGTACTCATATCTGCATGGCCAAGTTTTCCCTGTATTTCATATTTATTCATTGTACTCATATCTGCATGGCCATGTGTTCCCTGTATTTCATATTTATTCATTGTACTCATATCTGCATGGCCAAGTTTTCCCTGTATTTCATATTTATTCATTGTACTCATATCTGCATGGTCCTTTTTTTGGGGGGGGATTCGAAAATGGTGTTTTTCGCGGATTTGTGTTGAAACTAACCACAATTTGTTTCACATCTTTTAGGGGCCCAGCGAAGACTACGCCGTCATCGTCCAGCCAGACGGCGCTCACGGCCACTCTCCCCAACCCCCAGCCAACACTCCACTACCACTAATTCCCCTATTCCCCACTCCTCCCCAGCCTTCCAAGACCCTCAGGCAGAAATTTCGGGGCTCCTTCCCCTCCGTCCCCATTCCCCCTCTCCTCCAACCACCCCTCTTAGAATTAACCCCCTCCCCGGAGTCGGTAATTACCCCGCCCCGATCTTTGGGAAATGGAGGCACCTCCGAGGAGGACGATGGAGGGCCTTCCGGAGCTGGCGTTTTATCTTCCGGTATGTTTTTCTTTGCGATTTTTTATCGACACAAACTGTTTGTATGTAATCATGTGTGGTTCCTTTTTTGGGGGTTTTTGCCTACACTTGTGGGGATTTTGCCGATTGCCTTTACCTGTTACTGCTGATTTCAACATACACATATCACACCTGTCGGAATTTGTACATTGGCCTTGTATTTTTGGCCTACACCATTTTTGGTTGATGTGTTTTAATGGTGTAATTATGTTTTTTTTTATTTTTTTAAAATTTTTGTTGGGTTTTGGTTTTGGCTTGTTTTTTAATGTGGTTTCAGTATTGTTTTATTAATCCCCACACTTTTCTCACCCACAGAGGAACAGAGGCGTCGGGCAGAATTATCCGCCTGTGTGGCCCGAATGCGCCACAATATAATCGGTGTGCTGGTGGTCCTTGACCATATGTCGGTCCTCCTTAGGGATTAGTTTTTTTTTTTTTTGGCCAATTTTATAAATAAAGTGTTATTTTCTAAGTAACGTTCTGGCTCATTCGTTTTTTCAAAATCACAGATTGTTTACCCTGACATAAGTAGACTGTTCCTGCAAGGATTACCAATTTTTGACAATAAGATTGTGTGTTGTATTTTTATGTAAAACAGCCACAAGAAACACCTAACAGTAACAATCTCATTTCCCTTTTTTGGTGTAGTCACAATTAGATATTACTACATTTTACAGGTTCCTAGTTGGGGTGCAAGCTGCTTAGGCCAATCTTACGAAGCCAAATGATTGTACAGGCTTCCTTTGGGTGTTGGTTTGGACCCTGAAAACATATTACATTTTAGCTTAACTGGCATCAGTACTGGATTACCCCTTAGTCAAATGTAACGTGTGTGAACCTGGTTACACTTGCTTGTAACGTTCCAAAAAAGGTACAAGATTTCACTCTCAAAACATTTATTCACAACATAACTGAAAAATCAAAGTGGTCACTCACAAACAAAACACACAGTGATGATCACAAATACAACACATACCAACAAAATCAAATATAAAAACAACAAATCTAGAACTGGTTGACGAAGGACCATGCCAACATGATTCCACAAATATGGTGTTGCAATATGGGTTCCATAATATATCCCCAAAATGTCCACATACAGGTATTGTAAGGGTAGCAGGAAGTAGTCATCGTTGGAGTGCCAAAGATTATGTGAAAAAACAGAAGATGGAGAAAATAAAAATAAATAATTAGATGTTCTCAAACAAACCCTACCACATTAGGTATAAACACTGTTGTTTTGTCAATAATTACCTAAAAAATCTGGCCACCACATCATCGCGTATGGCCCCCCACATACTGACCTCCGACCAACCTTGGGGGGGGCCATCCTCAGGTAAGGCATCCTCTGGCTGCATTGGGACACCACTCCTTATGGCGATGTTGTGAAATATCCCACACAGGACCACAATTTTCGAAACCATATCCGGCAAATACATGAGCTCGCCACCAGAGCGGTGGAGGCATCTGAATCGGCCTTTTAAAAGGCTGATACAGCGCTACACCACTTGCCTGGTGGCTGTAAGTGCGGAATTATACTCACTTTGTGGCCCTGGTGTGGGAGCCAAATAAGGAGTGAGCAGCCAGGGCGTGCAAGGGTAGCCACTGTCTCCTGTGAAAAAGAATAGTCAACATCAGGATCACTCTGTATGAAGCTTAACATTGTTATGTACTAAAGGTCTCCACTTACCCAGAAGCCATGCATCACTAGCTTGTAGGTTGGTTAATTTGTGCCATATCCCTGATTGTCGGATGACGAAGGAGTCATGTGCACTTCCTGGTAATTTTGCATTCAGGGACAGGATCTGGAGGGAGGCATCACATACCACCACTACATTGAGGGAGTGATAGTGTTTCCGGTTTCTAAAGATTGCCTCCAGCCGTGCTGGAGGCTGAAGTGGTATGTGAGTACCATCCACAACCCCTGTGATGTGTGGGAAGCCAGCTATTTGGTAAAAATTGGCCTTGGCCACACTAAGGGCACCCATATCCAAAGGCATTTGAATAAAATGATGGAGGTGCTTGAAAAGTGCCTCCATCACTGCCCTCAGGATCCGGGAAAAGGAGGATTGCGATATGCCCGCCACTATTCCCACCGTTGTTTGGAACGATCCTGAGGCACAGAAATGTAACACCGCCATAAATTGCGTAAGTGGTGGTATTGCTGTAGGACTGTCAATTTGCCGCTCAAGATCACTCTCTATTAATGAGAGAGTGTCTATGATGATTTTGGGAGGAAGACGGTAGCATCTTAAAACCTCATCATCAGGCATTCCAAAAAGGGTGACACGTGTTCAAAATATCTGGGGCCTTGCACGCCTACGATGCCTATGCCTGGGACGAGTTTGAGGTTGGTCGGCTTCCGGGAGCAGGGCCAGAACAATCCGACCCATATCAACCTGAAATGGCAAGATTGGAATGTCAGGCTTTTTAACCCCCCCAAAAATAAAAATTTTGACTTAGCTTGAAGATACCATCCATTGATGCTTACATGCCGGGGTATTGTCATGATATGTGGAAACTGGAAATAATCACAAAATAAATATACATCATTTTATGCTGGCCATTTCTGTTTCAAAAATTTAAGCAAGACAAAACATAAAAGGGGAGACACACACATTTGGGCAAAGAGCAAAACGACGTTGCGCACACTACGTCAAATTGAGGCCAAATGTAAGCAACAAATGCTACCGAGAAAACACAAACAATTTTAAGGGATGAATAAGCATTTCACAAAGCGCTAATTAGTTTGCAAATACAAGTCACAATAGTAAGTAGTAAAAATGCGCTAATTAGTTGGCAAATACAAGTCACAATAGTAAGTAGTAAAAATGCGCTAATTAGTTGGCAAATACAAGTCACAATAGTAAGTACTAAAAATGCGCTAATTAGTTGGCAAATACAAGTCACAATAGTAAGTAGTAAAAATGCGCTAATTAGTTTGCAAATACAAGTCACAATAGTAAGTAGTAAAAATGCACTAATTAGTTCGCAAATACAAGTCACAATAGTAAGTAGTAAAATGCGCTAATTAGTTCGCAAATACAAGTTAGAAAAACGCACATAAAAAAAAAAAAAAACTTCGGATTTTGAAAATCAAAGGTTACATGTGTAAGGCCAACCAAAGTTGCGTAAAGACAAACAAGAACATTTACAAAACAATTTAACAAATGAACTTACCAAGAGATAATATATAAGAATCCGGATCAAAAGGTCTTTGGAGCAGAGCCAAAATAAAACCTAAGAGAGATGAAATGACGCCACAAAAAAGTTAGAAAAATCATAAACAGAAGGAGACACAAATTGAACCAAAGTTTGACTTCCCAAAACTTACCAAAACTGGAAACCGCCAAAAAAAGTAGAAACGAAAAAAAGCGAACGGAACTAAAAAAACGAAGATATCCCCAAAAAAACTTCCAAACACGAAAACTCCTACACCAGCCAACAATCAACTCCAACCAACGTAACCTCCAACATTCAAAAAACGCCACCTCGACTCGAGACGCACAAAGCCATAAATAGTGTTTAGTTTCCCGCACAAATTAAGGAGGGATCATAGGAATGCACAATCAATGATGCGGCCGAAAAATAAGGTCGCATGTATAAATACGTCACGAGCCAAAACAAACATTCTGGTGTATTTCTTGTTTGGAGCTCAGACATGGCTACAGACCAGGGAAACAATTGACAACAGTCTGGCGGTAAGTATTTCAGGCATTTTGACTCAATGATTAATTAGAAACATAATATTGTGCAAGTTGTGAAGTTGACAATTCTCCAAAATTACACAAATAGGTGAGGAGGATGACATGGAAGAGGCTGCTAGGCCCAGTATTCCGGGCACAGCTGCCAAAAAGAAAAGGCAGCCACAATTCACAAGAAAGGAGATGGAGGTTTTGATTCAGAAGTGTGTGGACATCCTGCCACAGGCAGACAGGAATATGAGTACAAGCCAGAAGTGGAGAATGTGGGAAGAGGTAGCCGTGGATGTCAATAGGGTGGGTGATTATGTCCGTCTAGCCCGGGATGTCAAATGGCGGTAAGTAAACACTTGCCCCCCCTAAAACCAAAACCCATTTTAAACAAAAGGATAATGGTTCCAATTTCATCCCACAGATGGGCCGACTTCAAATATCGCCTGAAGCAAAAACTGGCGGACAGGGCTAGGCATGCAAGGGGGACAGGTGGGGGTCCCACCCCTGTGTCATTGGAGTTGACCGATTTAGAAGAGCTGGCACAGGGGTGTGTGCAGCCTGTGGAGGTGTTTGGCGTGTCCAACATGGATACGGACATGCCAGACTTTGCGGCTCCTCATGTTGTCCCAGGTAAATATTGTGATGTCACCAACTCTGAAATGTTATTGTGCCAATATGTAGATTCTAATGTGAGTCTTTTCTCATTTTTCCAACAGAGACACAGGCGGATGAGTCTGCTCCAGAGGGGAGCCTTGGCCGCAGAATTTCTGCTGGCTCTGCAGGGGAGGAACCAGTACATCCGGCTGAGGACCCTGCAGAAGCCAGTCCAGGGCAATCCCCCTCGCAGGCTGTGTCCCTCCTCACAGAACTCAATTTTAAATTGGATTTCCATAGGAGATTCTGCAGAGGATGGACGCCAGTCTGGTACGGGTGGCTGAGGCCCTGGAGCAAAATGCTGCGGCCAACGTGACCATTGGTCAGGCCCTGGCGGAAAATACCAGGGCCAACATCCGCATCGCCTCTGCCCTGGAGCAGCTCGTTCGCCAGCACATGGTGGAGCCGACCTCCCTTCCTGCCGGAACATCAGGATCCTCCACCTCTGGCACAACATCAGCCAATCCTCCAAATGTGCCTAGCCCTGTGCCTAATCCAGAGGCCAGAACATCTGCCTCTGGACAGGCCAGCCCGATGACATCCCGGACCCGGTCTGGCGCCCTCCCTCCCCCAGCCAAACGGCCGAAAAAACGGTGACAGCATTGGCTACTTTTCCCACACTCCTTCTGTGCTTGCCTCATATTCCTTTCTGGCCAAAACTTCCCTCTCCTTTCTTGTGAATTGTTTTAAATTTTTGCATTTATGTTTACCAAAAAATTATTGTTTGCACAATTAATAAATATTGTGGAATGAACACTGCCAAAAATGTTTTGGTTAAATATGTGCATTTATTTTTTGTGGGATACCAATAAATTTACAACAAATGTACGACTTTGTATTCTGACATTATTGTAAAAATGGGTTACATTTAATCCGGGCCCAAAAGCCAACAACGTTCAACCTAAAAAATTACACATTGGAAAAAAAGGGCTCGTTAAGGAACGTTGAAAACATTACCTAAGGAGGAAAAATCACCTTGCAAACACAAAATGAGGCACCAAACCTAAACATGATGACATTATTGTTACAATAGTCCAAAAACAACACATTGCGGCCAAAATACACCCCCACAAATGTACGCTAATTGATTGTGTAATCCAGACATTAGCAGCTATGATTTCCACCAGCGTTCAGTTTTGTGCTATCCAAAAAAACTGCTTTCCAAACACATACCAAGCCGGTTTTCAATCCAACACTAATTGATTTTCTGACAAGCCGTGATTAATCGATGCAACATCGTGGAGTGCCGGGACGGAGGAGAAGGCCATCGCCACTGTGGTCGAGTTATCCAGCCCCTAAGCTGTGCGAGCATTTTGAAGGGAAAGAGGATCATCCAGTGACGTATGAGTTGGCACGAACACATTTGAAGTTCGCATTTGTTAATGTATGTACGCCCAAAAAACACCTCGCCACGCCTGCGTTTTTCCATCTCCTCCCCCATCAACACCCAAAAACGCCCTGTTCTGTCAATCACATTTGACATGTCACTTCCTGTACGCTATGTGACGAACGAGACAAAAAAAGCTCGCAATCTGCCGTACGCACATGCGCAGTGTAACACCGATGCATGCGCGGTTAGGCAACATCGGAACGCAATGAGCGTACTGCTGTTAACGAGCGGCTCTGAATCAGGGCCTTTGTCCTTTAGAAAAAATAAAGCTATGGGGCTGCTAATCAGCTCCCCACTGCACTAAACGGTGACCCGACTCCGGCCGGGCACCAACTTAAACTGAGGTGCCTCTGGCTTGGGGGTGGGGTTATAGGGAGAGTGGACCCAAGTGCATCCTGGGAGCTAAAAGCTTTAACTGCGTGGTGCCTGGATTTGGTTCCCAACCTATACCCCAAGGTCAACCCTGTGGACCCCCTATGGACCCTGAAGTAGAAATACATTGGTAAGACAAACAAGAATTTAAAACTTTGTATCCAAGAGCATGTGAGGAATATTAAAAATAAGGTGGAAAGTCACTCTATTTCAAGACATTTCAAGTCACATCATGACTCCAATCCAGAATTCCTCACATTTAAAGGTATTGAATTAGTTAGCTTGGGACCTAGTGGAGGGGATCTAGCTGTTAAATTATCACAGAGAGAAATGTATTGGATATTTGAGCTTAACACTATGTTGCCCAATGGTTTAAATGATTATTATGAAATAGCTCCATTTCTGTAATGTGATTATACCCATATTATTTATTAATATTTTTTAACTCATCCCATTTCTTTTATTATTTTTTAACTTATTTTTTAACTTATTCCTTTTCTACATTATTGTTTTATGATACTGTATTTCATTGGTTTTATCCTTGTTATTATTAGGTTTTACTATGGGTTTTAGAAGTATCCTACATTAAAAGATTTCTAATATGTAGCTCTACACTGGTTAAATTGTTTTTTTGATGTTATTATTTAGCGGTATTGTTAAAAAGATGGCTTCCGGTTTCATTTGTTTACTACACTTAAAATGGTGGATGACGTATTATAGCCGCTGTTACGGGGCTTGCATACCATCTAAATTGCTTCCATGAGTAATTTATAAGGTAAAACGGCCGCCACTACATGTTTCATTATTAGCGGAGTTAATCTCTGCCCCACGCAAGATGGCCGGGGCTTAGGTACTTATTAAGCCTCCACTAGTATGGCGCCAGACCCGGAAGTGCGCGGTCGCGCATCCGGTACAAGAGGAGAATACACTGTCCTCAACCAAGATGGCGCCGAACCCGGAAGTGCGTTGCTGCACTTCCGGTGTACGGATTGCGACTGACTACACTGAATAAGGACTTAGAAGCCTAAGTTATGTGTGGATCTAAGGCAGTTATGCATGTACCACAAGTCCATTGTAATGTATAACATGGACAAAAGCGGTGTGTTGTTAATCAGTGAATGGGATAGATGACGCAGGTTGATGACGTCATCAAGATGGCCGCCGCGCAAAAGAACATGCGCAGACGGCGTTTCTAATGTTTTCTATGTGAAATTTGGGCACACCCCTATTAAGGGGTATATAAGGAAGCACTCCACCATCTGGGCATCACCCCTGAGGAAGTCCAATTAGGACAAAACGTGTTGGGACAGAACTGGTTCTCCTGCACCTCCAACAAAGTGGACTCTTTTCTGCTTAAAACTTACCAAAGATAAGCACCATATTTATTTATTTTTTATTCCTGTTAACAGTTTGTCGGTTCGTTTTTACATGTGTTTGGAAAATAAAAATTATTTACGGAGGTCAATCTCCTTTTTATGGTTTGAGGCTGGATACCCCTGATATATGAAGTAGAGGGTGATTCCAGGTAGCATACAGAACCGGAAGAATCCTATCATTATATGCACTACATTTTTCTTTATCTGGTATGCAGAAATATTTATTTTCCACTTTAAGGGTTGAAGAAATTACTACACCATATTATGTTTATGGGCTTGGTTTGAGCCCTTTTTATTTAAGGTCCTTTTAAGAGGGTACCCATCCTTGGATTGATATCCGGAATCTATTGGCAGTTTTGTTTCCTGACCATAGGAGGCCGACCTGGACATCAGATAAGCTTTATTGCAAGTTATTGGTTGGTACGCACACTACTTATATTGAGCACTATTAGCCTTTTTCTTTAAATACTACACTATTAGGCGCACGTTTTCTTATTTTTCAGCATATATATATATATATATATATATATATATATATACAGTAAGGTGCATAAATATTGGGACATTGACAGAATTTTCATATTTTGGCCTCTATTCACCACCACAATGGCTTTGAAATGAAACAAAGAAGATGTGCTTTAACTACAGACTTTCAGATTTAATTTGAGGGTAATTACATCCAAATCAGGTGAACGGTGTAGGAATTACAATGGTTTCTATATGTGCCTCCTACTTTTTAAGGGGCCAAAAGTAATGGGACTATCAACTCAAAAGCTATTTAATGGACAGGTGTGGGCTATTCCCTCGTTATTTCATTATCAATGAAGCAGGTAAAAGGTCTGGAGTTGATTCTAGGTGTGACATTTGCATTTGGAATCAGTTGCTGTCGATTCTCAATATGAGATCCAAAGAGCTGTCACTATCAGTGAAGCAAGCCATCATTAGGCTGAAAAGTTAAAACAAACCCATCAGAGAGATAGCAAAAACATTAGGTGTGGCCAAATCAACTGTTTGGAACATTCTTAAAAAGAAAGAACGCACCGGAGAGCTCAGCAACACCAAAAGACCCGGAAGACCACGGAAAACAACTGTGGTGGATGACAGAAGAATTATTACCCTGGTAAAGAAAAACCCCTTCACAACAGTTGGCCAAATCAAGAACACTCTCCAGGAGGTAGGTGTATATGTGTCAAAGTCAACAATCAAGAGAAGACTTCACAAGAGTGAATATAGAGGGTTCACCACAAGATGTAAACCATTGGTGAGCCACAAAAACAGGAAGACCAGATTAGAGTTTGCCAAACAACATCTAAAAAAGCCATTACAGTTCTGGAACATCCTATGGACAGATGAGACAAAGATCAACTTGTACCAGAGTGATGGGAAGAGAAGAGTATGGAGAAGGAAAGGAACTGCTCATGATCCAAAACATACCACCTCATCAATGAAGCATAGTGGTGGCAGTGTCATGGCGTGGGCATGTATGGCTGCCAATGGAACTGGTTCCCTTGTATTTATTGATGATGTGACTGCTGACAAAAGCAGCAGAATGCATTCTGAAGTGTTTCGGGCAATATTATATGCTCATATTCTGTCAAATGCTTCAGAACTCATTGGACAGCACTTCACAGTTCAGATGGACAATGACCCGAAGCATACTGCAAAAGCAACCAAAGAGTTTTTTAAGGCTAAAAAGTGGAATGTTATGCAATGGCCAAGTCAATCCCCTGACCTGAATCCGACTGAGCATGCATTTCACTTGATGAAGACAAAACTGAAGGGAAAATGCCCCAAGCACAAGCAGGAACTGAAGACATTTGCAGTAGAGGCCTGGCAGAGCATCACCAGGGATGAAACCCAGCGTATGGTGATGTCTATGCGTTCCAGACTTCAGGCTGTAATTGCCTGCAAAGGATTTGCAACAATGTATTAAAAAGTGAAAGTTAGATTTAGGATTGTTTAGTTTGTCCCATTACTTTTGGCCCCTTAAAAAGTGGGAGGCACATATAGAAACCGTTGTAATTCCTACACCGTTCACCTGATTTGGATGTAATTACCCTCACATTAAATCTGAAAGTCTGCAGTTAAAGCACATCTTGTTTGTTTCATTTCAAAGCCATTGTGGTGGTGAATAGAGGCCAAAATATGAAAATTCTGTCAATGTCCCAATATTTATGCACCTGACTGTATATATATATATATATATATATATACACAGCATATGTGTGTTACTGATGGCAATCTTACTGCAGATTGAAATGTTACCATAACTGTGACTTCAGTGTCTTTATTATTTGGATCCCTGAGTGCCTCAACTACTGCTGTTTGCTTGCTTGCTGTGGAGGCATTGGGCAAAGTTATATTTGTCACTTGGAGAAGCAGGTGGACTGAATATATATATATGTTGTATGCAAACACAATGGTTTAAGCACAACTCCGATTTTTGAAGATCTGCGGCGGGATCTATACTGCGCAGGTGCAGATTAGAGATGAGCGGTTCGGATTCTGTGGAATCCGAACCGCTCCGAACATAGGGGATCCGAGTCCATCCGAACCCTGTTCGGGTGTTCCCCGCCTGACTCGGATCCGCGTTCGGGGCTGAACGGCGGCCACCTGATGTCAGATTCTCGCTAGAGAATCCGACATCAGGGCTCCTCGAGTGTAGGGCAGACCGCTGTGATAGCAGTCTGCTCTACACAGAACAAACACACAGCCGCCAGTGGCAGCTGTGTATTTGTTACAGCAGCCAATGAGAGTCATACAGACTCTCATTGGCTGCTGCATGGAGGGAGCCAGCTGGAGCTCACTCAGGAGCTCCGTCTTCCGGCTCCCTCCTCATCGCGTGGCAGCAGAGTGGACGGCGGCTGGAGCGGGGATACAGGGAAGTTTTTTTTTTTATGTGTGTATGGGGGCCTGCTAATGGAGGGGCCTGCTACTGGGGAGGCCTACTACTGGGGGGCCCTACTACTGGGGGCCTGCTTATGGGGGCATATTACGGGGGGCATACTACTGGGGGCCTGCTAATGGGGGGGCATACTACTGGGGGGGCCTACTACTGGAGGGCCCTACTACTGGGGGGGCCTACTACTGGGGGGCATACTTCTGGGGGCCTGCTTATGGGGTCATACTACTGGGGGGCATACTACTAGAGGGCATACTACTGGGGGGCATACTACTGGGGGCCTTCTAATGGGGGGGCATACTACTGGGGGGGCCTGCTAATGGGGGGCATACTACTGGGGGCACTGCATAGGGGGCCTTACTACTACTAAGGGGACTGCATATGGGGCACCACTACTGGGGACATTGTGTAAGGGACACCACTGCTGGGGGCATTGTGTAAGGCACACCACTGCTGGGGGCATTGTGTAAGGGACACTATTGCTGTGGGCATTGTATAAGGGGCATTACTACTGTGGGCTTTGTGTATTAGCGTCACTACTGTGGGCATTGTGTAAAAGGGTCACAACTGTGGGCATTGTGTAAAAGGGTCACTTCTGTAGGCATTGTGTAAAAGGGGCACTACTGTGGGCATTGTGTAAAAGGGGCACTACTGTGTGTCGTAATATAAATAAGAGACACTACTTTATGGTGTAATGTGAATCAGGGGCACTATGTGCGGTGTAATGTGAATTAGATTGTGCACTGTGACTCCTTGGGCCGTAGCCTACTTTGTAAACAAGTACTGTGATTCTGCTGGCCGTACCTCACTGGGTTGGTGCACTACTTTTCATTTCTGCCACTGCTGTGTGGCAATGTGTCATAGATGTGCTTTATACTGTGGTGTCTGTGTCGTTGTGTCGCTGCTTTGTCGCTTAGTAACCGGTCAGCTCACTGCAACCTTTGGCCAATAATGTTGAAAACAATATTATAAGCTGTGAGGTGTTCTAAATTGACTGGAAATTAATGTTATTGAGGTTAATAATACTCTAGGAAGAAAAAAATGACCAATTTATGTGATTTTAGCTTTTTTTGTCAATTTTTGTAAAAAAATCCAAATCCAAATCCTGTCACCGCAGTTTGGCAAATCCAAATCCAAATCCGGACGACGAATTAGAATCAAATCCAAATCCAGCAAAAATGGTCCGGCGCACATCCCTAGTGCAGATCTCCTTTAGTGAGATCACTCACAGAGCCCAGGCGCCGAAGCCTGATTGTGTGTGTATTAAGGAATTCAGGGCCTGATTCAGCAAGGAATGCAGTTGCTAATGCGCACACATTGATTGACAGGAAGCGCCGTTTGTGGGTGATGACAGGGGGTGGTTGGGCGAACGCAGGCGTGCCAGTGCGTTTCAACTCCATTGCATGGGCGTGCATAAATTAGCCACTGCGATACCAGATGCCTCCTGAGGTCTCATAGCGTGCACAGAAGTTAGCACTTCCTGAGTGAGGTCTGACCTGCCTTAACTGTGCGTATGTGTCCAATGTTACTCAATGTTACCGATTGTTTTGCTATGTTGTCAAAGTATACGGATGTGAGCAAGTGGAAGTGGGCGTCCTTGTGTCAGGCTGTGATCGCAATGCGAATGCAAACATTTAAATATCACTGCTGATATTAGCAATGCAGTTGCATAAGTAAAATCAAAATAGCGATCCATGCTTAATCAGGCCCTTAGACTGTATGGATTATCTGCAAGGCGCTATGTAAAATATAAAATAATTTCTCCCCACTTTGGGCAATTTTGGATTGTGTTCATTTTTCTGCGGAGCACTCTTCTAAGCCCCTGTGAAGCACATGCAGTTTTTCTTCACAGAAACCATGTTGGTATTTGCTTGTATGTACAGTACATTGACTACTTTGTTTGAGGCAGCTTTAGTTGGTTACTTTGAGGCTTTGAAATTGTATGTTTAAATAATCTTGTTTACAGATGTTGCAGTTTGATGAGAAGGTCAGTCATTCACGTTTGAAATACAGCTGGTCCAAAATGGGAACTTTATCTGTTTTGAGTACACTAAAAGTTAACTTAATGTCCTTCTAATGGGTTCTATTGATACTTGCAATTTATGCAATGTCCGTTCAAGTGGGCATGACTGGTGTTAAATGTCAAAGGGATATAATAAAAGAGACACAGTGAGGTGGTAAACTCAGCAAACCTCTTTGATGAGTTATGTTGTGCTTAAAAATATTATTTCCTCTTCTTCTATGAAGAATAACCCTTGCCCATACAAAACTTAGATGACGATGGTAGGGTGGAGTTTACAGATAGATTATTAACATCAGTTGTTATTCCTTCTGCATTGTTTGTCATATGCATTTATTTCTATGTAAACTCCATCTAGTGGCATCAGTTTAACTGAGCTACTGAGGCCTCCTTAGTTACAGTAGTTCTCAATGCACCCTGGGTAGAGAATTGTGGGGCATCCATGTTAGTTTCTAACATTATCCCAGCAAAGAGATGCATATATAACTTGTATTTCTCCCTTTAACACAGCATCGATGGTAAGAATTGTACCTAGAGTACATCTGCTATCATTAGATTTGCAGACAGTCAAGTTAAGTTATTTTTTATGTTTGCATTGCATTATATCAGTTGCTTATTGTATTTGCATTTTACTGTTTGTTTGTGTTTGTGTTACAGCTTTACCGTTAGCTTCCACTATTTCAATATACACCATTTTTTTCAGATCTTCACATTTAAATTGGATTATTAAAAGTAGAAGTGGTTATGCTGTCTGTCTAATTATATAGATCAAAGGTATGCATATAGTGAGGACAGAACATCAATTATAAGTGAAAGAGAGAAACTCATATAAATGATACAAGTTCACTGTAGTGGCAAAACTTGCAGTCATCAAGCCCCATAGTTAAAGCATGCACAGTACAGAGGAATGCACAGTGAAGCCCCTTTTGGGTTAGGAGCTGATTCTGAGCCACACGGTTCCCTCTTCATGGACGCATATGGCGAGTGTGTGCAAGTGGTTACTTGCATTAGCATAAAGTAGTAACACAGACTCCCGCGGCTACCGGTAACTACACCCACTTTGTGTGACACTCAGAATCAGCTGCTTAATGTCATACACAGAGCTTACTGTAAAAGCAAAGTCATCCTTATATTTGCAGGGTTATTGTTTCACCATTGTTATAAAGAAAATGAGAGATTTGGTTTAAAGCTGGAAATCCAGTCTCGCAATTAATTTGCACAAAGATGCAATTTATTAAATACCCAGGATTGTAAGTGCGCATGATAGAGCATAGATTGAAATGAAAGAATTTCTCCCATAGATGATAATCATATAACTTTCCTATGCTACATAGTGTTCCGTTTTATTTGTGTGCCAAATAGAATTAAATAATTAAGTATTTGATGAATTTGTATGTATGTTCCGGCAGAGCACCGTTGTTTTCCTTAGGGAGTTAAACTAATGTAAATCTAAGACCATTTCAACACTACATTTCGTCAAAGCTTGTCATTCATTAAAGGCTTTAACATGATCTGTGGGATGTTTTTCTATATTCAATTCTTTTATTCCATGATTGTAACTATGTGAAACCTCTATCAGAAAACATAAGCATGCAGACCCAATGACTGAGCCGTAGCAAGAAAAACAGATAATATTCAGACAGAGCCTGGGCGTCAGTGTATTTGTCACCAACATTCCTTATGCTGTAATTATGTAACTACAAAGACAACATAAACCATATGGTGTTAGCTTTCTTCTTTCTGGCAATACAAGATAGTAAACAGAAAGATATAGGGGCATATTTATTAAACTATATTTGCGATATCTCCTGTAAATGTGTGTTCCACATTCCAGAGCTTGGCCCCTGGTACCTATCTGAAGATGGTGTTAGCCTTTGGTCTACTATTTTGGCAATTTTTTGCACTCAAGTCTGCTCTGTGGGCCTGATTCGGAGACGGACGAATCCCCATGGTTACGCAGTTGAGCAATAAATGGTAATCTGCATGCATCAAGTTTCATTACTGATGTCGCTTGCAGTGAGGATTTATTTGCAAAGTGCCTGAGAGACACAGAATGTTTGTGGGCGGCACCAGGGAGGTGGCAACTTAAATGCAGGTGTGTCGCAAAAGTTTTCGGGTGTGTCTCCGTCTGTGACTTCTATCCCATATGCTCCGGCATCTCAGTTCCTGCAGACATTCTGCTCGACCATAGAGTTACTCAGAACAACTTTTATCCACACTGTCACTACTGTACATCACACAGCTTGCAGTCCAGTTTTCATCTCGCTTATTACCTCGTCCACAGCATGAACATCCTTACTTCAAACACCCCCCTTATTCAGTGTCCACATAATCCTCTACTTTATCCATCCCTAACCTCCCCTCTTGTCTCCTCCACTTGCTGTTTCCCCTTTTTTCTCTCATCAGTCTCACATCCAACCCTCTGCTTCTTTCCCCCACCTTTCCTGTTCCTCCACTCTCAACCACCTTCCTTCCTTCATGGCCTTGTAACCCAGCCACTAAGCCCCATTCCCTCCTGGCTCTGCCTGTCACCTCCATGGCTGCCAAGAGAAATTCTAGGCCCGGATACAGCAACATCCTGTGGGACCACAGCATGTTGGGCATGGCTGCACCCATTTGTGGGTGGGTCTAGCATGTGAGATGCACCCACTCACAGGAGCATGGCATAGCACCCAGCAGCTGGGACTCAAGTATTCACTACTGTATTAGGAGGGCAGGACTGTCCCATAATAGCTGCATTTTTTTATCAGGATGTATTTAGATGCTAAAATGTAACACACAAAAATGAAAGTGCAACTATTTTATTTTGTACATCTCTCATACTAATAACGCATCAACAAAATAATTTTTTTGTTATAGAGATAGATGAATGAAGGACTTAATTTTGACATAACATCTGGTCATCTTAAACACACACATTCCGCAGCACATATCCTAACCCAGTGCTCCATGCTCCTTCCTCACTATCTACCCCATCTGTGTCACCCCTGTCTGTCTGCCCCTCCCCTGTAGTATGTAAGCCCTCATATGCTTCTCCTCCCCCTACTTATATTATTGTTTACTTCTAACTCCCCAATTGGCACCTAACACTTGATTGCTGATGCCCTGCTGCTTGTGGTATGCAGCTATGTTTGTAAACCATGTCCTTGTCCTGCATTGTTTTGTATTATTATTAACAGTTTTTCTTGTGGGCTCATTTATGTACTGTGTAAGGTGCTGTGGAACCTTTGTGGCACCATATAAATAAATGATAATAATAATAATAATAATAATAATAATAATAATAATAATAATAATAATAATAATTATAATAATAATAAACTCCAATAATTGACTGGTCTGCAACTGAGCTGCGTCTTTGTACGTAGTAGCTTAGAGTTGCAAAGCCGCCGATGGGCATCTCATACAAATCCCTGCAGCTGCGACATCTGCAGATTTTTTGCACAGCCACTGTGTATAAAATTGCAGCTGCAGCAGCAGTATTAGTGTACATCTCTAAATCGGGCCCTGTGTAAGGACTTTGTGATTTTTTTAGCGACTGTGCATGCCTTAAATTCTGCAACTATGTATGATTCAGTCATAAGTATTTCAGCTGCAACTACACCGGCTACTTATTGGGTGTAACTGGATGACAACTGGGCAGGCCCAATAATAATAACCAAATTGCAAAAGTGCAGAACAGCCTGTTAATCGTTAGGTTAGAAGGCTTCTAACCTAATGATTAACAGGCTTTTCTGCACTTTTGCAATATAGGTATTATTATACTATAGGAAAAATGTTTTCAAAATTAAGCTTAATTGGACCACCTTCAGTAGATGTTGAATTCCTATGACTTGCAGCAGCCGCAGCACTAGTACTGGGTTGTTGCTCCTGCTCTTCTATCAACTGATCTGTGATTGGTTTTATTTTTGACACCAGGGGAGGAGTAAAGCTACTGTTGTTCAACTTATCTGCCACCACACCAAGTGAGCATACAACCAAAAATGAGATAGGGAAAGGAGGGACTGTTACCTTTGCCATGCAGTTTTATTAAAAGAATGAATTTCATCCAAGAAATTTGGTTTTTTTTTACACTTGAGAATTGTTTTGGGGTGCAGATGACTGGGGGGAACCACCACACATCATTGCTTACACTGGAAGAAAAACAGACTGCAATTTTATTTTTGCAGTAATCTCTTTTTTATACAGAAAAAAGCAGTTATTTTCATGCACTCGGAGAAACAAGTATTTGTGAGAATTGTTTTGGGGTGTAGATTATGGAGAGAACAGCACTGCACACACTGTGCTTACACTGGATCAGATCCCAAAACGAGGCAAAACGTCATCTTCCCGACGTCGAATCTCACGTGTTTTGGATTGCATGTAAAAGTCCCTTTTCACACAAAAGAGCGGAGGGAGAGGATGTTGAACTGTGGGCTGGAGCACTGTAATATAAAAACCACCAATATCACACCATCAGGTCACCATTAGGGTGCCATTAGGACTAGGAGGAGTAGGTAGGAGTGTAAATAGTTTTTTAAGTAGTAGCTGGAGCAGGTGCTTGGTGGAAAGGGACGGTGATTCCAGTAAAGTGTTATGTACTGTATCACCACAATCTAACACAATGCAGTGTACTATGGGAATTGTCATGTTGTTTTGCTCAATAATGCTAATTACTGAAGTTATTTACCATTTAATCAACACTTCACTTGGTTTAGTGATAAAAGTATAAAACTGTTAACAATTAAAAATCATTTAAGATGTCCATGGGAGACTAATGTCTATATACAGTATAATGGCTGTTAGATTGCTGACCCAAACAGCAATGTTTGAAACATGCTAAGAAAACACAATAATTGAATTTATATGTTCTTTTCACATTGATGGCCTTAATTAACTTTGCATTTATATATCTTTTGTTCACAACTGTCACTGAAGATGTTAAGCATATTGTAAATCGCAGCATGTACTAAGATATTTTTTGCGATTGCGCTCACACTGGGATTTTATCGTAGAGTGATTGACAGGAAGGGACCGTTTGGGAGAGGTAACGGGGTATGGCAACTAAAACGCAGGTATGTCATGGCCATTTTCAGGGTGTGTACCTGTTGTCAGCTGCGATCATGTATGTAGTGAAATATAGAGCCTGCGTCGCTACTGCCACGGCCAGACTAGCAGCATATGTTCCTCGTCAGGGGCATATCCACCCCTTGGCCAGGATGGCATTCACCAGGGGCACCGGCCAAGGGGGGGCGCCATTCGGCGGTGCCACCGGCGGCAAGGAAGCAGAATAAAGATTGGATTGTCTAGGTCACCGGCGGCCATTTACTATAGCAAGCTGCGGGCTCCGAGTGTGCTGCACCAGCAGCGCTGATTCTATTTCCCATCCCCTCTCTGAGTACCAAACTACAGGCACTGGCTAGATTACCTGCTAGGCACCCACTGCCTCCGTCACCACCAGCGGAGCCCAAGTCACTTGTAGCCTGCGGTGCGGGCTGTGTAATCTGCGACCGCACAGCACTAAACTACTGCCCGCCTCACGGTTGCTGGCTCTCTTCTACACTGCGGATAGATGATCCGCCCATGTCCTCTATTCCCCAGCCCTTCTTTCAGTTCAGTGATCCCCACTGAACTGCACTTGAGGACGGGAGCGATTCGTGTATGGAGCAGGGTGACGGCTCCATGAGGAAGTCATCTGAACATGATTTGCTAAGACTACAGAAAAGTGATTATTATCAAGAAAGTCCTTGAGTACCATATTTTTTCAGTTATGTATGTATATATATATATCTACTTCCAGTATGTTTGTGTGTAGAAATTTATAGAATATACAGTATATATATATAGATATATATATTATATATACCCACATACTGTACATACATAATTTCTTGCTAGTACTGTAAGTCCATCTTTTTCCACTTATGTATGTACATATTTCTACTTCCAGTATGTTTATGTTTATAAATATGTATATATATATATATATATATATATATACATACACTTCCTTGCTAATATGTGTCTAACACCCCCTGCTGCATCTGTGATCCCATCTCAACGGCCAGCTGGGTAAGCTTCAGCTTACACAGGCTGGCCGGTATGCAAGGCTAGGATTCAGCGACCCTATGATTTCACAAGGATGTATTTAGCATCCCATCACACAGAATGCTGCCGATCTATATACCGGCGCTGGAATCCCGACAGCAGTCGGGTTCCCGGCTCCAGAATATCGGCCACCTCATCCCGATTATAAGTATCGACAGATTAGGTGAAGGTTAGGGTTAGGCACTAGGGGGAGGGTTAGGTTTAGGCATGGGGGATGGAGGGTTAGGGTAGGGAGAGGGGGAGGGTTAGCATACCGAACAACAAGTGTCGGTATACTAGCCCTTTAGGGATGCCGGAGTAGGGATTCTGACAGCTGGGATCCCAAGTACCGGCATCCCATACCCAATCCGATTTCACATTCCCATGCCTTGCTCCTTCTATGTCCCATCACTTTGCTTTCTCTACACTTTTCCTCCTTCACTCACATAAATCTTTACTTCCTCATCCACTCCTTTCTAACCATCCATTTTACCCTTCCCCCACTTACATCCACCTTAATCCCCTCCAGCCTTACCCATGGGTACCCCATTTTTTATGATACATTCTGCAACTCTTAACTACGCCTCTCATCCACCTACAAAGCCACATTACATCCATAGATATTTTTACTACATCCTCCTCCTACTAATCCTGACACTTCTCCTTGTTGTCGGTTATCCTCCCACTTCCCTTTCCCCCATTCTTGTGCACTTTTTGGAATACAGACTCTATCAGCATCAAACTTGTCTCCATTCACAATCTTTTAATCTTTAATTTCTTTGGCCACACTTATTTGATGACTACACCTACCCATGCCCCTTCAGCGGGCCAACTCCATTGTATTTTCCTATGGGCCCTTCTTGCCCCAGTCCGACTGGCTGGGGAGACAGATGGGGGGCTGGCTTTGGAGGCAGTAGGGGTATGGCTGAGGGGACAGGAGGCGAGCTGGCTGGGGAGACAGAAGGGATGCTGCCTGATTAAACAGAAGGAGATGTTGGCTGATGAAACATGGGGGCTAGCTTGGAAGACAGAAGGGGGGCTGGCTGGGGAGAAGTTATAAGTACAGAGTGTAATTCAGAAAATAAGTAAGGCGCCAGTCCATTACTTTGCCAGGGGCGCCCAAACCCCTAGATACACCCCTGTTCCTCGTTCTTGTGTATAGTCTGCGTATGTGTACATAGTTGCAAATGAGTTTTCAATGGCTCCGATGAGTGTCTATCTTTGCTGGGTGGCTGCTTCACCTGCTAAGACTTGCAGTTCTGAAGCCTAAATGCATACAAACATAAATTAGGCCCTATGTGAGTAGGGTTCAGATTACTGAAGGGGTATTTAATGGCAGAGTACATGAAAGATTCATGCGAACCCTGCTAAAAGGGGAAAGAACTTATAGCATCCTTTGTGCAGGCTGATTTAATTTTTTCTCTTCGCAGTGTGTTAGTAAATTATGATGAAACTCTTTATTCCACTATAAGCGGTAATTTATTAAGATTCGTGTTGGTCCGAGATTGCAATCTTGGGTGTAAATATTGGTTTTTACCAACACGGAAATTTACTATTGTTAAAATCGGGTGTTTTTTTCATTTGGGGGGGTGAATTCGGCCGTGTTAATCCTGCAAATTTGGCTGTTTTTTCACTAGAAATGATACACCATCGACTCAATTCAGAAGTACTTTTCATTCACTTCAGCACAACACGGGTGTTTACCATTATTCGTTTTGTTCTATTCGCCCCTTTTGGCAGGCAAATCTGGGAATAAACAGAAGTTGCAAATACACCACTTCCTGAGCTGTGAGTTTCCCTGAAGCATAGACAGATCAGTGAGATTTGTGTATGTTTCTGCATGGAAACTGTGTGTAAATGGTAAAAAAAATTTTTTTTTAAAAGCCAAAGGGTCCCCCCCAAAAAAGATATAACCAGCCCTGGGCTGCTCACTCAGTCCTGGTTCCTAAAAATATGGGGAAAAAAATGTCTAGGGTTCTCCCATATTTTAGGAACCAGCACCTGGCTGATGGCCAGTCCTGCTTTTAAAAAATAGGGGGACAAAAATTGTGTAAGGGTCCCTCTATATTTAAAACCAGCACCGGACCAAAGAACTGACTGGTGTGTAATGCCACAGCCAGGGGACCCTATCACCGGTCTCCCTGGCCAAAGCATTATCACCCCAAGCTGGTCAGCCCAAGCCGGGGATCTCAGGGGAGGTGGGACCCCCCCATAAAGGGGTTCCCCCTCTCCCGAGCACCCCAGGCTTAGTCTGAACCCCTGGAGCATTGGGTACAGGGGTAGTAGTTGTGTAAAAATAAAGTGTAAAAATGTAAAATAGAGAAACTATTGTATTTTACAGTAGAACTACAGGTGCCAGCATGCCTGACCTTTGGTACTTAAAATAAAGTTAAGTAACCACAACACTCACACACCGTCTAAAGTACAATTTTATTACATACACCTACAGTACCTCACTCACACATACTAACCTACTGCCAGATGATCTGCTTTCTTCTAAATGTAGAAATCCAAAGGGAGTACCTGGAAAAAAGATGCTATACTCACCTCTATCTTGTGCTGTTCTCCATAGAATCCCCGGATTTGGCACACACAAAAAAACGAGTGACCCGATCCATGCCAGACAAGTATTGGTATATGTGCTGTCACATATACCAATACTTCACGAATGATAGGAGACGGGCCTCTATGGGAAATCCCATGGCCCGGCAGCCTCTTTACATGCTGCTCATTGGCTATGACACACATGGGTCTCCCCACCCAAATGCTTTGGCTGGGGAGACCCGGTGATAGGGTTCCCTGGCTGTGGCATTACACCCAAGATGGATTAGAGACCAGTGCTGGATTTAAATATAGGGGGACCCCTATGCAATTTTTTACCCCTATTTTTAAAACCAGGACTGGCTCAGCAGCCATGTGCTGGTTCCTAAAATATGGGGGAACCCTACAATTTTTTTCCCCGTATTTTTAGGAACCAGGACTGGTGAGCAACCTGGTACTGGTTATGTCTTTTGGGGAGCGACCCTACATCTTTTGTTTTTAATATTTAACCATTAGATTATACTAACACAAACAAGCAGCCTGTACATATTTCTCTGATACGTGTAGGCTGCTTGCTTGGGAGGGAAACTCAGGGAGAAAACTCAGGGATTAAACATGGACAGGATCGATCAAAGACACCATCAGACAACCCGATCCTGTCAAACACGGGAGTTTGGTAAATACCCAATATTTTTTGTAAAAAAAATGTCTGTTTTTGATCATTACTATCCGTGTTTAAACATGGATGAAATTGGGACCAACACGAATCTTAATAAATTTACCCCTAAGATTCCTTATTTGAGACTTTTCCTGACACATATCACTACGGCATATTACTAGTGCTCTTATCACTGCTCCTCCTCCTTTAAGAGTAACCCTTATCTCTGATTGGTATATTACATGCTGCTGTCCTGCTCTCTGAGGCCTGCAATAGGCATCTCCTGACAGGCTTTCCAGATAATCTCTCTCCTCACGACTGTAGATGGGTCTCTGGCCTCAGTTATGCTTCACTTCACTCCCCCTCACTTTCTAATTCTGTCCCTGTAAATAGTTTTCACTAGAGGCAGAAAACAGAGCCTCTAAGCTTTTGGGGCTCACATATACTCAGGAGCTCCCTCCTGAGTGGGCCAGTACCTCAGCTTGTCAACTTTCACTCGCCTTGTCAAACTGCTATTTTTAGCTGCTCTTTGGCTGCCATGGTAACTCCTTCAAATCACTCCATAGCTGACCACATAATATACACTTCTATATAAACCCTCTCACTGCTGACATTAGCACAAATGGCATTTGGAGGTAACAATAGAAAAATTGCAGTCTGGAAAGCAATGATTCAGCTAAAGAAACAAGATGCAAAGCAAAATAGAAAGAGTACTAGGAGCCTACAAGTACACTGTATCATCACTGTTATATTAGAGGGGCATAGTGCTACCTTTTACCAGGGCACATACCCCCTAATGCCCAGCACACTACAAAACCCATACCCAAACACTCCAGGCTACATCAGTACTATTGTTTACATGCCTGTCATATCCCTGTTTCATATGCCTCTTATTGTTCTATTTGTTTAAATAAACCTAGGACCTGGTTACCTGGTTAAGCTACTGCATATCACATATGGACTAACCACCACCAGCACCAAACAACTGCACAACACATTAAATAGTACCTTATGCACTCTGCCCAAGTGTATTGTCTACTACTTAGGAGGTGAGATTGAACAACCCCAATTTCACCCAGTGTTATCATGCTACTCTGCTAATTTGCATACATTTTGTGAGACTGAAAATATGTTGGCCGATGTTTTGACAAAGCCAATCCCAAGGCCAAAGCTTTAGGGCATTGGATCTAAGATGAAACTGGTTTGAGAAGCAGTTGTTGAAAAGGGATGTTAGGCATGTGTAATTTTGATATTGCAACCATTGTTTTCAACCGTGTTTATTAAACATGCTAATGTCACAGGTGTTCAGCTGCTAATAAATTTAGATATATAAAAGAAGGCAGCTAGGTGGTTTGTTCATTCAGACTTTGTTATAGAAGGTATTCCTTCTTTGCTCTCCTCCATGTACAGAAATAAAGAGTTCATGTTTGAGTATACTTTCTGATGCTCCTATACATCTGCTAACACCCCCATCATCATTGAGAGATTTCACTTGCACATCAGGACCAATCTGACATCTCTGTGCTGAGCAACTGGTATTGGAGTCTCTATGCAAAGCAAGGAGAGGATTGGGCCACTGGGAGCATGGGATAGCTCCCTCTGGGCTTTTTTTGTACCCCGATGTGGCGAAACATGTGTGACAATGTAATGTAACGCAACCCTGTACCACTGAGAGGCAGAGGAGCCATGGCATGATGAAGAACAGCCAATCCAGAAAACACATCATAGGTTAGTAACTGTGGGCTAAAACCAGAGAGATGTGGGGGCTGGAGAGACATTGGGGAATTAGAGATTCACTGCAAGGCTGGAGAGACAGAAGAGAGCTGGAGAGACTGTGAGGGGCTCAGAAGACAGAAGAAGGCTGGAGTTGTATAAACACTGGGGAAGACAGGTGAGACACAAGGGGGCTGTAGCTGGAGAGACAGAAGGGGGCTGGAACTGGAGAATCACTGGGGTGCTGAAGAAACAGAAGGAGGCTGGAGCTTGGGAGACACTGGGGGCTGGAGAGACAGAAGGAGGCTGGAGCTGGAGAGACACTGGGAGGCTTCAGAGACAAATGAGGACTCAAGCTGGAGAGATGCAAGGAGGCAGAAGTTGGAGAAACTGGAAGAGGGGAGGGATGCTGGAGGGACACAAGAGGGATAGAGCTGCAAAGACATAGGGGAATGAGGCTAGAGAAACACTGGAGGATGTGACTTGAGATTATCTGCGACTGGCAGTCAGAAGAAAAAGGCCAGGAATCTTCATTAAGGCACCAATTTTAAAGAACCATATTACTAATATGAATGGTACCAAATTAGCAAATACAGTTTATTAATATTAAAGTGTTTGGTCAGGTAAGTTCACATTTTGTCCTTCAGTAAAGTTTCTGTTACTTCTGTTGCTATGTGTTAGCGGCTTGAACCTCTGTTATATGATGATGACATTGGTTATAGTCCTATGCAAACAGGCATCTTCCGGACCATATAACCTCTTACGTGAATAGTGAATACTGACCAATGTCACCATCTGCCCAGAGAGGATCTTCAAATTCCCTGTTGCAGAGAAGCCACTATATAGGTAAAAAAAAGACTCTCAAGCCAACTGGCCTGTACCTGCCGATTCATAATTGCCACACTTGGACCTCAGCTCTAATTGGGCAACGTTCGAAGCTTCTGCACATGCGCAGAAGCTCATTGTATAGTATGATAGAACCAGCCAAGGGGGAGATGCTATGCATGCATCACTCCTCACACTTCCAGCAGCAACACAGGAGGTAAGGGGCAGCTGACATTGCTGTTCTGACTGCATCATACAGTTAATAGTTACACAGTCAGTAAAAATTACATAGTCTAGTATAGATATATAATATTTAACACGCACACACATATATATCTCAAAGACAAAAAAATATAGCAGGCACAGATAGTGCAGATAGTGTGTAATATGTTAAATGTACAATGGTTTGCTTAGCATAAATCACAGGTACTTCAGAAAAGTAAAAAATTGGCCTATCAAGGGCAAACAAGTCTATTAGTAGACAGATGGTATCGGAAGCGGGTTCCTAGTTAGTAAACGGAGATAGAGCATTACTAACAGGCTTGTTTGCCCCTGATACGCCAGTTTTGTAGTAGCATTAGCATAAAGTCAAAGACGCAACTGCAGCAAAAGACGTAAAGATGGCCGTTATTGCATCCAACTCAGAATCAGACCTATGAGGAGGGAGTATCCCCCCCCCAAAGACCCTGCCCCTTAAACAGACCCACCCCATCTGGGCTCCTTCCAGAAATTTCCCGCACTGGTTTTCTAAGCCAATCTCCCCCTGATGCAGAGTGACTAATGCTGGGTACACACTGGTCGACATATCGGCCGTTCAGTTGAACGGCCAATATACCGTGTGTGCGTCAACGAGTGTGTACCAGCGATATGTCTGTGAACAACGTAATTAACAGACATATCGCGTCGGCTGTGCTGCACAGTTGATGCCCAATATATCTGCATATATATTGGTGAATCGTGCTGTGTGTACAGGCAGTCCATTTCTTAAAACCATTTCCATATGTCATAAATGTTTACAAAAGAAAAAAACATTAAACTCAGTTTAAATAAACAAAACCTTACAAGACTTTTTGATGAATGCATTCCTGCATATTTATCATAGTAGCTCTATAGCAGAACAGCAGACAGCACTAGTCCAATATACTGTAAATATGTACCCCTTACTGTATAAGTCATATTTATGTAGCAGTAATTTCTTCAATAGATTTTACCTTAAAAGCCTTTCATTCGGAAACTGTTTCATTAATAATTATTTTTACGATCATGCATTAGTAAAGATGACTGAGTATTTCCAATTTATTCCTCTAATAAAACCAAGACTACATTTTTTGAAGCTGATCTGCATGTAGGGATCCTGTTATAAACAGACACGGCCCATAATCTATGAGCTCATCGCTTGCTGAGATTTAGATAATATGAGAAATGTTCTGCCAGACCATCTCACCTGCACAGAAAGAAGTGTTTCGGGGAATGGTGATATAGCACTTTCCACAGCAAATAAAATTCAGTGGGAAAAACTCTGAAAATGATTTGTGTACTCTTGACACAGCAGATCTCTTTAATACGAAAGCCTTACTTCCTAAAGAAAAGAAAACTCTACATTTTAATTCTTTCCCATAGTTTTCTAGTTCTTGTATGTTGCAAATGATACTAAATTGTGGAACTTCTGCGGTCTATGAAACGATATGAAATGTTTCCGTATGTTATTGCATACAAAAAAACACACATCTGTTTTACAACTTAGATTTCCTGTAAATGAGGACATTGGGGCTAGTGAGGTGCAGCGAAAGAGATCAGCACCTTTGTATAGGGAACCTACTTTATCTCACTTCATGAAAATGTTTGTATTTACATTCCACCATCAACTATGACTGTTGCTATGGAAACCAATATGAACAGCAGAAAAGAAAATGGAAATCTCAGACTTTACATTTTCACACCTTCCATGTAGCAACACTTATGTAAGTTATACAGTATATACTGCCAGCAGGTAATAGCCTTAATAACATATTACAGAATAAATACATTTTCTCACCTTTAACTAATGCCTATTGTCCATTTCATTTATAATGGGGTCGAGACAGCGGCATACTTACAAGTATGTACAAACCACAAATACTCATAAAATAGAAATATATGTTCTTAAATGCTGAGCCCTAAATTATTCTAATTCACTGGTTTAGCTTAATAGTGTCACTATTACAGAGAACATTTCCAGATGCAATTGTCATACATTCCAAACATTCTCCTAAATGAATCAACGTATGCAAATCATTTTCCCTTAAAAATGCAGTGTAATGTGTAATTTATGATATGCAGATAACCATTATTTTACCATATTTACATTTCTACTTATGTGTATAGTGTACTGTAACTTCTGGGTTGTGCCATTTTAATTAATCTGATGCACTTGAAGCTCAACTGTGTTCCTGTGATAATCTGAATTACTTTGCCTTTACGTCTCTTACAGTGTAGAATGTAGATGACTTTATTGGACACTCTGCTATCATCAAATTGAGTAAAATAATTAGCATTTAATTAGCAGGACAGTTTTAGACGAAACAGGGGACTGGGTCAAAGTCATAGCAGTGTATTGTTGGCAATAATATTTTTAGGACCTCCTGCAATGTAAAGGTTTTTTGACACTGGAACTGGTAGATGCCCAACGCACAGTATTAAATGTGTCTTCATTGTGGCCATTTGGCTATAAAAATAAATGTGTGTTGTGTCTGTAATTGAAATATGCTCTGAAAGGTTGCATGCATCTATTGTGTAGCATAATACAACAAATGGGATGGGTACGGGATGCCGGCACTCGGGATCCCGGCAGTCAGGCTCCATTCCTAACCAACACATTCTACAGATCCACAGGTAGTCTTGAAAACATGAACTATCAGGGGTCCTTGAGCAGGGGCATTTCAAGACATTCTGTCTCCCAGAACAGTCAAAATGCCCCCCCCCTAGGAATTTACAAGGCTAATAATATTAATGCACATGCCGAAGGCGTGCACACCAAATGAAAGGGCGTGGCCTCATAGCAAGGGGCGTGGTCTTGCAGGAAATCTGTCCCTGCCTACAGCCAGCCCCCAGTGTCCCTCCAGCCAGTGCTCAGTGTCCCTTCAGGCTCCAGCCAGCCCCCAGTAATTATTATATAACAAACCTCACCTGGCTGCGGCTTTCATATAATCACACCTCTGAAGAAACTGATCCTCCCTGGGCAGATGGTGTCTTCAGTCGGTATTCACTATTCATGTAGGAGATCACATGGTCCAGAAGATGCCTGTTTGTGTAGGAATATAACCAAAATCATCATCATACAAAAGAGGTTCAACCAGACTCATGCCTTGTCACCTACTGTCCCCTGTATCCCCTTCAGCCTTCTGCCCCTTGTGTCTCTCCAGCCTCCTTTCCTTACAGCATCCTGCCCCATCTCTCCACCTTCCTGCTCCCTCACTCATGCCTCCTGTCTTTATAGCCTCCATCCCCCTGTGTCTCTCAGCCTCATTCCCTCCCCCTGTGTTTCAATCAGCCAGCGTCCCTGTGTGTCAATCAGCCAGCATTCCCTGTGTGTCAATCAGCCAGCGTCCTCGTGCGTCAATCAGCCAGCATCCCCCTTTCGTGCTAATCAGCCAGTGCTCCCTTTATGTGACAAACAGCCAGCCTTCTAGCACCCCTCAACCCTCACTGCACAGTACCCCTCACAGCACATCACCCCATTCCCCTCAAATGAAACCACAGCTCCCCTCTCCCATCACAGAAACCTTTTCCCATCACAGCACTGTCCCCTCTCCCCACCACAAAGCACTTACATCACTATGGGCTGGGACTGGGAGCCTGGCCTGCCGAGGGGTGCCACCGACTGCTGCAGTGATATCCTTGGAGTCATCAGGTTTGGACTCCTGGTCACCACTCTCCTCCTCAGCAATTGCCCGCACAGCAACATCACGTCATGACGTCACATCGCCCAGACCAGCAGCCACGGCACAGACCAGCTCCTAAGGAGCTGTGGCCCACTCTTTTCTTAATGACGCAGTGCAGACAGCTGTGTCACAGTGACACAGTCTGCCACCTGTGGCCAAACTAATCTGCGGTGGAACTCAGGAGGTCAGTGTAGACATCCCGGTCCTTGCCAGCAGGGGTCAGGGGCGGGGTGTCAATGTGATTGCACAGCTCGCCTACCCCTAGAAATGGCCCTATCCTTGAGGACAGGTTTGGCCACCCCTGGTCTAGACCATCTTTTATATGACCAGTATTCTTTTTGTACTTTCTAATGGCTACTGTACAGTTCAATTTCCTTTATCTCTGGTGGCCAGTATACTGTTGGCTTCCCTTTCTGTTGGCTAGTACACAATCTAGCATACTTCCCAACATTTGAAGATAATAAACCGGGACATCCGTGCGCCGAAGGCGCGCACCCCCCGAAAAGGGGCGTGGCCTGTCCATAAAGAGGGCGTGGCCTAGCGGCACACCCACTTTACATCACTAATGGGTGTGCCCAGCATCTCCGAGATGCTGGGCTGCCCACGGGCCTCCTCCGCGCACTGTTAATAGATGCGCACAGCATCTATTCTCTCTCTGCTCACCATCTGCTCTGCTATGCAGAGCAGCAGTGTGTGCTCTCCCCAACTTCTCCCCCACCGTGGGACACTGTGGCCCGAGGGGGGGACAGCGGGACAGTCCCATAAAACGGGGGGTATGATCTAGATATCTTTATTTTAGTCAGTGTAGAGATATCAGCATAGAAGGGAAATGTCACCAGATATGACTCCTTAAATCAGCTTATATACTCTGCTCAACAACATAACAATGTAGAGCTATGGACATTACGATCCAGTGCCCTCAAGCACAACAGTGAAGTGAGAGAACGATTGAAATGTATTCTATTAAGATGTAAATTACCTAATTTATGAGTAAATAGATTGAGCAAATGCTATTCCAAGTGCACCCTACACATTATATAATTTTCTAGTTTTAAGGTAGAAACTACTGGACCACTCCAGCCATCAAAAAGCAGGATCAGGAATCAGCCAACCAATTAGAAGAGAGTTGGGGACTGCAACTATTTGTCCTGTTTCACCGTTTTCTTGCTGCCACCCCCACCCAGCTATCAGAAGATAAAACCCTACGTATTATGGGCCTAATTCAGACCCGCTCGCCGTCGTTGTGGGTCTCGCACCAAAGGGGGCGTGCTGTCGATGGTGATTGACAGCACGCCCCCTTTGGTGGGTGTGCCGGGGGCGTGGCTGCCCAGACGGAGGCGTTCCCATGGGAACGCCTATTGTCTGGGGCCGGCCCCACTGACATCACTAGTGATGTCAGTGGGAGTGCTTTTGGCTCTGATAGAGCCAAAAGCACTCCAGGGCTTGCAGCAGCGAGACCCTACCGCAAGGGTCTCGTCGCAAGCCCGATGGTCGCGATGGTCTTGACCATCGCGACCATCATTTTGGCCGCTCGCTATAGCTGTGGATGGTCACCCACAGCTATGTGAGCGGCCAGGCGGCCGCTCCAAAATGAAGGAGGGACAGCCCTAATTCAGAGCAAGCACTCTGTCAGAGCGTCCGGCTCTGAATCAGGGCCTTTATTTGCAGTAAGTTTTCATTTATTTTAATTGTTGTACATGTACTGTTTATTTTTAAGGTAACCTTTGTAATATTATTATCATTGTTTTTGTAACAGAGCATTTTACTCCCCTTTGGTGGGCGTGCTGGGGGCGTGGCTGCCTAGACGGAGGCGTTCCCATGGGAACGCCTACCGTCTAGGGCCGGCCCCACTGACATCACTAGTGATGTCAGTGGGAGTGCTTTTGGCTCTGATAGAGCCAAAAGCACTCCAGGGCTTGCGGCAGCAAGACCCTACCGCAAGGGTCTCGTCGCAAGCCTGATGGTCGCGATGGTCTTGACCATCGCGACCATCATTTTCGCCGCTCGCTATAGCTGTGGGCAGTCACCCACAGCTATGCGTGTGGCCAGGAGGCCGCTCCAAAATGAAGGAGGGACGGCCCTGATTCAGAGCGAGTGCTCTGTCAGAGCGTCTGGCTCTGAATCAGGGCTTATATTTGCTGTAAGTTTTCATTTATTTTAATTGTTGTACGTGTACTGTTTATTTTTAAGGTAACCTTTGTAATATTATTATCATTGTTTTTGTAACAGAGCATTTTACTGTCTCTGTAAATAAAGTGATTTTTATTAGTCTGTTCATATATGATCTGGAAACCTCAGTCTTTGAAGAAGCTATTGACACATAGGTTACCTTACAATTATAAAGTTATTGTGGGACTGAGTGTCTCAGAGACTGGGCAATTGTAACTAAAGTCACTTGGGGACCTATGGCACTGTTAACATAGGTGGTGGAAGACTACTGGGTGATATAGGTATTTACCTACAGCAGTGGTTCCCAAAAGCGGTCCTCCAGGCATCCCAACAGTTCAGATTTTAGAGATACACATGTTTGAGCACAGGTGGTTAAATCAAATTGTACTAATTAAGTCACATTTGGCTGCTTATTGCCCACCCTGAAAAGGGTTGTATTGTTTAAACAGCTTGGTGATAAAGTATTAATGGGAGAGATAATATTAAGCCCCGCTTTCTATACGGCAGGTATTGGGATTTGCATAAGCTCAGCCCTGACAGTCAGGAGTTAATTTACTAAGATTCGAGTTCGGTCGAGATGGCAATCTTGGGTGAGTTTAGGCATTTTTTTCAACTCGTAAATTTACTAAAGATAAACCTGGGAGAGATGTCTCTATTTTCACTAAAAAACTCGGGTGAGATTGCAAAGTCGAATAAACTCACCATCGGCCAAACTCGGAAGTACTTTTCATGAAAATGATACAACTCGTGAATTTACTAAGAAATGAGATGACAATCTAGGGTGCAATTGTAGCAAACTCGCAGCTAAGTAGAAGATTTAAATAGACCACCTCCTGAGCTGCGAGTTTGCCAGAAACATACACAGACCAGTGTGATTTGTGTATGTTTCTGCATGGTAACCTTCTCTAAAGGGTTAATAAAAAAAAAATTACGTAGGTTCCCCCCCCAAAAAAGCATAACCAGCCCCAGGTGCCTTAGTCAGCCCTGGTTCTAAAAAATACGGCGGCCACTGTTGGCTGGCGGGTCCGGCTTGTTACAGTTTACACGTGGGGTCTCCCGTCAGATGCTGGGTAGCCATCTATGTGACAACACATAGACAGCTACAGTCTGTGAGTATAGGATCTTTGTTCACAGGTACTCCCATTGGATTTCTACTGGAGTAGGGACAGATCACCTGGCAGCAGGTAAGTACTGTATGTGTGAGTGGGTTAGGTGTATATAATAAAAATATACTTTTACGGTGTGTACTGTGATTTTTTAACTATTTTTTTTACAGTGGGGGTATGGGTGTCGGCCACCTGCTGGCACTTGTAGTTCCACAAGTGCCAAAGGACAGACATGCTGGCACCTGTAGTTCCACTGTTAAAAACAATAGTTTCTAACTTTTGACCCTACTATTATCCCCGTACCCAATGCTCCAGGAGTGCGGGAAAGAGCCCCGGGCTTCAGACTAAGCCCGGGGTGCTTGGGAAGGGGGGTCCCCTTTATTGGGGGGGTCCCCACGTTCCCTGAGATCCACAGCTTTGGCTGAATGGTTTGGGGTGTTAATGCTTTGGCCTGGGAGACCCGGTGATAGCGTCCCCTGGCTGTGGCATTACATCCTGGCTGGATTTGAGTCCGGTGCTGGTTTTAAAAATAGAGGGACCCGTATGCAATTTTTTCCCTCTATTTTTAAAACCAGGACTGGCCAGTAGCCAGGTGCTGGTTCCAAAAATACGGGGGCACCCTACACATTTTTTCCCCTGTATTTTTTGGAACCAGGACTGGCTGGGGAGCCCAGGGCTGGTTATGCATTTGGGGGGCACGTCATTGTGTTTTTACAATTAACCCTTTTTTTACAGGTATAACACAAGCAGCCTTCACATATCTCACTGCAAACTCGAGTGAGAAATCTCATTAAAAACTTGCAACTCAGGTGAGAAATTTCAATCTGCTTCACCATTGGCCAACTCGATCTCAGCTAAACTCACTTCTTAGTAAATTTGAGAGTTTCAGTAGCCTAAAATTACCTGAGTTTCGGTATTGCAATTCGAGTTTAAAAAGAACAAAACTCGATCAAACTCAAATCTTAGTAAATTTACCCCTCTATATGCAAAAGGCACCTTTCTTATGGTCGGTATACAAAGTAGACCTCTTATCTATGGTCAGTATAATATATAACATATATTATTGTGCCTTTAAACTCCCTATTTATACTCTCCATTCTTGCTAATAAACCATCTAGTGAACTGTGCAATGCAAAGTATTTAATATAAAACAAAACATTTAAAGCATACTTACATGTTAATGACCACTCCAGGTTCCCATTGGTAAAACTCCTCTGCTTGCCTGTGTTGGTCTAGACTACATTATTTAACAGATATTTAACAGATATTTTAAGGGAAATCACTTGGAAAAATAATGCAGATATGACCTGTATACTAAGCTCCAATCAACAGACAGAAATATGAGCAGACCTTGCTGTAACAAACCTAAAACATACAGCAATACGAATACCGCATATTTCCTGAGTTCCACAGATCCACTACTAGCATAATAAAGAATTGTGCATAATTTATGTGTATTTCTCATGGTCACTCCTAAAATGAGCAAATCATGGTATAGAAGCCCAAATTCTCCACATGAAAACATACGTTTCCTGAAATTGGATAACCCACAGAATTTTAAATTGTCTGGCGTTTCTTTTTACAAACACACAAAAATCTTTTACAAAATGTGGTTTTCAAGCACATTATAGAAATGTACACAAAAAATGAATACATTGCATACAAATACTCCATAACAAAAGTAAAACACCATAACCATCCAAGATAATCTGCTCATCCGTTCTGCCAAATGCTCTGGTTTAAAGATCACTAAACCCAAAACTGAAAATGTTATAATGAACCGTGAAGGCTAATTACGCTGTTTAGTGTAGCCTGTTGGTTCACTGCAGCTCAGTTAAAAAGCATCTGCACATTTACCAGACCTGCTAACGTGGATATTTTTTTAAACCCCGGCTGCGTACTACCAGACAGTGCGTAACAGGTCCTACAATATAAAATCTGACATGGACACAAGAATTGGCGATAAATTTGGTTATCAATGTTATTTGGGACAGTTGCGGCAGCCTGCTTACTATCTTAGCTAATACGAGAATATGTATGGAGAAAATCTGTACCTCTGCGTATCCCACCCACTGTTTTCTCATTCGCATCTGAAAGTGCAACCACCCCATGCTGGGTCCAAAAGATCCATCTGAAGCAGGCATCCCACCTCTGTCCGCATGCTACGATGGAGCACAAAAGTCAGCCTTCATGTCCATGACACTCCCATGAGACCCCTACTAGATAGAACAGATCCAGTATTCGCATGGCCACTGCCCAGAAATGCCCATTTCACAGATAGTGAGGTTCAGCGAAGGACGGATCACTAGTGAACTCCGTCCGTGCGCTTAAGTCTGATTTGTCCATGTGCAGTCACTGATTTTTTTCTTTGGTGCATGTGCAGTATGCTGGATTCTACAGGATCCATCTGTATTGTCACTTACACCTGACTCAGAACAGCTCCATAGAATCTATACTCCCCACCTACTAATGATTCCCATTGTCTAACTTGCCTAAAACAACACCCCAATGACTGACTCATACACAGACCAGCACAATGCCTCAGGGCTTAACCCCCTTTCAGACCAAATGTCCTTCTGTTAAACTTCAGAGAGAGATTGTAGGGAACAAATTAGCTTGGCTGGCACATGCTGCCCGAGTAATGGGTAAAATGCCTTTTCAAAACTAGGCAAGTATGTCACCGTTCTCTGGCTGGGACGAGGCCAGGGTCTGCATCGACGGATACAGATTCCTGGCCTCTTATGTGACCAGGACCCGGCCAGGCTGCAGGAAGCTTCAGCTCCTGCAGCCTGACCAAAAAAGCAACACAATGGTTGCGATGGTGATCGAAGCCTGTGACATTGGTCGCAGTGCTAGGATCGCAAATGCAGCAAGAAGGTGTCTGACACCCCCTTCCGCATTTGCATCAGAGATGGAAGGATTTACACAGCGGTTCTGCAAATCCGTCCATCTCTGAATCAGGCACAAAGTGTAAGAGTTGCCCAAAGCACCAATTCACCTGCTAACTGTTATTTCAAAGACTGTGCTAGATAAATTACAGAAGGAAGCTGATTGGATGCTTTGGGCTCCTCCACTTTATCACTCTCTAGTTTTGATACATGTACATCTTCCCCCCATTGTGAGAATGTACAGTATATTCCTGAATAATTTAAGTGATATGTACACATTTAAAAGCATCCAAATACTTGTATAAGTTTGAGGAGAGATAAGCACCGTTTGCTATGGAATGTTGCTAGTTGCATTAAAAGGGTTAAGGGAATAAAAATGCATGGCTGGGTGGTTGTCAGTCATAAGGAGAACGTATGGCAGCCTATGGGTAGGGTCACTACAAGCCTTATAAATAGCCTGGTTGAGGAACCATCCTACTTTTTCCAGTTTTTTCAACCAGGCTGGCTAAGTATCACATTCTTCTCTGTGCAATACATATCCTTTGATCCTGTCAACTTTATACTTTCCTCCTCACCTGTTCGCCCTGTCATTTCCCAAGGTGAATTTGTGGTGTGCGCACTGTGCAGCGAGGGACAAGGAATATCCATGCAGTCGGCTGTGGCCGGTCCATCTTCTGCAGGATCCGGTGAGCATGTTGTTACCCCCCCCCACCCGGTGCAGCGCTTCCCCCATCCTCTGATACTTTCACATAAACTTTCAGCTCGACCGACAGGTCGTTCAAGTTCATGAAATATTTAGTGTACAAGCTAAAAGGGAAGCCGGGCAGCCCAAAGAGATCTGGTGTAGTGTCGGCATCTAAGGTCTCAGACGCAACAGGGGATGTAATTCATTGTGCGAATACGTCTATACTTAGGGGATTAAGATAAAAAGTTAGGGAACAGATTAAGAAAGGTAAGTTTGTTGACATGTTTGCCATTACGGCTAACACTAAAAAGGCGTTGGACCAGGCAAAATCCGCAGGGGCAACTGCAGAGGAAGCTAGATGTTCTTAACAAAACTGGTTAGCCGGCATGTTACTTAGAAACTAGGCCAGGGGAATACATGAACGGATTGAAATACATGCAATTAGTCCATGGCATATATACATTGGCAAAAGGCAGGGGTTACAGTGGGCCAGAACGGGGTGGAACTGCATTCTGTCACTTCTATTTGGAGACGGAACTACTTCCACCTCCTCCGACCCACCTTAGCACGGCGCCGTAGGTATGCTCTATTTGCCAGGCGCCCGCTGAGATTTTCTTACCAGTGTGCGCCTGGCTCCCTCCCCGCAGCGCCAGCGGCAGCCGGAGGCTGGAGCTCACTCCTGAGCTCTGGCTTCTGGCTCTCGCAATGCACTATGGGAGAGACGTCATGACATCTCTCCCATAGTTACAGGAGCAGCCATGCGGACCAGCCGGCAGCAGACGTGGGAACGGGGCTTAAGGTAAGTATTAATTTTTTTTTTATTAAGTGGCTTCAATATAGGGGACATTACTCAGGGGGCACTATTACTAGGGGCATTACTCAGGGGGGCACTACTATTGGGGCATTACTCAGGGGGCACTACTACTGGGGGAATTACTCAGGGGGCACTACTACTCAGGACATTACTCAGGCACACTATTACTGGGGGCATTACTATTTGGGGCATTATTCAGGGGGCACTACTACTGGGGGCATAACTCAGGGGGCCCTACTACTGAGGGCATTACTCAGGGGGCACTATTACTGGGGGCATTACTATTTGGGACATTATTCAGGGGGCACTACTACTGGGGGCGTTACTCAGGGGGCAATACTACTGGGGGCATTACTCAGGGGGCATTACTATTTGGGGCATTACTTGGGGGGCACTACTACTGGGGGCATTACTATTGGTGGCACTACTCAGGTGGCACTACTATGTTAGTCATTACTCTTGGGGTCACTACTACTGGGGCCACTACTACATGGGGCATTACTACTAGGGGCACTACTATTGGGGGCACTATTACAGGAGGATTACTAATGGAGGCATTTCATAGGGGGCACTGCATTAGGGGGGCTCTGCATAAGAGGCACCACTACTGTGGGCTCTGCGCAAGGGGCACTGCCACTGGGGACACTGCATGGGCACTACCACTCCTGGGGGCACTGCATAAGGGGCACTACTGCTGAGGGCACTGTATAAGGGGCACTATTATTGGGGGCACTATTACAGGGGGATTACTAATGGGGACATTTTATAAGGGGCACTACCACTACTGTGGGCACTGCATAAGGGGCACTACCACTACTGGGGGCACTGCATAAGGGGCTCCACTACTGATGGCACCACCACTACTGTGGGCTCTGTATAAGGGGCACTACCACTGTGGGCACTGTATAAGTGGCACTACCACTACTGGGGGCACTGCATAAGGGGCACCACTACAATGGACATTGCATAAGGGGCACCACTACAGTGGGCATTATGTGTAAGGGGCACTACTGCTGTGGGCATTGTGTAAGAGGCACTACTACTGTGGGAATTGTGTATAAGGGGCACAAATGTGTGCATTGTGTAAGAGGGGCACAACTGTGTGTCATACATGAATAAGGGACACTACTATGTGGTGAAATGTGAATCAAGATTGTGCTACTAAGTGTCGCAATTTGAATTGGAAATACTATTGTGTGACCACACCCCGTTCTCTTGAGACCACGCCCTTTTATTTGGTGTGTGCCAGGGGCGCGTACTGTCCTTTCATTGAAAGAGCACCAAGGGGGGCAGTGGGTTCCACCACTTCTCTAGGACCACTTTAAGCACTGGCGGCAATATGATGAGACTTTCAGGAAGAAGCAGGAGTGTCAGGCAATATTTAATTTCAGCTTCAAGGCTATTGAAGTCTGGCTACAGGTCAATCAGCAAACCAAGGTGCTCGTGGATTCTGGGGCAGTTTGGAAGCAGTCATTTCCATCCTGCGGGTGCTGGCCGAGGTAAGTGCTACACATTTTACAATGCCCAATGCAGCAAATGAACTGGTTGTAGATATAGGCATATCTGCATGCTGTATGGTAGCGGGCACCCGGCCAAGCAGTGCGGCTGTATTGGAGGTGCGGGAGCAGGTCGGTGGGAACACTGCAGTGACCAATGAGGGGGTGTTAAGTAAAGTGACATCACCAATTAATTTGTTTGAGTCGAAGAAGTGGTTGTGCTGTTATCCTCTCAAGGAGGAGGCGGCGTTCTTGCTAGATAGTTTTAGGGATGGTTTTTGTTTCCCTTTAACTCGTGATATCTGTGTTGCCTCCAAGCGGACTCTGAGATCAGTGAGGGACCACCCAGACGTGGTCATACGTAAAGTGAAGGTGAAGGTCTGATTGGGCGGCATGTGCGGCCCTTTCTCATCTCCCACTCTGAAGGATTTATGTATCTCGCCTTTAGGGATAGTTACAAAGAAAGACCCTAGTAAGTTCCGGTTCATCCAACATTTTTCTTACACGGAAGGGGGGTCAGTCAATGATGCATTGGATCCAGTGGATTGCCAAGTTGTTTACCAATCATTCAAGCAGGCCCTAGAGATAGTGCAAGGTTTTGGGAGGCAGGCGCTTTTGGCCTAGGTGGATATTGAATTTGCCTTCCGATTGCTTCCTCTTCATCCAGACTGTTTTAAATATATGGGCTTTTAAGTAGAGGGGAACTATTATGTGGACAAGTGTCTGCTGATGGGTTGTTCCATCTCGTGTTCCTTCTTTGAGTGCTTCAGTTAATTTTTGCAATGGTGCATGCAGGTGGGTACAAGTTGTCAGGTTTCGACCTAGGATCGGCCATTACTCACCACAGTGCTGGCTTCCCCTGATCCCACGGGTGGTCAGACATCAGGTGTGGCGACGAGTGACACGCTGAGCATTATACTTAGAGCCATATGGACATCCATGGGCTACGCTGTGCCTTGGTTGCTGCGATTGCCGTCATGGACGCAGTCATGACAATTCACATCACCTGACTACCCTTTACCCAATGGTGGCATGGTGGTGGTCAGCTGACGCTGTCCACCGATGATCTGCTACCTTAGGGTATAAAGCCAATCTCCAAACAGAAGAAAGTTGCCTGTGCAATGTTGTCACTACCTTGTGTATACTTGCTGTTACCCCATTCCAGGTTCCCTACGCGATTTCCTCGAGTCTCCAGTACTAACTCCTTGTGCAACAGTGTGCCCGAACATCTTGCCTGTGTGCGATACAACTGCCAACCTCTTGTACAACAGTGCGTCCAAACATCTTGCCTGTGTGAGAGACAAGTGCCAACTCCTTGTGCAACAGTGCATCTTGCCTGTGTGTGATACAAGTGCCAACTCCTTGTGAAACAGTGCATCCGAACATCTTGCCTGTGTGCGATACAAGTGCCAACTCCTTGTGCAACAGTGCATCCGAACATATTGCCTTTGTGCAATACAAGTACCACCTTCTGACACAACTCTGCGTCAAATACCGTGTCTCCAGTGTACAGTTACAAGTGCCACTCTTTAGCCCAACAGTGCCTCAAGCACTTGTCTTCATACCCATAAAAGTAACAGTTCCCAGTGCAAAGGGTACTTCTTGTAGAAGTATATCTCTTGGGCCATTGTCTATTTTGTCTCAATTCATATGGTATCAGACACCTGTCCAAAGGGCCGCGACCTGCCTGCTGGGTGCAGCTTAAACCCATATCCCGCTTGGTGGGATCACTGGTGAACACATCCCAGTTGGTTAGACTCCGCGCCTTTGGACAGGTCTCATCAATGTTTGAAATTTGTGGATGATGAAATTCTATATACAGACCACACGCTTCCGGATTCTCTCTCCTCCAGGGACCTCAGCTTCCATCCCCTCAGTAGGGGATTCCTTTAAGCCAAACATGACACAGGTCAAGGAGGGGTGGCCCATTATCTGCATGATTTTTTATTAGTAAGGCCAGCAGTCCAGTTTTTGTGGATTTGCTTTTTTCACTCCAAACGCTTTTTGTAGTTCTAGGTGCGCCAGTTGCTCACAAGAAGACAGAAAGCCCTGTTATGCACCTGTCCCATCTGGGATAGAGATAGATACCCAGTTAGGTCTATGCGGACTGCCAGCAGAGAAGGTTAGTCGGTTAAGGGAGTTGTTGGAGGCATTTGTTAGCAAAGGTGACACTAAAACAGTTACAGTCACTTTTGGGCCTTCTAAATTTCACTTGTAGAGTCATACCTTCAGGTAGGATTTTCTGTCATCATTTAGAGTGTTCCACAGCTGGGGTTAAGAAGTCTCACCACCTTATTCACATTTTGCAAGACTTGAGATAGGATCTGCATGTTCCGATGGTGTTTTTGCGGGAGTTTAATAGATTTCATAGATGGCTGCCTGCACCAGTGGTCAATTCCGAACTTCAGTTATTTACGGATGCGTCCAGTTCAGTGGGTTTCGGGGCATTTTTAGGGGCTGAATGATGCTCAGAAGCTTGGCCAGACTCCTATAGAAGGCAGGGACTAACTGCAAGCATGCTGCTATTGTAGCTCTTACTATTAGAGCTTTTATGATTTTATCTATTAATATGGATGTACATTATTATAATTTTTACGTTTTTACTATATTTTAGCTATGTGATTATAGTACTAAGTATATGTTTTATCGTCTTAAAATAGTATCCCATTAATCAACTGTTATGTAGCTATCAGAAGTTTGCGTTCCATCTCTTGAAACGCAAAACAGGAAGTCAAATAACCATACTTCTGGCAGATAACGATAGCACTGTGCATAGTGCTTCGTTTTTCTGAGCTGTAACCTAACAACCGGAAGCATGCGTTCCATCTCTTGAAATGCAAAACCGGAAGTCAAATAACCATACTTCTGGTGGATAACGATAGCACTGTGCATAGTGCTTTGTTTTTCTGAGCTGTCACCTAGAACCGGAAGCATGCATTCCATCGCCGGGTAAGCATAACCGGTAAGTCCGACAGATGACACCAGTGCTGTAGATAGTGTTCTGTCTTGCCGCTGGAGAGAGAAGCGGCTGTACATGCCCATGAGTGTGACATGTATGTCACCTAAACACACGATTATGGTAACAGTATCAGTGGTATTACAATGATTGTAAATTGGAACCGGAAGTGACGTTCCGGGACTTGGTAGCAGAAACCGGAAGGGTTTTTGCGTTCCAGGGATATTTCTAAATACGATTTTTAGATATGTTTATGTTTTTAAGTATTTAAGAATGGAGAGTTTTTATATGCTTTTTACAAGTGCATTTGAAATAGAGATTTTAATTCTTATAAGCATTTATCACTTTAATATGATTAACCAATGAGGAAGTATGCCCAGGTATATAAACTGGACTCCACCACCATAACAAACACACCTTGATAAAGACTCCTATGTGAGTTGAAACGCGTTGGTGGTACAAGCACAAGACTTTCCAGTTGGTATTCAGGACGTGGGAGGATTTCACCTGACTCCAAGTTCAGCTATATTTATTTCTGGTCCCGGAAAAATTCTCTGGACAACTTCTATGCAAGTTTAGGTGTATACTACTACACCCATCCCTTCTGGTATGCCTTGACTTTTTATTAATGGTGGATTTTTTTGACATGATGATCCATGTAGAATTTTTTCTATGAATGTTCTTGTTTGAAAATATTTGTGATTGTGAATTTATAAAAAAAAACCTGTACTTCACTATTGCGGATTCTATTATCTTCCCTTTCTCCACATATGGACCTATATTGTTGGGAAGGATAAGGAGTGTCCACTATACATGAAAAAAAACAAAGTTTAACCTTTTGGATTCCTGTTGAAATAAGAAGAATTCTCATACCTAGAGGGTGAACTGTTGTTTGGTTTCAAGACTTTTATATATAATTTTCTACTATTGACATATATGCAATAAGCCTGTACATATAGGGTGTGCGCTGAGTGAATTTTTCTAGTTTATATTTATTGCTGTGGGTGTCTCTAGGGACCACCCTTTTTTCACTATATAACAGCTACCCGCTGAAGCGCAGGTTCCTTAAAATATTTTTTTATTATACGTTGGTTAGGGTTTAGGGGCATGTGATGTCATGGCCTTTTGGATATGGGCTGAGGAGGCCAGATTTGGGGTCCCTGATTGGTTGGTCATACATCAGGTAGGAAATGAGTTGGGCACTTGCAAGGGCATTGAGCTTATACATGCGATTAGGTGGGACTTGCAAGCAGTCACGACGGCAGGAGGTGAGCCTGGTGTAGTCAGAAATAGTTCCCAGAAGGTTTTGGAGGGGCTCCCAGGAAGGTGCAGCTCTAGACCGGGTACATAGGAAAGTTAATGCAGCAACTTCCAGGATGGTCAGCAGCAGTGGCAGCTCCAGAGGTGGGGCTGCAGCACAGTCCAAAATTCAAATAGGGGAGCTACACCAACTGCCCTTCCAAACACTGCCAAACATCTCCAGGTGGGACTTAGTATCAGCTGGTGTGGCTCCCCTATTTAAATTTTGGACCCCTACCTCTGGAGCCGCCACTGGTCAGCAGCATAGGAGGATGGCTCATAAGGCACCCTAGATTACATTTATTTAGTCGGATATAATTTGTTGGCCTGTGGCCTCTGAACACTGCTTTCTTCCTGCAACCATCTTTGCAATTCTGATTACAATTTGATCAATACATTTTGGCTGTATCCTCTTTTAATTACATATACTGTAAGTGTCCGAGTGGTTATATCTAGCTAGGTTCGAAGTTACATAGCAAAATGTAAGAAACAATGGGTGACTTATAGATGTTTATATTATATGGGTAAGCTTTATCTGATAGGTCTGGTGCATTTTTTCAGGAAGTATATATGTATACTGTAGAGTGAGCATATTCAGGTTTGGTGAGATAAATATGCATATACAACCTTTAGCAGTGAACAGCTGGGTTTGATCTAAAGAACATACTTAAAAGGAACCCTTTTACTGTAAATTCACCCTTATAACCGATTGATCATTACTATTAAACTGAGTGCTGCAATTAGTATTAGCTAATGAGGTGCTGATTAAATATTTTATCACTTTCAGTAGTTAAATCAACAAAATGTAGTCTCCTCTTACAAAATGTGTAATATAAAAATTACGGTTTTGTAATGTCTAGTTTAAAATTTAGTCATCAGTTTTGTTCAGTTGAGGTCGTTACTAATCTGTATACTAAATGAAAATAAATGTAATATAAAATAGTGTCTCTAATATGCTAAATTACGAAGGAGAATATTCAGGACATCAGGCAGCAGGATGTAGGAGGTGGCATAAATGGTGGATAATAAAAGCATAAGCATTACTTTACTTAGGCCAACAGCTTTCATTATGTCTCCTGGCATAATGGGGCCCATACATCTGCGACAGATTGTCCCAATTCCCCTTCCTGCTGATGGAAATCCGCGCTTCACCGTGAGTTGGGATTTATAACATGCTGTTTTTCCCTGATCTGCTGTTAGAATGCCGATCATCAATGGCCGATGATTGGCAAATCGGATTGTGGATCAATGAATCTGATCGACAGAACAAGGAATTGGGGCTTTAGATGTACTGTATGGCTGGTGTAACTCTCTCCTTGCCGGGACCCCTCAGTGTCACCGGTGCACTCCTCTGCCATACACAAAAGCAGGGGGAGGTCTGCAATGATTTTGTCTCTCACTGTGCTTTATGGGCACTGATACAGGTATATTGTGACTGAAAGAACTTAGGCCGATATTGAGCCATTAATGCTGGGTGGCAAAGACATTACTAATGTAACCCCATTAGACTTCAGTGTGGTAGCTAATACCCAAATCAATGTGTTAATATGCCTCCACCTAAGCTTTGACACTCTGGGCTAGCTTAGGACACCCTTATGAACTGCTTTAATCAGTTATGAATTCAACTATGGTGACATTAAAGTATGTTGCGTATCATAGATCGGTAATGCTAATTCAAGTACACATTCATTAAACACAAACCAACCACCTGTGACTTTCCTCCACGGGTCTCCGTCAATGAGGTTCTCCCGATCCCCTAAAGGTAAGTATTACACACAATTGCTTAAAGGTTAACACTTTATATTTATATGTGTTATTAGTACAGTTAAAAGATATTGAGATAAAGTTTAATACATATATAACCCTCTAATACTTCCATATGCAAATGGCATGATAATTAGAGTAACAATTACAGGAAAGTGTCTTATTGCTAATAATTATGCTCAGTTAATTAGTTTCTGTCCAAAGTCTGTCACTGTAGTAGATAAATGTCCTTAAAATGTCAAGAACATCTGAGTAATAATTTTAGTTTCACTTAGTGGAGCAACAATAGTTCAGACACCTGTAAACTCCAACACTAACTTCCTTAGTAGTGCTGATGTACATTACATTCAAATACACTGACAAAAGATATAGTACCTCATTCAGACCCGGATGCAAGCCCAGCGCACTTGCAACCGGTTCGAAGTTTTGGTCCTGCGCACGCGCAGCGGCCGCACTGCGCGTGCGCATGCCCCGGAGCGAGAAGGAAACTCTCTCGCTCCGGAGCTCACTACAAAAGGGCCGGCTATTGATGTTGATCGACAGCTTGGCCCATTTTGTAGGTGGGGCGGGGGGGTGGCTACAAAACGGAGGCGTTCCTGACGGAACGCTTGCCGTTTTGTGGGTGGCCACACTGACATCAGCAGTGATGTCAGTGGGGAGTTTCCTGCTCGAGCAGAGCAGGAAGCTCCTTGGGGTTTGCGGTTGCCGAGACAAAACCTTAGGGTCACGTCGCACGCCCCAATGGTCGCGATGGTCTTGACCATTGCGACCATCACCCTGGTTGGTCGCTAAGCTGTGGGTGGTAACCCACAGCTTAGCTAGCGACCAGGAAGCCACACTAAAAAAACAAAGCGTCCGCCCTCATTCAGAGAAAGCGATCGCTTCTTGCGACCAACTTTGAATGAGGGCCATAATCCTTACATATAAGTCTTGAGAGGTAAAGCCAGTGTTATATTAGGCAGCTTATGGATGCTACTTTCCTTAGTTTGTAAGTAGGATACAATCCAATATCCCTAGTCTATACTATCCAAAGCGGCAAGAGGCTCAATTCCTGTTGTTATGTGTATCCGTTCTCTTTCATTACATAGTTTAGCTACATACTTTAGAAAGGATATACTGTAGTTTATCACTGAAAGCTTTTAATGCTCCAGGAGTAAATTGTTCCGTAAGCCTTCTCTCCTCCCCCGAATCTAAATGAATGCTTGCTGAAACCTAGGTTTCAATACTAAACCTCCCGGCTTCCTGGCTGTAATTAAGAACTCGAACTTAATGTCCCCAGCATGGGAGTCCGCTCCTGTATTGTAGAATGTGGTACTGGTTCTGGACATAGAGTACGTGATAAGGAGCTGCTTTAAAGTAGTGCTGCTTGCATTGCAGTGTATTCTACATTAATTACTCACTCACACTGACGAGTGCTGTATCTTTCCAGTTCAAAAGGAGTGGGCTGGAGCTTTGTTAGCTGGTAACTGACTCTGTCCATCAGCTTAGCCACTGTATAGAGTTGCCGATAATGGGCAACACCCCCCTTCTCTCTCAGTGGCTGCCTCTCAGGCTGATCTCCATCTCTCTTCCCTTCTGACAGTGCAGCACACCGATGAACAGGATCCGGCTTTCCTGGAATGACTGGCGCCCACTCCGCTGACACACTTCCACTGCCCAGACTTCTGCTACTTGCTGGAGGCAAGCGTAGCACACCTTATTTCTCCCGGCAAAGTTAAGCCTTCACTGGCTTCAGCGACGAAGGCTCCCAGCCGCTGCTACCTGTATCACTCAAGTCAGTACACGGGAGACTCCGACCCGTGCGCTCGAGGGGGAACAGCAGACTGCCCCTCAGCGCTCAAACGGCTCCTTATATAGCCTCTCTACCTCCGTGTGACTCCACTGCTTCCTGCCCGCAGCACGAGCCCTGCACACTCTGTCTATCTTTAATCACAGTAAATCTGTTAGCTCGTGCCAGTTCTGGCACTTTCCATGTGCTCATGCTGCTGCTGGCTCTAACTCCAAACCCATATGTTTACAATGGAAACAACATCAACACATACATTTCATACTCTTCCCTACCTTACACCTATTATACCCTATACTGCTATTTCTACTGTTACCTAAAGAATACTCAAGTATCATATATATATTTATATCTACCACTGTCATAGTGTTTCAGATAGGTACACTAAATTATCAATTTATTAATAACCACAGGTGTATGTATCAATTAATACTGTAATCTAGCCATAAATTAATATGGCTACATTCTCCCCCTGGTGATCTAATGTCATACAGGTCACCACTTTATATGTGTGCAGAGGTTTCAGTGGGTGTGATACACTTTCCATCAAGGTAAACAGGGATACTATGATCATCAATTCTGGATATTACTATTTCAGAGGGAATGGACCCTCATCCACACTTTCTTTGTAAAAGTAACCATATTCCTCTCTATCCTCCGCATCTCCATCAATGTCCCATTCCAGCACTGTATTAGTTAATTTGTTTACACCTAATCTCTTCTTGGTAGGTAGTAAATTATCACTGAAGGTCTTGTCCCTCTGTGTTACTTCATCCATACGTACATCTCACCCTATGGGTAGTATGTGCTGTGGTAGGTAAGTATAACATCAGATCTGTCCTCAGGCTTTAGCCGGTAAACTGGTAATCCTGAGAACTTCTCTATTATTATATATGGATTTTCTCTCCATCGATTGGCTATTTAGATTTTTTTTTGTATTCCCAGATGTTTAATGAGTACTCTATCTCCAGGAACTAATTCTTGATCTCTGACCTTCCTATCATAATAAGTTTTATTTTTCTTACTTAGCTTTCTGGCAGTATTATTAGCTAGGTCATAAGCTTTATTTAATTCCTCTCTCAACTCTCTGACATATTGAGTGTGGGAAGTAGAGGTCCTTCTGCCAGGAGAGATTCCCATACAGACATCTATTGGCAACTTGGCCTCTCTTCCGAACATCAAAAAGTAAAGTATCATTCTTGCAGCTTCATTCTTGGTGCAATTGTATGCATGCACTATTCTACTTATAAACTGCTTCCATTTGTATTTGTCCAGAGGATTTAGAGTCCCCAACATGTTTAACAACGTACGATTAAATCGCTCTGGCTGAGGATCACTCTGAGGGTGGTACGGAGTAGTTCTATATTTCTAAATGCCACAAACATAGTAAAGCTCCTTTATCAGACAGCTCTTGAAATCCCTGCCTTGATCCGAATGTAATCTGTTAGGCAGCCCGTAGTGTACAAAGAACTTATCCCAGAGGGTTCATGCATCTGTGGAAAGCTCTCTGATTGGGTGTTACATAGGCTTGTGCATATCTGGTAAAGTGGTCGGTGACAATACATTACATTTCTTCCCTTTTTCCACTTCTAAGGTCAAGTAATCAATACACACCAGATCCATTGGTCCATTACTTTGAATAGTGCCTAAAGGGGCTGTTCGGGCAGGCAAGGATTTATGTACAATGCAATTTCCACAGGTCTTACAGTAGTCTTCAATCTCACCCCTCATCCCAGGCCAATTAAACCTATCCGAGACTAGTCCTAAGATTTTTTCAAATCCAAGGTGTCCATGATTGTCATGTAATGCCTGTAGGATAACTGGACGTAGTTTCTTTGGTAATACTATCTGATGGCGTTTTCCCTCCTTGATGGTTTTAGCCTTTTTGCATAACAACCCATTCTTAAAAACTAAGTTTTTCCATTGCCGTAGTAGTAATTGTATCTCCTGTGTCCATGGTTGGCAAAGTGGAAGGTAAGTATTTTGAGTCATTTGTGCTATGACACAGCTAATACTGAGATCATGTTGTTGTTCTACAATTAATTGCTGATGCTTAATTCTTGGGATTCCTTCCAACTCCACCAGGCTAAGCCAGCAATAAGAAAGTGGTATAGCTCTTCCTTTTGCACCTAGACTACTTATTAGCTCTTGTCCTCCAGTTTCCACTTTCATTATCTGACACATTTCCTTAATATCTTCCGCAGGAACTTCTATCCAATTTTCATCACTGACATTCATTTCCTGGTCAGGGATCCTGGATAATGAGTCGGCATCAATATTGTTTATACCAGGCCTATATTTTAGTTTAAAGTCATACAAGGCCAGTGCAGATAATCACCTGTGTCCAGTTGCATCCAGTCGAGCAGTAGTTTGGATATAAGTCAGTGGATTGTTATTCGTATGCACTTCAAAAAATACTCCATATAAATAGTCATGAAATTTTTCTATTATACACCACTTTAAAGCCAGAAACTCCAGTTTATGTGTAGGATATCTTCTTTCACTCTTTGAAAGTCCCCGGCTCACAAATGAAATAGGCCTCAATTCATCTTGTTGCCTTTGGTTCAATACCTCACCAATTCCCCCAAAGGAGGCATCAGTATGAAGGGTATATGGTAAGTTGGGGTCGACATAGGCTAAGACAGGTGCATTAGTGAGACAGTTCTTTAGTTTCAAAATGCCTCTTCGCATTCTACTGTCCAACGATCTCCAAAAGGTTCAATAGGCCGGTAATATAATTTGGAGTTATCTTTTTCTGTTCTCGACTCTTTTATCTTATTACTTTTAACAGGAGGGTATACTTTTGTTAAATCAGTTAAGGGTTTGGCGATAGTTGAGTATTGTGGCACAAATCTGCGATAATATCCACAGAAACCCAGAAACGATCGTAACTCCTTCAGTTTTGTAGGACAAGGCCAATTATTCACTGCCTCCACTTTTGATGGATCAGTAGCTATCCCATTCTGGCTAACTATATGTCCTAAGTATTTTGCTAAGGATTGACACAGATGACACTTATCAATAGACAGTTTTAGCCCTCCTTCTATCAGTTGATCAAGCACTTTCAGCAAATGGGTGTTATGTTCCTCCAGGGTACTGCCAAATACTATGATGTCGTCCAGATAAACTATAACTTCCATATAGTTCATATCTCCAACAATTTTATATATTGTCCTTTGAAATGTTGCTGGGGCTCCCTTAATTCCCTGAGGCATCATGAGAAACTCAAAGAACCCCAGCGGGCAAATAAAAGCTGTCTTTTCTCGATCATTTGGGTTCATGGGTATCTGGTAAAACCTGCTTCTTAAATCCAAAACCGAGAACCAGTTACTCCCCTGAAGGCAATCTAATGCCTCATCTATTCTAGGTACTGTATATTGGTCAGGTATGGTGAGCTGATTTAAGGTCCTATAATCTACACACATCCTTATGTCTCAACTCTTTTTTCTAGCTACCACAATTGGGGATGCATAGGAACTACAAGACTCTATGATTACCTGATTCTCCAATAATCCATTTAAATGATGCTGGACATCATCAAAATCAGCAGAATGATGCCGAACATCATCAAAATCAGCAGGTGCTATACGGCGAGAGCGTTCTCTGAATGGGGTCTCATTGGTTAGTCTGATATTATGCTCTACCCCACTTGCTCTACCCAAATCCCATTCTCCAGCTGAAAAAGCTTGGGTCCTTTTTTTGAATTTCACTTATTAATTCCTCTTGTTGAAGGGCAGGAATATCACTTCCCTGAAAACATATAGTATATTTCTTAAATTCCTCTCCTTTCTTCAAAACTGACTCAACCCCTCCTACTTGTAAAGTCCACACATTAGACATAGACTGTCCTTCTTTGTTCTTGCACCACTCTGAGAGGGAATTATATAGTTTGTTGTTAGAACCAATGATTATGGGTAAATTATCTCTCCTTTCTGGGATTTCCGGGCAAATGAATGCAACAAATGGTATATGCAATTCCCCTTCTACTGGGTCAGTGATTTCCAGAGTCACTTGTACGTACCCCAGATAAGGGTACTTTTCTGCGCTCAGTCCCCAAATGACTAATCCATTTAATGGCTGTATTTGAACGTCAGACAAGTTTTCATTATACCAGGACTCAAAAATTATAGAGACCTGTGAGCCACTATCCAACAGAATTTCACATGGACATCCATTTATTCTGGCTGAATCATGGGGGAGGGTCGCATTACACCATCCGGTAGGATCCCACTCCACCATGTACTCCTCATGGCACTCAAGCTAAGTTCTAGGGGGCCTGTGAGGGGGTCACAGACCTCCCCCAAATGTTTACATGCCTTGTTCTCTCCCTACTATGGTCACTGTTACCAGGGGTATCAATGCCGGTTCCAGGGTTCTGACTGCATTGGTATGCTCGGTGCCCCATCCACACGTAAAACACCATCGGGTCACCGGTCTAATTCCTCTACCCATACCTTTACTGGGCATTGAAGAAGTTACTCCTCGTGTCGAAGGCACTGAAGTTTGTGAGCTTATGAATTGCTCAATTTATTTATTTTGTTCCTCTGTTAATTTGATTATTTTTTCATCAAATGACTGTTGCTCTAAAGCAGGTACCACCACCTTTAATTTGTTAACTGTGCATTCTCGCATTTCTATTAACATTGATTCCAGTTTTATCTTCTTCATAAGCTCATTAAATGAAGGTGGGGGTTTCTACACTTCTGAACACCTAATTTTCTATGCCACTGGATCAATGGTCAAAGCACCTCTCAATAGCTGTTTCATTCTGCTTTCATCAATATCTTCCCTTTTTATTCCTTCTTTCTCTACGATCTCATGTAGTAATTTATCTAATCTAAATAGATATGCACTTAATTTCTCCCGGGCTCTTGAAAGGTATTGTGCAATCAAGAAACCAGGTCTACTACATCTTCCAAAGTTCCATACGCATAGTCCAATGCCTCAAAATAGGATTCAATAGTAGCATCTTGATTACTATGCCTGGTAGCCTGAATGACTCCCATTGCTGGTCTCCTAAGACTCTCTACCACCCTTTGTTTTTTTATGTGTTTGGGACATTTCCACTCCTCAGTTTGTTGAACAGCTGCCTCTTTCCAGTTCTCAAAGGTTTTCTCCCCTGTTAGTACTGGATGAATACCTGAAAATATTCTTAATCTACGGTAGCTGCCTTCGTAGTGCCACCTTTCTAGATAAGTTACAACCCTATCTACCATGGTCTCAAATTGACTTCCTAACTTCTCATTATTTATGTTGCTATCCCCTTCTCCATCTTTCCCCTGGTTAACATTATCTCCATGAGAATTTGAGTTAATAAACAAAGGAGAAGATTCAGCCTCTTCATCCTCTCCATTGCTAGGCCAAATAATGTTCCATCTCCTTCTTGAAGTGCTGTCAGCCACCATCATAAGTTTGGGTCTAAATCCCTCTCTGTCTCTATCAGCATGGCACACACCAATCCCAAATCTCCCCTCCATTTTTCTACAATATGTGGCTGAATGACACCATATAAGGATCTTACTTGTTTGGTAATATAATAGTCTGTAAATTCCGAGAAATTTCCCCCTACTCAAAACATCGTTTAGGGTTTACTCCTCTTCTGTGGCACCAGGCCCTTAAATCAGTTCCACTAAAATACTCCATTATAATTATTTCCCTGAGTGTATCTCAGTGCAGTGCCTCCAAAATGTAACCCCACTAGACTTCAGAGTGGTTGCTAATACCCAAATCAATGTGTTATTATGCCTCCACCTAAGCTTTGACACTATGGGCTAGCTTAGGACACCCTTATGGACTGCTTTAATCTAGGGGTGAGCGGGTTCGGTTTTACTCGGATTTACTCGGATCTTTAAACAGCATTTTATTGGCTATCGCCTATCATGTGTTTTGGGTAGCCAATATAATAAATCCGAATTTGCGGTAAAGTGGCAATAAGAACCGAGTAAATCCGAGTAAAACCGAGCCTGCACATCAGTTATGAATTCAACTATGGTGACATTAAAGTACGTTGCGTATCATAGATCAGTAATGCTAATTCAAGTACACATTCATTAAACACAAACCAACAACCTGTTACTTTCCTCCACAGGTTTCCGTCAATGAGGTTCTCCCGATCCCCTAAAGGTAAGTAGTACACACAATTGCTTAAAGGTTAACACTTTATATTTATATGTGTTATTAGTACAGTTAAAACATATTGAGATAACGTTTAATACATATATAACCCTCTGATACTTCCATATGCAAAATAAATGATAATTAGAGTAACAATTACAGTAAAGTGTCTTATTGCTAATAATTATGCCCAGATAATTGGTTTCTGTCCAAAGTCTATCACTGTAGTAGATAAATGTCCTTAAAATGTCCAGAACATCTGAGCAATAATTTTAGTTTCACTTAGTGGAGCGACAATAGTTCAGACACCTGTAAACTCCAACACTAACTTCCTTAGTAGTGCTGATGTACATTACATTCAAATACACTGACAAAATATATAATCCTTACATATAAGTCCTGAGAGGTAAAGCCAGTGTTATATTAGGCAGCTTATGGATGCTGCTGTCTTTAGTTTGTAAGTAGGATACAATCCAATATCCCTAGTCTATACTATCCAAAGCGGCAAGAGGCTCAATTCCTGTTGTTATGTGTATCCGTTCTCTTCCATTACATAGTTTAGCTACATACTTTAGAAAGGATATACTGTAGTTTATCACTGAAAGCTTTTAATGCTCCAGGAGTAAATTCTTCCGTAAGCCTTCTCTCCTCCCCCGAATCTAAATGAATGCTTGCTGAAACCTAGGTTTCAATACTAAACTTCCTTAGTCCTTTCCTGGCTGTAATTAAAAACTGGAACTTAATGTCCCCAGTATGGGAGTCCGCTCCTGTATTGTAGAATGTGGTACTGGTTCTGGACATAGAGTATGTGATAAGGAGCTGCTTTAAATTAGTGCTCCTTGCATTGCAGTGTATTCTACATTAATTACTCACTCACACCGACGGGTGCTGTATCTTTACAGTTGAAAAGGAGTGACTGGAGCTTTGTTAGTCGGTAACTGACTCTGTCCACCATCTTAGCCACTGTATAGAGGTGCCGATAGGAGGCCACGCCCCTCTTCTCTCTCAGTGGCTGCCTCTCAGGCTGATCTCCATCTCTCTTCCCTTCTGACAGTGCAGCACACCGATGAACAGGATCCGGCTTCCCCGGAATGACTGGCACCCACTCCGCTGATACACTTCCACTGCCCGGACTTCTGCTACTTGCCAGAGGCCAGTGTAGCACACCTCTCTTCTCCCGGAAGAGGTAAGTCCTCACTGGCTTCAGCGACGAGGGCTCCCAGCCGCTGCCGCCTGTGTATCGCTCAAGGCAGCGCACCAGAGACTCCGATCTGAGCGCTTGAGGGGGAACAGCAGACTGCCCCTCAGCGCTCAAATGGCTCCTTATATAGCCTCTCTACCTCCGCGCAACCCCTCTGATTCCTGCCTGTAGCATGAGCCCTGTACAATAAATCTGTTAGCTCGTGCCAGTTCTGGCACGGTTGCTGCTATTTCCAAGTTGGAGAAAGGACCTCTGTGACGTAGACACTACGTGACCACTGCAGGAGGCTGGACCGCTCCTGCATTACCATCCACTAGGGCATAGAGGGGGAATATATATTTGTGGTGAGCGCAGCGAGCCACCGTGCCCGAAGCGCGTCGAGCGTAGCGAGCCCGCAAGGGGACACTTTTGGTCCCCCATTACCATCCCCGCCCCTCCCCCTTTCAGGCCGAGTCACGTGGGTGTGACGTCACAGGGCCATCAGCCCTGTATAGTCTAGACCTAACCGTTCTGGCACTGTCCATGTGCTTGTGCTGCTGCTGCTGTCTCTAACTCCAAACCCATATGTTTACAATCGACACAACATCAACACATACATTCCATACTCTTCCCTACCTTATACCTATTATCCCCTATACTGCTATTTTTACTCTTATCTAAATAATACCCCAGTATCATATATATATATATATATATATATATATATATATGTATACATTTATATATACCACTGTGATAGTGTTTCAGATAGGTACACTAAATTAACAATTTATTAATAAACACAGGTGTATGTATCAATTAATACGGTAATAAATTAATATGGCTACACTAATTAAAGTTTTTTCCTATAAAAATAAAAAATAATTCCCTCAAGGTGGTATGATGGCTGGTTGGCATCGGCCTACTCAGGCAAGAATAAAGCAACAAAATATATATAGTAATGTACTGCAAGGAATAAAGCTGATCCTCACTAATATGCCAACACAAATCACAGCACTTAGTCTGCAAGAACTGCTATGCCCTCACATCAATAATCACAAAGGGAATTTATTTAACTAATAATAAAATTATTTCTAAACCATTTTTTTTCCTGGTGAAAATAAAGTACTGTACATATAAATGTTATTTATTGTATAACACATAGCCAAACATTATCTGCTGTTGTTTCAATGGAACTGCATCAAGGAATATGCATAGATTAATCGTGAGATTTTTCTCACCACCTCCCATCGGGATGTAGTCGGCATCCCGACGGTCAGGATGCCGGCGGTCAGGTTAGGTTGCAGGAAGGGATGGCTAGGGTTAGGCTGCGGGAGGGGAGAGCTAGGGTTAGGCTGCGGGAGGGGAGAGTTAGGGTTAGGCTGCGGGAGAGGAGAGTTAGGGTTAGGCTGCGAGAGTGGAGAGTTAGTGTTAGGCTGCGGGAGGGGAGAGTCAGGGATAGGCTGTGGGAGGGGAGAGTTAGGGTTAAGTTACGGGAGGGCAGGATTAGGGTTAGACTGTGGGAGGGGATTGTTAGAGTTAGGCTGCGGGAGGGGAGGGTTAGGGTTAGGCTGTAGGAGGGGATGGTTAGGGTTAGGCTGCAGGAGGGGAAAGTTAGGGTTAGGTTGCGGGAGGGGAGAGTTAGGGTTAGGCTGCAGGAGAGGAGAGTGAGGGTTAGGCTGCAGGAGGGGAGAGTTAGGATTAGGCTGTGGAAGGGGTGGGTTAGGCTGTGGGAGGGGAGAGTTAGGGTTAGGCTGCAGGAGTGGAAGATTAGGGTTAGGCTGCGGGAGGTGAGGGTTAGAGTTAAGCTGTGGGAGGGGAGGGTTAGGGTTAGGCTGCAGATAGGAAAGTTAGGGTTAGGTTGTGGGAAGGAAGAGTCAGGGTTAGGCTGTGGTAGGGGAGAGTTAGGGTTAGGCTGCGGGAAGGGATCATTAGGGTTAGGCTCCGAGAGGGGAGAGTTAGTGTTAGGCTTCGGGAGGGGAGAGTTAGGGATAGGCTGTGGAAGGGGAGAGTTAGGGTTATAATGAACAGAGTGGTCCGCGCTCCAGGTCTTAGAGGGTATGTCTATAAGGTGTGTGAGGAAGGGAGATAAGGGAGCAAGATGGGGGGAAAGCAAGAAAGGTGGGGCTATGGTGGTGCTGCACGTGGAACAGGAGTACCAGATCCTGTTAATTACAAGTTGGACGAGGGTGGTTTACACGTGCGCTCCTGTATGTGGATACATGCTGCGAGGGGAGGAAAAAAAAGGGGGGGGGGTTAGGCTGCGGGACTGGAGAGTTATGGTTAGGCTGTGGGAGGGAAGAGTTAGGGATAGGCTGTGGAAGGGGAGAGTTAGGGTTAGGCTGCTGGAGGGGAAAGTTAGGGTTAGGTTGCGGGAGGGGAGGGCTAGGGTTAGGCTGCGGGAGGGGAGAGTTAGGGTTAGGCTGTGGGAGGGGAGAGTTAGGGTTAGGCTGCAGGAGGGAGAGTTAGAATTAGGCTGCGGGAGGGGAAAGTTAGGGTTAGGTTGCGGGAGGGCTAGGGTTAGGCTGTGGGAGGGGAAAGTTAGGGTTAGGCTGTGGGAGGGGAGGATTAGGGTTAGGCTGTGGGAGGAGAGGGTTAGAGTTAGGCTGCAGGAGGGGAGCGTTAGAGTTAGGCTATGGGAGGGGAGAGTTAAGGTTAGGCTGCGGGAGGGGAGGGTTAAAGTTAGGCTGTGGGAGGGGAGGTTTAGGGTTAGGCTGCGGAGGGGAAAGTTAGGGTTAGTTTGAGGGAGGGGAGGGCTAGGGTTAGCCTGTGGGAGGGGAGGATTAGGTTTAGGCTGTGGGAGGGGAGGGTTAGTTTTAGGCTGAGGGAGGGGAGGGCTGGGGTTAGGCTGAGGAGGGGTTTGGGTTGCTTTTGAAATTCTGTCAGGATTCTGACTGTTGGGATCCCATACGCACCCCCTTCCATCAACACTAATCACCTTAGCGCAATACCAGAGATTTTAGCAGGCAGCCAGCAGAGTTTTGCAGCCAGTGGTACATTTTACAAACTTTTATTTAGATTTAAACAGTTAATGCGTCAGGCTGTGCCACGTGGGTGTTTTTCCACTCTGTATTTTTTTCAGTGAGAAAACATCACATCCTGAAGCTCCAAAACAAGTTGAATGAGAAGCTGTGTTCCAATATCACTCCTGAGTGCTTTGGCTGTGAAAGGACTGAGTACATGCAGTATGACAGGGAAACATCATTTCCCATTCAATTCTGGTGTCTCCCAGTCCCTAGTGAAAAGTTTCACAGCTACAGAATGATATGTTTTACTGCTGAAACAAAATGCATTATTCTCAAACACCCATATGCCACTGGCCTTAGCATTCCATCTGTTTCCCTCTACAAGGCAGCAAATTAAATAGTCGCAATGGTTTCACTTGTGCATTGTCAGTTAGGGAGTGTGAGTGAGAAAACAAAATGTAAAAAGTAAGTTTACAAAATGCGTCATTTTCCCCTTTAAAATACCATTAAATGGGAACAGAACCTTATCCAGAAAATATTGTCCTCCAAGAGGATTCATGTAAAAAGGTTACCTAAAATTACATTTGGTACTGTATGCTCAAATGGGCTATATTATATTCTCTCCACCTCCCCTCAAAAAATAAAAAATAATTCCCTCAAGGTGGTATGATGGCTGGTTGGCATCGGCCTACTCAGGCAAGAATAAAGCAACAAAATATATACAGTAATGTACTGCAAGGAATAAAGCTGATCCTCACTAATATGCCAACACAAATCACAGCACTAAGTCTGCAAGAACTGCTATGCCCTCACATCAATAATCACAAAGGGAATTTATTTAACTAATAATAAAATTATTTCTAAACCATTTTTTTTCCTGGTGAAAATAAAGTACTGTACATATAAATGTTATTTATTGTATAACACATAGCCAAACATTATCTGCTGTTGATTCAATGGAACTGCATCAAGGAATATGCATAGATTAATCGTGAGATTTTTCTCACCACCTCCCATCGGGATGTAGTCGGCATCCCGACGGTCAGGATGCCGGCGGTCAGGTTAGGTTGCAGGAAGGGATGGCTAGGGTTAGGCTGCGGGAGGGGAGAGCTAGGGTTAGGCTGCGGGAGGGGAGAGTTAGGGTTAGGCTGCGGGAGAGGAGAGTTAGGGTTAGGCTGCGAGAGTGGAGAGTTAGTGTTAGGCTGCGGGAGGGGAGAGTCAGGGATAGGCTGTGGGAGGGGAGAGTTAGGGTTAAGTTACGGGAGGGCAGGATTAGGGTTAGACTGTGGGAGGGGATTGTTAGAGTTAGGCTGCGGGAGGGGAGGGTTAGGGTTAGGCTGTAGGAGGGGATGGTTAGGGTTAGGTTGCGGGAGGAGAGAGTTAGGGTTAGGCTGCAGGAGAGGAGAGTGAGGGTTAGGCTGCAGGAGGGGAGAGTTAGGATTAGGCTGTGGAAGGGGTGGGTTAGGCTGTGGGAGGGGAGAGTTAGGGTTAGGCTGCAGGAGGGGAAGATTAGGGTTAGGCTGCGGGAGGTGAGGGTTAGAGTTAAGCTGTGGGAGGGGAGGGTTAGGGTTAGGCTGCAGATAGGAAAGTTAGGGTTAGGTTGTGGGAAGGAAGAGTCAGGGTTAGGCTGTGGTAGGGGAGAGTTAGGGTTAGGCTGCGGGAAGGGATCGTTAGGGTTAGGCTCCGAGAGGGGAGAGTTAGTGTTAGGCTTCGGGAGGGGAGAGTTAGGGATAGGCTGTGGAAGGGGAGAGTTAGGGTTATAATGAACAGAGTGGTCCGCGCTCCAGGTCTTAGAGGGTATGTCTATAAGGTGTGTGAGGAAGGGAGATAAGGGAGCAAGATGGGGGGAAAGCAAGAAAGGTGGGGCTATGGTGGTGCTGCACGTGGAACAGGAGTACCAGATCCTGTTAATTACAAGTTGGACGAGGGTGGTTTACACGTGCGCTCCTGTATGTGGATACATGCTGCGAGGGGAGGAAAAAAAGGGGGGGGGGGGTTGTGTGGGAGAAATGTATGTATATATGATGGTGGGGTGAGGGGTGAGAGGAACGGTGTGGGGGGGGAAAAAGGGGGGGGAGGTGACAGGGGAGGGTAGGTGGGAAAGCGGAATATGGGTGGTTATGTAATAACAATAGATGGCGTGTATTAGTGTTTGTCTACTGTGTGGGTGTTGTTGGTGTGTAATGAAAAGCCAGACACTTGAGATCGAATCCAACCTGTTTATTGGTGAGTCACAGTGCTCCCCAGGCGGTATCGTGAATGAGATTGGGGTTGAGTGGCGGGTTTAGTGATTTCCTGGTCAGGGAGTTGGTGCACAGGACTACTGCACTACCCCACCTTGTACCCCATCATCAACTCCACGGCAAGGTGGCACAGAATTACGAACGCGGACCGCCGCATCATCCCCTATCACAAAGCAGTGACGAGCGCCCGTCCGGCACACCCTGCGGGCTCGCAGGGTGCCAATGACCACCGGACCGATACCAGAGTACACGACATCTGTACAAGGACTAGAGACTGCAACCTACCGGTAGGTAACTACAACATCAGTGCGGGACGCCGCCACTGCCACTTCACGGGACTTTATCATAGACATCATCACTATCCTGGTCCTCTAAGACTGTGACCATAGGTCCAGCAGAGGGGACGTGCAGAAGTAAGGGCCGCACGGAAAGGAGCCCCCTAAAAGGGCTCACCAACTCCCTGACCAGGAAATCACTAAACCCGCCACTCAACCCCAATCTCATTCACGATACCGCCTGGGGAGCACTGTGACTCACCAAAAAACAGGTTGGATTCGATCTCAAGTGTCTGGCTTTTCATTACACACCAACAACACCCACACAGTAGACAAACACTAATACACGCCATCTATTGTTATTACATAACCACCCATATTCCGCTTTCCCACCTACCCTCCCCTGTCACCTCCCCCCCCCCCCTTTTTCCCCCCCCCCACTCCGTTCCTCTCACCCCTCACCCCACCATCATATATACATACATTTCTCCCACACAACCCCCCCCCCTTTTTTTCCTCCCCTCGCAGCATGTATCCACATACAGGAGCGAGAGTTAGGGTTAGACTGCGGGAGGGGAAAGTTAGGGTTAGGTTGCGGGAGGGGAAGGCTAGGGTTAGGCTGCGGGAGGGGAGAGTTAGGGTTAGGCTGCGGGACTGGAGAGTTATGGTTAGGCTGTGGGAGGGAAGAGTTAGGGATAGGCTGTGGAAGGGGAGAGTTAGGGTTAGGCTGCTGGAGGGGAAAGTTAGGGTTATGTTGCGGGAGGGGAGGGCTAGGGTTAGGCTGCGGGAGGGGAGAGTTAGGGTTAGGCTGTGGGAGGGGAAAGTTAGGGTTAGGCTGTGGGAGGGGAGGATTAGGGTTAGGCTGTGGGAGGAGAGGGTTAGAGTTAGGCTGCAGGAGGGGAGCGTTAGAGTTAGGCTATGGGAGGGGAGAGTTAAGGTTAGGCTGCGGGAGGGGAGGGTTAAAGTTAGGCTGTGGGAGGGGAGGTTTAGGGTTAGGCTGCGGAGGGGAAAGTTAGGGTTAGTTTGAGGGAGGGGAGGGCTAGGGTTAGCCTGTGGGAGGGGAGGATTAGGTTTAGGCTGTGGGAGGGGAGGGTTAGTTTTAGGCTGAGGGAGGGGAGGGCTGGGGTTAGGCTGAGGAGGGGTTTGGGTTGCTTTTGAAATTCTGTCAGGATTCTGACTGTTGGGATCCCATACGCACCCCCTTCCATCAACACTAATCACCTTAGCGTAATACCAGAGATTTTAGCAGGCAGCCAGCAGAGTTTTGCAGCCAGTGGTACATTTTACAAACTTTTATTTAGATTTAAACAGTTAATGCGTCAGGCTGTGCCACGTGGGTGTTTTTCCACTCTGTATTTTTTTCAGTGAGAAAACATCACATCCTGAAGCTCCAAAACAAGTTGAATGAGAAGCTGTGTTCCAATATCACTCCTGAGTGCTTTGGCTGTGAAAGGACTGAGTACATGCAGTATGACAGGGAAACATCATTTCCCATTCAATTCTGGTGTCTCCCAGTCCCTAGTGAAAAGTTTCACAGCTACAGAATGATATGTTTTACTGCTGAAACAAAATGCATTATTCTCAAACACCCATATGCCACTGGCCTTAGCATTCCATCTGTTTCCCTCTACAAGGCAGCAAATTAAATAGTCGCAATGGTTTCACTTGTGCATTGTCAGTTAGGGAGTGTGAGTGAGAAAACAAAATGTAAAAAGTAAGTTTACAAAATGCGTAATTTTCCCCTTTAAAATACCATTAAATGGGAACAGAACCTTATCCAGAAAATATTGTCCTCCAAGAGGATTCATGTAAAAAGGTTACCTAAAATTACATTTGGTACTGTATGCTCAAATGGGCTATATTATATTCTCTCCACCTCCCCTCAAAAAATAAAAAAAAACTACCACATTAGGCATTTGTAGATCAGGTCTGTGCTGTACTAATTATTTTATTGAAATAAATTAATCTATAAATTCTACATGTTTTCAACATGTCTAAAAATCATATTTATGGATAGTGTTTCTGACGCATTTCTACATAATTAAAAAAAATGAAGCAAGCAGTGTAAGTTGATTCAGTATATGATAGTTATTGTAAAATTATCACTTAATCATTATTATATTAGTATTTATTTGGACATGTTGCTAGCAATTGTGTCTGATGTTGTAGTGTATTTTTCCCCTACTTCCCTTCCTACTCCCTTTTCTCTGTCTCCCCCATCTTACCATCTGTTCTTGCCATCTGTCTCTCTCTCTTTACTCCTCCCATCTCTGTCTCACTCCCCTATCTCTTTATTTTTTCTTTTTACTCCTATCCCTCTCTCCTTCTTCCTAATCTCTCTCATACCCATCTCTCCCTCCCTCCTTCTCCCATCTCGGTGATGGAGGACTAAGGGCCTGATTCTGCACGGATCACAAGATTTATTAATTTATTTTTTTTATTAACAGTTTCTTATATAGCGCAGCATATTGTGCTTTACAATTGGAAACATTAATAGAACAAATCTGGGTAATAACAGACAGATATATACTAGGTAGGAAGGCCCTGCTTGCAATCTTACAATCTATAGGGAAATAGACATTGATACACAAGGATAGGTGCTATATATTGCAATTTTGATCCAGCCAGAATGCAGAGTTTCTTGGTGGGCTGCATGATCCAGTCACACAGGAATGTCGGCCAAATGTCAGGAGCATGTGAAAGAAAGAGTGTGAGGTTATGTGAGGACTGTGAGAGGGGATGTAATTAGATATGGAAGTTATGAAGGTTATGTGGTTGGTTCTGGAATCTGATAAGCTTGCCTGAAGAGGTGAGTTTTCTGGGAACACTTGAAGGATTGGAGACTAGAGGTAAGTCTTATTGTGCGTGGTAAGGCATTCCATAGAGTGGGTGCAGTCCAAAGAAAGTCCTGTAACCGTGAATGGGAACAAGTAATGCGTGGAGATGAGAGATGCAGATCTTTTGCTGAGTGCAGAGGTCGGGTTGGGAGATATTTTGAGATGAGTGAAGAGAGTGAAGAGATGTATGTTGGTGTGGTTTGGTTAATGGCCTTATGTGTAAGTAAAAGTATTTTGTATTGAACACGGTAAGATTGCACACGCATGCACCCGGCCGCTGCAAAATTATGCAAATGAGTGTGATCGCAGCTCTATACCAAGACGCCCACTACTGTATAAAGCTGCCCACTTCCCATTACTTACATCCGCAATACCTTTGAAAGTCTGCAAAAATATCAGTTATGTGATGCCCCATAATTGTGCCCTGTAACTTTCTATTGTATAGACTTCATAGATGACAGTAGACATTGGGGGGGCTACTGCAGAACCGTCCACGCAGGAGTAAGGGACAAGTCCCCTCATACTGCTGTGGAGCTGACTCGCGGGCTGGACAGTAAAACATCTGGGCTCCGGAGAGGAAGCTTTAAAAGCGGAGTCTTACCGGCGGTTGGGTCGGTTAGGAGTAGGCTGACCAAGGAGAGACCTGCACAGAGTGTGGTGACTGCAGGGGAGGGCAACGCTGTGTCCCAGAGGTCAAGCAGTATACTTCTCCGGGTGATCAGAGGTTACATCCCCCATCAGGCTCCGGGAGAGTGGGCGGTCCTGAGCCGAAGTTGAATAGACCCAGAATTGCCTTCTTCAAAGGAATGGAGGCGGACCAGAGGCGGAGATAGGATGAAATGAGGCGGGCCTACGCCCAGGGAGACTGGGAGGGGTGGCCTCCCATACAATGGTCCCACCAATCAGGCTAACCCACCAGCGACTTACCAGCTGATGATACACAGAGGAGTGGAGACCTCTGCAAGTGTGAATGACAGCTGTGACATCTAGATCAAATGTCTGGAGGAGGTCTGTAAAATCCCTTTGACATCTCCCTGCACCACAGATTAACCCATTAACTGCATAGCACTTAGCACAGGTACAGAGAGACGCTGAACTGCATCACTGCCAGTTTAGTTGCCCTGTGGTCACCTTCTGAGATTGCATATTGTGATCTTGTAACACCTGTTGCCTAGTGAGAGAACTGTCTTATAGAAAACAGGCCACCCAAAAATTACCGACTTAAATTATTGTCAGGACAATTATCCGATTTACTCAGTCAGGCTTATTACGTCCATCAGAAGTCATAAGATACACCATTGACACGGAGTTGAACTACACTTCAGCAGCTTACAAGGAGAATATTAAAATCCCTAGTTACTGGCAGACAGGAGTAGCCTAGTACTAGTATCCACAGTACTAGGCTGCATCTTTTCTTAAATACTACAGCAGAGTCATACTGCAGGACAGCATTGTAGGTCAACTGCAACCCTCCAGGAATAAAATTGGCAAGTTACTTTGATATAATTAACTATTATTATAACTAAAATTTTTCTGAACTGTGCACCAACGTAGCTCTGGCCAGTCAGTGCGTCCAGGGGTAGTTTGGCTTTAGGAATATTGTTGATATTGAGTGTATTACCCTAATCCTAAAATTGTTATTTATATTACGGTAATATTAATGCCAGTGAATGTTATAATTTAAGATTGTTATTGATATCTTTGTGATAATACTGTGACAGAGTTAATTCCCATAACTTACTTTTAGGAATTGCCCTGAAGTGTTCCAGCTCAATAAATTATAAACTGTTTACATTGTGTGTTTACTGTGGGGGGCGCTGGGGACCACTTGCCTCTCTGCTGGAAAAGTGAGAAGAAGAAGCCACCAGAATACTCATTGAGGTGAGCGATCCTACATTGAAATAACCTAATACACTGCAGAGCATTACAGTAACATCGGACCTATACGCACAGTTGTGGTTGAGCTGACCTCACTCACAAACTGCTAAACTTCCTGTCGATATCTAGAGCTCAGGCTACGTATGTCATCGCAGGGGCTTAATTATGCATGCACCTGTAACGGCGTTCAAACGCACTGGCATGCCTGTGTTTCTCCAACCACTCCCACCCGTCACCACCCACAAACGGTCCTTCCTGTCAATCACTCTGCAATGGATCTGCGTAGCCACTGCATGCGCAGTGCATAGCAATTGGCCGACTGTGTACGCAATTGCATCATTGATCTTTGCTGAATCAGGCCCTCATCCATAACTGTGTAATACACTGGTGATCCACTACAGTGAAAATGAGCATCAATTACAGTAGCTCTAGCTGTTTCTCAAAATCAGAATTGCAGGGGGACCCACATATGCTATATCTGGGGAGTAAAGAGTATATTATTTAAGAGACGGTTTCCCCTTTACTGACTTTGATATTAGCCCAAAGTGTTAATAATGTAGTTTATCCAGCAGTATATAATCCTGATCCCAATTCCTCTATGCCCCCAAAATCCAGCAGTGTATAATCTTGAATCCCATACTCCTATATCCCCAATATCCAGCAGTATAAATTCCTGATCTCCATCTCTCTAATGCTGCCCATCCACTAGACGAGCTGAAAACGACTGCACGATTACGACATTGTAATCGTGCAGTTGTTTGTCAGTCTGTGATGAGCCTGCACTGAACGAGTAGTCGTTCAGTGCAGGCTCATCAATCATCTGCAAACATGCTCAACCTGACGTTATCGTCAGGTTGACCAGCTTGTTTGCACGATGATAGATGTCTTTTAACAACCAGTGGGAGCACATATCGCTGGTCGTTTTAGACATTTTAGTGAACGATCTTCAAACGATTAATGAACGATTGAACGATAACGACATCGTTATCGTTCAATCGCTCAATTTAATTGCCTAGTGGATGGGCAGCATAAGGGGTAAATGTACTAAGCCTTGGAGAGAGATAACATGGAGAGAGATAAAGTACCAACCAATCAGCTCCTAACTGTCATGTTACATGTTTGAAAAAAATGACAGCTAGGAGCTGATTGATTGGTACTTTATCTCTATCCACTTTACCTCTCTCCAATGCTTAGTATATCTACCCCTATACCCCCAATATCCAGCATTTTATAATCATGACCCACCATCCCTCTATAGCTCTAATACCCAGCAGTGTATAATCATGATCCACAATATGCTGTGAGCACTTATGTACCAATAAAACAATACATCAAATTGAATACTAACATGGTGGGCTGGAGACTTCTGACGGCTTTGTCTGACTTCCAAGAGTTATGACTGCAGTGGTTCTGTCTGTATCTATTGAGAGCTTGTTCCCATCTTTCAGCTGAAAATTGACCCAATTGTGTCATTGAACTTTATTGATGCATGAGGGACAAGAACAGAAGAAAAAGCTGTAGTAGCTGTGAGAGGTGACAGGTGTACACACATGGTAAGGGCTGTCAGGGGTGGTATAGGGGATCCTGCTTCGGACTGAGATGCTAAAGCTAAAAATCTTCATGAAAAAGGGGGCGTGACCTCACAGCAAGGGACGTGGAGACTGTCCAACTGAGATCACACATTGGCCCCCACAAGAAAAAAATACACATTCATTGGCCTTCATAGCAAAAAACCAAACACAATGTCCCCCCACAGGAAAAAAATAAAACATTGTCCCTCACATAAAAAATAAAGCATACATTAAATGGCCCAAGCCCCCACAGAATAATGATCTATTCCCATTAATAGAATTTAGATTTAATTGCCTCATTATGCTTCACTGATGCATAAAGCAGTAGAGCACAGAATGATAAATTGCCCTGAAAGTGAGATCAAGCTCCACCATAGAGTAATGGGCACAGTATACCTTAAGGGTTTTGTTACAAGGGTGCTTCTTTCAGCTAGTAGTCAGAGTGGCCAGTGCAGATGCGCATGACCACTAACGCTTCATACAGCAGTGACCGGTGGAGCTGAAGACGCAGCTGACATGTACTGTCTGCAGTCAGGTTTATCATCAGCAGCCAATAAAAATCAGAGTGATTCTTATTGGCTGCTGGTAATACACCTTACCGCAGATTATACATGTCAACTGCGGCTTCAGTTACGGTGCAGCAGCCAATAAGAATCTGCCTGACTTTTATTGGATGCTGCTGGCTGCTCCCAGACGATCACTGCGAAGGACCGGTCGCGTGTCCGCGGATGACTGGTCGATCGCGATCGACGTTTTGACCACCCCGGTTTTAGATGGACCATGTACAGGATTATATAATAGATTATGTTTTTATTATCAATTTATGGAGCGCTGTACATGTATTCTTAAAAAAATCAACCCTTGATCCTAACACTCTCTCCAACTACCGACCCATCTCTCACCTCCCTTTTGCCTCTAAACTCCTTGAGCATGTTGTTTACAACCACCTTACCACCTTTCTTCCCATTCCCTCCTTGAACCTTTTCAGTCTGACTTCCATTCTCTCCACTCCACTGAAACTGTCCTCACAAAAGTTAGCAATGACCTCCTTGCTGCCAAATCCAAGGGCCACTACACTCTGCTCAGTCTCCTTGACCTCTCTGCTGCTTTCAATGCTGTGGACCACCCTCTCCTGCTGCAAATCTTTCACTCCAATGGTCTACATGACACTGCCCTCTCCTGGTTGTCCTCCTACCTCTCTGACCGATCCTTCTCTGTCTCCTCTCACGACTCCTCTTACCCCTCACTCTTACAGTAGGAGTTCCCCAAGTTTTTGTTCTTGGATCTCTCCCATTCTCCCTCTACAGTATATGTCCTCTCTCTATATATATATATCTTCTCTATGCTGATGATACTCAGATCTATCTTTCCTTCCCTGACTTCTCCCCTTTCTCCTCACTCATATCTCCAAATTTCTCTTTGCTATCTCTTCCTGGATCTCCCAGCGTTTACTTAATATGTCTAAGACTGAGCTGATCATCTTCCCACCCTCCCACATAACCTCACTTCCCACTATTTCTTTATCAATTGATGGCACAACTATCTCCTCTAGCCCCAAAGTGTGCTGTCTTGGAGTTCTCCTGGACTCCTCTCTCTCCTTCAAACCACACACTCAGCACCAGTCCTGTCATTTCCATCTCAAAAATATTTCCAAGATCAGACCCTTTCTCAGCCAGGATGCTACTAAAACCCTCATAAACTCACTGGTCATCTCAAAGATTGGACTATTGTAACCTCCTCCTATCTGGCCTTCCCAAATCCCATCTCTCTCCTCTCCAGTCTGTACTCAATGCTGCTGCTCAGCTAATCTTCCTCTTCAAACGCTCTACATCTAGCTCACATCTCCTACAAGCCCTACACTGGCTCCCCTTCCTCTTCTGAACCAAATTCAAGGTTCTCACACTTGCTTACAAAGCCCTCACCCACTCCTCTCCCATTTACATCTCTGATCTCATCTCCCTTCACTCTCCTGTCCGCCCTCTTCATTCAACAAATGCACGCCACCTCTCATGCCAACTGAATGCTGCTCCCTACCTTTGGAACTCTCTTCCTCTCCCCATCAGACTCTCCAACTCTCTACAATCCTTCAAATGGGCTTTCAAGACCCACTACTTCATCAAGGTCTTCCAGCTCTCATCCTAACTTGCTGCTAAATGCTCTTTCCTCCCTGTCTACCCCATCTGTGTCATGCCTGTTTGTCTGCCCATCGACTATAGAATTTAAGCTCTTACAAGCAGGGCCCTCTACTCTCTTGTTCTTGTTATTACTCTCCTGTAAGGGCACCTAACACTTGATTGCTTATGCTCTGTTGCTTATTTGAGTGTTATAGTTGCTAATACAGCAATGTATATTATCCATGTCCTTGTCCTGCATTGTATTGTATTGTACTGTAAGTCACTGGTCACTTATTTGTTTATGTACTTTGTAAGGCGCTGCCGAACACTTGTGGTGTCATATAAATAACTAATAATAATAATAATAATAATATATACAGTATATGTAATTCATATAATTTATTTTGTCATATCCAAGTAACCTACCAGTATGTTGTTGGAGTGTGGGAGGCAACCAGAGCACAAACTCCACACATATACACCATGACTGGGTATTTAACGACCTCAGTGCTGTGAGACATTAATGCTAACTACTATGCCACCATGCTGCCCATTATAACTAAGCATATGTTAAAGTCAGATAACAATTGGCGGTACCTGTAAATGGCACTCACACAGAACATTATGTAACTGATTTTGTGCATTATAATATAACTAGTCTTTATGGTTATTCAGATATATTTCCTTGTATGTGTATCATCCCAAATAGGACACAAAGTTTTAAGCAGGAGACAAACAGCAAACAAATTGAAACCATGAAAGCTCTATATAATGTACTTGTTGTGATTATTAGAACATTAGTATGGGGTCTAAACCATCCGGGATATATGTCGATAGCTCCAGTTTATATAGTCCAAATCAACAACATGTTGGAGCGGCAAGATAAAAAGAAAAGCACTGACTTCCCCACTGTTCTCAAATTATCTTAACACACTGTCCTCGTTCAAAAATAAACCAGGGGAGGGTGACAAGTTTGTTAGTGTGCTGTAACATTCACGTTCCAAGCTATATTTTTAGGAGTGGCATTTATGTTTGGCTTGCGTACAACCTGTTAAAAATGTGTGGCATTTCCTCTTCCTGTTACATGATATTTAGTATTAATTTGTGCCCCCAAAATTCTGAATGAAAAAAATATAGTTCAGACCCATCATAATCTAATGCAGAGTGTTATTAAAAATTAGAGCTCCAGTATCCAAAATATGTGATTTCTGAATTTCCCAGGACACAGCGTGTTTGTTTATACATATCTATCTCATCTGTAACCCAAATACTATAACTTTTTTTTGGAGATTGTGATTTATCAAAGTCTTTGTAAACACCAAAACAACAGTTTTATAATATTATAATGAAAGCCTCTTAAGCTAATACACTTTTATAATATTATAAATAATACACTCTTTATGCTATAATCACTACAATGTATTATGCTATTATTATTTATTTATAACATGCCACAAGGGGTCTGCAGCTCTGTAGAGAGATCATACAGCATAACAGTACATTAACTTGCAATTCAGAAAGTTACACAATAACATACGGCAAGGTACAAGGCCGGACAGAATATCTCAGTATAACTTGAAGGGACAAGCAGTGGAAGTGAGGGTACAGAACAGGGAAGAAATGAGCATGATCTGAGCATGTGCCCAGAGGATAGGAGACAAGGAAAACATGGAGCCCAGGTTGGTGGTACAAGAAGTGCAGTAGTCGTGCTGGTTACCCCTTCCTTCTGGCACAGGCCAATGTTGAGCAGCTAGGGAGGAACAAAGACAAGCAGTAGAATTAAAGTTGGATTGAACAAAGTTGTGATAGAGGAAAACCAAAGAGGAGGAAAAGGCAATAGTCCAGGCTAGGTATTACAAGTGAGTGGATGGGTTGTTGCATCCAGGCTGAGAAAAGGTCTAATTCTGGGTCTAATTCTAGAGATGTTAGGAAGGTGGAACACTCAATATTAGGAAAGAGACTAGTTGTGGAGAGGCAGGAGAAGGGGATGATTCCCAGGCAGCAGACAAGTGGAACAGAGGAGAGGTTAGTGTTTCAACCTAACAACAGATGAGGGAAGTTAAGTGGACAATAAGTTCAGTATTAGACATATTAATTCATAAAATGAATAAAATGTATGTGGAATCATGGTAGAGATGGTAATATAGGCTAAAAATTCTGAAGACATCACCAAAAAAAAGAAATGTACAGGGAAGAGACAAGAAGGCAGAGAATTGACTTTGGGGAATACTGGCAGATAGAGGAAGAAGGAGTTAGCGGTAGAGGAATAAAGGTGGGAGGAATCATATCTAGAGTCAGGTAAGGATAGTTACTGTAGAAGGACAGCCAGGACAGCACAGTGTCATCGAGACCAATGGAGTATAGGGATGTACATAGTGCCAAAGGCAATTGAGAGGTCCAGAAGGATGTGTAAGTGGAATTGACCCTTAGATAGAGAAGATTGTTAGTGACCCTGTGGAGTTTAGGAAGCAGAAACCAGATTGAAGCTGGTCAAGGAGGGAATGGAAAGAGAGAAAGGTGGTGAGCGTGAGACCATAGAGCAAAGAGGAGGAAATATATAGGTTGGTAGTTATATAGAATGTCAGAGTTGAGGGAGGGATTTTAGGATGGGTGACACAAGTGCATGCTTAAACAAGTAGGGGAAGGTGCCAGAGTAGAGGAACAGATTGAAGAGGTGGGCAAGAAGGGAGACAGCATTAGGATAGAGGAAGTGGATGAGGTGCAAGTGGACAAGGTGAGGGGCCATTATGGAAGGAGGAATAGATGAGAGAAGGGAAGACACCTCCACCCCAGTGATGTTTCGGAGACTGGGACAAGATGAAAGATTAGAGGTAGAACTGGTTGGAGAGCTGTAGGGCAAAGTTGTTTTAGGAGAGAATAAATTTAGAAATTGAGGATGTCAGCATGAGAACATGATTTCTTACATTGCTGCTTTGCTATGCTAGAGCATTTTTTAAGATACAGTATGGCAAGTGTGGGATGCCAGAGTTGGGATGCCAATGTTATGGAGTCCAGTGTGGAGGTGAGTATGTTTTTTTTTTAAAGGAAAACAATCTGCTCAGTGTAAGGATGGAGATGATGAAGAGAGATGAGGAGAAAGTATCAAGGTTGAGGCTGTCAAGGTTATGCTTGGTGATAGCAGCCTTAGAAGGAGTACATGAAAAGAGATGATGGTCAGAGAGGTGGAATTGGTAGCTGGTGAAGTCACAGATATCACAGTGGTGGTAGAAGACATTGGTGGTAGTAGTGTCGACATTAGACTTGAAAGCAAGACAAGATCATTGCAAGAGGCTTAAGGATGATGTAATGGAGACAAGTTTGTAGGCAGCGGTGTGAGTGGAATAGTCAATTGGGATTTGAAGTAACCCAGGATGAGGGAGGGAAGGAAGTCAACAAGACCAAAAAAGAGCATTTGGGGGAATCAGGCAGTGACATTAATTAGGAGTTAAGAGACATGACCTGGGTGAAATTGATGAATGGAGAGGATTTCAAAGGAAGAGAAGGAGAGAACGGACTCAGTCATGACCTGGACTGGACAGATGTGGAGAAGGATACCCAGCCCCCATATACAGTATATTGGTGTTGTTAAAAGAAAAGTCACCAGAGGAAAGAATGGCAGAAAATACAGTATGTTGTCAAATGGGGACAGCCAGGATTCAGTGATGGTGATGTTATGTTCTGGGTTGTTTGTGGACCCGGGGTGGAAGCAGGAGCGATCACAGAAGCGGGTTTGAATATAAACTAGGTTTTTTAATAGGTGCTTGAGTAGACATAAAATATGGCAGTAAATAAAAGTCCAGGTATATATAAATGTGCACTAGAGTTCTGTGGTGGGAGTAATGGGTTAATGTCCAAGTAGAAACAATTACAACTGTCCAGGTGTGCAGGTAGTGAGACTGGAATAATCAACCAGGTATGCAGGTAGTGATGCAGGAACATAATAAGCCAGGTATGCAGGTAGTGAACTAAGGCAAATGAGCAAGATGTCAGCAGGCTCAGGCACTCAGGTATGGGCAAGGGTGGTGGAGGAAGTGGGGTAGTCCAGCGGAAGCTAGGAGCTGACAGGCAGACTGGCAGACAGCGAATTTCACAGGAACAGGATAAGCACAGAGCACTCCCTCTCAGATAGGCTGAGATACATGTTGCACTGGCAAAGAAGGAAGGCACTGACCCTTCCTAAATACCTCATGCCGTGCTGTTACTGGCCGGAGGGAACATGTGACTCACCGGGATTGGCCAGCCGTATCACATGGCCAGAAGGCAAAATGGCAGCGCCCATGCCAAACGGAATGGAGACGCTGCCAGGCCTTACCAGCGCAGAGTGACAACAGGCCCGCACAACAATGCGCGCAGCCAATGCCCCCACCAGACACCAGCTCCGCCACCAGACAGCCCGCACCACAACGACCTCATAGGTAACACCTGCCTAGTGCCATGCTGAAATACCCTGGCCGTGACAGTACCCCCCCCTTTTGGGGTGGCCTCAGGACACTCACCAGGCTTCTCCGGATGGGCAGAATGAAATCTCCTGATGAGCATGGACATCACGAGCATCGGTCCAGCAATGTTCCTCTGGACCGTAACCTTTCCAGTCTAGCAAATACTGTAGATGACCTCTGCGTAGACGAGAGTCCAAGACCTGGGTGACTTCAAACTCAACTCCTCTCTTCATCTGGACTCGAGGAGAAGCAGGTAGAGCACTGTGGAACCTATTCAGAACTAGGAGATTTAATAAGGAAACATGGAAGGAATTAGGGATTTTTAGGTAACTAGATGATGGATTAATGACTTCTGTTATGGTGAAGGGACCAATGAAGCGTGGTGCAAATTTAATTGAAAGAACTCTCAGACGAAGATTCCAGGTGGACAACCAGACCTGGCTTCCACCTTGCATACGTGGAACTATTCTATGCTTCTTATCAGCCTGGGTCTTATAGCGAGAGAATGTCTTCAGCAAATCAGACCATACTTGAGTCCAGATGGCAGCAAAATTCTGCACCGTGTCCTCCACGGCCGGAACATCAAAAACAGGCAGGCTTCAGAATTCGGGAACACGAGGATGAAGGCCATAAACAACCTGAAATGGCGTTTGGTTAGTTGACGAGTGGTAGGAAGCATTATGTGCAAACTCGGCCCATGGCAGCAAGGCAGCCCAATTGTCCTGGGAAGATGTCATAAAAATTCTTAAGAAAGTCTCTAGATCTTGATTAACTCTCTCGGTGGAGCCGTTGCTTTGCGGATGGTAGGCCGTGGAAAAGTTTAACTTCACTTGAAGAACAGAACACAAAGCCCTTCAGAATTTTGAAGTAAACTGCACACCATGGTCAGAGACAATTTCAGCAGGAAGGCCATGAAGACAAAATATGTGTTGGACGAACAACTGTGCCAGGTCAGGAGCAGAAGGTAACTTCTTCAAAGGTATATAGTGGACCATCTTAGAGAATCGGTCTATTACAACCCAGATAGTATTGAAGCCTTGAGAGACTGGCAGGTCTGAACGAAATCCATGGAGAGATGCGTCCATGGACGTGATGGAGTGGGTAGTGGAAGCAATTCCCCAGCTGGAGCTTGTCGTGATGATTTATGCTGGGCACAGGAGGAGCAAGAAGAGATAAAATACATTATATCTGCCTTCATAGAAGGCCACCAATAGTGTCTTTTCAGGAACTCCAAAGTCTTTCGAGTGCCTGAGTGCCCTGCGAAGCGAGAGGAATGTGCCCAAGTGAGAAGCCGCTTCCTTACTCCGGGGCCACAAACGATTTTCCTGTAGGAGGCTGAACCTGTAATGTGGTGAAAACTCTTGATTCCAAGACAGGGGTATAGCTTTGATTTTCAGATTGATCATCACAGAGGAGAGATCTCGATAGGGCATCAGCCTTCTTATTAAGTGCTCCAGACCGGATGGTCAGGGAGAATTGAAACCTGGCAGAGAATATTGCCCAGCGGGCTAAACGAGGACTCACACATTGAAGGTTCTTGAGAAATAGGAGATTTCTATGGTCCGTAAATAGAGTAAATGGAAACTTAGCACCTTCTAGTAAATATCTCCATTCCTTCAACGCCAACTTTACAGCTAGCAGTTCTTGCTCACCTATGGCGTAGTTCCTTTTGGCAGGTGGGAATTTTTTAGAAAAGAACCCACAAGGATGGACTCAATTGTCCTCATAACTTTGAGACAGGACTGCTCCCACAACTTCAGATGATGTGTCTACTTCCAACAAAAAAGGCCTGTCCAGATCTGGTTGTCGAAGAACTGGTGCTGAGATAAAGGCCTGTTTTAGAAGATGAAAAGCAGACTCTGCGTCAGGTGACCATTGGGCAAGATTAGCACCTTTGCGGGTCAAGGCTGTAATGGGAGCCATCAATGTAGAAAATCCCTTAATGAAGCGTCTATAATAATTGGCGAAGCCCAACAATCTCTGGATGGCTTTCAATGTCTGAGGTCGGGTCCATTCCAGAATTGCTTGTACCGTCTTGGGGTCCATTTCCAAACTGGAGCCAGAAATAACCTAGCCAAGAAAAGGTACACTGGGCACTCCAAAGACACACTTCTCCAGTTTGCAGTAAAGGTGGTTTTCTCTCAAACGGGTCAAAACTTCTTTAACATGTTCATGATGTTTAGCTACAGAGGATGAAAAAATCAGTATATCGTCCAGATAGACAACAACTGAAACATATAACAGGTCCCGGAAAATCTCATTAACGAAACACTGAAAGACAGCAGGGGCATTGCACGGTTCCAAAAGGCATTACTAAATATTCGAAATGTCCATCTCTGGTATTAAAAACGGTCTTCCATTCATCACCAGCTCGAATACGAATGAGATTGTAAGCCCCTCTCAGATCCAATTTAGAAAAAATGACAGAGCCCTTGACCCTATCAAACAACTCAGTAATCAGGGGAAGAGGGTATTGATTCTTTACAGTAATGTCATTAAGGCCTCGATAATCTTTACATGGTCTTAAACCACCGTCCTTCTTGCCAACGAAGAAAAATCCAGCTCCGGCAGGTGAAGTAGAGGGGCGAATGAACCCCTTTGCCAGGTTGTACCGGATGTACTCGGTCATGGCTTGAGTCTCAGGCAAGGACAGTGGATAGGTACGACCACGAGGTGGTATTTTATCAGGTATCAAATCAATTGGACAGTCCCATTCCCTATGAGGAGGTAAGATATTTGCTTGCTGCTCAGAGAACACGTCGGCGAACATCTGATATTCCTTGGGAATGGCAGAAGAAACTAATGGAACTGTTTTTCTTACAGGTCAAATTTTTGGAAGACAGGATTTCTGACAGTCCATAACCCATGACAGAATCTGCATAGAACTCCAATCTATCCTGGGATTATGTTGACGCAACCAGGGTAGACCAAGAACAATTTCTTGAGAGGCCTCTGATATCACCAGGAATTTTAAGGACTCAGAATGAAGTGCCCCAATTCGGACCAATACTGGTTGAGTCTCCTTGGTGACTATCCCGTTAGTTAGAGGGCGTCCGTCTATAGAGGTCAGAGAGATGGCATGGTTGAGAGACAAACAAGGAATCTGAAATTAATCTATGAAACTAGACGTTCTGAAATTAACCTTTGCCGGACAGTTCTGTGTTTTTCAGCCTGACGTTCCCTGAAGCGTAGGTCAACTTTGATACACAACGAAATCATGTTGTTCAGATTAGTAGGAATCTCTCGAGTGACTAGATCATCCTTTAGTCGGTCTGACAACCCATGCCAGAAGGCAGAGGTGAGGGCTTCCTCATTCCATTTGAGCTCTGATGCTAAAATTTGAAATTGCACGGCATATTGACTGACAGGATGGACCCCTTGTCTCAGTGTCATAATGTTTGATGATGCTGATACAGTACGCCCAGGTTCATCGAAAATCCTCCTGAAGGATGACACAAAGTCTGCGTAATTATCCAGCAGCGGATCTGAGCGCTCCCAGAGTGGGAAAGCCCATTCCAAGGCCTGGCCGGATAACAGAGAGACTATATAAGCCACTTTAGTTCTTGCAGTTAGAAAGTTGTCAGGCTGCAGGGTAAAATGTATGTCACACTGATTTAGGAATCCTCGGCAGAGTTTAGGATTGCCGTCAAATTTATTTGGTAAAGGAAGATGTAAGTGGGGAGATGATCTGCCTCCTGTATTCCCAGACGCTGATGCGGATGTGGCTGCTAGTGCTCCAGGGGTAGAAAAGGAAGTTGTAAACTATCCTGTCACTTAAACATCTCTTGCAGGAATTGAGCCATCTGATGCTGCATGTTTTCCAGATTTTCTAAATGACCAGAAATGCACTGGAACAAATCCACTCCTGACTCCTGATCCGTGGCCGGCTCCATGGGGCCAGTGCAAACTGTTATGTTCTGGGTTGTTTGTGGACCCAGGGTGGTAGCAGGAGTGATCACAGAAGTGGGTTTGAATATAAAACTAGGTTTTTTAATAGGTGCTTGAGTAGACATAAAATATGGCAGTAAATAAAAGTCCAGGTATATATAAACGTGCACTAGAGTTCTGTGGTGGGAGTAATGGTTAATGTCCAAGTAGAAACAATTACAACTGTCCAGGTGTGCAGGTAGTGAGACTGGAATAATCAACCAGGTATGCAGGTAGTGATGCAGGAAAATAATAAGCCAGGTATGCAGGTAGTGAACTAAGGCAAATGAGCAGGATGTCAGCAGGCTCAGGCACTCAGGTATGGGCAAGGGTGGTGGAGGAAGCGGGGTAGTCCAGCGGAAGCTAGGAGGTGACAGGCAGACTGGCAGATAGCGAATTTCACAGGAACAGGATAAGCACAGAGCACTCCCTCTCAGCTAGGCTGAGATACACGTTGCACTGGCAAAGAAGGAAGGCACTGACCCTTCCTAAATACCCCATGCCGTGCTGTTACTGGCCGGAGGGAACATGTGACTCACCAGGATTGGCCAGCCGCATCACATGGCCAGAAGGCAAAATGGCGGCGCCCATGCCAAATGGAACGGAGATGCCGCCAGACCTTACCAGCGCAGAGTGACAACAGGCCCGCACAACAATGCGTGCAGCCAAAGCCCCCTGCCAGACACCAGCTCCGCCACCAGACAGCCTGCGCCACAACGACCTCACAGGTAACACCCGCCTAGCGCCATGCTGAAATACCCTGGCTGTGACAGGTGAAGGTCGAGGGAGTTGGAGGTGACGAGGCTGTGGATAGAGATCAGTGTGTTAAAGACATACTTGGCATTCCAGATGGTGCAAGAGACTCATAGGGGAAGATGTGGAAGAAGTTGTTGGTGTGAAGTTAGAGGGTGAGAGCATGGGGATGGAATGGAAGCCAACAGGTATGGGATGGATGTCATGAGACAGGGTTCTAATGAGGAAATGGGTGAGTGTAGGGCTTGGGGGAGGGGCAGGAGAGGAAAAGGAACAAAAAAAAGAAAATGAAGAGATAAAGTGAAGGTTTGGGGCAGAGAAAAATACCAGGTAAAGGAATTTAGAGTGCATGGAAAGGAAAGAGACTTGGGAAGGGAGAAGGGGGGGATTGATCAAATTTAGGTAAAATGATGGCACTATATCAATAAATGTTAACAATAATAACAACTACATCTGAAAATGTATTTTATCTGTGGTTTAAGATGGTAAACTGCAATGTCCAATTTGTAAAGAGATGTAAAGTATACTGGGGCTATAAAAATAAATAATAAGAATAATGATGTTATTACAGCTGTAATCATATTTTGAAATCTGCCTTTTTTCATAAAGGTCCAACTCACATGCTGAGTCACTGGCTGAAAAATAGATATCCCTGTTAGTAGGAATGTTTTTGTTTTATTTACCTTAATTTGTAAGTTTACATATTACACTTATAAAAGTAGACAATGGCCCTCATTCAGACCCGTACGCTCTGAGCAGAGCGCACGCTCTGAATGAGGGCCGGGCTCCATTTTCATGGAGCGTCCTCCTGGACGCTCGTATAGCTGTGGGTCACCACCCACAGGCTATACGAGCGTGCATTGTGATGGTCGCGATGGTCGAGACCATCGCGACCATCGAATTTGCGAGCCGGAGCCTGCGGTTGAGGTTTTCAACCGCAAGCTCCGGAGTGATTTTGGCTCTATCAGAGCCAAAATCACTCCCACTGACATCACTAGTGATGTCAGTGGGCCGGCTTTTGACGGGAGGCATTCCCGTGGGAACGCCCCCGTCAGGGAGGCACGCCCCTGGCACACCCACCAAAGGGGGCGTGCTGTCAATCAACATTGACAGCACGCCCCCTTTGATCGGACACAACGAGCGAAGGACTTTCCTTCGCTCGTCGCGTCTGGCGCATGCGCACGACGGAGCTCCCTCCGTCGTGCGCATGCTCAGTCCATAACATCGACCCACTTGCGAGCGGACAGCCGCTTGCGAGTGGGTCTGAATCAGGCCCAATGAGTGGTATATTTACAAAATTGTGGGTTTTTGGAAGTGGAGATGTTGCCCATATCTTCTAGAAGGTGCTTGATAAATGTTAAGTAGAATCTGATTGGTTGCTATGGGCAACATCTCTACTTTTAAAAACCTCACTTTAGTAAATATATACCCTTGAAGTAAGCATACCTTGTTGTTTCCAAATGACCAATATTTAGGAAAACATTCCAACATGAAAGCAGTGTAATAAGAGGACTGCAGGAAATGCACTGCAAACATATTTGTGGAGAGCGGCTGTTTAAATGAGTAAATGTTGTATAATATGGTATTTATATCGTTCTAAATGAGCAGAGCATATTCTGATGATTGGCACACAAAGTAAAGTCCATTGTGGTGTGGTATGTGCAAAGCAAATCTTGTTCCATTCAGCAGTATACAAAGCAGAGCCCATTCTGTTGATCAAAAGCCCATTCTTATGGTCAGAAATTGAATACAATCCTGGTGACCTTTATAAATAGCATAGCCCATATATGTACTGAGTGAGTACACAATGCAACATTTTTTCTGGGACCTAATATACAGAGCAGAGCCTAATCTGATTCCAAGTATACAAAGCAGAACCCATTCTCTTGTATAAAATTAACCCTTTCTAGAAGCCAATGTACAAAATAAAGCCCCTTCTGGATGCTAATATGCTAAGTAGATTCCTTTCTGGTGGCCAGCGTATAAAATAGATGCTTTTCTTGCGATTGTATGGTAAACATCCCCCTATGGAGACTAGAGTACAGTTGTGAATCCGCTAGCAAATCTTTTAGGTGTTTTACGAGGCCTCAACAGAATACAGTAGGTAGTTTACTTACTATTCAGTGGAATGCAAAAGCCGCCGCTTCCCGGCATGTTAAAGCCCTGATATTTAAAAGGGTCATGCTTTTAATAGCAATAAACCCATAGGACTGATCATTTTTTATGACTAAGGAAAATAAAAATATCTTGGAGTGTGTTTATTAGAGAGGAGTGTGATCCAGTGCTTACTACTATCTTGCATTGAAGCTGACCAGCCTCCTTTACAAAGATGGCCGCCCCGGACACGTTACTGGGTGACCCTGTGCCCTTGGCCATCCTAGAGTGTGTGATAAGTACTGTACGGTCGTGCTGCACATCTTACTCTGCTGTTTCCTCTGTTGTCTCTTCTTACATATACCTCTTACTCTGTGTATTACCGCTGTTACCGATGACACTGCTGTTACATCTGTTAACCCTGTTATCCTTAATATACTTGCAAGCCTGGTTAAGATAAAGCTGTCTGGCCTAAACTCCATTTCACAATTCCACTGCTGTCTATTGTTAACCTCACAGGTTCTACACCAACAGGTCATATCAACAGTGTTTACATTTTATTGCAGGTTTCAAATGGGCACATATACTGATTTAGGGATAAAATATTTCACTCTACCCTACAGCTCTTCACAGATATTCTAGAAGTAACAATCTTTGCCGAAAAATGATATGTAGTATCGATGTATCGTGGCCATTGGACTGGGTCTACAGAGGATCAGTGCATAAGATGGCTGTTGCAGGTCTGATCCAAATGTTGAGGCTGTAGATCTATGAGACTGGGTATTTATTGCGAAATGCACATGGCATTTTTCAGAGGATTCAAAAGTTCCTCTCCTGCAGGCATTGGTGCTGAGTGGATCGTGCTTTATATTTTTTTCAGGGCCCAGCACATGTTGGGTGTTAGCAATGACATGGCGTATGCTTTGCTTCATTTGAATTTAATTTGTTAGCTTTCAACTTTGTCTCCATGATAGATCCTACCATAATAAAAGATACAGTTGGGCAAAGCTCAAATGTTCCTTGCTCTAGGAGATCCCATTTTATGCAGTGATGGTTTATAATAGGGGCATATGGTTTCACCACCAATGGACCAGAGCAGTAGGGGCTTATATTTAGCAAAACCTGGTAAATGTTATCAGCAGTATGGGCTATCCCTGTGGTGATCCCTTTGTGTATTGGACAAAGCCCTATCACCAGTGAAAATATGCATTGTTGGCAGCCATAGGACTTTCCATCCTATGATATAAATGCCCCTAAATCTTTGTTCTTTTGCCGTGTGTAAGCACAACTGTACAGAGTCACTTCTCTTGCGCAATTGAGAATTCTTCCATTTTATTTTGTGGCCTCGCCAATCATAAACTTGGTTTATTCATGGCAGGTTTGTCCTAGGGAGAGGCAGTTACATTTTTGTTACATCCCATGCAATGACGTAAGTTCATCCGAGACACCCGGAGACAAGTTATAATTTTGTGCTTCCCCTCTCACAGCGCTTGTGGTTGACTATACCCTACCGCAAGCAGTGTGAGCACTTTGGTGTGAAATACAACCAGGTGACGTGTACTATGACGCTGCCTGTTAATTATGCGCGCCTCTGAAACGCGTTAAGATGCTCAGGCACACCTGCGTTCGCACCTCCACTCCCCTGTTTCTAGTGGCCAGCCGCTGTCATCACCCACAAACGGCCTCTCCTGTCACTCATTTTACAGGGCTGTCTATACGCAGCGAGCGTACTCTTCCCGATCGCTCACACTGGTTAGCGCACGCGCACTGCGATGCATACACATGCACAGAATGCAAAAATCGGCTGGCTGCGTGTGAACGCTTCCAAGCGAGCACGTCTGAATCAGGTCCTCTATTCCATCCGGACAAGCTCTGGACAATACTAGATGCACATGATACATAATTCAGTATATCAATAAATAAGATTATCCTTCATTGTTGATTGCCCTGGATGTGACGAAAGCCTTCAAAGGGTCTCATAGTCATTCATAGCCTTGACTCTCCACACAGGATCAGGCAAAGGATGCACCCTCTCCCCATTAACATCTGCTCTGGGAATTGATCCTCTTGCAAGCAGTCAGATACAATAGCAATATTTAAGCAATCATCACAAGCAAATCCCACCACAAATTCTCCTTATTAGCTAATGATGTCCTTTTGTCTCTCATTAAACCATTAATGTTTCTCCACATTCTAGTTAATTAATGTTGGGATATAAGGTAAACAATGATAAATCAGCGGGGTTACCATTCTACATAATAGACCAACTGGACAAGCTCATCAAGGTCAATGTTGTCTTCCGACTCAATGAATTAATTTGGGGTAAATATAACCAAATCTTATGAACAGCTATATAAAGCCAACTGCCCATGACTTTTTGCATTGAGCAGGACCACTTCCACACTATGGCCCGTATTCAATTAAAGGCGAAAAGAAGTAATCGACAAAAAAGTTTTGCGTATTGCCGCGCTTCGCCTAGTCGGAACTTATCTCCAATTTCAATTCCAGATAGAATTCGCCTAAGCGGAAACAATGTAATAGGCGAAAAAGATTCGCCTATGAATAGCAGGTTAAAAGAAGTGCAAAATCTTTGTTTTGGAGTGCAAACGTGGGGAGGTACCCAGACCCTTGGCACACTCACCCAAAGGCCAGATATTGAAAAAAATAATAATAAAAACACCCCACAAAAGTATTTTCTTTTTTGGGGCGAAAAAGTAAAAGTGGGAGGACAAGCATAAAAACTAGCGAAATAGACTTCTGAGGTACTGCAAGGATGGGTCAGGTGTTTTGGGGATTCCAGGTGCATGTAGCAGGTGCATTTTTGACATTTTTAAAAAATTCACTTTAGAGACATAAAAAATGCTTGCACCCATTTTCAAGTACCCCAAATTTGACTGGACTACTTATTTTCACCCAAAAATACTGCATTATGCCATTCTTCACCACTTTTACATAGACACTAATAAGAAGCAATTTAAACTACTTAAGTACCCATAACACTTTTATTAGGGCTATTAGTACATATCTATATTGATTCCCTATGTTAGTGCATCTTTTTTGGGGGTACACACTGATTTCCCCACTTCTGACAGTACCTTCTGCCTGTTTCGCATTCGCGCTTTCCGTTTTCGCGTGGTTTGAGTAGGTCAAAAAGTGGGGATGCGCACAAAATGTGTTCACCTCTGAAACAGGCGAAGGAGGCGGGAAGTCGGACAGGCGAAACTTTTCCGACTTTTAGCCTCTAATTGAATACAGGCCTTTATATCCTGGACAGGTAGAGAAAACGTGCTAAAAAAATTTGTTACCTTTATCAGTACCAGTTATGACATTCGATACACTCCAAATGATATGTAATAAATATAATTCCAAAATATTTTTATTGATTCTGAAGCATGTCAAGAAAAGTACAACATACCTTATTTCATACCCACATTATAATGTGAGTCAATCAACAAATTGAATACAGTCAGTGAACATGAAATACATTGTGGCATGCAGATGTAATACATTTAATTTGAATTCTAAAAGCCAGGATTGTAGAGAGAGCTACTAGCCTCATCCGCAGAGGGGGTGGGATGGTTGGGCTAGGGCTCCCATACTTCGTAGATATTACAATGCCACATGTCTTAACCAGCTCATTTTGCATACCAATCCAAATACTAAGCACTGGGTAGACCCGGAGTATAAGCTAGACCAGAGGTTCCCAAACTTCTTTGAATCACGGCGCCCTAGAGTATCAGCTTTGTTTTCGCAGCACCCCTAAGCCGAAAGTTTTTATTGAGAAATTCAGAAAATAATTTACTAAAGTGTAAAAGTGAAGTAAATTGTGCTGACCTGTCATCCTTAGGGTCAGTTATATATTGGTGGACAGGTTTGAGCTTCTGTTTGTCCACATATTTACATTAAATTGACCATTAATACATTTGGTGCTGGACCACCAACCTGAGGCACCCCTGCAAGTGTCCCGAGGCACCCCAGGGTGCCACGGCACCAGTTTGGGAACCACTGAGCTAGAGGGTGTGAGCTTAAGTCTATCCCATGGCTTAATAAAACAATATAGACAAACCTCTGCTTTATTGTTTCATCCGTGAAACTTGTATTATCTGTCTGGGACAACTGCAATAGTGGTCTCTGCCTGTGAATCCATTCCTCCTGGTGTGGGCACACTTACTTTTCCCAGTAGAGAAAAGTAAAAAGTTGGCTTCTAACTGGGATTTGGCAGGGATGGACGCAATGGCGACGCAGATCGAACGATTGTTTACCATTGCGCATGCGTATAAGCCGCATTATGATTATGGCCGCACAGAGGAATCCATCGCAAAGTGAGTGACAGGCTGTGAGTGTTTGGGGGTGGTAACGGGGAGTGGTCAAAAAACGCAGTTGTGCCTGTCTGTTTAAATGCCTTTACATGGGCGTGCATAAATTAGCCTCTGCTAGTGAATATGCAGTATGAGAGCCCTCTGTGTGAGAGGAGAAGTCCCGAGTCTGCGGCTGGTGAGACCTGCCACAAGGGCAAGATGGCCACCGATGTGCGTCGATGGTACCGATATTTACGTAGGTATGCTTTGTCACAAGCAGGTTAGAAGACAGCCATTGGACTCTTTATGCTCAGGTGATCTTTGCAAACATTACCATATTTTCACAGCTGCGTTGGGTACAAAAACGCAGCTACGATCGCATTATTGTCCATCTCTGAATCAGGCCCATAGTAGGAGAATTTGTCTCACAATCATTTGCGGATTTACAGAAAAAAGATTTCTTTCCAACATACTACTAACAACATTCTGTTTCAGTGACTCTTTCTATATTTCTATCCATGGCCTCTCTCTCTCATTCACTTACTGTGCTGTTTTTCTCCTTTTCACCATTATAATTTTGGTATTTGCCTTATCACCATGTAATCCTGTAATCTCTTTTATCCACACTCACCGGTTTCCCCTTCTCTGCTGTCAACTGTTCTCCTCACAACTGGTCAGTAGCTGGAGCCAATCGCTTCTGACTGGCTGGCTCAGGGGGAGAGTTACAAACAGCTGATCATGGAAGAAAGATATTGTATGGGCTCATTTCTCACAGATGAGGATTAACTCATACACTGCTGTCTGGCAGCTCAGTAGTACTATGTAGGAACAATCTGTAAGGCTATACTGTACATGCAGAAAAATTCAATTGTACTAAACTATTTCTACTATAAAATGGACCGTTAGAGCTTTGAGGAGACCACAGTGCCCCAGTCCGTGTATACTCTATATAAACATTGCAGAGCTGACTGCTTTAGTTCAGGGACACGCTGTCTGCGCCTCCTCATTTAATGTTCCCACTGTGCTGTCTATTTTGATATCAGGGGAGTGAGAGTGAACTACGTGGATCAGCTGACTCCCTCTTTCTTTCTTCAGGTGGGAAATGGGGACGGGTATATGTTCACTGGATTTCCAGTGAGGACAGCCTTACACATTTGGGCTGTTTCATTAACCCACACCCTTACCTGACCTTTATTTATCTATTTATCTTGATATTTTTTCAGGCACTCTTATTTCCTCACCCTATTTCTCACTAGTGAGCCTGCGTCAGGTACCAGACTCACAGTGGTTACAGTGAGAGAATAATATATGTCACTTCATTTATAATACCCTCATGGTATATGCAGTGGGTCCGCTCATGTCTCATTCACTACAATTGTACATGAGATATAGCAACCACCTATCCCCTTGCCATTAGTGAGTGGTATCTATCTCATTTCTTTATCATCTCAGATAGCTGGATAGTATCTATTTTTCAATATCAATCTCTCTATTACTTATTGAATGTGCATCATTTACCATCACAGAATATATATTGATAACACTGTTATACTACATGCTATGGATTATTGCTATGATACTGTATACCGAGTTTGGGATCTACATAAAAAAATTTTTTTCAAGTAGCTCTTCAATTGACTAAAAATACCTATTTTTCTCCTTTTTATTTCATGTTTTGCTAATATCCATTAAGGTAATTTATTCATGTACAGTCACAAGTATTGACTGTATCTATCTATATTAGAGTGTAATGGTGCGTAAACACGGTACGACTTTCATGAGCGAATTGAACAATATCGTTCATATCGGTCATATCATTATCGTTCACTTTTTTGCAGTCACCAACCTGACCAGCCTGACAACAACCAATGATGCGCGTTCCCGCATGAATGACAATGATATCTATGGTCTTTCATGCATGCGGGGAAACTTGGACGATTTTGTAAAGATTTGCCTGTAAAAAGTTAGCTTCACTGGAATATCTACAGTATCACAGATATCTATTATTCATATCTATCAGTGTGTACAGTCAAAGCCGTTTGACCTGCCCTACAGAAATTTGGAGGGAAATCTATCAACGATATCTATGGTTGTTCAAGTTGTTTTGTGTGTAGGCAGCATAATAAAACTAGTTGATCTGTGTGTTTTACTGAATTGCGGTTTGTGTATGTCCAGACTTCATTAAGGGAATATGGCCCTCATTCAGAGGTGGTCGCTAGAAGCGATCGCTCTCTCTGCATGAGGGCGGCTGCTTCTTTTTTTTAGTGTGGCCTCCTGGTCGCTAGCTAAGCTGTGGGTTACCACCCAGAGCTTAGCGACCGACCAGGGTGATGGTCGCGATGGTCAAGACCATCGTGACCATCGGGGCTTGTGACGAGACCCTAAGGTTGGGTCTCGGCAAGCGCAAGCCCCAGGAGCTTCCTGCTCTGATCGAGCAGGAAGCTCCCCACTGACATCACTGCTGATGTCAGTGTGGCCGTCCACAAAACGGCAAGTGTTTCGTTAGGAACGCCTCCGTTTGTGTAGCCACCCCCCCGCCCCGCCTACAAAACGGGCCAAGCTGTCAATCAATATCGACAGCCGGCCCTTTTGTAGTGAGCTCCGGAGCGAGAGAGTTTCTCTCTCGCTCAGGGGCTTGCGCACGCGCAGTGCGGCCGCTGCGCGTGCGCAGGACCAAAACATCGACACATTTGCGAGCACTCAGTGCTTGCAACCGGGTCTGAATGAGGTCCATTTGTGTGTGTTTTTCACTTGAGGCTACTTTTGCCTTACTTACATGTGTAAATGTTGTCTGTCTCTGTCTAGGTTCTCTTCAAGGATTAATTTTTAATGAATACAATAAAAATTATATTTTATCATTAATAATTTATTTGGTAGAACTTGTGCCCCAACAACAAGAGAGTACTTTTCTTTCCCTACATAGACATACATACCTTACTCTCATGGGAGCACCTCCACAGTAGCTACACCATATCAGGACGTACTTTGATGTTATACTAGATCGTGGAAGTATTTCTACCTTTTTTGACTAATACTTTGGCACCCGTGCTTAGGGTCCCCCCTTTCCCAAACCTAATGAGAGTTGACAGCTTGCAAGGTACTGGCATCTCACGGAAAGTTACATTTTGCCTCACATATCCGAAGTGAGCGAGAAATTGAAGTTCTTTAATCGGTTAAACTCAGAATTGCCGGATTCATTAGAATCAAATTGATCCATGTGCATTACAAAAGTTTATTGTGGTGTAACAAATACACCTTGTATAGTACAAAAAACAATACAGATACACTTCAAGGTAATTGTATCATTGTGGCAGTGTTGCCCTGAAAAGTATAATTTCCTTCTTTGTTTCTTATTGGGGGAGACATCAAATCTTGAAGAGAGATAGGGGTAAATTTACTAAGAACCGTGTTGGTCCCGATTTGAATTCTCGGGTGATAATATCACTTTTTTGCAAATTGGGAATTTACTATCATTAAAGTCGGATGATTTGTTTATCTTTTGGGGTTAAAATCGGCTGATTTAATGCCGTAAATTTGGCTGTTTTTACCATTAGAAATTCACCATTGGCTCAAATCGGAAGTACTTTCCTATATTGGGAATTTACCATTATTTGTTTTGCTAAATTCAGCCGTTTTACACTCAAATCGGGAAATCAATAGAAATTTTAAATGCACCACCTCCAGAGCTGCGAGTTGCAATCCAACATACACAAATCAGTGTGATTTGTGTATGGTTATAAATGGAAAGTGTGTTGTAATGGTCAATTTATAAAAAAAATGATGTAGTGTCCCCCCCCCCAAAAGCATAACCAGCCCCAGACTTGTCAGCCAGTTCTGGTTCCTAAAATTACAGGGAACAAAATGAGTAGGGTTCCATCGTAATTTAAGAATCAGCACCAGGCTGCAGGGCCAGTCTTGGTTTTAAATATAGGGGAGAGCAGCGCCAGGAGGAGTATAAGATTTTTTTACAGGGCCTTGCACATGGATTCTGCTTGGACAAGTGGACAGACTGGCTGGTACAGGTAAGTATGTGTGATTGATGTATGTGTGTAACAAATCTTTACTAGTCACGGTGTGTGTGTCATGTCTTTATTTAACTATTTATTTTACAGTGGGGGTACATGTGCCGGCCGCCTGCTGGCACTTGTAGTTCCACAAGTGCCAAAGGGCAGGCATGCTGGCACTTGTAGTCCTACTGTAAAATACAATAGCTTTAGTCTATTCTTCACTTTATAACCCTCATACCCATCGCTCCAGGGATGGGGAGAAGAGCCCGGGCTTCAGACCAAGGGGGAGACCCCTTTTTTATGTGGTTCCCACCTGACCTGAGATCCCCGGCTTGGCCTGAGTGGCTTGGGGTGATATTGCTTTGGCCCTGGAGACCCGTTAATAGGGTCTCCGGACTGTGGCATTACACCCCGGGTATTTTGGATACAGTACTAGTTTTAAATATAGGGGGACCCCTATGTAATTTCCCCCCCCTATATTTATAACCAGGACTGGCCCTGCAGCCTGGTGCTGGTACCTAACTTACAGTGGAACCCTACTCATTTTGTTCCCTGTAATTTTAGGTACCAGGTCTGTCTGACAAGTCCGGGGCTGGTTAGGCTTTTGGTGGGGACCCCACGTCATTTTTTTAAAAGAATTTAACCCTTAAAATATAAAAAAAGAAACAAGCAGTCTGCACATATTTCACTGATATGTGCAGCCTGCTTGTTCAGGAGAAAAATTTGGGCGGTGAAATCAAGACTTCAGAATGGACAGGATCAACCGAATACACAATCAATCAAAATGATCCTGTCAAAACCGGGAGCTTGGTAAATTCCCAATTTTTAAAGTGAAAAAAACTGCCATTTTTGATCGATTCTATGCGAGATGAAAAACAGGACAAATCAGGACGAATCTTAGTAAATTTACCCCATAAAGTGGAGAAGTTGCCTGTAGAAACCATTCAGCCTCTGTCATTTTACAGACTGTGCTAGAAAAATGACAGCTATAAGCTGATTGGTTACTATGAGCAACTTTACTTTATCTGTAGGGACAGGGGAGGCATACCCACCACACCTCCTGTGATGTGAGCATGCCCTCCATATGTAATGAATCAAAAAGGGGTAGCACCCCCTCCCAGGGTCAAAAAGGGCTGCCATCAGGAGGGGACCGCCAGGCCTCGAGTCCCGGGCCTGGAGGGAGAGGAGAGAGAGGGGGGTCCAGGTTGCAGCGGTGCTACACCGGCAGCCAGGGATGCAGGGAGAATTTATACAATGAATCAAAACCAGCGGACACAAGCCAGCCTGAGATCACGGAATAGCAGCCAATCAGGAGCAGCCGCTCCTGATTGGCTGCCAGTTTGCGAGCTGTGATTGGTTCGCGGCCGGCTATTGAAATGCCAGTCGGCTTTGTATATGAGTTATCCTTGCCTGCCATCCCTGGGTGCTGGTGCAGCACCGCTGCCACCCGGGCCCCCATCTTTCTCCATATTTTAAAAGGAGCGCTAATTCTACCTGGCTGCACCACCGCGGCCAGCTGAACAAACCTTTAAACCAGGTACTACACTTACCCTTCCTTCTGGCTTTTTATGTGGATACAGCCTTTTCAGTGTATTATATATATATATATATATATTCTGGTTTGTGTGTGTGAATTTATAGTTTTCTCTCGTATGCTTTCATCTATTGTATGATAGATTGACTTCCTATAAAAACAACCACAGCCCAAAGTTTCAGAGATTTTAAACGCACCAATTGATGTCCCACCCCCAGTGTAGCTCCGCCCACCTCTGCCCCTGGGGGGTCCTGTCTATCTTGTCAGTACAGGGCCTCACAATTTCTGATGGCAGCCCTGCATTAGTTCATTGCCATGGCTATCCTCTAAATTATGTACAGTATAGTATCAATAAGTAGTGCCATCCAGACTATGTACGCATAGGTTGGACAAACACTGCAATGCCAGCCCACAGTTTGCCCTTAGTCTTGTCAGACTGCCTGGGAGATCGCTATGACTAGCACTTGTCAAGCTGCTACACCATGAGAAGGGAGAGACGGGTGCATTTGTGGGGATCACTTGGCTACAGCCACACTTGCCCTACCTAGAATCTTATTCTGATGGGCAGATGTGCTGCATACCTGTGATCTGCTGCTAGAGCCGTCCTGACAGCTGTAGGCAGGAGGGAAGTGTTACCGCGGGAAGGGGGGCAATCATCCGAATCACACACATACCTCTGGATCCACCACTGGACCACATGTGCTGAGCAGTGCAAACTATTACAAATGTAAAGTACCCCCCTGCTGCCAAGTCTAAGCACACATGAAGCTAAAACATTACTTCATACAGCAGAGCGTAACATGAAGCACTTGCTCTCTTCTCAGAATATTAATGATCTGGCCATTTACAGTACTGTACATTATATAATGTGTGGTTCCCTGTTGCTGGGGGTTGGCTACAGGATGCCGGCGCTCTGTATCCTGGTGGTCAGAATCCCGACCTGTTGGTAGGTATCCTAACCCTCTCCCTGTCCCTACCCTAACCCTCCCTCCCCAGTACCTGAACCTATTCTCACCCCCTAGTGTCTAAACCTAACTTCTCCCTTCCCGCACCCTAAACCTAACTCTCCTCCTTAGTGCCTAACCCTAGCCCTCCCCCTAGTGCCTAACCCTAACCCTCTCTCTAGTGCCTAACCCTAATGTTATCCCGAACCCCACTACTTAATCCTTCTGGATTCTGACAGTCGGAACGCCGGCTCCGGGATTCTGACAGGTGTCAGGATTCCGGCGCCGGCATTCTGAGTGCCGGAATCCCAGAGGTCGGGATTATCACCACATCCCCTTGCAGAGTGGTATTATAAATGTGTTCTATTGGGGAACATGGTCAGCCAATGCTTTTCTGTCCTTGATAACAGCGTTTTAATATATATTTTTTTTTAAGTGGACTTAAATACTGTATATGGGCCTTATCCTCTATATTACTGGTAAACCCCAAGTCCTAATCATTTTGTAAAATGGATCCTACAATTGTAAACATCTGTGAAGCCAGGTTTTGACATGAAGGGGAGCAAAAATGGAAATAAATATTAACATCTACTTTAAATACATTATTTGAATCCAAATGGCAGCAATAATTAACCCTGACTCCCACAGACACACACACTACAGAAACAGTTTGTAGCAACACAGCCAGATCTCACTGATCGCCATACAGCAAAAGAGCATCCCATCCAGTGGCATAACTACAGAGGGTGCTATGGGGCCCGGCGGCTTAGGGGGCCCATCAGCCAAGCAAGTGTCCACCTGCACCCTCTGTAGCTGATGCAACTGGGAACGCTGGTTTCTGAAGCAATCAGAGACTAAAGACACATCTGATAACTTCAGAGGCCAGTGTTCCCAGTGGTGCAGTGTGCGGGTGACGTCATGACATACCCCGACATGTGAGGAGCCTGCGCGCCTGCTGGATCTAGTTAGATCCGGTCAGTGGCAGGCACAGACAATGGAGCAAAGCTGGAGCGGCGAGCGCTGACAAGCGCGAAGACAGGTAAGTACTGCACAGCAGAGGGGGCACAGCATAAGGGGCATTACATGAGGCACAGCATAAGGGGCATTACCGGGGTCTCAGCATAAAGGGCATTACTGAAGGCACAGCATAAGGGGCATTACCAGGGGCACAGCATAGAGGCATTATGGGGGCACAGTATAAGGGGCACTACTGGGAGCACATTATAAGGGGCACTACTGGGGGCACTGCATAAGGGGCTTTAATACAGGGGGCATTGCATAATGGGCTCTAATACAGGGGGCATTGCTGAATGGGCACAATTACAGGGGGCACTGAATAATGGGCACAACTACAGGGGGCATTGCATAATGGGCACAATACAGGGGGCATTGAATAATGGGCACAACTACAGGGGGCATTGTATAAGGGGCACTGCATGAGGGGCACTACTACAGGGGGCATTGCATAATGGGCTCTAATACAGGGGGCATTGCATAATGGGCACAACTACAGGGGGCATTGAATAATGGGCACAACTACAGGGGGCTTTGTATAAGGGGCACTGCATGAGGGGCACTACTACAGGGGGTATTGCATAATGAGCACAACTACAAGGGCACTTTATAGGTAAACCTATGGGGCCCCAAGGACATTTTGCTATGGGGCCTCCATACCTCTGGTTACGCCCCTGATCCCATCGATCTCCATGCAGTACACACAGCATCTCAGTCATCGCCATACAGTACAATGACTCAAATTAATACAATCAATGTATTACATTATATGTCATAGGGGGCAGATGTATTAAGCTCTGGAAAGTGATAAAGTGGGGAGTGATAAAAGACCAACCAATCAACTCCTAACTGTCATTTTTCAAACACACCCTGTAACATGACAGTTAGGAGAAGAGTGGCTGCTAGTTTATTACTTTCCACCGTATCACTAAGCCTAAGCCCCAGGGGGACTTAGGCTTAGGCTGCTGGTGAGGGGAGATTAGGGTTAGGCTGCAGACAGCGGATTTAGGGTTAAGCACCATCAGGGGGAAGTTAAGGTTAAGGGTGCTGGAAGAGGGGGTTAGGGTTAGGCACCACCGGGGGGGAAGTTAGGGTTTGGCACCCCTCAGGTAGGTTAGGCACCCCAAGGGAGGGTTAGGGTGAGGAGAGGGGGAGGGTTAGGTCATAGCCATAGGGCCTAATTTAGTAAAGAGTTTTATCACCAAAACGAGTGATACATTTCATTGTATATGATAAATGGTGCTCCAGCCTACCAGCTCCCAACTGTCAATTGTTAGAAAAATTAAATACATTGAAATACATTGACCCACTTATTGCCCAGAACAACAAAAACCCTAGAATACAATACATATTACAAAACAAGTATTAAATGTGCAAATATATCTCACAATAGAAAGATATTGGGTTTGATTGTAAGTCGGTCACAAGTGCGGATGGATCCTGCGGATATCTGCAAACTGGGCATGTGCTGTGAGATTGTATGGATGGTCCATTTCATTAGTCCGCAGATCAATCTGTGTGTGAAACATGAGGTAACCAACATTAACAAGTAATACATCGTCAGCTTTTTAGATACAGCAGTCCACGTAATGTTGTATCATGGTTGTATCAGGAATGGATATCACCCAAATAGCATTAAGCCGAACACGCAATGTTCCCTCTGCATGCCAAATAATATTACTCGCTGTCCAGCAGCTTTAAATACTCCTCAGATTGGCTGATAAGGATTTCTGTAGACTGCAACCAGCATCTGCATTGGAAAATAGTATTTTCGTAACTACAGTACTTTCCAAATTCTGTACTGCGAGTGAACTTGTACTGTATATCCTTATTAGTTATATCTTTGGGCAGTTAATTTCTCTGATTATTACACATATTACACTGAATCTATTTTAGTTATTATTATTGTTATTATTATTATTTATATAATAATAATAATAATAATAATAATAATAATAATAATAATAAAAACAGTATGATGCACTTGCTAATGTTGCATTTAGGTACAAAGTTGTTGATTGTTGTGGTACAGTGCACATTCTACACTTAAATGTTAGAAAATGAGCCATAGCTTGTACTTTATCTATAATTGCAACTGAGAAGATGAACCATAAAACAGCTTTTTGGGGCATAAAACCTTTATATGTGGTGTGTAAAAGTAATAGAAAGCACACAAAAGATTGAATTTCATTATAATGCCAAAAAAAAAAACCTTGGGTTTCAGATGTTTTTGATATACTAGATAACATTTGTTCAGTGCCCATTATATGGAAACAATTAAAACAAGTGTTCCCTAACTGCACAACCTCATATTTACTTTTTTTAATTATCATGGGAAAGATGTACAAGTATCAAACCTTGGAGAGAGATACAGTGGAGAAGTTGTCCAAATTAACCAAACAGCTTCTGTTATTTATCTAGCACAGCCTTTGAAATGACAGTTAGAAGGTTATTGGTTGCTTTGGGCAACTTCTACAATTTATCTCTCTAAAACGCTTGATACATCTCCCCTTGTTGGCTGAAAATTTGTCTTCAGTCCAAATACAAAGTCATTGCTGTGTATGTAGATATAACTAGAGTAGGGTGTTCTGACCTTCCGTAGAATATTGCAAAAGAACCATTCATTAGATTAGATTATATCAAGCAAGAGAGAGGAAAGTGTTTCTGTGGGTCTATTACACATTCAAGATAAACATATTTCACAAAGTTAAAATTGTACACAAAATTGAGCACACAATTGGCACAGACAGAAGGGGTGCTGACTGGAGATACAGAAGGGGTGCTGGCTAGTGAGACAAAAGGAATTCTGGCTGGGGAGACAGAAGGAATGCTGGATGGGGAGACAGAAGGAGTGCTGACTGGAGAGACAGAAGTGCAGGCTGGGGAGACAGAAGGGTGCTGGCTGGAGATACAGAAGGGGTGCTGACTGGAGATACAGAAGTGGTGCTGGCTGGGGCGACAGAAGGGGTGCTGGCTGGGGAGAGAGAAGGGAGGCTGGCTAGTGAGACAAAAGGAATTCTGGCTTGGGAGACAGAAGGAATGCTGGATGGGGAGACAGAAGGAGTGCTGACTGGAGAGACAGAAGGGCTGGCTGGGGAGACAGAAGGGGTGCTGGCTGAAGATACAGAAGGGGTGCTGACTGGAGATACAGAAGTGGTGCTGGCTGGGGCGACAGAAGGGGTGCTGGCTGGGGAGAGAGAAGGGAGGCTGGCTAGTGAGACAAAAGGAATTCTGGCTTGGGAGACAGAAGGAATGCTGGATGGGGAGACAGAAGGAGTGCTGACTGGAGAGACAGAAGGGCTGGCTGGGGAGACAGAAGGGGTGCTGGCTGAAGATACAGAAGGGGTGCTGACTGGAGATACAGAAGTGGTGCTGGCTGGGGCGACAGAAGGGGTGCTGGCTGGGGAGAGAGAAGGGAGGCTGGCTAGTGAGACAAAAGGAATTCTGGCTGGGGAGACAGAAGGAATGCTGGATGGGGAGACAGAAGGGGTGCTGACTGGAGAGACAGAAGTGCTGGCTGGGGAGACAGAAGGGGTGCTGGCTGGGGAGAGAGAAGGGAGGCTGGCTAGTGAGACAAAAGGAATTCTGGCTGGGGAGACAGAAGGAATGCTGGATGAGGAGACAGAAGGGGTGCTGACTGGAGAGACAGAAGTGCTGGCTGGGGAGACAGAAGGGGTGCTGACAGGAGATACAGAAAGGGTGCTGACTGGAGAGACAGAAGTGGTGCTGGCTGGGGAGACAGAAGGGGTGCTGGCTAGTGAGACAAAAGGAATTCTGGCTGGGGAGACAGAAGGAATGCTGGATGGGGAGACAGAAGGGGTGCTGACTGGAGAGACAGAAGTGCTGGCTGGGGAGAGAGAAGGGGTGCTGGCTGGGGAGACAGAAGGGGTGCTGGCTAGTAAGACAAAAGGAATGCTGGCTGGGGAGACAGAAGGAATGCTGGCTGGGGAGACAGAAGGGGTGCTGGCTAGTAAGACAAAAGGAATACTGGCTGGGGAGACAGAAGGAATGCTGGCTGGGGAGACAGAAGGGGTGCTGACTGGAGAGACAGAAGGGGTGCTGGCTGGGGCGACAGAGGGGGTGCTGGCTGGGGAGACAGAAGGGTGACTGGCTGGAGGGACAGAAGGGGTGCTGGTTTGAGATAAAGAAAGGGGTGCTGGATGAGTAGACAGAATGGGGACTGGCTGGAGGGACAGAAGGAGTACATACTAGGGAGGCGGAAGGGATGCTGGCTGGAGACACAGAAGTGATGCTGGCTGGAGAGACAGAAGGGGTGCTGGATGGAGACAGAGAAGAGGTGCTGGCTAGAGACATAGAAATGGTGCTGGCTAGAGAGAAAGAAGGGGTGCTGGCTGGAGACACAGAAGGGGTGCTGGCTTGAGAGACAGAAGGGTGCAGGCTGGAGACACAGAAGGGGTGCTGGCTGGAGACACAGAAAGGGTGCTGGCTTGAGAGACAGAAGGGTGCAGGCTGGAGACACAGAAGGGTGCAGGCTGGAGACACAGAAGGGGTGTTGACTGGAGACACAGAAGAGGTGCTGGCTGGGGAGACAGAAGATTTGTTGGCGGGGGAGACAGAAGTGGTCCTAGCTGGGGAAACAAAAGGAGTGCTGGCTGGGAAGACAGAAGTTTTGCTAGCTAGAGAGACATAAGAGGTACTGGCTGCAGAGACAGAAGGGAGTTGGCTGGGGAGACAGAAGGGGTGCTGGCTGGGGAGACAGAAGAGGCTTGCTAGAGCTGGAGAGAGTGCAAGGCTAGAGTTGTAGAAACACGTGGGTGGGCCCTGCCGTTGGTCATTTGTGATTGCCGATTGTATGCTGACTACAGCACACCTTGCCAAACTGCAATGTACATGTGCAATGAAAAATATCGATAAGTGCTATGTATCTGTATAAATGCAGGGTGTACACTGGTGTTGTAGTTCTATTGGTGTTTGAGCTACTCTTTTGGAATGCTGTTTTGGTACTGACTTTGTCCAACTGTTGCTGAACTCAGGTTGCTATTAGTGCTATATCTGCATGGTCTGTTGCTAAATCAGTGAATACTTCAACATTGTCTCCAAACATAGAGGCTGTTTAACTATTCTAGGGTCCTAGATCTGGTATCTTGTATTCCTTTTCATTGACACATTTAACTCATGTCTCGGGGCAATTGATTACCGATAAGCTTAACTAAACTGGTCACTGGTCTTCATTGACAGCAAGTGGGCTCAGATTTGTTATATAATTAGCACCCATGGAAACATATTTTGTAATGTATCGTATATATATATCTGCACATGGTGCTTTAGGTTGCACTGTTTTCCTTTGGGCAAGTGTGTATATATATCACTCATATTATTAGAGGTAAACAAATAATTTCAGAGTACAGTGGACATAACATTTTTCTCAGTTTCCAATAATCCTTTGGGAAGAAACTGAATGAAAATGTATCACTATTACACATACAGTATCTGGACTGCAGTATCTTCTAGACTTGACACATTTACTGTATCTGTTTAGCTTTGTTTGCTCACTGAAAACCAGACAGCAAAATCTCTTAGAGGTCAGAGAGAGGACAAGTTTACAAGAACTTTATAAGAACTGGTACTTTGCAGGTGCATTAAGTACTTCAAAAGAGTGGGGTCAGGAAAAGCAACAGTGCTGTTTATTCTGTCATCAACACACAATTCCTTCACGAACTGTTGTTAGATTTGTAACTTTTAATTACTTTGTAATCACTTTATTTGACATTTGAAAAAGATTACCCTCTCCTTCTTCGCCTATTTAATTAAATGTATCTAGCAATGAGAAATGCTTTAAGCAAAAAAGTTAATAAATAAAACTAAAGGATAACCCTGTGTCCTGGTCATAGTACTATCAAATAGAGTTGACCCCATAAAATGTAATTTTAAATTTGTAACAGGCTTTGTGATGCCAAATGTGTGGCATGGTGGTTAGCATTGCTGCCTTGCCTTGGGTTTTAATTCCAACAAGTGCTTCATTCATGTACAAAGACAAATTATGCGCCTCTCCCACCAGAACTTCACAAGAAACCCCGGACAGAATGTATCAAGCATTGCATTATGGATGCGATACATCCCGCCACTTACCGCATACATACCGACATTAATAACGCTGGTATGCAATTACAAATGCGATTAAAATCACAAAGGACAACTTTTCCGAAAGGATCTGTCCTATGCATAAGAAGCAACTTCAGTGTTTATGTCCCAGGAGTCCTTCTGTACATGCACACGCTGACATACGAGTGCAGGGTACCCTGGAAAGGGTTCTATTGGATCCCCCCCAGTGAAGAATGCGAAGAGATGCCCATAGGCTTCTATTAGGCAACAGCAACTATAGATGGCATTGCCTACTGGGTACAAGCTGTAGAAAGTTTTGCTTTCTAAAGCTTTGTACATATGATAAAGTGGTCATAACTCCAAAAACATTGAAAATATTCCGATGTTACTACAAGACATTGGCCCTCATTCAGAGCCACTCGCAAACAGCAGTATGCTCGTTGCGTTCCGATGTTGACTAACCACGCATGCGTCGGTGTTACACTGCGCATGTGCGTACGGCAGATTGCGAGCTTTTTTTCTGTCGTTCCTAAAATAGCGTACAGGAAGTGACATGTCAAATGTGATTGACAGAACAGGGCGTTTTTGGGTGTTGACGGGGGTGGAGATGGAAAAACGCAGGCGTGGCGAGGCGTTTTTGGGGCGTACATACATTAGCAGATGCGAACGTCAAATGTGTTCGGACCGTCACATACGTCACTGGAACATCCTCTTTCCCTTCAAAATGCTCGCACAGTTTAGGGTCTGGATTACTCGACCACATTGGCGATGGCCTTCTCCTCCGTCCCGGGACTCCACGATGTTGCAGCGATTAATCGCGGGTGGTCACAAAAGCAATTAGTGTTGTATTGAAAACCGGCTTGGTATGTGTTTTGAAAGCAGTTTATTGGGATAGCACAAAACCGTACGCAGGTGGAAATCATACCTGCTAATGTCAGGATTACACAATCAATTGGCGTACATTTTTTGGGGTTTTTTTTGGCCTCAATTTGTTGTTTATGGCCTATTGTGACAATAATGTCATCATGTTTTAATTAGCTCCCCTTTTTATTTTTAATGTGCAATTTGCATCGTTATGTGATTTTTTAAACGTTCCTTCAAGAGGCCTTTTTTTTATACAAATGAAATGGTTTTTGGTGTCCTTTTTTGCCTTTAGGGCCAGGATTAAATGTAACCCATTTGTACAATAATGTCACAATACAATGTCAGATTTTGAACATAAATTTATTGTTTAAACACAAACCAATTGGCATAATATTTTTTTTTTATTTTTCTGCCAAAGATACTTTTTATCAAAAATAAATAATCAATAACTGATAACATAAACGTACAAAAATAACTTAAAAACATTTCACAAGAAAGGAGAGGGAAGTTTTGACCAGAAAGGAATATGAGCCAAGCACAGGAGTGTGGGAAAAGTCGCCATTGCTGTCACCGTTTTTTCGCCCGTTTGGATGGGGGAGGGTGGGCGCCAGACCGGGTCCGGGATGCCATCGGGCTGGCCTGTCCAGAGGCAGATGTTGTGGCCTCTGGACTAGGCACAGGGCTAGGCACATTTGGAGGATTGGCTGATGTTGTGCCAGAGGTGGAGGATCCTGATGTTCCGGCAGGAAGGGAGGTCGGCTCCACCATGCGCTGGCGAACGAGCTGCTCCAGGGCATCGGCGATGCGGATGTTGGCCCTGGTATTTTCCGCCAGGGCCTGACCAATGGTCACGTTGGCCGCAGCATTTTGCTCCAGGGCCTCAGCCACCCGTATCAGACTGGCGTCCATCCTCTGCAGAATCTCCGTATGGAAATCCGATTTGAAATTGAGTTCTGTGAGGAGGCCCACTGCCTGCGAGGGGGCACGCCCTGGACTGGCTTCTGCAGGGTCCTCAGCCGGATGTACTGGTTCCTCCCCTGCAGAGCCAGCAGAAATTCTGCGGCCAAGGCTTCCCTCTGGAGCAGACTCATCCGCCTGTGTCTCTGTTGGAAAAATGAGAAAAGACTCACATTAGAATCTACATATTGGCACAATAGCATTTCAGAGTTGGTGACATCACAATACTTACCTGGGCCAACATGAGGAGCCGCAAAGTCTGGCATGTCCGTATCCATGTTGGACACGCCAAACACCTCCACAGGCTGCACACACCCCTGTGCCAGCTCTTCTAAATCCGTCAACTCCAATGACACAGGGGTGGGACCCCCACCTGTCCCCCTTGCATGCCTAGCCCTGTCCGCGAGTTTTTGCTTTAGGCGATATTTGAAGTCGCCCCATCTGTGGGGAAAAATGGAAGCCATTATCCTTTGGTTTAAAATGGGGTTTGTTTTTAGGGGGGTCAAGGGTTTACTTTCCGCCGTTTGACATCCCGGGCTAGACGGACATAATCACCCACTCTATTGACAGCAACGGCTACCTCTTCCCACATTCTCCACTTCTGGTTTAGCTCATATTCCTGTCTGCCTGTGGCAGGATGTCCACACACTTCTGGATCAAAACCTCCATCTCCTTTCTTGTGAAATGTGGCTGCCTTTTTTTTTTGCCCGCTTTGGCCGGAATACTGGGCCCAGCAGCCTCTTCCATGTCATCCTCCTCACCTATTTGTGTAAATTTACATAATTCACAAAATCACAACTTGCCTAATCTTATGTTTCAAATTAATCGTTGATAGAAAATGCATGAAAGACTTACCGCCTGACTCTTGGGCATTTTTTCCCTGGTCTGTCGCCATGTCTGAGGTCCAAACAAGAAATACACCAGAATTTGAATGTGTTTTCGTGACGTATTTATACATGCGTCCTTATTTTGCGGCCGCATCATTGATTGTGCGGCCCTATGATCCCTCCTTAATTTGTGCGGGAAACGAAACACTATTTATGGCTTGGTGTGTCTCAAGTCGAGGTGGCGTTTTTGGATTGTTGGAGGTTATCTTGGCTGGAGTTTATTGATTGCGTAGAAAGGAGTTGGAGGTTGGAGAATCGTTTGTTGGTTAGATTTGCGTTTTTTTTTCCGTTATCTTTGTTGGTTTATATTTTTGGGACCTCGTTTGTTGATTTGGTAAGTTTTGTGAAGTCTAACTTTTGTTCAATTGTTGTTTCATTGTGTTTCGTATATTTTGTAATTTTTGGATACCTAATTTATTCTATTTTAGATTTTGTTTATTTTCGACCCCAAAGACCTTTTGAATTTGCATCTTAGATATTTGCTCTTGGTAAGTCCATTTTTTATCTTGTATTAGCGAACTAATTAGCGCATTTTTAGTAGTTACTCTTGTGACTTGTATTAGCGAACTAATTAGCACATTTTTAGCAGTTACTCTTGTGACTTGTATTAGCGAACTAATTAGCACATTTTTAGTAGTTACTCTTGTGACTTGTATTAGCGAACTAATTAGCACATTTTTAGTAGTTACTCTTGTGACTTGTATTAGCGAACTAATTAGCACATTTTTAGTAGTTACTCTTGTGACTTGTATTAGCGAACTAATTACCACATTTTTAGTAGTTACTCTTGTGACTTGTATTAGCGAACTAATTAGCACATTTTTAGTAGTTACTCTTGTGACTTGTATTAGCGAACTAATTAGCGCATTTTAAACAGCTTAATAATCATTCTAACTTTTTGATGGTTTAGCTTTCGCTTTTTGAGCCAACATTTCGACCCGTTTTGATGTACTGTGTTAAATGTCGCTTTGCGGTTTTGCTAAATGGGTGTTTGGCATATTTGAACTTTGGTCTAGCACAAAATGTATCCACAAAAATGCACAGAGTGAAATGTGTCAAGTAATTTTGTTGTTTATTTTCAGTTTGGACGTATCATGACAATACCCCGGCATGTAAGCAGCAATGGATGGTATCATCAAGCTAAGTTGTTTTAATATAGTTTTGGGGTGGGTCAAAAGCCTTACTTTGCAATTTTTGAATTTCAGGTTGATCTGGGGAGGATTGTTCTGGCCATGCTCCCGGAAGCCGACCAACCTCAATCTCATCCCAGGCGTAGGCATCGTAGGCATGCAAGGCCCCAGATATTTCGAACACGTGTCACCCTTTTTGGAATGCCCGATGATGAGGTTTTAAGACGCTACCGTCTACCTCCCAAAATCATCATAGACACTCTCTCATTAATAGAAAGTGATCTTGAGCGGCAAATTGACAGTCCAACAGCAATACCACCACTGACGCAATTTATGGCGGTGTTACATTTCTGTGCCTCAGGATCGTTTCAAACAACGGTGGGAATAGTGGCGGGCATCTCCCAATCCTCCTTTTCCCGGATCCTTAGGGCAGTGATGGAGGCACTTTTCAAGCACCTCCATCATTTTATTCAAATGCCTTTGGATATGGGTGCCCTTAGTGTGGCCAAGGCCAATTTTTACCAAATAGCTGGCTTCCCACACATCATAGGGGTTGTGGATGGTACTCACATACCACTTCAGCCTCCAGCACGGCTGGAGGCAATATTTAGAAACAGGAAACACTATCACCCCCTGAATGTAATGGTGGTATGTGATGCCTCCCTCCAGATCCTGTCCCTGAATGCTAAGTTACCAGGAAGTGCACATGACTCCTTCGTCATCCGGCAATCAGGGATATGGCAGAAATTAACCAACCTACAAGCTGGTGATGCGTGGCTTCTGGGTAAGTGGAGACCTTTAGTACATAACAATGTTAAGCTTGATACACAGTGTTCCTGATGTTGTCTCTTATTTTTCACAGGAGACAGTGGATACCCTTGCATGTCCTGGCTGCTCACTCCTTATTTGGCTCCCACACCAGGCCCACAAAGTGAGTATAATTCCGCACTTACAGCCACCAGGCAAGTGGTGGAGCGCTGTATCGGCCTTTTAAAAGACCGATTCAGATGCCTCCACCGCTCTGGTGGCGAGCTCATGTATTTGCCGGATATGGTGTCGAAAATTGTGGTCCTGTGTGGGATATTTCACAGCATCGCCATAAGGAGTGGTGTCCCAATGCAGCCAGAGGATGCCTTACCTGAGGATGGCCCCCCCGAGGTTGGTCGGAGGTCAGTATGTGGGGGGGCCATACGCGATGATGTGGTGGCCAGATTTTTTAGGTAAGTTTGACCCAAACTACAGTGTTTATACCTAATGTGTTTGTGTTTGTTTGCGAACATCTAATTTTTTTTTTTTTGTTCACCATCTTCTGTTTGTTCACATAATCTTTGCCACTCCAACGCTCACTACTTCCTGCTACCCTTACCAAACCTGGATCTGGTGATTTTGTCCATATATTCTGGAACCCATATCGCAACGCCATGTTTGTGGAATCATGTTGGCATGGTCCTTCGTCAACCAGTTCTTGATTGTTTTTTTTAATTAAATATTTTATTTGTATGTGTTGTATTTGAGATTATCACTGTTTTTTTTTTTTGGGACTGACCACTTTGATTTCTCATTTATGTTGTGAATAAATGTTTGGAGAGTGAAATGGTCTTCCTTTTTTTGGACGTTAACAGCAAGTGTAACCAGGTTAACACACCTTACAATTGACTAAGGGGTAATCCAGTACTGACACCAGTTGATGTAAACTGAAATATGTTTGCAGGTTCCCAACCCACACCAAAAGGAAGCCTGTCCAAACCTTTGGATTTTGAAGATTGGCCTAAGCAGCTTGCACACCAACTAGGAACCTGTAAAATGGCGAAATATCTAATTGACACTACACCCAAAAAGGGAAATGACATTGTTACTGTTATGTGTTTCTTGTGGCTGTTTAACATACAAATACAAAATACAATCTAACTTTTAAAAAAGGGAAATCCTTGCAGGAACAGTCTACTTATGTCAGGGAAAACTATTTGTGTTTTTGAAAAAAAGAATGAGCCAGAACGTATATTAGAACTACAAAATTTATTTACAAAACGAAAATCAACAAAAAAAACTACTGGCGAAGGATGCCAGACAGCCGGTCAAGGGCCACAAGAATGCCAATGACATGTTGGCGCATCTGGCCAACACACTCGTCCACCTCTTGTCGACGCCTCTGTTCCTCTGTGGGTGAGAAAAGTGTGTGGATTAATGAAACAATAGGGAATCCACATTAAAAAAACAAAAACACAACGAAATCACTCCTAAACCGAAAAAAGAAAAACCAAAACAAAAGGGGGTGCTGGCAAAAATACAAGGCCTATGTACAAATTCACACAGGTGTGATATGTGTATGTTGAAATCAGCAGGAAGAGGTAAAGGCAAACTGCTAAATCACCAAAAGTAAACCAAACAAGCACGAATAAAGGCACGACACATGATTACATACAAACAGTTTGTGGTTAAAAAAAATGAGAAAGAAAAACATACCGGGAGCCAAAACGGGAGCTCCGGAAGTCCCTCCATGTTCCTCCTCGGAGGAGCCTTCATTCCCCAAAGAACGGGGAGGGGTAATGATGGACTCCGGGGAGGGGGTAATTGGAAGAGGGGTGGGTGGAGGAGAGGGGGAAGTGGGACGGAGGGGAAGGAGGCCTGACAGTTCCAGGAGAGGGTCTGGGAAGGCTGGGGAGGAGTGGGGTATAGGGGAAATATTTGGGGTGGAGTGTTGGCTGGGGGTTGGGGATAGTGGCCGGGAACGCCGTCTGGCCGGACGGTGACGGCGTAGTCTTGGCTGTCCTCCTAAAATATGTCAAACAAATTGAGGTTAGTTTCTGGGCAAATCCGGGGCCCAAATAAAAAAAAAAAAAAACAGCAACAAAAAACATGCAAAAAGGAGTAGAATGAAAAAAACAGAAATAGAGGGAAAACAAGCACACGCTGATATGAGGACAAATAATTAATAGGACAGACAGGAAAACATGCACACGCAGATATGAGGACAAATAATTAATAGGACAGACAGGAAAACATGCACACGCAGATATGAGGACAAATAATTAATAGGACAGACAGGAAAACATGCACACGCAGTTTGCCCCACAAACACAAACATGAAAACCACAATACATAACACTTACTTTCAAGGATCTGCATGCGAAAGCATGCCAGCAAGCGGGGCGTTCGCCGTTGCAGGTCTGACCACCTGCGCTCAAGCTGCCCGATGTTGCGGCGTGAACCCAACGACCGCAGGCGGGACCGTGCCTCCGCATACGCGGAGCGCTTCTGCCGGTTGGTGATGGGTGGAGGCTGGCTGGTGATCCGCCTATCCATCACCTCCGTAAGCACCAGCAGCTCGCGCCTGGTGAATGCGGAGGCTCTCATGATGGCAATGGAGTTTTTCATACAAAACATTTTTGATAAAGTGTGGCAAAAATTTCTGATTGGCTAATGTATTTTGGAAATTAACAGGAGCAATTTTATTGGTTAGTGTATGAGTCATGTGGTCAACAGGGCCAGAAATCTCTGGAGAGTTATGATAGGCTTGATGCAGTGACATGCGTTTGCAAATTTAAATAAAGAAATGAACCCCGGAAAATATGCGGGGATCCACAGCAATAGAACAATTGTTTAATTGTGGTTCACATGTTTTTTGAACAATAAAAGCGAATGTTCCATCCGTACGTATTCTGCGGGTAAACACAAACACGGACAAGAGTAAAGTTTCTTGCATTGTGTTGAAAAAAAAAAAACAATTAAGCTAATTGATACATTGATTGGCATGATACGATTGAGGGAGGTAGGCAGAATAAAGGAGCAGGTAATCGACATCTGACAAGGCCACTTCCGGTTTCACTTGTGCGTGCGTTCCCTTCAAGCCATTTCGGGGATGTACGCTCGCTATTTCGCACGCTCGTTAGTTAGAGGAGGGGTCGCCTGAGTTTAGGGAGGAATTTTAGATGCGAACGAAAATACGAGCGAGCCATTGAATTTAAATAATTTTGTACGTACGCCTAACGTACGTGCGCCCGCTTGCGAGTGGGTCTGAATGAGGGCCATTGTTACTTCTGTATTTTTTCATGGAGTTTTGCTTTTTTGATTCTTAAGTTATTTCTATTGTCTTATTTCTATATACTATATGGCCAACTGAATGTTTGTTATGTTTTCTAATGTGTTTGTGTCAACAAAAATTATAAAAAATAAAAAATACTCCAAAAACAAAATATTTAGAGTTTTGGTTGCATTTTCACTTTAGTACATCCCACTCCCAGTAATTGTGATTTTCTTTCTTTAGTTTACAACTGTGCATGCTGATACTGGTAATGTGGATTTGCATACTATTGGCGTTGCCAGTTTACAATGACAATGTGGATCCGCCTAATAATGATAATAAGGAGAATTTGCAGAATGTTAATGACAATGTGGTGTTGCAAAATAAGGAGGAAGATTTGGCTCTTCCTCTAGTGCCACTCGCTGAGTTTAGTGTTGACCAGATTAAAGATTCTGCTCTCAAAAGGTCATTTGAAAGTGTTATAGCTGTTAATGATAAATGACTGGATAATACTGGTGAGCTTAGATAACTTTGGCCCTCATTCAGAGCCGTACGCTCTGAGCAGAGAGCACGCTCTGAATGAGGGCCGGGCTCCATTTTCATGGAGCGTCCTCCTGGACACTCGTATAGCTGTGGGTCACCACCCACAGGCTATACGAGCGTGCATTTTGATGGCCGCGATGGTCGTGACCATCGCGACCATCGAAATTGCGAGCCGGAGCCTGCGGTTGAGGTTTTCAACCGCAAACTCCGGAGTGATTTTGGCTCTATCAGAGCCAAAATCACTCCCACTGACATCACTAGTGATGTCAGTGGGCCGGCTTCTGACGGGAGGCGTTCCCGTGGGAACGCCCCCGTCAGGGAGGCACCCCCCCGGCACGCCCACCAAAGGGGCGTGCTGTCAATCAACATTGACAGCACGCCCCCTTTGATCGGACACAACGAGCGAAGGAAAGTCCTTCGCTCGTCGTTTCTGGCGCATGCGCACGACGGAGCTCCCTCCGTCGTGCGCATGCTCAGTGCAGACCATCGACCCACTTGCGAGCGGACAGCCGCTCGCGAGTGGGTCTGAATCAGGCCCTTTGTTTGTTTTTTTGCCAAAAGGATTTTCTGTATAAAAAAATACTAGATGAGCGGTTCAGTTTTGTGGAAAACCGAACACACCCAAACTTTGGGGTTACGAGTCAAAACAAGTTCTGCCTGGATCTCATACATTTTGGATTGCATTTAAGTCCCTCCGTCATGATGTCGAATGCTGTGAGGTGGTCAAATTTGACTGGAAATGAATGTTATTGTTGTTAATAATACTATATATGTAGGAACAAAAACAGGTCCAAGTTACACGATTTTAGTTGTTTTTATCATTAAAAAAACAAACAAAACAGAATTAATACACTTGAGGGCGGTTTTGCCAAAAACAAAACACGATAATTCAGAACCAAAACCAAAATAGCAAAGACACATGTATGAAAGCAGATAATGTAGAGAAAATAATTTTTCTCTACGTTATCTGCAAACATCTAAAGATTCATTCAGATAATTAAAAAATGATTAGTGCACTTTTATAGCTTATCGTTTTTTCACATATCGCCTGGATTATATGCCGGTATGTGTACTAACCTTCGGCAGGCAGGAGACTTCTGTGAGGTCTCAGGCTGAGCATGAGATCCCGCAACGTTTGCGAGATCTCTCACATGCGCAGTCGGACCAGTCAGGAGGTAAGACAGCACATCAGCACTAGGCTGATGCATTGTGGGCTTTGCATGGATTGCCGGGGGTGGGAGTTTTCTCTCCAGCACTCCGGCGGCCGAGATGTTAATACATCTCAATGTTATTGCTTCCTGCTTTGCCTCGATAAGAGGCGAAGCAGAAAGAGCTACAGCGGCGCGATAAGTGCCACTATAGTCCATCTCCCCCATTGTTCCAGCATTGTGTGGCAGTTGTAGATATGTATATTTAAAGTATTTTCATTTATAAAGTTTTGCTAATTTGGTGACTAGATTATTTGTGATATTCTCCCACAGGAAGTCATATAGTAACTATCCTGCCCTCAGCAAATGACCATACACATTTCTTTAGCTTGAATGCACACTGTGGGGGGTATGTAGTCGGGATGCCGATGGTCTAAATGCCAACTGTCAGTATCCTGACTGTCTAATCCTGGCAAGGGTCTAATGACAGACGTCGAAATCCCGACGCCTGTCATTTTACCTACGCCGGGAGCCCGATGTCCGGCATCCCGATCGAAGATAAGCCGCGCACCGGGCGCGGACAGCCACGGGGGGAAGGTTAGGTTAGGGACTCCCGGGGGGGACTTAGGGTCAGGCACCCCCCGGGAGGGATAGGCTAGTGGAGGGGGCTTATGGTTATTCACCCCCGGGGGGAGGTTAGGGCTAGGCACCCCCCCAGCAGGGTTAGGTTTAGGCAGCGGGGAAGGGGGGGATTAGGTTTAGGCACTTAGAGGGGGGTTAGGGTTAGGCAATAGGGAGGGAGGTTAGTGATAGGCACCCCTAAAGGAGGTTTAAGGTTAGGGGGGTTAGGTTAGTTAGTACTTACCTTTAGCGCAGTCCAGATCTTCACTGATGCCGGTCTTCCGATGTCGGGATTTGAGCCGACCGGACATGCGTCCAGCGGTAAATCAAACCGGTCCCCTATGGGGTACCCTGTGCGTACAAGTTAGTATGAAAATATTAAATTAATTCTAAGTTAATTTAATTAAATTAAATTGCTGTGTAAATCCAAACAGATACATTTATTCTTTATAGCAAATATTGAGGATAAACTGAAATCATAGGTTCCTGTCATTTAAAGTTACATTTAATTGTGGAAGGAATTGTTTCCCAATGCTAATTTTATATGCAAGATTTGTGAACTAGTCTTAAAAGTTTTAAAGAGGTAAAGGGGCTGATTTACCCCCCTGCCAACATGTGTTTTAAATTTGTATAATAGCAGGCCTTGGTGAACTCAATGATATATAGGAACATTCTGGTGTGTGTAACATATGAACTTTAAAAACATCTTGTATGCTGTAATAGTCCTGATGCTTTGCTAGAATTATTGTCATTTTAGAGACATTTCATTGGAGCAAATAAACTTCTTTCTTGCTCGGAGACACTTGATCTTACTTGTGTCATGTAACTACCATTCCCTGACTGCCCTGCAGATGAGCTCAGTGTCTCCAAGCTCCACCCATTGGTCCAAAGTAAGTTGCCAGAGGGTATATAGTCAATACCAACCAGGAAGTGTTGCAACAGTTTTACTACACATGCCCAGAAGTAATCAGTTCCTGTGGCCAGTGCATGGACCTGGGGGAAGCAGTTCCATGTGCTTATAGGAGCCTGGTGGTGGCAGTGATTTGTCAACCCACAATGCAAAGGAAGGAATCAGTAATAGGTGGTTACTGAAGGTAAGATGGAATCCATATACCCAGTAGGAGATGTAGTCAGGAAGTCGGCGGTCGAAATTCCGACCGCCGACTTCTCAACATTGAAAGGCTGGCAAGGCACTAAAAATAGGCGCCTAAATACCGACGTCTATCATTAGCCACATGGCAAAATCCCGACGCCCGACATACCAAACATAGGTAAGCTGGGCGTCGGGAGCTGTTAGCCGCAGGGAGGGAGTGTTAGGTTTAGGGACTCCTGAGGGGACTTAGCGTTAGGCATCCCCCAGGAGGGTTAGGGTTAGGCTAGGGAAGGGGGGGTTAGGGTTAGGCACCACCGGATGTGGCTAGTGTTAAGCACCCCCCCGGGTTAGGTTTAGGGTGCGGGGAGGGGGGGTTAGGTTTGGGCACCCCTGGGGGGAGGTTAGGGTTAGGCACTAGGTGGGAGGTTAGGGTTAGGCACCACTAAGGTACAGTAAGGGGGGAGAAGGGTAGGGATAGCCTGCTTACCTCCCCTGTCGGGATCTTCATCTTCCAGCCTTCCGGCGTCAGGATTTCAACCGTCCAGCGGTATTACATACCCAACCCACCCAGTAGTGGTGAAGTAAGCCCACTCAGGTAGCTCATTAACAGAGTAACTGCTGCACAATCTGTGCTGGCCCCCAGAATAAGGCCATCCAGTCACATTTCAACTACGCCATCCTCAAAAGAATATCATTACTGGTGAGAGTAGACGATGCTAACTGGTACCCGAAAACATTTGCCTTGTGGGTTGCTCCAGTTAATCAAGTTTGAACAAAGTTAGTGAAATTGTTTTCCAAAACTGATCCTTACTGATCAAGGTACAAATTTTATGTTCCACTTGGTACAAGGGATGTTAAAGCTGCTGAAGTTAACTTCGATCACAATGTCGGTTTACGATACCATCTACATATGGTTGGTATAGCTGAGATGTTTAAACTAACTTTAAAATAAATGTTAAGCTGTTTATTTGATACAGAGACATTTTGGAATGAACCCCTATCCTACCTTCTGTTTGCTGTCTGAGAGGTACCCCAGGCTTCTACTAGCTTCTCACCATTTGAACTTCTCTACTGAAGGAAACCTTGGGGTATCTTTGACTTCCTCTGGAAGTTATGGGAGTAAACATTCTACAATATGTTTGAGCAAGCAAAATCACCTGGATTTAGTTGGTCACTTAGCTAGAGAATATATATTAAATTTGCAAGAAACACTCAGGGCCCGATTCAGATGCGGACGCTAAGCCATGGATGCACACTATGGGTGATTGTCGCCAGTCTGCGCATGCATATGCATCGCAGTGTGTGTGTGCGTACCAGACATTGCATTCGTGAATCGTGAGCTCTTAGCACAAAGACTGAGCACTACTTTGAGTGACAGATAGTGCCGTTTGTGGGTGGTAACAGGGGAAGGTGCTTGTGAATGGGGAAGTGGTGTCTGGCCATGAAAACGTAGTTTTATGGGTGTGCAAAATTAGCATGGAAGCATCATTGTACACGTCACTTGGTTGTATTTCAGCCTGCAGTGATCACAGTGCTCAGGGCTGCCATCAGAGGGAGACTGCTGGGTCTGAAGTCCCGGGCCCGAGCACTCAGGGGGCCCGCCCGGCACCTGCTACTGCCGCCTGCCAGCTACTAAAGCCCAGGCCCACGGTTGCAGACAGTAACAGCCAGGCCCGGCGGTGAGGACCCAGCCACTCCTAAAATTACTCTGCCGCCTGCTACTGTCCCTCCAGCTGGGCCCCTCCCAGCACCACACAATACAGACAGTGACTAATCCAGCCTCGTTGCCCTCCGCTCCACCTCCTGCATTGGCCAGCGTGCCCACAATAAAGCTTTTATGTTAATGTTGAAGCAGTCGCGGTGTGATGTCATGACATCATGCCGCTGAATGACAGAGGAGCCGAGGCGGGTGGGCAAGTAGTTTGATGAGCTTGCGTCTGGAGCATACAAGCAGAGACCGTCTTCTAGAAGAAGGAGCGAGATAGGTAAGTTAAGTGTGTGTGTCCTTTGTATCCTAAAGCGTGTGTATTCAGCCTGTCAGACAGTGGAGACAGAGCATGATGGGGCTGAGTCTGAGAGAACCAGACTGTCCTGGTGCTCCATGGAATTCTCACCTCCCATGCTGGTATGCTTCAGCTATTTTAAATATGCTTAAATTTTTCAGTGCTCTACACACTCTGTAATATAATGCTCTTTCAGCAGTTTTTTAAATTATGTATGAATAAGGTAGCGGGGGAAGGGGGGTTGTGGGGGTGGCAGGGGTTGGAGAGGGGCTTGGGGTGCCCTGCCTATTTCATCAGTCCCGGGCCCCACAATTTCTGATGGCAGCCCTGGCAATGCTTGCAGTGGAGTAGGGTCTACCTCAAGTGCTGCGCTCAGCTCCGATGGCACTTGATGGTTCTGATTAATCATACACTTCCTGGAGATGACGTGTGTTAAGAAAGAAAAGTGGGCATCTCTAGCTAAGTGACCAACTAAATCCAAGTGAATTTATATTAATATTGTAGAATGTTCTCTCCCTCAGATTTTACTCCCTTAACTTCCAGAGGAGGTCAAAGATAGCTAAAGTATTTTAGTAAAATGTTATTTATTGGTGCTTGCTTTTGTTGAATCCTACAATAAAAGATATGCACGTACCCCCGTATTTTGGTTTTGTTCTAAATCTTCTTCGTGTTTTGGTTTTAACAAAACCACGATCAAATGTTTTGGTTTTCCTCCCAGTATTTAAAGGGACTGGGGGGCCTATTCATCATCAAAGGCCGTATGGCCTCCGATGATGAAGTATTGAACTCGCTGCGAGGGATACTTAAGTATCAAACTCACAGTGGGGGGAACGTTACACCAGAGCAAATCATCATTGCTCTGGTGAGGGGACAGCTGGTCCGAAGAGCAGTTGTCCCCATGGTTAGTATTGCAGCTACTTTCTGTAGCTGCATTACTTACCTGCTCCCCGTCATCCCAGCTATGCATGCGTGACCTCAGGTCATGCATGCGCAAAGCCACCGGGGAGGTAGCGAGGAGGTGGTGGAGGGATCTGCTAGGATCCCTCTTCGCATTCCTGGAACTCCTTCCCATAGGAAGGAGCGGGGATCCGAGAACAAGCGCCATCTGAAGATGGCGCTTGTTCTCGTGAGCAATCTCTGAAAACTTTCAGTTTGCTGAATATCAGGGGGTCCTATCAGACCCTTGATGATGAATAACCCAGTAACCATTTCCGCATGGTTACCTGGCCATTTATCATCTGATGAATAGGCCCCTCTATCACATGCTAATTTGTACATTATCATTATGTAATTCCCCACCATTTTAGTTATGAGTCACATTAGAGGTGTAAACATTTTTTGCCAATTCTTTAAAGCCAGATCAGATGTCTGAATGTTTGTACCCTGGTGCACTGAATTGACTTATCATCATCACCAGAGGGTCTCTTGGAAAAGGTCAGTTTTTTCCTGGCAGCAGCATTTGCAGGACAACTTACTGTACTTGTCAGGAGCTCGTTGCATCTCTTAATATCTGTGTCAGCTGGAAAGAAAGACATTACATAAAACTTAAAACTAGGTAGAAGCATGGTTGCCTAAATGTACTGATCCAATTGCAAAATGTTGCAAACTCTTTGGTCCTGGCAAAGTTCAACATACTTGGCATAATTGCTTAGTTTCATCTCCACTATCAGCTTCTCTAGCAGCTTTTCCATTAGATTAATTAATGGTATGAGCTGACTCAGGCTGGCAGTGTCTGAACTGACTTCATTGGTTACAATTTCAAATGGTTTCAGTATCTTGCATGAAACAGACAGTATTCTCCACTGTGCTGGGCTAAGGTAACTTGCCCCTCCTCTCCCTATCTCATGGTTTGATATTGTTCCCGTTTCTCTAGTCGCTGAAGCATATAAAGGGTGGAATTCCATCTGGTTACTACCTCTTGTTTCAGTTGGTGGCATGGTAACTTATCCTGTTGTTGCAGCTACTGCAATCTTCTACATGTGATTGCTGAATATTGAAAATGCCCAGAAATTTTTCAGGCCAAACTTAGCATGTCCTGTAGGCACCTTTCAGTTTCAAGAATTCAGAAACCACCAAGTTTATTCTGTGCGCAAGACATGGTACATGTTTAAAATGACCCAGTTGTAATGCTCGTACAATGTTACTTGCATTATTGAAAATGACATATACTGAGGAAAGTAAGCCATTTTGCTTTTACATCCCTGAGTTTTTCCAATAGATTGACACCGGTATGCCTCTTAGTGAAGGTGGTGATACAGAGAGTAGTCTGCCTATGAATGAGCTGGCATTGGAATCAAGATGGAATTTGGTAGTAGGAACATAAGACTGCAAATAATTGTCTATAACCAGATGCTTTGACAGTGGATATTGGACCCAGACCTAATGTTAATATAGCCATCATGGCTTCAGTGATCCGCTCTGCAACAGGATGGTCGCTGCCATACTTGGTTCCTCTTGCAAATGCTTCTTTCCCAGTCAATTTTTGTTTGAAATGACTAATCTTCTTGGTGCCCTTCTGTGATGAAGATTCACCATCAGCAGCAGCAGCAGCCCCAGTGTGCAAGGATTTGTCTTGTGACTGCAGGAGGACTATCTCAGATCATTTTCTATGATGTTGGTACAGTAGCTGATGCTGGACGCTTGCTATTATTTTACATGATTTTTCAGATTTTAACATATTTTTTATTACATTTTTCAAAAAGATAAGGGTACAGAAAAAGACTGGTGAGACACAGTGGGAATCAGGCATAGAAAACACATAGATACAAGCATATACTTAATTGAGAATCATAAACCGTAATCAAAAGAAGTGACTCAGCAAAGGGAAGCAGTTCAAACATATAATGTATTACCGGGACCCTCAGTAGAATACACATGCCAGTTATACCACATCTTCAAAAGAGAATTAGCTGAAGAAGAATAGGGACAGGTTAGCGTCTCCATCAGAAAATTAGATTTAATTTTGGACACAATTAATGAAAGAGGAGGAGGTTTATCCTGCTTTTAGGATTGGGCGATAGCTGCCTTTGTAGCAATAGAATTTTTTTTTTAGGACAATTACTGCGCTAATGTGCATTTGATAAGCTTGATTTATCAATAATTATGAGAGATGGCAGAAATGAACAATATCAATCGGAACATATGTTTAAATGTCATAAATTTATTACCTCAGAAGCACATATATAAAAGAAATAATACACATACCAATCTGTAAAAAATCTCTAAAGTTTACATAACACAATTATTAGTAATGTTATTGTACCAGATAAAAGTTGAAATCAGTTAAAAATATCATAATATGCCTATATGGGCTATAACAAAGGGATAAACCCCTATTATCAGAATGGATTCCCAGATGGTCCTTGAAAGTCACTTAGGAGAAATTCAATATTGCTGGTGTATGATTGTAATAATTTGTTGTTGAAATACAGTAGTTACCAAGTCCTGGTTCGAACAATCACTCCAATGCCGGTGGTCCGTTTAGGGTAAATGAATGGTCCTTATACTCACAATGTGTATACCTGCTACGGCCACAGATAATATCCTGTCCATCTCTATGCAGGCTGAAGGGAAGAGACAAGCCAGCTCCGCATGTATCTGTATTGTGCATGGCCACAGAAATATCCCATCTATCTGTCTGCGGGCTGAAGGAATAAGATGAGCCGGCTCCATACGCACTTGTATTAGGTTTCCTGCTCCTCAGCAGGAAATTGATGTTGCTGAGTGCTGCGGGCTCCTGAATCAGCCTGCTCAGGAATAAACATGGATTGTCCATGTGGCAACAGTGTAACGGATCACTGTTAATTTGCTCCTACAATGTATCCAACGTCATCCGACCATCAACGGGGCTCAGTTTTGCAGGGTTCTTTGACGCGTTTTGCCTCTAACAACTGGAGGCTTTCTCAAAAAGTGTAGCAATAAAGATATAGCTTAGAATATATCTGTGATATAACGGGATAGTATCTGGAAATATATGCAAGAGAGCAATTTGCTTGGTCAACGACACCCTTGAACCTATAACCAGCCACATTAGATCTTCTACTTCAAACCATAGAGGCTGGATATTAAGACACCTCCAAAAGATATGCAGGGTTTCTCCCACTTGACCACATACCCCCAGCATAGCCTAGACTGTGAAGGTCAGATTTTTTGTAATCTTTGAGGGGTCAAATATGTGTTCAGGTACATTTCAATGTGAGGTATGCATTTAGACATTTCATATATTAAAATAAACAATTGTGATCAATCATCAGGATCTAAGCATATACTAAAATTTAATTCCCATCTGAGATGTGCCGATGTCTATAGTAGGGAATACCAGTATGATTTTCCATCTCTGCGAGGAAACATGAGAAGAGATACAGTATGGGTGGAACAGAACAAGTGGTAAAAATCAACAGATTGTATGAAATAATGGGATTGCAACTGAGCAAATGAGATAAGTGTATTATCAAAGTACAGTTCTAAATGCACTTAGTGACCCATGTAGATAAATTCAGGTGAGCAATGAGGTAGGCTAGACCATGTAAGGACAAGTTAGTGGAAGGGAGTTGGAAATGTTCCCTGAAACTGTTTGTTCCCTGAAACTGTTTGTCCCACACTTTAAGAATCATGTCGCCCTAGATGTGGATAGAGGGAGGATTCTGGAGCCAGCCAGTATCCAAATAAAATCATGTATTGGGAACTTGCCTATCATATAAACTTCCATAATAAACCAAGGTTTGGGACTAGACTTGCCAGACCAGTCACTAATTTGATTAATCAGACAGGAGAGTTTGTACAATTTTAAGTTCGGAAAAGCCATTTCCCCTTCTGATTTAGGCATTATAAGATATTTCTCTTATTATTCAGATATACTTATTGCGAATAGTGTGGAATCTATCGAGCCATGCGGAAGGGAGATTTCTGGGAATAGATAAAAACAGATATAAAAGTTTGGGAAGAAAAGACAATTTAACAGCAGTCATTCTACCCTACCAGGAAAAGTCATGATTTATCTAGTCTTTCATATAAAACAGTAAGCTGTTTCTAGTAAAGGTCCAGTAGCTGAGGGAGTGAGATTGCCAATAATACTTATATTGTGATCAAAGTGAGACCAATAATTGAGACAGGGCATTCAGTGGGAGTATTACAGTTTTGGACGTGTTTAATTTATAATATGAGGCAACAGCGTATTCATTCAATATCAAATGGATAGCCGGTAAAGAGGTTTCCGGATGTGTAATGAAGAGGAGGATGGCGTCTGTAAAAAGACAGATCCTATGTTATGTTGCATTACTTAAAGGGCCACTTACAGCTGTGGATGTACCAATGTGTTCTGCCAGGAGTTCTACTGCTATGGCAATAGGGAAGTCACAGGCTGACCACCAGAGTAGGGCTTACAGCTGGGTTTGTGCAGGTTGCAAAGGACTTTAGAATGTGCAGGAACTGGTCAAAGTAGCCCATACTCAATCCAGTGACGGGTGGGTCCCTCTAATCAGTATTTTCAGTAGCAGAGTTTTGGAGCTGCAGGAATCCTCCTACTCACACTATGGTATTCAAGCCACGTCCCCAAGATTTTGAAAAATAATTTGCATGACCTCACTGCAAATGACATAACAGGAAGTAGGTGCCTAGATAGTTAATGTCCCGGAGCACATGCATGCTATGGCGCTCCCCCAAAGTGTTCCAGGGAGGAGTCATGTAATTGGTTTGAGAATAATTGTGGTACCCCAGATCCTGGGTACCTAACCCTGCGAAGGAGTCCATATACTGTAGAAAAAAATGTGTGTGTGTGAAAATATAGAATGTAAATATTCATAGTGTGTTAGTCACTGTATTGGGGCTCCGAAACCCATAAGGAAAACTCAGAGCTATCTTAGCAGTCTTTGCAGTCAAAGATTGGTACAAAAGTTCCACTTCAGTGGCCATCATGAGGAATCCCTCAGTGAACTAGCTGATGCCAGGACTTCCAGAGGATAGCCGCAGTGCGTGAGCGCGGCGAGAAAAGCTTCCAGCATGCGGAGAGAAAGAGGCAGAGGTTATAAAAAGCTGCTCTTCCCCAATGGTCGGGCCGTCTGAGGTAGCGGTCTGCGCAGTGGAGCTGACCTGTGTCCCTGAGGTGACCGGTGGATGGGATGGGCGGCAGTGCTGTGTGACAGGACCGGAGTAACGGATATGCTCCTGTCAGCGGGACAATGCAACTTCCAGCATCTCTGGCAACAGCTAAAAAAGGGAGGTTTACTTTCCCTCCCAAGAGGTGGGCACGGCACCCTCTGACATTTCCGGCGCCTGGAGCTAGCGCTACACCGGAACCACCCTTCCTATGCCCCTGGAACTAGCTGAGAGATGAAAGCTAAATAATGCTGGACTGCTTGGTATTATTTTAGCAGATTTTGACAAAAATGCTGCATGAACGCGATGCAAATGAGGTAACAAGGAGGAGGTTCCTAGATGGTTAACGTCTCTACCTCTACTTACTTTGGCTTTACGCTACAAATGGCTTGACAATTATTGTCAAGATTTGGGTAACAATAATTCCACACATATGAGATGTTTTTTTCCATTTTATGCCCATGCATGACAATGTCCTTTTTATTATTACTGGCAAGAACTGCTGTGTCTGGTGGCTGAATTACTATGACACAAACAACATCCTCCTAATTTTTATTAGCTTATTCTTGCCCAACACATTCATCATCAACATCCTCATTAGAATCAGATACAAAAATATCCCCCTCATCATGTTGCACTTCCACAGTAGCAACCTTAATTCTTTGTCATCATCATTACTTTTACTGCTACTCATACTCACATTTGCAGAGGATTCAGAATTGGTGGAAGGAGGCTTCTCTATGATTACTGTGTCAGAAATGATAGACTCACACACAGCTCTTGCAGACACCCTTAGGGACAAATTTACTAAGAATTGAGTTTGGTCGAGTGTTGTTTTTTTAAACACTCTTTACTTCACCGAAACTCGGGTGAGTTTTCCGTTTTTCAACTCGCAAATTTACTAAGAAGTGAGTTTAGCTGAAAATGAGTGTCCGATGGTGAAGTACAGTAGATCGAGATTTCTTCCCCTAGTTGCGAGTTTAGATGAGATTACTCATCCAAGATTGCAGTATTTTCTCTCTGCAAACTCACCTGAACAAATAGAAAGTATTGTGGTCGCTCAAAACAGCTTAATGATATTGCCAGGTGCTTGTAAAGGGTGGGGTTTACACTGAACCAGAGAAAAAAAGGGATATTCCCTCCAGCACACTGCAGCAATATTGGCAAAAATACTTGAATCCTACATGATAACAGAATTCAGAGGTATTAGTTGCATACATTTGCAAATATATGATTAAGCACCGGGCCAATGTCAAGGCTCCTCTATACTGGTGTCCCTAACATTAAGGGGTTCATGTCCGAGGCGCAAGGCACCCCCGAAAGAACCCAGCCAAGGACCATTCCCAGGGCATCACACGAAAATGGAAGAAAGGTGCTAGTGAAGTGTAAAGTATAGATGTGTAAAGATAAATTAATAAGTGTTAATATAATAAGAAAAAATTAAAATGACATAGATAATAAACAAACAAATCGAAAAGTGATGAAAAGGTATCTATGTGAATGAAGTGGTGATGCCCTGAAAAAGTCCCAGCAAGAATAACTCTGGGAGCCCCACGAGCAAACGCTCACCCCAAAATAATTATTGCTACCAAATAGTAGCACCCACTCTGGGTCATATAATTACAATTAATGTACTGCATGATAACAGCACATATATAAGCCGAGAGTTGACTTACCGAGGAGGTACCCCAGAAACCTCCAAATGGCACTATAAGGACCAGCACATCCTCCCAATGCTGGCTCCCTTCATGCCTCTCAGAATTACAAATAGAAAGTATGGTGGTCGCTCAAATCAGCTTAATGATATTGCCCAGGTGCTTGTAATGGGTGGGGTTTACACTGAGCCAGAGAAAAAAAGGGATATTCCCTCCAGCACACTGCAGCAATATTGGCAAAAATACTTGAATCCTACATGATAACAGAATTCAGAGGTATTAGTTGCATACATTTGCAAATATATGATTAAGCACCGGGCCAACGTCAAGGCTCCTCTATACCAGCATCCCTAACATTAAGGGGTTCACATCCGAGGCGCAAGGCACCCCAAAAGAATCCAGCCAAGGACCATTCCCAGGGTATCACAGGAAAATGGAAGAAAGGTGATGGTGAAGTGTAAAGTATTTACACATTTTTGTGAAGGAAATTCAACACATCCCATCAATCTGTACAAAAAGTTATGCGTTCACTGTGGCCTATCATCCAGAGGGATAAGGAGCTACGGGACCTAAAACAAATGGAAGTCATGTCGTGTTTGAAGAGAGGCAGAAATATTAGGGACTGGCTAATTAAAGCGGACATAACTGACTTTTTGAGTGCCAGAGTACCTGGCGTGTCCAAAACTGGTGGATGTTACAAATGCACTGGATGCATGACGTGCAGACATATGACAGCAGGAAAACATTTCTATCATCCGCACACTGGAAGATGCTATACCATCAGACATGCATGAGCAGCTATGTTATTTATATAGTTAAATGTCTGTGCGGCTTGTGTTATAAAGGTAAGATCATGCGTACCTTTAGGGAACGCATGGCATTGCACAGGTTTGCCATTAGGGCAGCTCTCAATGGGAAGCCATCAGAACAGCCCATAGCAAGGCATTTCGCAGAACAGAAACACAGCCTGTCTAGTTTCAAACACATGATTATAGATCATATACCGGATAACCCGCGAGGAGGGGACAGACATAAAAAGCTCTTACAAATAGAATCCAAATGGATTTTCATGTTGGACACTGTGAAACCAAGAGGTTTAAATGATCATCTGGCTCTCAATGTCTTTCTCTAGTTGCAATATCTTATTAAGGGACACAGGAATGGTAAACATTGCTTTGCATTTATTGTATTTATGGAGACTATGTACAATTAATGTACCATATGAGAATAAGATGGAGTACATAGATTATTTCTGATACCAGTATGTACATATCTCCAACATCTCTGCTATCTGCACTAGAAATAATATTGAGCTCTATTAGATATATGATCATCTTGTACATGTATCAATATGGGATAGGCTATCCAATATATACAGTTGGGTTGATATATCGTTATAATATTTTTATGTGTACAGTTATGTAAACAGGGGGGATTCATGTTTGAGGGACGCTGGTGAGTAACCTTGCCAACAGAGGCGGTGCCAGGGACATACCTTCCGGATGCACACCGGAAGTCCTGCGGGCGCTTGCCGACGGAGCTGGTGGTGATCCCAGCGTCTCACTAATCACTTGGGCTATTTAAAGTAAGATGGATTTACTATGTATTATTCCTGATGAAGGGTTCAAATATACTCGAAACGTTGAAATCTCTGTTGTGGAATCTGAGTTCTTTTAAAAAATCCGACGACTGCCGCTGCAAATGGATATGTGTTGATTGGGTTTTTAACTGCTGGCACCACGGTCTTTCCAATTCCATTAAAGGGTGTGCCGACCTCATGGGACTTGTGTGTAAATATATATATACAATCATGTGCATAAATATTGGGACATTGACAGAATTTTCATATTTTGGCCTCTATTCACCACCACAATGGCTTTGAAATGAAACAAACAAGATGTGCTTTAACTGCAGACTTTCCGATTTAATTTGAGGGTAATTACATCCAAATCAGGTGAACGGTGTAGGAATTACAACGGTTTCTATATGTGCCTCCCACTTTTTAAGGGGCCAAAAGTAATGGGACTATCAACTCAAAAGCTATTTCATGGACAGGTGTGGGCTATTGCCTCGTTATTTCATTATCAATTAAGCAGGTAAAAGGTCTGGAGTTGATTCTAGGTGTGACATTTGCATTTGGAATCAGTTGCTGTCGACTCTCAATATGAGATCCAAAGAGCTGTCACTATCAGTGAAGCAAGCCATCATTAGGCTGAAAAATCAAAACAAACCCATCAGAGAGATAGCAAAAACATTAGGTGTGGCCAAATCAACTGTTTGGAACATTCTTAAAAAGAAAAACCGCACCGGAGAGCTCAGCAACACCAAAAGACCCGGAAGACCACGGAAAACAACTGTGGTGGATGATAGAATAATTATTTCCCTGGTGAAGAAAAACCCCTACACAACAGTTGGCCAAATCAAGAACACTCTCCAGGAGGTAGGTGTATATGTGTCAAAGTCAACAATCAAGAGAAGACTTCACAAGAGTGAATATAGAGGGTTCACCACAAGATGTAAACCATTGGTGAGCCACAAAAACAGGAAGACCAGATTAGAGTTTGCCAAACAACATCTAAAAAAGCCATTACAGTTCTGAAACAACATCCTATGGACAGATGAGACAAAGATCAATTTGTACCAGAGTGATGGGAAGAGAAGAGTATGGAGAAGGAAAGGAACTGCTCATGATCCAAAACATACCACCTCATCAGTGAAGCATGGTGGTGGTAGTGTCATGGCGTGTGCATGTATGGCTGCCAATGGAACTGGTTCCCTTGTATTTATTGATGATGTGACTGCTGACAAAAGCAGCAGAATTGATTCTAAAGTGTTTCAGGCAATATTATATGCTCATATTTAGTCAAATGCTTCAGAACTCATTGGACGGCGCTTCACAGTGCAGATGGACAATGACCCGAAGCATACTGCAAAAGCAACCAAAGAGTTTTTTAAGGCTAAAAAGTGGAATGTTATGCAATGGCCAAGTCAATCCCCTGACCTGAATCCGATTGAGCATGCATTTCACTTGATGAAGACAAAACTGAAGGGAAAATGCCCCAAGAACAAGCAGGAACTGAAGACATTTGCAGTATAGGCCTGGCAGAGCATCACCAGGGATGAAACCCAGCGTCTGGTGATGTCTATGCATTCCAGACTTCAGGCTGTAATTGCCTGCAAAGGATTTGCAACAAAGTATTGAAAAGTGAACGTTAGATTTAGGATTGTTTAGTTTGTCCCATTACATTTGGCCCCTTAAAAAGTGGGAGGCACATATAGAAACCGTTGTAATTCCTACACCGTTCACCTGATTTGGATGTAATTACCCTCAAATTAAATCTGAAAGTCTGCAGTTAAAGCACATCTTGTTTGTTTCATTTCAAACCATTGTGGTGGTGAATAGAGGCCAAAATATGTCAATGTCCCAATATTTATGCACCTGACTGTACATATATATATATATATATATATATATATATACATATACACGAATTTTGCAGTTTTTACCTTAATATAATGTAAACGTCTGAATAAAATATTATGTTACCTCAAAAGTTGTAAATATATGAATTATGCATATATTGTACCTCACTCTATACCTATGTCTTTGTCTATGTATCCATATAATGTGTACTGCATATATGCAGCCATCCATCTGAGAGTGATAATTGACAGGCTGTGGCCTGTTGGGAGGTGGAGCAGGGGTGTTCCCGAGCAGTTTTCCCAGAAACTAGGGCGTGTTGCTCCCATTTTCCATGTGGGACGAAGCCAATGTCTGCATCAGTGGACAGAGATTTCCTGGCCTGGCAAGCTACCAGGACCCCGTCAGGTTGCGGTAAGCTTCACCTACCCCAGCCTGGCCAAAGGGGCAACCAATGATCGCAATGGTGATCCTAGGCTGCGACCTCGATTTCAGCGCTGGGATCGCAGATGCAGAAATGAGGTGTCTGTTTCCTCCAGACACTTGCTGCTGCATTTGCATTTTAGGTAGACGGTTGTGTGAGGTTCTGCAAATCCATCCAACTCTGATTCAGGTCCATAGTCTTCTCTATCCTACCTCCCGTTCGGTAATATAAATAAGGGGTTGGTAATGCCTGTAGAAAAGATAATTAAAAACAAATAATAAAAGTAAATAAAATGAATCATTGTTGCACTGCACCTTAGGCATTTCGCTAGGTTGCTGCTTGGCACATACAGCCCTACATGCAGAAACAAATCATTCACATACAAGGGACTTTTAGCAGCAATATACGTTTAGCTCACAAAACCTGTCCCAGAATCTGACACTGTGTCATATGCTACACAGCCCGGCTCCTGTACAGGAATACTGTCCCACCACCTGCTCTTTATAATATTATTTTAAAAGTCTTTGCCTTAAGTAGTGTAGGACTGGAGGCCCCAGTTCAGCTTACACCATATCCCCAAGAGAGAGAAAACTAGGAAGACAAATATCCATATGGGGAAGTCTTTTAGTAGAAAACACATATAAATCTTTCACTATCCCTCCAACAGAAGGTTTCCCGAATATGTGCATTCAAAGAAGGTCTTTCTTTCCCTGTTACTATGACATTGTGGGACAGGTCTCCCTCATTTCCAAACATGTGTTAGACAAATAAACATGTCTGCAGTACCAGCTGGAATAGTCATCCAAACTCCCATATAAATAAGGTGATTTCTTTCAAAGACAGCGTCCTTTGATGGGAAGGTCAGTATCCTCCAAATGAATAGGGTAAGCCCAGTAGCTACTGATCGTGTAGAGAAACATTATACACTGGAGGTTGCATTGTTCCCACATTTTCTAATTTGTCAAATATAATTAATTCACTGACCAGGTGGCATTTGTTTCAATGCTTTCATGGGGTTTCTGCTCTATGTTGTGGTAAAAATTACATATTCTCATATCCGTAGGTTTAAATGCTGATTTGTCAAAACTGTGTTGTATTTTTTTTTTAACTACAGCCAATTCCCGCAGATTGTGAACCTGGGATCGTAGTATCCAGATAATGCCGCTAGAAGGGTACCAGTGAGGATGCAAAAACATAATCATTGTGTTGCTTTTGGATAATGGAATTGTTAGAGGGCAGTCTCCCCTTCTCTGTGCAGTGACCCTCCTGGGATGACGTCACTGAGGCGTCACTGAGCATGTGCGACTCGGAACACACTTCTATGTAGAGTGTCACTGTATTGCACACATGTTATAAAGAGCAATAAATGAGGCTAAATTAAACAAAAGTCACCATTCCTAAAAGTAAGTGAAGAGATTGTTTTTCACTTACTTTTGAAGGAATGAAGTATCAGACTGCTCAGGAGGAGATGTACTAAAGCCTTGGAGATTGGTAAAGTGATAGAGATTTAGGGGTCTATGTACTAAGATCTGGAGAGAAACATAAACCCCAAAGTACCAACCAATCAGCTCCTAACTGCCATTTATCAAACACAGCTTGTAAAATGACAGTTAGGAGCTGATTGGTGGGTACTTTATCGCTCTCCACTTTATCACTCTCCAAGGCTTAGTACATCTGCGCCTGATTCATTATAAAGGTAACTCAGGAGATATCACGGACCTTAACGATGGGGCTCACCATCTCCCTAGCACGGTGACCTATATTCATCATACTCTGAAAACATATCATTTTTGAAGTATGATTTCAGGAAATTACATCATCTTCACATGGGATGGAAATCTGGTTACCGAGGAGGGACCCATTTGGATCTTTCCACCTCCTCTGGTTCTTCACCCCCCCTACCCCACCCCGGGAATGTGCATGTGTGAATTCAGTATTGGGAAGTGGATATGCTTGAAATGTGCTTGAAGTACAGTAGGCACACTTTACACCTAAAAACAGAATTTTGGATGCACAGATTTAGTGGTTCGTAACATACCCTTACAGACTTTCAGCATAGGTGTATCTATAATTGTTGCAGAATGTGCTGTGCACACTGACCTCTGAGTCTATAGGTGCACACCCTGCACCTATAGACTATACTTACCTCTCCATCAATGCTGCAGAAATCACTAGAAAAACTTGCAATAATTAGAATACAAAGTCATTGGTGATGGTACTTTGTCAATTCATTCATGTTCGCTACGTTGGGTGTAAAGACTATGGTGCCTATTAATAATTACATTTTTGCGGAAAATCTTCTGAAAGTGTCTGTTTTCAGAGGAATTATGCATTAAGGGCCTGATTCAGCATGGATCGCAATTGCAACCGCGTACGCAGATCGGGTGATGGGGCGTACTGCGCATGCATATGCACCGCGGTGCGTGTGGGAAGGACAGCATTGGGATCGCACTGCAATCATGTACGCAGATAGAAAGCCATCGCAGAGTGAGTGACAGGACATCAGTATTTGGGGGTGGTGACGGGGGAGTGGTTGGAGAAATGCAGGCGTGCCAGTCCGTTTGAACACCGTTGCAAGGGCGTGCATAAAATAGCCACTGTGATGGTACACGCAGCTTGAGTAATCACTGTGTGGGACAAGGTTAACAATTTCTGAGTAAGGTCAGAGCTGCTGTAATTGTGCATGAGGGTGCGATGGACTGCAAGGTGTTACGGATGTGAGAAAGCGGTAGTGGGCGTCTCTATGCTGGCTGAGCGGTTGCAAACATTAGCATATTTTTGCAGCAGAACTGCACGCGTAATTCCAGCTGCGATCTCAATAGCTATCTATGCTGAATTAGGCCCTAAGGGCCTGATTCAGACCCGGTCGCAAGCGCTGAGCGCTCGCAACCCGGTCGATGGTGGCCCAGAGCGCACCAAAGGGGGCGTGCTGTCGATGTTGAGTGACAGCACGCCCCCTTTGGTGGGCGGGCCGGGGGGGTGGCTGCCCAGACGGAGGCGTTCCCATGAGAATGCCTACCATCTGGGGGCTGCTCCACTGACATCACAAGTGATGTCAGTGGGAGAGCTTTCGGCTTTGTTAGAGCCGAAAGCTCTCTGGGGCTTGCGGCCACGAGACCCTACCACAAGGGTCTCATCTGAAGCCCGATGGTCGTGATGGTCTTGACCATCGCGACTATCATCCTGGTCGTTCGCATTAGCTGTGGGTGGCAACCCACAGCAATGCGAGCGGCCAGGAGGCCGCTCCATAAAAAAAAAGACGCCCTGATTCAGAGCGAGCGCTCTGTCAGAGCGTCCGGCTCTGAATCAGGGCCTAAGTTTCCCTGTGATGTATTAAGAGGGTACCACAGTAGATATCTACTTTTGATTGCAAATGCAGTCCTCATAGAAGTCAATGGGGACTGCAATATGGCCAAAATCATCAAGTTTGTTTCCCAATAGCTAACGCTATGCCATTGTAGCCTATAGGCTAAATTTCAGAGAGTGACTCTTTGGATCCATGGCAGGAATAGTCACTTTTACAGGAGTGGCTGGGCAGCTGTGCATGTGTGTAGCTCTGCCGGGTCATATAGATGATCACTTTACTATTTGCTTCTCAGGGTTAGGCTCTTATTGAAGCCTTGGTCCCTGCATTATTTTAATACATTGCATCAATAATTAACTTCATATTACTGTGATATGCAGTGAAAAGAGATTATAAGAGGTTGACCAGTTAGACTAAAATTCTTTTGTGTGACTTTTTACCTTCAAATGCGTCTTATACACACAGGGATATGAAAAGGATGCACATGCAGCTTCTGCTGATTAAAATGATATGCGGCATGCCTATATTTTGTGAGCGACTGTGGGTGTATCTGCATGCAAAATGCTACGTTACAGTGTCAGCGGCTGTAACACTGTAACATAGCGTTTTGCATGCAGATACACCCGCAGTCGCACACAGAACACAGACATGCTGCATATTATTTTAATCAGCAGAAGTTGCTTGTGCTGCATATTCACATCACTAGGCAAATAATACGCATTGTAATGTTAAACGTTGTATGAAAAGACGCTCAGCACTACCGAGTCCAACGGAGCTCCCACGTTATGTGTAGCGTGACTTGCAGGACAGATGTATGTGGACACACCTGTACGTGGGAATATATTACGTCACAGTATGAAATACCAGTGCAAACATAAAGTGTTCACACAGGCAAAGCAGAATGTAGGCTATAACTGGCTAGTTGATCTTGTAGAAGACACCAGCAGATAAATACAGGCAATGGTGCACAAATAGTGTAATTACATGTACCCATTTTGTACTTTCACAATTAGAAGATCACAGAGGGGAACTACTCTAAGCAAAAGTGCTGCATGACCTCTTTGAGCAGCAATGTTGCAACTGGAGTCAAAGAGGTCGCCTCGTGGCCCAGGCTTTGACCACAATCTACTTACATGTGATACCTCACTACTACAGACTGTCAAAATTACTATTTTTCTCTTTATTTACTGTTGAAAATTCAAAAAGTTTACCTACACTTGAGGGGACAGATATGTCATACCATGGCTGCACCATAGGTGGTGCAACCAGTGAAACTACTGAGGGTTTAATAGTGTGGCGGCAACACAATTTCTGCCAAGGCGGCACCTTTCTTAATCTTACTGCTTGGAGTGGCAATGGGTCATCTTTAGGTCACTTCCGGCGCTCACATTCCTGCCCCCTGTCTTGTCTTCTGAGACTTTGTGACATCAAGTGACTCTGACACATAGGACCTCATTCAGAGTCGATCGTAAGCGGCCACTCGGTCGTAGGGGAAAGGGGCCGAATATGCAAATGAAGCAATCGCAAGTTGCGTCGCTAAGATGGGATCGTTAGCTGAACGAGCGAGTGTAAGAAGCGACCGTAAGACTAAACATACACCCCCTTCTCGATCACAACACACATCATCTCCGGGGTTATAAGGATTAATCGCGACCATCGGGACCCATCGGAGCTGATCGCAGAGCTTAAGGCTGACCATACCCTCTCTTAAGCACTACGATCTAGCCAGTGTAATAACCACCCATGTCACGTGTGCCATGACACTACTTTGTTAATTATGCACTCCCATTAAACTCCATTCGCATAGTCAGGAACGCCTCCGTTCGGATCTCCACTCCCCCGTTCACAAGCACCTTCCCCTGTTACCACCCACAAACGGCTCATTCTGTTATTCAAAATAACGACCTGGCTGTGTTCAAGGAGAGAGAAATTTCCGATCGCAACAGCTAGTTTGCGCACGCGCATTGCGAATCTTACGCATGCACAGTTTACAGAACATCGCTAGGTACAACCGAGCGGCTGCTTACGACCGACTCTGAATGAGGTCCTTAATCTCAGAATAGAAAATTGTGATATTGGATGTACCAATCAGGTATGGCAGAAAACATGGAACTGGGCTGTGACTTAGCATTCTCACAAATTCAAAGTTCAATGTGGTTGTGCTCACGTATACTGTATGCTCTCCATGCAGAAGTGAATTTTTTCTGTACATATTCCTATTGAGTAATGTACTATACGCTTGAGTTACTTCTAAATCTGTATCAGCCCCTATAGGTTAAAAAAATTATTAGATGAACATTTGAGTTTTTCTCTAATATTTTTATATTATGAAGTCACATACATAAATAGGTTACTCAGCACACACCCTGGATTAAAGGCAAATATTTGTCTGATCATTTTTGTCAATATATAGGGGAATCGGTATGATATACCGCTGGACGGGATGCCAGTGGTCAGAAGACCAACAGTGGCAACCTGATCTTCAAAATCCCTACAGAGGCCAGTAAGTACCCTAACCCTCCTTCTCTCCCCCCTAACCCTAACCCTCCTTTGGTGGTGCCTAACCCTAACCCCCCCTTCCCACACCCTAAACCAAACCCTCCCAGGTGCCTAACCCTAACCCCCTCTCCCATCAGCCTAACCCAGCCCTAACTCACCCTGGGGGGTCCCTAATCCTATCCCCCATCCCCAGGCTAACGCAGTACACTTACCTTCAGGGTGCCGGCGTCCGGGATGCAGACGTCGGTATCTTGATCCCGTCAGGATCACTGCATCAGCCTCCTGACGGGCATTGGGATTTCGGTGCTGGTATACCAACATCCAGCATCCCATCTGCTGGCATCTTAAATGCATCCCCATATAGGGGCTGATGCCGAACTTGAGTATTTCTATGTGTTGCAACATTAATGTTCCCGATTGGATAATGATAAAAATTAGGCCACACACCCTTCCACCTAAACCTACATTATTCAAGGTCCGTCCCCATTCATGATAAACCATCAGGGGCGCCGAGAGGGGGGGGAGTGGGTACAGATTACCCGACACCACCCCCCCCTCCCTCACAGCAGCCCAGCACACAGCGTGTGCTGAGCTGCAGTTGGAGACTGTTCGTGGCTGCTGAGCAGCAGCCACAGCAGTCTCCTATGCCTGTACGGGGTAGCGATCACACTGATCGCGCCCCCCCTGGCTTTGCGCCGGGCTGAGGGGGCTCAGAGCGCCCCCCTCCCCGGCGCTGCAAATCTTTTTTATTTATTTTTTTCGGCAAGGGGGCATGGCCACGCCTCCCACGATTAGGCCATGCCCCCTATTACTGGGGCCCGCCTTGGCTCTTGGCGGCCCTGTAAACCATGCTTATTTAGGGAGCTGAAAATCAAGAGCTCCCTGCAAAAGTTGCACAGGTACAGGACAACTGAAGACAGCAGAACTTTGGACATTCTCTATAAGGACTTTGGGCTCTATTTACTACAATCCGCATTTGTAATGCAGATTGTAGTGTGATATTACCGACTGAATTTGCATTGTGAATTCAGCCAATATCACCGGGATTTACTACAAATCCCTTGCAGGGACAGAGCTTGCGATAAAGCTCTGGACCTCATTCAGAGTCGGTCGAAGCGGCCGCACGGTCGTACGCCACCGATGTTCGCTATACTGCGCATGCGTACAGTTCGCAATGCGCGTGTGCAAACTAGCCGCTACGATCACAAATTTCTCTCTCCTTGAACACAGCCAGGTCGTTAGTTTGAGTGACAGATTGAGGCGTTTGTGGGTGGTAACAGGGGAAGGTGCTTGAAAACGGGGGAGTGGAGATCCGAACGCAGGCGTGCCTAATTATGCGGACGGGGTTTTGTGGGAGTGCATACGGTTTATGGGAGTGCATAATTAACAAAGTAGCGTCATGGCACATGTGATATGGGAGGTTTTTACACTGACATGATCGTAGAGCTTAAGAGAGGGTATGGTCAACCTTAAGCTCTACGACCAGTTTCGATGGTTGCCGATGGTCTCGATTAATCCTTATATACCCGGAGATGACGTGCAATGCGTACGAGAAGGGGAAGTATTTTTTGGTCTGCCGACCGCTTCCTCCCCTTGGTCGGCCAACTACCGATCCGAACTTAGGGACGCAACTTGCGAGGGAATCATTTGCATATATGGCCCTTTTTTCGCGTACGACCGTGCGGCCGCTTCGACCGACTCTGAATGAGGTCCTCTGTCCCTGCAAAACCCCTCCGCACACTTATCATGGTATTTTTGCAAAAAATATCGTGACAAGTGCCGACGCATGCGCCAACCGACCATCGCTAAACCCGCCCCTGATGCTAAGCCCCACCCCCCGTGATCGCTGACCCCCCCTTAACTACACTTACCTGCAGTCATCGGTGCTCCGGTGATGTTCTCCGTGGCTCTGACATCCCATACTGCACTGGGACCCGGTCAGGTGACGACCGGGCCCCAGTGCAAGATGGGAGACCAGCTGACCGGAGGGAGGACATCATCCAGAGCCTTGATCACCGGTCCCTGGACTCAAGTAAGTTTTTTTTTTACTTCTTTTTTTTAGCAGTGATCAGCGTGTGGTCTGTTTAGGCCACACAGCTGATCACTGGGGCCGGCTCCGGGCTCTGCTCTGCCCGTTAGAGCAGAGCAGGAGTCCGGTAAATGGGGGAGACCCTGGATAACGCCACCTCCAGGTGGCGTTATTATCACAGGGCTTTCCCTGGTATTTTTTCACAATTTATTTTTAGTAACTTTGGCCAGATCACATTTCCCATTACAATTATGGGAAATGCGATCTGCTTACTAAAAATAAGTGATAATTAGGGCTTTGAGTAGAATTTTACGAATTCTACTCCAATTGCCCTGTAGTAACTTTAGACGATACTAAAATAATGTGAAAAGGGTGTGAAAACACCCTTTTTCACTTTATTTTAGTAAAAATAATGTTAATAAATAGAGCCCTTTGTCAGCTTTGAGCAATTCTTAATGGAAGTGAGGTTGTTTTTTTCTCTTTTATGTTCATATAAGTTGGTGACTTATTATCGACCGTTGCAGCTTGGAAGTGCAGCGTCAGAGGTTTGATTTTTTGTGTTTGTCATTATTTCCCTTTAACACTTCCCTGTAAAAATTTACTGAGGTGTTTTTTACAAATTTGATGTCCATATTGTTTTTTTTTTTTGTCACATTCAACAAAAGCCTGCTACAGTAACTTACCTACAAACTAGGGATGTGCAGGCTCGGATAGGTTCGAGTTTGCACGTGGAGTTCGGATTTTTCCCTCCAAAAAAACGGAACTCAGAACGAGGCAAAACGTCATCTTACATGGACGAACATCATCATTCCTGGTCTTTTGTCCAGGAATGATGATGTTCGTCCATGTAAGATGGCGTTTTGCCTCGTTCTGAGTTCCGTTTTTTTGGAGGGAAAAATCCGAACTCCACGTGCAAACTCGAACCTATCCGAGCCTGCACATCCCTACTACAAACAATGCAAAAGAGGTTTCACATAGCCATTAACATTGTACAGTACAGTATATGTGCATATTTATGACAAACTTCTCATCACATCCACACCTATCCTTGCTATAGAAGACTGCATAAACCATACAGCAGACATGAAAAATAAAGTCAATAAATGAATGTGTATAAAGCTTGTTGTTGATTTCCTTAAAGTACGCACAAATAATAATTAGCTTGGTGGTGTTTAGATGGTCTAACTACCCAGGCTATGGGGTATATTTACTAAAGTAAGATTCTAGCTATTCTCTTCTAGAAGGTGCTAGTTAAATTTTAAGTAGAATCTGATTGGTTGCTATGGGCAACATCTCCACTTCTAAAAACTCTCTATTTAGTAAATATACCCCTAAATGTCTTTGTTATTAGAGGTCACTCCAGAACTGACGCTTTTAGGAGTAAAAAAATCTATATATATTACATAATGAAAATACTTTTTCATTCTTGTCAGCATCTGACACACAAATAATAAATAGCTCTAGTCCTACTGAACAATTAGAGTTATAGTTTAACCAATCAATTGCAGTAACTTTCTGCAAATCATAGTTAGCGAGAATTGCTGCCATCATTACTACTGGGAAAAGTCTCCACTTAAAGTTACAATGATTAATTTCCACTTAACCATAAATTAAGACATTGTGTGGGTGGCAAGTGTAGCTTACTGTGATACTTGTTATTACAGCAATAACCCATGGCCAGAGTCAATACCAAAGTGAGACTACACATAGTAGCTGAATAATTAATCTAAACTAGAGTATTCTCCAGAGACATGCAAGTTTAGTTAAAGGTCTGGAATCTCTGGATCATTGGCCCTAATGAAAATATATACTTAGAATTTCCATTTAATACCCTATGGCTAAACATCATTTAGTGGACTTCACCCCACAGTTTAGGTGAATTGGGGATACAAATCTTGGGTGTAGGGGATCAAAGTGAAGGGTATGTATGTACAACAAGTTTAAAAGACTCTAGGGAGCTCTAGTCCTAGTTCAGGGCATCCATGTATAATATTTTGGTCATATTTTGGTCATATGTTCAGCCAAACCCATCCATATGGCTATAGGGGGGAATTCAATTAGCAGCTGTACTTTAGTGCCAGCTAATTGAGTCCCTGGGCCATTTCAATTAGTCACAAAGCCGGTATTTATCAGGGCTAATCGAGGGAGGCGAGGTCATGCCCCCCTTAGAAAATAAAAAACTATTTGCCGTGGCGCTGTGAGCCCTTCAGGTAGAGGCAAAACGGGAGGCAGGGGGGAGGGGCAATCAGTGTGATCGCTCCCCCTATCCCTGCTCAGGCAGAGGAGAGAGACTCCCTGGTCCTACGGCAGTGTGTTCTGGGCTGCTGACAGGTAAAGTATCGGACATTTCTTTTAAAGGAGCTCAGCAGGCTCTGAAAAAAAATCCCAGATAACTGTCTGTTTTCGGGCAGGCGCTGGCACTAACACATAGGATCCGTGAAGTTATCACGGATCCTATGTGTATTCGCCCCAAAACAGATCTATTCTAAGGTGAATAAAATAGAATCTAATTGAATTGCCCAAAGGCAATTCAAGCGTTAAAATCCCGTTTTACCCGCCCAAAAAATTATCGGGTCTATTTAATTTCCCCCTTAATCTTGCCTAGTGGAAGACTGAAGTTATGCTGGCAGAAACATTAACAATAGGAACACAGAGTTTTCTGATTAACGGATCTACTTGTTGAGGATGGAGAGTGCTCCATATTGGAGCACTCTCCATCCATGCTCCATATTGGATACTCCAGGTGCACTCCATGCTCCATATTGGATACTCCAGGCATACTTTAATCCCTTACCAAGATGGCCGCCATCTGTAGTTCTATGCATGCACAGTGCCATCTTATCACTGTGTTAGAGTGCCACAGTGGAAGATGGAGTGAAGATCTGCTATTACTGCATTCCACAAAAGCCACTACCGATATAGAGTCGCTGGTTCCGCTACATCACAGTATCGCTACCCACATACAGTCACCATCTGGTGAGCTGTATGTCTCCACTCCGCACAAGCTCCCCTCCATAACCAGTCTGAGTGTGTATAACTGTGAGTATAGCTGTAATACCACATTGCTATCAAATAAACCACCCTACTGGTTATGTACTGGGCTGTTCGTTGTTTCAGGGCATTTGCTGGTGTGTACATACACTCTACCATACCATCGCCACCTGTACACACACATTCCAACACTACTAGCACTTTGTGCAGAACTTGTAGCAGGACTGGACTGTCAATATGCTGTTATGCACTATGTCTGGCTGGGACTAGACTGTTTATCCTGGCAACCAGAGAAAATGTTCAAATGATGGACATGAGTGACAGTTATACTGTGCATTAGTGGCTTCTGTACTGGGATAAACACTCAGGTATTCTTCCCCCAGAAGAAGGTCCGCTATCTCCTTTTACTCATGTGGATAAAAATCCAGTAGTAGAAATATCATTGAACAGAGGGTTATCTTTATAGAGCGGTCAATGAGATGAGAAATGAGATGTAGGACAGATCTCTGCCGCTTCTCTCCATACAAAATGTGTTGTGGGTGTCAACTGGGTGAACACACAGAAGAGAAACTACGTGGACGCACAACCTTAGAACCACCCCTATCATTAATTTAAAGTTTTCTATTTCTTTCCTATAAAACCCCTGCACCACTTTTTGCTTGAGCAACATGACCTTGCTTGCATACCTGGCCATGCCCCCCTTTTAGCACCCTGGTCCATGATATGTGGCTGAATCTGAGTGGCACGCAAAGTGGCTGTAATTGCAAGCAGCCACGGAAGTCTGATTTGCTACCTTTCGCTTCTGCAGTGGACTGTGTGTGCAAGCTGAAACCTGTGCTTCCCATTGATTTTACTTCAGCTTCCGCAACTGTCATCATTAGTAGTGGCAACTGCACCAGCTCCATGCTAGGTCCATGAGAGCCATCAAACACAGGCTTCGCTTCCCCCTACACACAGCTTAGAAGCACACAGACCTTTTGATACACGCTCACAACACTCCCATGGCACTCCCACAAGTCAGGGTGGTTGTATGTGATCAAATGATCATCGCCAAGTTCAAGTCCTGATTTTGCAAAAAGACAGATCTGGCCAAAATATGCAAAAATGCCTCAGTTCACTCCTGCACATGTACTGTAAGCAAACACTCATCCTTGAAAAGAGATCCTTTCCACTCAGTCAGGTCTTGGGCCTCTAGTCCTAGTAAATTTTGCACAGGGTGTAATTTATGGGGCATAGATTTAGGGAGATGATGAGTAAACTTATTGGGATAGCTGCCTTATTCACCTTACTACAGGTTAAGATCCCAATATACACACAGAATGCATTTATGTGTTATATACACCTTATACACAGCCTGCAAGTCGTTTTACACAATATTTTCAATAATTTTATAGCTCAAGGAAAGTTTGTGTACACAATGAATTTCATTTATGTTTCATATACACCTTATACACAGCCAGAAGGTAATTTTATACAATATTTTTAATAATTTGTGCCTTAGGCAAAGTTTGTGTACATTGAACCATCAAAAATCAAAGGTTTCATTATCTCAGTCATGCCAAAATTATTCTGTATTTAGAAATATTCCATATTTCGGAATATTTGGATATGGGAGACTCAACCAGTATTAGTAAAATCCATAAAAACAATATTTTGCTGTACAGTATGCTACAATGTATCGAAATGAGTAGGCAGGGTGGAACAAAAAAGACATAAATATGCAGCTGTAAGCCAATGTGCTTAATGCTGGGTACACTGAACGGGCGATATATATCTGTAGTGCATCAGTGGGTGTGTAACTGTGTACAGACAATATGTCTGTAACAGACGTTCACATACATATCGCTTCTGTCCTACAGCACAGCCGATGCCGACATATCTTGCAGATATGTATAGAACACGTCTGGTTATGTTTATGGGCGACCTGCCGACCGGCCAAACACTTGCTGCAGGAGCCCGCCGGTGACTGACATCTTAACTGGGCACTTACCAATCGTAAGATAGGTCGGCAGGTCATTGGCCTAGTGTGTACCCAGCTTAAAAAAAGATGAATATAAAATTAATAATATTTATATTATTTTATATTAAATATTATAATATAATATTACATAAATATTAGAGATGTTTGGTTCGGTTCTCCAGAAATCCGAATCCACCCGAATTTCATGAATCCGGCTAAATTCGAGTCACGGTTCTGATCTCCTGAGGAGATCCGGGTAAATCCGAGCCACGGTTCTCATCTACTGAGGAGATTAGGATAAATCCGGGTCACGGTTCTGATCTGTTTGCAGTTCGGAATTCGGATTTGAAATAGGAATTTCGGATTTGAAATCGGAATTTTGGATTTGAAATCGGAATTTCGGGTTTTGGATTGCATAAATAACATGATTTTAGCTGTTTTTAAAACTTTTTATCTATTTTTTTTTTTTAAATCCAGATCCAAAACCAAAACATTATCTATTTATTTTGCAAAACCAAATCCAGATCCGAAACCTTGAAGGAGATACAGATCTAAAACCAAAACACATCCCTAATAAATATGTGTTACTTAACATAATGTCCTAGGGGATTATTTGTCAAATAGCAATTTTTAAAAATCGACAATCTTCAGAATTTGAAGACGATTATTAAAATGTCTTTTTTATTAAAGGCAAAAAACTCCAGGCCAGCCTTTAACACATTTGCTGTGTTTAAGTGGGGAGGTTTACTAATTGTCAGTTTTGTATGCAGTTTGCAAACCTCCACACATTGCATGTGGTTTTCAGATCCAGACTGCAAGACTTACTACTAGTGCCCATTACATGCTGGTATTGTAGTTCTAGTTACATAAGAGCATGCACTATATTATCCTAGAACCCAGGGTACCTATTCAGCATTGGGCTGGTAATATTGTGATTGTGGTTATAACCTGGCAATTTGAAATAATGATAACCGTTTTGGCCTCAAGTAAATTGAAGCAGCTTACAACCAATACATCAAAACTCAGGAAAACATGTATTTTGGCAAAACTGCTGCTTATTAAATCTCTCCCTTAGTGTCTGTTATAGAAAGCAATGGATACAGGAATACTCTGATTGGTTGTATTCATTATAGCCCAAATGTCTGTGTTTTTTATATTGGATGAGTATGAAGGACAGAATGTTACTTATATTTGTATCTAACATGAAACAATGACCATTATTGGTAATTGTTATTGGTATATTTTACATCGCTAGGACACCTTCTAAGTACCCAAGTTTCCAGATATTAAAAACAAATCAAAAGCCAATGATTTACTAGCAGAAGGACACTTAAGACCCAAGGGGAACCGTATGATTAGTGGAGCAGTCAAAGCTGAATACTGAACAGATGCAACGGGAAGCAGACATTCTGAACAGACAAACATCACAGTACAGGTCTGAAACTGTCTAACAAAATAAATCATAGTAATGACAGCAAGAACTCTGGGAAAATGTACAACCGTGTCATGAAGACACAATAAAATAGTCAATTTAATTTACAAGTAGTATAATTTCTAAAACCTACAAATCAAAATGTACAATACAAATCACTAAGGGCGGGATGTAATAACACAAAACTGCAGTTTTCGGAGGTGTGAGTGCATTCCCATATGTATCAAGCTCTGGACAGCAAAAATTTCTAAAGACTGCACCCGGTAGGCAACGCCATCTATAGATGACATTGCCTTATAGAAGCCAATAGGATCTCTCCCAGTGGCTCCTGTGGCTCGCCAACAAATGCACAATAGGACTCCGGGGTTATAAACCCAGAAGTCCTCACACCGCAAAGGACAGCTCTTATCAGGAAAGCTGTCCTTTGTAGTTTTAATTATAAAACTATTTGCATACTGGGTTAATAAAAGCCGTATGCATGCGGTGAGTGGCGGGATGTATTGCATTCAAAATGTGATGCTTGACACATCCTAAGTAATCAAGTATGAAAATTAAAAATAGTATATACTGTACTGTAAAGTATACTCAACATGTCAGAGGACAGCATGTAATATCTGACATAAATGATTATTCCAGGATTCTTTAAAACAATAAAAATTAGATTACCAAAGCCAGAAATTAGTTTGTTTTGAACGTCAGTGAACGTCCAACAATGTGAGTTCCCGCATGGACGATAATGATATCTATGGTCACCCGTACATGCAGGCCAACTAGGACGATTTCATCACGATTTGTGGCAGGATGACTTCACTTAAAGATATCTATCATAGATATCTTTCAGTGTGTACACCCAATATTGTTTGTCCTACACTACAGAAAAGTTAAAGGGAAATTGTTCAGAGATATCTTTGGTTGTGCAAATCGTACCGTGTGTACCCAGCTCTAGACAAATATCAAAATTTAGTAGAGAATGGGCTCAAACAGAAAGAGTTTTGCGCTAATATTATATTACGTATCACTGTTTCTATTGGATATGGTAGAATGAACGATCAAGACGCCAATCAATTTAGTTAATAAATCATTTTATAATATATATAAAAAATTTAACAATAGCAGCAATAACATTAAAACAAACCTTCATATAGATTAATCTCCTATTGTTAGCAACATATTTAATAATAGCAAACAACTTGGATATAGTTTCTGTATATTGCATGACCTAAGAAATCCTCCTCTAGACTATCCATGCTGAATAGGTTTCTGCACATGTATAAATTGTCTGCATGAGGACCTCACCACATTATCCGTAAGGAGTAAACAAAGTCCGCTCCCTAGCCTCCAGACCTGCAGTAAAGAGCATCGCCTTGGAAAGCTGTGATGCTGCAGCCACAGCCGAACTTCCGAAGTAACAGGCGATTCTATGGGCAAAAGTATTTTAAATCAGCTTGTGACGGCCCCAAGTAGCAATAGAGATGGGTGAGTAGTCCCTCCAGTCCGTGGATCTCCAGTTGATAACGGATAGAGAAGAAGGGATTTTGGTGTTAGTGGTCACTCCAAAATGGTAATCCAGTGGCAGCACCAAGTCCACTGATGCGCAGGGCCGCAACTAGGGGGGGACTAGAGGTGCACGTGCACCGGGTGCCAGAACTCAGGGGGTGAAAAAGGGCTGATTCGCGATGGCTTGGAGGCTGCAGATTCAGAAAACTGCCATCCAAAAATGGTCGCTGCCAAGGAAGAAACAGATGCTAGTGTCTGTCTCCTCCTTGGCTTCGGACATTTTTGGATGGCCACTTTCAGCAGATTTCATGCGGACTAGCCGTCCGCATGGACTCTGCTGAAAACGGCCATCCAAAAATGGGCACCGCCAAGGAGGAGACAGATGCTAGAGGTCCTATTGGACCTCATAGCAACGAGCATGAAACCCCCTGGCAATGAGCATGAAACCCCCTGGCAACAAGCATGGAACCCCTGGTAATGAGCATAAAACCCCTGACAACGAGCAGGTAATTTTAAAGTAATTAGAAGCCTTACTGTGGGGCATAAAATGGTGTTGGGCAAATATGTAAATGGCACTTTGGTAATAGGCATTACAGTGTGTGGCATGTGTAATGGTCATTAAGGTGTGTGAAATAATGTAAGTCACTATACCAGGGACGTCTGACTAGTGCACTGCCTTATGGAGGAGCAAGGACAAAATCCAGGTACAGGAAGGAAGGGGGCGCAAAATTGCTGCCTTGCACCGGGTGACAGATATCCTAGTTTCGGCCCTGTGATGCGTACAAAGATATACCACCTTGCGCCACTTATGCCCTCTTATTATACATAGCTATAGACCCTTCATTCGACTCCTGCCCATGAACCTAACCAGGAGGGAAAGGAAAAGGGAAAGTAAGAGAGAGAGAGGAGGATCCCCACAGAGCTAGTACTCTGTATCTAACTCAAATAAGAATTAAGAATTGACGTCCAATGAACCTGACGTCTGTCTCATCCCAAAGAAACTCATCCAACTAATGGATAATTTAGCCATTAACTGGACCTCCCAACCTGATGAAATATAATAGTGAGCAGGGTACCAGCCTCCTAACTCCTCATTCAAGAGAAGGACTCAAAATCAATGTTGTCATTCAACCCTTGGGGAAACAATGTACCTAATTTAAACATCCATAGTGCTTCTTTTTCACATTGTTGTCTTACCCTATCCCCACCCCTAATGGTGGGAGTTATATGTTGCACTCCCGTGAAGATCAGTCCACTTGGATCACCATTGTGGAACCATGCAAAATGTTGAGAGACACTATGATAGCAATATTTCTTAAGTATATTTAAGCTATGTTCCCTGAATCTTGTTCTCAGGGAACGAGTGGTTCTGCCCATGCAGGCTTCAAGGGCACTGCAACACATAGATACAGAACACTGTATTGCAGTTCATAAATTCATTAATACTATGTCCTTCCTTGGTTTTAAATGAAATTATGCTACTAACCTTATTGGCAATGAAGCTACACGTGATATATTTAATTGCCCCACACTGAAAAAAACCTACTAAGGGAGGAAGCAACCAAGTATTTGTATCTTGTGTAGAGGTTTTTTTGGGTTTTGTCAAAGCACTAAGTGCTAGAATGCTTTTTAAGTTTCTATTTTTCTTGAAAACGACTTTTAGACCTGTTTTAATTGCTCTATTTAAGATAGCATCCTGTTGGAGAATATGAAAATTGCCCATAAGAATATTCTTAATTTTAATTGATTGATTATTGTACTTGTAGACATAGTACATCTGATTGTTATTTTCATAAGCTGTTTGTTTCTCAGATGATTGTTTGATCTTGGAAACCAGGAGATGAGTCCTATCTAATTCTAGGGTTTTGTTGGATGCAGATGTTAACAGAGGTCTTGGGGAATCCCTTTTCAGAAAGTCATTATATAAAACCTTCGGCCTGTGATTTATATGTCTCCACCTTCGAACAGTTATGGCGGAGGCGGTTAAATTGGCGGAGTTGAATGAAGGGTCTATAGCTATGTATAATAAGAGGGCATAAGTGGCGCAAAGTTGTATATCTTTATACTGTATGCCATGATAAGAACTGAGGTTTAAGACCAATATTACTAGTTATATTTATTTATTTATATTAAGACAACTCAATATTACAATTATCTAATGTTTAATTTTCAAAAATATTGTATAAAGGCATGAACGTAGGTGGTTTTATGAATGGAGAATTAGAATGTATAGAAGTATCTAGGATTATTGTCAGTTATTATATAATGACTTGTTCTAAATGAGTAATGTTTTTTTCATTTTTTCATAGGTATACTCAATGCAAATATAAGTTTAGGAAATCAGATACTGCATAGTTGGTTGGGGGTAGTGGTAGAGTAACTACTTAGGATCCTCAGGTACTAGGGTTAGTATTCCATTGATGAAACTTATAGATTTTTGTTGGTTTTTCTATACATCTAATATTCAATGGAAATTATAACTTTTGATAATCCGATTCTGCATAGATAAGCTGGTTGGAGTAACGGTAGAGTAAGTAGAGTAACTGCTTAGGATATTTAGGTATCGGAGTTCGAATCCCGATGATGTATCTAGTATGTTTTGGGTTATTATTATATATTTACTTTTTATCTTTATTTTACAAGAATGGATATCTACTTTATATACACACATATATATATATATATATATATATATATAGTTCTATGCATTTATTTGTGATTTTGAGGTGAAGATCAAGACGCTATATAATTGTATTTATGCATATATTTGAACTATGTTTGTATGCAGCACTATTTTAACCTGATTAATGATTTACCTCTGTCAGGACAGGTGCATATTAATGATGTGGACAGGTATAAAGGCAGCTAACGAGGTTCAGTATTACATGCACTTTGATAAAGCTTCCAATAAGGAAGCTAAATGCGTCAGTTGACTTGGTGATGCCACTGGATTACCATTTTGGAGTGACCATTAACATCAGAATACCTTCTTCTCTATTCGTTATCAACTAGAGAACCGTGGACTGAAGGGACTACTCACCTGTCTCGATTGCTACTTGGGGCCATCACAAGCTGACTTAAAAAACGTAAAGCAGCATCACAGCTTTACAAGGCGACACTCTTTACTGCAGGTCTGGAGAGCAGGGAGCAGACTTTGGCCCTGATTCAGAGCCGGACGCTCTGACCAGAGCGCTCGCTCTGAATCAGGGCCCACCTCCATAAATATGGAGCGTCCTCCAGGACGCTCGTATAGCTGTGGGTCACCACCCACAGCCTATACGAGCGTGCAGGATGATGGTCGCGATGGTCTTGACCATCGCGACCATCGCCAGTGCGACCAGAAGCCTGCGGTTGAGTTTCTCAACCGCAAGGCCAGGAGTGATTTTGGCTCTATCAGAGCCAAAATCACTCCCACTGACATCACTAGTGATGTCAGTGGGGCCGGCTTCTGACGGTAGGCGTTCCCTTGGGAACGCATCTGTCTGGCAGGCACGCCCCCGGCACGCCCACCAAGGGGGGCGTGCTGTCAATCAACATCGACAGCACACCCCCTTTGATCAGACACAACGAGCGAAGGAAAGTCCTTCGCTCGTCGCGTCACACGCATGCGCACGAAGGAGCTCCCTCCGTCGTGCGCATGCGCAGTGCACACCATCAACCCACTTGCGAGCGGACAGCCGCTCGCGAGTGGGTCTGAATGAGGCCCTTTGTTTTCTCCTTACGGATGATGTGGTGAGGTTCCCATGCAGACAAATTATACATTTCTTAGGTCACACAATCTACAGGATCTATATTGAAGTGGTTTGCTATTATTAAATATGCTGTTAACAATAGGAGATGAATCTATATGAAGTTTTGTTTTAATGTCATTGCTATTGTTACATTATATATATATTATAAACTGATTTATTAACTAAATTGATTGGTGTCTTGATCGTTCATTCTATCATATCCAATAGAGATAGTGATACGTAATATAACATTAGCGCAAAACTCTTTGTTTGGATTTTGGAGTGTCCAACTATGTTGGTCACGGGTTTGAGCGTACAAAGGCTCATAATCTGTTTTGCTGCTTTTCAAACTCATCATCTATACATTTCTGATTAGCGCCTGCTAAGTGTGTTTTTGTCATTATAGAGAATGGGCTTAACCAACATTTAACTCTAATGGAGCGCTTCAATCAAACACTATTACAGTGTTGTGCCATTTTGTAATGGCACATTGCTGCCATCCACATTTTTGCTTCAGATTCCATAGAGGTGCACAGGAAAATGTGCGATGTCTGGGGCAACATATGATATGTGTGCAGCTTAGCATCATGGTAATATTTGGTGGCACTTTGCTAGTAAATTGATTCCCCGCTAAGGCTGATTACCCAGTGGCTATTAAACGCTTCACATGACTTGCGCCTAATAAGTTTTTATTTAGTGAAAATGTAGAGGATAACAGTACAAACAAATTATAATTTCTCACTCTATATTTTGTAACAGGAGAGAGCAGGATATGTAAAATGTATTTATTTGTAATATAATAATATATTTCTTCAAAAGGACTCAAGGTGCTTAGGCAATGTCTGGAAGAGATGGCACATAATGGGGAAGCTACAGAATACTAAAACAAGTCTCCCATATTGAAAATGCTTGGGACCAGAAGTTTATTGGATATCGGATTTTTCTGTATTCTGGAATATTTGCATACCATAATGAGATATCTTGGGGATGGAACCCAAGTCTAAAAACAGAATCAGTTATGTTTCATATACACCTTATACACACAGCCTGAACATCATTTTATACAATATTTTTAATAATTTTGTGCGTTACAAAGTTTGTGTACATTGTCCCATCTGAAAGCAATAGTGTTAAAATCTCAGTCGTGCTAAAAAAAATTCCATATTACAGAATATTCCGTATTTCTGAATTTGGATATTGGAGGCTCAACCTGTACCTGATTCTTACAAAATAATCAGAGCCATGCACTGACAGGGGAGGAATGATAGAAAAGGGGAAGGGACCAAGATGCTGTATTATGGAGAGATTGGGAAAACAGTTAGTGTATTGTAGACAGAAGTACATGATAACAACAAATTAATAACAGAGTTGAGATACTGCAAAATGAGTGAGGACAGAATGCAATAATAATAGTAATATTAGTAAACAAATGGGAAGAATTACCAAGTGAAGTTGCAAGAGCATGGAGTAGTAGCATGAATAAGGTGCATCGTTTGAGACATTGTTTAACCAAACAACTGACGATTTATTCCTTGAAGAAAGAGTCAGAAATGGTCTTTTTTTATTATTTTATTTAGTATAAAAGATATTTTTTAAATATATTTAAATTTCTTATTGGAAAATAATATGCCTAGGGGGTGTCTCGCAATATAGGTCCCATTATAAAATGACTTCCCACCCTCTATTGGCAATAGACTCCCGAGTGGTCATAAATCCTAATAATAATACCCCACCCACACCCCATTAGTAATAAAAAAAATCCCTGTTTAATAAACCAACTCCACCCCGTAAATAAGCTCTTGTTTTCGCACCCCCCTCCTCCTCCTACCCTGTTTCCAGTGTAATTTAATTTATTATTATTTCCACCCCCCCCAGTGTCTCATTTCTTTATTTTACCCCTTCACCAGCCCCACTGGTACTAGATCCCCACAGGGGTTAATCATGGTCATATACCTCCAATAACCCCCCACACACACACACACTCACACACATGCAGAGCGCAGCAGAGCATGTGTCAGTGGGAACTGATTATCAGGGGGGACTGCACTTGCACAGATCACCCAAATAGGGCTTGGAAGGGAACTAAGTTCCCCTCTTCCCACTTTTAACCTTGGCGCATGTGCTCCTGGATGCCGTTTGCACAGCATTCTGGGATGTAATTCCAGCAGTGATGTCGGCGGTCACAGACTGCCACATCACTGCCCAGGGGTCTGAGAAGATCCTTTCTGCATACACTGTAAACTGGTAGAGTAAGTATTCTTTTTAAATGCTGTGCCCACATAAAAGTTATTGTCTGGTGACCACACTGATCTCCTGATATTAATCTCATGTATTACAGCAAAATAATGTAGTCTAGGCACAGAGGAAGAACGCCCCCAACCTGGCTACAAAAAATTAAGGGTCACCCATTGGGGGGCCCTTAGTGTTTGATGCCTGGTGATACCATGCTACAAATATCACACTATTCGTTTTTTTTTGCTCATCTCCTGCAGCAGTACAGTTGTACTAATTTACAAAAGATATAGATCTTTTGTTGTGATCACCTTTAGAATTTGTTATTGCCTTTGTCTTTTTTGAATCTAAAGATATTTTTTTAATTAAATGTTGGTAGCTTGATTAATTGCTTGTCTCAGGATTCCTTCTGGGTATCCTTGCTTTAAAATAGCCTTATACATACTGTAATAACCTTCCTCCATAGAACAATTTGTTTTACAGTAATATGTAAAAACTGAATTTTTAGAATGTTGTTTTTTTAACTTTTTAGATCCACTTTTATAATTCAGATAACTGCACATACTGATATCTTCCATAAATGTTTAAGTGACAATTTAATTGCTTATAATGGCTAGAGATATATCTAGGAAAGTGATATGTGTGGAAGTAATATTACTGGTAAATTTAAGTCCAAAATCATTATTATTCAGCTGAGAAACAAAAAGAGTGAATGAGTGTAAATCCCCATCCCAAACAAAAAAACATGTCATCTATGTATCTACCATAGAGAAAAAAGGACCCGATATTTACACCAATTTGTCCTTGCCAATTCCGTATTGTGCTTTATTCGGCATAATCTTTATTTAATGTTTTAAGGGTCCAGGTAGCTAAGGATAAGATGGAAAGTCCTACTTTCTGTCTTTCTTATCTGGGGATTAAAGATGATACGATGGCGGGATGATGCCATGTTCCTGCTGATAAGGTTTAGAAGTTGTTGGCCCAGATTAATGACTGTTTAGTTTGAGATAGGGTTTGGTTGCATCAGGTTCAGTCTTCATTAGGATTTTAACTTTGCATGTTGCACCATCCTCATAGGGAGTGTTTTTTGTTGTACGCTAGAAAGGGCAACTGCAGGGGTTACTAAGCTGTGTCATAGTGTTCACCTCTCCTGATACATCAAGGATGATCTTTGCGTGTGGGCTTACTTTTTAGTTGAATTTAATTAAGAGCTGCTTTGGTAATCATGTCCAGTGGCAAATTTATCATTACAACTTTTCACTGATGCGTCTGGCTCTTCTGGTTTTGGAGCATATTTCCATGGGGAATGGTTGTGGCTCCATGGCCCCCATCGTGGCTTGCTCAGGGTTTCAGAGCCAACCTGCTTTATTGGACCTCTTTCCAATAATTTTGGTGGTGGAGTTGTGGGCTAAGCAGTTGTCTAATCAGAATATGTTTTTTCTTTCGTGACAATTTAGGAATTGTGCACCCTATTAAAAAACAGTGTTCCTGATTGCCTCAAGCTCTGCAGCATTTACGGTATCTAGTTCTAAAATGTTTGCAGGCCAACATAGTTTTTAGGGCCAGGCATGTGCCAGTAGTTGACAATGTGATAGCGGATGCTTTGTCGCATTTCTATTTTGTTAGGTTTCATGCACTGGCACTGTGGGAGAATTCTGTAGGTTTAATGTGTCCTACTTATGTCTGGCAGATTATCAAACAGACATAGCTAAATTGGTGCAGAAATCCTTGGCCCTGTGACTTTACAGGTTTATATGGATGCTCGGCAGGATCGGGAGGCCTACAAGGCTAGGTAGAAGCATGAGGGTAAGTCAGTAGATCAATGTATGTTAGTTTTTGTTTGGGGTCTTCTGCAATAGCCGTGATTTCCTTTTTCTCTAGAATTTACCAACTGTATGATCCCACCAAGTCTTTTTTGCTTGCCAGAGCATGAAAGGGTTGTGCTAGGGAGCCACAGATTTACATAGAACCAGGGCCGGATTTACCGCTTTGTAACCTAGACCCAAGGGGCCCGTGGTCGGGGGCCCCAAAATCCATCCCAGGGAAGCAGCTGCAGTCCACATCTAGGTTGTATGTCCCGATGTGGTGACAGGAAGACATTGTCGGCGTCTTCATTTACAGTACTTCCTCACTGAGACGCATTTGCCTCCAGGCGCCAGCAGGGGGAGCTGCTGAGAGGCTTACCGGCGTCCTTAGCATACTCCTGAGTGACTCCTGGGCAGCTCTAATACTACATACTGTGTCCCTGCCCTTTGAATTCACAAATTAAGTTTTTCTGCTCTGCCACAGTGAGCTGTGACAGGGAGACAGGTGAGTCACTTGAGTTTTGTACGGAGGGGAGGAGGGTAACTGTGCAAGCTGCCATGTGCTGAGTTTGAAAAACGCTCTGCTGAGTGAGTGATGTGCTAGTGATGCAGTGTGAGCTGGCAGTGTCAGGTCAGTGCTAGTGATGCAGTGTGTGCCGGTAGTGTCAGGTCAGTGCTAGTGATGCAGTGTGTGCCGGTAGTGTCAGGTCAGTGCTAGTGATGCAGTGTGTGCTGGCAGTGTCAGGTCAGTACTAGTGATGCAGTGTGTGCTGGCAGTGTCAGGTCAGTGCTAGTGATGCAGTGTGTGCCGGTAGTGTCAGGTCAGTGCTAGTGATGCAGTGTGTGCCGGCAGTTTCAGGTCAGTGCTAGTGATGCAGTGTGTGCTTGCAGTTTCAGGCCAGTGCTAGTGATGCAGTGTGTGCTGGCAGTGTCAGGTCAGTGCTAGTGATGCAGTGTGTGCTGGCAGCAGGGCCAGCTTGAGGCATGTTCCACCTGAGCGGCCGCACAAGGGCGCCACCCACAGTGGGCACGACTATTTTCCATTGCTATGTTCCCTCTCTGACTGGCCCTTAACTAACTGTCACTGCCTGTCTCTGTGTAGAAAATATCCCTGTTGCGCCTGCCCCCGCTGCCCGCCCTGCTTCCTTGAAGACACACCCAGCCAGCAGCAAGGATTCGACAGCGCTGGGTGGGCCGGGTGTGACATGACATGCCCCCTGAGATTGCGGGTGAATCCTGCCCGCGCAGTCTCTGACTCCAGCGGTTACGGTGACGGCAGCAGCGAACATAAGTGGCTGCCTGTGGTGATCTGTTAGCAGTGGGTACAGTCGGCCACTACAGGACCAGCGCAGTGGAGGACTGTGGTGGTGGACCCCAGGGCCGAGGAAAAGTTAGACAGACCGGACGGATTGCGGTGACTCTGAGTACTGCAGCTGACAGCCTGACATACTAGGTGCAGTGCATACCGCTAGTTAAAGAACATCCAGGAGCCGGTTATTGGCCCCGTCGAGAGCGGTGCACCCCAGGCCGTGTAGCGGTGTGGAAGGACCAGGTGCAATGCACACTGCCAACTTACATCCAGGAGGTGGTAATTTTGGCCCTGGCGATCGTGGTGAAGAGAGGCACCGAGAACCCAGGCAGACCGCAAACAAGAGACTCGTCAGTAGGGTAAGATAGGGAGAGATTCCCTTTACACTGTTCCATATACAGGAGGAAGAATTACCATAAATTTACATAAGGGGCTATAAACAGCTTACATTGCATTTTATGTGTGTCATTTTATTTGTATATTTCCCCGCAGATCCATTATTATACTTTGTTTATATATTTTTTGTTCATTTTATTTCTTTATTATTATTTTTATTAATTCATTTATTTATAGCCTTATCTATCCATTTCATTTGAATCCCAATTCTTTCTTTACAGTTTTATTTCTTCATAGCGCTTTCTGATTTTTAGTATACCTCACTAGCGCCTGACCACTACTACTTAATTACAAAATTACGTAATTGCAAAAATTATGCCATGTTTGTAATTTCCTTAATGTTTAAAGCTTTGAACATAAGGAGGAAAATTGATATATAATGTAACTGGCACGAATCAGGAACAAAAATGTAGTGCGCTGGATTGCTTGTGGGAAGGGGGCCCCAAACTGGTATATTGCCTAGGGCCCCATGAGGTCTAAATCCGGCTCTGCATAGACCTGTAGATCTTAAATTGCTGCAGGAGTTTGCGGTTATCGCTTCCTCAGTCACACCATCTGATTTTAAGGCAATGTTGCTTTCTCTTGCATTTTTTGGGGCCTTTCTGTGAATGAGTTAATTCGAAGCTAGCAAGTATTCTCATGGGTACAGTTTATTAACAAAGAATGTTTTAATTAAGGAGGGCAGTGCTAAAATCCCTCTCTAATAAATGGATCAGTTAGGACAGGTGCTTTGGGTTACACTTAAGTCACATGCAGCTAAGGACGTATGTCCGGTTAGGTTGTCTGCTCTTTACGCCAGCTTGTGCCCTATATGGGGTTCCCAATGTTTGCTGCATGTTGATTTATTTATGTTTAAAAGTTGAGGATTATGGTACCTACTTTTTTATAGGACATGCACAGAGGCTGGCTATCTTCATTGGCCATTCAAGCAATCCGCCAATGCAAATCGTTCCCGTATAAGTCTTATGTTCACAGTGATAAAACTGTAATATTGCGCTCCCTGTGTTAACCCGAAAACATTGGCTACCCATCAGTTTTTGAACGATTAGCATGTAGAAAGTGGGGGTGTGAAAGGCTTTTTAATCTCTCCTCCAAGGAGGCTCTTTATTACAATTGGCCTTCACATGAGGTCCACGGGAGGTTTTTTAAGTTTTCTTCTTCACTTGGGTTTTCTCATTTTTCCTCCCCATTTCTTCTACTTTCTTCCAGTTTTCGTTATGTTGATCTGGTCTTGGTTGTAGATGTAGATAGTTGGCTAAAGTGTTTTGTAGCATTTTTTTGGCCACCCTTTTAATAAAATAAATCTGGTCATTCAATTAATAAAAGCTGTGACCTTATGAAATCTAATGCAGTTATGTCAGTGTCTTTATTTTAGTTTGATAAGTTGGTTAAAATGTTGGTTATTAAGGTTAATTTCACTAAAGTGATGGACCCATTATGCCAATGGGTAACTGGCCAAGCAGTGAGACAGGTAGTTGGTGAAAACAGACACTAAAGTGAACCTATCACCTACATTGAGAGGAGGCAACACAACCACTTAGTTGGTTGAAGCAACATTCTGTCTATCAATTGACGAGTAACCAGGACATAATTGAGGTATGAGGCAAAACAAATATAAAATACATTTATCTGTAGCAACCATTAAGCAACTTATACATTAAGTGAGACACTATTTGGCAAATAATAGATGGAAAAGTATTTAGAAATATGAGGAGACTCTAAGCTGAATAGCAGTGCACAAAGCCAGGCAGCTGCTGCAAGAGCATATACTGTAAGATCTTGGCATGCATGATAAGGGGATAGACGAACAAGATGTAATTTAAGCACTTTATAAGTCATGGGTTTGACAACAACTTACACAACATATACATTTATTAATGACAAGCAGATCACACACAGATGCAAATTTTATGTATTTGGAATGTTACTCTTATGCATCAAAATAGCATTTATGTAGACCAGATTGCGACTTTGCAGATGTGCATCCTTTTTGGCTAGACAGTGAGTAAATCGAGGTGGTCTGTAAGAACAACTATGTAGGGAAATGTTTGTGGCTTTGCAAGCCTGATATATGGGACTAAAGGGAATTGAGTGGACAAACAGTTTCTTAATAGTTATATAGAATGCTCGGCTACTGAAACAATCAGTACTAGTCCTACCTAGCACATTTCACATGTTCCTCAACATACACAGTAGTCAAAACAAACTGTGACAATGCATGTCAAACATGTAAACATGTGTGTAAGGTCCTTATGCCTACCCACTACTGGTAGGAGAGCATCATTGACTTTTCACAGGGATCCTGTTATTCAGCCTCGTATTGAAACAACCAAATCAGTACAGTAAAATTCCCCTGTATTGCACTCACATGTACCTACATTAATGCTTCTTCTCTAAACATCTATGCTTATGGTTTAATAAATTTATGAAGTGATGATAAGATAGATTGTATTGTTCGAGTGCCCATTTAGCTTGCAGGGGATATTTACTAGAGATGATCGGGTTCGGTTCTCTGAGAACCGAACCCACCTGAACTTACAGATTCGAGGTGAGTTCCGAATCTGGCTCAGGTTTTCCTGCCAGTTTTGGATCTCAAAGCGAGGGAAAACGTTATCATCCATCTATCGGATTCTCACGGGTTTTGGATTGTATAAAAGTTGTATAAGGGCCGGCTGTGCTGTTGTCCATAAGGACTGTGTTATGGTCTATAGGAGCTGTGCTCCAGACAGAAGAGGGTGCTTCAGTGGCTCCTGTGTCACTGCAGTCCATAAAGGGGTGCTACTGTGTTGTCCAGGGGGTGCTCTGTCCATCAGCAGTGCTCTTCACCCCAGTTTGAAAAAAAAGGTTTTTTTTTCTGTGTGTGAGCTTTAGCCGCACTTACCAACAACGTAGCTGGCCCAGCGTGCTGCCTGTGTCGTTTATCAAGGGGCTGCTGCCTCGTTCAGGGGTGGTCTCCCCCCCAGTGTAAAAAAAAAATGAATAAAAGTTTTTTTCTGTGTGCATGTTAGCCACACTTATCAGCAACGTAGCTGCACAGGGGTGCTGCCTGTGTCATTTATCAAGGGGCTGCTGCCTCATTCAGGGGTGCTCTCCCCCCCAAGTGCAAAAAAAACTGTATTAAGTGTTTTTTTTTCTCTGTGTGTGTGCACGTTAGCCACACTTAACAGAAATGTGGCTGTGCAGGGGTGCTGCCTGTGTCGTTTATCAAGGGGTTTGCTGCCTCGTTCAAGGGTGCTCTCCCCCCCAAGTGCAAACAAAAATATATTAAGTGTTTTTTTTCTGTGTGTGTGTGTGTGTGTGCACGTTAGCCACACCTATCAGCAATGGAGCTGCGCAGGGGTGATGCCTGTTTCATTAATTAAGGGGCTGCTGTGTCCATACAGGCATTTCTGTGTCCATAAAGGGCAGGGGCTTCTGTGCCTATCCAGGGTCTGCTGTGTCCATCCAGGGATTGCTGTGTCCATCCTGGGCAGGAGCTGCTGTGTCCATCCAGGGGCAGGGGCTGCAGGGGTGCATTCGTAAAAAATATTGTCACACTGTAAGTGCAAAACGCAGTGTATTCGTAAAAAATATTGTCACACTATTAGTGGAAAATGCAGTGTATTCATAAAAAAATTGTCACACTGTAAGTGGTAGCGCAGTGTGTTATTCTTTTCTTATTCATAAAACAATCTTGTGACACTGTAAGTGGAAACTTCACAATTTAATAACACAAAGTTAGCAATAAAAAAATGCAATTTTTCACTTCTTTCTTCAATCATGAATAAATGATTAGTCTACACGTCGGCTACAAGACCACAACAAAGTGCAAAATAATGTGCATTATATAGTAAATATAATGACATCACAAACGCCTCAGCTGAGATTCACATAAACATATTTTCAAAAGGTGAAAATAGAGGATATGGTTTAAAAAATGGAATAAAGCAGCTAAAACTGCATTCTCTGATTATAGTGTCCCTACTCCCTACCCATGGCCCCTCTACTTGAATTTCAGCGAGTTAGAGGGGCAGCTCCATGCAACCGCATTCCAGAGTGCAGCTGCTCCTCCTGTAGCCCAGGTTAGAAGATGTGTGGGGGGTGTGGTGATATGGACTAAAATGGAGCTCACATCCACTAAAGTGGACAATGAATCCCCAGTCTAACAGGGAGCGCAGCTGTAATTTATACACCACACAGGAAGGGATGACGATGTAGGCTTGGGTGCTAGTAGAATCTGGGGTTATGTATACATCATCTTCTTCACACAATATTAATTTGTCCCCTCTGGAATCCACCATTACAGGTGCCTCTGTAAGTTTTGCAGGTAATTGACGGTAATGGTCTTTCGCGTAGAATTTGTAGTTCATTTTGATGGACATCATCTTTTACACATTTTGGGGAAGTAGTCTCAGGCCGATCACAGACAAGGTTCACAGAAATGCTGTAAACTCTTTCTGAGTACACACTGGAGGCTAGGCAGCTCATGTAAAGCAAAGCCAGTTTGTGCAAGGGTCTCCAAATTACCTTTTTTTCCTTCCAGTAGTCAAACAGACTGTTTGACATGCCTATTTCGATACTATCATTACAATTTTTTAAATAGTCCTCAACCATTCTTTGAATGGTGACCATATCAGATGGAGCCACGGTAGAGGTGTCATTAATTGTAGGCAATTCTGATCTGACCAGATGTCAAAACTTGGTTGTGTTGACTCAGCTGCATCACCAGTGGGTGTTTTGAAAGTTTAGTTTTTTCTTAGCAGATGCAGTTGCTGGAGAAACTGAAGGAGAAGCCATCGCAGCATCATGTGCCACTTGAGCTCTTCAGATCTGTGTCCATTGGGAAGAAGAAACAATGTCTTCATCCCTTTTGGGATGAAAATCCACTCCCAGCAGCAGGCATGGTGCTCAAGGATTCTCAAGAAAGACACAACATAAGACTTAAACCTTAGATCTGAAATCTGGTATTTTCTCTGTTCCTCTTGTCCACATATCTATGCTAGTTAAATGGACAGTGGGTACAATGGCAGTGTGAAGGCCACTAAGGAACTATGTGTTTTTTTTATGTCCCTGTACAGTTTGGGAAAAAGTTTCAAGTGGAATCTTTGAAAATAATTATTTAACAGTCAATTGTTTTGGAAAGCACTCTTCCTGGTCCCCTTCTGGGATGAAAATCCACTCCTAGCAGCAGAAGCAGGCGCAAGATTCTCAAGAAAGACACAACGTAAGACCTTAAATCTGAAATATTTAATTTGCTCTGTTCCACTTGTCCACATATCTGTGCTTGTGGACAGTGGGTACAATGGCAGTTTGGAGGCCATTAACTATGTTTTTTTTAATTTCCCTATACTTTTCAAGTGGAATCTTTGCAAATGATTATTTAACAGTCAATTGTTTTGGAAAGCACTACTAGAAGTCTTCCTGGTCCCCTTCTGGGATGGATAAAAATCCACTCCAAGCAGCAGGCATGGTGCTCAAGGATTATTCTGGGGCAAGGACTGATGTGAATGAGTAAAATATTTGTTTGTAAATGCCTCCCCTCCCCTTCTCACTCATAAATTTACTTCAGAATCAAAAAATTTTATTAAATTACTACCAATCAACCCTTTCAGTCCCTGCCTTCAACTATATATACTCCAACTCCCTCAGGCCTCTTGAATAAAAACATTTGTTTCCTGATGTGCCATGTTGGAAGTTGAACTGCCACGTGTTTGTGCCGCCCACTGCTGCCGCTTAACTTAGTCAGCCAGCTAGCTTGGTGTAAATTCTGGGCCTAAACTGGATGAAAACAATATTGTGACCTGTGAGGTGGTCAAAATTGACTGGAAACAAGTGGAAATAAATGTTATTGAGGTTAATAATACTGTAGGAACAAAAATATACCCAAATTATGTGATTTTAGCTATTATTATGATTTTTTAGAAAAAATACAGACCCAAAAACAAAAAACAAAACACGGAAGGGCGGTTTTGGCAAAAACAATCCAGATCCAAAACCAGAGGAGATACAGATCCAAAACCAAAACATGGGGTCGGCGCACATCTCTAATATTTACCAGCTAATCCTGATTTTCAGACACAGACCCAGATTTGTTTTAAAAATTTTCCCTGGAAATGTGTATTCCTGATATTCTATATCAACCAATTGCTCAGTACCACTGCCTGATTTTTGTTTAATTTCAAGTATTTGTTCATATCTTGTATTAAAGACTAGCAACCTAGATTTCAGAAGGTGCTACTCAGCAAATGGTTTGGACAGACCTGTCCCTCTGCATATATATCATTAAGTGTATTATAAAATATTAGAATTGTAATTATGAGACCAAAAAAAATATGTTTAGCAGATAGATTTATTTAGACCATGTGCATTTGTTGTTTTTATTGTTCACAAGTTGATCTTATGCTACAATGGCTTCAATGTCCCTATTTAACAGCTATATCACTTAATAATTGTATAACAGATTGTGTGCATATTTTCTTCCCATACACCATAGAGATTAAATCATCCCTACTGCATATTCTGTGCACACTCCAGCAATGATTGACCACAGCAGATCTTAGCCGGGCAAAAAAAATAACATTTATTCTAAATGGGACAACCCTGTCTATGCCACATCTCTAATTTAGAGGTTCCCTCACTTGCAGTCATATCTATATCTGTATAAAGTGTTCCTCACAGAAGAGTACAGCACATTATTTCTGTCATGGACCTTGTTATATCTTGATGTACCTTTCTTTATAGCAATGACTCATCAAGTATGCTGTTTATGTAGTTTATTGATTATCAGTTATACTTGCATTATTACAGGTAGACAAAGACATCATCTCCTCATGGCTGTTCTCCTTTCTCCTACTTTCTCCTATATCCCTCCACTTTCTGATCACATGTCCCTCTATGCTGCAAGATCCTTAAAGGTACATTACCTCATTTTACTATTACATGACAATGCACATAAACTATCTTTATAGATACTACAGTCCTGATAAGAGTATTCATGGGAACAACATTTGGAGATGGTCCCTATGATGCATCTGCTTCGGACCCCTTGCTCTGTTTTTCTACTAGGGCTGGTACATGCACAGTGAAGGACCATTTTGGCTGTTAGTTCTGTCAGTGGGCCTTCTCAACTGCCCAGGACCCTCAGCAGCTGGATGGGCTACTCAGGCGATAGTCACTCCACTGGTGTTGGACTATACTTTCCATCACTACAGAAAACAATAGAGAACATAATAGAGACATAAGTGGACAAATGCTGTTTGTGTTGTTTTATGTTGTGCGCACAGTAATAAAGAGATTCCATACTCTTAATTTCCATCCTCTAAATTGAGGCAAACATAAAAGGATTTACCACATAATCACACTACAAAATGAAGAAAGATTTTTTGCATTCTTGTTTAATATCATTCCTACCACATATGCTCCTTCTACTTCCCATAGAACGCCTCTTAGATCTGTTAGTAATGAACAAAACAGAAACAGTTTCCATCTCTGAGATTTTAAGTCATGTCTGGGTTACAAAATTATTCATAATGTCACCTAAAAGTGTGTCTTTCTTTATATGAGTATATGGAACTATACTGTACATTACACAATAATAAAACACTAATAGAAAATAAATAGTAACAGAAAAAAAAGATGTACTGTAAAACAATAACTTTGACACTTACCAGAAGTGATAAAAATCACTCAGCCCCCCTCACAATGGGAAGGATATGATATTTAATTAAGCTATCATTCAGTCGCCAAAACTAGCCATGTTATTAACGCTATATCTATGATTTGTTGGCTTAAAAATTGGCATCTACTAGAGACAACATTATTGATATTTTCTCTTTATGTGACCATCAACAGATTGAATAATTTTGCAGTCCCCTTTTTATAACTGCTTTTATCAATTAAAAAAAATTATATATATATTGTTTTTATAAAGCTAATTATACTTTAGACATACATGCTGGGATGTTGCCAGCCAATTAATTTATTTTAGGAATATTTGTTTGACTCTAGTATGTGATATGTATAAATAAATAATACAAAGATAAAGTTGTTCAACAATTGGGTCCAATATTTGGATGTGTCTCTGTATGGGCTCCTTTTTGCTGCCTGCACATATTAAGATTTTGATGAGTCAGTTTGGTCTACCTGACCAGTCATTGTACAGTGTGTGGTACACACTGTCCGCACAAACCTGCTCTGTTGCCAAAGCTCCATCTGGAATGGCTTGAAACTTATTGCTGTCACTCTAGTTGTAGAGCATGCGATTCTAGGTTATGCTCCTTCCTTAAGGCCCCAGAGTTTAGGAACACCACATGGAAAAACCATGAGCATATTAAGTTCTCTTACCTAGTTATAAAGGTCTTATTTCCCTTTTATTGTACACCAAGGGGCCTATTTATTAGAAATTAGATAAATGCCTCAAAACCTAACATTCCTTATCACCATTGCCACAGTAAGGCGATAATGCACCCCAGAATTGCCACTGCACATGTCATCGTGACATCACAATAGGGGCACTGGGCAGCCAGCGGGACCAGAAAGCTGAGCTCCCGCACATGCAGGGAGGTTGCCATACAATGCACCCAGCAAGCCAAATACAGGTGGCACGAGGCAGTGACTGTGCCGCGCCCACGATCTTCTATTGCTCTCACACCACTAGTTACTACCCTGCTAATTAATACTATTTGCAGCAATTTTGCAATGGATTTCTGGGCTATTTATCACTGCCTCCTAGTAAGGGAGAGCTGCTCTGATACGCTGTTGTACCGCGAAGACTAAGAGCTGTTCTTTCACCGCTAATAGCCGCAGTACAAGTTTAAACAACTGGATTCTGTCTCAGCAGTGTTATTGCACATGTTTGCCCTTATATCGTACATATACGCACTGTGAGAGTCAGATGACAAGCGATTTTCAACATCCCCATATGTTGGGGCAGATACAATTTAGCACAGAGGCCGCAGGGACCTGTACCAGCAGCTTCTGCGAGTTACAGTAACTGACAGAGACTGATTTTGCTCGCAGTCTATGGAGGTGTGAACAGAATCAACTTAACGTAATAGGAGGAAAAATGCTTAATGTGAGCTGCCAACTGTTATTTCTGCCTGATTAGCAGGTGTTTAAGTTAAATAATGTCCTGTTAAGAATTGTTTTATCATCTTTGCTTTTCTAGCTGATTTGAATTTCCTTCCATTCTTGAACAAAATAATTTCTATATCAGCATTAATTTATGAATATATCTGCCAAAGACAAGAGCCATGTATAGGTAAGTGTTACCCAACCCCATCCGTCTGTCCCAGGTGTTCTTGAACATTTTGGGATGATTCAGCATGTAAAGCTGGGCACACATTATGTGATTCTCTGCCCCACATGGCTGTACCTGCCTGCTTGGCCCAAGATTTGGGTAGTGTACACAGAACCACGTTCCATAGCATGTTCTGTACACTCTATATCGGTCCCGACGTTTTGGTATTGTTCAGAGTGTGTATACGGACCTCTACCTGATGCCTGCTGCTAAACACGTCACGCTTGTTTTTAAATCTGCTATGACGTGGCTTTCCTCAGCTTGTCAGCAGACGAATGACTGTTATATCAGTAGTGCAGGGAATATCTATGTGCGGCACCCCATTTGCCTTGGAACTACACATCTCAGCATGCCTTTCACAGCAACATGTACTATGGCAGAGCAAGCTAGCATGATAAAGTGCGGCATGTGGTCAATCCCTGATGTAGCCCTTGCAGGTGCTGGAGTGATAACAATGTGTCAAATACATCACCACAAGTGAGTGCACTCACCTGTGCCCAAGTATGGCTGTCATTTCCTTCACCAGACACCTGTATCATCTCCCTTAGCTTTACTTCTCCCCTTTAGGATAGCGTGAGACTCTGTGCCTACTACACGCCCCATGTGAGTGCAGACCCCTGTGCCCAAGTATTTTTGCTGTAGCAGGCACCAATATCATCACCCTTCTCTTCACCTGTGTTCAAGTATTCCTGTCATTTGCTTTACCAAGCACCTGCCTAACACCAGGATTCAAACATTTTGCAACATGAAAAAGTGAGAAGTCAAAAATAAATGTTTTTATTTTTATTTCCATTTTTTTTTAACACTTGGTTTTTTATTATTATAATTGGCAATGTATCACACCATTAGGTAAGTATAGACCTGAAGGAATTCACCCTAGAAATAACTGTGGTTTTCTCCGGTCCCAAAATGGTTCGCTCCTCATCCAGTAGAGGCTTAACCTTGGACGTTGCTGAATCTTTATCTAAGCATAGAGGCAAGGGTTTCTCTACACTGTACACAGTAAATGACACAACCAGTATAGCAAACATCTACCGTATTTTCATTTCTCAGGAACAAACTGCTGGAAGAACAGTTGATTCAAAACTTATTGCAATTCCAAATAGCAGTGTAACTAGGAACACATGACAAACTGAATCTTAGTTGCCTTATATTACAAAATAGGCTTACATTCTAACTTTTACTAACCTTTTGCCAAAGTATAGCCCCCTTAGCACTTAGGGCCTGATTTAGTACAGATCGCAGGTGCGTTCCCCGCTGTGATTCCGCACACGCAGTCTCACTGCGATAGTATGCTAATCCACTGCGATCGCTATACCGTCGCAGCACAACATAAGGACGCCCATCTTACCTTACACACATCCGTAATACTTAGCAAGACTGCAAAACCATCAGTAACAATTAGAAACATCGCAGCCTCACGCACACTTGCACAAGGTCAGGCCTTACTCAGGAATTGCTAACCTTCTCAGTACGCAGTGAGAGCTCAGGCTGAATTTGGCATCGCAGTGGATAATTTATGTAACGGCATTCAAACGTCCTGGCACACCTGCGTTTTGCCGACCATCCCCCCATCACCACCCCCAAATGCTACTTCCTGTCAATCACTCTGTGATGGGTCTGCGTAGTTACTGCGATCGGGGCCGCGAGTCTTTGTGTATGCGCACTGCGATGCATACGCAAGTCCAGTTAGCAACAATCGTCCGTCTACATGTGTATTCACACTTGTGATCCTTGCTGAATCAGGTCCTTAGTACACTGTACTTAACAATAAAATTTCCAGCAATTATGTAAATGTTAGACAATATATCTTGCTCTCACGTAAAAGAATAGGTGATTACGTTGCAGCTATGTAGCACTTTCTTTCAGGCTCTGGCATGATTACAGATGTGCAGAATGGTTCCACTATTCCAGAATGACACTGAGTTTGTGTAGCAAAGGTACAGAGTTTTGTAAACCACTGTCCTGAACTAATTGCTGAACTAACCACTGCACATTTACTGACATATTCATCAAAATATACATTTTTCATGCAGATGTTATAAATATTTTTTGTGTAAATTTGCAAAGTGAAAATTAATATTTTCAGGCAAATCTCCCAATGTTCTCTTACCAGGAGACGGGCTCCGCTAAGAGTCTAAACCTGGCAAAGACCTGGAAGCAGTGTGATAGCGTAATACTATCACATTGCTTCCTGGTTCAGGTCCCTTGCAGCCAATGCGCAGCAAACACATGAGTCATCAGGGGGCAATGGAGGAGGAGTTGGAAGATGGCGTTATCCTATTGGGGCCAAGCTCTGGAATACTTCATATTCTGGAGCTTGGTAAATCTGACAGCTTTTGCGGTCCCCATAGAAAGCTAGAAACCTATGGGGGCTGTGACTGCTGTTGGAAATAGAGGGACCACAGCAGAGATCAGAGATATTTGCTCCGATCCCTCCATGGTACAGGCGGAGAATACTTAATATTTGCGAGTATCCCCCAAAAACAGCAGTTTCCAGAGAATATCCCACAATATTATATGATAAATGGGCCCCTTAGAGTTGTAAACTAGTTACTGTAACTTTTCCTGAACACCCTTAAGAGAGTACCATTCCTTTAATATGAATTAAGGAGGATAATGTTGCTCTGTTTAGAGTAGTTCCTATGATAAAAGTTGATGGTATTTTGATGCTAAGTCCAAGGTAAAAGCAGTCTCTATAATACACACTAGCTCTGCAGTAAAAGATGGCTAAATGGATAGCGAGCAAACAATAATACAGGCACCCACCTTCTGGCAACTAATTCAGATAACCAGCTACCTTACCTCCTCTTTTCCTGCCAGGTACTGCAAGTGCCACTATCTCATCTCTAAAGACTGGTGTCTGACCCCTTCAATGCGGCTCCTCCCAATGGTTAATGCTAGAATCCATACCTCTTCAGGGTCGAAGAGCTCAGCTCATAGCACTCCCCAAGGGCTGCCAATGCTCAGGTTCCTTGTCAACTGGAATCTCGCTAGCTTTCAGGGGTTCATTTATCAAGCAGTGAAAAACTTAGTGAAGCAGACCAGTGGAGAAGTTGTCCATGGCAACCAATCAGCTTTGAAGTAACATTTGTTAAATAATAGGTAGGAGCAGATTGGTTGCCATGGGCAACTTCTGTACTGGTCCACTTCTCTAAGTTTTTCACTGCTTGATAAATAAACCTCAGTGAGCCACTGCCTCTGCTCCTCTGCATGGACTCCACGCCTCAGGAGCAGCCACTCTCCTCTCCAGCTGTTGCCTGTAAGCTCGCTTAAACAGCATTAGACGTGTGCTTCCTTCTTCCCGCCCCCAAAGCACACGCGGCACAACTGTTACAAATCACCGGCACGGTTTGTCACTTTCCAACACATCAGTGATTGTTCCTACCACTTCCACCTGCCGTGTGAGTACTGCTCCATTGATTGCTAGGCGATCTGCATGCCGGATGATGTCTCACATCGCTGGGAGCATGGGATGAATCTCCATTGATTTGACTGGTGCGTCACCTCTTTTATGCTTGACAGCGTCCTCACAGCCTTGCCGGCTATAGTGTATCCATATATCCATATGTGTTTCCGGTTCCTGTGGCAATATTCCTCCTCAGTGTTGTTCTTCCACCACAGTCTCCACAAGGCCGCATATATTCCTCCGGCTGTATTAGCCGTACCACGGTCTCCACAAGACCGCATAAATTCGGCCTCCACAAGGCCGCATCAATTCCCCCACCTGTATTAGCTGCACCACGGCTAACTAAGCCGAACCACTGCTGAGCCGCACCATGGTCTCCACAAGGTCGCATCAATCCCCCGGCTGTAGTAGCCGCACCACGGTCTCCACAAGGCCGCATCAATTCCTCTGGCTGTATTAGTCGCACCACGGCTAACTTAGCCTCACCACGGTCTCCACAAGGCTGTATCAATTGGTATTAGCCGCACCACGGCTAACTGAGCTGCACCACGATCTCCACAAGGCCGGCATCAATTTCCCCGAGTGTATTAGCCACACCACGGCTAACTAAGCCATAACACTGCTAACTTAGCCGCACCACTGTCTCCACAAAGCCGCATCAATTCCTCCAGCTGTATTAGCCACCCCATGGCTAACTGAGCCACGCAACGGTCTCCACAAGGCCGCATCAATTCCCTCGGCTGTATTAGCCACACCACAGTTAACTAAGCCGTACCACTGCTAACTAAGTCGCACCACGGTCTCCACAAGCTACCATCTGCATCAATTCCACTGGCTGCACAAGCCGCATAAATTCCACATCAGTTATACCGGCTGCATCAACACCACTGGCTGCACAAGCCATATCAATTCCTTCAGCTATACCAGCTGCATTAAATACCGCCAGCTGTATAAGCCACATCAATTCCTTCAGCTATACCAACTGCATCTAGCCCAATAGCAATTCCAGTTGCATCTATACCATCGGTTGTATTAGCCACATTACATCTCATCAGCTCCTATGGTGTCACGTGAAACTCTGGTCTTCCTAGGTAATCTGTGTAAACCACTACTACTTCGAGTTTAAGTCCAGGCGGCCACCTAAGTACCGGTGAATGTAGTTAGTTGTAAGGGAACAGCGGGTGGCTGTTATTGGTAAAAGACCTCACCTTGCTTGAGTTCTAGGGGGTATACACAGAGTGGCCTAGGAAACTGTAACAACAGTCCATCATATCCTCTCCCGCACCCTGTCCCCAGATGCATAAAGCACCACCACGACTGCAGGCGTGCATGGGGACAATGAAACACCAGGGATCCGGCAGGGTAGACATAAATAGCAGGGTACTGTATGACAGCAGCAGCATAGTATGTTCCACTGATATTTTCAGTAAATATAGTACATCATATAAGATATTGTTGTTTCAAAAAATGGGCAAGAACATAAGTAGTAGTTTTTACAACCCTTTGAAAAGATAAACAAAATTCAGGGGGTGACCACTCTCAGTGATATGTAGCTTTGTTTTTATCAGTTTAATATCAATGCACCCCTTAAAAAGATTAACAAAATAAAAGATAGAATAGTTCCAGGTGCTATGTTAGACTGTTTTTCTTTTTATAGAGTACTAGCTGATGTTTAGACCTTAGATATTTTAATTTTCTTCATACCATCTTAACTTAAATGCTTAGTTTATTTTATGTTCTTGTGTAAAGGAGTGTGCTAGTATCAAGAACAAGTGTGGTAAACCTTGAAGACGAGCTCAAACAGTTGCCAAGCTGCCACCAGTTTGCATAAACCACCATAAGTAAAGGGTTGGGACGTGTCTAGGAGGTACTCAGCATAGCTGGTGTAGTTGTCCCCCTTACTGTCATGGGACATGATGGAGAACTCCTCCCAGTGCCTCAGAATGGGATGCAGTCAGGAAGCCGACGGTCGAAATGCCAACCGCCGGCTTCCCGACTGTCAAATCCCTGCAAGGTACTAATGACAGGCATCGAAATAAGCCGGGTGCCTGGCACGGACAGCCATTTAGGTTTTAGGGCTCCCGGGGGGACTTAAGGTTAGGCAACCCCCTGGGAGGGTTAGGTTTAGGCTAGAGGAAGGGGTGGAAGGTTAGGGTTAGGCACCTCCCCGGGAGACTTAGGTTTAGGCTGCGGGAAAGGGAGGTTAGGTTTAGGCACTTAGAGGGGGTTAGGGTTAGGCACTAGAGAGGGAGGTTAGGGTTAGGCACATAGGTCCAGTGGTATTTCATACTGGAACCCTCAGAATTAGTTCACCCACCTCCCTAGCCATTAGCTGAGTGTCATACATGAGATAGGAGAGGGACCGGATCAGATGGGCTCTGTCTCCTGTGATGGGGAGTGGGGACAATGGTGTGAGGCATCATCTACCCTTTAACATTCAAAAACTCAATTGCCGTGTTCGAAAAAATTAAAAATACAAAGCAAGTGAAGTATCCAAATGGAATAAACTTAGTCAAAGTGTTATGCTTGATACACACTAGACAATGTGTACCCGGACAATATTGAGGCCGATGGGCCGACATATCATACCTGCGGTACACATCAGAACGATGTAATGAAGGATGGAACAATCCCTCATTTCATCTTTCATTACCATGCACAGCACCGCATGTGATATTGTCCAGTTGGCTGTGCAGCACACACCCCCCCTTCTTCTCTCCTTACCACTTCCCTCTTATTAGTAACCTCAAACCATCAACACACACCACACACATTGTCCCTCCAGAATAATCAGACATCTTACCTTATTTCAGCAAATCACCAATACCCACCACTGCACAATCCCTCCGGAACCCACCCCCTTTCTCCCCTCCTCGCCTCCAAACAATATGCCTTACCTCCACTGCATCGTTCATTCACCCACACCCAGACACTCCGTCCCCTGGGAACATAACACCCGCACTTCCCCCCTGGGGAATTAACAATCTCTGCAAGCATCCCGTCTATGCACCACATTAAGCCTACTCACCTCCATAGGCTCACACACAGACCCACATCCCACAATATCCCCCATTCCCCACTATCCCCCGTTCCCTAGCAATTGGTTCTCTTCCTCTGTCACATGCAGCACCACCTCCCATTGGACAGAGACCACACCCCCCACAGCGCGTCACGTCCCAGACGCTGTCCATCCCGTAGCTCTTACAACACCTACCCCTATCCCACATTCACTGCAGTCCTGCCATGTAGACACACCCTCCGCCGCCCCCACACGCCGTCAGCCTACTCCCCTCGGATTGGCTTTGGCAATCCACGTGACCACGCCTGAACCCGGAAGTGCGGCTTTTTAAACAGGACCGCACTCACCGCACGGGTAACACTACCTCCTGGAAAAAGGATTAGGCTGAAATGCGTTGGAGAATACCTACAACCCATCACCAGCCACCTTCCCCACCCAGGCATCAGCGCTCTTGACCTCCGGAGTCAGAGCTGACTGTGCCACTACCCGTTCTCCTACCCAGCACCACACCAACATTCACCATTAGGGGAGGTTGCCGACCAAGGGACGCTCACCTGTCAGGGCTACCGGCAGCACCTTCATCCACCGGTATCTCTACCCTGGGCAGGCACCAGAGCGCATCCTAGACAACCATCCCCTACACCGGCGATTCGATGTTCGCAACAAGCCACGAAGTCAACCCCCCCAGAGGAGTGTCACCCAACACCTGACCCTAGCCACTCACCACCAGCGAGCTACCCCACCATCAGGTCCAGGCGTAGTGTGGACACTGCACCCACCTTCGCATCCAGCCTCACCGATGCACGATCTGCACCACCTGTGTTCCAACCATCGAACCAGCAGACCGAGTCAGGACAAAGAGGAAGGGTACGTACCCACGACAATCCCGGCCGCAATGTTCAACATACGAACAACCTATCGGTAGGTATTCCAAGTTTTCATTAGTAATTGATTTAACTTTCACAATGTAAATATATTAAAACATGATTAATAATTGGTATATTATTATATAAATGGCACACAAATAAGTGATTACACATGTAAGCAGCTTACTAAACTTGTTTATCCTCATGTTATAACTAGGCTTACCATACTTTCCCTTTAAACCCGGACACTCATGAATTACATAGGTCCTACGGCTTATTAAAACCATGTGAAATGCAGACTTGAATTCAACCAGCCACAGAACCTGTGTAATTCATATGTGTTGTGAATTAAAGGGGTAGTATGGTAAGATTATAACTGATTTATATATAAAAAACACACATTACAAAACAAAGTCCAAAAAAAACCAAATAAGTAAACTTTATCTTCCTAAAATCCTTCCTGGCTAGTACAAGCTACTTTGATTTGGAAAACTAACATTTCAAAACCATTATAACATTCAAGTACTTTACATCTGCCTTTAACTTGCTTGAGCCACAAAAAGTAGCCTGGAGAACAATATAGAATAGTACTCTCTTGAGAAGTGATGCCAAACAAGGTCAGCAGATTGCATCACAATGAATCAAAAAGACACCTGTAAAAGCATTTAAAGCACCTGCTAATTTACTGAGATTTTTCTCACATGTTATACAATGTACCTTTAACTACTAACTGGAGGAAATGGAGAAATCAGAAGTAAGGAGTTTTTGTTTTATTCCAAGAGCTGCTTCCTGTAAAAGCACAAACTGTACACTCAGCAAGTCAGATGAGAGGGCCTCATTTCATCAGATGCTTAGCATTGTATTGTGTTCACTTTAACAAGTGTACAAAATATACAAATACAATATATATTAAAAACAGATTGTAGGGTGGCCAGAAAATCCATTAAAAACTTGACATGTATAAAATACCTAGACTGGCTGGATGCTTTGCAGTTAATTCAAAAACATGTTGGAATAAGATCAACTACAGATATTGAACATGGGCAGAGTGGTGGCACAGTGGTTAGCAGGCCCAGATTAAGGTTTGCCGGGGCCCTACCGATAAAATTGTCAATCTAATATGCTGGTAATTTTCTTAAAAAATACAATATGTAAATACTCTCAATGCCACAAATCTTTTAAACACACTGTAGTGCCACCACTTCACATTATGCCAACAGAAACCCTAGTTCACATATGCCCAGTGTCCCCCACGCTGGTGAAGTAGCTGTGTGTAGAGGCCCCTGGGCAACAACCCCGCCTGCCCTGTTGTTAATCCAGCACTGGTGGTTAGTATTGAAGTAACCATAGGCATACCTACTATCCCAACTAAAGGTGCGTACACCTTTATCATTATCGTTTATACCATTCAATATTGTTCCGTGTGTATGCGTCGTACAAACATGCAGGCCAACCTGATGATATCGTCAGGTTCTCATGTTCGGGGACTGTGGCCGGTGACGACACTGAACGATATCGTTAATGATATCGTTCAGTGTGTATGCTCAGTGTTGGGAACGACATTGAGCCCGGCAGGTGAGGGGACAACACTGAGCGATATCGCTCATAGAGCATATCGTTCCGTGTGTAAGCTCCTTTAGGCTTGACTTTGATATTTTTAGCTATAATATTAATAACTATTATGAGGAGCCACAATTGAATAGCAGCCCCCTCTTATTAGAGGCAAAAAAACTTGACTTCAGGATTGTAAAATGTCACAGCTATGTATTACAAATCTGTATCAAGTTTATAGCTCTAGTACTGTGTGAATTTGTAAATTGTTTAATACATTTTATATTTTGATATTATCTTGTGGCCACAGGCCTGAAAATATTGGTGTTGGTATATAAAGTTTCAGATATAGAATCCATAGATACATCAGTGACTTAATTAATGTCCCCACAGAATCCTCTGCCTCTAAACTCCTTACCCTCACATTTTCAGTTGGTCTCTTCCAATGGACCTCCTCACCCTCCCATGTGAGTGGGCATTTGCTTGATCTGGTATTCACTCATCGTTGTGATATTTCCGATTACACCAATTCTCCATTCCCCCTCTCTGACCATCACCTTCTCTCTTTTAACTTATCCCTCTCTCCTTCCCCTCCTCTACCTCCTAAGGATACCATTACTAAGCGTAACATTGAGGCTATCAACACTGCTTCTTTTTCTTCCCTGCTTAACTCACTTCTCTCCCCTATCCTTTCTCTCTCCTGCCCTGAACAAGCCACTTCCCTGTACAATGCTTCTCTTACTGCTGCTATGGACTCTGTTGCTTCGGTGATCACTACTCACCTTCGCAGATCCACACCTCAACCCTGGCACAAGATATCTGCAAAAGTAGAAATACCCAAGTGGGTATATACACCTTTGATAAAGCTGCACCTGGATGCAGTGAAACGCGTTAGGACTCATTGAATACCCTTCTCACCACCCACCTTAACTTGGACATCTATTGGGACACGGAGGAATTTCATCCATCCAAGGCCTATTGCTTGCATGTGGAGGTCACAACACTTTGAGGACTAATATACTGATTCTTCATATCTAAAGGCAAGTTGCTTGTATGTGGATGCCGCAATATTCTGAGGACCTGCTATACTGATTTTGCAGAAAAGGATCTTCCTCTAGCGGATAACTACAAAGCATATTGCCCTGCAATAACTTTTCAAGTAAAGGCATCAGCCATAAAGGAAATATATTTGGTGGGATATAAATCTGTTCCCTATGGATACCGCAATATTGAGGACCCAGTGAATATACTAAGGGATATCCCTCTAGCGGACACCAGGAGGACTTCACCATTCTCAACCCCCATTTATTCAATTGGCCATTTAACAAGAACTTGTCAATAGCCCGTCATCATCAGGACTTTCCAATATAAAGGTGTGGGTGAGATTGTTTGTCAATGCAACTATTTGTTTTATATTCTATACAACATGAATAATATCATGTCATTTTAATTATTAAATTGTTGTTTATTATATTGGCACAGAATTGCATTTATCATTCATTCATTTTTTAGTGCTGCTATCTGTGTTTTTGTCCTTTATATCTGCAAAAGTGCTCATGAACCTCTGAGCGACAGTGGAGGAAATCCCGCTCTAAGGCAGACTTCCAAATGTATGCTCTTATCCTACAATGCTGCCCTTTCACTCTCCAAACAAACATATTTCAAGAACCTCATCTCCTCTCAGTGTTCAAACCCCCGGCGTTTCTTCACCACTTTCAACTCCCTCCTCTGCCCTTCCCCTCCTCACCTCCCCTACTCACTCTATGCCCTTGACTTTGCCACCTACTTTACATGTAATATTAACTCCATACGTCAGGACATCATATCCCACTAGACTCTCAGCACTCCACCCCCTCCTTTCCCAGACCAGCCCTCCCCATCCATCTTGCCAACTCTGACATCCTACTCCCCTGTATCTGTAGAGGAAGTCATGGCCCTCATCTGGTTCTCCCCCCTTCCACCTCCCCCCTTAACCCTAGCCCTTACTGTTTTCCGGTACCTCTCTCCTTCTGCTTGTTCCCATCTTGCCCACCTCCTCAATCTCTCTCTCTCATCTGGCACTGTCCCTTCTGCATTAAAACATGTCCTTGTCACCCCCAGTCTTAAAAAGCCTACCCTTGATCCTAACACACTCACCAACTACCGACCCATCTCGCGCCTCCTTTTTGCCTCCAAACTCCTTGTGCATATTGTTTACAAAATCCTTTCTTTCCTCCAACTCCAAATAAATCAGTGGCACTCTTGAATAAATGCACAATGTATTCTTGTCACATAGACCCTACGTTTCAGGGCTTGCAAGCCCTTTTTTCAAGGTGAACAAGTTGAAACAAACATATGTCTTACCTTAAATAGAGGCAGTCTCCCCATGAACTGCTGCAGACTAGAAATTGGCGCATGTGGGATGCGCTGCGCCGTCCAATACAAGTGATGTCATGGACCTGGCGCCCATGGAGACCAGGCAGTAACCGGGACTCTTAAGCCGCATACACACTAGACGATTTTTATGAACGATTTGGACGATAATGTTATCGTTCAACGATATATCGTTCAGCGTATATGCAGTGAATGGCCAATGATGCACACTCCCGCGGGTCGTTAACAATGTCTTTTGTCGTCCGTACATGCAGGCCAATCTGACGGAATTGCCTGTTCAGAGATGTGGCAGGATGACTTTACTGAAAGATATCTTTAAAGATATCTTTCAGTGTGTACACCCAATACCATTTGTCCTAAACTACAGAAAGTTCATGGGAAATCTTTCACCAATATCATTCATACAGCACATCGTCTAGTGTATATGAGCCTTTAGCCGTCAGGTCTGCAAAGACAAAGTGAACATAGTAGGAAAAAAGTGCCCTGATGCAAGGAACCATCACTCACATACAAAGACAAATAATAGCATAGAAACATAAACGACATATAAGAACAGATATACACTTGCAAGGAACAGCACTGAGAACACCATCTGGAGTAAGATGAAAAGGGGCTAAAATTATACAAATAATGCAGATTATAAAACCAATGGAAATAGAAAACAGCATATAGATAATTGAGCACACTCCAATAGGTTTTATTGTTTACTGCACAACGTGGAATGTTATTGGGATCATGAAGATGGGGAAAAGCATATCATTTAGCATATTGTTAATTAAATACACTCCAAATGATTTTGTTGCATAATCCATAAAGGGGATATAGGGCCTGATTCAGAGCCGGACGCTATTTGCGCTCGCTCGTTCAGAAAAAAGGGGTGGCTATTCAAATGAACCGTTCGCTCTTTGCGGTCTGTTCACGCCTCTAGGTCTGAACGAGCGAACAAAACTTGCGGTCGTTTTTTGGGAAACTACGCCCCCTGGCCGCTCACATCCTACGTCATGTCCGCTATTTATTAGATTAATCGAGTACATCGACCAGCGTATGAACTGCTCGCTATTCTTGTGGTTGGTTTTTCCTACCGCAATCTTGCGAGCAGTTCTGACTATAAAATAACCCAGTGACGTGGTCAGTGACGCTGCTGTATTAATTATGCACACCCATAAAACGCCCGTTTTGACCTTTAAGCACGCCTGCGTTCTGATCTCCACTCCCCGTTTTCAAGCACCTTCCCCTGTTACCACCCACATACGCCTCCTCATGTCACTCAAAATAGCAGGCATTCGCTATTTAGCGAACAAACGATTTTCGGCCGCACTGACTGGTTCGAGCATGCGTATTACGATCCGTACGCATGCGCAGTTGTGCAAACATCGCTCGGAACGAACGAGCGGCCGCTTACGAGCGGCTCTGAATCAGGCCCATAGTGTTCAAGTTATGAATCCATTTTGCCTCCAGCTTCAATAAGCGACCACCTCTGTCCCCTCCTCTAAGAGAGGGTAGAATATGGTCAATTATTTGTGTTTAAAATCATAAGCATAATGTCTGGCTCCTGGGCTGTTCTGATGTTTTGCCCGATAGTGCCACTCTTACGGTGGACCGATGTAATACTATGTGTTTCCGCATGGTCCTGGTGGGTTTTTCCCACATAATAAATTCCACTAGGGCAAATAATAATATATATGTGTAAGATGAGGTACAAATAAGGAGGACATGTTTGATGTTGTATGTTTTCCCTGTGTGTGGATGCTTGAACGTTGGTCCAACTTCCATGTTACGGCAAGTCGTATAGTTGATGCATCTGTTACACCCCGGAGCTTTCCAAATCCTGTAATATCGGAGCATACTATAATATCTCTGATGCGCCTGGCCCACAGGGCTACAGGGGAAATCCCCGGTGGGCCCCACTGCCTGAGGGCCCACCCCCTACTCTAGGTGTCAGGTACCAGATCTCAAATCATACATTGTTACTCAATTATATGGTCAGTTACCTGGTGGAGTAATACCACTGATCAACATGGGTGTTTGGTTCCTTTCTACAGAAACTACAACCAGATTTGCCTATTCGTTAGTCAAGCATCTCTGGGGTCTGACCACACCCCTTAAGCATGGGCCCCCACCACTGAATTCCCTTGGTGGGCCCTTTATGCTCCAGTCCGACACTATCCTTGCATCTGTAAAATAGGACATAGGCCTCTTATTGATGGGATGGGAAAGCTTTACTTTCCCATCTATACCTATAGCAATTTAATATAAAGTTTTAGAATTGATAACTTCAGTAAGTCAGAAGTGGACCAGTGGCTCCGTACCATCCTTACAGCACACAGACAAGGACATAGGTTGGTGAGGGCCTCCAGCTAATCAGTGGCTACTCTAGTTCAGGGTAAAGAGCAAAATGATAACTTTTTCCTCCACCTGGATGACTGGGAAAGATGCAGGAGAGATGCACTATTGTCTGACATAGATGATGTGTGTGTGGCAAGGCTTCTCCTCTACCCAGGGGCAAGGGACTTCCGTAACACTGGTAAATCATTTAAAAATGTGAAATTGATAGCTGCTGTAGTAATATATGTGTTAGTTATTACTATCTATCTGAGAGCAGCGCTCTACTATCAGTACACCTGACACCTTCTATAATAAGTAACACCACAGGATCTTCATATGGATATTGTCACTAGGCCTGATTTAGAGATGGACCCCGGTGGCTTCGCAAATCCAAGTGACTGCATAAAAGAAGCAGCATCAGTCACAGACCCTTTGATAAACAGACTTCTGAGTATGTGTATGATCGTGCAGAATGCCCGTGGTAACTGAGACACTGGAGCCATGTTTTATGTGTATGTGATCGCAGTCGCCACCATACCCCGAAAAATGGTAGCGACAGGCTTGTGTTTTTGCAGCCACTCCCCAGTTACCTCCCGTAAACACTCCTTGATTGTCAATTACACTGCGGGAAAATAGTCGCTGCAGCCGCCAATAGTAATATAACTTGACACATGTGCAGTGCGATGTATTCACAGAAATCTTATAATTGCTTAAATTCATCAACATCGACAATGCACCCATCTCTGACTTAGTAGACCATGTATAGCAACAAAGCAAGTACTTTCCCAGCTTCCCATTACATCGAGCCATTACATATAAGTGCGTAGTGGTATTGGTGCTACTTGACATGAGAGGAAAATGCTGGGTGTTCTAAAATCAGCTTATTATGTATGCAGGAAGTGAAGGCAAATATACTACTGGTTATTTGGCCAGTTTTCATAGAGAATTCATGATCAAAAGATAAAAGCTTGTTTCTTGACAGATACATCATGTTGCAGCTGCTAACAACTGAGTGGTAAGATTAGAGTTCAAAGGATGCAGACTGTAAACTGTGCGTCTATGTCCTACCACTCCAGGATCTGAGGGCGGATACGTTATCGCTTACAGTTCCTTGCAATCAATCTGACTAGTTTCCAGGCTGCTGTATTGCCTATTCATTTGTGTGTATTATTTATTTTTGTCTTCTATAACCAGTTTCTCCATCTGCTGAAGATAGGAACATTACGGTTCAAAGGAAGTCAATGTCCTTAACAAAAAAAATTGGTTGTCTTAATATATTTTACACATCAATGAGTATTTCCATTTGGGCGATATTGTATGTCAGAGCCATCCAGCTTTTTCATAGTGTGGAGCAGATATTTGCCACAAATGGAGAGCTGGACTTTACTAAAACTGTGTACTGTATATGAAATTAGATGAAGGCAACAAATTGGTGGGTTCTGAGCGCAAAATAGGATCTGCTGCCTGTAGACTCTATGACCTATGGTACACATATATCTGATATATATGTCCTATTAATATGCCTCAGTTCATGTATTTTCTATTAATCGCACTTTTTTTATTTCCATACATACTTGGTCGTCGAATATCACCAACAAAATGGAGAAATATCATTCAAAAACACTAGAAGACGAATCTCCGCCTACCAGACCGAAACAGAAAGTACACAGAGACGCACTTCTGGTTTTTCGGAGACCACACGGCGCAGTGAATCTTCCATGCCTAAAGGACATTGGTTACAGCTCAAAGCACCCCCGACCACCTATAGTGTCCTGACAGACATGAAGAGGTGAAGCTCACTCAACATAGAAAAAATTCCAAAAACCGGAAGATATTAAAAAAAAAAAAGTCGCGGGATGACCACTTCAGGTGACACGGAGATGACACATTAGGCAGCTGCTATTTAAAGGGCATACACTAGACTGCACACAGACAGCCTTGAGGAAGAGCAAATTTGCATGAAACGCGTTTTTACAGCCTGTGTGCAGCTATCAATTCTACCAGGACTCTTCTTCATGCATGTGTCCAGCAAGGCTGTATTCCGGAAAACCCCTGCTGTCGCTTTTACCCAAAGTGACACTCACCATCAGAGACGAAATATATTTCAATACTTTTTACCAATATTTTGTGTGAATTTTTAGATTTTATCTTTGTTCATGTAATAAATTTATCATTGCTTTTATCTCCCAGTGGAGTGTATATTATGTTCAGCGCCCAGGTCACTATATACTGTTTCTTCATTGTATATGAAATTAGCCAGGCTCCAAGTAAAATGTAGGCAGTAGATGGCCCCTCAAAGGTATTCAACTACGCGTGAAACTACCTCCGGAGTGATTGTTAAGGTAGATAACTGACAGAGCCTGCTACCCAACATACAGCTACCTATTTAGAGGGAGCAATGATCAAGTACCAATATGGGGGGCAGGCCTACTGCCAATGTGCCAGTGGAGCCTATATGCGTACAGCCAGGCCTGGCACCCAAAAATTAATCATGGGCCTGGTGCCCAATATGAGACCAACCCAGGGCCTTGTACCCAAAATGCACCACAAGCTAAGTGTCCTGGTGGTTAAGCTGAACAAGAGCACCTAACTTCTCCTTCATTGGGAGATGATGTAGTGGGGGCTTTGACTTCCACCACTGAATGCCCTCTCTGGTCTCCAGTCCTCAGTTAACCACTCACTAATAGCCGCTGTCCTCAATGCTCTGCCGATGCACTAATCTTTGCTCTTAATCACAGCCCCCTCTCTCTCTGCACCAGCGACTCAGTACTGGATATATCCAGCTCAGCCACCACCACCAAAAGATACCCACAATTTTTTGGAGATGACTTCCACAATGTTAGTGCCTTCTGGGACAATGATTTCCAGGTAGGCAACCTGCAACCACAATGGGTCTCCTGTGATCGCCAGGTAAGCAGCCTGCAACCACAATGGGTCTCCATGGTACCACGTCAGGCTCTTCCTGTCCCGCTCTTCTCTGCTTCTTTCTGCAATAGAAAATCTATTTCAGAATAATCTATGAATAAACATTTGCCGGGGCAGATAAATGACGTAGAGCTCCCCAGCAACATTTTTTGGCATGGTAATAGTACTCCTATTTCTCACCAGGCCAGTGCAATGAGCCTCTGCACATGTATGACATGCGGACTGTACTGGTGGAGTGACTTGGGGCTCCCAATTGCAGATTCAAATAAAAAATAATAATTAATTAGTGAATAGACAGAAAAAAAATGTAGGGAAAAACATATTTATCAATGGAGAAAATGCTTTGTTTTACTAATAAAGCATTTATTTCCTTCATCGTTCCCCACCATTACCAAACTGAGAGGTATTCCCCATGTAGCTTCCCCACGGCATCTACAGAGTGTAATGGTGCATACACACGGTCAGATTTTTCTTCAGATCTGAACGATAACGATTGAAAAATCGTTCAATCGTTCATATCTGAAGAAAAATCTGACATATCTGTCAGATCTGTCAGATGAATGATTTGAACGATGCGCGTTCCCGATGGTCAGATAACGATATCTGACATTCATTTTAATGCAGTCAAAAATCGTTCAATCGTTCAAATCATTCAAATCTTTGGGAAAATCGTTCAAATCGTTCAATCGTTCATCTGACAGATCTGACTGTGTGTATGCTTCATAAGAAAGAGCCTGGGGCAGCCCAGTATCTCCTCTAGTGCTGGACACATCCTCAAGTGATAAAAAATATGGGAGGGTGTAATTGCTGCGAGGCCCTGCCCCCTTCCCCACAAGGCCATGTCTCTTTTCGGACGCATGTCTGATGCCCCTACTTTCATCTCCCATATGTTGGGAGGTATGTGAAACACAGCAGCAATGAACAACATACCCATTCAAGCTTATAAAAAGTTATGTCCCATCCCATATTTAACTACACCAATCAATAGAGGGCATTGCTCCACATATGTAAAACATATTAAACCAATCCCACAACCATACTCACCTACTCTCCCAGAATATATGGGAGACTCCCACAATTTGGGAGAGTTCTCTCAGACTACCAGGGGAGTAGACAACTCTCATGTAAACCACCCACTTCTCTGGCGAAGTGGGCGGGGCAGGCCATGATGATGCAATTTGTCATCATGGCCCCACGGTATAATGCCACACATTATATTCATATTGATATAGATAAAATATAACCTGCTATTGTAATGGCTGCTAGATGCACACTGATATATTAGTACAGGTTGAGTCTCCCATATCCAAATATTCCGAAATACGGAATATTCCAAAATACGGAATATTTTTAGTATGACTGAGATAATAAAACCTTTGATTTTTTGATGGTTCAATGTACACAAACTTTGTCTAAGGCACAAATTATTAAAAATATGGTATAAAATTACCTTCAGGCTGTGTGTATAGGTTGTAAATGAAACAAATTTATTTCATGTATGTACACAAACTTTGCTTGAGCCACAAAATTATTGAAAATATTGTATAAAATGAGCTGCAGGCTGTGTGTATAAGCTGTATATAACACATAAATGCATTCTGTGTGTATATTGGGGTCCCATTCCCAAGATATTTCATTATGATATGCAATTATTCCAAAATACGGAATATTCCGTTATCCAAAATACCCCTGGTCCCAAGCATTTTGGATATGGGAGACTCAACCTGTAATACAAATAAAGAAGACTACAGTTAAAGTATAATAATAATAATAATAATAATAATAATCATTTTATTTATAGTATAACTGTCCATTATGACTCAAATGGGGCGATTCAAGTATTCTACCGGTGGCTTTTTTTTTTAGACGCCTGACAGAGCAATTCAATTGTTGCTCTGTCAGGGCGCGATTGCCGCTGGCGCCAGCATTTCTGCACGCACTCAGGAGTGCGCAAGCAGAAATGTGTCTGAAACACCCTGGTTAGGGTGCGCTAACCGCAGATAGTGCGCCCTAAACAGAAATTAAGACGGGTTTAGCCGTTTTAGACGGCTAAACCTCATCTTTTAGGCGGCGAAAAGGGCGATAATTAATGAGCGCCCAGAACAATTGAATATCAAACTGGGCGCTCATTAATTAGCCCGACCAAAAAAACATTTGAATCGCCCCAAAGCACTTTACAGAAACCAATTAACATAATACAGAGGTTTAGATTAACAGAAAATACAGAAACCATGAAAATAATAAAGAAAAAAGAAACCAAGAACATAATACAGATGTGAGGCAGCCATTTTGAGTCATCAACTCCAAGGATTATTCATCCTACCCACAAAGGTGCAAAGGGCGGGATGCAGCAAAGAAAGAAATGCGGTCAAACCCCCAAAAATGCACTTTTGAATGGTCTGACCGCATTTCTCATATGCATCAAGAACTGTAATTTTTCAAACACAGCCTGTGAAGTGACAGGAGCTGATTGGTTGGTACTTTATCTCCGTCCACTTTATCTCACTCCAAGGCCTAGGGCCTGATTCAGAGCCGCTCGTTAGCGGCAGTACGCTCGTTCACCGAACGAGCGAGAAAATGTTAATTCCTGTGCTCGCTCGAAAGTTCGCTCGTATCAAATCTTCCGCCCCAAAGTCTCCCAACCCCTCCTCTAGCTAACGAGCGAGCAAAATTGAGACCGGCCATCTCCCAATTTGGTTGCAGGGAACGCTCGCACAAGTACAAACCGGAAGTGGGCCTGTCAGATTTCGATTACCTGCTCGTTCATTCTGCATACATACTTTAATCGTATCATGCCAATCACTCTATTAATTAGCTTAATTGCTCTTCACATGTTTGCAATCCGTTTTTTTTGTGTATTTCAATAAACTTTATTGTTGTCCGTGTGTGTCATTTTACCCGCAGAATACGTACGGTTTCACCAATGGTTTACTTTATCAAAAAAACATGTTGTAACCAATTATCCTTTTGTTTTCGTGTGTTTAGGATATTCCTATTTTCAGATATAAATGTCTTTATTTAAATTAGCTTACGCATGTCACTGCATGAAGCCTATCATAATTCACATTAGATTTTGGAGCCTGTAGGACACATGACTCATACAAGAACCAATACAATGGTTCCTGTTAATTTACAAAGTACATTAGCCAATCAAAAGTTTTCTCTGGCCTTTATTAAAACTGTTTGTTGTAAAAAAATCATTGCCATCATGAGAGCCTCCGCATTTAGAAGACGGGAGCTGTTGGTCCTCACAGAGGTTATGGACCGGAGGCTCACCAGCCAGCCTCCCCCCATCACCAACCGGGCCAAGCGATCGGCCTATGCGGAGGTTCGCCACCACCTGCGCTCCTTCGGCTCACGCCGTAATATAGGCCAATTAGAGCGCAGGTGGTCTGATCTGCGGTGCCGCACCCCCCGCTTGCTGGCATGTTTTTCGGCAGCGGATCGCTGCAAGTAAGTTTTTTTTTTGGTTTGTCGGATTTGTTTTCTGCCCTATCTGCGTGTGCTTGTTTACAGTATAGCCCTGTTTTTTCTTGCGGTCCTATCTGCGTGTGCATGTTTGTTTCCAGTCTCGCCCTGTTTGTTTGTTGCGGCCCTATCTGCGTGTGCATGTTTGTTTTCAGTCTAGCCCTGTTTTTTGTTTTTTTGACATGTCTGTGTGTGCATGTTTGTTTTCAGTCTAGCCCTGTTTTTTTTTTGGACATGTCTGTGTGTGCATGTTTTCCTGTTTTAGAATGTTTGTTATTTTTGGGTTTTTGGAAATTTGGCTTCCACACCCCCCCTTCCCTAAAAAAATTTACAAATTTTTCATTATTCATTTAGGGGCAGAACGCAGAATCCTGGCTCACCGCAGAGTTCGGCGCCGGGCTCGGCCCCTGCCACCGACGACCAGCCCGAGCCCATCTCCCCAACCTTCCCCCAATTCCCCCTCCACCCCTGCCCGGCCAATAGGTGAGGCTCCTCCCTCTCCCAATTTGCCCCACCCCCAAAATTCACCCTCCCCTCCAACCCCCCCTCTCTTTTCTTCACCCTCCCCTCCAACCCCCCCCTCTCTTTTCTTCACCCTCCCCTCCTCCACCCCCTCGATTTTCCGGCCCCTCCACAATTTCAGCCCTCTCCCCTCCCTCAACACACCAGCACTGGCCCACCTCCGAGAATGAGGAGGATGGAGTTCAACCAAGACCATCCAGCCCAATGACCGGTATGTTTACCTTTCTTTTGTTGTAATAAATCATTTTGAATTGGATATACAATGTGTTGGATATTTTCCACCGATACATCTCACACATGTGAAAACACTAATTCTTTGGGTTTTGTGCTTTACCCTAACAAGGCTACTGTGTCCTTTCTGGTTCGCCTTTTTGTGTGTTCATTTATAAATTATTATTGATACCATCTTAGCATTTGCCAGGATTTTTTTTTTTAACACCAAACTGGATCTTGTTTGCAACTACAATTATTTGTTTAGTTTGTTTTTTACACTTATAATGTAAGGTGGCATTTCATTAAGGATCCCTTTTTTTTATACCAACAGCGGACCAGAGGCGGATGCAGGAGGGCTTGGCCGCCTTGCGAGGCCACGTTATTTCGATGCTCGACCACATGTCGGCGCTCCTTCGGAGCTGATTTTTTGTTTGTTTGTTTTTGTTTTTTTTTTGTTTATCAAAATAAAATAGCGTTGTATGTTAACGAGTCTCATTTCTTGTCTGAAAATATTTCATTGTTTAACCTTCCAGAGGTCCACTATTTGGTCATGTTCTTTAAAGTAAGGTAAATTAGATTGTACAAAGCGCTAGAAAGTATGTAAGCTGCCACATTAAACACCTCACCATACCAATAGGTTTGTGGCTAAACCAACAATTTGTGGTTTTTCTTGTGGTGGGTAATGTAAATCGAAACTGAAACCTGCTTAGGCCTCTTTTTTATCAAACTACTGATTCACCCTAAGACCTTTGTTGTTTTTTCTAAGCCACAAAGCATGTTCAAAGACTTTACAATTTCACACATTACAGGATTCAGCATTATGAAAGGTGGCATTTTTGGAAACAGGTTACACGTGCTTGTAATGTGTAAATCAACAGTCTTTTTAACGTAAAACAAAACTTTATACACAGCAAACACAAACAGAAAGTGAATTGTGACAAGCAATTCACACAGTGAAAACACACTACAAAAAGCAACCTACACCAAACGCAAAAAAAACAAACAACACTCAAGAACTGTAGAAATAAGTAGCAGGCCAACATGAATCCACAAATGAGGTGAAGAAATAATTTTTCAAAAAGTTAGTTCCAATGTGGCCACATGTAGACAATTTAGTGGATCAGGTAGTAGGCATCGTTTTTACATGGTTTGAAAAGAAAGACAAGAACAAAAAATGAAAAACAAGATTAAAAAGGCACATTACAATCATACATGTAGACATTGGGACAATTAAGTAAATGTTTGTCAATAATTACCTGAAAAATCGGGCCACCACATCATCGCGTATGGCCCCCCCACATACTGACCTCCGACCAACCTCGGGGGGGCCATCCTCAGGTAAGGCATCCTCTGGCTGCATTGGGACACCACTCCTTATGGCGATGTTGTGAAAGATCCCACACAGGACCACAATTTTCGAAACCATAGCCGGCAAATACATGAATTCGCCACCAGAGCGGTGGAGGCATCTGAATCGGCCTTTTAAAAGGCCAATACAGTGCTCCACCACCTGCCTGGTGGCTGTAAGTGCGGAATTATACTCACTTTGTGGCCCTGGTGTGGGAGCCAAATAAGGAGTGAGCAGCCAGGGCGTGCAAGGGTAGCCACTGTCTCCTGTGAAAAAACAAAACAAACAATCAGGATCACTGTGTATCAAGCTTTGCATTGGTTACAAGTTACAACTAAAGGACTGCACTTACCCAGAAGCCACGCATCACCAGCTTGTAGGTTGTTTAATTTATGCCAAATCCCTGATTGCCGGATGACGAATGAGTCATGTGTACTCCCGGGTAATTTTGCATTCAGGGACAGGATCTGGAGGGAGGCATCACATACCACCATTACATTAAGGGAGTGATAGTGCTTTCGGTTCCTAAAAATTGCCTCCAGCCATGCTGGAGGCTGAAGTGGTATGTGAGTACCATCCACAACGCCTATGATGTGTGGGAAGCCAGCTATTTGGTAAAAATTGGCCTTTGCCACACTAAGGGGACCCATATCCAATGGCATGTTAATAAAATGATGGAGGTGCTTGAAAAGGGCCTCCATCACTGCCCTCAGGATCCTTGAAAATGAGGATTGCGAGATTCCGGCCACTATTCCCACCGTTGTTTGAAAGGATCCTGAGGCACAGAAATGTAACACCGCCATTAATTGTGTAAGTGGTGGTATTGCTGTAGGACTGTCAATTTGCAGCTCAAGATCACTCTCTATTAATGAGAGAGTGTCTATGATGATTTTTGGAGGAAGATGGTATCATCGTAAAACCTCATCATCGGGCATTCCAAAAAGGGTGACACGTGTTCTAAATATCTTGGGCCTTGCATGCCTACGATGCCTACGCCTGGGACGAGATTGAGGTTGGTCGGGTTCTGGAAGCATGGCCAAAACAATACGACCAACATCAACTTGAAATGGGAAGCCAGGGAGTTATTTTTTTTAAAAATGTAAAGAAAAAAATATACTTATCTTAGGTTACAAATCCAAAGATGCTTACATCGCGGGGTATGGTCATGAGTGCAACAACCTACATTTCCCAAAATGAAATTCCGGTTAGTTTTTGAGCTGGACATATTTGATTCTTTAACCCAAAAAAAAATGCGTTAAAAGATAGGGGGGAGAACACATTTTTTAGAAAATGAAACCTACATTGAAAGGCCCAAAAAATGTTCGCATTTGGCGAAGGAGAATAAGGAAACATTAGTGCGCTAAATAGTTCGCATTTGGCGAAGGAGAATAAGGAAACATTAGTGCGCTAAATAGTTCGCATTTGGCGAAGGAGAATAAGGAAACATTAGTGCGCTAAATAGTTCGCATTTAGCGAAGGAGAATAAGGAAACATTAGTGCGCTAAATAGTTCACATTTAGCGAAGGAGAATAAGGAAACATTAGTGCGCTAAATAGTTCGCATTTGGCGAAGGAGAATAAGGAAACATTAGTGCGCTAAATAGTTCGCATTTGGCGAAGGAGAATAAGGAAACATTAGTGCGCTAAATAGTTCGCATTTGGCGAAGGAGAATAAGGAAACATTAGTGCGCTAAATAGTTCGCATTTGTACATTGAAAAACCAAGGAAAAATATTTGCCAATAACTGACGCTATATTTAGTGTTAATACATGATAGTGACTTAAAAAAATAAGACATTAATGTGCCAAATATATGCGAAGACCCACACATCAAATTCTTCAAATTATGTTAAATACAAACTTACCAAAAGTCGAACAATAAGTCACAGTACAAAAACTTCTCTGGGGCAAAGCCAAAATAACTGGAAAAAAAAAAAATTAAATGAAAAAATTCGGCTTGTAGATCCCTTATTTTTTAAAGGACAGGTAAAAAATACTCACTCCCAAAAAAACCAACAAACAAAATATCCGCACTAAAAAAAAACGAATGCAAACTAGCCCAAAAAAATAAAGCACCAACTCCACCTCCAAAAAAAGCCTCACAACCACTAATCCCGCCAACAATCCACGACTACACACGATACCTCCAACAATCAACACCCGCCACCTCGACTCGAGTCGCCCATATCCATAAATAGTCTTTTTTTTCCGCTCAAATTAAGGATGGATCATAGGAGCGCACAATCAACGATGCGAACCAAAAATAAGGACACATGTATAAATACGTCACGGAAAAGCCAAAACGGTCTGGTGTAGTTCAAGTTGTTTTGATCAAAATGTCTACAGACCAGCAAAACGATGGCCAAGAGGCGCCCGGTAAGTACTTCTCTCTTTCTGATTAAAGAATTAGTTAGACCCCGAATTTACAGACAGTTGGACATGTAAATGATAATATTTTATGATATAAAAGGTGTGGAGGATGCCATGGAAGAGGCTGCTGGGCCGAGTAGGCCAACCAAAGAAACCAAAAAAAAAAAAAGGCAGCCACAATTCACAAGAAAGGAGATGGAGGTTTTGGTTCAAATGTGTGTTGACACCCTGCCACAGGCAGATAGGAATATGGGTTCAAGCCAGAAGTGGAAAATGTGGTCGGAGATAGCCAGTGCTGTCAATAGGGTTGGTGAGTTTGAACATCTACCCCGGGATGTCAAACGCCGGTACGTAAAAACTCTATTTTTAATATAAGTGGTTACAGGCCCAAATACTGCAGGAATAATGCTTTTTTTATGACCCACGGATGGACCGATTATAAATATCGGCTAAAACAAAAACTGGCAGAGAGGGCTAGGCATGCAAGGGGGACAGGTGGGGGTCCCACCCCTGTGTCATTGGAGCTGAATGACTTGGAAGAGCTGGCACAGGGGTGTGTGCAGTATGAGAAGGTGTTTGGCATGTCCAACATGGATACGAACATGCCAGACTTTGCGGCTCCTCATGTTGTCCCAGGTAAATGTTGTTGTGTTACCAACTCTGAAATGTGTTTGTGACAATATGTAGATTGTAATGTTCCTCTTTTCTCATTTTTCTCACAGAGACACAGGCGGATGAGTCTGCTCCAGAGGGGAGCCTTGGCCGCAGAGTTTCTGCTGGCTCTGCAGGGGAGGAAGCAGTAGATCCGGCTGGGGACCCTGCAGAAGCCAGTCCAGGGCAATCCCCCTCGCAGGCAGTGGCCCTCCTCACGGATCTCAATTTTAAATCGGATCACCACATGGAGATTCTGCTGAGGATGGATGCCAGTCTGCTACGGGTGGCGGAGGCCATGGAGCAAAATGCTGCAGCCAACATGACCATTGGTCAGGCCCTGGCAGAAAATACCAGGGCCAACATCCGAATTGCCAATGCCCTGGAGCAGCTCGTTCGCCAGCACATGGTGGAGCCGGCCTCCCTTCCTGCTGGAACATCAGGATCCACCACCTCTGGCACAACAACAGCCATCCCCACCAAATGTGCCTAGCCCTCTGCCTACTCCAGAGGCCACAACATCTGCCTCTGGAGAGGCCAGCCAAAGGACATCCCGGACCCGGTCAGGCTCCCACCCTACCCCAGCCAAACGGGGCAAAAAGCGATGACAGCACTGGCTAATTTTCCCACAATCCTTCTGTGCTTGACCCATATTCCTTAAGGGCCAAAACTTCCCTCTCCTTTCTTGTGAATTGTTTTTAATGTGTGTTATTTTATTTTGGCCAAATGCCATTCTTGATTTTTATTTCATTATGTCATTTTTTGTGAAGTTATCCAGACCTGCAAACTGGCAAATGGCCTGGAAAAACAAAAATTGTGTAACAAAAAATAAAAACATTCTAAATCTTCAACATTGTATTGTGACATTATTCCAAAAATGGATTTTAGGTAATCCCGACGCAAAAAAAAATAAAAAATAATGGGTTAAAAACCATTTGGGAGTTTAAAGGCACACTTTTCCATTAAAAAATGTTGGAGAAATTACCGTGAACATTAAAAATGTAGCAAAAACACAAACATGATGACAATATTGTTGCAATAACATAAACCCAAAAACTAAAAAAAATAAAAAAAATTGACACCAAAAATGGTACGCTAATTGATTGTCTAATCCTGAAATTAGCAGCTGAGTATTTCACCTGCGTACGGTTTTGTGCTTCCACCAAAAAACTAGTTGCTAAACACTTTACAAGCAAGTTTGGTAATCAAAGTTGATTGCTTGTCTGTTTAAAAATAAAACATCGATGAAACATCGAGGAGGCACGGGGAGGGGGACGAGACCATCGCCATTGTGGTAGAGTATACCAGACCCCAAGCTGTGTGAGCAGTTTGTACGGAAAGTGGATCAGACAATGACGTATGACTCGTTCCGATCACATTTGCCGTTCGCATGAGATAATTTAGGGACGCCCACAAAATGCCTCGACACGCCTGCGTTTTCCCATCTCCACCCCCGTCACCGCACAAAAACGGCCTGTTCTGTCAATCACATTTGACAGGTCACTTCCTGTTCGCTATTTGACGAATGACTAAAAAAAAGATCGCAATCAGCCGTACGCACATGCACTGTGTAACACCGGCGCATGCTTGGTTTCACAACATGGGAACGCTACGAGCGTACTGCTGCTTACGAGCGGCTCTGAATGAGGGCCTTAGTACATAGACCCCTAAGTACTTGTGTAAGAGAAAATATTAATGGCACCCTTCTATATCCTAAACACACCTTCTACAACCCATTTTAGCTGATTCAGAGTTGGGCGCAGACGTGGTTGCGTCTTTTGGCGGTTGCCTGACTGCAACTTTATGCAATTGTGCTACAAAGTCTTTCCCTTGTGTACATATGTGTGTATTAATGTGCAAGAACTGAGACGGCCACTTTCAGCATCTATAGACGCTGTTATACCGCCTGGTGTTTGCTAACTCCCAACTTTTTGGAAATGGCAAATGGGATCCTGTTGCACACCCGAAAATGGGATGTGGCCTCGTGACCAAGGGCATGGTCTTGCGGGAAATTACATGCCTGTGAGCCACGCCCCCCATTTTCATCAAGCTGGAGGCATGCCCAGGACATTAGGAGCCTCTGGGCATGCCCCCAGTCCCTCTCTCCACAGAATACACATTGCGTGCATGTGCAAACCATCTATTCACTGCTGCAGCATGTGAGGGGGAGCCTCCCAACTACCCCACTCCCTCCGGGAGGGACGGCGACACAGGGCCTGATTCAGAGCCGCTCGTAAGCGGCCGCTCGTTCGCTCCGAGCGATGTTCGCACAACTGCACATGCGTATGGGTCGTAATGCGCATGCGCCAACCAGTCAGTGCGATCGGAAATCGAGCGCTCGCCAAATAGCGAGTGCCTGTTAATTTGAGTGACAGGATGAGGCGTTTGCGGGTGGTAACAGGGGAAGGTGCTTGAAAACGGGAAGTGGAGATCCGAACGCAGGCGTGCCAAACGGTCAAAACGGGCGTTTTAAGGGTGTGCATAATTAACAAAGCAGCGTCATCGGCCACGTCACTTGGTTGTCTCTTAGCCTGAACTGTTCGCATGATTGCGGTAGGATAAACCTACCACAAGCACTGCGAGCAGTTCAGATGCCCTTCGATGTACTCAATTAATCAAATAAATAGCGGAGATGACGTATGATGCGAGCGGCCAAGGGGCGTCTTTACAAAATAGCGAGCGCATGTTTCGTTCGCTCGCTCAGACATAGAGGCGTCAACAGACCGCAAAGAGCGAGCGCTCAATTTAAATAGCCGGCCCCTTTTTCTGACCGAGCGAGCGCAAATAGCGTCCGGCTCTGAATCAGGCCCACAAAAGTGGGACTGTTGTACCATAATCAGGACGGTTTGATGGTGCCATCAAAGCCTTATTGCAGGTGCAGGTGCAGATTTTTTTATCTTAGTATGCCCTCAAAAGTGATTGATTAAGCGTCTATGCAAACACTTCAGTGAAACACTCCCATAACACGCCCATAAGATGGACCATCTCCGTGCGCCTGTTTAGCCTCCTCCCAGTCACCGCCCAGGAACACTTAGCACTTTTCCAGGACATCTCTGAAACCATGTGTCTCAGTTTCAGCAACACCTTTGTGGATAGACTCTATGTAAGGTATGTGCCGTAGAAGATTTTAGGCATTGTCGTGCATGCACAGTAGCAAAGAATCGCTGAAACCCCGTGAACATCGGCATTGCATGCGGCTCTCAGTCAGGACCTTTATCTCATTTAAGTAATCTACAGTAACAGAAAATCTTATTATTGCATGCATCTAATCTGTACTCATCATGAAACCAAGCATCAGCCAAAATCCTTAAAATCAGTTGCATCTTATCAATAGTAAGCGTGTGACTTTGCAAAACAGCATTCACACATATATAAATGAGCATTAGGGGCCTATTTATCATACCGACATTTGTAACTTTATGTAGCCGGGGACCATAGCAGATACTGTATCTGCTGCAGTCCCTTATTTTTATTCACAAAGCAGCCTCATAGTTTTCTATGGGGGCTGCTTTTTAGCCCAATTTAACATGCTCCAGATGCAAAGCATTCCAGAGCTTGGCGGCGGTAGCTATGGAGCTAGTATGCTGTAGCCTATAGGCTACATACTGGGAGAGGGATCCGTAGAATCCTACCAGGCACTCACCACTAACACATGCGTGGTCAGCAGACAGCACATGTGCAGGAGTGCACTTTGCTCCCAAAGATGTAGTAAATGCGATCCCTTCACTACATACTGGATAAATCATATATTTTTAATGCCAGGAATAGTGGTAATAAGAAATTATAATTATCGGGTCTAAGACTAATCTATATATATAAAATCAGATGTCCTAACTCACTAACTCATCAACGCCCAGCCCAAACCCCTGGAACTAGAAACATGAAAATTGGGGAGTATATTCCTTCCATGACGTAGGGGCCCACTAAGAAGGGACTTTTCGAAATTCCACTCCTAAGGGGGTGAAAAGGGCTAAATTGTTTCCTTCCCCTGTGCAATGTCCTGTGTGACTGTCTCATCGTGGCTATAGCTCAGGTCATATTTAAACACCAACTGTCATCCCAAGTGCTGCTAACCATCACTGGTGTGGCTCCCCTATTTGAATAGTGAGTGAAGTAAATGTGTTACTACAGCGGTGAGAGAGGAAAATGTGTTACTACACAGGTGAGGGAGGTGAATGTCAAATGTTTTCCTACAGGTTGAAGGAAAGGAATGTGTTACAACAAGGGCAAGGGAGGGGAATGTGTTACTACAGAGGAGAGCGAGGGGAATGTGTTACTCCAGAGGTGAGGGAGGGCAATACGTTACTACAGGTGTGAGTGAGGGCAATGTGTTACTACAGGTGTGAGGGAGGGATTGTATTTCTACACAGGTGAGGATGGGAATGTCGAATGTGTTACAACACAGGCAAGGGAGGGAAAGGTGTTACTACAGAGGTGAGAGAGTGGAATGTGTTACTCCAGAGGTGAGGGACGGCAATACGTTACTACAGGTGTGAGTGAGGGCAATGTGTTACTACAGGTGTGAGGGAGGGATTGTATTTCTACACAGGTGAGGATGGGAATGTCGAATGTGTTACAACACAGGCAAGGGAGGGAAAGGTGTTACTACAGAGGTGAGGGAGTGGAATGTGTTAGTACACAGGTGAGGGAAGGTAATGTCTTACAATAGCAGTGATGCATTACTATAGTGATGAAGGATTAATGTGTTATTGGAGTGATGAGATGGAAATTAAAACAGTAAATATCTGAGGTCTACCCTGGTGAAACTGGGTACATCTGCGAGTAATTTATAAATATGCCCCTTTGGGATTAAACATTAATATAGGTGAGCTCCAAATAAACACTTACCTTGTGAGATTGATCATCACAACCAGAAAAAAAAAACCTGCATGTTTAAAAAAAGAACTGATTATTAACCTGGACTATGCTGTGTAGATAAGCAATGCACTGCACACATTCTTTACTGAGATCAGCTCAACTGAAAGCTACATCCATCATAGCCCATTGCTTTAATGGCTAATAATAGTTGGTAAATAAGTTAGTAATGCTTTTAACTCATGACCTCAGACCTCTCTTGCCAAGCAGCATTCACCCAGATGAGCATGATTTGAAGCAGTGGAAAAAAAACCCTCACTGCATATCATTGCTAGCATGTGTTTACATTACTTCATTGTTAGCATTTTCTGACATAACGTAATGAGACATTTAAAGGGTCAAAGCTGAAGGAATAATATTTCAAAGAGCAAAGCATGAACCAATCAAAATGCAACAGAATACATATTACATATATATAACAAGTGAAATTTTCAGTCAATTAAACAACTAATTTGCTAGATTCCAGTTTAAATCATTATAATGTATAGCACAGACCCTTTCTTTGACTACTTTATAATATTCTCCCTCCATGTTTACATTTTGCTGACATACAATCCAATTCAATATACATTGAATTTAGGCCCTGATTCAGCAAGGAGCTGAGTTGCTAATATGCATGCAAGCAGTCGATTGTTGCGTTCTACCCAAGCATATTCATCGCAGTGCGTGTGCGCGAACTAGTAATTACTATGGGAACTCCGTTTGCAGGGGCTACGCAGACCCAGAGCAAAGTGATTGATAGGAAGTGCCGTTTGTGAGTGGTGGTCGTGCGAATGCAGACGTGCCAGTTCGTTTCAATGACGTTGCAGGGGCGTGCATAAATTATCCATTGCGTGGCCATAAGCAGCCAGAGCAGCGTGGCTGTTAGCAATTTTTGAGTAAGGTCAGGGCTTGTGCAAGTGTGCATATGGGTCCGATGTTACTCGATGTTGCTGATTGTTTCACTATGTTGCCCTAGAATACGGATGTGAGTAAGGGGAAGTGGGGTTCCCTATGTCTGGCTGCGTTCGCAATGTGAATGCAGACATTCAAATAGCACAGCTGATATTAGCAACTGCGGTGCGTGCGTATAAACAGAATTGCGATCCGTAGTGAATCAGGCCATTAGGGCCTGATTCAGACCTGCTCGCAAGCACTATGCGCTCTCAAGTGGGTCAATGGCCGGGCAGTGCACACGTGCGGCGTGCACACTGCGCTTGTGCGAGCCCCGGAGCGAGCGAGAAATCACTCGCTCCGGCGCTCGCATCCAAATGGGGCGGCTGTCGATGTTGATTGACAGCTCGCCCCATTTGGTAGGCGGGTCGGGGGGGTGGCTGGCCAAACAGAGGCGTTCCCGAAGGAACGCCTGCAATTTGGGGGCAGCCCCACTGACATCGGAAGCTCACTGGGGCTTGCGGCAGATGAGATCCTACCACAAGGGTCTCGTCGCATGCCCCGATGGTCGCGACCATCACCTGGCCGCTGGCTAAAGCTGTTGGCGGTCACCCACAACTTAGCGAGTGGCCAGGAAGCCGGACAGATAAAAAAAATAAAACGCCCTTCAGACCTGCGAGCTGCCTCCGGCAGCGAGCGGGTCTGAATCAGGGCCTTAGTTTGAACTAGAGATGTATGCAGACTAGGGGTGTGCACCGGCCACTTTTCGTGTTTTGTGTTTTGGTTTTGGATCTGGATCTTTCTTCGTGTTTTGGATCTGGATTGGTTTTGCCAAAACCACCCTTCGGTGTTTTGGGTTCTGGGTTTTGTGTTTTGGATCTGTATTTTTTTTTAAAAAAGCTTAAAAACAGCTAAAATCACAGAATGTGTTGATTTTTCTGCTCCTATGCTATTATTAACCTCAAAAACCTTAATTTCCACTCATTTCCAGTTTATTCTGAACACCTCACACCTCACAATAGTGTTTTTATGTCCAAAAGGTTGCACCGAGGTAGATGGATGACTATGCTAAGCGACACGAGTGGGTGGCACAATCACGTGACCCATCTAGGAGTGACACTGCAGTGGCAGACAGGATGGCAGTTTGAAAAACTAGGCCCCAAACAGTACATAATGCAAAGAAAAAAAAGAGGTGCAAGGGTGCAAGATGGAATTGTCCTTGGGCCCTCCCACCCACCCTTATGTTGTATAAACAGGACATGCACACTTTAACAAACCAATCATTTCAGCGCCAGGGTCTGCCACACGACTGTGGCTGAAATGATTGGTTCATTTGGGCCCCCACAAAACAAGCTGGCAATTAATCTGGCCCTGCACAAACTGGCTCTACAGAGGCAAGATGTCGTCCTCATCCTCCTCATTCACCGATTCCTCACCCTCTTCAGTGTTGTGTACATCCTCATCCTCACAGAGTATTAATTAGTCCCCGCTGGAATCCACCACCACAGGTCCCTCTGTACGTTCTGGAGGCTGGTCTCCCTGGAAAAGTTGATAATTCATTTTTATGAACATCATCTTCTCCACATTTTGTGGAAGCAACCTCCTACGCCTTTCGCTGACAAGGTTCCCGGCTGCACTAAACACTCTTTCGGAGTGCACACTGGAGGGAGGGCAACTCAGGTAAAATAGTGAAAGTTTGTACAGGGGCGTCCAAATTGCCTCTTTTTCCTGCCAGTACATGTACGGACTGTCTGACATGCCTACTTGGATGTTGTCACCGATGTAATCCTTTAACAAACAGACGCACGCTTTTCGCTGCTGCTTTAAGGATGCAGGTGCGGCTACAGCCCACACATTTCACAAAGACAGAAAAAAAAGAAGAATTTCTTTATTGTTGGTGGAGCGCACTTTGAGGGTTACACCACCCTTTAACAGACAGACGCACGCTTGTCGCTGCTGCTTTAAGGATGCAGGTGCGGCTACAGCCCACACATTTCACAAAGACAGAAAAAAAAAAATTTTTTTATTGTTTGTGGAGCACACTTTGAGGGTTACACCACCCGTTAACAGACAGACGCACGCTTGTCGCTGCTGCTTTAAGGATGCAGGTGCGGCTACAGCCCACACAATTCACAAAGAGAAAAAAAAAGAAGAATTTTTTTATTGTTTGTGGAGCACACTTTGAGGGTTACACCACCCTTTAACAGACAGACACATGCTTGTCGCTGCTGCTTTAAGGATGCAGCTGCAGCTACAGCCCACACATTTCACAAAGACAGAAAAAAAAGAAGAATTTTTTTATTGTTTGTGGAGCGCACTTTGAGGGTTACACCACCCTTTAAGAGACAGACGCATGCTTGTCGCTGCTGCTTTAAGGATGCAGGTGCGGCTACAGATCACACATTTCACAAAGAGAAAAAAAAGAAGATTTTTCTTATTGTTTGTGGAGCGCTCTTTGAGGGTTACATCACCCTTTAACAGACAGACGCACGCTTGTCACTGCTGCTTTGAGGATGCAGGTGGAATCTAGACAGGATTTGGAACCGGGGACACACTACCTCCATCAATTGTCTAAATCCCACTGCACTAATGGCGGATACCGGACGCACGTCTAACACCAACATAGCAGTCAAGCCTCAGTTATACGTTTTGCTTCAGGATGACTGCTGTCGTACTTCATCCTCCTCGCTAGGGACTGTTGGAGGGTCAATTGTTTAGTAAAAGTAGTGGTGTTCCTACTTCCTCTCTGGGATGATGAACAACTCCCAGCAGCAGCAACAGCACTAGGAGGAAGTGGTTCTTGGTCTTTCCCTATTTTATTTTTATCGGAGAAAGTTTGGTCCTCCATTTATGTTATATTGATATATACGTGCGGCTAAGGCGCACACAAACACAGAAAATATTTTTTTATTTTTGCTGGAGAGTAGTGCACTTTGTGGGTTACACCACCCTTTAAGAAATGAGCCAGCCGGCTCTTTACTTAAGGGACACAGGCGCACGCTTGGCGCTGCTCCTTTGTTGATGCACGTGCGGCTACAGTGCACACAATTCACAAACACAGAAAATATTTTTTTTTTGTTTGGAGTGTACTTTGGGCGTTACAGCACCCTTTAACGGACAAGCCAGCTGGCCCTTTACTAATGGGACACAGGCGCACGCTTGGCGCTGCTCCTTTGTTGATGCACGTGCAGCCACAGTGCACACAATTCACAAACACAGAAAAAAAATTTTTATTCTGTTTGGAGTGCCCTTTGGGGGTTACAGCACCCTTTAGCAGTCAATCCAGCTGGCCCTTTATTTATGGGACACAGGCGCACGCTTGGCACTACTTTGTTGATGCACGTGCGGCTACTGCGCACACAATTCACAAACACAAAAAAAATAAATTTTAAATTTTGTTTGGAGAGCCCTTTGGGGGTTACAGCACCCTTTAGCGGTCAATCCAGCCAGCCCTTTATTTATGGGACACAGGCGCACGCTTGGCACTACTTTGTTGATGCACGTGCGGCTACTGCGCACACAATTCACAAACACAAAAAAATATTTTTTTTTATTTTGTTTGGAGTGCCCTTTGGGGGTTACAGCACCCTTTAGTGGTCAATCCAGCCGGCCCTTTATTTATGGGACACAGGCGCACGCTTGCCACTACTTTGTTGATGCACGTGCGGCTACTGCGCACACAATTCACAAACACAAAAAAATATATTTTTTTATTTTGTTTGGAGTGCCCTTTGGGGGTTACAGCACCCTTCAACGGACAAGCCAGCCGGCCTTTTACTTATGGGACACAGGCGCACGCTTGACGCTGCTCCTTTGTTGATGCACGTGCAGCCACAGTGCACACAATTCACAAACAAAGAATTTTTTTTATTTTTTTTGCACTTGGGGGGAGCACCCCTGACGGACAGAGCACCCCCTGGACAACACTACAGCACCCCTTTAGGACTGGGACACTGCACAGGACTTTGGAGTGGACACAGCCCCTATGGACAACAGAAGCACAGTGCAGTACAGCACAACACTACACTGCACTACACTACACAACACTTCAACACTACACTACACTACACAGCCCAGCCAGCCCTAACTCCCACCCTCCCTCTTCACTGTCCACAGCCGAGTGAGAAAATGGCACCGACGCGGGTACCTTATATAGGATCCAAAACCCGCGAGACCCGGAAGGCGGGATGATGACGTTTTGCCTCGATTTCAGATCCGAGTCAGGCGGGAAAAGTCGAGCCTGACTCAGATCGGCCTCAGATCGGGGGGGCTCGGGGGGGTTCGGATTTCAGAAATCCGAACCCGCTCACCCCTAATGCAGACCCTCGTGTTTTGGTTTCGTCAAAACCACCTCAAGTGTTTTGGTTTTAGCTTTGGATCTGGATTTCTTAAAAATTGATAAAAACATGTAATTTGAGCCTGTTTTTGCTCCAACAGTATTATAAATAGAGATTAGCAGTCCGGTTTTGGCTCGGACCTTCCTGCTATGTTCGGATTTCACAATGAGGCAGAATAAGCTAGAACGAGGCAAAATATCATCTTCTAAGGACAAAACATCATCTTTCTTGGACTTCAGTGCTGAGATGTCCATGAAAGATGATGTTTTGCCGCATTCAGAGATCCGAACTTGGCGAGAAGATCCTAGCCAAACCCGAACCGCTCATCTTTAATTATAAACCTCAATAACATTAATTTCCAGTAGGGATGTAATTTGGGGCCCGAGTGCCCTTTGCACTCCAGGCTCCCCTGTGTCACTCCAGACCCCCCCACATTTCACTCCAGCCCCTCCATTGTTTATGTCACTCTAGGATCCCCACGTATCACTCCTGGCCTCCTCTGTGTCTCTCCAGGCTTCCACTGTGTCATTCCTGGCCTCCTCTGTGTCACTCAAGGCCTCCTCTGTGTCTCTCCAGGCTCCCCCGTGTCACACCTAGCATCCTCTGTGTCTCTCCAGGCTCCCACTTTGTCACTCCAGATCCCCACTGTGTCACCCCAGGCCTCTTCTGTGTCTTTCCAGACCCCCCTCATGTCACTCCTGGCCCTCCTGTGTGTCTCCAGGCCACCATTTGTCTCTCATACAGTTGCAGTGCACAGCACACCCAGTGACCCAGCAACCAGTCTGACCTCACTAAGATAGCAGAAGCACTGCTGCACCCAATCCAATAGTTTTTGCTTAGTGCTGTTTAAAAATTTACCTTCACCCGATAAAGAAGAAAAAGCTAGAGACAGTGGTGTAGTGCTAAACCACCATCTCCAAAACATCAGAGCTCCCAAAATCTTTTAGATAGTAGACTTAGGTAGCTATCCAGCATGTGTGAGAAGTTATAGGAAATGCAAATAAATGTTAGGGGTAGTATAAATCATATACCATTACAATTAGGGAGAAGTATTAAAAAAAATATATATTTTTTTTTTCACTTATAATACTTTCTTTTTGTTTTAGTCTCCCTAACCTGAATATTAAATGATATAAAGTTATGCTTCTTTAATAAGTATAGAACGCTCCTTCAGACGGAGCAGGTGAAGCTGGTGCTAGAGGCTACAGAGAAGGAGCTTGGAGCCCGGCAATAGTGTCCCCCCCTCACTGGCCGGCATACCTGGCGATTGCCATCCTGGCCAAGGGTTAGATACACTCCTGATTTCCAGTCAATTTTGACTTTTCACAGCTCACATTATTGTTTTCAGTTTTCACCCATATTGACCAAAGGCTTTAGCGAGCTGAGTTGCTATACTACAGAGCAGCAGCAATAACACATGGCAGTTTAAAAAGCATATATAGCACAACTAGGAAACATAGTGGTACTACAGTGGCAGACAAGATGACAGTTTAAAATAAACTATACAATGCTATAGAATATTTTCATTAATCAAGAACTAGATCAGAGACCAGTGACCAGCACAGATAAATGGAGGTAGAGTACTATTTACTGGAAGCCATGTAAAGCATTATTGATTGATTGATTCATTGATTCATTGAAAAACTAATTAGTGTTAATAATTTAACTATAAAAAAGTAAATCAGAAAAATTAAAAGAACTGTTACAAAACAAGCATCCAAAAACGCAATGAGGTTGATTGATTGATTGATTGATTGATTGATTGATTGATTGATTACAGACTATAACTATAAATTAAAAAAAAATTGATAAATGTAACAAATCACTAAAAAAACAAGAATCCGAATGAGAATTATACCCCTTTTACACCGGAGCTGAAACCCGGGTTATTCAGGGTTAACCCGGTTAGCTCCTTGGTGTAAAAGGATAAAGGGTTGTATCGCCGGATCGAGTTACCCGGCAAACCAACCTAGGTAACTTGCAGGGTTTAACACGGGAATAACCGTGAAACCCTGCAGTGTAAACGGCGTGATCCGGGTTAGGGTGACCTGGGTCGTGCCACATGCCTGCCGATTGGCTGGCTTCAGTGGCGCATGGAGATGACGTCATCTCCAAGAATCCACTTCAACGCAGACCCGGCTCCGGTGTGAACGGCACCGACTCGGGAATATCCTGGGTCGGTGCTGGGGAAATTCGGGGTCTGGTCCGGATTGGAACCCTGTTCCAACCTCCGGGTCTGACCAGGAATTTAGGTATAAAAGCGGTATAATTGATTGATTACAGGATATAACTATAAATTAGAAAAATTGAACTATCCATAAATCCAAAATACAACAATCCAAATGAGATTGATTGATCAATTGATTGATTAGTGTTAAATAATTTAACTATAAAAAAAAGTAAATCGGGGAAATGGAAAAGATAACACTATCAAAAAACAAGCATCCAAAATCCCAATGAGGTTGATTGACTGATTAATTAATTAATTAATTCATTCATTGATTAATTGATTATAGAATATAACTATAAATTAAAAAAAATTTGAAACATGGCACAGATCATTAAAAAACAAGAATCCAAATGAGAATAATTGATTGATTGATTGATTGGTTACAGAATATAACTATAAATTAGATAAATTGTACATTCCATTAAAAAAATAAGACTACAAATGAGAATGATTGATTGATTGATTGACTAATCAATTGATTAGCATTAATAATTTAACTATAAAAAAGTAAATCTGAGAAATGGAAAAAAAAACTGACAAAAACAAGCATCCAAAATCCCAATTAGATTGATTCCTTAGGATTTCAGGCAGAGTAACAGCCTATAATTAATTAATAATTATACAGTATGATTTGATGTTACTACTCTGTATCTGCAGGAAACCGGGCCTATACACTTGGATGAGATGCTGATGATGGATGTCATTGCAATATACAAAAGAACATGAATACCCAGTAAAGTACAGTAATATACGGGTTGGGTATGATATGCCGGAAGCTGTAAAACCCAGTAAATCCCTACGCCGGAAGCCGGATGGAGTGAAATCCTGACAGGGGCAGGTAAGTATTCTAACCCTCCCCCTCCCCCCCCCTAACCCTAACCCTCCCTTGGTGGGGCCTAACCCTAACCTCCCTGGGGTTTCCAAACCCTAACCTCCCCCCGGTGGCACCTAACCCTAACCCACCCTTCTCACACCGTAAACCTAACCCTCCCCGGGGGGTGCCTATCCCTAACCACCCCCTTGTCAAACACACATAATCTTGGCAAAACCCACAATTAAATTTGGTGCACAATGAAATTGTTCTTGGGCCCTCCTACCCACCTTTTTGTTGTACATTAAAAAGGATAAGGTATAGTTTAACAAACCAAGCACTTCAGCAACAGGGACTGCCACTTTTGTGGCTAAAGTGCTTGGTTTGCTTTGGCCCCCAAAAACCAAGCAACCAATGGGTTTAAGGCAGCTCAGAATGTTGTTATTAATCATGTCTACAGTTAGAAGATGCCATTATCACCCTCATCCTTATCAGTGTTGTTAATATTATCATCACACAATATTAGCTCATCCCCACTGGAATCCACCATTACAGAAGTACTTAGCAATGGGGTCTGCATCAATCTCGCCATCTAAAAGAGAGCGATGCTGTACAAACAGCGGTAATCTAAGATTACCGCTGTTTACTAAATAAAGAAACCTAGCATAACCCCTTCAGCGAGCACTAAAGGGGTTACTTTTCATTTGTAAATGGGGCCCATAATGTACAAGCAATGGCTCCCTCACTCATGATCTAGCCATTCTTATGGTCCCCAAGTACTCAGGGCAGGGGAAAGAGGACAGGGTCCCATTATTTTCAGCAGAACTTACCCTGTTCTTATAAATATGTTCATGACATGTCTAACTGTAAATGTAATGTGTTCTGTTCATGTCTAACTGAAAATTTAATGTGTTCTGATACTCTATATGCTAATGGAAGATTCAGATGGATGTTCTTTATTTATGACCATGCATCACAATGCATATGCACACAGTCTGAATATGGGTTGTGGCATTCTGGCTCTGATTCTGAGCCGGACCCTCTGACAGAGCGCTCACTCTGAATCAGGGCCGTCCTTCTCTTTTTTTAGAGCAGTCTCCTGGCCACTCGCATAGCTGTGGGTGACCACCCACAGCTATAGCGAGCGGCCAAAAAGATGGTCGCGATGGTCAAGACCATCGTGACCATCGGGCTTGCGAAGAGACCCTTGTGGTAGGGGCAACTCTCGTTGCCGCAAGCCCTGGAGTGCTCCGGCGTGCGCATGCGCGAGACCCGGCCAGCGATGGTCGCTCCATCGCTATGGGTCTCGCACCAAAGCGGGGCAGCTGTCGATTGTGATTGACAGCTTGGCCTGTTTTGGAGGCGGGCAGGGGGGGTGGCTGGCCAAACGGAGGCATTACCGAAGGAACGCCTGCCATTTGGGGGCGGCCCCACTGACATCACGAGTGATGTCAGTGGGTGAGCTTCTGGTTCTATTAGAGCCGAAAGCTCACTGGGGCTTGCGGGAATGAAACTCTACCACAAGGGTCTCGTCACAAACCCTGATGGTCGCGATGGTCATGACCATCGCGACCATCACCTGGCCGCTCACTAAAGCTGTGGGTGGTCACCCACAGCTTAGCGAGCAGCCAGGAGGCCATCTTTAAAAAAAAAACAGGGACGCCCTGATTCAGAGCGAGCGCCCTCAAAGAGCGTCCGGCTCTCAATCATGCCCTCAGTCCATTTAGGCAGTTACAGTTTTGGCATCTAGGCAGCTAATAACCTGGAGCATAGCAAACTAATGTGTTCTCGCTATTCAAAGAGTGTGGCTCTACCCAATACAATAAAGCAGTTTGTCAATGGTAGTGATTTGAGGAACGCTGAATGAAAATGCCTTTGTTAAGCCAGATGCAACTTGTCATGTTATACATGCAGAACATTTACTTCAAAGATCTACAGGGAGATGGCTGAGTCTGTAGAAGAGGTATAAACAATAAATAAAGAATGTTCCCCAAACATGCCCTGTATGAGTGTTGGGCTAAAACGTGTTCTAAAGTTGATCAATATATTAAAAGAGCTACGACTGCTAGCTGCTATTAATGCAAAATAGGTTTCCACCACCTTCATGAGACATTATTATTCTAAATTACATATACTTTATATGCATGGTAGACAACATATTTTTCAGGAGCTGCAACAGGTGGTTCAGAGTTAGCAATTTAATCAGATTTTTGCCTAGAGTGAAGAGGTTGCAATTATTTTAGTACTTTATATACCTGCATCATCTTGCCCCTGACTCTACGTGTGTACAGAGGTAGCATGATTGACCTGCTGAGTTTTCTCTGCAAATCCATATCAACAAGTGCCCGACCTTGTGTTTCCTGCCTTGCCTTCGAATCTCTCAAAAGTGAAGTAGTGTGAGCAGGCAAATGTGGTATAGTGTTAGTGCTATTAAACACAGTAAACTAATATTTCCTTACATGGCATGGCATGGCAAAGTACAAAATAGGTTTGGTGTAATGAGTCCTCTTTCTAAGCCAGGGTTTCCCAACTCCAGTCTTCAAGGAACCCGAAAGTACAGGTTTTTCATACTCCTGGCTGGTGCACAGGTGTATTCATAACTGACTGACACATTTTAATAGACACACTTTCAGTTGCGATTCTGTGAGGAGACCTAGAAAACATGTTCTGTTAGGGGTCCCTGAGGACCAGAGTTGGGAAACACTGATCTAAGCTTCATTTTTATGTTTCCCCAAAAATAATTTGTCTAATCATGAGCTGCCATGCACCTACCATGAGTGACATATGACGGATGGGATTAGATTTTTAATCACATACTTCACATAATTTGGAATTCCTATAACATTAGTAGAGAAGCCCTTGATTGACAGGTCTGGAGAACAAGCACAGTCCAAAAAATTTGGAGAAGCTGCACAAAGTAGGAAAAGACGACAGACAGGGACATTGTTTTAAAATATTCAGCTACAGTACATTAGAATGAAAAGTGAATTAAAATGCCCTAAAAGCACAATACCATCAGTACTTAACAGTTTCTCTCTTTAGCACAGAGCTTCACCAGACGTTTCAGTTTCATGGAGAGGGAGATGCATTATAGTGGCACATATTGTGCTGCTATAACTCTTCCTGAATCGCCTCTTGACCAAGGCAAAGCAGGAAGCACTAACAATGAGGCGATCCCTGGCTGAGCACACAGCGCATCAGCCTAGTGCTGATGCGCTGTGTCTCACTCCTGGCCGGCTCCACTGGGCATGTGTGGGATCTCGTAAGCATCACAAGATCCCTTGTGCAGCCCCCGGAGCTGGTAGCGGCCGCAGCATGGACAGCGCTGTCCCTGCTTTGGTCGTAGGGCAATGCCAGTTGCAGCTGTCAATGTCGATAGCTGCAGCTGACAGAACGGTCAGGCGAACTGACTGTTCATACATTGCCCAGCTTATCGGCGCTGCTAACTAGGGGAGGTCGTCGGATCGGCAGTACGTGTGGGGAGTGCCGACGGCCGTGGTCCAGGACAGTGATGTCAGTAAGTGAACACAGTAAAACAAACACACCACCGCTGGCGCCTGGTAGTACAATCGATTTTAGTATCCAGTGAAAGTCAGGCAGCTGCACCCATGGCCGGAGCCGGGCTGGAGCTCACTCATGAGCTCCGCCTTCCGGTTACCACAGTGGGTGATGGTGCCGAGCGGGAGGACGGAGAAGCAGACGGCGGCGAGCACAGGAGTATTGTGTTTTGTTTTCTGTGTGTGTCTTTGTGCTAGATATGTAAGGGGCACTGCATTGGTTGTACCACTATTGGGGGCACTGTATAAGGGACACTAATGGGGACACTGCATAGGGGGCACCACTACTGTGGGCACTGTATAAGGGGCACTACTGGGAGCACTGCATAGGGGAATCACTACCGGGGGCACTGTATAAGGGGTACTACATAGAGGGAACCACTACTGGGGGCCTTGTTTAAGGGGCACTACTGGGAGCACTGCATAGGGAGGACCACTACTGGGGGTCCTGTATAAGGGGCACCATTACTGGCGGCACTGTATAACGGGCACTACTGAGGGCACTGCATAGGGGGGACCACTACTGGGGGCACTGTATTAGGGGCACTACTGGGTGCACTGCATAGGGAAACCACTACTAGGGGCACTACTGGAGGCACTGGGTTTGTGCTATAGATGTAAGGGGCACTGCATAGGTTGGACCACTACTGGGGGCACTGTATAAGGGACACTACTAGGGGCACTGCATAGGGGGGACCACTACTGGGGGCACTGTATAAGGGGCACTACTGGGGGCACTGTAGAAGGGGCTCTGCATAGGGGAGACCACTACTGGGGGCAATGTATAAGGGGCACTATTGGGTGCACTGCATAGGGGAACCACTACTAGGGGCACTACTGGAGGCACCGGTGATAGGGTTTCCCTGGCTGTGACATTACCCCCTCACTAGAAAGGGTCCGGTGCTGGTTGTGAAAATTACAGGGGAACCTTTTTTTCCCCTGTAATTCCAGAACCAGGGCCAACTCAGAACCTGGTGGTGGTTGCACTAAGTACAGGGGAACCCTACGCAATTTTTCCCCTGTACTTACACAACCAGGACTGGCTTTTACAATAGAATACATGCATTCATCTCAGGATACAATAGGATACTGCATGTATCTGAGTCAAATACTGTAGATCTGCTCATGCTGAAAAGTAAAGCATGAAGCAGTTCTATTCATTTGTGGATTTGAAGTTCATTTTTGAGTGGGATTTGGTGTTTGATTTGTACATGAACATGCAAAATCAAACATGAAATCCCTTCTTAAACTGAAACAAGATCGAATTTGAGTTAAAAATTGAAAACAAAATCCATTATTAGTAAATTTGAGATTTGCTAAGGGATTTTGCTGTTCGATTTCAGGGCCTGATTCAGCCCCGCTCGCGAGCGCTGAGCGCTCGCAGGCGGGTCGATGGTGCCCTAGTGCACATGCACACGACGGAGGGAGCTCCGTCATGCGCATGCGCGAGACCCACATAGCGACGGCCAAGCCGTCGCTATGGATCACGCACCAAAGGGGGCGTGCTGTCGATGGTGAGGACAGCACGCCCCCTTTGGGGGGCATTGCTGCCCAGACAGAGGCGTACCCATGGGAATGCCTACCGTCTGGGGCCGGCCCCACTGACATCACTAGTGATGTCAGTGGGAGTGCTTTTGGCTCTGATAGAGCCAAAAGCACTCCTGGGCTTGCGGCAGCGAGACCCTACCACAGGGTCTCATCGCAAGCCCGATGGTCGCGATGGTCTTGACCATCGTGACCATCTTTTTGGCCGCTCGCATAAGCTGTGGGTGGTTACCCACAGCTATGCGAGCGGCCAGGAGGCCGCTCCAATTTTAGGTAGGAGGGCACTGATTCAGAGCGAGCGCTCTTGTCAGAGTGTCCGGCTCTGAATCAGGCCCTCAATCCAATCTGAGGAGATTTAAGAGATTCATTAAAATGAATCTCAAATCGAACTTTAGTAAATTTACCCCCTGGTGTCTATCTAGATATTGTCTATCTAATTACTGTCTATCTACTGTCCGGAACCTGTGTTAAAAGTAAAGGCCATACCTCCTTGTGGAGTAATTGGTGCATTCACCACATTATAATCTGTGTATCTGAAGTAAGTATTGTCAAACTGGACTGAGAATTCCAGATCTGACGTAGATTACTGACAGGTGCGTATCCACTAGCAGACTGTGAAACGACTGCACGATTAGGACATTGTAATAGTGCAGTCGTTTCACAGTCTGTGCTGTGCCTAGACTGAACGATCAGTCGCTCAGTGTAGGCACTCTCCCTCATCCCTGAACATGGCCAATCTGTTGTCATCGGCAGATTGACCAGCATGTTCGGGCGATGATAGATGTCAAAAAACGACCAGCGGGAGCGCGCATCGCTGGCCGTTTTTGACATTAAGCTGCCTGATTTGTGCCAGATTAACAAGCGATTGAATGATAACGATGTCGTTATCGTTCAATCACTCTGTTTAATCAGGTAGTGGATACCCGCCATATATGAAAACTGGTGCATTTAAAAAAAGTGCTGTGAGCCATATCAACTACTAAGATTTTCTTCATTTTTCTAGTAGGGTTTAATAACTAAAAGCAAATTTGATAATAATAATAATGAGAGATGTGAGAGCGGTGCTGTCACACAGGGCAAATAAAAGTTGATAGCCCACTTGTCTAATGTTTGGGTAATAGATGTATTACAACTAAAGCTGGCCACACACTAGACCAACTTACATCCAACCAGCCAACTTGTTGATTGGTTGGAATGAAAATCTGGTAAGGTATACAATCAGCATTTTGCTCTCAAATGCTGTAAAATGGACCAAAACTGAAATTTTAACAAATAGTTTAGATCAAACATTTAACAAACTTGTCTGAATGACAATTTTCATCTGTTTTCTTGCATTTAGGAGCAAATTGCTGATCTTCATTTACTCCCATACGTTACCAGATTTTCATTGCAACCAATCAACAAGTTGGCTGGTTGGATGTAAGTTGGTCTAGTGTGTGGCCAGCTTAAGTCAGTAGTTTAGTTATCATTTAATGGAACTTTTAACATCTTTATCTTGAGTTGAGGGTACTTTAGAATTTTTCCTAATGAGCACTAGGATATTTAAACTAGGGATGTGCAGGCTCGGATAGGTTCGAGTTTGCACGTGGAGTTCGGATTTTTCCCTCCAAAAAAACGGAACTCAGAACGAGGCAAAACGTCATCTTACATGGACGAACATCATCATTCCTGGTCTTTTGTCCAGGAATGATGATGTTCGTCCATGTAAGATGACGTTTTGCCTCGTTCTGAGTTCCGTTTTTTTGGAGGGAAAAATCCGAACTCCACGTGCAAACTCGAACCTATCCGAGCCTGCACATCCCTAATTTAAACCCTAACATTTTCACATCATATAAATTATTAAATTAAAATGCTTTAGGGCTCAATATAAACCATACAGACTCCCTAAAATAGTAGCAATCTCCCTCACTCCCTGAAGCGTCTACCAATCTCCCTGATTGCACCTTACTCCCATTATGAAGCTGTTATATAAATAAAAAACAGATATATATATACATTCAAATGAGATCATTAGTATAATCTCCCTGCATTGGTTATAAAGCACAATAATCCCTATGGCTACATGCATTTTATGAAAAATATCAGTGTGTTTTCATCAACAAATAGATTTTACTAACTGCTTTGGGGCTCGTTTACATTTGGATGTAAGTCAGATTTATGGCATGTCTCTTAGATGTAACAGTACACGCCCACTTTACCGCCACACCCATAGGTGCTGCTTTCCCAATCTCCCTGAAATGCATTTTTAAAGGTAGGCCAGTATGATATTAACTAGGGATGTGCGCCAACCCCCGTGTTTTGGTTATGAATCTGGATCTCCCTTGTTTTTGGATCTGGATTGGTTTTACCAAAACCTCACCTCCGTGTTTTGTTTTTTGGGTTTTGGTTTTGGATCTGGATTTTTTCTTAAAAAATAAAATAAAACAGCTAAAATCACATAAAATTGGCCATTTTTTGTTCCTACAGTATTAATAACCTCAATAACATTTATTTCCACTCTTTTCCAGTAAATTTTGACAACCTCACAGCTCACAATATAGATTTTTTCATCTATTGTAGTTAAAGGGCCAATAGGTTGCATCTAGCTTGCTGGCTCAAAACTAGAGATATGCACCGACCCTCGTGTTTTGGTTTTGGATCTGGATCTCCCCTGGTTTTGGATCTGGATTGGTTTTGCCAAAACCTCACCTCCGTGTTTTGTTTTCGTGTTTTGGTTTTGGTTTTGGATCTGGATTTTTATTAAAAAATCAAAAAAACTGCTAAAATCACATAAAATTGGCCTTTTTTTTGTTTCTACAGTATTAATAACCTCAATAACATTTATTTCCACTCATTTCCAGTCAATTTTGACCACCTCACAGCTCACAATGGGACCAGGAAGTGTGCTTTCCAAAAATAAATGAACAAATGACTTAAATAATGCTTTGCAAATCTTCTATAAACTGCCATTTTCGAACCTGTAGAGGGACCTAAAAAAAACATAGTGTCCTTCAAACTGCCGATGTTCTCACTGTCCACTTAACCGTATGAGATATATTGTGAACAAGTGGAACTGAGCAGCAAATGCAACATTTCAGACCTTAGGTTTAAGTATTACGTTGTGCGGCTGCACCATGCCTGCTTGCTGGGAGTTGATTTTTTTCATCCCAGAAGGGGACCAGGAAGCGTGCTTTCCAAAAATAAATAGACAATTGACTTAAATAATCCTTTGCAAACCTTCTTTTCTGTAACGTAATTTTCCGACCTGTACAGGGACATTAAAAAAAACAGAGTTAGTTAGTGGCCTTCAAATTGCCATTGTTCCCCCTGTCCACTTCTCTTAGATATGTGAATGTTACAAACTTAGAATGTAGAAGGCCAAAAATTGGGTGGACCACACATGGCTGATTGATCAACCATGGCAACTGGATTAGTGTCATAAGGAAGAGGAGGCTGCAAACTGGGTGTCATGTTATGATGAGTTGGCCATATGGGGTATGTTGCTGTTAAGGGATCAGGCTGGTTATCAGTGGACACATTATTATTATAGTTGCTGTTATTCTGGGTTGCCATCTCCTGAAGAGTGTTACCAATAGACAGAGACTATCTACCTATCAGCTCAGGCATAGACAGTTCCTGAGGAATAGAGCTCTGTTCTCTGGATTGAAGCCAAATAGGTGGGAGCCCCTGTTCCAAGTCCAACATCTGAAGCTCTTATCTCTCCATATCATCTATGATAGAAGAAAAAATTTCATTGGGGACAGCTCCTCTTTCTGTACCCTGCTTACCCTTTTTGGACAGGAAGTCCAGGATGGATGGTTTGGAAGAAGAAGGCCTAGCAACAGATGGGGATGGTCATTATCAAGACCTGGTCCCCCCAGTGGGTGTAGTCTGGGAGGTATTGGTTGGCATGCAGGCAGCGGAATAACAAAGGCCTCCATGTTGTCTGTGCTTACTATTCCGTATTTCAGTTTGCGATTCAGGTAGGAATAAAGTGGGCTACAGAACACAGTGACAGAATCACTGGATGTCTTAGTGCATTCAGGCCAAATTTGATCCATGAATTCCCAGACAGATGAATCCTTTGCTTGTAATAATCTTTGGCTATATATAACACCCACCTTTGCCAGGAATTACCAGACACTTTGAAGGCTGTAACTTTGAACTGCTTTATAGAAAACATGACTGAAACCTTTCCACACTGCAGAACATGATGGAGAAATCCCTTGAAGTTCAGCACCTAGAGCATCTTTTTTCATGTTGTCTGAGGCCTCTCCTCAATGTTGTCCACTGGCTGAGATCCATCTAATCTGAGGGTTGTGTTTTCCCCATGCAAATGAGACAATTCACATCCAGAAGGTGACTCTTATGTTTAGCCATGGTGTCAGTCTCTCTTTTGGCTGAATTATGCTTTAGTATTTTTTACAAATATAGGCTTTAGTTTTTTAGAGCATATAACTTTATAAGCTGTTAGGATAACATTTCTGCTATGTTTAAGATTAAAAAAAAAATTTTTTTGTAACCCAATAACTTAAAAAAAAGTTTTCATTGCAATATTCATGCAGCCCCTTGACAGACAGCAGCACAGCACCCCTGTGCAGCTATGCTGATGACAGGTGTGGCTGACACGCACACAAAAAAAAATTGTTTATTTATTATTTTGGGCAACAGCCCCTCAACAGACAGGAGCACAGCACCCCTGCACAGCTACGCCGATGACAGTGACAGCCAGGTGTAAAATTGATCTTAAATTAATTTAAAAACAATTCATTGGGTGCAGCCCTTGCCTGTTAAAGTGATCATAAATGAATTTGAAAACAATTCATTGGGTACAGGCCCTGGCTGTTAAATTGATCATAAATTAATTTAAAAATAAATCATTGGTTCCTAAACCAACAATAACATTAATTTAAAATGTCAGGCAGCAATGCCCCAACCAGCACATAATGGAAAGGAAAAAGGTGCAAGATGGAATAGACCTTGGGCCCTCCCACCCACCCTTATGTTGTATATGAAAAAGGACATTCACAGTTTAACAAACCAATCATTTCAGCGACAAGGACTGCCAGTTGTGGATGAAATGATTGGTTTGTTTGGACCCCCATAATTCAAGGTGCCAATGTGCATTGGATATGGAAATGAAAATTATCCCATACACAAACTGGCTTTACATTACAAGTTGTCGTCGTCCTCATCATCCCCATCAGTGTGTACATCCTCTTCTTCACACAATATTAATTTGTCCCCACTGGAATCCACCATAGGCGCCTCTGTAATTTTTTTATGTAATTGTTGGTAGAGGTCTTCCTCGTGGAATTTGTAATTAATTTTAATGAACATCATCTTTTCCACATTTTGAGGAAGTAACCTCCTACGCCAATCACTGACAGTAGTGTAGCCAAGGTGCATACAAAATTCACACACGTGCAGTCATGCGCACACACAAAAATATTAGAAAAAACGGCAAATTATGATTTATATTTTTTATCAGCTCCAGAAGAACTTGGCCCCAGAGTAACGATTGATCACGACTGGAGTCGGGCAGCACAAGGTTGCAACTTGCGTTACTGGCTGGATCTTGTGCACTACTGCGGTTAAGGCGAAAACCCACCCACACAAACAAAAAAAAAATATGACACTTTTATTGTTTTTATTTTTAGAACGACTGGAGTCAGGCAGCACAAGGTTGCAACTTGCACTACTGGCTAGATCTTGTGCACCACTGCGGTTAAGGCAAATACCCACCCACACAAACAAGAAAAAATATGACACTTTATTGTTTGTTTTTTTTAAGAACGACTGTAGTCGGGCAGCACAAGGTTGCAACGTGCGTTGCTGGCTGGCTCTTGTGCGCTACTGTGGTGAAGCCTAACACGCATGCACACACAGAAAAATATAAAAAGACACTTTGATTTTTTTTTTTTTTACTTTTTTTTTTGGAGACCAGAACTTGGGCCCAGAGATGGACACAGCACAAGTCCAGTACACAGCAAACAGCCCAGATGGATCACCAGACAGCACAGTGACAGCACCATGACCAGAGACCAGAATGGATCAGGACAGACAGCACAGTGATAGTGACAGCACCGTGACCAGAGACCAGAATGGATCAGCAGACAGCACAGTGACAATGACAGCACTGTGACCATAGACCAGAATGGATCAGCACCAGCCCAGGACACAACAAATAGTACCAGCACTTCTCCGAGCCCCACACTACCCATCCTCCCTATTCAGTCTCCACAGCCGGAGTGAAATGGCGTCTGTCACGTGGTCCCTATATACTATATTGATCATAGAGATGAAAACTCACGAACTGTGAGATTTCCATCTCTATGGTTTTTCCTCGGTCTTGAGAACCGAATAAGGCGGGAGCCTCCGAGCCTGCCTGGATCCGACTCGGATATGCTAAATTTGGGTGGGTTCGGTTCTCTGGGAACCGAACCAGCTTATCTCTACTCAAAACTGATTGATATAATTATTAATAGAGTTGAGGACTATGCAAAGATGATGGTTGGGATACCCAAAATTGAAGAATTGATAGTTGATAGTTGGTGCAGCCCCTGGCTGTAAAATTGATAATAAATTAATCAAAAAACAATTCATTAGTGTAGCCCCAGGCTGAATAATTAATAATAATTTAATTTAAAAAGTAAAAAACAATTCATTGGGTGCAGCCCCTGGCTGAATAATTAATAAAAAGAAATTCATTGGTGCACCCCCTGGCTATTAAATTGATAATAAATTAATTAAAAAACAATTAATTGGTTCCTAAACCAACCATAACATTAATTTAAAATGTCAGGCAGCAATGCCCCAACCAGCACATAATGGAAAGGAACAAGGTGCAAGATGGAATAGTCCTTGGGCCCTCCCACCCACCCTTATGTTGTATGCGAAACAGGACATTCACAGTTTAACAAACCAATCATTTCAGTGACAAGGACTGCCAATTGTGGATGAAATGATTGGTTTGTTTGGATGACCAGCAGGCATTCTGTAAGGAAAATTGAGTTATTTCCTGGCAGCTGCAGAAACTGAAGGAGGAGATGATGGCGTTTCATGTGCGGCTGCAGCTGACAATTTTTTTTACCAACAGCTCTTTGCATAGTTTTAGATTTCGGTCTGTTGGAAAAAAACTCACAAGGTAGGACTTAAACCTAAGATCCAGAATGGTCGCCAAAATATATTTTTGAGATTTCAATAGATTGACGACTCTTGGATCCTGGTGAAGTGAATCAAAGGCTTGATCCACCAGTCCAACATACCTTGCGCAATTGCTCCATTTCAGTTCCTCCTTCAGTTTCTCCAGCCGTTTTTCCAAAAGTCTGATGAGGGGAATGACCTAATTCAAGCTGGCAGTGTCTGAACTAACTTCACGTGTGGCAAGTTCAAAGGATTTGAGAACCTTGCACAACATGGAAATTATTCTCCACTGCGCTTGAGTAAGGTGCATTCCCCCTCCACGGCCTATGCCATAGGCCATTGTATAGCCCTGGATGGCCTTTTGCTGTTCCTCCATCCGCTGAAGCATATAGAGGGTAGAATTCCACCGAGTTACTATGTCTTGCTTCAGCTGATGGCAGGGCAAATTTAACAGTACCTGCTGGTCATGCAATCTTCGACAAGCGGTTGCCAAATGTCTAAAATGTCCAGATATTTTGCGGGCCATCGAGAGCATCTCCTGCACGCCCCTGTCATATTTAAAAAAATGTTGCACCACCAAATTAATTGTGTGAGCAACACATGGGACGTGTTGAAATTTGCCCATATGTAATGCTCTCACAATATTGGTGGCATTGTCCGAAATCACAAATCACGAGGGGGGTAAGCTATTTAGCAAAGATTTCCCTGAGTTTAAGGGAAGTTTCTAAGAGGTTCTCAGCAGTATGCCTCCTAGTGAAACCAGTTATACAAAGAGTAGCCTGCCTCTGTATCAGCTGTCTTTTGGTAGATGTTGCTGCTGCTGTTACTGTTGTAGGCAATACACCTATGCAGTGGGCTGTCACAGTCATGTAATCCTTAGTTTGCCCTGTCCCACTTGTCCACATATCAGTGGTCAAGTGGACAGTGGGTACAACGCCATTTCTGAGGACATTAATAAGGTTTTTTTTAATGTCCTTGTACAGACTTGGAATTGCAGTTCTAGCGAAGTAGAATCTAGAAGGGATCTGATAGCGAGGACACAGGGCCTCAATTAACTGTTGAAAACCCACTGCAGTAATGGCAGATACTGGACGCACATCTAATACCAGCATAGCTATTATGGCATCAGTAATCCGCTGTGCAACTGGGTGATTCCTGTCATACTTGTTTGCCCTTGCAAATGATTGTTTGACAATTAATTGTTTTTTGGAGGATACACTACAAGTAATCTTCCTCTTGGTCCCCTTCTGGGATGAAGATCCACACACAGCAGCAGCAGCAACAGACGTAGTCATCAAGGATCCTACTGAGGAATCACGGATAGGAGAGGAGTCAATCATGCTTCGAATAACAACATTGGATGCAGCAGGACTACTCACGATGACGCTGATGTTGCTGATGCAGGTGTTGGTGTTGGTGGTGAAGATCGAAGGCGCTTGGAACCCACAGAGAGGGAGCAGGTAGGTGACACTGGACTTGTTACGTTTTGAGTTTTGGAACTTGGCGACATACACTTTGATATTTGATGAAAGCACTCCAAGTGACGTAACAAGGAGGAGGTTCCTAGGTGGTTTAGGGCCCTCCCTCTACTCACTCTTGCTTGGCAATGGTTACATATGGCTTGACAACTGTTGTCTGGATTTGGGTGGAAATAATTCCACACGTGAGAATTAGATTTTTTTGTCTTTTGCCCCGGCATGACAACAATGGGCTTTGGCTTTTTCAATCCATGGGCAACAGCTGTTGCCTTACTTACACAAAGGACATCCTGTGCATAAACATCCTCATCACCAACATCTTCATTATCAACATCCTCATCATCCTTAGCGCCTTGAACTACAAAAATATCCTCCTCCTCCATATGCAATTCCGCAGAATCATCCTCATTGACTATGTCTGAAAGATGTTGACTGCCCTTCCCCACATTTACAGAGGGCACACACATGTTGGAACTTGGAGGATCCTCCAGTACACTAGTATTTAGGTCTGGCTCACACATGGCAACCGTGAACACACTTGCACTCTCCTCGGGATTTCGATTTCTCAGGGCACACAGTTGGTTTTTCCGGAGCTGTCTTACTCTTCTTAACAACTTAAAATTTTTTAATTGTACCACCACTACTACTACAAGCAGAAGGGCTATCAGAACCAGAAGCAACATAAATAAAGGCCAAGGCCTTATCCTTTCCTTGTCACTTCGTGTAGTGAATGGCATATTGCCAATTTTTTGTTTATCTAAAGGCAACTTGCTGTTCAATTTTTTTTTCTTTACTACAGTAAAAGTAGCTTTACCATATCCATGGCATGACTTAAGCCCTGGGGCATTGGGCTTCATAGAGGACAAAGAAGTTGATGGCCTTGCATTATCATGATGACTGCTGGCGGCAGCTACAACATGTGTTTCTTGGCCTTGCTCTCCTGTCATTTGACAGCCCTCCTGAGGTCTTGTAGCAGTGTCACAAGCACCAAAAGTGTAGCCAAGGTGCAGTTACAAAATCACACACATGCAGTCGTGCGCACACAGAAAAAAAATATACAAAATACACTATTTTTTTTTTTCGGGTCCAGATCTTGGGCCCAGAACACAGACTGATGACGACTGGAGTCGGGCAGCACTTGGTTGCAACTTGCATTGCTGGCTGTATCTTGTTCTTTTGCAGCTAAGCCTAACACGCACACACACAGAAAATAAATAAAAAGACAATATATATTTTTTATTTTCTTTCGGGTCCAGAACTTTAGCCCAGATGGACGCAGCATACAGCACAGCACCAGCCCAGATGGACGCAGCAGACAGCACAGCACCAGCCCAGACGGATCAACAATAGCACCAGCCCAGATGGATACAGCAGACAGCACAGCAGTGACAGCACCAGATGGATCAGCAGTGCACCAGCCCAGTACACAGCAGACAGCACAGCACCAGCACAGCACCAGCACAGGTAAGTAGTACTACCTCTCCCAGCCCTACACTACCCACCCTCCCTGTTCAGTCTCCACAGCCGGAGTGCAATGGCGGCTGCCGCGTGGTCCCTTCAGGGGAACCTAACTCACGTTCGGTTCTCGCCCCGGATCTCAAAATTCGGGTGGGTTCGGATCTCTGAGATCCGAACCCGCTCATCTCTATTTTTAATATCCCACATAAGAGTGGGTGAGAGGGACAATTCCATCTTGCACCTCTTTACTTTACATTTTACATGTTTTAAGGGTGTGCATAATTAACAAAGCAGCGTCATCAACCACGTCACTTGGTTGTTTCTTAGCCTGAACTGCTCACATGATTGCGGTAGGAAAATCCTACCACAAGCACTGCGAGCAGTTCAGATGCCTTTCGATGTACTCGATTAATCAAATAAATAGTGGAGATGATGTAGGATGCGATCGGCCAAGGGGCATCTTTACAAAATAGCGAGCGCATGTTTCGTTCGCTCACTCAGACATAGAGGCGTCAACAGACCGCAAAGAGTGAGCGCTCAATTTAAATAGCCGGCCCCTTTTTCTGAACGAGCGAGCGCAAATAGCGTCCGGGTCTGAATCAGGCCCTTTGTCTTTACAAATGGAACAGATGCCTTCACAACTGTTGTCAGAATTTAGTTTACAATAATTCCACACCCAAGACGTGGCTTTTCTGGCATTCTTTTTATCATGAGCAAGAACTGCTGGCCCTTGTGGCTGATTTACGTAAACCACATCCTCATCATCAACATCCACATTAGCATCAGATAGGACACAAATTTCCCCCTCATCCTTCCTTTGCACTTCCTCCTCATTTTTTATTATTTCACCATCTAATACTAGCACAGCCGTCATGGCGTCAGTGATCCACTGTGAAACTGGGTGACAGCTGTTATACTTACTTCCGCTATCAAAGGAATGTTTAATAGTCAAACGTTTTTTTTAAATTACTACTAGTATTAGTCTTCTTGGTCCCTTTTTGGGATGAAGATCCACCCCCAGCAGCAGCAACAGGCATAGCACTCAAGGATCCTTCTGAGGAATCACGGATAGGAGAGGAGTCAGTCATGCTTATGAAATTGGATGCAGGACTACTTCCAATCATGAATGAGGATTTTGATGATGATGCAGGTGTTGGTTGTGGAGGTTACAGGTGCTTGGATCCAGATAGAAGGGAGCAGCTAGGTGACACTGGACTGACTGTTGTTCGGTTTATTGACTGCAAAGTTTTAGAATTTGAAATACCCTTTCCAATTTGATGAATGCGCTGCAAGTGACGTAACAGGGAAGATGTTCCAAGATGGTTAAGGTCTCACTGTTACTTGGCAATGGTTACAAATGGCTTGACAATGGTTGTCCGGATTTGGGTGGAAATAATTCCATACGTGAGATGGATTTTTTGGTCCTTTGCCCAGGCATGCCAACAATGGGATTTTTCCCACCATGGGCAACAACTGTTGCCTGATTTACAGTTTTTACACAAACATCCTCGCCATCAACATCCTCATCATCTTCAACATCCTCATCATCCTTGTTGTTATTGCCAACTAGACAAATATCCTCCTCATCCTCCTTGTGCAATTCCACAGAAGCATCCTCGATTTCTACGTCAGAAGGCACACAGATTGTGGAAGGAGGATCCTCATCAAGTACTGTATTGCTAGAAAGGTCAGGCTCACACATTGCAACAACGGACACACTTGGACTCTCCTCGGAGATTTGTGATTTTTACAGAGCACACAGTTGGTTCCGGTGTCTTGCTCGTCTTTACAATTATTTTTTTGTACCTCTCCTACAAGCAGAGGGGCTTAAATCATCACTAGAACCACCAGTCATAAATAATAAAGGCCAAAGCCTTATCCTTTCCTTGCCACTTTGTGTAGTGAATGACATATTGCCAATTTTTGGTTTCTCTAAAGCTGACTTTAACAGCGTAAAAGTTGATTTTTTTAGCCTCACTTTTTGGCCTGACTTAAGCCCTGGTACATCGGCCTTCATAGATGACGTTGACGGCCTTGCATCATCATCATGACTGCGGCCAGCAGCTACAAGACAGGTATGTGGATCCTGCTCTCCGGTCACTTGACTGTCCTCCATACTCACTATGCACACAACCTCACACCAAAATTTTTTTCATTTTCTGGGCAGTAGCCCATGACAGACATCAGCACAGCACCCCTGCGCAGCTACGCTGATGACAGTGACAGCCAGGTGTGGTTAACATGCACACAAAAAAAATAGTTTATTTATTTTTGGGCAGCAGACCCTCAACAGACAGCAGCATAGCACTCCTGCGCAGCTACGCCGATGACAGTGACAGCCAGGTGTGGCTAACATGCACACACAAAAAATAGTTTTTTATTTTTGCCCCAGCAGCCCTTGAGAAAAAATAATTGTTTATTTTACTTTTTTTTAACACTGGGGTGAACCCCTGAAAATATGCAGCAGCCCTTTAACAGATAGCAGCACAGCACCCCTGCACTGATGACAAGTGTGGCTAACACTAATTTTTTTTTTTCACACTGGGAGTGTGTGAAGAACACCCCTGAAGGACAGAGCATCCCCTAGACAACACAGCACTACAGCCAGCCAGCCCCTATGGACAGCACAATGACAGCCAGCCCCTATGGACAGGACAATGACAGCCATCCAGCCCCTATGGACAATGACAGCCAGCCCTATGGACATGACAACAGCCAGCCAGTCCTTATGGACAATAGTAGCCAGCCCCTATGCACAGTGTCAGCATGCAAATAACAATAATAACACAACAGCACAGCACAGCTCCCAGCTCCCTCCCTCTTCACTCTCCACAGCTGGAATGAAAAATGGCGGTGAATCGTGGGACCTTATAGAATCCAAAACCCGTGAGAATCCAACAGCAGGATGATGACGTTTTGCCTCGTTTTCAGATCCAAGTCAGGCAGAAAAACCCGAGTCAACTCGTATCTGCCTCGGATCCCTGTAATTCGGGTGGGTTCGGATCTCAGGGAACTGAACCCGCTCATCTCTACTATATACACATGACAGTATGAGGGAGAAGACTTATACCCTATGACCTGTATATCCATATACACATGACAGTATAGATATGGGAGTCTGGCACAGCAGCCAGAGGGAGCCATGCAGGTTAGAGAGATGATGGGCACAATGGCAGGGAAGCAGGACACTGCAGGGTGATGGTGCCTGGGAAGGGGTGTCAGTGACCTGGTAGCCATCCTCCCTCTCCCCCGTGTGATATATGACATTTGACCTGGGCAGCTCAGGCTCTTGCCTCCATCTGGGCTTCGGGGAGTGGCTCCTGTCTCTCAGGTTACACTGCGGAGCAGCCACTCACCTGCCGCAGCCCTACATGGGGGTGTGTGGCTGGTAGAGCCCGGTGCTAATTGGCTGGGATGCCGGACTGTCAGACCGGGGAATTCCGGGAAGGCGAGACCCCCTGTAACAGAATCCCGGTGTCTATTAAGGGCAGCCAGCTCCGGCGGGACTACATCTCCCAGTATGCAGCGTGACATTGGCTAGCAGCAGCCTCCAATGAGAAGAGCCGGAGGTCTGCCCTACACTTGTGGGACCCTGAAATCAGAACAGAGGGCCTGATTCAGAGCCGAACGCTCTGACCAGAGCACTCGCTCTGAATGAGTGCCCTCCTCCATGAAAATGGAGAGGCCTCCCGGCCGCTCGCGTAGCTGTGGGTGGCCACCCACAGCATTTGCGAGCGTCCATGATGATGGTCGCGATGGTCTTGACCATCATGACCATCAGGCTTGCGACGGAGACCCTGCGGTAGGGTCTAGCTGCAGCAAGCCCTGGACTGATTTTGGCTCTATCAGAGCCAAAATTACTCCCACTGACATCACTAGTGATGTCAGTGGGGCCGGCTTCAGACGGTAGGCGTTCCCATGGGAACGCCTCCATCTGGCAGGCACGCCCCCCAAAGGGGGCGTGCTGTCAATCCACATCGACAGCACGCCCCCTTTGGTGCGAGACCCGGAGCGATGGAGAGCCTGTCGCTCGCCGGGTCTCACGCATGCGCACGACGGAGCTCCCTCTGTCGTGCGCATGCGCAGTGGGGGAACATCGACCCGCTTGCGAGCGTCCTGCGCTCGCAAGCGGGTCTGAATGACCCCCAGAGTTCGGGTGGACTCAGATCCCTGATGTTCGTAGCAGTTCGGATTACACAGAATCCGAACCTCTCATCCCTAGTATGGATCCCTTTAAAGTGGAGGCTTCACTAACTACCATTTAAAATCTGAATTATACTGTATACATTGGTCTTTTTTGACTACCAATGGATGCATTTTATGACCATGTTTCTCCTCATTTTAGCAAAAAAAATGTTTGATTTTCTCATGTGAATTGAATCCAGATGGACAATAATGCTGGGTACTCACTGGCCAACATATCGGCCGTTCAACTGAACAGCCAATTTATCGTGTGCGCGTCAGCCAGTGTGTACAGATGGTATGTCTGTGAATTACTTAGTTCACAGATGTACTGTATCTTGACGGCGGTGCAGTTCAGCAGATATATTTGCAGACATATTGTATCTGCACATCGTGTTGTGTGTGTGGGTGGTCAGCCAACCGCCCATACACCAGCTGCACAGGCCGCTGGGAAGGGGGGAGCGATGCGACCCCCGGCCAGCGGGACACCCGGCCAGATGGCAGTGATAGTTGTTCAGTGTGTATGAACAACCATCATCTGCAGATATATCGTTCAAGGTGTGTACCCAGCTTAAGGGTACTGGGCATACTTACCTGCCCTCCCGATTTGGTCGGGAGCCTCCTGAAAATCGGGTGCCGCTCCCGACCTCCCGGGAAGGCAGGCGAGCCTCCCGGCTGCCGCCCACCCCTCCTATTCCCCGTGCACTTACCTTAGAAACACCCGCAGCCGGGGGGGGCGGTGACGCAATTCAAGCTGAATCGCGTAGTTTTGGCTCCACCCCCTGCTTCACAATGCCTGTAATATCGGCATTGTGTAACGGGGGCGGGGCCAAAATTACGCGATCGTGGGGCTCCGCCCCGCTCTGCCCACAAATTCTCCTTGTCTGCCCGGCTTCGCCTCCTCACGATGGCCATGCCCCCCTGTCATGCCGATCTGGCTGCTCCCTCCCGGAAAGGGGCAGCCAGAAGGTCGGCAAGTTTGGTACTGGGAGAGCCCTCAGACATGAGTTGCATTTGGTTCGGCTAGCACTGTCAAAAAAACACCAAAATAGAAGGGATCTCTATTTACATCAGCAAGATAGAAGTTTGACTTATTTATATAGTGCAATTATTTACACTTGTTCAATTTATACATTCAAAAATGTATGCAGTTTAAGACACAAACACCACATACTGTACTGTATGTTTACATGAGAGAGAGAAATTGAAAGAAATGTACATATATAATAATAAACAGCATGCTCCTTTTGCCTCATTCCAGAGGTTTTTCGTTTCACAGTTCTTTAATATGTGTATCCTGCCTAGGAGGCCATGCCATCAGGAATTGTATTGTTTAGTATGATTATCTATCATATTATACTAGCGAGATGCTCCAGCTTCACACGGGAGCAATTTAATTTCGACCACAGCCCCCTGCTTCTCATAACAACCTATGCCAATGATTCCCAAACTGTGCGCCGTGGCTCCCTGGGGTGCAGAAATGTTATCACCGGGGTGCCGCAGTGGCCGTTGGCCTCAAGAGGCCAGCCTGTGTATTATTTTTTTGTGTGAAATATTTTTTTTTTTGTACAGGTGGGACAGGGGTTGGCACCACGGAGTAGAGCAGAGAGGCAGCTGTGGGTTGTGATGAACGGGGGTAGAGCTGTCACTGTAAAGTACAAGGCAGTGAATCCTGAGGCTGTCTGCTGCTGAATGGGGTCCTACATGCAGTGTGTTGTGGGAGATCAGACAGGAAGTGTCTGATGCTGCAGAATGGTACTGGCGATCACAACTAAAGGTAAGTAAGGGGACATGGAAAGGGGCAAATGGAGAGACATGCAGGGGGCAAATGGAGAAACGTGGAGGTGGCAAAGGGAGAGACATGGAGGGGGCAAATGGAGATGCATGAGGTCACATGGGAGAGACATGAGGGGGCAAAGGGAGAGACACGGAAGGGGCAAAAGGAGAGAGATGGAGAGACAATGGGAGCGGGCAATAGGAGAGATACAGAGGAGGCAAATGAGTAGGTATAGCACAGTTTTTTTCTTTCTTATTTAAGTACTTATGTTATTTTGACCCAACTACTTAAAAAAACAGGACTGCTCAGTAATTATTTTGGCTTAGGGGTGCCTTGAAAAAATTATGGAGACCATAAGGGTGCCTCGAACTGAGGGAGTTTGGAAATCACTGACCTACGCCATCTCACCATAGTCCCCTGCATATCACCACAACCTTCTGCTTCTCACTCCTGCCCCCTGCATCCCACCAGTGTCACCACAACCCCCACTGCTGCTGCCCTGCAGCTGGCTGGGGCTCGGCCATTGGGATGTGTTGGGAAGGGCAGGAGGATCATGGTTAAGAGATTTGTATTGCAGCTACCGTAAATATTATTAGCAGCATGTCCCTGGGGCTGGGTCACCTGCGCATATTTCTGCAGCCTCCATGCACACCCTCTCCGGCTGCCGAACATGACGATGAGCTATGTCCTCTTTGCACAATGTATCTTGTATCTCCTAAGCTTCCTCGCCATGGTGCCCCTGTCTGAGAACAGTGCTTACTTCCATGGGAGGTGCCTCCTATTCACCGAGGGTGTGTGGCTAAGCTGGAACATTAAGCTGGAGACGGAGCACTTCACGGTGGAGGTGTGATGGCTGGGTCCTCCAGTAGGGTCAGTGTAGAGATGGATATCAGAATACGATTGTTACTAGCCATCAATGTTTTTGTTTCAATGGTAGTATTTTTCCATTTGATGGTGGCGGTCCGATGTTTGATGGTGTTACGATGGTTGTTTTTTTTCATTCCTGATAGCCAGGGCCGTAACTAGGGTAGTACGACCTGTGCCATGCACAGGGCTCCGCAGGGCAGGGGGTGCTATTTGGGCCTGTCAATTTTCCTGTTTATTTTCATACCTACTTGTAACTTCCTCTTCTTTTATCCCTTGCATCTCCTGGCTTCACCTATATCTTCCCTGGCCCTTCCACATGAAGCCATGGCCCTTTTTCAGGTGGATTATCTTATGTCCCTATTTGAAAAATGAGGGGGGGCAATGCTCTTTCTAGCACAGGGTACCAGAAAGTCTAGTTACGGTTCTTCTGATAGCTATGCCTCCCCTAACTCCTTCCTGGCTACTATGTCTGCACCAGGGCATCTTCATGGGTTCATTGGTGACTGTCTCTCACTCTCTGAATGCCTCAGACATGACTGATTAGTCCCTGACTCCCTCCCCTCTCTAGGCTGCTGCTAAGCAACAGTGCACATTGCTAGCTCTGATTGGCTCTCACTGTCTCAGAGCAGCAGTCAGTCAGTTAGTCATAGAGCACAACACTTTTTTTCTGTGATTTGCTTCATTCTAAGCCTCAGTTTCAGATGCTTTTTTTCTGTTTCAGCACCCTGGGCAGCTCCTATACAGCAGCTTGGTGCAATATTTTTATCTGTGACTTGTTTCACTAAAATTGTCACTGCTCGGCTCCCTTTTGTTACAGATGAATGATTCCCCATCAAAATCCATCCAGTGGTTCAAGAGATTAACCCAAATGAACAGACACACTCTTTTATCTTAAGTATATAGAGATATTTATTGTATCTAATACTAGCACATTATTGTATATGTATGTATGTATATATATATATATATATATATATATATATAATGTGACAAGAAATCACATATACTGGATAAAGTCCAACACTCTTTATTACCAATGCAGGCAGGTTACAGCTTCATACAGCAGACTTGCAATTCATTTTATTTAGGCAGTTCTCCAAACAGCACATGTTAAAGCAGTACAGGTTCACATCATGATCCCATAGTTGCACAGGAATAGTCAGCATAGCAGCAGCAGCAGTTCATTTCACAGAAACAGTGGCCCTGACATCCCACACCCCCTTCTGGATGCTAGTCACCATGAGAAGCAACATTCTGTGCTCTGCACACATTCTTAAAGGCTGATTACAGGTGCAGCTTAATTAGATGACAACTGATTGAGGCAACACCTGAACTGGATCCTTCAGTCCTGCTGCTTTTACTCTGCCAAACCCGGGATATCTGGGCATTCCACACTCACTTCATGTGGAATTATGCTGACCCCGCCACACACTATATATATATATATATATATATATATATATATATATATATATGCTATGTATGTATGTATATATATATATATATTAGGGGTGTGCACCGGCCACTTTTCGTGTTTTGTGTTTTGGTTTTGGATCTGGATCTTTCTTCGTGTTTTGGATCTGGATTGGTTTTGCCAAAACCACCCTTCCGTGTTTTGGGTTCTGGGTTTTGTGTTTTGGATCTGTATTTTTTTTAAAAAAAGCATAAAAACAGCTAAAATCACAGAATTTGTAGGTTTTTCTGCTCCTATGCTATTATTAACCTCAATAACCTTAATTTCCACTCATTTCCAGTCTATTCTGAACACCTCACACCTCACAATAGTGTTTTTATGTCCAAAACGTTGCACCGAGGTAGCTGGATGACTATGCTAAGCGACACGAGTGGGCGGCACAAACACGTGACCCATCTAGGCGTGAAACTGCAGTGGCAGACAGGATGGCAGTTTGAAAAACTAGGCCCCAAACTGTACATAATGCAAAGAAAAAAAAGAGGTGCAAGATGGAATTGTCCTTGGGCCCTCCCACCCACCCTTATGTTGTATAAACAGGACATGCACACTTTAACAAACCAATCATTTCAGCGCCAGGGTCTGCCACACAACTGTGGCTGAAATGATTGGTTCGTTTGGGCCCCCACAAAACAAGCTGGCAATTAATGTGTCCCTGCACAAACTGGCTCTATGGAGGCAAGATGTCATCCTCATCCTCCTCATCCACCGATTCCTCACCCTCTTCAGTGTGTACATCCTCATCCTCACAAAGTATTAACTCGTCCCCACTTGAATCCACCACCACAGGTCCCTCTGTACCTTCTGGAGGCTGGTCTCCCTGGAAGAGCTGATAATTCATTTTGATGAACATCATCTTCTCCACATTCTGTGGAAGCAACCTCCTACGCCTTTCGCTGACAAGGTTCCCGGCTGCACTAAACACTCTTTCGGAGTACACACTGGAGGGGGGGCAACTCAGGTAAAATAGAGCCAGTTTGTACAGGGGCCTCCAAATTGCCTCTTTTTCCTGCCAGTACAGGTATGGACTGTCTGCCATGCCTACTTGGATGCTGTCACCGATGTAATCCTCCACCATTCTGTCAATGGTGACAGTATCATATGCAGTGACAGTAGACATGTCAGAAATTGTTGCCAGGTCCTTCAGTCCGGACCAGATGTCCAAACTTGGTCCTGCCTGCCCTGCATCACCGCCAGCGGGTTGCTTAGGATACCTAAGTTTTTTCCTGGCAGCCCCAGTTGCAGGAGAAAATGAAGAAGGAGCCGTTGACGTGTCACGTTCCGCTTCAGCTGACAGTGTGTTCACCAGCAGGTCTTTGCACCTCTGCAGGCTTGTGTCGGCCGGAAAGAGAGACACCACATAGGCTTTAAACCTAGGATTGAGCACGGTGGCCAAAACGTAGTGGTCTAATTTCAACAGATTGACCACCCTGGAATCCTGGCAAAGCGAATGAAGGGCTTCATCCACAAGTCCCACATGCCGAGCGGAATCGCTCCGTCTTAGCTCCTCCTTCACTTTCTCCAGCTGCTTCTGCAAAAGCCTGATGAGGGGAATGACCTGACTCAAGCTGGCAGTGTCTGAACTGACTTCACGTGTGGCAAGTTCGAAGGGCTGGAGAACCTTGCACAACACGGAAATCATTCTCCACTGCGCTTGAGTCAGGTGCATACCCCCTCCTTTGCCTATGTCATAGGTGGATGTATAGGCTTGTATGGCCTTTTGCTGCTCCTCCATCCTCTGAAGCATATAGAGGGTTGAGTTCCACCGCGTCACAACCTCTTGCTTCAGGTGATGGCGGGGCAGGTTCAAGAGTGTTTGCTGGCGCTCCAGTCTTCGGCACGCAGTCGCTGAATGGCGAAAGTGGCCAGAAATTTTTCGGGCCACCCAAAGCGTCTCCTGCACGCCCCTGTCGCTTTTCAGAAAATTCTGCACCACCAAGTTTATTGTGTGAGCAAAACATGGGACGTGCTGGAATTTGCCCAGATGTAATGCCCGCACAATATTGGTGGCGTTGTCAGATATCACAAATCCCCAGGAGAGTCTAAGTGGGGTAAGCCACTGGGCGATGATTTCCCTCAGTTTCTCTAAGAGGTTGTCGGCGGTGTGCCTCTTACTGAAACCGGTGATACACAGCGTAGCCTGCCTTGTAACGAGCTGGCATTTCTGAGATGCTGCTACTGGTGACGCTGCTGCTGTTGCTGCGTAAGGTGATACATCTACCCAGTGGGCTGTCACAGTCATATAGTCCTTAGTCTGCCCTGTTCCACTTGTCCACATGTCCGTGGTTAAGTGGACATTGTGTACAACGGCATTTTTCAGGACACTGAGGACACTTTTTCTGACGTTTCTGTACAGTCTCGGTATCGCCTGCCTAGTGAAGTGGAATCTAGACGGGATTTGGAACCGGGGACACACTACCTCCATCAATTGTCTAAATCCCACTGCACTAATGGCGGATACCGGACGCACGTCTAACACCAACATAGCAGTCAAGGCCTCAGTTATACGTTTTGCTTCAGGATGACTGCTTTCGTACTTCATCCTCCTCGCTAAGGACTGTTGGAGGGTCAATTGTTTAGTAAAAGTAGCTGTGTTCCTACTTCCTCTCTGGGATGATGAACGACTCCCAGCAGCAGCAACAGCAGCAGCGGCAGCAGTAGGCGTAGCAATGCAGGATCCTCCGGAGGAATCCCGGATAGGAGAGTCAGTCATGCCAGTGACATGGCCTGCAGGACTACTTCCGATCCTAACTAAGGAGGAAATTGACGAGGAGGGAGTTGACGGTGTGGTTTGCAGGCGCTTGGATACAACAGGACAACGGGATTTAGGTGTCCCTGGACTGCTTACGGTCTTAGCCAAAGTTTCTGAACTTGACAGTAACTTTTTATGAACGCGCTGCAGGTGCCGTATAAGGGAGGATGTTCCTAGGTGGTTGACGTCCCTACCCCTACTTATTTCACCTTTACATATGGTACATATGGCAAGACAGTTGTTGTCCGGATTTGGATAGAAATATTGCCAGACCAAAGAGGTGGAATGTTTGGTCTTCTGCCCAGGCATGACCGTGATGGGCTTTTTCATCCCACGGACAACAACTGTCTCCCCCGGAGCCTGATTTAAACAAACCACATCACCATCAGAATCCTCCTCGCCAACTTCCTCCTCAGCGCCAGCTACACCAGTATCCTCATCCTGTTGTACTTCAACAGTGACATCTTCAATTTGCATATCAGCAAGTGGACTGTGGGTGCTCCTTTCAGCACTTGCAGGGGGCGTGCAAATGGTGGAAAGAGCCACCTCTTCCCGTCCAGTGCTGGGAAGGTCAGGCATCGCAACCACCACCACACTTGGACTCTCCTTGGGGATTTGTGATATCTTCTTAGAAAGCACAGTTCTTCGCTGTGCTTTTGCCAGCTTAACTCTTTTGATTTTTTTAGTGGGAGGAGGGCTTCCATCGTCATGTGAAGCTGAACCACTAGTCATGAACATACTAGGGATCGACCTTAGCCGTTCCTTGCCACTCCGTGTCGTAAATGGCATATTGGCAAGTTTACGTTTCTCTTCAGCTGATTTAAATGTCTTTTTCAAGGTCATTTTCCTGAACTTTGCCATTTGGGATTGTATGTGCCCTCTACTATGACATTGGGCATCGGCCTTGGCAGACGACGTTGATGGCATGTTATCGTCTATGTCATGACTAGTGGCAGCAGCTTCAGCACTAGGAGGAAGTGGTTCTTGATCTTTCTCTATTTTATTTTTATCGGAGAAAGTTTGGTCCTCCATTTATGTTATATCGATTTGATATATACGTGCGGCTAAACACAGAAAATAATTTTTTTTTGGGTTTGGACTGGAGTGTACTTTGTGGGTTACAGCACCCTTTAACGGTCAAGCCAGCCGGCCCTTTACTTATGACACAGGCGCACGCTTGGCACTACTTTGTTGATGCACGTGCGGCTACTGCGCACACAATTCACAAACACAGAAAATAATTTTTTTTTTGGTTTGGACTGGAGTGTACTTTCGGGGGTTACAGCACCCTTTAACGGTCAAGCCAGCCGGCCCTTTACTTATGACACAGGCGCACGCTTGGCACTACTTTGTTGATGCACGTGCGGCTACTGCGCACACAATTCACAAACACAGAAAATAATTTTTTTTTTGGTTTGGACTGGAGTGTACTTTCGGGGGTTACAGCACCCTTAACGGTCAAGCCAGCCGGCCCTTTACTTATGACACAGGCGCACGCTTGGCACTACTTTGTTGATGCACGTGCGGCTACTGCGCACACAATTCACAAACACAGAAAATAATTTTTTTTTGGTTTGGACTGGAGTGTACTTTCGGGGGTTACAGCACCCTTTAACGGTCAAGCCAGCCGGCCCTTTACTTATGACACAGGCGCACGCTTGGCACTACTTTGTTGATGCACGTGCGGCTACTGCGCACACAATTCACAAACACAGAAAATAATTTTTTTTTTGGTTTGGACTGGAGTGTACTTTGGGGGTTACAGCACCCTTTAACGGTCAAGCCAGCCGGCCCTTTACTTATGACACAGGCGCACGCTTGGCACTACTTTGTTGATGCACGTGCGGCTACTGCGCACACAATTCACAAACACAGAAAATAATTTTTTTTTTGGTTTGGACTGGAGTGTACTTTCGGGGGTTACAGCACCCTTAACGGTCAAGCCAGCCGGCCCTTTACTTATGACACAGGCGCACGCTTGGCACTACTTTGTTGATGCACGTGCGGCTACTGCGCACACAATTCACAAACACAGAAAATAATTTTTTTTTGGTTTGGACTGGAGTGTACTTTCGGGGGTTACAGCACCCTTAACGGTCAAGCCAGCCGGCCCTTTACTTATGACACAGGCGCACGCTTGGCACTACTTTGTTGATGCACGTGCGGCTACTGCGCACACAATTCACAAACACAGAAAATATATTATATTTTTAGCACTTGGGGGGAGCACCCCTGATGGACAGAGCACCCCCTGGACAACACTACAGCACCTCTTTAGGACTGGGACACTGCACAGGACTTTGGAGTGGACACAGCCCCTATGGAGAACTGACTGCACAACACAGTCCAGCCAGCCCCTATGGACTTTGAAGTAGTGGACACAGCCCCTATTAACAACAGCAGCACAGCACAACACAGCCAGCCCCTATGGACTTTGAAGTAGTGGACAACAGCAGCACTACACTACACTACACTACACAGCCCTAACTCCCACCCTCCCTCTTCACTGTCCACAGCCGAGTGAGAAAATGGCGCCGACGTGGGTACCTTATATAGGATCCAAAACCCGCGAGACTCGGAAGGCGGGAAGATGACGTTTTGCCTCGATTTCAGAATCCGAGTCAGGCGGGAAAAGTCGAGCCTGACTCGGATCGGACTCGGATCGGGGGGGCTCGGGGGGGTTCGGATTTCAGAAATCCGAACCCGCTCACCCCTAATATATATATATATATATTAATACCCTTATCTTGAGCTAGTAACACAAAAATGCTAAAAATCTGCACCTCACAGTAGATTTCCTGTTAGCAAGAATTAGAGGATAGAAGCACATAGAAAATCAGGGGGCGCTATGTGATGTACAGGGTTCTTCCTGGTATAGGAACTCAGCACTGTTGATATGTCCATGTGTGAAGAAATAAAACATACATTTTGGATCCAATATTGACTTGAGTTATTTGGATGATCCTTTCAACTTGAAAACATCATGTGGAGACTGGAATGTCTGGTATGCTATATAATATTACCCTCTCACCAATCACCCGAAAGAAAGGAGGACCAATGGCCAATAGATAGTTGTTATCAAAAATAGTTTTATTTTTTTATAAAAATCAGTACAGATTCAAAGATTGCTTACAGCATTAGAAAAGATGTCCGAATATCCCATGTTGCTACTAAGAGAGATTATACTGTTTCCTGTCAACACCCTTACGGGTGTAAGCTCAATTAGCAGGATCCTCACTAGTGGCACATGTGCCGTATATAGCAGCAAGTGAATAGTCAGTTCTTGAGGTTGATGTGTTGGAAGCAGAAAAAATGTACAAGCATTAGGATCTGACCGGCTTTGACAAGGGCCAAATTGTGATGGCTAGACAACTGGGTAAGAGCATCTCCCAAACAGCAGACTCTATGGTGTGTTCCCGGTATGCAGGGGTTAGTGTCTTCCAAAAGTGGTCCAAGCAAGGAGAACCGGTGAACTGATAACAGGGTCATGGGAACCAAAAGCTCATGATGAGTGTGGGTAGTAAAGGTTAGTCCGTCTGGGTACACATCTATACAATCCTCGACCCGATCACCCGATATGATCAGGCCAACAATTGTATATATGTGTATGCAGGACCACTGCATGAGTGTCAGCCAATACACGGCTTATAACTCTCTTGCAGTGGTCGGGATCGGAAGGTTGCATCTTATGTACTGTTTAATATTTATTGGTCTGACCTCACGAACCCATAGAAGCCCGTACACACACTGAGCTATTTCTAGCACAGTATGTTCGGGGCTCAGAGGGGGTCACGCTGGGGACACAGTACTCGGCTGATCAGGAGTGATCCCAGTGATACCCAGCTTTAGACATAGACATAGATGACCCTTATGTACAGTATATACAGTATTTTTTCAAATGAATTTATTGCAATTTACCACCACCAGCAATAGATTATATTACTTAGATACAATGTATGTTTTCTAAGATTTTAAGATGCCTATTCCCAGATTGAACAAAAATAGATTGTGACAATTCTCTTTGTAACTGGTATGTCTGGAGGGGACAGTCAGAGGGGATGATAGATGTCTTTATTTTATTTTATTATTATTTTGTCAGAAAAGGATTAGAAGAACATTTATCAAGTTTAGAGACTCCTTATCTCACAACCTGGAGTCTTTATTGATAGATGATGGGGTAATTTCCTGTGATTGGAAAATATGGGAATTGTTTCTAATGTAAATAGTTTGAGTTCAAATCAACCTGCCTTTCACCAGGTAAGGAATTCTAATGAGTATCTTCTAAAGTGCATTATTAACTAAACAACAAAAAAACAAAGCACAATAAAGAGACAGAGCAAACTAAAGCCGGGTACACACTGACAGTTATTTTGGCCGATCAATTGATTGGTCAATATATCTGCTGCCCGTCGGCCAGTGTGTACCCGCGATATGTCTGTAAACGTTGTCGTTCACAGACATATTGCATTGGCTGTGCTGCACAGCCGATGGACAGAAATACTATGCGACAAAAGTGGTAACACCAACACAGACTCAGCACCCAAGACACACAGAGAACACACACAGACAACCCGAACCAAGAAACAAACACACAAATCCAGGATAAACAACACTAACAAAACACAGACACACCCACTTCCACAGAACATAGAATCCAACACATCTCCCAACGACACACCGATATACAGAAAACTAAAACTCACATACCAACAGTATATGTCCAAAATCCACAAAGTTCACAAAACCCCGGAACACTCTACAAACAAAGACACAGACCCCCTACCAGCATCCGACACAAGTTCAGTAACTGACACCTCATTCAGCATATACGAGATTGAAGATAACGACCAAGACACACAACACGAAAACCTAGCGAGACTCTCACTGGAACAAGGGTGGATCACCACCATCAGGGGCGGCCACACAATCCCCAACCCATCAGACCAAGAGGGCCACCAACCACAACAAACACAGACAACAGACAACATAACCAAAGAAAAACACCCAAACCAAGAACCATGGTCACTCAATTTTTTAGACCTGGAGGCAGGAAGTCGTACCTGCCCACCAACAACACGACACCCGACACAAACACCAATGAGCCAAAAAAGAAAACTAAACCAATTAGACGAGGATGTAGAGGAGGACAAAGAGGAAAACCACACCACACGCCCCAAACACCCACAATGACACCCACTACAGGGATTTTCAACCTCAGCGAACATCAACTCTCCAAAGAGAACACATAACTACTCAACAAAGGACTGAAATTTGCCCCACACAAGGCACTCAACAAATTTGAAATTTACCTAGATGTTCACAGATTCGTACGACGCCTAACACTGAAAAAATACTTCATGACACACCCCGCCACCAAACCATCACCCGAACCAGACAACTACAAACACACCACATTGAAGCCACCATCCAAGTTCTACCCCAGCCACTTAAAAGGACATCTTATACACACATTCAAAAAACTAGTCATGGACGATATCAATAAAATACCAACACCAAAGAAAAACCACATCAAAAACCTAACCATAAACGAACAGAAAGCCCTCAAAAGACTGCGACAAAACCACAACCTTATAATCAAGCCAGCAGACAAGGGCGGAGGCATAGTGCTACTCAACAAAACAGACTACATCAGGGAATCACAGAGACTTCTACAAGATAAACATACATATGAGACATTAAACAAAGGCCCAACCCAGGCATTCCACAATGAACTAAACAGCATACACAGAACAGGACTCAAAGACGGCATCCTCACAAAAGATGAACACAATTTCATACACAACCCACACCCTGTCATCCCCGTCTTCTACTACCTCCCCAAAATACATAAAGACATCACAAACCCCCCAGGTAGACCCATCATATCCGGAATCAATTCAATGACTGCAAACCTGTCACAATACATAGACCATCTATTGCAACCGTACGTCAAACAACAACCATCCTACATACAGGACACGACACACATACTCCAAATACTGGAAGGAGTCACTTGGGGTGATGACCACTGGCTTGTAACAAGTGATGTCACATCACTATACACCATCATCGACCACACACAAGGATTAAACAGTATATGCCATTTCCTAGACAAAGACCCAACACTAGACCCCCGACAGACACAGTTCATCTTGGATAGCATCAACTATATACTAACACACAACTATTTCTGGTTTGACGGTGACTATCACAGACAGAAGACAGGGACCACCATGGGGACTCGATTTGCGCCCAGTTATGCCAACCTTTTTATGAGCAGTTGGGAGGAATCCAACATCTGGTCGGGGCATAACTGGGGAGCAAATCTAGTCCTCTGGACAAGGTACATAGACGACGTATTCTGCATTTGGAAAGGACCCCTAGACAACCTCAAAGATTTTCTTACACACATCAACAACAACGACAGGAATCTCCACTTCACATCCCAATACAGCCAATCCAATGTCAATTTCCTCAACTTTCACATCTTCATCAAAGAACACAAGATCCACACCAAAACCTATCACAAACAAGTTGATGTTAACAGCTACATTCTGTCGGACAGTGGTCACCACCCCAATTGGCTCCAGAACATACCAGTGGGCCAATTTAAATGCATAAGACGGAACTGTACAAATATCACCGATTACTATGAACAAGGAGAAAAACTCAAACAACAATTTACAGAGAAAAAATACAACACCGACTCACTACAACATACATTACAGAAGATAGGGAATGAAGAAAGAGGACCACTACTCACTTACAACAAGAACAAAGAAAAACACATGCAAGACACCATCCCATTCATCACACAATACAACGAAAGTGCTGGACTGATTAAACACATCATTCAGAAACACTGGAATCTGCTCCTAAAAGACGAATCACTCACAGACACACTCCCACGACGCCCCTTGATAATATACAGAAAAGCTCCAGACATCAAAAGCAAATTAGTCTCAAACCACATCCCACCACCTACTCTCAAACAAATGACCCTTACCAAGCAGCCCGTCCACAATGGCTTCTATCATTGCAGCACATGCAGCAATTGCCGCACTCTAGACTACAGAAGCACAAAACCCACTACCACTTTCACCTCCGCCAAAACAGGTAACACATACAAGATGCAGGAACATATTTCCTGCAACACCAGCCACGTAGTTTACCTATTAAGATGCACATGCAACCTACAGTACATAGGCAGACCCGTGAGGCCACTTAAAACAAGATTAGCAGAGCACCTCAGAAGCATCAGTAACAAATCAGAAAACGACAACATTCCCCTACATTTCCTGGAGAAACACCAAAGTAACCCCAAGGACATTGAATTCCTAGGTATCAAGACCATCACTCACAACTGGAGAGGGGGTGACTTAAACAAAAGACTCAATAAAGACCCACTACCACTTTCACCTCCGCCAAAACAGGTAACACATACAAGATACAGGAACATATTTCCTGCAACACCAGCCACGTAGTTTACCTATTAAGATGCACATGCAACCTACAGTACATAGGCAGACCCGTGAGGCCACTTAAAACAAGATTAGCAGAGCACCTCAGAAGCATCAGTAACAAATCAGAAAACGACAACATTCCCCTACATTTCCTGGAGAAACACCAAAGTAACCCCAAGGACATTGAATTCCTAGGTATCAAGACCATCACTCACAACTGGAGAGGGGGTGACTTAAACAAAAGACTCAATAAAGAAGAATTAAAATGGATATTCACTCTGGACACTTTCACACCCAGCGGTCTCAACATAGACAATGAAATCCAGTCAATCATCTCCAAATAACACACACCCAAACCAACCACCACCCCAACATAAGACTGAAGTTATTGCTCCACTGCAACTCCATAGGATGACACCATACACCAAAAACCATCATAATTCACAACACACAACCATAACCCATCCCAATCACATACACAAGACACACCCAACCCCAACCTGTACATTAGTAACCACAACGCAATCAGCCCCTGCACACACCTGCTCCTCAACATCATTCAGCAAGTACCTGCACACACCTGCACCGCAAAACAACAACAAAAAAAATAAAAAAATAAATAAATAAACAAACACTCATCACCCAGGTCAGTCCCTGCACAAACCTGTACCTCATCACCATTCAGCAAGTCCCTGCACCGCAAAAAATAAAAATAAATAAACAAACACTCATCACTCCAGCCAGTCCCTGCATACACCTGCACCTTATCACCATTCACCATTCAGCAAGTCCCTGCACTGCAAAAAAAAAATATAAAAAAAAAATTAAAATAAACACTCATCACTCCAGCCAGTCCCTGCACACACCTGCACTTCATCACCATTCACCATTCAGCAAGTCCCTGCACACACCTGTACCTCATCACCATTCAGACAGTCCCTGCACCGCAAAAAAATATAAAAAATAAATAAATAAATAAATAAAAAGAAATAAATAAACAAACACTCATCACTCCAGCCAGTCCCTGCACACACCTGCACCTCATCACCATTCACCAATCAGCAAGTCCCTGCACACACCTGCACCGCATTACCATTCAAACACACCATTGGTTTAATCTGATTACACTCATTACTCCAAAAAAAATTAAAATAAATAAACACTCATCACTCCAGCCAGTCCCTGCACAAACCTGCACTTAATCACCATTCACCATTCAGCAAGTCCCTACACACACCAGCACCGCATTACCATTCAAACACACCATTGGTTTAATCTGATTACACTCATTACTCCAACCAGCCCCTGCACACACCTGCACCTCATCACCATTCAGTAAGTCCCTGCACACACCTGCACCGCATTACCATTCAAACACACCATTGGCCTAATCTAATTACACTTATCACTCCAGCTAGTCCTTGCACACACCTGCACCGCATCACCATTCAGCAAATCCATGCACACACCTGCACCGCATCACCATTCAGCAAATCCATGCACACACCTGCACTGTATTACCTCTCAAACACACCATTGGCCCCTTGAGTCACCTGACCATACCCCCACCCCCAGAAGTGCACTACATAAGTACCTCAGAAGCATTGATCATCTCACACCTCCTTGAAGAAGGCACCTGTGCTGAAACGCGTTGGAGAGCCCCAGACACCTACCCATCTTGAACCCACCTACATCTACATCTGCCGCAATCTGGGCACTTGAACGGCAGCAGCGGCGCTTAACCGGACGCTGGTCCCCACTCACACCAGCCCCAGCCTCTGCCAAACGAAAGCGCTGCACGCACTCATCACACCACCGCACGCAGCACAGGTTTCACCTGCACTGCATCCATGGACTGAGCCACTGAAACAGTGCACGTCCCCCACCGCGGCATCATACTGGACTTTGAGAAGAACTGATCCCACACCAACGGACCTGGGCACCTACCGGTAGGTCAGCACCCATTCTCACCAGTTCGGGATGCCGCAAAGTGGGAGCACCCCTGATCACCTCCAACAGGGCATCCCAGTTCAGAAGTCTGTCGACCATAGGTCCAGCAGGGAAGCATGCAGTAGTCAGGACCGCATGTCAAGGAGCCCCCTGAAAGGGTTGACCCTACTCCCCACACTGTGGATACGCCCTGTCACCCCAAATCACCAACAACTGAGCAGTGTGTGCTGCCATGAACCATCTAAGAGACATTTATCCTCCAGGAGCACTGTGCCTCCTACTGAGCAACTACCATCCCCTATGTGCACACACAGATACAAATAAACATATTTGTTTCTTCCACCACCCATCCAGCCTCCAGTATTTCTGTTCTACAACAACACATCCACCGCAACACACAGCCATCTGCTCCCCCCAAGCTCCCCCCGTTTTTTTCCCTCCTCCCTCTCCCCACCAATACACACACACAACCAAGGAGCGCACGTACCCTCCAATCTTACCACGATGGACAGATATGTCTGCAGACATTTCTGTCCATCAGCAAGTGTGTACGGGTGCCTGTATACACACAGCGGCAGCCGGGGGAGGGGGGCGGGACACTCCCCCTCCCTGCCCCCTGGCCGCCGGGACCCGCGGCCAGACACAGATGATGGCCATTCAGTGTGGATGAACGACCATCATCTGCAGATATACTGTATCTGTATAGTGTGTACCCACCTTAAGGGGCCTATTATTAAAATACCAATGTTCCTGCAATGTAATATTTTATTCACTTATTTTTAATAAAGTTCTACACAGAAATATAACAATATACAATTGTTATTAACAATGCATATAGCTAACCCTCCCCAACATATTATTATTATTATTATTATTATTATTATTATTATTACTATTACTATTAATTTCAAAGACATCTTGCTTAAAAATTAAAACCTGTGGTAACACCATCCAAAATAGAATCCCTATATCAAAACATTTTACCCAGTCTTGGTCACAGCCAGTTGTAGACCCTTCACACACATGAATAAGCTCTATTAACGGCAAAACCCTTTATAAATTGGTAGTGTCTAAATCCCCTTCATGGAGAGGACCCTGACGTCATCAGCTAGTGTCCAGCGTCATTCCCTACCATCTAAGTGGGCATAGAGGGGGAATATAACCATTCTGGCGAGCGTAGCGAGCCACCGAGCCCGAAGCGTGGCGAGCGCAGTGAGCCCGCGAGGGGACATGTTTTTTTTTAAGTGGGGACAACTTACTTGTTTAGCTGGCCTTCATGGGCATGACCTGCACTTCCGCCCTCACTCACGTCACTTCCAGGTCCCTAGCAAGAAGGGGAAATTCAGCCAACCTTTATAAATTGGGTTCAAACTTTAACATTTTCTTCTGGTAGTTGTGTCTTTCAGTCACTGGCTTTTACCTGTGACATTGCTTCATTTGACCTTGACATGGTTAAGGATATCTATGTTTGGAAGTTGTATCATTCACAGCAATTTTAATTCTCTGCAACAGATTCAGCCTTTCAAATCTCTGTCTGTTACTGTCTATGCAGCTGCTGACATTGCACTAAGCATATTTACCTCCTGTGTGATTTAACATTGTCATTATAACTTACATTATCCTGAATTAACTATATTTAATGTTGTGATTTCTCATTTTCAATTCTAGTATTATTTGTTTTCTGGTAGTAGTTGTGCAGCTGTGAAGCTTTGATATCTAAAACCTCAAAGGTTCAAAGAACACCCATTAGTCATCTATGAAGCTGTTTGTCCTCACACTGCATACCATTGTCTGATAGGGACTGCTTAATTAAAGATTTGGCAGGAGCCCCTGTGTCTGGTTCTATGACGACCATATGCAGATACTCAGCATTACAACATAAAACCCAATAGTAGATAATGACCTATGGCGCCCTAAATCTTCAATATTTTCAATAAGTCATCCATTTTATCTACACTAGGCTTTGAATTTTGATTTTGCATACTCTTAATTAATACACTTATCTATTATATGTTATGACAATGTATGTTATCTATACTCTGTGTATGTTACTGCTTGACTTAATTTATTGCTTTAATGCAAACCAATTTTTTATTAGGGATAAGCAAAATGTAAAAGTGCAAATGAACAGTAAACCAATGTGACAGCGTCGCAGGGTGGCAGACACTTTCCCCATCCTTGTATCTAGTTTCTTTATTTCAATGAATAATTTATTTACACATAATATCTATACTAAATGTCAGGGTTCAGACTGGGATCGGCCGTGCCTTACCATCGCGCCAGCTTCCTCTGACTTCCCGGGCAGTCGGGCGGCTGGTGTGGCGGCGGCGGAGGAGCTGAGGATTCTCCCAGTGTGCAGGAGGCTGAGGGTGGTCCGGTGCCAGGGATCGGAGTTCCCGTCATGGGTGCTGCAATGTGTCTCTACATCTCCGCCTGTGTGCCAAGGCTTCAGTGATATCCAGGTCAATAGTGCGTCCAATACTTTTGCCTGTGGTCCAAACTTCCAGCGTGTATCCTGTGCAACAGTACGTCCAACACCCCTGTCGGTGTACCATCGGTTTTTGGGAATTTCAAATTATTACAGAAGGTTGATTCCGAATTTCTCTACGTTGGTATCACTTATTACTTCTCTCACGAGGAAAGGAGCCAGTCCTTCCAGTTGGCCTGATCCAGCAGTGCAGGCCTTCCAAAAATTTTAAATTGCATTCTCTACGGCACCAATTCTCCGCCAACCTCAACTTGATAGACCTTTTACTGTGGAAGTTGACGCGTCTTCTGTTGGAGTAGGGGAGGTACTGTCTCAAGTCGCTGAGGATGGGAAAACCCATCCATGCGGATTCTTCTCCCATAAATTTTCACAGTCACAGTCATCACGGACCATAAAAAATTAATTTATCTTCAAACAGCTCATCGGTTGAACGCCAGGCAGGCCTGCTGGGTCTCTTTTTTTCCCCAGATTTGATTTAAAGCTCCAGTTCCAACCTGGCATCTTAAACAAGAAAGCTGACGCTCTCTCACGTTCATTTATGACTGAAGTGGAGGAAGAGGATCATCTCCAAACTTGTCCAATTTTGGATCCTATTGTCTTTGCTCCTACGCAGGTACTATCTCCACCACCTGGGAAATTTTTTGTGGCCCTCCGCTTATGTAAAAAATTATTGTCATGGGCTCATACTTCTCTGTTTGCTGGCCATGCCGGAATTTCTAAAACCTATCAATTCCTTACAGCGGTCTTACTGGTGGCCCACTATGAAGAAGGACATCCAGGAGTTTATTCTATCTTGTATTAAGTGCGCTCAACACAAGATGCCCCACAGGAAAATGGTTGGTCCATTATGCCCCTTACCAGTTCCAGTTGCTCCATGGACCCATATTTCTTTGGATTTTATTTCTGAGCTACCACGGTGTAAGGGACATAACACTGTATGGGTGGTCGTGGACCGCTTTTCCAAAATGGCGCACTCTGTTCCACTGATCGGCCTTCCATTTGCTCCCCAGTTGGCCAAGATCTTCATTCGGGATGTCTTCAGATTGCACGGCCTCCCAAAAGAAATTGTGTCTGACCCGGTTGTTCAATTTGTGGCCAAATTTTGGAGGGCCCTGTGCAACATTTGTGGGATTAAATTAAAATTCTCCTCGGCTTACCACTCACAGTTGAATGGTCAAACTGAAAGGGATAACCAGGAGCTGGAGACCTTTATTAGGCTCTTTGTTTCTTCTTCCCAGGTAGACTGGGTAGATCTCCTACCGTGGGTGAAGTTTTCTCATAACTACAAATACCATTCCTCCTACAAGTCCACTCCATTTTTTACTGTCTGGTAGACATCCTCGAATCCCGGACTTTCAGGATCTTTCTTCAGTAGAGGTTCCAGCGGTGGCCAAGGAGGTAGAGTCTTTTTGAGGCCTTTGGGGTAAAATCATTGTTCCTTGAAACAGTCTTCAAGAAATTATAAAAAATTTGCTGACAGGAAACGTCTTGCTGTTCCACTGCTGAGAGTTGGTGATAGTGTTTGGTTATCCTCTAGGAACATTCGACTGAGAGTGCAGACCATGAAGTTCGCTCCACACTTTATTAGTCCCTATCGTATCCTCAAAGTGATCAATCCAGTAGTATACAAGTTGGAACTTCCTCCGCAAATGAAGATTTCCAATACATTCCACATTTCTCTTTTAGAACCTTTGGTGCTTAACCGTTTTCAAGTTTCATCCCCCAAGTTGCCTCAAGTTCGGACTCTACAGGGTACTGAGTTCGAAGTAGAGAGGAATTTGGATTCACGCCATAGGTTAAATATTCTTCAATACCTCATTGATTGGAAGGGCTATGGACCTGAAGAAAGAGCTTGGATTAAAGATTCCGATGTTCACGCTCCCCAATTGGTCTGAAACTTCCATAGGAGATTTCCAGATAAGCCTGGAGGGTGTTCAGTGTCCACCCTGAAAGGGGGGGGTACTGTCAGGGTTCAGCCAGGGATCGGCCGTGCCTCACCGTCACGCCGGCTTCGTCTGACTTCCCAGGCAGTTGGGTGGCTGGTGCGGCGGAGGAGGAGCTGAGGACTCACCCTGTGTGCAGGAGGCTGATGGTGGTCCAGTGCCAGGGATTGGAGTTCCCGTCATGGGCGCCGCCATGACAGTCTCCCCATGTGACAGTGCTTCTGTCCCGTGATAGGTTAGTTGGTCAGCTGATGCTGTGCACCTATCAACAGCCCAAGGGTAGATATCCGGCTCCCATTCTCCAGGAAATCACCTGAACAATGGTTTTCTCCTAGTGCAAATTAGTTGAGTTCCCGGTCCATGTTCCCCTACGCCTTGTGATAAGTTTCTAGTACCATTCTCGAGCTACAGCATGTCTCTACATCTCTGCCTGTGTGCCAAGGCTTCAGTGATATCTAGTGCAATAGTGCGTCCAATACTTCTGCCTGTGTTCCAAACTGCCAACGTGTATCCTGTGCAACAGTGCGTCCAACACCCCTGTCGGTGTACCCCAACTTCAGTGTCATCTGACATTACAAGGCAAACTCCATCTCTGCTCGTGTGCCTCTTGGGCAGCACAAAAGGGCGTCATTACGCTACTATTGGAGCGCAAACCAAGTGCCGGATCCCTATGCAGTTGTGCATCATCATACACTATCTAAAGCACCTCAAGTGCATCTGAGTACCCTTTCAGGGGTACTATCTCCTAGTGAACTTCCTAGTACATGAGTGCCTTGATTAAGGCATTTCCCCGGGTCCCCAGATATTTGTTTCTCCATTTCCATGGAGCTTAGGGTACCTGATCAATGGACTGCAACCTGCTTGCAGGGTGCAGCTAAGCCCATATCCCGCTTGGTGGGGTCACTGGCAAACACCTCCCTGTAGGTTAGACTCCACACCATTGCCCAGGTCTCATCAACATCCAAGACCTGTGGATGAGGAGAACATATATTCAGGCCCCTCGTCTCCGATTTCTCCCGCAACCCCAGACCACAGCTTTCAATACTTCAGTGCCAGGCATGACACTAATATTATAAGAACTTTGTGTCTGTCTCTTTATTCCAAGTTGGGGCAAAAACTACTGACCCAATTTTCATGAAAACTGCATCATTGTATAGTGGAAACTCCAAGAAATAACCTCCACTTTGTTTCATCTCGATCCATCACGTTAAAGTTAAGCAATAACAGAAACAAGCTTTACTGACATCATCAATACAAGAGATAGGTGTAGCACCAGGTGCGCAGCCGGTAAGGGGTGAGGGGACAGGTGCTTTGGTCCCTCGTTCACTTCAGTAAGATACGCTACATAGCAGTGTGTGCACAGGGCACACAGTGACATGGGTGTGAGTTGTGGATGAATAGGATAGGTTACATAGCAGTCTGTGCACAGGGCCCACAGTGACTTTGGTGTGAGTAGTGGCTGCTGCCACCAGTCTGTATAGCACTGCTGGTCACGTGGGCCACTCCCGCGACAGGACCAAAGTAATACAACTAGAACACCTCAAATAAAATAAAAAAATGTTGTCAGAAGCAATTTAATTGTGGGTGAAGCAGTAGGTAACAGCTAGTACATAACATATACATTAAGGAGCTGATGTAGAGTTGGCTGAAAGTGCATGTTTCGGGCACAATTTGCATTTAGTTGTATTCTGCATACGTAGAAAAGATTTTTATGCATCCATCTAGATGATTTGATTGCATTTTATGATTACAACTCCTTATGCTTAGAGAGGTGGAACTAGGGAAAGAGGGGACCTGCAATTGTTGCCCAAGTATATTAAGGGTGTGTTCACAGAAATAGGTCTCACACAATCCACAACAAAGATGCGTATGCGCCTACTGGGAGGCGTATATCTCATGGATGCTCAACCCATGGCGCAAATATGCGCTGATAAAGATGATGATGACAATTGGCAACTGCTTCTTATTGGCTGAGGGCATCTTGATCCTTCCCGCTGATATTATTACTATTATTAATGTGGCTGCTGCAATCTATTTCAATTATTTATTCAATTTTTGCAATTGGTCCGTAGCATGAAAGCAGATTCCCATTTCATTTTTAAATGGGAAATTAACTTGTGTTTGTATTTTTATTTACCTTAATTACTACTTTAATTTTGCATTTGCACCTGTATATAAATATATTTAGAATTTTCCATATAAAATGAAGCTTATTAATAACACTGTCCAGACACAGACGGACTCTCTTATGTATATGTTACTTCATTAAAGTACTATACTATAGGTGGGATGTATGATTTATCACATATACTATGCAAAACATCCCGCCCTCTATTGCATTGTATATGTGATATATTAGATCCCAAAAGCTCCGGAAAATGTGTTGCTGCATGTAGGGGACTGCTGTGCCATGGGTCCGCATTAGATATCTATGATATCCATTGCAGACCCTTTATTATTGCATATGAGGATCCATGTGTATTGAAGTAAACCTGCGAAAATTTTAGTTTGCTGAAGTTTTACCACATTGTTAACTTTCATACATCCCACTCTTCATTTGAACTGGGTACTGAAACTTTAGCATTTACTAATAGCACTGTCAAGCCAGATCTCCTGGCATCAGCCTGGTACATATACCACCGTTTTCTCCTGGCATCATCTTCAGCTGCATCTAGCTCTGCCAGCGCCCCGGGTTCAATCACGCTCAGTACATACTCAGCGATATATCGTTTGGACTATCGACAAGTGAACGACGCTGTTTACAGACATATCAGATCAGGCCTGCAGTACAGACGATGCCGATATCTTTTCAGATCTTTTATTTTGCATCTATTTTGCATTTGCACCTGTATATAAATAAATTTTCCATGTGTGTTGTAAAGATAAAGAAGATGAAATAAAATCTATTTTAGAAACATGAGGAGTTACAGTTTTAAGGGGCAGCACAGAATAAGTGACCTAAGGGAGCACAAAATGAAAATCTGGGACTGCTCCCTGCCAAGACAGTCAAGTTGTCCTTGTGGTTTCATGAAGCTTTGTCTGCTGAAGTCCACCCTGTAATAATCTGCATTAACTCAGCAGCTCTGACAGAGGAGGATTCAGCTATGCTACAAGTGCCAGTGTCTGCTCTATCCCGGGGACATTCTTGGCGGCAGAAGTGGACCCTGCACCTGTTTCCCCACTATGACAACACAGGAGTTTGAAAGCATAATATTAATATCCTCGTGCTCACACGCAGTGACACAATTATCCACTTAAAAAGCTAGAACATGGGCGGTGTTCTTACATGTATGCACAAAGCAAAGCCTTTTTCCACAGGAGGTATTCACTTAAATGGCTGAATCCATAAGATAGCTTATATATGTTTTTACAGGGAGTCCTATAACATTCATGTGGATGACAGGTTTCCTTGGCCTGCACGGTTAGTAATACCTTCTGGCAGCACATGGTGTTAATTTAGTTAGCACAAACGTAGCTTCGGTGACCTAATCTACTATCCGGCATTTCTCAAAGCGCCAATGAGTCTAAAGCCAAGACACTTAAATTTAGCTAGATCATGTCTGTACCATGCATCTCCCACATTGCTACAGGGTTGTTCATATTCATATGCTGTTGTTGTGTGACAAAATACAGTGATCGCTTATTGCAATATACTGTAATAACTGCCAATCTCATATTGCCAATTCACAGCAACAACCAACACCGTTGTGGAGAGGTTTATTTATTACAGATATGTATGTGGAGCTATCTTTCTGAAGATGGCACATCTGGATCCATGGGCCCATGTATACCACACACCCAGCACCAATTATAAAAATTCCACTGACTTATTGCCCTCTGTCTATTGTCTGCCCCATAGATGTCATCCTCATAGATACATGTTATATTTTATGTATTATATCTATGATCCCTTAATCCCATTTATTGGCACTGCAGAGTTTTGTGGCTTGTTACCAATAAACAATGATAACAAAATTGTGCAGTATAACTAAAAAAAACACTGTTAGGACTTCTATAGGTTTATGAGGCATTTTTTAAAATGACCTATTTTGCAATGTTCCAGTGTTACCTGTATCTCAGGATGTTTGGTAAAGCAAAACTGACAGAGTGCAGCATAGACTATTACTGAGTGGTATACCAGTGACAGGCAACATGATATTCATTAAAGGCCTCAGATTACACACAAGGAGGCTGTACAATACATTTCTAGAGAAGCATTGGACATTTAAAAGGTGCATTGCACACACTCCTGCTGTCTTTCCAAGCCGTTATAAACATAACAGTAGCAGAAGAACCTATAGAACAGGTTGATTCATAATTATCTGGGAACCAGGGGTGACTTAAGAGAGGAAGGGGGCTCTTGTGCAGCCTTTGTGCAGGCCCCCTCCTCTCTAGCTTGTGGCGTGAGTGACTGGTACTTGTGTCTCCCAGGTCAGCTGTTCTGTAAGACCGTGATACAATCAGGTGTTAAAGTGGGCGGAACGGGGCGGGAACTGCGTACCGTCAGTTCTATTTGGAGGCGGAACTACAGATCACCTTACATGGCCAGTCGCTCAGCCAGCCCTGCGGTGCAGGGAGGCGCCAGGCTGGAGAGGTGCCACCGCTACCTACTCCATTTGCCCGGCACCTGCTGAGATTTTGTTACCAGTGGGCACCCGGCTCCTTCCCTACAGTGGCAGCCGGAGGCTGGCGTTCACACCTGAGCTCTGCCTTCCGGCTCCCGCAGTGCTTGAAGGGAGAGAAGTCATGATTGTTCCAAGGAGTAGTCAGACGGCAGCGGACGCAAGAGCAGGGCTTAAGGTAAGTATTCTGTGTTTCTTTTTGTTTGTAAGGGGCACTACTAATGGGTGGCATTACCACTGGGGCACCACTACGGTATGCAATCAGAAAGCCGGCGGACCTAATCTCGACAGTCGGCTTCCCAACTGCCTTAGCTCGGTGAGGGTTAAATGACAGGCATCTAAATCTAGACGCCTGTCATTTTACCGCCGCCGGGAGACCGGCACCCGGCATCCCGATCGAAGTGCTTCCGGGTGCATGCAGCCGCGGGGGGGGAGGTTTAGGTTTAGGGCTCCCGGGGGGGACTTAGGGTTAGGCACTCCCCCCCAGGAGGTTAGGGTTGGGCTAGGCACCCCCGGGGGGACTTAGGTTTAGGCTCCCCCTCGGGGGACTTAGGTTTAGGCAGCGGGGAAGGGGGGTTAGGTTTAGGCACTTAGAGGGGGGATTAGGGTTAGGTACTTGGGGGGAGGTTAGGGTTAGGCACCCCTAAGGGATGGTTAGGGTTATGGGAGGGAATTAGGTTAGTTAGGACTTACCTTTAGACGATCAGAGTTTTCCACTGCTGCCGGCCTGCTGGTGCTGGGATTCCAACCGCCGGACATCATACCGATTCCACTGCACTACTCCTGGGGGGCACTACTACTGGGAGCATTGCCTAGGGGTCACTGCATATGGAGCACCACTCTTAGGCGCACTGCATAAGGGGCACCACTACTGGGGGAACTGCATAATGGGCACCTCTACTGGGGGCATTGCATAAGGGGCACCACTACAGTAGGCATTGTATAAGGGGCACTACTGCTGTGGGCATTATGTGTAAGGGGCACTACTGCTGTGGGCATTATATATGGGGCACTACTACTGTGGGCATTATGTGTATTAGGGGCACTAATGTGGGCATTGTGCAAAACGGGCACTACTGTGTGTCATAACATGAATAAGGGACACTACAATGCGGTGTAATGTGAATCAGGTACTACTATGTGTCATAATTTGAATTGGGAATATTATTGTGTGACCACGCCCCTTTCTTTTGAGACCACGCCCTTTTTATAATAAAAAAAAGAGTGGGAGGGCGCAAATTTATATATCTATAGTCTGCAGGGAGGCGCCGAGGGTAGGGTGGGTGAGTTCTACCACATCTCTAGGACTACTTTAAGAACTGGGTACAATAATGATTCACCAAAGCTAGACTAAGGCCCTGATTCAGACCCGCTCGCTATGTGCGATCGCTCGCATCCAGCGTATGCAAGTGACGACATGGGATGCGATCACTCGCCAAAGCATAAGCACACCCACTTTGGCTGTGCGAGCAATCGCTTTGTGTATGCAGACACCCATAAGCGTATGTTGAGATGCCCACTAGCGCACGTCATCTCCAGGAAGTGTATTAAAACATTGGTACATCGAGCACCATCGGATGCGAATGCAGCGCTTGTGGTTGCCTTACCCTGCCGCAAGCACTGCGAGGACTTCAGTGCAAAAACAGGCATGTGACGTGTACTATGACGCTGCCTGTTAATTATGCACACCTTAAAAACGGCGTTGAAACACCCAGGCATGCGATCGCACCTCCAAACCCCCCGTTATTAGTGTCCTGCCCCTGTTACCACCCACAAACGGCCTCTCCTGTCACTCATTTCACTGGGCTGTCTTTGCTGGGCGAGCGAGCGGCCTGCGATCGCACAGAGTAGTTTGCGCATGTGCAGAACGATGCGTGTGCAAGCGCATATGCAAACCATCAGGCCGCTTGCGAGCGTACAGCGCTAGCGGGCGGGTCTGAATGAGGTCCTAAGGTCATTCAGAAAAAAATATCCAGTTTGTTGCTCTTGAATCTTGATACTTGCACTGTACATGATCATTTGTGCTACTTTGCCTTAGCAACAATGTTGTAACAAGATCATAGATTAATTCTGTACCATCAAACTACAGATGTGTACCTACAAATTTTCATAGTTAATGATCTAGAGTTTACAGTATCATTTTCAAAATGCACACATTTCTAACATGCTTCACAGTGAAATAACTGATACAACAGGTGATGAAAATCATTAGGCCTTTAAGAGACTAACAAATGTAGTAACCAGCTAATGTTGCAGAAGAATAGAAGAAACAGGAGAAAAATCAGACCCCACAAAGAAGACAACAGAAAAGTTTCAAGCAGTATGGATCACTGGAATTTAAGATGAATGGAATATATCCACCACAATTTACATTTTTTTTTTTCATAGAAACGTGTTATTCTATACATGGAAACATACTACATATTTGCATCTAGAAATATGTGACTGCACAATTTTGGAAAAAGGTCCACATTTTGGACATTTGCTCATAAAAGAAGTCCCCAATTAAGCCCTGTGCCTCACCTGGGAGAAATGTTGCTTTAAATGACACTAGTCTTAAACTGGGAATTCACGTAGATGTTTTCTACAGTACCTCACGGTACAAGGAAGTAATGTGCCACTTGTCACCAGGGAACTGCAGCTCCTGTCCGATGACATGTGGATGGTGACACAGATTTCAAATGGCGACCTGCACATTACGGCGCTTCTACGTTCCATAGAACAGAATCTTAGCATCATTTTAATCAAAGTAATCATAACTTTACAGTTACAAGAAACCGGCCAGCTAAGGCAACATATGGGACTCCAACAGTACTCCTTTTCCCTACATTGCCTAGAAAAATAATCTAATAGCTCACTATATAGGTTTAACATGTACTGTTAGAACTTTACTCAGCAGACATTGCAATATCCTCTCATCAGCAAGTACAGTATGACTCTAGAACACATACTGTTTTTAAATAAGTAATGTTTCATTATAATGACGTTTTAAAGTCTTCTATGTAAATAATTGCCGGATCTTTTGAAGGTCAACAATGGGTTTAATTTAGAGTGATAGGAAGCCTCTGTTTTACATGTGAATCATAGCAGTATTTTAAACATGAATGCAGTACCGTGGTACAGTATATGCAATGTCCTATCAAATCTAAGCTAGTTATTAATGGACAAATGTGTGGATCTGGCCTGTAGAATAAGGAGGTGCAGATAGGCCCATTTTTGTCTGACAAAATAGGATAGTATAACTAGAGGAAAAGTACTGTTGTCTCAATAGTGGTGATTACTATGCAGTAGGGATGAGCAGGTTCGGATTTCTGATATCCGAACCCCCCCGATCCGAGCCGGATCCGAGTCAGGTTCGAGTTTTCCGGCCTGACTCGGATCTGTAATCGAGGCAAAACATCATCATCCCGCTGTCGGATTCTCGCGGGTTTTGGATTCAATAAAAGGTCCCCGCGTCTGCGCCATTTTTCACTCCGTCTGTGGACAGTGAAACAGGAGGGTGGGAGTTGTGCTGCTGTTGTCATCCATAGGGGCTGTGTTCACTCCAAAGTCCATAGGGGCTGGCTGGGCTGTATTTTTCAGTCTGTTGTCCATAGGGGCTGTGTCCACTCCAAAGTCCATAGGGGCTGGCTGGGCTGTGTTGTGCAGTGTCCCATAAAGGTTGTAGTCCTAAAGCGGTGCTGTAGTGTTGTCCAGGGGGTGCTTTGTCCATCAAGGGTGCTCCCCCCAAGTGCAAAAAAAAATTTCTGTTTATGTGTGCTGTAGCCATGCGCCTGTGTCATAAGTAAAGGGCCGGCTGGCTCGTCTGTTGAAGGGTGGTGTAACCCCCAGAGTGCCTGAAAAATAAAAAAATATTTTTCTGTGTTTGTGACTTGTGTGTGCTGTAGCCGCACGTGCATCAACAAAGTAGCGCCAAGTGTGCGCCTGTGTCATAAGTAAAGGGCCGACTGGCTCGTCTGTTGAAGGGTGTTGTAACCCCAAAAGTGTGCTCCAAAAAAAAATAAAAAAAATCTTTTTCTGTGACTTATGTTTGTGACTTGTGTGCACTTTAGCTGCACGTGCATCAACAAAGTAGCGCCAAGTGTGCACCTGTGTCATAAGTAAAGGGCTGGCTGGCTTGTCTGTTGAAGGGTGGTGTAACCCCTAAAGTGCCTGAAAAACAAAAATATTTTTTCTGTGTTTTTGACTTGTGTGCACTGTAGCTGCACATGCATCAACAAAGTAGCGCCAAACGTGCGCCTGTGTCATAAGTAAAGGGCCGGCTGGCTCGTCTGTTGAAAGGTTGTGTAACCCCCAAAGTGCCTAAAAAAGAAAAAAATCTTTTTCTGTGACTTGTGTTTGTGACTTGTGTGCACTTTAGCTGCACGTGCATCAACAAAGTAGCGCCAAGTGTGCACCTGTGTCATAAGTAAAGGGCTGGCTGGCTTGTCTGTTGAAGGGTGGTGTAACCCCTAAAGTGCCTGAAAAACAAAAATATTTTTTCTGTGTTTTTGACTTGTGTGCACTGTAGCTGCACATGCATCAACAAAGTAGCGCCAAACGTGCGCCTGTGTCATAAGTAAAAGGCCGACTGGCTCATCTGTTGAAGGGTGGTGCAACCCCCAAAGTGCGCTCCAAAAAAAAGAAAATTTTTTTTTTCTGTCTGTGACTTGTGTGCACTGTAGCCACACGTGCATCAACAAAGTAGCGCCAAGCATGCGCCTGTGTCATAAGTAAAGGGCCAGCTGGCTCATCTGTTGAAGGGTGCTGTAACCCCCAAAATGCCAGAAAAAAAAAGAAAAAATCTCTTTCTGTTTTTGTGACTCGTGTGCGCTGTAGCCGCACATGCATCAACAAGATAGCGCCAAGCATGCGCCTGTGTCATAAGTAAAGGGCCGACTGGCTCGTCTGTTGAAGGGTGGTGTAACCCCAAAGTGCCTGAAAAAAATATATACATTTTTCTGTGTTTGTGACTTGTGTGCGCTGTAGCCGCACGTGCACCAACAAAGTAGCGCCAAGCGTGTACCTGTGTCATAAGTAAAGGGCCGGCTGGCTCGTCTGTTGAAGGGTGGTGTAACCCCCAAAGTGCCAGAAAAAAAAAAGAAAAAAATATATTTTTCTGTGTTTGTGACTTGTGTGCGCTGTTGCCGCACATGCATCAACAAAGTAGCACCAAGCGTGCGCCTGTGTCATAAGAAAAGGGCCGGCTGGGTCGTCTGTTGAAGCGTGGTGTAACCCCAAAGTGCATGACATTTTTTTTTTCTGTGTTTGTGACTTGTGTGTGCTGTAGCCACAAGTGCATCAACAAAGTACCAGTGCCAAGCGTGCGCCTGTGTCATAAGTCAAGGGCCAACAGGCTCATCTGTTGAAGGGTGGTGTGACCCCCAAAGCGCGCTCCAAATTAAAAAAAATATTTTTCTGTGTTTGTGACTTGTGTGTGCTGTAGCCTCACATGCATTAACAAAGTAGCGCATCTATAGACACACCAAGCTGTCTAAAGATGCTCAAGGTGGGTGTCTCAGTCAGCTTTGTAGTGGCATTAGCATAAAGTCGCAGACGCGGCTGCAGCAAAAGACTCACACAGCTGACTCTGCGCCTGACTCAAGCTCTTAACACCAAAAACATGTGGAGTGAGATATTTATTATTAATAATTAGGGATGTGCAGGCTCGGATAGGTTCGAGTTTGCATGCCGAGTTCTGATTTTTCCCTCCAAAAATCGGGTCTCAGAAAGAGGCAAAACATCATCTTTCATGGACAAACATAATCTTCCATGGACAAAGTCCATGGAAGATCACGTTTGTCCAGGAAAGATGACGTTTCACTTCTTTCTGAGACCCGATTTTTGTAAGGAAAATTCCGAACTCAGCGTGCAAACTCGAACCTATACGAGCCTGCACATCCCTATTGATAATTATTTATAGAGTGCTAGCCAGTGCTTTTTTCTATGAAAAAGGTAATAGTCTGGTGAAAAAGTCCAGGAAAAGTGTTAAAATATACTAGCAAAGCTGGGGCTCCCACTCAGCAGGTCACCCCCACCCCCCCTTCCTCCATTCTCTCTCTACCTCCCTGCTTTCCCAGCCTATTCTTCTTTTCTTTAAAACTCATATTTATCGCACTTGTTTTTTTTAACTAAAATATGTTGTTATTGTGTAATTGTTTGCCACATTCTGCTATTGACATTGTTTCTGTTATTGCTACTCTTTTGTGTACATCGGTTACATAACTGGCAATGTAATAGTATACTAATTCAGTTTTGTTTTGCTTGGTTGGTTCAATGTCACTTACTGCATTTTAAAATATGAATAAACCACCTTTTTTTAAAGAGGTTTATTCATATAAAATCTATAGAGAGAGAGAGAGAGCATCCTTTTACCAGTAAGTACCCTTGAGTACCATCACAAAACAACATTGGCTATACAGAGCTTTACAATTGGAATAACTGATCCTGATAATAATATAATTCTATTTTCTTTTTAGTATTCATATTTACTTTAGGTTTTAAAATAGTATTATATCTAAGTCAGTACATTAATTAATCGACATTCAACACATTGAAATATATATGCATAAATACTTATATATATATATATATATATCTATTAGGGATGAGCGGGTTCGGTTTTCTGAAATCTGAAACCCTCCCGACCCCCCCGATCCGAGTCGGGTCAGATGCACGCTCGAGCTTTCCCGCCTGACTCGGATCTGAAATCGAGGCAAAACCTCATCTCGCTTCCGATTCTCGCAGATTTTGGATTCTATGAAAGGTCCCTGCATCGGCGCTATTTCTCACTTCGGCTGTGGACAGTGAAGAGGGAGGGTGGGAGTTAGGGCTGGCTGGGCTGTGTTGTGTTGTGCTGTGCTGCTGTTGTCCATAGGGGCTATGTCCACTCCTCTAAAGTCCATAGGGGCTGGCTGGACTGTGTTGTGCTGCTGTTGTCCATAGGGGCTGGATGGGCTGTGTTGTGCAGTCAGTTGTCCATAGGGGCTGTGTCCACTCCAAAGTCTATAGGGGCTGGCTGGGCTGTGTTGTGCAGTGTCCCATAAAGGCTGTAGTCTTAAAGGGGTGCTGTAGTGTTGACCAGGGGGTGGTCTGTCCATCAGGGGTGCTCCCCCCAAGTGCAAAAAAAAATTATTTGTGTGTTTGTGAATTGTGTGCACTGTAGCTGCATGTGCATCAACAAAGGAGCAGCGCCAAGCATGCGCCTGTGTCATAAGTAAAGGGCTGGCTGGCTCATCTCTTAAAGGGTGGTGTAACCCCCAAAGTGCATTCCAAAAAAAATAAAAAATTCTTCTTTTCTGTGTTGTGAATTGTGTGTGCTGTAGCCGCATGTGCATCAACAAAGGAGCAGCGCCAAGCATTCACCTGTGTCATAAGTCTGTTAAAGGGTGGTATAACCTCCAAAGTGCACTCCAAAAAAAAAAAATCTTCTTTCCTGTGTTTGTGAATTGTGTGGGCTGTAGCCGCACTTGCATCAACAAAGGAGCAGTGCCAAGCTTGCGCCTGTGTCATAAGTAAAGGGTCGGCTGGCTCATCTCTTAAAGGGTGGTGTAACCCCCAAAGTGCACTCCAAAAAAATTCTTCTTCTCCGTGTTGTGAATTGTGTGTGCTGTAGTCACACGTGCATCAACAAAGGAGCAGCGCCATGCATGCCCCTGTGATATAAGTCTGTTAAAGGGTGGTGTAACCCCCAAATTGCACTCCAAAAAAATAAAAAATTCTTCTTTTCTGTGTTTGTAAATTGTGTGGACTGTAGCCGCATGTGCATCAACAAAGGAGCAGTGCCAAGCGTGCGCCTGTGTCATAAGTCTGTTAAAGGATGGTGTAACCCCCAAAGTGCACTCCAAAAATTTTTAAAATTCTTCTTCTCTATGTTGTGAATTGTGTGCGCTGTAGCTGCACGTGCATCAACAAAGAAGCAGCGCCAAGCGTGGCCTGTGTCATAAGTAAAGGGCCGGCTGGCTCATATCTTAAAGGGTGGTGTAACCCCCAAAGTGCACTCCAAAGAAAAAAAGAATTCTTCTTTCCTGTGTTTGTGAATTGTGTGGGCTGTAGCTGCATGTGCATCAACAAAGGAGCAGTGCCAAGTGTGAGCCTGTGTCGTAAGTCTGTTGAAGGGTGGTGTAACCCCCAAAGTGCACTCCAAAAATAAAATATATTTTCTGTGTTTGTGTGCGCCTTAGCCACACGTATATATCAATATAACATAAATGCCCAATGTCATAGTAGAGGGCATATAAAATCCCAAATGACAAAGTTCAGGAAAATGACCTTAAAAAAAACATTTAAATCATCTGAGGAGAAACGTAAACTTGCCAATATGCCATTTACAACACGGAGTGGCAAGGAACGGCTAAAGGGGGTCATTCAGACATGCTCGCGAGCGCAGGACGCTTGCAAGGGGGTCGATGGTGCCCTACTGCGCATGCGCACGACGGAGGGAGCTCCGTCGTGCGCATGCGCGAGACCCGGCTAGTGACGGGATAGCCGTTGCTCCGGGTCTCGCACCAAAGGGGGCGTGATGTCGACGTTGATTGACAGCACGCCCCCTTTGGTGGGCGTGCCGGGGGCATGGCTGCCAGACGGAGGTGTTCCCATGAGAACGCCTACCATCTGAAGCCGGCCCCACTGACATCAGTAGTGATGTCAGTGGGAGTGATTTTCGCTCTGATAGAGCCAAAATCACTCCAGGGCTTGCGGCAGTGAGACCCTACCGCAGGGTCTCCGTCGCAAGCCCGATGGTCGCTATGGTCTTGACCATCGCGACCATCATCATGGACGCTCGCTATAGCTGTGGGTGGTCACCCACAGCTATGCGAGCATCCAAGAAGCCGCTTCATTTTCATGTAGGAGGGCCCTAATTCAGAGCATCCAGCTCTGACTTAGGCCCAAAGTCTTTCCCTATGTTCATGACTAGTGGTTCAGCTTCACATGACGATGGAAGCCCTCCTCCCGCTACAAAAATCAAATGAGTTAAGCTGGCAAAAGCACAGCAAAGATCTGTGTGTTCTAAGAAGATATCACAAATTCCCAAGGAGAGTCCAAGTGTGGCAGCGGTTGCGATGCCTGACCTTCCCAACACTGGACAAAAAGAGATTGCTCTTTCCACCATTTGCACGCCCTCTGCAAGTGCTGGAAGGAGCACCCACAGTCCAGTTGCTGATATTCAAATTGAAGATGTCATTGTTGAAGTACAACAGGATGAGGATACTGGTGTAGCTGGCGCTGAGGAGGAAGGTGATGAGGAGGATTCTGATGGTGATGTGGTTTGTTTAAATCAGGATCCGGGGGAAACAGTTGTTGTCCGTGTGATGAAAAAGCCCATCACGGTCATACCTGGGCAGAAGAACAAACATTCCACCTCTTTGGTCTGGCAATATTTCTATCCAAATCCGGACAACAACTGTCTTGCCATATGTACCATATGTAAAGGTGAAATAAGTAGGGGTAGGGACGTTAACCACCTAGGAACATCCTCCCTTATACGTCACCATAAAAAGTTACTGTCAAGTTCAGAAACTTTGGCTAAGACCGTAAGCAGTCCAGGGACACCTAAATCCCTTTGTCCTGTTGTATCCAAGTGCCTGCAAACTACACCATCAACTCCCTCCTAGTCAATTCCTCCTTAGTCAGGATCGGAAGTAGTCTTGCAGGCCATGTCACTGGCATGACTGACTCTCCTATCCGGGATTCCTTCGGAGGATCCTGCATTGCTACACCTACTGCTGCCTCTGCTACTGTTGCTGCTGGGAACCGTTCATCATCCCAGAGAGGAAGTAGGAACACCACTACTTTTACTAAACAATTGACCCTCCAACAGTCCTTAGCGAGGAGGATGAAGTACGACAGCAGTCATCCTAAAGCAAAACCGATAACTGAGGCCTTGACTGCTATGTTGGTGTTAGTCGTGCGTCTGGTATCTGCCATTAGTGCAGTGGGATTTAGACAATTGATGGAGGTAGTGGGTTCCCGGTACCAAATCCCATATAGATTCCACTTCACTAGGCAGGTGATACCGAGAATGTACAGAGACATCAGAAAAAATGTCCTCAGTGTCCTAGAAAATGCGGTTGTACCCAATGTCCACTTAACCACGGACATGTGGACAAGTGGAACAGGGCAGACTAAGGACTATATGACTGTGACAGCCCACTGGGTAGATGTATCACCTTACTCAGCAACAACAGCAGTAGCGTTACCATTAGCAGCAGCTCAGAAACACCAGCTCGTTCCAAGGTAGGCTACGCTGTGTATCACTAGTTTCAGTAAGAGGCACACCGCCGACAACCTCTTAGAGAAACTGAGGAAAATCATCGCCCAGTGGCTTACCCCACTTAGACTCTCCTGGGGATTTGTGATATCTGACAATGCCACCAAAATTGTGCGGGCATCACATCTGTGCAAATTCCAGCACATCCCATTTTTGCTCACACAATAAATTTGGTGGTGCTGAATTTTCTGAAAAATGTCTGGGGCCTGCAGGAGATGCTTTGGGTGGCCTGAAAAATTTCTGTCCACTTTCACCATTCAGCATCTGTGTGCCGAAGACTGGAGCGCCAGCAAAAACTCTTGAACCTGTCCCGCCATCACCTGAAGCAAGAGGTTGTGATGCGGTGGAACTCATCCCTCTATATGCTTCAGAGGATGGAGGAGCAGCAAAAGGCCATTCAAGCCTATACATCCACCTATGACATAGGTGTCACGACCCTGTCTAGTTGTCACCTTTTTGCCTTAAGACTTACCCCTGTCAGCTGCCCCATGGATCTGTGTGTGTAATTTGCCTGGAGGATATGCTCTGATTATTGCACCTGGTCTCTCCTCTGTCAGTGAGCACTGCTAGCCCTGATTGGAATTGCAGGTGTGGTTCTGATTCTCAGAGCTGCAGAGATGAATACTCCCTCTGCATGTTGTGCCTTCCACCACTCAGAATGCTACTACCAGACCACCTGTCCGTATCCACCAATTGCTGCCAGACCCATGGTATATATATCCTCTCCTGATAGCATTCTGGGCCTGAACATCTCGTCTTCCCGTGGTGTATGGTTCATGCTGTTTCTGCATTCAAGTATATCCCTGAAACCTGCTACAGCAACCCCTGGTGCAATCCAGAAAACCTGTTACAGCTGTACCTGGCAATCCAGTAAATCTGCTGGCAGCAACCCCCAGTGCTTCCAGAAAACCTGCTACAGCTAAACCTGGCAATCCAGTAAATCTGCTGACAGCAACCCCTGGTGCATCCCGAAAACCTGCTACAGTAATACCTGGCATCCAGTCTTCCTGTTACAGCAATGCCTGGCCTGTGCTCTGCTGCTAGTACTACTCCTGGTTGGTCCCTGGCACTGTGTAAACCTGCATCGTGTCACCCTGCCTTGCTTCCTGCTGTGGATCAACTCCTGCTCTTTTTATCTACCTACTCCCACCCTGAACCTAAAATTCCCAAACCTACCCATTCCTTCCTGAAACCTGTTATTCCCAATTATCCAATCCAGCCTGCACCCGAGTTCCAGCCTTTGTCATAGAAATTCCAGATTACCCTGTTTAGCCCTTGTCTCAGCATTACCTGACTTCCCTTCAGCCATTGTCACATTTTTCCAGTCCAGAGTCAAGTTCCAAGCTCATTAGTTCAGTCCACGTTGTTCCAGTCCAGAGTCAAGTTCTAAGCTCATCAGTTCAGTCCACGTTGTTCCAGTCCAGAGTCAAGTTCCAAGCTCATCAGTTCAATTCAACAAGTCTTCCTGCCGGTCCCTCCAGTTCCTGTAATTTATCATCAAAGGCAGTTTTCACTGCTACACAAGTCTTGTAAATAGAGCTATCTACATCACCCATGGTTCCAGTCATGCCGGCCTCCATTGAAACCCGATCACCACCTGAGACAGGTAACTCGCAGACACCAATTGTGACAATAGGCAAAGGAGGGGGTATGCACCTGACTCAAGCGCAGTGGAGAATGATCTCCGTGTTGTGCAAGGTTCTCCAGCCCTTCGAACTTGCCACACGTGAAGTCAGTTCAGACACTGCCAGCTTGAGTCAGGTCATTCCCCTCATCAGGCTTTTGCAGAAGCAGCTGGAGAAAATGAAGGAGGAGCTAAGATGGAGCGATTCCGCTCAGCATGTGGGACTTGTGGATGAAGCCCTTCATTCACTTTGCCAGGATTTGAGGGTGGTCAATTTGTTGAAATCAGACCACTACATTTTGGCCACCGTGCTCGATCCTAGGTTTAAAGCCTATGTGGTGTCTCTCTTTCCGGCTGACACAAGCCTGCAGAGGTGCAAAGACCTGCTGGTGAAAACACTGTCAGCTGAAGCGGAGCATGACACGTCAACAGCTCCTTCTTCATTTTCTCCCGCAAAGGAAACTACTTAGGTATCCTAAGCAACCCGCTGGCAGTGATGCAGGGCAGACAGGACCAAGTTTGGACATCTGGTCCGGACTGAAGGACCTGGCAGCAATTTCTGACATGTCTACTGTCACTGCATATGATACTGCAGAAAGGTGGAGGATTACATCGGTGACAGCATCCAAGTAGGCATGTCAGACAGTCCATACCTGTACTGGCAGAAAAAAAGAAGCAATTTGGAGGCCCCTGTACAAACTGGCTTCATTTTACCTACGTTGCCCCCCTCCAGTGTGTACTCCGAAAGAGTGTTTAGTGTAGCCGGGAACCTTGTCAGCGAAAGGCGTAGGAGGTTGGATCCACAAAATGTGGAGAAGATGATGTTCATCAAAATTATTTATCAATTCTTCCAAGGAGACCAGCCTCCAGAACGTACAGAGGGACCTGTGGTGGTGCCAGCTTGTTTTGTGGGGGCCCAAACAAACCAATCATTTCAGTCGTGTGGCAGACCCTAGCGCTATAATGACTAGTTTGTTAAAGTGTGCATGTCTTGTTTATACAACATATGGGTGGGTCGGAGGTCCCAAGGACAATTCCATCTTGCACCTCTTTTTCTTCTTTGCATTATGTACTCTCTGGGGCCTAGTTTTTCAAACTGCCATCCTGTCTGCCACTGCAGTGTCACTCCTAGATGGGCCACGTGTTTGTGCCGCCAACTTGTGTCGCTTAGCATAGTCATCCAGCTACCTCGGTGCAACCTTTTGGCCTAAAAACAATATTGTGAGGTGTGAGGTGTTCAGAATAGACTGGAAATTTGTGGAAATTAATGTTTTTGAGGTTAATAATAGCATAGGAGCAGCAAAACCCACAAATTCTGTGAAATACAGATCCAAAACACAAAACCCAGAACCCAAAACACAGAAGGGTGGTTTTGGCAAAACCAATCCAGATCCAAAACACGAAGAAAGATCCAGATCCAAAACACAAAACACAAAAAGTGGCCGGTGCACACCACTAATATATATATATATATATATATATATATATATATATATTTATATTTATATATATATATATATATATATATATATACAGTCAGGTCCATAAATATTGGGACATTGACAGAATTTTCATATTTTGTCCTCTATTCACCACCACAATGGCTTTGAAATGAAACAAACAAGATGTGCTTTAACTGCAGACTTTCAGATTTAATTTGAGGGTAATTACATCCAAATCAGGTGAACGGTGTAGGAATTACAATGGTTTTTATATGTGCCTCCCACTTTGTAAGGGGCCAAAAGTAATGGGACAAACTAAACAATCCTAAATCTAACTTTCACTTTTTAATACTTTGTTGCAAATCCTTTGCAGGCAATTACAGCCTGAAGTCTGGAACGCATAGACATCACCAGACGCTGGGTTGCATCCCTGGTGATGCTCTGCCAGGCCTCTACTGCAAATGTCTTTAGTTCCTGCTTGTTCTTGGGGCATTTCCCTTCAGTTTTGTCTTCATCAAGTGAAATGCATGCTCAATCGGATTCAGGTCAGGGGATTGACTTGGCCATTGCATAACATTCCACTTTTTAGCATTAAAAAACTCTTTGGTTGCTTTTGCAGTATGCTTCGGGTCATTGTCCATCTGCACTGTGAAGCATTTGACTGAATATGAGCATATAATATTGCCCGAAACACTTCAGAATTCAATCTGTTGCTTTTGTCAGCAGTCACATCATCAATAAATACAAGGGAACCAGTTCCATTGGCAGCCATACATGCCCATGCCATGAAACTACCACCACCATGCTTCACTGATGAGGTGGTATGTTTTGGATCATGAGCAGTTCCTTTCCTTCTCCATACTCTTCTCTTCCCATCACTCTGGTACAAGTTGATCTTTGTCTCATCTGTCCATAGGATGTTGTTCCACAACTGTAATGGCTTTTATAGATGTTGTTTGGCAATCTCTAATCTGGTCTTATTGTTTTTGTGGCTCACCAATGGTTTACATCTTGTGGTGAACCCTCTATATTCACTCTTGTGAAGTCTTCTCTTGATTGTTGACTTTGACACATATACATCTACCTCCTGGAGAGTGTTCTTGATTTGGCCAACTGTTGTGAAGGGGTTTTTCTTCACCAGGGAAATAATTCTTCTGTCATCCACCACAGTTGTTTTCCGTGGTCTTCCGGGTCTTTTGGAGTTGCTGAGCTCTCTGGTGCGTTCTTTCTTTTTAAGAACGTTCCAAAGAGTTGATTTGGCCACACCTAATGTTTTTGCTATCTCTCTGATGGGTTTGTTTTGATTTTTCAGCCTAATGATGGCTTGCTTCACTGATAGTGACAGCTCTTTGGATCTCATATTGAGAGTCGACAGCAACTGATTCCAAATGCAAATGTCACACCTAGAATCAACTCCAGACCTTTTACCTGCTTAATTGATAATGAAATAACGAGGGAATAGCCCGCACCTGTCCATGAAATAGCTTTTGAGTTGATAGTCCCATTACTTTTGGCCCCTTAAAAAGTGGGAGGCACATATAGAAACCGTTGTAATTCCTACACCGTTCACCTGATTTGGATGTAATTACCCTCAAATTAAATCTGAAAGTCTGCAGTTAAAGCACGTCTTGTTTGTTTCATTTCCAAGCCATTGTGGTGGTGAATAGAGGCCAAAATATGAAAATTCTGTCAATGTCCCAATATTTATGGACCTGACTGTATATAGTCTTCAAATCAATATTTGTTAATGTTTTGGATATTATTCATAAAACAAAATTATGGGCTCCTTATGGCAGCCCATAATTCTTATACCTGAATATTTTATTCTTGGTATATCAACAGATGTAAAAAATATATAAAACAATTTACTATACAAATCAATACATGAATAGCATAAAACAACTTTTAGTAAACTTGCCCCAGGACAGAAGGATATATGTTATCTGCCACCTACACCCTTACGGGTATGGTAGGTTCTCTCATGTGATGGGTGCAGGTTTTTCAAAGTGGTGGAACTTTCTCCTATTCAATTAATATTCAAAGTTGTAGCGCACCGAAGGTACCCCCTCTTTTCCATTTCTATTTTTAGGTCCTCTACTAGCAGATGGCCATCTAATTGGTGCCGCTGAACTAGTGTAAGCACGAAATAAGGGTTCATTTTGTATATATATACAGGTTTAGTCTCCCATATCCAAATATTCCGAAATACAGAATATTCCGAAATACGGAATAGTTTTAGCATGACTGAGATAGTGACACCTTTGCTTTCTGGTGGTTCAATGTTCACAAACTTTGTTTAAGGCACAAAATTATTAAAAATATTGTATAAAATTACTTTCAGGCTGTGTGTGTATACGGTGTATATGAAACATAAATGCATTCTGTGTGTAGATTTGGGTCCCATTCCCAAGATATTTAATTATGGTATGCAATTATTTAAAAATACAGAATATTCCGATATCCAAAATACCCTGATCCCAAGCATTTTGGATATGGGAGACTCAGCCTGTATATATATATATATATATATATATATATATATATTAGGGGTGAGCGGATTCGGTTCTACTCGGTTCCGTTCGGATTTAAAAACCGAATCTTATTGGCTATCAGCTGTCACGAGTATTGGATAGCCAATAAGATTCGGTTTTTAAAACCGAACGGAACCGAGTAGAACCGAACCCGCTCACCCCTAATATATATATATATATATATATATATATATGTATACACAGTACTGTGCAAAAGTTTTAGGCCGGTGTGGAAAAAATGCTGCACAGTAAGAATCAGTGGTGGGCTGGGCCAGGGGTGCCATGTGCCCCCCGGGCCGCAGCGTCATGCGGGCCACGGGCCGCGGGCAGTCTGTGTCACTGTGACACAGACTGCACCGCATGTGTAGCGCTGACCGGACGGAGTTCGGTCAGCGCTACACAAGTGACAAACACACAGCCGCCGGCTCCGGCAGCTCTGTGTTTGTTTTGATCAGCAGTCAATGAGAGTCTGTCAGACTCTCATTAGCTGCTGCTGCGCCCACTGCAGGAGCGCTCCATCTTCCGGCTCCCGCAGTGGGCAATGGGAGAGGCGTCATGACGTTATATGACGTCTCTTCCATAATGCAGAGCGGCCCGGGAAGGACAGACGGAGGAGCGGATGGCGACGGCGGCTGCGGGGATTCAGGTAAGTGTTTTTTTTTTTTTTTAACTACTTGTGTCTACTGGGGGGGCAAGGCTGGCACTACTAGGGGGAGACCACTACTGGGGGCGCCACAAGGGGGGAACTACTACTAATGGGGGCACTACAAGGGGGGGGCTACTACTACTGGGGGCACTACAAGGGGGGAGACTACTGGGGGCACTACAAAGGGGGAACCACTACTGGGGACACTACAAGAGGGAGACCACTACTGGGGGTACTACAAGGGGGAGATCACTACTGGGGCACTACTGCGGGGGGACCACTACTGGGGATTATAACTGGGGGCACTTCAAAGGGGGGACTACAACTGGGTGGACTACTACTGGGGGCACTACAAGGGGGGACTACTACAAGGGGCACTACAAGGGGGGGACTACTACTACTAGGGGCACTACAAGGGGAGGGGACAACTACTAGGGGCACTCCATAGGGGGGAGGGGACTACTACTAGGGGCACTACATAGGGGGGAGGGGACTAGCACTGGGGGCACTGCATCAAGGGGCCACTGCTGGGGGCTCTTTAAAAAGGACAATACTGGGGGTACTGCATAGGGGGGAGACTACAACTGGGGCCACTATTTAAGGGGCACTGCATAAGGGTTACCACTATTGGGGGCACTGCATGGGGTGTGGACTGCTACTGGGGGCACTATATAAGGAGCACTGCATAGGGGGTACCACTACTGGGGGCACTATATAAGGGGCTTACTACTGGGGGCACAAGGGGCACTGCACAGGGGGGACCACTACTGGGGGCACTGTATAAGGGGCACTGCATAGGGGGATCACTACTGGGGGCACTACTGGAGGCCTGCATAAGGGGGACCTCTCCTGGGGCACAGGAGGGCACTGCATATGGGCACCACGACAGGGCTGTCCCTAATCTTTATTTTTACTTTACATTAATCCCATATGGACCCGCCTCCTCCCTGGAACACTTGAGGGGGGGGCGCCGTAGCACGCACGTTCTTCGGGCACCCTGGCTACACGCTACTCCTCTGCCAGGGCCGCCTGCATGCATTTGCCCCCCAGGTTAAAAGTTGCCAGCCAGCCCCTGGTAAGAATGCTTTCAAAAATAGAAGTGTTAATAGTTTATTTTTATCAATTAACAAAATGCAAAGTGAATGAACAGAAGAGAAATCTAAATCAAATCAATATTTGGTGTGACCACCCTTTGCCTTCAAAACAGAATCAATTCTTCAATTCTTCTAGGTACACTTGCACACAGTTTTTGAAGGAACTCGGTAGGGAGGTTGTTCCAAACATCTTGGAGAACTAACCACAGATCTCCTGTGGATGTAGGCTTGCTCAAATCCTTCTGTCTCTTCATGTAATCCCAGACAGACTTGATGATGTTGAGATCAGGGCTCTGTGAGGACCATATCATCACTTCCAGGACTCCTTGTTCTTCTTTATGCTGAAGATAGTTCTTAATGACACTGGCTGTATGTTTGGGGTCATTGTCCTGCTGCAGAATATATTTGGAGCCAATCAGACATCTCACTGATGGTACTCCTTGATGGATAAGTACCTGCCTGTATTTCTCAGCATTGAGGACACTCATCATTGTACTGCATTATTGCACTGGCCTCTCCCCCCCCCCAACGACGACGACACGCTTCATCGCTGCACCCTCCCACCCACAAACGGCAGCAGACAGGCTGCCGCTCTGCATGCAAACACACAGGACCGTACCCATGGCTCGTGCAAGGTTTTTCGGCACCTTAGGCAAAACTTCTGCCTATGCCCCCCCCCCACACACACACACATATTAGCCGCTCAGGTGGAAGTTTGGAGGTGGTGTATTAAATGTCCCAAAGCCGCCACTGTCAAATAGAGAAACACGCCCTCCACAAAAAAAATTAATAAACTTAATGCGCAACATTTGCAGGTACACCCAAGCAGTCTCTAATGTAGTCAGGGGACACAAACAGGATAGATAGATAGATAGATAGATAGATAGATAGATAGATAGATAGATAGATAGATAGATAGAAAGAGGGGCTGATTCAGAGGTGGACGTATTTAAACCACTGGGCGTCTGCGCATGCACTGCGCATATGTTCTAATGGTTACTACCAGGGAACACAGATTAGAATAGGCATTCCTGGGAGGTGACTGGTTGGAGTGACTGTCATCGGTGGGTGTGTCGGTGTCAGGCACACCGTTGGCTATATACAGTCGGACATTCGGAGCAACCATAGGGTCACTCTAATGTAAAATATATATATATATTTATATATATATATTAGGGGTGAGCGGGTTCGGATTTCTCCGAGGCAGATCCGAGTCAGGCTCGACTTTTCCCACCTGACTCGGATCTGAAATCGAGGCAAAACATCATCATCCCGCCTTCCGGGTCTCGCGGGTTTTGGATCCTATATAAGGTACACGCATCGGCGCCATTTTCTCACTCGGCTGTGGACAGTGAAGAGGGAGGGTGGGAGTTAGGGCTGGCTGGGCTGTGTAGTGTAGTGTAGTGTAGTGCAGAGTAGTGTTGTGCTGTGCTGTGCTGCGCTGTGCTGCTGTTGTCCATAGGGGCTGTGTCCACTACTGGCTTGACCGTTAAAGGGTGCTGTAACCCCCAAAGTACACTCCAGTCCAAACCAAAAAAAAAAATATTTTCTGTGTTTGTGAATTGTGTGCGCAGTAGCCGCACGTGCATCAACAAAGTAGTGCCAAGCGTGCGCCTGTGTCATAAGTAAAGGGACGGCTGGCTTGACCGTTAAAGGGTGCTGTAACCCCCAAAGTACACTCCAGTCCAAACCAAAAAAAAAATATTTTCTGTGTTTGTGAATTGTGTGCGCAGTAGCCGCACGTGCATCAACAAAGTAGTGCCAAGCGTGCGCCTGTGTCATAAGTAAAGGGCCGGCTGGCTTGACCGTTAAAGGGTGCTGTAACCCCCAAAGTACACTCCAAACCAAATAACAAAATATTTTTTCTGTGTTTGTGAATTGTGTGCGCAGTAGCCGCACATGCATCAACAAAGTAGTGCCAAGCGTGCGCCTGTGTCATAAGTAAAGGGCCGGCTGGCTTGACCGTTAAAGGGTGCTGTAACCCCCAAAGTACACTCCAAACCAAATTAAAAAATATTTTCTGTGTTTGTGAATTGTGTGCACTGTGGCTGCACGTGCATCAACAAAGGAGCAGCGCCAAGCGTGCGCTTGTGTCCCATAAGTAAAGAGCCGGCTGGCTCATTTCTTAAAGGGTGGTGTTACCCACAAAGTGCACTACTCTCCAGCAAAAATAAAAAAATATTTTCTGTGTTTGTGTGCGCTTTAGCCGCACGTATATATCAATATAACATAAATGGAGGACCAAACTTTCTCTGATAAAAATAAAATAGGGAAAGATCAAGAACCACTTCCTCCTAGTGCTGTTGCTGCTGCTGGGAGTTGTTCATCATCCCAGAGAGGAAGTAGGAACACCACTACTTTTACTAAACAATTGACCCTCCAACAGTCCCTAGCGATGAGGATGAAGTACAACAGCAGTCATCCTGAAGCAAAACGTATAACTGAGGCCTTGACTGCTATGTTGGTGTTAGACGTGCATCCGGTATCCGCCATTAGTGCAGTGGGATTTAGACAATTGATGGAGGTAGTGTGTCCCCGGTTCCAAATCCCGTCTAGATTCCACCTGCATCCTCAAAGCAGCAGCGACAAGCGTGCGTCTGTCTGTTAAAGGGTGGTGTAACCCTCAAAGTGCGCTCCACAAACAATAAAAAACTTCTTTTTTTTTTTCTGTCTTTGTGAAATGTGTGGGCTGTAGCTGCACCTGCATCCTTAAAGCAGCAGCGACAAGCGTGCGTCTGTCTGTTAAAGGGTGGTGTAACCCTCAAAGTGCGCTCCACGAACAATAAAAAAAATCTTATTTTTTTTCTGTCTTTGTGAAATGTGTGGGCTGTAGCCGCACCTGCATCCTTAAAGCAGCAGCGACAAGCGTGCGTCTGTCTGTTAAAGGGTGGTGTAACCCTCAAAGTGCTCCAAAAAATAAAAAACTATTTTTTTATGTGTTTGTGACTTGTGTGCGATGTAGCCGCACGTGCATCAACACAGTAGCAGCGCCAAGCGTACGCCTGTGTCATAAGTCAAGGGCTGGTTTGGACATCTGGTCCGGACTGAAGGACGTGCCAACAATTTCTGACAAGTCTACTGTCACTGCATATGATAATGTCCTCAAAGCAGCAGCGACAAGCGTGCGTCTGTCTGTTAAAGGGTGGTGTAACCCTCAAAGTGTGCTCCACAAACAATAAAAATATTCTTTTTTTCCCTGTCTTTGTGAATTGTGTGGGCTGTAGCCGCACTTGCATCCTCAAAGCAGCAGCGACAAGTGTGCGTCTGTCTGTTAAAGGGTGGTGTAACCCTCAAAGTGCTCCAAAAAATAAAAAACTATTTTTTTATGTGTTTGTGACTTGTGTGCGATGTAGCCGCACGTGCATCCTTAAAGCAGCAGCGCCAAGCGTGCATCTGTCTGTTAAAGGATTACATTGGTGACAGCATCCAAGTAGGCATGTCAGACAGTCCGTACCTGTACTGGCAGGAAAAAGAAGCAAATAGGAGGTCCCTGTACAAACTGGCTCTATTTTATCTGAGTTGCCCCCCCTCCAGTGTGTACTCCGAAAGAGTGTTTAGTGCAGCCGGGAACCTTGTCAGCGAAAGGCGTAGGAGGTTGCTTCCACAAAATGTGGAGAAGATGATGTTCATAAAATGAATTATCAACTCTTCCAGGGAGACCAGCCTCCAGAACGTACAGAGGGACCTGTGGTTGTGGATTCCAGCAGGGACGAATTAATACTCTGTGAGGATGAGCATGTACACAACACTGAAGAGGGTGAGGAATCGGTGGATGAGGAGGATGAGGACGACATCTTGCCTCCGTAGAGCCAGTTTGTGCAGGGACAGATTAATTGCCAGCTTGTTTTGTGGGGGCCCAAACGAACCAATCATTTCAGGCACAGTTGTGTGGCAGACCCTGGCGCTGAAATGATTGGTTTGTTAAAGTGTGCATGTCCTGTTTATACAACATAAGGGTGGGTGGGAGGGCCCAAGGACAATTCCATCTTGCACCTCTTTTTTTTCTTTGCATTATGTACAGTTTGGGGCCTAGTTTTTCAAACTGCCATCCTGTCTGCCACTGCAGTATCACGCCTAGATGGGTCACGTGTTTGCGCCGCCCACTCGTGTCGCTTAGCATAGTCATCCAGCTACCTCGGTGCAACCTTTTGGACATAAAAACACTATTGTGAGGTGTTCAGAATAGACTGGAAATGAGTGGTAATTAAGGTTATTGAGGTTAATAATAGCATAGGAGCAGAAAAACCAACAAATTCTGTGATTTTAGATGTTTTTATGCTTTTTTTCAAAAAAATACAGATCCAAAACACAAAACCCAGAACCCAAAACACGGAAGGGTGGTTTTGGCAAAACCAATCCAGATCCAAAACACGAAGAAAGATCCAGATCCAAAACCAAAACACAAAACACGAAAAGTGGCCGGTGCACACCCCTAATATATATATATATACATATATATATATTAAAGATAATACAAGATTAGAACTGTGGCACTGTCTTCTTAGTTCATTCAATCACTCGGAGAAATAATACAGCGGTTCAGGGAGTCTATTCCTTCCTTCAGTATTTTCATCACACTATGCTCCTTTCTCCAAGTAGGTGGCTGCTATGTCTGGAGTTCACTGACCGGATTATTGTGATTGATGCCCAAGTCGTAGCTTTTGCCAGTACAGAGAATCATCAGCAGCACCTCTGATCGCGGCAGAACCTTCTCCTGCTGTCCCTATATATACTCAGGGACTGCAAAACAGTGAACCCGGTCCTGGATGTTTAATGCGTGATCATTCATTAAACACCCGAGACCGGGTTCACTGTTTTGCAGTCTCTGAGTGCTGTCTCTTGCTTTTGGACACTATTTTGAGGAGGGCATCAGAGCCAAGTACATGCCTGACATGGGTAGATGATTGGAATGCCAGGGCAGATTGACTGGTGTGATTATCTATCTATCTATCTATCTATCTATCTGTCTGTATATCTACACACACATATATATATATATATTTATACATATACACACACATATATATATATATATATATATATATATATATATGCAACAACGGCTTGGCACTCTTCCTCTTATGTATAGATGGGTGCCCTCTGCAGATAATCACAAAATAGGCAGCAGTGGCAGCGGCACTCCTCAGTAAAGAATATGAGACTGGTTACAAAGAACCTAATTTACTTCTTCAACGTTTCAATCACAATAATGATTTTCATCAAGAAGACCTTCCTGATGAAAATCATTATTGTGATTGAAACGTTGAAGAAGTAAATTAGGTTCTTTGTAACCAGTCTCATATTCTTTACTGAGGAGTGCCGCTGCCACTGCTGCCTATATATATATATATATATATATATATATATTACATATATTAATATTTTATGATCAAGCACCCAGCTCTACACTGTTTTGCAATGAGTGTGCAATGCTCCTTTTTCTACTTTATATATATATATATATATATATATATATATATACATACACACACACACACATATATATACAGTGTATACATATATATACAGTATATATATATATATACAGATATATACTGTATATATATAAATATATGTGTATATATATATATATATATATATATATATATATATATACTGTATATACATTCATATTCTCCCAGCCTGCTTACCTTCTCCTAATGTACTCAGGGAACAGCCTTTGTCCCATAAAGCCCCCCAGTGAAGAGAGAGGCCATCAGGCCTGTGTGCATGGGAGGAGGGGCACAGCCGCGCAAGAGCTCGAAGCCATAGAGCAGGCAGCCAAGTAAGGGATCTATCCATAGGCGGACTGTGGAGACGAACCAGCAGAGTGGGCCGGCTGGTGATGTCATCGAAGCTGCGGGCAGCGGCTTGTCTCTCGGGTCTAGCTGCGTGGGGGTGACATTTACCTTGTCGGGGGGGCGGGTCTAGACGGGCGCCCGCCGCTGGGGTGAGCAGCGTTCACCGGGTGTCCTAAGTGGCTTCTGCGAGAGGCAAGACTATGCCACCTCTAGAAGTCAGCCTCAGTGGGCCGGCGCCCTTAGGCAGCTGCCTGAGGGTGCATACACATGGTCAGATTTTCTGTCAGATCTGAACAATAAGGATTGTAAAATTTGTTCAATCGTTCATATCTGAAAGAAAATCTAACATGTGTGACTGCAGCGATGAACGATGGGTCAGGCGCTTGCGCATAATCCGAACATCTGGAATCTGCGTTCAGGCCCATAGTTTTCTATTAGAGAATCTTAAATTCATTAACTATGATTTAACCCTTTAGCATAAACTTCTTCAGTTGCATATATGAACTAAGAACATCCTAAGGGCCCTATTTATCACAATCCGCACCTCAGATGTGGGTGTGATATAATATTGACAGCATTTGCAATGCTATATTTGAAAATATTGCAAGGATGTATCAAATATCGCATGCATGGACAGAGCTTGCAAGAGAGCTCAGTCTGTGCAAATCCTCTTTGCACACTTTCAGGGTAATTTTCACAAAAACTACCCTGACAGTGTGACCGCTCATCTACACTGGCTCTCATCCCCCCGTGATCAGCAGGTAGAGAAGGCTGAGTTAGAGTAGGGGAAACGGGGTATGAATCCTATTTACCGCCATCTTCAGGTTGTGGTGTTATCACAGAATTTTCACCCCAGTATTTTTTAACAATTCACTTGGGTAAATTTGAAGCAGATCACATTTCCCATGCTATTTGCTTACTAAAAATATGTGAATTAAAGGGCTTTGAGTTGTTTTTTTGAGAAAACTACTCCAAAAAACCTTTAACACATTTATGTGACACTCAGGGCCAATTCTAGACTTTGTGGAGCTCAGGGTGAAAGTTTCCTTTGACGCCCCCTCCCCCTACCTCCCCTCCCATCCCTCCCATTTGTGTATTATATATTTCACTTTACAACTACCAAACTGTACAACATCATGTAAATTAAATTATATCAATTTATTGTAAACTCAAGTTTATTGTTCTTTCAGTACATTTTTAATTTCTTTATTCATATAAGTTTTAAGGGAGGATACAGAACTTCAAAAAGGAGTTATGTAACATTAAGTACAATTGAAATCAATCATAAGTTAGAAAAAAAATGTATGACTTAATATTGGCCTACATACAATATGCAATTGTTTTACAAGTATAATGTACTGAATGGACCATTGTCATCCTGCAAAGTGAGCAAAGGCCAAGTTTGTCTACAAAATACAACTAGCAAATGTTATATATCACATACAATATCCATACTTAGCAACATTCTGACTGCCCCCTCTGGGAGGGGTCAGCCACGTCAGCATAGCGGGAGGGAGGGTGGCGCTCCACGGTGGCTGATATTACCAACATTGTAAAGCAGAGGGCAGGGCCATGATGATGTGACCCCCTGATACTGGGGTGGGGGTTCGTGGGTAGACGGTTCTCTGGGAGACTTGCCTGCATAACTTGGCGGCCGGGAGTGCAACCCGAGTTTCGGGAGCCTCCCGGCCGTTCTGGGTGAGTAGGCAAGTATGACAATATCCAAAGATTTTACATGTACAATGTACTTGTCAGAACCCGAACTGTATCCCTGTTTAAAGATAAACTACACTTGGCAAGTTTCCGTTGTGGTCTCTGGAGTATCCTTCCGAGCTGCCAGCGTGTATAGCATGGGGTATACAGAGAGAAAAAGTGATCCTCTATTCCTTGGGCGTTGTCTGCTTGCTGGGGTCTGTGATTACTTGGTTCTCTAAGCCTGGTTCTGTCTGGGTCACATGCTTTAACACTTCCAATGGATTTCATGCACCTGGTATAAAAGTCTGTTACTAACTGAGCATTGTTGTCTGTGCAACGTTACCTTCAGGTTCTTCCTTGGACTCCTGCCAGATCCTCGCTGTACTTGATACATGCTGTGGACTCTCTTTGCCCGGTTCTGCTACAGATGCTTGATGGCACTACAAATCCCAGCACTGCTAAACCTAACTCTGCTGGTAGTCTCCGCTGTACTAATAGCCTAGCTTTGCTGCCGTTTCATGGTCTCTTCATGTTTACCTGCACCTAACAGTTGTCAACATCATCATAAAAGTATCTTCACTCTGGACCTCTGCTTAATCTCAGGGCTCAACCCTGCACCTCTTCACTCCGGACCTCTGCCTCATCTCAGGGCTTAACCCTGCACCTCTTCACACTGGACCTCCGTCACGTCTTGGGGCTCGACCCCATACCGGATCTTCACTGCACTTCAGGGCTCAACCCTGCACCATTCCACACTGGACCTCCATCATGCTTTGGGGCTCAACCCCAGCACTTCCTCATACTGGATCTCCTTTGCCCCTTTGGGCTCAACTCCATACCGGATTGTCCCAGGGCTCAACCCCCGTACCACTCCATACCGGATTTTCAGTTACATCTCAGGGCTCAATCCCGCACCACTTCAAACTGGATCTTTGTCACGTGTTGGGGCTCAGCCCCATACCCGATCTTCGTCACCTCACAGAGTTCAACTCAGCACCTGTTAGTTGGTATGATATGAACTTTGTGTTATATGAACTTTAGTTCTTGCGTGACTATCCTGACGCCTGCTTGTTGTGATAATCTGAACTTTGCCTTATGAAGACTTCATGCTTAAGTATCTAGAACTTTTCAGCACAGTCTTGTCTTGAATAAATCTTGTTTACTTTTAACATTGCATGCCGGTGCTATTTCATGAGAAGGTCATTCCTTAAACCCCCTCAGTTTGTACCACCTTTTAAGCTTGTTTGATTTACCGCCGGAGGCAAGTCCGACGGTTAGAATCCCGACAGCGGCTGGCCGACATGGATGGAAATCCTGATCGTCCCTATTCACTAATTCCCCCCCCTAACCCTAACCCTCATTAGGGGTGCCTAACCCTAACCTTCCCCCCAGTGCCTAACCCTAATCCCCCCTCTAAGTGCCTAAACCTAACCACCCCTTCCCCGCTGCCTACACCTGTCCCCCGTGGGGGTGCCTAACCCTAACCTCCCCCCTGGGGGTGCCTAATCCTAACCCTCCCTCCCCCTAGCCTAACCCTAACCTCCCGGGGGGTGTCTAACCCTAAGGCCCCCCGGGAGCCCTAAACCTAACCCTCCCCCCCGCGTGGCTGTCCGCGCTCGGCATCACTTTGATCGGGATGCCGAGCGCCAGTCTCCCAGTGTCGGTAAGATGACAGGCGTCTAAATTTAGACACCTGTCATTTAACCTTCGCCGGGATAAAGCAGTCGGGAAGCAAGCCGTCGGGATTACGTTCGCCGGCTTCCCAACTGCATACCGACCACTGTCATACTGCAAAGGGAGCAAATCCAAGTTTGTCTACAAACCACCACATCTAGCAAATGTGTCATCCAGTAATGCAAAAAACAGTGTTATACATCACATATATTACTAAAAAACTTAACATTAACTCACACTCTCACACAGCAGGGTCCAGGGCTCAGAGTCACACAGGCAGGTTCAGGCTGCAGCGCTCGGTTGTTTGAGCACGTGTAGTACCACGCGCCGTGCCCTTCCCTGAGATGCACTGCTGCTACTGGGGTCAAGGACTGTCACAACAGGACCATAACAGTTTTCTAGACTTCTCCTCAGTCAGGGACAAGCAGGCAGGCTGTAGTGCACAGGTGTTTGAGGGCCGGGTTAGTGCCGCACCCAACACTGAGATGCGCTACTGCTGCTCTTCTGTTCTCTTTCTCCCTCGGCCATTCCCAGAATGTAGTCACGCCTGGCACCTGCATTCTAGGCGACTGGGATTCCTAGTGGAAGGGAACAACACCCTTCTACAGGCGGAGGGATAATGGACCTCATTCAGAGTTGGTCGCTGCGACCGCTCGGTCGTACACCTAACGATCGCGAATCTTATTAAAAAACCAATCGTACGTCCGTCCGATCGCAGACAAAGTGACGCCCATACATGAACAAACCACCTCCTCTAGCTAACGAGTGATAGCAGCTAGCGATCAAGTCGATCATTGTCAGTCGTTGTCTGTCGCTGTATGTTAATTTTATTCTGATGGTTGCGGCCGCTTGATGCACACATGTCATGTTTCCATGCGCTATCAATTAGCTTGTTACTATCTACTTGTCAATTATGTAATTAGTGTTAGAAAGTGTTGTTTGTTTCTTATTAATCCCTTTCAATTGGTGTAAAAACTTTATTGTTCAAATGTCATTCAGGTCATGCTGATATCTTTCTGCTAGTGTGTTTGTTGAAATAAAATGTTTTAAACCTGTTTTTTTGGTTAATAATGTTTTGTTGTTGTGAAATGCTTGATAAACTTAACATTATGAATGTTAGTTTGTGTAATTTTGAATATTTAAATTTGCATTTGCACATAAAGGGCTTGAGCCAATCCGAGTTGCTATTATGAATGTTGATTTTTGGTCACATGAATAATGCTTTGTCCAATAGAAATAATTTTTTTTTAAATATTGTATTTTTTAGCCAATCATTTTTCTGGTTACCCATTTATAATTGTTGTTTACTGTAAAACCTGCCATTGCCATCATGAGAGCCGCAGCATTCACACGTGCGGAGCTGATGGTGCTGGTGGAAGTAATGGACAGGCGCCTGGGCCATCTTTTTTGTTTAGCTTTTTGTACAGTTTTTTAAAAAACAAACTGTAGTGTATGTTGTACCTATTGTTCAGTTTGAGGTAAATACATTCCTTTATTTTTTTGTTTGGTTGTTTTTTGTTATATTTGATTTTTTATATTTTTGGGGGGGTTTTTTTGGTTATTGCTTAACTAAAATTTGGCCTTGTCATTTTTCTATTCTTAGGACAGCAGCGTAGACAGAGCAGGAGACGTCGCCATGGATGCAATCCTGTCCAAAATTCCCCTCCTAACCCGTCCCCTTCCCAAACCATCTTTCCCTCCCCGCCCCCATACTCCCCAAGTAACCCTCCCTCCCTGGGCCACAATTCTGAAAGTTGCCCTCCCTCCCCTGACCACTCATCCCCAAATTCCCCTCCTCACCCAGGCTCTTCGGGGAACATCAATCCACTAGAAGAGTTCATGGCCCACCCACCGCTGATGGATGAACAGCCATCTTCTCGGCAACATGTTTATGGTATTTTTTATTATAAAATTTTATTTTGGATTTTAAGTTTCTTCATATTTACAGCATGTTTGTGTCTACTTGTACATGTTTTTTTTAAGAACATATTATTTTTTTTTACAAAAAAAAAAAAAATGAAAGCCTTGTTGCGTCTTGTGTGATTTTTCCCCTAAAAATTATTTGGTTGTCTATTCTCGGTTACATTTATTGTTAAAAAAGGTCTACATTGTTGGCTTTAAGGCGACTTAGCCATTATCCCTTTTTTCAAAATTTTAATAAAAAATATTATTTTATTTTAAATTACATTTAAAAATAACATAATCTGGTCAACATTAATCCCTGTGGACTCCTCTAAATAGTAGTCTGTCCTTTGTTCCGTTCAATGTTTATGGTCCATAAAAAATTTTATTTAAAATTCTAAGCCAAAAAAAAATAAACATTTTTTTTCAAAGTTTTGTCTATGTGGATTTTGTACAAGTTTTTGACAAATAGGCCAAACAAATACTATTTGATTTTGTTTTGTTTTTTTGTTGGTTGTTTAAAAAAACACATTTAGACATTATCACTAAATACCTGCCATTTTATTTTGGATTTGCTAGGCCTACAAATGTTTATTTATAAAAAAAACATTTTATGGGGTATACATCAACTTCATTGTGTCCCACACACTTTGTAGGTCAAAAATTAAACTGAAATTGAGCAATGTTTGTGCCTCATATTTTGACCAATTATTAAATGTTACACATTTCTACTCTACAGATCCACCGATGTTTTTTGCCTTTTCGCGGGAGGAGCAGCAAAATCTTACAGAAATCTTACACAATGCGCAAAACAGCATTGGAGATATCATACAGGTCTTGGACATTGCTGGAGTTTGATTTTTTAAAATTGAATTTTAGTTAACGAATAAATTTGTTAAAATTGCATATTTTGTCCTCCTTTTTTAAAGTATAAACCTGTGTAATCCAGGCGTATAAATGGGTTTTGCCCTTAATGTTTTCTTAATGTTTTTTTATTTGTTTGACAAATTTTAAATCAAAAGATTTGCAATGTATGTTTGTAATCAAAAAATTGTTGGTGCTTTTTCCCAAAAAAAAGACTTGTTCCAACATTGTTAGGCATACAAAATAATATAGCAAAGTAAAGTTTTAAAAATTTTACACCAAAAATTCAGCGCACAAAGATATGGACATTCAGTTACTAACTTTTAGAAAACTTGTTTAATGTGTGGTTTTGAGGCATTTTTTTTATGAAAAAAAAAACCATTGTAACAGAAAAGACAATATGGTCCAAAAAAATGTACAAAAATCATGCCATATAAATGTTTCACAAACATGCAGAATGTGTTCAGGTTAATATTGGCTTATTATAAAATGTAATATTTATAAAAGTTAAAACAATAAAACAGTGTCTTTTGAAGAAAAAAACAAAAAACAAGATCACGAGGTAACATTAAAAAACAAACACAAGGTGAACACAATGTAAATTATTTTACAAAACAAAATCAAGACCTGTTCAAAAAGGCAAAACACATGGTTGTTAAAGCCAGAAAAAGGGTTGCCGTTTAGCCAAGCATAGTTAAGAGCATTCACAATGTGTTATTTTGGTTGGTTCGTTGTTGTCATTGTGGTAGGGTATAAGGATAAAAAAATTAAAGTACAAAACATGTTGATTGCTTAAAACTACAAAAAAACAAGAGAGAAACAATGAAGAATATGAGTTTTTTAATTTAAAAAAAAATTTAATTTAGCAATACATACCGAAAATAACGAGCCACATCAGCATTGCATATGGCCCCACTGGACAGTCTCACAACACCTACCTCCTGGGAGCCATCCTCAGGCAAGGCATCCTCTGGCTGCATGGGTACTCGACTCCTTATTGCGATGTTGTGAAATATCCCACACAGGACCACAATCCGAGAAACCATAGCCGGTGAGTACTTGAGTGTGCCACCAGAGTGGTGGAGACATCTGAACCGGCCCTTTAAAAGGCCGATACAGTGGTCCACCACCTGCCTGGTGGCAGCAAATGTGGCATTAAATTGAGTTTGTGGCCCTGGTCTGGGTGTCAAATAAGGAGTCAGCAGCCAGGGCATGCAAGAATATCCACTGTCACCTGTAGGAAATGAGACACCATAAGATTTTTGAAGGCAAAAAAACAAAACATGATTAAACTTTTACACTAGTAACATACTGTATTTTGACTTACCAAGAAGCCACGCGTCACCAGCTTGCAGTCTTGCTAATTTGGGCCAAATCCCTGAATGCTGTATGATGTATGCATCATGTGAGCAGCCAGGAAACTTCGCATTCAGGGAGAGGATCTGGAGGGAGGCATCACATAGCACCATAACATTCATTGAATGGTAATGTTTACAGTTCCTAAATATGTGTTCATTGTGTGCAGGTGGCTGAAGTGCTATGTGAGTGCCATCCACTACCCCTATGACATGTGGAAAGCCTGCAATGTCCATAAACTTCTGCTTAACCACAACAAGGGCTTCTGTATCCAAAGGCTTACTAATAAATTGTGCTAGATGATTAAAAAATGCATCTAGCACATGCCTCAGGATCCTGGAGAAGGATGGCTGGGAAAGGCCACCCACCAGACCCAGAGTGGTCTGGAAGGACCCTGAGGCACAGAAATGTAACACCACCAACAACTGTGTTAGTGGTGGGATTGCTGTAGGAATGTGAATCTGACTTTCTAGATCATTCTTTATTAT